>JBAIAC010000028.1:15342500-16592500 GCA_037349315.1 Chelydra serpentina | reverse complement strand
TGTTTTTTTTAAACCAGTCAAATTGGATCTTTCCACACACTTCTTATAGAATTTCAGAATACAGAAGTAAAAATATTTGGAGTTAAATTTCCAGAAACAAATATTACTAGACATTGTGATCTATACCATTAGCAAGTAGTAGTTAGTTATTGTACTGCCCTTGGAGCAGCCTGGGAAGGAAAGTGGCTTAGGAAATCACAATCTCGCTACTGGACTCCCACCTGTTCTTGTGAGGGGGTGTGCTGCAACAGATGTATATTTGTCACAGCACACGCTCCCAGATGTGTTGGTATAGCTATACTGCCATGAGCATGAGGTAGAATCAAGGCTGGGAGCCTGTACATTTTATGAACTCACCATAACTGGGGAATTGCTAGTACCAAAGAGTCTTTCTCAGCTACTGAGGCCCAATGAGTGCCAACTCCCAAGGAGGTTGGGGAAAACTGTATTTTAGTTCAAAACCACAATGGTTGCTGGTGTTTTTGGACTGATTATTTCAGGATCTGAGATCAATTTATTCCTCAAATTTCAACCATATTCCCATTTTTGAATTGTTCATATATAGACACAGTATTACAAATGTGTTCACTAGTCATATTTTTGATTAATATTTCATGCAAACACGTGTCAGCTTATAGATTGCTCACATAACATGTTGGCCATGTGCCTTTCTTATTCACTATTCCTGACTGCTTATTTTAGTCATATGGTTTTGATTCTGTTCCCTGACTGGATGACTATAATTAAAAGAAAAATAATAATGAAGATTTATCCTGAACAAGTCCCTGATGTTTCATCCTTTCAGGAACATGCCGACAGCAGTTTGTAGAGTTAGGAGGAGCAAGGTTGGGACTATAAAGCAGCCAGCAGTAACCATATAGAGAACATGTGACTTTAACATGTGCTGTCCAACCACTAAGCACACTGCCAGTGCTCAATATCAAACAGGTATTAAGAAATGTTCTAATGCTGGGTTTAGCAATTTCTATTTTAATCTATCAACCTTCATCAAAATTAATTTGAGAAATTCATTAGTTATAACAAAAGCCACTGAGACTCATAACTTTGTTAAAGACAGACTGATATTTAAAACATTTTTCAAAAAATGCTGTTTGTTAAAACATGAAATAAAAAAGGATTCTCATTAACCTTCTTTTTCTTTCAAAATGAAACCACACTTGTGTGCTCTGTTTGATTTCACACCCTAAAGCCAGAACACCTGTTCTCTCTCATTACAGGCATTTCTGATCTATATCAATATTAAAGTCAGATACTTAAAAATAAAATTTAGGGATGAGGGTGTAAGTCAGGTAGTTGAGGCACTAGCGTAGGGGATTCAGGTTTGGTTTTCTGCTTCGCCAATGACCTCTCGTGTGACCTTTGTCAGGTCACTTTGCCTTTCTGTGCCTCAGTTCCCCATCTGTAAGATGGGAATAACAGAATCATAGAACAGAATTACAGGACTGTAACGGACCTCGAGAGATCTTCTAATTCAGTCTCCAGCAGGATTCAGTATTATCATCCCTGGCAGGTGTTTGTCCAATAGCGCTTCCCTACCTCATAAGTTTGTTGTAAAGATAAATACATTAAAGATTGTCAGGAGCTCAGATACTAAGGTACGTATATGGCCCCCCATCACCAAATATAGACAGAAAGTAAGTCCAACAGGATATACAAGACCAAACCTAAATACCCAGGGTAAGTTAAAAATGGAAAGAGATTTAATTTCTCTTTCAGCTCTTACCGTATGGGACTCTAACTCAGCAATTTTCTCTGGCGATTCCGAGCCCAAATAATATATTCTTATCACATGGTCAGTGCTACCTGTTGCAATGAACATGCCACCTGAGAAAGACAGTATTTTCTGTGAGAAGAAAAGCCACTACAGGAACTAAAAACTTTGTGAGCACGGTGTTACTGCTAGAGGAGCATAATTCACAGTTTTAAATTGAGGATTTCCAGTGGAATTAAACTTGTTCATAAACATTTAATCTTTGTTTAAATGTTTCCCTGATCTGCACCTTTTGAGACCATTTACGCTTCAACGTAAGAAGGGTTGAAGTTACTGGAACTGTTACTGAACAAACAAGGATAACATTTCAAAATACAGCATTCAGTTACTGCAAGTCTACTGCAGTTCTATCAGTCAGACCAATACACGGAAATAAAAGGCAAAGAATGGTTTGCAAATCTCTAGGCCCAAATCCAGCAAAGCACTTAGGATTTAGGCAAAATTCTTATTGAAGTGACTTCACATGCTTTGTTGAATCAGGGCCTGACAGCGTAAACTATTTTCCTGTGATAATTGTTCTCCGATGATAGTATCACACAGAGAGTCATTATTCAGTACGGGATGCCTGACTTGTGACAGTGAAAGTGCTTTAGTGATCTGAAATCCTAACTTTCATGGGAGGAAGTGGCACGGTTAGTGTGGACCTGAAACAGGCTAGCAATTTCAGATAAAGATAATGACAAGAAAATGATTTTGTTTCACTCTGTAGGTAAGAACCACAATAAGATATCCTCTCTCTTGCAGATTACAAGGCTGGATCAAAACAGGGAAACAGACTATATATCTTCAAAGACACAGTGTAACACGAAAAAGCATTACCACAAAGAATGGCCTCGTGACTAAAGTCTTATTGAACCAAGTCCCTGACACTTTGGGATTAGTTTTGTTACTTATAATCTACAATATCATCTATGTTACATGACAAACTATTACACACAAAAAATGTCAAAAGAACATTATTCAGGATGCAAAGTCAAGGACCCAAAAGTTAGGAAATGCCCAAATTAAGGAGGCCTGTACAACTTTAATTCAGCCCCTTGCGCATCTGCATGATGACACAGTCTAATTACCTAAATCATATACTCTCCCCCCCCCCCCCCCACCGCCCCAGATTTGGGCAGATTTTCACAGGGATAGCAAAAGGAACAGCTCTGACACAGAGGCCACACTCCCTGATAAATTTCAAGTCTGTGCTCCAAAGCATGGATGGGCTTGAGAGAGCTTTTCAACAAAAAAGTCACTAGAATTTTTGTACATGGGCAAAATACAGTATTTTCCCCCAGTCTCGTTCTCAGAAACGGATTAACTATGTTGGCTGAAATTTAAAAACACCCAAGGACAGAAAATTTAACGTTTAGCAAAGTTATAAGCAACAGATAAATAAAACAGGATTTTATAATGGGAAGTGTCAGACTACCATAATAGTAGCAGTGCTCCCAGTTCTGCCTAGGATATCTGTTATAGGGAACACACATGATCTTTTCAATATCAAATTGTTTTCTATCCAATGTTAAGTTTATAGAATGCAATTTTAACTCTTTAAAATATAAAGATTTTAAAAAGGGAAAGGAAGGTAAAAAAAAAAACAGACTTTCTTTTGAACCACAAAATGTTGGACAAAGCCATGAACACAACAGTGGCAGGAAATACAGGCTGAGAACAACATGACTTCCCAGTTTGGAAACAGATCTTTTATATTAAAAAAAAACAAACAAAACAAAACAAAAAAAAAAAAACAGAAAACCCTGGACCCTAATCCAGGAATGAGTTAGAGATTGACCAATGTCACAGACAAGATCTAAATAGTAATTCCTTTACATTATACTGCAATAAAGAGTTTAATATTAAGATACATTTAAAAGGATATGGAGCTTCCTTTCTACGAGCCACCATGCTGAAGCAAAATTCCCTCTCAATAGGAGTTATGTCTAAATACGGACTTCGTGATTTGACCATATGAAAAATTAATGCTTCCCAATTATAGATTTCCCCACTTTCCACATGAGGGCAAAACTAACCTACTCCTCTTTCCTACTGAAGAATTAGCCAATTTAAATGTACAAATTACCACTGAACATTTAATTTAAATCACTTTGCTTCCCAAAAAAATCTCAAATCATTAGAAAACTTTCTTCTATAGAACATCAATGTATTCCCAGATATATTTTCTTCATTACTTTTCAGTAGCTACAGAGGACCAGAGATTGTTTTAAATCTAACCTTTATTTTTTTATATGTACATCTTAGGCGCGTTTAACATGCGCGAATTCAGCTTTGCGCAGTCGGCAAAACCAGAAAAAAAAAGAAGAGAAAAACAACAATTTAAAAACTGCATCGGTACTGTGGGCGATTCCGTTCGCCATTCAACTCAGTGGCGTTTCACTATATGCGGTTTTCGCTTTACGCGCAAAGTGCAGAACGGAACCCCTGCGTAAAATGAGACTTGCCTGTATATACATACACGAAGTAAAACTGAAATGCTATTTCTTGACTTCTATACATACCGGAGCTGAAAGATGAACAAGATATCTGAACCCCAGGCCTGGGTCTCTCAGCAAATTTTACGGGGCGATCCCTAAATGCAAGAAAATAACATGACAATTTTAATTTTATGACCTTATCTTCATGTCCCCTAAGAATAGCAGTATCAGAGTAACTCAGTGGTTAAAGTTAAGGTTAGTGTTTCCATTTTAAGTTCTTTTATTACAGAATTTGTAACTTGAAGTTTGCCATCAGCTAGATACTTTTTTATTAAACTTATTTTAAGGGTAACTCATGCTTTCTACTTTTGAAAGTTAAAAAGGTCTTTTAAACTTATTTAAATGTCTGTTTATATTCAACAAGCGAAACACTTAAAATAGAAACTGACAAGCCACCAGCCTGTAGCATGTCATCAAACCCACACTTTTTGGGGATGAAATTCTGTCTAAAGATGTGTACATCTCCAATTAAAGTTAATGGAATTTGCATTCCTGCATATTTTAGAGAAGAATTTGGGCCTAAACGTACAAGTCTTGGACCTAAAAGTGAAGACGACATCCCACAAGCATTGCTTGCAAAGCATAGAGCAAAGAACTCAGGGACCAATCCTTTGCAGCCTGTGGAAGTCATAGCACAAGAGAAGAAAGCACACCCCCTAAGATAGCTGCAAAGGCTTATTGGCTACCCCCTACTCCACTTCTCAGACTCCACACTGTCCCATAGACCAGTATGGCAATCGGGCACTGGGGAATGGCATCAAGGACCCACTTGCAGATCGAGTTCTTCATTGAAAGCATCATGCCAACCAGGCAAAGGAATAAACAGCAAGGGAAACTGCTCTCTTTTCATTTATCTACCCCAAAAAGAACACACACCTTTTCTCTACACACATCTCACTGCTCCCTCTCTGGTTCCACACGCTTCAGCACTTTCTAAAATAAGTTAAAATAAATTGCTTCTTTAACTGAATGATTATAAACACCAAAATGAGCTTACTTAAATTTAATTGTATTGGCATGCCACTGCCAGAAACAGATTGCTCCATCAGCACCAGTAGAAGTGAGGTATCGGGTTATTCCTTTTCTTGCTGGAGAAAACTAAAAATACAGTTATGGCAGTTAAATCAGCTGATTTCCCTGCCCTCTTAAATACAGGTATCTTATGAAAAGAAGCTACTTGCCACTGAAAGTATGAAGTTTCGCTGAGTGAATAAAAAGACTAACGTACATTTCTTCAGAATCTAAGCTTCCATAAAAATCAAACAAAGGAAGTGGAGCATGTGTATGTTTTGAGTAGCAAAGGCACTCACTCTGCCATGCAGAGGCTAGGAGGCTGGGAGAAGGTGAGAGTAGCCTAGACCTTTCTTTCTTACCGAACAAGGTGAGAGAATGCTCCTCCTTTCCAGCAGCTGAGTTTTATTTGACACACATTAGCACAGACTGATAGAAAACTGGACACTGGATCCAGTATGATCCAGGATAGCACCCTGGCAGAAATGTGAGCACCTTCCCACTTCCCAGCAAGTTGTTTTGTTTTGTTTTGTGGGGGGGGAGGGGCGGAGAGGGAATGGTATTTTTCACCAGGGTGTCACCCTGTGGCTATGGTTTTGTCTTTGGTGACACAATCTGGATAGGAAGTTTAATGCTCTTGCAACTAAGTATCTCGTAAATTGCTTAAGCTGTGCTTTTAAACAATAAAACCAATTTTAAAACAGCGTACTTTCTTTACAGAAATTGTAAACTTGTTTAAGAATGTCACAGAAAGTTATTACAACCAGTTTTTGCATTCTGTACGTGTATGTAAACCTTCAAAGGAGCTACATATTTTATGATTCATTATAACATGGCGAAAAAAGTCAAACATTTTAAATGAGAACCATTAACTCATACGTAAAACTGACTTTCCTTCGACAGAGTTCTGAAACATCCAACAGTTATTGAATAAACTCCTGAATGAATTCCATTTTTCAAATTATGTGCTCATATTTATGTGCGCCTTTCAACATCCACATACATGAAATTGTATCAATGTAAATTAGTTGTTTCCATTTATAACCCAGTAGCATAAGGCTCAGTCTGCACTGTGCCTCCTCCCATATTAGGGAACTATGTTTGAACTTGGTTTAAACAGGGTGCCAACTACAACAATGTAACATGATTTCACCAGCTATTACAGACCACACTGCCACTACAGAATGGAACTGCTGGTAACGTAACTGAGGATGGAACAGTGTAAGTGCTACTAGAGCAGTGAGCACACAGTGACCATGCTATTTCAGTTTTGCCCCTTATCCACACTTGCACGTGCCACACCACAGCAGTTATACTGTCCTTTGTCTACACATGCCAGTTTCCAGAACAGCTCCCTGAAGTTCAGATTAAGATATATGCAAATTAAAT
Source organism: Chelydra serpentina (assembly GCA_037349315.1). Classification (NCBI taxonomy): domain Eukaryota; kingdom Metazoa; phylum Chordata; order Testudines; family Chelydridae; genus Chelydra; species Chelydra serpentina. The sequence continues at coordinate 16,585,828 of JBAIAC010000028.1, read as the reverse complement.
GCAAGTGATCTGCAATAAAAAGCTTTTAGCAAACAGATATTTTTTGAAAAAGTAAATAAACCTCTAGGAGCATCCATTCAGTCAGAGCCTTTGAGATACATGATCACTAGGAACTACACTAATCAATGGATTTTACACAAACCACAGAAAAGTGGTTACATAGCAACAACTTTAGGTCACTCTCAAGCTCAGGCAGATCTGAACGGCCGACTCAGATGTGAAAGAGGTCTGCTTTCCATTGCTACTCCACAACCTTCCCCGCCATTTTAAAAGACACCTGAGAATCTGGAGCAAGTGTTATCCCTTACCTGTATGGACGTAATGGAAGCTGAATGGCCCTGCAGCACTGCAACTGGTGCACAGGTTCGAAGACACCATACTCTGACTACCTTATCACAGCTGCCTGCAGCCAGCAATGTGTTTTCATAGTTAACAGCCATGTCAGAAATTTCAGCTGAGTGTCCTCGCAACGTTGAAAGCAGACGACCGTCATCTGTAGCCCAAATTTTCACCAAACAATCATCTGAGCCCTAATGTTACACAAACACAAAAGATTAGGCAAAGACATTTCCATATATTTTAGGCAGACGAGCATCCAAAACAAAACACAACAGTCGCTGGGCCATGACTGCAAGAAATGACTACAGGAGGGCTCCAACAAGCATAGGAATCTAAGCTCGTAGATGCCTTTGCAGCATCAGGACTTTAAATATTTCTTTAAATGACAAAATTATCTGAACATGGAGCACAAAGCGAAGACTACCAATGTTAATATTACCTTTTGCAATATTATCAGGTCGGCAATAACTGAGGTACATACAGGAACCTACCACATATTTTCTCAACTCATTTATTCTATATAATAAAATCATATACACATCACATTTGTGGAAATGATCCATATCTGATAGACTTAAGACCCATGTGAAGTTTCAGAGCTATGTACTAAATACGTTTAACATGCACCTTTGACTAAGGGGATCTCTGCTCAATAATCCATCCCTACCAGGATTCAAACACTCCAATCTTTGAGCAGTTTCATATACCTTCAATATTTTTAAACGACACTTCAAATGTGGAATTTCTCCAACCACATTACACAAACCAAGGTCTTGGGATAAGACTCAGCCCTGAGCCTCTGACAGTTTTTCAATACACAACAATGTCATGGGACACCTACATCTTACACTGACTAGCTAGAGCAATGGTCATTCAGCTCTTCTGTAAACAGGACTAACAATTCTGCACACACCTCCATACAGTAGAAAAGGAGCTTCAAACCCTTAGAAGAGGAGATTCCAGCACTTACTTCTAGTTCTGATAGAAGTTGTGGACTTGAAAATCATGACACTTTTATATACAGAAAAGCATTTAAGGTTGGGAGGTGGTTTTTGTTTGATTGGTTTTAAAATAAGTTCTCTGGCTCCCCCTAAATTGAGTATAATTGGACTAGTAATAACTGAGGCACCAAGATTTAGAGATGCAATGATACAAAAAAACCACCCACAAGATGTTTTAAAAACTCTTTTAAAGAGTTTAATATAGATTAGTGTTGTATGCTACAAAAGGTTTTATGACAACACAACATGGTCATGGCCTCACCATCCAAGAATGACATAGCCATCCCAATCTCATGCCAATGAAGCCTTTATCCAAACCACATCACCCCATATGACACATTTTACACATACACACTTCGAAATAATGGCTCAAATGAAGTCCTAGCATAAGCTGGTGTGTTTCCATGAAAGCTAATGGAGAAAAAGCTGCTCATCAGGACTGAATTTGGTCATTAAGGTAGTGTGAATAGGATTTCTCTTCTTTTTCATCCTTCGGACATGTAAGTACAGTGAATCCCAGGTATAATGAATTTGTTAAACACCTTTTTACGCAGATTAAACAAATACCATTACATATTATACTCACTACAAGACTTGACTTTACACTCAAAAAAAAACCCCTGTGATATAAACTGTAACACAACCAAACACTTAAGGCTCAACGGAGTTTATGGCCCTGTACACCACTCAGATAACATTATCTAGACACCAATACCCATCCGAAAAGTCCCCTGGTGCAGGAGAATTCGCTGCTGGGCATTACTGTGTTGGATCCAGGTCTGTGCCTCTGCCTCCACAAAGCTCTGCTCAGCACAGGAGAGAATCTTGCCAGTACATTTTTAAAAGTGTAACCCAATATGCTAGCACAATTGAATATAATGTGAAGTATAATGGGGATTTACACTTAATTCCACTTAAGTGAATAAAATTTCAGAGATAAATGTATTACATGACTGCGTGTAATGGTAGCTGGGAAAACAGGCAGAGAAGAGAGAAAATTAAAATAAAAACAGAAGGGGTTGTATTGATAATTTATATGTTTTTTCTATGGTGGGGAACAAAGCTGCCTTTGAACATGGAAGTACAATAAAAACTTCACAAATTCACGTTAACAACTGCAAGATAAACTGTGAATTAGCAACTCTTGTGAATTAGTAAGTGAATACACACAATAAAAGGCAAGGAATAACATCACAAAATATATTTTGTTCATTTATTTGACAGTTGCAGTTTAGTTTTATTTTTTATACTTCATAGTATGCTAACAAATGTATGAGAGAAGTTGTGTTTTTTTTAAAAGAAGCTAGATAACCTTAATATCGAAACTTTAGTAACAAGAGACCTCACTACAGCATCGGCTATCCAGTTTTTAATAAGACATAAGGGAAAGACTGCCAGTTTTTCAAAGTGTGTAGCTTAACAAAATGCAGGCTAGTGAGGGACTCCCATGGATAGTTTAAAAACAAACCAGACTCACTCAAGTAAGATGCATCTGAAGTATTTCCAAACCCCAGAATATCACAGGAACCTAGCACCACTGAGCAAGAAAGCTAGTAAACATAACACATTTACTGATACAAGTCATAGAGCTTTGAGCTGTAAACAACTCTCCTATAGTTCTATGTGGAGAAGTGGATAGTTGACTAATAGTTTCAGTTGCCTGTCCACTGATGCAGTGAACTGTTCTAAAAAATACAAAGACAAAACAAGTATACTACACAGTCTCTGCGCTTGGGAAGGTGGAAATTCTGGGAGAGGTAGCGCATAAAGAGTTGAATTTCTAAGCCTTTCATAACCTTGTTTTTATTTCTTCTTGGATGACAAGTTCATTCTTTGTAAGCCACAAAGAGCTGTTTAGGGAATCAAGAGTAAATAAAAACAAACATCCAGTGATCCAAGATATTACAATTTTTAAACTCACTGTGAAAATTCGTCTCCCACTGCGGTCAAATGCTACACAATATACAGATGATAAGTGCCCCAGAATTCTCTTGTGCATCTTCATATGTTGATAGTTGGATGATGGGAACAAATGGTTGAAGCGTCCATATCCAGTTAATTGCTTGGCAGAAATTATATTTACTGGGGAAAAAAAATACATAATCATCTCCTAAGACCTTGTTTGGCCTAGGTTTCAAGTTAATTTAAATATATCACGTTTAGTAGGAAAGTATGATTCTACAGCTTTTTAAGACTGACTCTCCCATTTCTTACATATACAGTATCTGTACATCATCTAGTACTATGGAACCCCAATCCTGATTGAGGCCCCTGAGGCCTCCGAGGGTTATGCCAATGCAAATAATAAGAATAACAGCTCGCATTGGCAAAAATTAAGGCAAAAAAATAAAAATAAAGTCAGTGTCTTTTAATCAGACCACGGGGGGGAGAGGGTGGGGAAGGGAAGCTGGAGACCACAACTACAATCCTTTCTATGCTTTTCATATTTAACTATCCTTCTAAGAAATAGCTTAGTTGTGTAATTAAGCAGAAATTAATCATATAGAAATATTAAAGAGAAACAAGAATGAACAAAAATCAAACCCAGATAAATGAAAAGTGGAGAACTGGAAGGAGGAACTTAAAATAAATTTTTAGTTGTATCACCACCATTGGCTTTCTGAGAAGAGTAAGAAAGGGTCAATGATAAAAATGAAGCATCGGTGTGTAACGCTGTAGGCAAGTCAACATGTAATTCATCAATGAAGATGAACAACACTAAAGCAACAAACACAGGGAGAATTTCCTCACCATTAACTTACATTTTGTAGATAAGAGAAAAATTCCTGAAAAATCAAGAAAGAGTGCAAAAGGGATCTTTATACATCTGCAGACGGGAGCACTTGCAATATATTTCTTGCACATTTTAAGAAGCTACCATCTTGAAGCAGAATGGATGCTCCTATTTTTAATTTTTAAAAATTACCACATTCAATAAATCACTTTTAACACAAACACCAAAACAGTAGCAAGAAGCAATTTTCAAAGTGGGTGCCGTTATTTAAAAATAAGGTCTGATTTGATGTAATTGAAGTACGTGATGGAGAATAAGAGATTATGGTAATAGAGAATACTTATGATTACCCTCTGAGGAGGTCTGTGCTACTTTTCACACGTGAAAAGAGCTACCTCTAGGACCCAATAAAATAGCTTTTCCACATACATTCCCCACAGCCTACAGAGAAGGAGCACAGGGCCAATTTTCCAGATGGAATCTGTTGCTCAGTTTCCCTAAGTGACTTGGAGAAAAAAAAAAAAAAAAAAAAGACACATGGGAAGTCTGTGGTGCAACTGGGAACATAGCCCTAATCTAAGAGGCTTTAACCCGTTAGCTTATCCCCTAGATCAGTGGTTCTCAACCGGAGGTACATGTACCCCTGGGGATATGCAAAGGTCTTTCAGGGGATACATCCAACTCATCAGGATATTTGCCTAGTTTAAGAACAGGCTATATAAAAAGCATTAGTAAAGTCAGTGCAAACTAAAATTTCATATAGACAATGACTTGTTTATACTGCTTCATATTCTATACACTGAAATGTAGGTACAATATTTATATTCCAATGGATTTATCTTATAATTATATGGTGAAAATGAGAAAGTAAGCAATTTTTCAGTAATAGTGTGCTGTGACACTTTTATATTTTTATGTCTGATTTTGTGAGCAGTTTATTTAAATAAGTTGAAACTTGAGGTATGCAAGACAAATCAGACACCTGAAAGGGGTACAGTAGTCTGGAAAGGTTGGAAGCCTCTCACACAAAATTACTTCAAATCTCTTTTTTTAGACCAACTAATAACACTTCGGTGGAATACTACAAGTTTTATTTACATAAAATGCTAAATAAATAAAAAGCACTATTATTAGCCTTTTTTTTTTTTTTTTCCAGATGAGGTAACTAAGGAACAAGAGGGTGAGTGACTTGGCCGGGAAGCACTGTGGCCTAATGGAACAGGCACTGGCTGTAGAACCAAACAGTGATCAGAGTTCCAATCCTGGGTTTGGTACTTTATTTACTATTATTTTCAGTATATTTTTTAAACCAACATTCAGGACCACATACTCAATTAGTGTCTATCAGCATAGGCAAACTTACATCAGCTAAAGGTCTGGTCATCACAGCATCGACAGGGTTTTGTTGTGCATACATGGCTAATGGCTTTGTAAAGAGCTCCCTACAAGATGCTGTGGCCAGAAAGGACGCATAAACAGGTGAATCTCAAGTAGAAGTAGAGAGGTTATTTTACCTCTGTATTTGGTAATGGTGTGACTACTGCTAGAATACTATGTCCAGTTCTGGTGTCCACAATTCAAGAAGGATGTGGATAAATCGGAGAGGGTTCAGAGAACAGCCATGAAAATAATTAAAGGATTAGAAAACATGCTTTATAGTGACAGACTCAAGGATCTTAGGAGGTGACTTGATTATAGTCTAAGTATCTACACGGGGAATAAATATTTGACAGTGGGTTTTCAAACTAGCAGAGAAAGGCATAAAACGATCCAATGGCTGGAAGTTAAAGCTAGAAAAAATTCAGACTGGAAATAAGACAGACATACACATTTTTAACAGTGACTTTAATTAACCATTGGAACAAATTTACCAAGGGCTGTGGTGAATTCACCATCACTGACAATTTTTTAAATCAAGATTGTATGTTTTTCTAAAAGATATGCTCTACCAATTATTTTGGGGGAGTTCAAGGCCTGTGTTATATAGGAGGTCAGACTAAATGATCAATGTGGTCCCTTCCAGCCTGGAATCTATGGTCTACAATGCAATTAAAAACCCATGGCTGGCCTGTATCAGCTGGCTCAGGCTAAGGGGCTCAGGCTACGGGGCTGTTTAATTTCAGTGTAGATGTTCGGGCTCAGGCTAGAACCTAAGCTCTAGGACGCTGAAAGGTGGGAGGTTGCCAGAGCCCAAGCATCTACAGTGCAGTGAAACGTGAGCCCTACCAGCCTGCGTCAGCTGGCACAAGCCAGCTGTGCATTTTTAACTGCAGCATAGACATACCCTGTGAATTTAAGCTTATCTTATCAAGTGAACATTGAAGGGTGAAGGTCTCTTCTGTAGCCACTTTAGCGCCTCTCACTCCTTTAGTTTAATAATCTGGTGAACTGTTTGTCCCACTTATAATTTGTTTTTAATTTTATCATCCTTTAGCTTCTTACACAAAAGATTATGAAGGATTTTTATGAAACCTAGGGGGGGAAAAACATTGCAGAAGCCAATTAAGGTTGCTAACTGACTAGCTGGTCCAATAAAAGATACTCCTCACCCACCTTGTCTCTCTATACCCTCTGGGACAAACACAAACACTATATACAACAATATATATACACACCTATCACATCATTTATAAATCCCAAGCACATAGAAGCAAGGTAATAAACAAAGGTAAACTGCCCAGACAACAAAAACATTGTTTTCAAGTACAAAGAAATATTTATTTCATATCAGACACAACCTTTTTCCCAGATGAGTAATGTTTTGACATTAGTGATGATATTTCAGAGTTATCTATAGTATGTGCACATTACACAGTGATCAGCCTCAAATACAAGCCCACAATATAAGTACCATAATTTTACCATCCATCAACTTACACATTACCTATTAAAATACATATTCAACTTTCTTCCCAGGAAACAGTTAGTACTATGCCAAAATATTAACTGATATTTTCCATTTAACTACCTGAGAACATTGTGTTTATTTTGTAGGCAATGTAAGAATTATGTCCTTAACTATTTGTGCATCTTTTCCCCCCATTACAGTAGTGCATAGAGGTTGTACTGCGCTAAGTGCTGTCCATACATAGGAAGGGCTTGCCTATACACACAGTTTTTGTACTATTTTAACTATATCAGTCTCTAAACCTATATAGTCAAAGCAGTACAACCCTCTAGTATGGACACAGTCATACCAGTATAAAGGTGCAGTCTTTTAATCACGACCACTCTTCCTTGCTTTTCAGAGCTTGGGTTTTGTAAATGATATGATTGACAACAACGTATTTGCCTTTTAGCAATTTCAAACAGCTTTACACCAGAGTTTTGTTTTTGGAACATAAAAGTTTAAAAGCTTTAAGAGTAGCATGAACCAGGAAGGTTCACACATACATGTCAAAATATGCTAAAAAACACAATATTTTCCCTGTACTATAAATTCCACAACCCTTTTCTCACCATGTTATTAATTTTAAAATTAAATACACCAGAAACCCTATTTTATGAAAAGTAGTACATGGTTTATTTTGTTAGGTTAAAATTTTCAAAAGCATCTATGTGACTTATTTTGAAAATGTTAGCACCATCCTCTCCCCTCCTCCACATTTGCTATTTACAACATCAGGGAGATTTTCAAAGGCACAAACAGCAATGAGGTGCTGAACTCCAATTGAAACTCAATGGCAGTCTGGCATCTATCTCCCCCCTTATAATCCTAGGTTTATTCTCAGGTTTGCAATTGGCTCACACCTTGACCACGTGAAAGCCCCTTTAATTTCTCTCTGCCTTCACTCCCTCCATGTGTAAAATGGAGATACTACTACTTCCCTACTTTAAGTGGATGATTATGAAACTTTAATATATTCATGTTTGTACAGTGGTTGGATATCTTTGACTAGAAAGTGCTATAGAAATATCAAGTATTGTACCATTAAACAAAAAGAAGATGGTACTGACGTTAGCAAATCTGAAGTGTTCAGCACAGTGGATCCCCATTCTTTTTAAAAAGCAGTCAACATTAACACACGCATACTACACACACACACACACACAAAATTAGGCTGTGATTGGTTTTCTATATTCTTATATTTCAGTGAATTACTGCTTTCAGATAAATTGCAAACAAAAATATGCAATTCCAGCTCTCACATCTTTCAGTGGAAGATTAAAATAAGTTTAGATATAACAAGGAATTGCACGCATGCGCAAACACACACTCTCCAAAAAGCCTTTCTGAAGGCTGGTTCCTTTAGTACAATTATGTTATTGTGCTCATAATGCCTAAAGCTTTAAAACTGGGATTCCCACACAGAGAATTAGCAACATACCAGCCCTAAGAAATTTTAGCAACATATTTCACTAGTTGCTTTACTTCATGCTACATTGGGCATAACAGCAGCCAAATAGTCTATCTGACCACAATTATTTTCTCCTGGGAGGACCTTTTAAACTGTATTTCCACGTAGCAACCCCCTCATAGGATGGGCTCTCTCTAACTGCAGATGGCACGATGGACAGAACATAAGCACATCCAGTTCACCCTTTAAAAAAAAAAAATAGTGCTTCCTTAGAGTGTTCTTCTCGGGGAAGAGCTTAATTTCTAGCTGCTTAAATGATTCATCACTTAGATATATAGCTGCCAGCAAATCATCTTGTTATTAACTGCCATTTGCAGCCATAATATTCATTTACACATTGGGATCCATGCTCCCAAAAATATCAATTGTTTGATGCCACAGCTAACCCGAGTTATTCTCCCCTCAGGAAGGAGAGGATTCTTCTCTCAGAGAAGGAATCCAGAATACAGCTTCCCTTGTGCATGGAGCTTGTAGATCCATGGAGAATTCATACTCCAACTCACAGATGTTGGGACATTCCAAGGGGAAGCCAACCCATCTGTTGAATGCCTTGGCTCTCCTCTCCCACCCAAATGCAGCACAGTTAGCTCTGTGGCTGTGTCGACACGGAACTCCCTGATCCACAGGGTATATTAACCCGCCTCACCTTATCAAGGAACAGTATTAACTTTGGATGAACTTTCCATCTGAAAAAACTGCCTGTATACTAGAGGAGCATGCTTTAGGTGTGGCTGTTCTGCTGCTTTTCCCTGACAGCAAGCTCCACCCCCTCAATGCATAGACATACACACACATTCTTACATTACAGTACTCCAATTCCCAGACAAAAATACTTAGAGTCCAAGCCAAGAACACACATTAGTAACTTAAGTGTGAAATTCCCAACAAGAATGTTATTAAAATATACACAATTTAAAAAAAACACACCCAAGAAATTGAGAGTTAACGGTTGAAACATAAAAATCTGAAAATATAGAAACAGTTGCTCAACTGTACAAATGCTTGAACTACTTTAGATCCCTTCCTTATGGGTGGAGAACTGAAAACATGAGCCACAGAACATTAACGCCAATGTCGGCACCATATATACATGTCTCCAATACTAGGTGTGGTGCTTTGTCATCACATTAATATTTGTTTTTTCATGTAAGCACTGTAATTTCATAATCTGGGCATATGCTGTTTTATATGGAGACATGAAACCTGCATGGCTAGCTAGCACAAACTAGCAAGGAGACTAGGACCACCACCCATGAGGGGGCTCTTAATGAGTTGGGGAATAATTGCCTTCAGTACATTATTTGTCTAGTGAAATATTGGTAAAATATTTTTGTGGACTGTGCATATAGTCAAAAAAGGAGCTGAACTTGGCACAGCTACTGTTAGAATAGAGCATTGTAGCTTTCGTAGTCACTGATATGACGAAGTTCTTTTTTTATGGATAGGTAAGTCTTCAGAGTGGACAGACTTACAGTAGTTTGGATACCTTAACAGTGAATTTCCATACATTCAATTACGTTTCTTGTATATTGATGTTAAACTATGAATTTTCTGGTTTCATTTTTTTTGTACTACCTACAGTGATTGTGTAATAATGTTCTCCCCCAAGTTACTGATACATACTCTCAACTCTCACTTCTTTAAAAAAAATTTTTTTAAAAAAAACAGTTCTAACATGGGACAGAGAAGGAAAGCCTGCCTGCCTCCTTATGTCTGCACAAAGGATGTCTGTCTCCTGCAGGATGTAAGAGGTGCCTAGGAGTAGGTTTGTTCCACCCACTGAGAGGGCTGTCAGAACTCCCAACCCTCCCTCCACCATAATTCCCCCAGGAGCCCTAGAAAGTTCGCAGCTCTCTCTCCACCTCCCAATTATGATGGCACAAAGAGGGCCTCCATTTCCCCCTCCTGAAGGAGTAGACTAATGAGCAGTCCCACAGAAGTAGCATTATATCTCTTAGTAAATTTTATCCCTTAGACTGCATAATCAAGTCCTTAGTAAAGTTACTACTGAACTTTACTACTAAATGATTGGGCAACAAAATGGCAAATGAAATGTAATGTGAATAAACGTAAAGTAATACACATTGGGAAAAATAACCCCAACTATACATACAATATGATGGGGGCTAATTTAGCTACAACTAATCAGGAAAAAGATCTTGGAGTCATTGTGGATAGTTCTCTGAAGACATCCATGCAGTGTGCAAGCAACAGTCAAAAAAGCAAACAGGATGTTAGGAATCATTAAAAAAGGGATAGAGAATAAGACAGAGAATATCTTATTGCCCTTATACAAATCCATGGTGCACCCACATCTTGAATACTGCATACAAATGTGGTCTCCTCATCTCAAAAAGGATATACTGGCATTAGAAAAGTTCAGAGAAGGGCAACTAAAATGATTAGGGGTTTGGAATGGGTCCCATATGAGGAGAGATTAAAGAGGCTAGGACTTTTTAGCTTGAAAAAGAGGAGACTAAGGGGGGAATATGATAGAGGTAAATAAAATTATGAGTGGTATGGAGGAAGTGAATAAGGAAAAAAGTTATTTACTTGTTCCCATAATAGAAGAACTAGGGGCCACCCAATTAAATGAGTGGGCAGCAGGTTTAAAACTAATAAAAGGAACAACTTCTTCACACAGCGCACAGTCAACCTGTGGAACTCCTTGCCTGAGGAGGCTCTGAAGGCTAGAACTACAACAGGGTTTAAAAAGAGAACTGGATAAATGAATGGAGATGAAGTCCATTAAAGGATGGGTAAGGAATGGTGTCCTTAGCCTCTGTTTGTCAGAGTGGGGTGATGGATGGCAGGAGAGAGATCACTTGATCATTACCTGTTAGGTCCACTCACTCTGGGGCACCTGGCATTGGCCGCTGTCGGTGGACAGGATACTGGGCTGGATGGACCTTTGGTCTGACCCAGTACGGCCATTCTTATGTTAAGTCAATATTACTCACTGAAGGGAAAATGATACCGGACACTTTTATACCTGCAATTTCTGCCTTTGCTTATTTATCTATTTTCAAGCGTAAATAATTTGTATGCACAACCACAATAATTTCATAAACAAACCAAACAATTATGTGCCCATGTTATTGGAAATTTGACATTTAAAGCAACATTAGACTTATTATTTAAAAGATCCCAGTTCACTTTGAGCTGTTTCCAGCTGCCTAAGTCAGGAATACATAAGTTCACATTTGGAAGGCTCTCTTCTCAAGCATACCCATTAGAATTTATTATTATTTTTAAATAGGGGGGACATGGAGGGAAAGGGGAATTTGTTAATTTTAAGATGAAATGTTTATTCTGAAGCATCTCCACCTGTCACAGTGGCAGTCAGAAGTATAACATTTCTGGTTTAAATATTAACCTGCTTGTTTACCAGAATTCAACCCATTCTACAAAGTATGTAACACTGACATTTATCTTGCCTTCTAAGCAACAAGATTTTTAACTATTTAAATATAAAGAATGGCAGATTACTCAATGAATGCTCTGAGTACAGCATTATAAGTTTGCTTGGTACTTAACAACGATACAGTAAGACATCTTTAAAAACCTTACAACCTATCATACCTAAGACAACCCATTATATACAAGACGAGACTTCGGACAACAGTTCAGAAATGGGATAAGTAGGAATTGTTGTGAAATCATATCCCAAAGTATAACCAAGTTTCAGGGAGTTTGTTTTTTACATATACTGGTACACTAAGTTTCCTGTCTCACCTAACAGCAATTATGCATAAATATAGGAAGCAGAAAAGACCCTGTACGTTGTAACCATACATATCAATATTTATACAATAAATAAAATGTATATAACAGCTGCTTCTACCATCACAGTTTTATCTTGGTGGGTTCAGAAGTGACAAGGGATGAAGCAGTAAGGATGCAAAGAATTATTAACCATGAAAAACAGAAAACTATTCTGCTCGTTACCACCGTAAAGTCATTTTACAACTGTTATGTCACAAAGGTAACATATAGCTCTTTGACATAAACAGCCATGAAGCAAGGCTCAAAAGTTTGATCAATTAACTATGATTAATGAATGGTAATACAAATTATCCAAAACAAGTTTATTTTGATTGGCTGAATCACCTAATTAAGGTTGTGATCCGAAGCCTTTACATATGTATAACTTCTATTTACATCAATAAGAGTTGTATGGCAATGATTAAGATCAGACCCATTAACAGTCCATTAACACAACTGTTGCTCTATCATTACTAGGCTAGTTTAAAAGAATAAATGCAGAGAAGTAATCATGTAATACAAAGCCATAATCCCTTTGTGACCTCCAACAATCAGGATCACAGGAGTTATAACATTTGTAAAGTTTCCTTCTGTTGGCTAATATTGTTGCATATTATTTGTCAGGATATTAGAGAGACAAGGCAGGTGAGGTGATATCTTTTATTGGACCAACTTCTGTTGGTGAGAGAGAGAAGCTTTTGAGTTTGCACAGAGCTCTTCTTCAAATGTAAACTCAAAAGCATCTCTTTCTCTCCCACCAGCAGACGTTGGTCCAATAAATCACCTCACCCACCTTGTCTCATTATTACTACTGTTCTGTCATTCTGTTACTTATATGACACACATCTTGTTCAGAGCGACACTGACTGGGTTTCAGTCACAATGTTGAACCAAGTAAGTTGTGTTAGTTTCATTATCAGCAAATGTTGATTTTAGGAAATAAAGGAGAGAAAATTTGGGAGGGAGACCAGAAACAAAAAATGGGATGGGCACAGTAGAAACAAAAAATAAGCATCCTACTATACATGAAGAAAATCAAAATAATCCCAGATGGGAGGGTCCTAGCTCTGGGTAGAGGATAGAGAAACCCACTAAGAAAGTGAAGGGGAAAATTTCCAAAAAAGGAAGACAGACAAAAAAGAAAAAACATTTTGTTTTGGTATTTTAAATTAGCAACAATAATTGGACTGGATGCTAAAGAAACTTAGAAAGTCTTCCCTGTATCATTTGTCAACTTGCTCTATTTGAGAGAAGTGAGGGTGACGGCAAACAGATTCCTCAGTGGACAACAAAAAAGTGTGCGTGTGCTCATCTGAAAAATAAAATAAGAAAATAACAAAGAAGGTGTGTGCAGAGGGCAGCTGCTTGTACTCCGCCAAGCCATCAAGTTGGTTTCTTTGCTGTAACAATGGCTAGTGAAAGTTTTAGCCCTTGTCTACAGGAGAAAGTTTTTTCAGCACAGACTGAATGTAAATCCATGTAGTTATATCACAATAAGAGTGTCCACATTAGGTGCTGTATTGGTATAAGCATTGCTTTTGTTAGTTTAGTTTATTTTAAATCACTTGGGAAGGTGTTTGTACTAAACTAACAAAAGGAATGTTTACATCAGAATAAAAGCATCTTCAGCAGCGAGCGGGGGGAGGGGGAGAGAAATGTGATGGCCTGGCATATATCAATATAACTATAGCTGTATACCTAATAAAGCACTCCCATGCTCCCATGCAGAAGAGAACTTAAATAGTTCAATGCCTACATGTCTTATAGTTATGGTGGGAATCATCAGTTGGTGCTATTATACATAGTCTTACAAGTTATTTTTCCTTAACAGGTGTGCGCTGTTCAGACTGACAATGCTTGGGTTCTTAGTTTTTTTATTCCATTTCTTTTTGAGGGAGCTGTGACAAGCAGTTTGCTCTATCTTAATCTCTCTGATCAATTCTTGAGGCAGAAGTGTTCCCTGAGAACCAGGCACTGGTGTTTTGGCTGAGATTCCTGAAAGAAGGAATTGCCTGTATGCTGTTTCTGACCAACTCTGTTGAAAGGACTGGTATATATAGGTTAAATAAACAAGAACATATCCACATTTCATATCACTGATTTCTCCTCCAAGGGGATACTGACAAGTCGGGCTCTGACATCCACCACCACTTGGTAGAGGGGCAACAATATAATTTATGTATATACAGGCGAGCGCACACGCACGCAGATTTAAAAATGAGAAAGCAAGAGAGCGTATGAAAAAGACTTATGGAAGAAGCAAAACACTTGTAGAATAAATTAAAAGCTTTTGGGATAAGTTCATCTTGAAACTCATCCAAAATGTAAACGAAAACCTAAAGTAGCATCTGGATTAATAAATAAAGTTTAAATTGAAAAAGCTAATAAAAATACAAAAAAACTCCAAAACACTTTATATTTTAATGGCATATTACTTACCCACATTTGGTGCCTTCCCATAATTTACAGGTAGTTCGGGAGGTCGGCCTCTGTGAAGAGCTGCAAACGCAGATCCCTTCCATAGCGTATGCCTGCAGTCTAGATCAATGAAATTAACAGTTGACAACAAAACAAACAAACAAAAAAAGAGCTGCAGAGGTGGGTTCTGCATCCAATTGACCTATTTGTCCGAATACCGATAACACCAAAAACTCATCCCCTGACTGCCTAGTATGTCCTGGCTACAGAGAATCACAGTTTTCATAAAATGCAGCGGAATTATTTTAGAGAGTCAGGTTTCAGTCAAACTAATGATCATGAAACTCTAATTTGTATTTACTATGTGATAAAGTCTTAGAAACATTTTCAAATTCTCTCTTAATTTACTTGGCTTCTCAGGTTTAGAAAGACTAAACTTGATGGGAGGAAAAAATGTGAGAGAGTAAGAGTAAATGTAGTTACCAATGTAATAACATTTAATAAACTTCACAAGAGGAAGGAACACTACAAAGTAACACTCAACTTTTCTAATTTGCATTAAGTCCCAGTGTATTATACATTTGGGAGACAGTACACACACAAATACTTTCTACTTGGGATGGGGGTAAGATCTTCGTTTTAATAAATCTGGTTTCCTTAAATTGGTGGCAATGTGCTTTCCACATTCTCTCTCTTTTACAACATTGTTTTCAAATTAAGGTCATTTTCTTTCAAGGTTCTCCAGCTACTTTGCTGTCAGTTGGGCTCAGATAGCCTTCGCTCTAATGAAAACAATAGTGCATTTTCTGAGCCTGCTCAACAAAGTGCCTTGGAAACCAGAGCTGGGCATTTTCCATTAGTGGCAGGAGAGAAATGAGCTTCTATGATGAGGAAGAACTGTGGAGCAGAAAGCTAATGCCACTGATGGATGAATTCATGCATCACCATTGAATCCATGAGCATGGAGTGTCCAAATCCAGGCAGAATCCTGATGGAATATTTAAGTACAACCCAAATTCTACTATAGCTTTCTCTTATTGTAATAATTATATATAGAAGTGCAACTTAAGCTTTCTAGAACAAAGGTGTGAGCTCTCTATTTGCTGTCACTATCTAGACTACTCAAGTGCAACTTTAAAAGATCTATAAAAAACAACTACTTCTTAGAACAAAGATATTGTTTACCTACCAAGTGGCACAAGGCCAATATACTTTCTCTATACAGAAAGTCAAATACATGGAAGAAATCTCCCTGTAATAAATGAATTCCTCACATTGCTCTTCAAGTTATCCTATAGCTCTGAGTGACTCATCTGAGCTCTGCCCAGTAATCATCTGCCCTGGAATTTATTCTAACTTTGAAACTGGATAGGGGTTTGCAAACAGCGACTGTTTTTTGTTTGTTTTATCAATCTGCCACAGAAATGTTTTCTTCTTTTCCCTACAAGTGTGGAATTTCTCCAGCACATTACACCTGCCGAATGAAAGAGGAGACTCCCAGCTTCCCAGTGGGACCCGGCACTCACTTGTAGCCATGAAAGAAACTGATACAGCTCTTCAAGTTTTATGACATTTTTAGATATAAAAAAGGTATTGCATGTTATTTTTACAGCTGTCTTACATTTATTCATTTCTTCTCCTTCTAAGTGTTGCACAGTTACATTATTTTGAATGTATCTAGTAATGTACATTCAAAACTAGGTACCTAGTTTTACAGGAACAGGGATATTAAACACTGTTTCAGCAATATCTTTTAAAATAACGGAATATTTCTAAAATATTTTTTCTCTACCTGTGACGGGGCGGACTGGCCCTGCACTGGCACTGAGAGGGTTAACCCTTCCCTTCTGGTAGAGGAAGCCACGCCCCTGAGGCTCTGCTGGGCATGCTCCAACAGGGAGTCAAGTATAAAAACCTGCAAAGCTGCTCAGTCAGGGCTGGCAGTGGAGGGAGGAGGACGCCCAGCGGAGGCTTCAGCCCAGGAGCAGTGGTGACTCGTACAGGCGGGAGCTGAGGGGCCAGGAAATGGGACCAGAGACTGGCAGCTGTCGGAATCCCAGGGAGCGCTGGGGGCTGAGGAACCTGATGCCACAGGGACGGCTAAATTGGAGAATTGGTAGGAAGTGACCCAGGGAAGGGAAGGGAGTGGTATCTCCCACCACTGAGGGCAGCGTGTTGCGGTAGGATTCCCTGCTGACCCGTGGCGGATCACGCCGTCAATAACAGGGCCCTGGGTTGGAGGCTGGTGGGGCCTGGGCTCCCATACCGGGGGTCTCTAAGCCCCCCCCCTCCCCTTTGTTTGTGATGACATAGTTCACCGACCCCTCTCTTACCTCAAAGGAGATAGATGAACTCCGGCCGCTGGGCCACACTATCCTACGAGGGGAAGAGAATTTAGAGAGACTGACCATTAGGCCACGCTGCTTTAGGAGCGCACTATAGGGACTCTGGCTGCTAGGTCATGCTATCCCACCAGGGGAAGAAGATTCAGAGGGACTCTGACCATTGGGCCATACAGCTCTGACTACTGGGGAGGTAGTAGAACCAGCATAGGAGCAGGGAGGTGGGGTTAACCTTGCCCCCACCCCCGGAATCAAAGGGGTTGACGAGGTCCAAAACCTGCCACAGTACCACATATGCATAGACGGAATAAAAGCTGGTGTGGTATAAAGGTTTTATGGACACTTGCTTGGGATGACCTGCATAATGCTGAGTGGCAATGCGTATCCTCTCCTAAGAAAAGCTCTATCTCATAGGTTATTGTATGTTGAACTATAGCACCTTAAATTTACAAGGGATAAGACTGCTAGTACGGTATCCTCTGTGAAAGTCCCACAATTTTGGAGTTGGCTCCCCCTTGATCTGAAGTAGTTCAAATCTGTTGACCTTTGTGGTATGCTGCAAAGCTCATCTTTTTAAAAAAAAGACTTTGAAGGACTAGGAAGAAGGAGAGAGGGTTGGTATGATGGAAAAATAAGGGGGTGGGTGGGGAGTGGGTTGCTGTTAACAGTTTGACTGATTATTTCTAGTATATGGTGGGGTTTGGATGCTGAGTTTATGGTTTGGAGTTTTTCACAACATATTAAAGTAACCTAGAGTCTGGGATATAATTAACACATTGCTGGCAACATTTCAAGACTCCCATTCTTCAGGATGGCAATAGCTGATGGCTTACAAGCAAAGCAATGGCCCGTATATCCAGTTTGGATATTGCACACATTAGTCTTCTACACCTCCTATCAACCTCAGGCTATGTCTACACTACAGACCTTACAGTGGCACAGCCACTGCTGCAGCCGCACTGCTATAAGATCTCCCATATAAGCTGCTCTGCGCCAACATAGTGCTGTCTACACTGGCACTTTTGTGGGTGAAACTAATGTCGGTCAGCAGGATAGTTTTTTCACACCCTGACCGACAAAAGTGCTACTGTAGACATAGCCTCAGGCCAGTGCCACTTTTGCCGGTGCTGTTTAGGGGCAATGGATTTTTTGCAACATTGTACTGGCAGAACTCCAAGTGTAAACACAGCTATATTGGTACAAAAAGGCTTTTGCCAGAACAGCTTATTTCGCTTCTAGAACCAACATAAGCCTCATCAGCGAATGCACTTTTTTGCCAGTATAAGCTGCATCTACACTTGGAGGGTTTGCCATTATAGCTATACCAGCAAACGTTTTCTAGTGTAATGCTGGCCTTAGAGAAAGCCAAACTCTCTCCTAGTGGTTGTGTTTTAGCAATTCTGTAACTAGAATGTAGAAACAGACCACGGAAAGTAGCACGAGGAGTGCTCACACAAGTATGCAAATGCAGCAGACCACCAAAACTTAGAAGATACTTTGTATTAAATATTAATCATTCTTAATTTTTTTAATTAGTTGTGATTATGTGGACTTTAAATCTTACCTTTTGCTGCCCTTAGCAAAGATTGCCGTCCCACACCTAGTAAAGTCTGCACTCCAAGAACACTCTGTGGGATCTCTTTGTCTAAGAGGGGTCCAATTCTCTCACAGATTTTCAGAAGATAGTCTGGAGGGATGTGTGCATTGGCTGCCACCTAAACACATGAAACACCACACACCATTTTTATTTTTCCTTAAATTGGAGGTGGGGTAGAAAAAAATATTTCTTTCCTCTTCACCTGAGCTTTTTTCATTTAACATTTTATTTATTCAGTTCCTATTTAAATATCCAAGTACACAGACAAGCAAGAACAATTTTTTAAAAAACTCAATATGAATTACACCCAGTATACTCTAAAAGAATCCTGTAAATACCTTGGACATTAAGAAAACTGACCAGTAAGGTCGTGCCAATAGCCAACTCAATAGCTTATATTATAGTTTCAAGAATTAGATGATGACTTTGAAATTCTGAAAGCCAGAGAGGAAGAAATAAAAATCCCCCAAACCTCAATGTTTTCAATGGAGTACTTTGAGTAAGCAGAGTGCAGTTTGGGGAATCATTTTCTATTTCGCCACATCAGTTTATTCTTTTCACATAAAGTATCTATTAGGGTACATCCATACTTACCGGCTGGTTCGGCGGCACGCAATTGATCTTCTGGGATCGATTTATCGTGTCTTGTCTAGACGCGATAAATCGATCCCGGAAGTGCTCGCCGTCGACGCCAGTAATCCTGCTCCGCGAGAGGAGTAGGCGGAGTTGACAGGGGAGCCTGCCTGCCGCGTCTGGACCCGCGGTAAGTACCTTTTAGTTCGAACTAAGATACTTCGACTTCAGTTACATTATTCACGTAGCTGAAGTTGCATATCTTAGTTCAAACTGGGGGGGTTAGTGTGGACCAAGCCTTACTCAGCTAAGAAACTATGGTCTTCCTCACTAGCCAGACATTTTAACCCCATACTGTTGTTACAAACATGTTCCATTTAAAACCTAAACAATAGTGGGTGGGGAAAAACCTGAAAACATTACAATAGCTGCAGGGTCTGTCTGCTCAGTTTTTAGCTGTTGTGAATGGGTGCCATTAAGACCTGACATTAACTGAGCTTACTCCATACCCATGGGGTGTAAGATTCAAGTCTCCCATCATAAGAAAATGGTCTGCATTCTTCTTCAGTATTAGCCTATTTTCCAATACAAAAACAAGCAAATAGCTTCTTCATTAGCCAGTATGAATAGCAAGCAAGTAGCATCTGGCCATCTGAAATTTTCTAAGCCAGTCTTACTTTTGCTATTTCTAATAAATGGCATTTAAAATTCAGTGTTAAGATTTTCAGTTTAAATTGTTCTTCCAACACAGAACACACAGTTGCTTCCACCTCCTTTTTTATGGTCAACATCAAGGGGACAGTCATAATTACATACTGCAGATTTGAAAACTAGAAAATAGCTATTAATGATAAAATGCATCTTACACTCAGAGTACCTTTCCCAGGCCTAACAAGAAGAGCTCTGTGTAAGCTTGAATGCTTATCTCTTTCACCAACAGAAGTTGGTCTAATAAAAACTACCATTTCACCCACCTCATCTCACTAATATCCTGGGACCAACACTACTACTATAACACTGCAAGCATATATATGTTATATCCCACATGCTCTGATGCCATGAAGAAATTTTCATCAGCTAAAATGAGTCTATGGAAGAAGAGCTCTGTAACCTCGAAAGCTTGTCTCTCACACCAAAAGAAGTCAAGCCAATAAAAGGTATTATCCCATCCACCTTGTCCTGCTATATTGTAATCTGTCTTTTCATTTGACCAAACACCAGACCTAACTACTTATTACTAAAGTAGAGCCAGGAGTTCTGGCATTGCATCCATTGCAAAGACACGATATGCACGCACACAGCACTTGCATTCCAACCTGGGTAGTTTGTCAGGTGGATTATTACAACATTAGGATTCCAAATGGTCAATAGCAGTCTTATCCTGGCATAACATGATGAGTCACATCCTCTACAATACACTTCCACAAGTAACATCAATTAGCCAATGAAAAAGGAGGATTTTCTAACGACAAATACAATGTTACACTTGATTAAAAACAAATAAAATGCTTCTTATTCAACTATGAGAGGGATCAGAAAATCAGGCCCTTCAGTGCCACATGAGCAACCACTGCTTCTCAAAAGGAAAAGTAGCACTCAGAGAAACCAACAATAATTCCAGTAATGCTGAGCTCTCCCAAAGATTCTGGATTTAATAGCAAGATGAGGCTCATGGAAGAGGTCATCAATATAGCCACACCCAATACACTGAAGGACTTAAAGAGCAAACAGAACTGATTAAAGTGAATCTGTCACTTCATAAGCAGCCAACATAAAGAACACTGTGTGAATGTAATATGACCAGGATTGCCCAAACTAGTCAGCAAACAAGTTGTGACAAGCAATGAAGAGCCGCTGGAACCAGTGCTAGAAGGGAGCTTCAACTATCAAGCCTCACAATCACAAGAGTATATTGTTCTGTTAAGGGTCACCATAATACAATTAAGTCAAAATTGACTAAATTCTTAACATTGCTCACTGGCTGTGAAAGAGGCCCCTCAATAAATGGGAAACAGAGAAAATCAGTCTTCCTGACCGTTTCTATCCACAAGCAAGACTTCTTTCTTCCCAGAGATGGAGAGTAGATAGCTCCAACATATCCATTTGGCAAACTCATTCAGATTAGAGACTGACTTTGCGGAGTTGTGGTGCAGGAACTAATAACTTGCATATCATTAGCATAGTGATCAGATCCCACTTTCTTCTTTGAAGTCATCTCACCAGTCTCATATGTATTTAATACAGGAGATAGCATAGCATCTTGAGAGACTCTGCATAACAGATTCCTTGTGGATAGACAGTTGTCATCAACGACAGATCTCTCCCGTCTAGATACGACTTTCACCCAAACCCAATTTCCCTCAGCTGCCAAAGCAACAACCAACGGTCAACCGTATCAAAAAGCAACCAAGTCAGGAATGACCAAAATAGCTAACTGACCCTCATATAAGGTAAGCAGGAAGTTACTCAAGACCCTGAGGAGTGGAGTTTCAACTCAAAAGGAAGTTCCGAATCTGAAACTCACCCAGGATGTCACTGGTGTTCAAATGCACCTGTGGCTATAAAGCCACCATCCACTCAACCGCTTTCTCTAAAAATAAAAGATTTGAGAATGGGTTGCAAGCACCCTGTTATCAAGCAATGTTGTTTTTTTGAGATGAGGCAAACTGACTTATGTACAAGGATTTCCAATAGCCTTCTCCCTTGCTAGGATTGGCATTGACAATGTCTATCAATAATGGCCCCACAATCTCACAACTACTGTAGTTTTAAGTAACTTAGATAGACAAGGTAAGAACCGGGGACCCAGTCCTACAATCTGTTCCATACTGGCAGAGCCTTTCATTGGTATGAAGTCACACTGAATTAAATGCCTACATAGATCAGATTGCAGGATCAGTACCCAAAATCAGCAGGTCTCAGGGAAGGGAAACCAAGTACACATCTTCAGCAGACAGACCAAGATGGGCCCAACCAAATAAGACAGCACATCAGAAACCAGGACACTGCCAATTCATTTAAAATGTAATGAACAAAACCTGTAAAAGTAGTCAGCTAGAGGCATTACTGATGAGTAATATCCCAGCTGGGATAATTAGCTTGCACAATGACCAAGCAGGTGTGTTCACTAGACCTCCCCCCACCCAAACTTCAAATTATTGATTGTCAATTAACTCTAAGTACTTTGAGTGCTTCTGAAGGCAAGCTTTACCCAGGCTGTAACAAACACACAGAGAGCATCCACACTAGCCTTTACAAACATGCCAGAGGTAGCTCAAAAGTGAATTGGCTATCAATAGGTCAAGGTTTAAAAAATAAAAATAAAAAGTCTAGTGAAGGCAAGCCTTTAGAGTGGGGTAGTCAATTTTTTGTCAAGGTCCAAATTTCTTGGTCAAGGTATAGTCAAGGTCCACACTCCAGAGGAAAGAAAAAAACCTACAACACTAATTATACGTAAATAAAAAGATTTCAGGGTCCGTTCAAAAGCGTCTGGTGGTCCAAAGTTGGCCCACAGTCCGCCTATTGACTACCCCTGCTAGAGTTCACTTAGTTGCTCGTGTTGCATATGCAAGCAGATGCACAGCATTAGTCACAGCACTTGTGTAAAAGTGTCCAAACTTGTTGTTCCCCCCCACACTCATCTTTTCAATGAAGAGTAATACACACACACGGCCAGAAATCTCTACAGTTTTTTGTTCAGCAAGTACATTTAAAATTTTTAATTGCCCTTAAACACATTTTAAATTACTTTTCTTATGCCTCATATTATCTGAAATTTAAGTACAAGACCAGGTCCAAACAGAATAGAAATACAGAGAAATCTTCACAGACATTCAGAAGATTTTGGATATAACACACAAGTTTGAGCAGATTGGAGGCAAGAATTAACCAGAGTTCTCTTACCCCTGTTAATTATATTCTCATTGTTAATTATACAGAATCAGAGGGCAACTTTTTTCCTAAAATTAAACAAAGAAAACCCTGTACTTGTAAAATGTACTTTTTAAAATTGCTTACGGCTACCATTAAAAACAAAATTATAAATAGAGGAAAGGTGAACAAAGAAGGTTTTTAGTTACATCTCTGGTCACTTTCCAAAAGCCAAATATTTAGTCAGACTGTATAAAACACCGAGTTTGTTAAAACCTGTTGAATTCAAGCTCCTGACTATCATTTAGGCAAAAAGCTTCTTTTGTGAAAGATTTAAAACAACCCTTCTCTATTCAAATGAGGGACAAGATCTCTAGAGAATCCTGCAGCAAGAACAGGGGAAATCAAGACTTGATTCTCTTTTTAAGATTTAGAAAAGTCATGGAAAAATAAAGAAAAAATAAAGGAGACCACTCTTTACACACCATAGGAACAAGCAAAAATAAAAGTTCTTCCTTTGCAATTCACCTATCTGCCTTCTCTATGTTGTCAATATTGGCATCAGCATGAGGGAGCAGTGATGCTGCAACCTTTTAAAGAGAAGTTTTTAACTCAACGTTTAAGTGATCGGTAAGGAGTGATAACTGCATCTCCAAGATCTCCAGTTACATTTTCAAGAAAGACTATTAAAATGAATTTCATCATGACCTGGGCACCTCATGATGATGGCATTGTCCTGCACAATACCTTCAAATGTCTTACTCTCCCCACAACACTTGAGGCCAGACAAGTAGTCCAAATATACATAGTCACATACATTCAAGAATCTAGACATCAAGTACATCAAACCCTGAATGATGATGGCTAGAGAAAAGCCATTCCTCCAACATCCTCAGATCAGATAAAGCTTTATTCTGGGAACTGATAGAAAAGGCTAGCAGGAACGAAAATGAACATGAAGGCAGCCATAACAGAGAGCTACAAACACACAATATTTAATTTATACTTCTTTACTCTACTATAACCCACCTTAACTAGTTATGTAATATTAACACAAAATGCAAGTGAGGGAAATTTCCTGCCTGTTTTTAAGTCAGAAAGCAAAGCCTTTTAATTATCTATTAAAATATAGAAATCACAACCACTTCCAAACAATTCCGAAACCTTGTTTTTTCTCAGCTTTTTTCCCCCACCTGATTTTTATTGTCTTGATTTTACTGGTACAAGGTTAAAGTTTTAAAGAATTTTATGTGGCCTCAAAAAATGCCATTAGATGAACAAACAAGGTAATCCAGAGGTGCCCCAACGTGCTCCAGAAAGTGTGGATGGATTTAATAATATAAAGAATAAAAATGCAAAGATTAATGTTGCTGTTGAAGCAAACGCCATATATGCCTGAAATCAGATTCGGTCTCCCCTACGCTTAGCGTTCATCTCAGGTGACAGATATCATCGCAGAGCATACATGAAATAACCTAGCAGCTAGATATTGGGTTCCCGAGAAAAAAATATTGCACTGAAGTTTTATTCACCACAGTACTTACTCCCTTTCTTTCAGTTTAAATATCAGGCCGGGCTACCATCTGACAGAGGCTAGATGGAGCATGATATTCTCCTTCAACTCTCCATAAGCTTAGGGAAAAGAAAAACCACAAGGTATGGATGCTGCAAGTCCCCTCTTTAAGGCAGACTTCCCATTTTTTAGTTTAACTTCAAAGTTACTGCTCCAGGAGACACTGCCACATGAAAAACTTATTATTTAGTCAATAACAATGTAGTAAAGTTTGAGCAATACCATGTCACCCTTCCACATGATCATTATAATTTGTGGGGTGGGAAGGGAAACAGGTGCTTATCTTCAGTTTCTGACAGATGGGCAGGGCAAGTCAAGATCATATGCGTGCAAAATATGGGTGTTGTGAAAATTAATAAAAATGATTTAACATCTTTCTGAATTGCAAAGTTCTATACCTAGCTTTATTGTATGTAACTCCTAGTAACTTTAAAAGCGCCGAGATGGGGGGGGGCACTTGTACCCTCCAAAGACAATGAAAACCAACTAATTTCTTCCAGTCTTTTCTACTTCCATACAGAACCACCACAACTTCATATACTGTCAGCAGGAACTACAAATGCCCACGACCTCTGAAAATTAGACTTCGAGAGTCTCCAGGGGCCTAAAGCCCAAGTACTTCATCTGCAGTCAATGGGGGCTTCAGGTGCCACCCCCTCTTAAGATCAGGCCCACAGAATCTCCAGGGGCCTAAAGGCCATATGTAGCTGCATTGCAGAGGGGAGCCAACATCTCTAGAAACGAGTCACTCTCTATGATTTCCTTGTGTTTCTGCACATGGAATCTCTGGATTTTATAAACTATAATATGAAACATTTCATATTTTTACTACATATTCCTGAAACATTTAAATGACCTTGTGCAGGATTTATTGTTTAAATAAAGCAGTCAATTACATCAGTGTGGTGTAATGGATTGAATATAGCCCAGGAGCCAGGAACCCTTGAATCATAATACTGTCTTTGTCCGGTGACTTCCTGTGTGTCACTTAAACAATTAACCTGCCTTTTAGTTCCCCTCTTGCAAACTGCGGGTGCTTCTGTCTTCACAGGCGACATTGTGAGGATGTTAAAAAGCAGTCTCTTATGTTGTAAACTCTCTTTACCTTACCAGTAACATTGGATTTCAGGGAAGTTCTTTCAGGTCTAATAATCTATTTTCTTGTTACTATATTTTGTTTACATTTGGCATTTCCTCTCATCTGGGACAAGAGCAATCAATGCAGTGTTGTTTTTTTATTGATGGTTTCACATACAAGTTGTTAGTGTTGGCTGTGATGGCTGGGTTTCCAGCACCGCAGAAGAATGTTTACTTTTGTTTTTAATGGGGGAGGGGGGAACTATTTACACTGAATTGTTTTTAAAAGTGGAACTATCACTGTAGTTGGTAGGTTTGCTAAAAGGTTTGCTTAGACCCCATTTAAAGGTGACAGTGTCTCAGTGCTTTGAAATCCTCAAAGGCCAAAGCAGTGCTGCTGGTATTGTCACCATTAATGCCAAGGGGCCCACAGCTCACAGGGTTATTACTTAGCCGCAGTAAGTGACCCTTGGGCTCCAGCTGCCCAGCTAGCTGCCCAGCTGGCTGCCCCCCAACCTCCCACTGTGCCAGGGCCCTGGTGTCCTCCCTGCCGCACGCAGAAACACTGGCCCTGTCCTCAGTTCCCGTATTTTGGAGCTGCAGCCAATCAGAAGGCAGCTTCCATTCCCAAACACGGAACTACAGCTTGTTAAGCGTTGTGCCATTCGCCAGGCCCCCCAGCTCCTTCTCGTGCCCTCAGATAACCCTCCACCCACAACAGGCACCTCGCTCGCAGCCGCCCGCACACGCGCGCCGGGGGCAGTACCCCCCCCACGCCCCCCAGTGACCAGCGAGGCGGCCACCCCCCCGCCCTACCCCGGGGCTCAGCGCTCACCCCACGGTGGGGAGCGGCGGCCGGGCGGGGGAACTTACGGGGAAGTTGGAGCGAAACTTCACTCACCAGATCCTCGAAGCTCCGCCGGTGCTCCTTGCCCTGCCAGTCCAGGCGGCGGGGGATCAGCTGCGGCAGGGGAGGGAGCAGTCAGCGCAGGCTCGGCCTCTCCCGCACCTCCCACAGCCCCGGTCCCAGCCAGCCCGGCCCCGCGCCCCGGCCGCTGCCCGGCCCCAGGCGGGGGGCGCGCGGGGGCCGGGCGGGGGATGATCTTTACCCCGCTCCGAGGCCCTGCCTAGCCCCGCGCGGGTAGCACCTGGAGAGGCGCCCGCCGCAGGGCACCCCCCGACCCCTCCCCGCTGCTGCCCGAAGGGTCCCCGAGAGCCGCAGGGGGGCCCCGCTGCGGGGCCGGGCGACTCCCACCTGCCCGCCCGCCCCAGCCCGTAGCCCCTACCTGGTGCGCCTCCAGCTCCTCCACCAGCACCTGGGGAGAGACACAAAGGACGTGAGCCCGGCACCCAGCGAGCGAGCGAGCGGCGGCCCCGCCGCCCCAGCCGCCCCAGCCGCCCAACCCCGTCCCCCGCTGGCCCCGGCGGCGGGGCCGGCTCGGCCGGAGCCCCGCGCTGGCCGCTCACCTGGGCGGATTTCCTGCAGGGTCCGGACTGCAGGAACCGGGCGATCAGGTAGTAGAGCTCTGCGGAGGAGAAGGGGACGCGGTTACAAGGGGGACACCCGGCAGGGAGCGCCGCCCGCCTCCCCCCGCCAGCGATACCCACCGGCTTCCAGCTGGGTCGGGGCGGCCGCTGTCGCCATCCTCCTCCAGAGGCCCGAGGGGGGGACAGGGGCGGATCGTACCCGGGGGGAGCCGCTCCTACTGCGGCCGATCCCCCATGGAGCAGCTCCGGTGCGTGTCCGC
This sequence comes from Chelydra serpentina, assembly GCA_037349315.1. Lineage (NCBI taxonomy): Eukaryota > Metazoa > Chordata > Testudines > Chelydridae > Chelydra > Chelydra serpentina. The sequence goes on along the minus strand of JBAIAC010000028.1, from coordinate 16,558,433 downwards.
CGCGCTCGTCGCTGTCTCGCTCGCTCTCGGGTTCATTGCATCTCGTTTCGCCCCATAGATATCCCGGCCCGAGGCAGCCGCCGAGCAGGGTGCAGCGCCACCGCCCGCCGCTTGGGGGCGGCCGCCCAGGCAGGGGAAAGCACAAGCGGAAGGAAGGACGGACGGACGGACTCGGAGGACGTGCGGAGACAGCGGGACGACGCTCTGGTACGTGTCTTCCGGAAACTCGGTGACGCCGCGGCCCTATGCGGCTTCCGGGTCTGCGTCCTGCGCGCTGTGACTCTGTCCCTCTCCCCGCTGGGGGCGGTGCCTGGTCCCGCCATTGTAACCCCTGGCACACAGCGCCCCCTGCCCGCCGGCTGATGCAGTGCCTGGACGACCGTCCTGGCGCTGGGCCTCCTAAACCGCGCCCAGCAGCACGTCGGGGCTGAGCCGGCCCCAGCGTAGCCTGACCGAGCTGCCGGTGAAACCCCGGTTCGGAATCCTGGGGCCGGCTGCACCCAGGGGAGGCGGATGCCTTCAAATATGGCCTTTAAGGTCAGAGGCGGTGCTTGCCCACTGGGGGCGCTAAGCAGGACCACCCGCCCCCCCCCCAACATCGACTTTAAGGTCAGAAGGGGCCATCCCGTTCATCTATCTGCAGCACGCCCCTAACCTCTGGCTGATTTCAAGTTACAGAGAATCCACCATTTATTCTAGTGCAATCCAGCCAGTGACCTAATTGTATTATTTCCTGGGCCAGACAATCCATCAACACAGCACTTATATACGCGTGTTAAAAAGCCCACATTAACTAAGATTAGGGTGACCAGATGTCCTGGTTTTATAGGGACAGTCCTGATTTTTGGGACTTTTTCTTATATGGGCTGCTATTACCCCCCACCCCTGTCCCAATTTTTCACACTTGCAGTCTGGTCACTAACTAAGATGAATGGAATTTTAGGGAGTAGTATTAAATTGGGGGGTCCTGAGCTGCCTGGGCCCTAAGCAATTGTTTAGTCTGCTTATGTCTAATGTCATGACTGCTTAAATTAAAGCAGTGGTCCCCAACCTTTCTGTGGCCAAGAGCACATTCGTCCCTTCATCAGAGTGTGGCGGGCAGCGACACTTGGCGGCATTTCGGTGGTGATGGTTCTCCGCCGGAAGCGCACCTCGGCAACATTTCGGCGAAAGCTTCTCTGCCGGAAGTGCTGCACGGCGGCATTTCAGTGGCGACGCTTCTCTGGCGGATGTTCCTCTCCTCTTCCTTCCTTGGCGCCAGCCCTGACGGCGGGTGCACATAAATGCCCCAGCGGGCGCCATGGCGCCCGCGGGCACAACGTTGGGGACCACCGAGTTAAAGGAACCTTCCATTTTGATCTGCATGTTCCCCATGGTTAAAATGTAGTGTTTTGACAGGAAATGACCTTTACACACACTTTTTTAAGTTTTAAGAAAGTTCAATTATTTCTTTTTGAGCTATGTTTTACACATCTGTATGAATTCCTGTTTATCTCTAAGCATTTTACAAAGTATGTATAATATTTTAAGCATCTCTGGGATAAGAGGCAGGTATTTCAAGCACTGGTGTACAGATGAAGTATGATTACAGAAGTACATTACAATCCTGCTGCCCACACAAGGAAGTAGTTAAGAAAGAGTGAAGCCAAAAACAGACCTTATTCAGCCCTTAACATATAACACTGAAATTCATGAGACTCAATTATTGTTCTACTTTACTATTGTGTGAATTAGAGGTGGAAAAAAGTATTAGGTTATCTAGTCTAGCCAACCTGAAAAGACGTAAAGCTTAGCTGCAGTGGTAGCAGTCCAAAGTAATAGGGATTACTTTTACTGATGTGATGCCTGATTTCGTATGTAGTGTTGTAGCTGTGTTGGTCCCAAGATATTAGAGAGACAAGGTGGGTGAGGTAATATTGTTTATTGGACCAACTTCTGTTGGCAAGAAATGCAAGTTTTTGAGCTTATACGCTTGTCTCTCTCGCCAACAGAAGTTGGTCCAATAAAATATATTACCACCCCCACCTTTTCATGCTTATTTTTGTTGTTTGACTGGTTTCCAAATAGTTGCCACTGATAAGCAGGGCTTTGAAGACAATGTCTGATCATTTGATGGCATGAATACAGCACCCATTTGGAAATAAGCATTAATTTTAAAAAATAATGTGCATTACTCATGATTCAAAGTTTTCTTAAACTAAGATACATAACAATGTGCATGTTACTGTTTTCTAATGACAGATAAGGAACTTAAATAGACCTATAAATAATACCAGTATATGTTTGTAGTTATTTACTCTCTGCTATAACTGTTAAATAAAGGTATTCAAGCCAAAATGTTCAAATTTGGGAGCCTAAAGATAGGTACCTAAATAAATGGTCTGATCGTCAGAGGTGCTGAGCACTCATTCCTCCCATTGGAGTAAATATGACCTGGACCTGCAAGTGTTCAGCAGTTCTGAAGTTCAGACCAGTCTCAGTCCTGCTGTCAGATCAATGTGAGCCAACCCCTGAAGTCAATGAGATTCCATGTAGGCGCCAAGGTCCACCTACCCTCATCCAGTTCCAGGATTAGGGCCACAGTTAGGCTACCTTTAGTCACTCAAATACAAATAATTTGCCCTTAGTGTTCAAGAAAACAGACATTATTGTTAAATTGCATTTTTTTTAAAAAGGCTCACAACCTTCTGAGGAAGAAGGGTGCAGTAGCAACCAACTTTAGAGATCCTCAAGGACAGCAGATAATTTATCATAGGAAACATGGCTTGGCAAAGCTTCAGAAAATGACTTTGCCATACCAAAAGATGTCAACACCTGATAGCTTTATATTTTAATGGGGTTGCCAAAATGTATCATTGTGTCAGATAAAATGACAGCTATTCACTAAAGATCCTCTATATTTTTGTGGGAACATCTCCATAGTCCTATCTTCTCTTTACTTGTTTCTTGATGAGTAAGTCAATAACCCTTTATTTCTTTATTAATAATTCTTTATTTTGAAGTTGTATTTTGACATATTTGGCATTCTGTAGCAGTATTTCTTAAACAATGCTTTGAATGGCTGCTTTGGCATTAGAGAAGTTGCCATCCAAGCTGAAAAAAATATGACAGAGCATGGATCTACTACACAAGCAGCTGAATCCCAGTCTTCTGTTTCAGCATGGCTGAAACATGAGAAACAATTAATTATTTCTGTTTTCATTAGATTTATGCATAATTTAAAAACTTTTGTGAAGTACAGTTTCAAAGCCCTCAGTGGTATTCCTACAGAGATGCAGTCTGGTCTACATTAATTTTTTCCTGTTAAGTTTTCAGATAACTTCAGTATTATCTGCCCTAGTTTCAGCAGTAGTCCATTGGGAAGGAATCAGACTTGTGGCATTTGGTTGCTCTGCACAGTTCACACTCCAAGCTGGTTTGTTTTCTATGAGACATTTTAACATGGTAGTTCCATGTTGTTACAGCATCTTGAATTAACTGGTTGATGGGTAGGCATAGTCTTTTTTGTACACATGGTAGTATAGAAATTGCTAATTCTGGGGGTTTAAAATAGCCAAGAAGCTTCCAGCCCAGTAGCTCTTGATAGCAGATATGAAATAGTGGCTGGATAAAGCATCATTACTGACAGAGATGCAAGCTATGCACAAACAGACCAAACTATAAATATCAGCTTTTGGTGTTTGTTTCCAACATTATCTCCTCTCTGTAACTTTTTTCCCCCCAGTATTTCCCCAAAAACTCTTGAAAGTCACTGTACCTGCGCTTGTGAGATAGAGAGAGAGTGCAAAACTGCAGTTCTGTTAAATTAGTTATCAAGGTAGGAGACAGGAAAAATAATGAAGAACCATGTTGTGTTATTCTGGAGCTATGCGTCAGTGGTGAAGAACATAGGTAATATTTCTCTCGTCTCCAGCATTAATAGTTATAGGCATATTCTTTCACAGATGTTAGGAATTTGATTGAACAAAAACTCAGATGAGATTTTATAATATGGTTTGAGAATACTCTGCAGTATAACAAATCCCTTGTCTTCCAAAGTTGAATATAGATCCATATCAAATGCAAACATCTCACCAAGAGCATTGTGTAGCACCATGTCCTTTCATGGCCCAGGCCTTCTTCTGAGTGTTAAGTCACCCAGCATATTTCATTTTGAACATGACAGGTTTCCTTGACAACAATTTGATTGATGTGTCAGTCATAATATATCTCTGCATGCCTGACCTGCACTTACTTCACCATGGCAATTGTAACATACCCTGAAACTGCACCACCGCAACAGAGAGTGGCTTTGCCATTTCTATATTTAGCTTTGGCAGAATTATTTTCATAGGGTCTATTCTAAAGCCCACTGAATCTTTCCATTAACTTCAGTGGGCTTTAGACTGAAAGCCTCATACAGATTGAAAAAATGCCCATGCTAGGCACACCTTTCTATTGCTCATATGCTTCCCACACATTCAAAATGGAGGTCTCTTGCCAAATGCTGCATGATTTCACAGGATTCCTAGACATTGTACTCACAAACCTGCCACATGACAGACTCTGTATAGTATTCCCTAATGTTCAGATTTAATAATACATCAGCAGGAAAGCATCACCTTAATAATCACATGACTGTTTGTTAATTCATGTTCACAGAGTACAGATATTTGGAACATGGCAACAATGTGTACAAATCAAATACAAATTGATCATTAGTCACAGCCCTACCTGCAGCTGCATAGCTCCGCCCCTGACCAGCCTCCAATCCAAGAGATTATTGTTGCGGTTACTACTGCTGGGCAGCCTCCAGCCCTTGGAATCTTTTCTTTCATGTGGCAGGTTCTAAGCCACTACATCTTCACATTGCTCCCATTCTGCCATCCACCAGGGTTATTATGAGGCGCTTCACTGTAAACAGTGCTGCTTTGCACGTGCCCATGGATCTCATCCTAAGTGGTCTTTGCTTTCTGATGAGTGATGCCTGCTTGCAAGTTTGTCCCTAGTTCCCCTGGAGCACTGTTCTTCCTTCCCCCATCTCCCCAGGCATACTAAAACCACTATTCCACTAATGGAGCCTACCTGCAGCTTCATGACCCACTTCTTTCCGGCTCCTCCTCATCCAAGAAACAGCACATTTTGGAGGACCAGGGAGTCTCTTAGCCACAGCAAGGTGCCATGCCAATGTTCACTTATGCAAATTGCTCCACATTAGAATTTTGTTATACAAATGGACTAATGGGGGCAGCAGTATGGAAGGATAAAGAAGAACATGAATATTAATTAGCATGATAATTTTTGCTACTAAGCAAGAGAGAGCAAAATTGTCAAAGGGGAAGGGGAGATTGAAATAAGTTAGCTGAAGTTTACCTCTCCCAGTTTTCATTACATTCTCCTTTATTTTATTTTTCTTTAAAGCTTTTCAGAGCTGTAAAGTAGGTGTTTGGGATACCACATTTGAAAGGAGGAGAGATGGAATGTTGGAATCAGCTGATTCTTTAGCAACTGGAAAGGGGGAAAATTGAAGCAGTGCAGTGATCATTTTGATAAGGGGAGAAAAAGGTCATAGAAAGCCATGTAGCACCATGTGACCAAGTCTAACAACTACGCTCCCTCCTCCTCCAGTTTTTTGGGATAATGGGGAGCCTCAGCAGTTATTTAACCCAAACAATATGGGAATCAAATGGAAGGAGTATGGGGAAAACTTTATTTGTCAGGTTTGTTAATGTTTTTAAATAGCAAGAAGAGGAAGACAGCCCTGGATTTATACATCTTTCTGTGCCTTAGCTGTAAAGGCTGACTCAAAGAGGTCTACTCAGCATCCTTGCTGCTCCTTTATGATTACAAATCGCCAGTGGGCTGTATTTAAAGGGTATCTCCCCTTCATACACAATTGCTTCTCTCTGGTCATCCCCTTTTAAATACAGGTTCACATCTCCACAAACCCTACAACAGATTAAAGCCAGCTTCCTTATGCCAATGTAAAATAGTTGAGTCACTGCTAACATACCTAGTTAATCTCTATACTTGAGGGTCGCGGTCATTATCCCTCTAAGATGCTAATAAGAGAGCATGGATCCTTTACCAGACACAGTTAATGGTTTATAGTAATCTCCCAGGTAAACACAATGTAGGAATGGTAGGTAATGAACCTTTACACATGAACTGAAAATATATTACTATGAAAGAGGAGAGCTTGTTGATATTGATGTAGGTCTCAAGTTGATTTATGATGTTTCCATGTGTTATATGTATGTGCAATTTTTCATATATCCACATGTTAATGAGTTTCCTTTGTTTTTGCTCACTTCATCTTTGATCTCCCTCTGTCACGGATGTAATTAAACATCCTTCCCCAACATACCTTGTCTCCATATATTAGTGGTATGTCAAATAAAAAATATTTGAAAAAAAACCCAGAAAAACTCCCTCATAATTCTCTCATTACACCATTTACTGTGTAAACTCAACAGGCCCATTTTCAAAATACAAGTCCCTTGTCATCATACTTAATACAGCTTGAACAGTCATAGCCTTTGTCTAAGGCTTTATCTACACTACCACTTTTGTCAGTAAAACTTTTGTTGGTCACGGTTGTGAAAAAAAACACCCTCCTGACCCAACATAAGTGTCACTGGCAAAAGTGCTGGTGTGGACAGTGCTATGTCAGCAGGAGAGGCTCTCTCCTGCCGGCAAAGAGCGGCTACACGGGAGACCTCACAGCTGTGCTGCTGGAAGGTCTGTAGTAGGCATAGCCTGAGAAACCTTAGCCAGCAACACACAAACACTTCCTTTCCCACCCATACTCCTATTTGATAACATCAGGAACTTCTCTCACATTCACATTTATTAGCAAGAGGAACAAACATCAGTTTTTAGAGGAAGGCCATTCTGCTCCAGCCACCAGCCTCGTTCTACTGCAGCAGGATTGTTTGTGTCCTTGTCTGTCAGGGTTCCTCTCACGCTCCATCTATTAGTAGCCTTTTACGTAGCCTGTTGTATACTAACACCAGCTCTACACTACAGACTTGTGCCAGCATAGCTATTTGGATCAGGGGTGTAATGAGATATGATTTGTGACCAACATAGCTGTGTTGGCAAAAGTGCCTAGTGTAGATACAATTATATCAGCAACTGCACTTTTTCAGTATCACTTATTTTGCTCAGGGGGGGCTATACCACAAAAGTGCAGTTTAGCCAGTCCACACTAGGAGTGTGTTGCCAGTATAGTAAATCAATATAGCTATATTGGCAAAGCACTCCTGGTGTAGATCTGGCCTCTTAAAAACAGAAGGCCAAAGCTATAAGAAGATCCAATGGCTGTGAGTTGAAGCTAAACAAATCCAGACTGGAAATGAGCTGTACGTTTTTAACTGTGAGAGTAATTAACCATTGGGATAATTTACCAAGGGTTATGGTTGATTCTCTGTCACTGGCAATATTTAAATCAAGATTGAATTTTTTAAAAGATATGCTGTAGTTCCAAAGGAAAGATGTTGGGGAAGTTCTCTGACCTGTATTATACAGTAGGTCAGACTAGATGATCAGAATGGTCCCTTCTGGCCCCAGAATCTATGAATGTAATGAAATACAGACCATTTAAAAGCCACATTTCAAAGGGGTCCAGCTTTCTGAGGTCATTGAGAAAAACACTTGAAAAGCAGAAGAGAAAGGGAGTGACCCACCTATGCCAAAACATAGCCAAGGTGAAGCAATCTGCCATAGTAAAAAGATAAAGTGTGTGAGGAGACCACTAGAAGGGAAGAGAATGTGAACTGAAACAAGAAAATGGGAGGCAGCAAAAATGGCAACCAACAGGAACAGAGAGAAAGAGAGTACCCATCTCTGTGTTCCATCAGGCTCCCATGTATTGTGTGGCCTGTCTGAGCAGTAGTCAGGAAAATACCACAGCAGGTACACCCTGCAACCAATAGCAATCATTCTTTTACAGTGTCATAGAACCTTCTACTCTTTTTGCAGCATCCTGCTAAGATAGAGGTGTGGTAGCATTCTTTTGAATAAAAGGAAAGTTTAGCCCTTCTGATTGGAATACACTTGGCAGTAAGAATCATTGCAGTCAAAGACAGATGGATCAGTGCTCCTCTTGGGAAAGTTGTTCTTATAACTGATCATTGGTGATGGTGTGGAAAGCAATACTTGGTAAGTAATATATGCTTTAGACTGCAGTCTTTTGTAATCACACAGAACTTACACATGGAAGTTGTATGTGGAATCTTACAGTCCTGTTATATATAAGCAATGTTCTACTTGTAGCTGCTGGGGATGGTGGAAAAAAGGAAGGACGCTAGAGCCGGAAGAGAGATTGGAAGTCTGGCTGGCTGAAGGATAGGGTTGATGCTGGACAGCAGGTGGTAGTGTGAATGGCAGAGGATAGTATGGTCTGAAATGGCACTGCTGATGGGGAAGAAGAGGGTATGGCTCTGTAGCTGGAATAGAGGCAGTGATGTGTGTGTGTGTGTGTGTGTGTGTGTGTGTGTGTTACTGTGTGGGAGAGCTTCTGCTCATATCTAGTCCTGAACTATAAGTATCTCCATCTAAACCAGTGGTGGGCAACTTGCGGCCCATCAGGGTAATCCGCTGGCGGGCCGCAAGACGGTTAGTTTACATTGACCATCCTCAGGCACGGCTGCCTACAGTTTCCAGTGGCCGCGGTTTGCCGTTCCTGGCCAATGGGAGCTGCGGGAAGCGGTGGCCAGCCCGTGCCGCTTCCCGCAACTCCCATTGGCTGGGAATGGAGAACCGCGGCCAATGGGAGCTGCGGGCAGGCGTACCTGCAGATGGTCAATGTAAACAAACTGTCTCATGGCCCGCCAGCAAATTACCCTGATGGGCCACAGGTTGCGCACCACTGATCTAAACCCTCGTGGAATTTATGTCCCACTTAATGCTGTTAATTCTGCGCCATCCCCATTGTAATTTGCCGCTGATGGGTGGGTTTAGCTGGTGGTACTTCCCCTTTCTCCTGAAACCATGCCTGCTTCCCCATACCAGCTCACAGAACGGCATATCCTGTGTGGAGCACAAGAACTTGCCTCTGGCCTCCTCCCCACCCAGCAGCCTGTCAGCAGAAGCATTTGTGTGTGGAGAAAGCACTTTCCACATGGTCATGTGGTACAGAGGAAACAGAGTTACATGAAATGTTTCATAGATCATAAGTGATTTAGGCGCCTAATTACCACTGCCTTTCTATAGGATTTGGGCTCCTAAGTCACTTAAGTGCTTTTGAAAGTTTTACCTTTAATGAAGAATGAAGATCAAATTCCATAAAGAAGGAACAAAACGATGGAAAGCTCAATCAGTAGAAACAATCTAAAGTAGAAATTATTAGGGACAGCAGCCAGTACCTTACACTCTATGCATGGTTTGGCGATACACATCCAGAGTAGCTTCACAAACTTCAGCAGAGTTATACTGGATTTACAAAGGACTAAATGAGGGCAGCAGAATTTGTCCATTTGTTTTCAATTAAATAACCTCATGTGGGGTAGAAAGGTGTGGAAGGGCCTGGGACACTGAAGCATTGTTCCTCAGGAGGGTTCATGTCTCTCATACAGTCCAGCCCTCTGTTGGAAGCATGACATCTGAAATCGTTTTCCAACATTATAAATTAAATGTATTTGTCGAGCACTTTACTCATAATGGACCACATTCTGTCCTCGGTTATACCCATGCAACCCTATTTGTAACATAGAGGCCTATAGCTCTGATCCCAGCAGGATGATCTGTCTAAATATGGTAGAATTCCACTGTAATATCTAGGACCAACTTTTCAAGTTTAATTGACACCACCATATATTTCAAAGGATTGTCTTTGCTCAAAACATGCCAACCAGATCAGGACTGAAGTTCAGATAGTGCTATGAGTGCGCGTTGGCACAGCATTAAAGCCGAGCTGTTTTTCAGTGGCCAAAACAAATTTGTTCGGGCTGAACAAAAAGTTTCAAACATCATTTCAAAATGACATTTTTGAAACAAAATGTGGATTAAAAAAATGTTGACATTTCTGAAAAAAAATCATTATTTTTTTTTCAACCAAAACTATTAACTGAATTCAACCTGAATTCACAAATAGGTTCGATTCCTTGAAAAAATGCATTTTGGGGCAAATTTACTATTAGCAAAATAAATTTGCCCGGCTATGCATGACACCAACATGCACTATACTTGTCTCTAGTCAGTAACATCACTTACTTGCCTTAATATGCTCTAAAAATAACATTCTTCCAAAAATACTGTTTTTGAAAGATATAAGAATATGTTTTGTCATGTGACTGAAGGTCTAGGGCTATATCCTGTCCAGGTCAGCTCTGAGAGGAGAAATGAATTGAAGCTTGAACAAATCCTGTTGTCTAGTGTAGAATTGAATAGGCATGCTAAGGAGAAGATTTGCCTCCATCCTTAAATATATAGAAATGGGTATGTCTGGATGCGGATCTGGATTTTCCTTGACTTTTAGATATATCCTTAAATATATACAAATAAGTATACGTGTCCATGTGAAGTTTAAAGGCTACAGAATTTATACAAAATAAGCAGTTTTTAATACTTTTATACATTCACCATCCTCCTTTGGACATGTCTACCGTGCATATCACATACCTAGCAAATAATGAGCTGGGGAAATTCCTAAATAAGAATACTTACTTTTTAAAAGTGAAAAACTGTTTTTTTTAATTGATGTGAATATCAAATTTACATATGGTTTAAGGCATAGCAAAATAAAAGCTGTTATGTTTACATTATTTTTCTGAATGTATGCTGAACTAAAGTGGAACTTAAGAATTTGTACTTTGTACTATACAATGATGGTGACCAATGCCTGGGTATAAAAAAGTACAGGGCTTTCTTAAAGTGTATGTCAAACATCACAATCTCATATGAATTTTTAGCAGCATATTTAATGTACTGCAACTGATAAATACTCAAAAGGTGGTGCCTGAATTTCAGGGGAAAACAAATATACATAGTTTATGTAGACCAATATGATGCCACATACTAAAAAAAATTCTCAAAACTTGAATTGTTTTATAACATGCTGTCTTGGTGGCGATTAAGTAAATAGTTGTGATATTCTGGAGAATCTTAGTTTGCATTTTTGCTATTTGTTTCAATTTGATACCATTTCATTTTACTCCTGTGCCATACAAATGTTCCTCTAGATGGTGCTCCATAATCAAGAATTGCATTTAATACTAGCCCATTCTAAAGACTCCCGAGAAATAGTCTTAGTCAAGAAGACAGTCTCCTTTGTCTCTAAATTCTGCATTATAATAATTCCATCTCTACTGCAATTTACAGACTTTTGATTCAGTAAAATAGAAATACATTATTTATTGCTCTTGCAAATCTTAAAACCTATGCACTATAACACAAAATGCCATCTGTGTGGAATAATATCATCTGATACGCTGCGGACTGATCCATATCTCATATCTGTTATGGCAGCCATTAAGTGGTGTGAGCTGTTCAGTGTCCTGTTGAGCTGCTAGATGGTATGTATGTCATTGATTTAATTGTGATAATTTTTATTTACAAAGGTCACACACAATATAATTCTCTCTCTAAGTATGTAATACACACACATGTAAGTGCAAGTGTTTAAATTGGATGTAGTGTAGAAGAAAACAAGTAACTATACTATCAGTGGTAATATGTGTGTCCATTTATGTACACATAGATATAGAAATATATATTAGAAACCAAGATAAATAATTTTACCATTTAATTAATATATGTATCACAACATTGCTGAGACAAAATTTATACAGGAAAACTCACAAGTTATCAATTTCTTTTCAAACTAGGAAAAAAGCAGAATAGGTCCTGACTGACAGTCTAATTTTCATTATTCTTGGTATTAGAATTCTCCTTTTACACATCCATGTTTAAGGGCCTGATCCATCATCAGGAGTCTTTCCATTGACTTCAGTGAGTTTTGGATTGGGCCCTGAATGTTCACACATCCTCTAGTTCAGGGTCTCTCAACCTTTTTCTTGCTGAGGCCCCCCTGGACATGCTATAAAAACACCAGGGCCCAGTCAGGGCGAGAGGGGGAACTCGGGGCTCCGGGCTGGGAGGGGACCCTTGGGCATAGGTACAGTTTTACTTCTATTTGTGGGGGGGCAAGGGCTGGCAGGGCTCGACCCAGCTCCGCACAGCGGCATCCAGGAAGGAAGTGCCACCTCCACCCCCTGACTCACTCAGGAGGCCACCGAGCCTGTCTGGGCTGTGGGTAGACACAACCAAAAAATATAACTTGAAGAGGAGACTCAGTTCAAAAAGTCTGAAAGCCGCTCAGGGAGAGGGGTAGCTAGGGGCTGTGTGCAGGCAGGGGGTAGCTCAGGGTGCAGGGAGGGAGTAGCTAGGGGCTGTGTTTGAGCGGGTGGGGGGCTCCCAGTGTGGCTTCCAGCTTCAGCGGGGGAGTGCTGGGGCTCCCGGCTTCAGGCCCCTCCTCCCCCCGCTTCTCGTGGCTTGAGGAGGGAGGTTTTCCAGCTTCAGCCCCACGTCACTCCCGGCTTTGGGGGCAGGAGGGGCGCCGGCTTCAGCCCCACACCACTCTCAGCTTCAGCACTGGGTCTCGGGGCACCGGGTTTCAGCCACAGGGCTCTCCAGCCCCCCTGAAAGGGCTCATGGACTCCAGGGGGCCGTGGATCCCCGGTTGAGAACCGCTGCTCTAGTTAGCCAAGACATTTCTTCTCATGCAAATGGCTACCATTATAGCTTTAGCTCCAATTCTAAGACGTTGACAGTGCCCAGAAGGGCTCTCACTTCTAGAAACAGTACATGACATTTCCTTGATAAGGTACTTCAGCAGCTGCAAACCTTAAAAAAGTGGATACTTTTTTAAAGCCTAATCCGGTGTACCCTCAACTTCCACTGCAGTAAATAGGAGCTGAAGGCACTCAGTACCTTTCAGGATTGGACCCTTAGCGCCTGAATATGTGACTCAGAGTATCTCTGTAGCAATGTCACTGTATTTAGAAATCTTACTGTAATTTTAATAGAATTATGGATCTAGTTAATAGTTATCTGTTGTGCTAAATATTGCCTGTATTTTTTTCCTTTCTGTAGATTGTGTTGAGGATTTTTAAAAATCATTTAGTTTTTGTGTATCATCTGTACCAGAATGATACAATCAGCTATTTTTGTTACAATCAGCAGGGGCCTTCATGATTGGCTGTCTAAAATGGTGTCATAATGGGTACCTAAAAATGTGTAAGCTTTATTTACTGAAATAAAATGCACCTGCCATACCCTCTCCTTTTTCCCATTCACTTGTCAGCTTATTGAAAGAGCCTTTAGTAAGCATTGCTTTTAAATGTTCTCCACCTCCACCTCCATGCTGGATCTCCTACAGTCTGGCTCCTGCCACCTGCACACCCTAAACTGCTCTCACCAAGGTTTCTGACATCCTCCTCTTAGCCAGATCTCAGTGCCTATTGTTCAGCCTCATTCTCCTGGGTGTCTCTGCTAGTTTTAACACTGTCAATCACTTCCTCTCCCTCGTGGCATTGTCCTCTCCAGGTTCTCCTTCTACCCCTCTGTCCATTCCTTCAACATCTCCTTGGAGGGTCTTTTTCCACCCATTTTTGTGAGAGTTCCACTGGGCTCTGTCCTTGGGGCCTTTTTCTTTTCTCCTTCTGCAGTCTCTCTTTGGATGATTTCATCTGCTCACTGTAGCCCATAAAGCCAGTCAGCTAGCTTGCTATATTGCATAATGTGTTTTCTTCATTGGATTGGTTGATTATATTGTTATTTTCTTGGGTTTTGTTACACTGAAATTTCAGTATATGTTACTTATAATAGTTGGCTGTAACGCAAAGAACCCTACAGGCCTATATCCTGTATGATTAGCTAGAGCAAGTTAGCATAAGTGTTTGTAACCTTTGGCATAGATAAATGGACTACCGGTTACCCCTTTTGACTTTGGGGAACCGAACAAAGAACTGAATGTGTTTACCATATGTCTGGAACAGACCAGTAACCGCAGAGTATACCACAGAACGTGAAAGTCATGATTTATGCCAAAGATAACGGTTTCGGGGATGAGATAGTCAATACTAATATGTATGAATACATGTCATAATATGTTAACCTATAGAGTAAGTGTACCCAAAGATTTATCTGGGTGAGGAATCAGGATTTGGGTATGGTAGGTTGGCCTGATTAAGGCAGGGCCAGGACCCTATAAGAGGGTAAACAACCTTGCAGGGGATCGCTCTTTCCTATCTTCTATCAAGCTATCAACTCAGCTTTGCAATATAGCTTAGCTACTCAACACTCAAGCCTTATCCCTACCAACTTGGGAAGCCTGAACCATTGAATTCATCAGGCATGCCAGAGATGAGGCTGGTCCTCTGTCTCCCACTACCAGGTCTTCAGGGAAGGGTGTGAGTATGTTAGTTTAGGTAGTCTTTTAGAATAGAAATGTTGGCACCATGAGCCATAGAATTGTGTTACTGCTTTGTGACTCTGTGTTTTATATCTTTGATTATTCTTTCATTCGTTGCCCTTTCATTCATTCGTCTGTCCTTGCCACGTAACCTGAGGGTCCTCTCACGACGCTGAATTCTCTTGAGTTTTCTAACCCTGTAGCCTGAAATGGGACAAGAACCTAAATATCTTCTGGTCAAATCATTGGCAAGCTGTAATAAACTATCCCATAAATTCAAGTCAACATCATACAGTTTCAGCTGCCATCTCTTTGTTCCTTATTTAACTCTCACCATCCAATCCTGCATCCCAGAGTGTCTTGAATATCAGATTGTCTCTCTGACATTTGGCTGCCCCACTGACAAGTCAAAATTAACGTGGCCAAAACTGCATTCCTGATCTGTTCTCCAAACCCCTCTCTTCTCAACCCTTCGTCACTGTTCTTCATTAATCTGACCAAGTCAGCACCACCACCACCCATCCCTACCCCATACATTAAGTCCGAACTTCTTGTTCTTGCCACAACTCCTATCCTGGGATGATCCTGGAGTGGCACAGCAATTCAGCAGCATCCTGTGCTTATGGGATACAGTCTAGCTTTAAGAGAGGCATTATCAGCTCCTTTCAATGAACCCTGCCTCTCACCCCAGACTTTTATTAGTAGCAGGCTTTTGCTAATTCATACGTGGTTGAGTAAAATTTTGTCTGCACATCTAGAACTTCCATCCAGTAATTTGGATGAACCTCAGAGATATGGTGAGAAATGAGCAGTGCAGATAGAGAACATCAGAAGTGTAAGGAGAAGGAGGGCTGTGGTGGTATAGCATAGATTTCAGCATAGATTATTCTTTGCTTCCTCCTGCTCTGACACAGTGTCCATCGTGTCAGACAGACTACAAAGGGTCTAGTTCAGTAGTACCCAACCTTGTTACATAGGATGGCCACATAAATATAAGCACAACCTTGTATGGGCCAAACAGATTCTACATATTTTAATATGATTTAAAGTTACCTGGATTGATTTATATTTTAAGTTCAGCTTGTTTTGTATGTATTTAGATAGGTTGTTTCTATGTGCAGTAGTGTCTATTTACACACTGGTGTAAATTAAAATGAAATAAACATGATGACAAAATGCTAATAAATCAGCCATTAGTGTATTATGTTGAAGCGGGCCACGGGCCTCATGAAATGCTCTGGTGGACCGTGTATGGTCCACGGGCCATAGGTTGGGCACCCCTGGTCTAGTTGATTTTATCTGTCAAGTAGTGAGCTAATTGAGGGATCTATTCATTTGTTTCCCCCATTTAAACAAAAATGTTTCAGCATAGCCACAACCATATAAGGAGACAATACATTTTATTAAACTGCATTTTGCTGGAAATGTTCATACCTTGCTCCTGAAAAACATACTGAGTAGGATTTTCAGAAGCATCCAAATGATTTAGGAGCACAAGTTTCTAAGACACTTAGGTGCTTTCAAAAATCTCACCCTCGAATCCCATTGACTTTCTACAGGACTTGTGCGCATGTGTCACTTAAGGAGCTTTGAAAATCATATCCTATGCTGCTAACTACACTGTGTTTATCAGTGGTTCTCAAGCTTTTGTACTGGTGACCCCTTTCACATAGCAAGCCTTTGAGTGCAACCCCCCTTATAAATTAAAAACACTTTTTCATATATTTAACACCATTATAAATGCTGGATGCAAAGCAGGGTTTGGGGTGGAGGCTGACAGCTCGTGATCCCTCCATGTAATAACTCACGACCCCCTGAGAGGTCCCAACCCCCAGTTTGAGAATCCCTGGTGTATATTGATAGCATAAGACAGTATCCCACTTGTGTAATTTAAAGAGGGGGCTGTAGATGAAGTTCTTGTAGGAAGTTTCTTCTCCCTTGATTTTTTCTTAAATATTTGTTCTTTCAGCCATTGCCCATCTAAAGGCAAAAAGTTTGCTTTTCAGCCACATTGGATGAGCTCCAGGGAAAAGTCCTGTCTGGCAAGGGTAGTTTAGCAGCATTCAAAAAGGCAAACTTCACTGGAGTCATGGAAATCCCCTTCACCCTCTCTTGGTTTCATGCTATTATTTTAACAACTGACTCCTGGGAGACCCATCCATTGTATTACTGATCAACCTCAATTGAATTCCTCATTCTGAGAAATGTTCCTGTTTGTAATTTATTATTATAATGACTTGCAAATAGAATATGAGCTTCCTTAAACATAAATAGCTACAGCAGCAAAGAGACCTGACCGGAAATGGGGTGGGTATTTTTTATGTTTTGGTCTGGGTTTTGGCAATATGAATGGTAAGAATAGGGTGCTTAGCAGAATAAACAATTTGCCTTAAATGGAGATGATGGGACAATTTCCCGCGAAGTGCTGCAACTCCCCGAGCACCATAATGACATTCACAGACACAAGATAGAGTGACTGTATTAAGTAAGGCTTAGGAGGATTATGGAATTAAATTGGTTGCCCCCCTTTCACCCTTCCCCAATCAAAGAAATTAGAAATTTAAATACAAAAAAGGGTGTTAAAATAATACAAAAGGTTTGACTAAAATGTATAAAAGCAAAGAAACTCAGTGTTAAGACTGCTGCTTTATTCTGGACTCCTAGTTTGTTTAGGCACAGCATTTTATATTATATAGTCCTCTATCAGGGACTACATAAGAACTGTGGGTAATCTTATATACCATATAAACTGCAATGCCTGTGATGTTATTTTAATAGCTTGTGTATTTAATTCCTTCTGCTTTTTAAAATGTTTGCAACATAACTGTTTACAGACCAATACTGTTGCCTTGGGGCTTTAACCACCAAATTATTCTTATTCCATATTAGTTGCCTACTCAGTGTTACTATCCATTGTACTTAGCTATATAATTTCAGTGAGAGCAATGTTACAAGCCTCCTGTTCATTTCAATGAGAGTTTGGGTAATGAAAGCTATACAGTCAGACTTGATTAATCAATGCTGGATTTATTCAGATGTCTGAATATCTGAAAGGCTTAAATGGATACCTGTCTTCTGCGACATGCACGTACCCTTGATTTGTTAATCTGAAAATGTTTTACTGTCAGTAAAATTTAAAAAAATGGACTTTCCAAACTGATTTACATTAATCAGCTCTGATTGTGCAGTGAAACAACTGGCACAAGTGCACAGTGGTCTGATCATATAATCAGGGCCGGCGCCATCACTAGGCGACCCTAGGTGGTCACCTAGGGTGCCAGGATTTGGGGGGCGGCGGGCAGCTGCCTCCCGGCTCCCCACTCAGCCGCTGAGCCGGGAAGCAGCCGCGGCGAGCCGCCCCCCTGCCTCCTGGCTCCCCGCTCAGCTCCCGTGGCCCTCAGGCGGGGGCTGGCTGGGGGGGGGGGGGGGGGGGGACGGCCTTAGCTGGAAGGGGGACGCAGGGCTGGTTCAAGGAAGTTTCGCCTAGGGCGCGAATCTTCCTTGCACCAGCTCTGCATATAATAGGACACATACACACCATCTTTCAAGATAATCTGCAACATACCTTTCATATTACAGTCAGTGGCAAAAGTGCCTTAATAACGGAAATGAAGTATAGAAAAATAATTAAAAATAACACTTCTCATTAAATGACTACAGAAGTAGTTCTTACTGGGGGCTCTGTTTCCCCCTGTATCTTTCTCTGTGCTGTTACTGTGTCTTCCCATTGAAATCAGTGGTGAGATGCTTTAAAAATCTTTATTTTTAGAACAGTTTTCTCAATAACAAATTACATTTATAACACTGGCTAGAGCCAGCCCAGGGCATGGGGAACAGTAGGAAGGCATCCTATTAATATTAACAGGATTTATTCAGGTTGTAAGCTCTTTGAGGGCAGTGACTGCCTTTTTTATTATGTGTGTGTGCGCAGCACCTCCTTGCCTGGGAACTTTGATGCTGTGGGAAAGTTTGTATGTTCTACTGACCCTGTGAGCTATGCTGGCATGTGTCTTAACTCCTGGTAAGGCCACCCAAGCTGGACAGGCCAAAGAGTAGGAACCAGATGAAAAGCAGCCCACTGGTTCTCCAGGTGGAGGGTTGAGCTATAGGCCAACAATCTATCCTCATGAAAGAGTTAGTTCTAGAAACAACAAGGTAGCCATTCCAGCAAACAGCATGATAGGCATGTGGAGAAGCCTGGTTTGTGCCCTAAATGACATCTGACAGTATGACAAGGATTCAGATTTCGTGTAAAAGTGCCTAGCCCAATTAGCCCTTGATTGGGAACTCTGAGCACTACAGCAATACAAATAAATAATAATAAGTAGGGCTGTCGATTAATTGCAGTTAACTGATGTGATTCACTCAAAAAAATTAATTGGGATTTAAAAAATTAATCATGATTAATTGCAGTTTTAATTGCACTGTTAAACAATAGAATACTAATTGAAAATTATTAAATATTTTGGATGTTTTTCTACATCAATATCAAATATATTGACTTCAATTACAGCACAGAATACAAAGTGTACAGTGCTCACTTGATATTATTTTTATTACAAATATTTGTACTGTAAAAATGATAAACAAAAGAGAGAATAATTTTCAGTTCACCTCATACAAGCACTGTAGTGCAATCTCTTTACCATAAAAGTGCAACTTACAAATGTAGATTTATTTTTCTTGGTTACATAACTGCACTCAAAAACAAAATTGTAAAACTTTAGAGCCTACATGTCCACTCAGGCCTACTTCTTGTTCAGGGGCTCTCAAACACGCGGCCCGCGGGCCTCATTTCCTGCAGCCTGCCATAGCGCCAACTCCACTGGCAGCCAAACTCCAAACATTACTGAGTGTTTATATTTTATTAAAACCCCTCTTTGCATTACAGTTTTTAAAAAGTTAATACATTTACTTTTAATAGAATACTATATTACTCTTCTTTTTTTCATTTTTGACTATACTTTTGTATCATTGTATGAAAAGGTTTCAGTGGTGCGGCCCTTGGGCAAATTTACTAGTTCTCATGTGGCCCCCGTGGTGATTTGAGTTTGAGATCCCTGCTCTAAGACAAACAAGTGTGTTTACATTTACGGGAGATAATGCTGCCCGCTTCTTGTTTACAATATCACCTGAAAGAGAGAACAGGCATTCACACGGCACTCTTGTAGCCGGCACTGCAAGATATTTACATGCCAGATATGCTAAACATTCGTATGCCCCTTCATGCTTTGGCCGCCATTCCAGAGGACATGCTTCCATGCTGATGACGCCCATTAAAAAAATAATGTGTTCATTAAATTAGTAACTGAACTCTTTGGGGGAGAATTGTATGTTCCCTTCTCTGTTTTACCTGCATTCTGCCATATAGTTAATGTTATAGCAGTCTCAGATGATGACCCAGCACTTGTTGTTCATTTTAAGAACACTTTCACTGCAGATCTAACAAAATGCAAAGAAGGTACCAATGTGAGATTTCTAAGGATAGACACAGCACTCGATCCAAGGATTAAGAATCTGAAGTGCTTTCCAAAATCTGAGAAGGACAAGGTGTGGCGCATGCTTTCAGATGTCTTAAAAGAGCAACACTCCAATGCAGAAACTACAGAACCCAACCACCAAAAAAGAAAAATCAACCTTCTGCTGGTGGCATCTGACTCAGATAATGAAAATAAACATGCATTGGTCTGCACAGTTTTGAATCATTGAGCAAAACCCATCATCAGCATGGACGCATGTCCCCTGGAATGGTGGCTGAAGCATGAAGAGACATATTAATCTTTAGCGCATCTGGCATGTAAATATCTTGCAATGTCGGCTACAAGAGTGCCATGTGAACGCCCGTTCTCACTTTCAGGTAATATTGTAAACAAGAAGCGGGCAGCATTATCTCCTGCAAATGTAAACAAACTTGTTTGTTTGAGCGATTGGCTGAACAAGAAGTAGGACTGAGTGGACGTGTGGCTCTAAAGTTTTACATTGTTTTATTTTTGAATGCAGGTTTTTTATACATAATTCTATTTTGTAAGTTTGACTTTCATGATAAAGAGATTTCACTACAGTACTTGTAATGGGGAATTGAAAAATTCTACTTTTGGTTTTGTACAGTGCAAATATTTGTAATAAAAAATAAATATAAAGTGAGCACTGTACATTTTGTATTCTGTGTTATAACTGAAATCAATATATTTTAAAATGTAGAAAACATCAAAAATATTTAAATAAATGGTATTTTATTCTTGTTTAACAGTAAGATTAATCGCACAATTAATTGTGATTAATTTTTTTAATCACTTGACAGCCCTAATAATAAGTACTAGATGTTACTAAACATATTGGGCTATATTCAGCATTGGTGTAACTCCACTGAAGTCAGCCAAATCATCTCTTGAGAAGGAAAAATTGGGGAAAGGGACAATACATTAAACTTGCAGAGCTATTGTTACCCTTATTCTCCTAAAGGATGATTTGTCAAGGGATAGGGCTCATGGCCTGAGCACACCACTAGGAATGTAAGGGGAGCCATGAGTGCTCCCTGGGGCACTCTGCACAGAGGTACAGGACTCAAAAAACAAATCAGAGAAAGAATTTTCTGAAGTTTCCCCCCAACTTCACTCAGCCCTAGCAGCCCCTTAGTTGACTGTGAATAGCTCATTTGCTTCTGCAGTCTGTGTTTAGCAAAGACATTTGAGGATGCATCCTACAGATTCAAACTGAAGTTTTAAGGCACAGCTGCAGCTGGTCCAAGTCAGCTGACTTGAGCTCGTGGCCTTGGGCTGCAGAGCTATAAAATTGCAGTATAGACATTTGGATCAAGTAAGAGCAGGGCTATGAGACCCTGCAAGGGGAGAGAGTCTCAGAGCCTGGGCTCCAGCTCAAGTCCAAATGTCTACACTATAACAGGCACAGGGGCCGACTTCCTGCGACGCCCGTGGGTGCCGTCATCCGGCATCGGGGGCGGGGGCCCGCCCGACGCCGGGCCCCGACGCCGATGACGTTGCGGGGCCCCGCCCCCGACGCAACATTGCCCAGCGTCGGGGGCGGGGCCCCGCAAAGTCTCCTGGTGCGGGGTAAGTTTGCCGCGGGTCCGGGGCGGGCGGGGAGTTGCCGGTGGGTGCAGAGCACCCAATTTTTCTCCGTGGGTGCTCCAGCACCGGAGCACCCATGGAGTCGGTGCCTATAATAACAGGGTTCAAAAGGGAGCTAGAGAGATTCATGGAAGATAGGTCCATCAATGGCTATTAGCCAGGATGGGCAGGAATGGTGTCCCTAGCCTCTGTTTGCCTGAAGCTGGGACTGGGTGACAGGGCATGGATCACTTGATTATAACCTATCTGTTCATTCCCTTTTGGGCACCTGCCATTTGCCACTGTCAGAGGACAGGATACTGGGCTTGATGGACCTTTGGTCTGACTCAGTATGGCCGTTCTTATGTTCACGCTCCTGTGTTTCTACAGGGCTGTTGTATTTTCTAATAGAACTGGGTGGGAAACGATGTTCCTGTCCTCTGAAAGTCTGAGGGTAGGTCCATACTACCCGCCCAATTCGGCGGGTAGAGATCGATCTTCTGGGATCGATTTATCGCCTCTGATCTGGACACGATAAATCAATCCCAGAAGCGCTTCCCCATTGACTGCGGAACTCCTGCTCACCGAGAGGAGGAAGCGCTGTCGACGGGGGAGCCTGCCTGCGCCGCATGGACCCGCAGTAAGTAAACTTAGTTCGATCTAGGAAACGTCGACTTCAGCTACGCTATTCTCGTAGCTGAAGTTGCGTTTCCTAGATCGATCCCCCGCTCCAGTGTGGACCAGCCCTGAGAGATTTTGAAAAAAATTGTCATCTTGAATTAGAGCTGAAAGTCAAAATCTTGAACATTTTTCAGAAACCGAAAATCCCCCCAAAAGTTTAGTT
Source organism: Chelydra serpentina (assembly GCA_037349315.1). Classification (NCBI taxonomy): domain Eukaryota; kingdom Metazoa; phylum Chordata; order Testudines; family Chelydridae; genus Chelydra; species Chelydra serpentina. The sequence continues at coordinate 16,536,127 of JBAIAC010000028.1, read as the reverse complement.
TTGTCTTCAGCCATTTTTCTTACTATAATTAGCTTACATTTCACACCAAAAAGTTATTTCACAGTGGAAAAAATGAAATTTGTCATTTAGAAATGACCAAATAAAATGTTTTGACCATTTTACAAAAATTTTCAGTCAAAAATTCATCTAAACCGACCTCTGCAGCAGAAACCAATTATGACTTCAGTTTGGCCCTGTGTGTATGTAAAAAGTATTGCTATATGGGTCAGAAACCTGGACCTCTTCCAGGCAGACTTGGAGTGGCTAGAGGCATTCTGTATGTGCTATCAGCGCCAAATCCTGAGCATAAAGTGATTTGCCTTAGGGTGAAATGTCACAATCTCACAAAGATCTGGCCTGTCTCCAGTTGCTCATTGTAATCAAAAGTGGTGTTGCATGCTCTTCGGCCATGTTGCCAGGATGGACAGAAGCACCCCAGTATGCTATACTCTCAAACCCTCCATCAACACACAAAGAGGTGCATGCCCTGACCCTACCTAGCATTGCCTGTGAGGCTTCCCCAGAGATTTGTGGATTCACATGGATTCACACAATGCCTGGTCTGAGGCCACCAGCCATGGTCACTGGTCCCCAGTTCACTATGAGTGTTTGCTCCTGTCTTAAAGACTGTGGCATAATGAAGAGACTTTTTTCCTTAAATTCTTGTTGCAAGGTTGGTTCCTGAATCCGAAACATACAGCTCGTGGCCTCCAGTCTTTGGGAAGAACCTTGGGACCCTTTAGGTATGACATGTCTTCTAGAAAACAAAATCTGAATGTGCTTCCTGGAATGGTGGGACCCAGGTGCAAACCTGACAAGACATTTTTCACAGGTCTGACTCCATGCTAGGCTCACTGTTCAGCATAGGCAATTTTTTAAATTTTCTCTAGTATATTTCATAAATCTACAATTCCTTCTGAACAACTTATGGTCTCAGTGACTTTAAACAGGGTGATGCTAAGGAAATAGTGTTCTTTCAAAGGATCTTAGCATTGTTTTTTAAGAGTATGTCTTTTGTGATAAAGTTATAATCAAAACTGGTTACCGTGCATAAAATTACAGTAAAAGTTCAACCCTCATCCGCCTCCTTTAATTGTGATTTTTAACAGTTTGACTAAAATTTAAAGCCTTGTGAACCTCTCTTTCACATAGCTATTGCTAGCTATACTCTGTGGGTGTGAATCACACCCCCTGGCTCTGCTCAAGCCAGAGTTATTGTTAGAGTCTCAGCTAGAGCGGATGTACACCGTGGTTGGAGCTTATTGGTGTTCTCATGCCTAACCACGCTCCAAAAAGTCATTTGTTTAAAACTTAATGATAGGGCTTGTATTTGACCTCATGGCCAGTTGTCTGCCTTTGCTACACTGGAGTTACTCCTCATTTACACTGAGGCCTGGTCTACACTAGGACTTTATGTCAAATTTAGCAGCATTAACTCGATTTTACCCTGCACCCGTCCACGTTAGGAAGCTATTTATTTCGACATAAATGGCTCTGTAATTCGATTTCTGTACTCCTCCCCGACGAGGGGAGTAGCGCTAAATTCGACATGGCCATGTCGAATTCGTGTTACTGTGGACGGAATTCGACGCTAATAGCTCCGAGAGCTATCCCACAGTGCACCACTCAGTGGACGCTCTGGACAGCAATCCATACTCGGATACTCAGGAAAAGTCCCGGGAAAATTTGAATTCCTTTTCCTGTCTGGCCAGTTTGAATCTCATTTCCTGTTTGGACATCGTGGCCAGCTCAGCAGCACTGGCAACGATGCAGAGCTCTCCAGCAGAGGTGACCATGCAATTGCAGAATAGAAAGAGGGCCCCAGCATGGACTGATCGGGAAGTCTTGGATCTGATTGCTGTGTGGGGCGATGAGTCCGTGCTTTCAGAGCTGCGATCGAAAAGACGGAATGCAAAGATCTACCAGAAGATCTCAAAAGCCATGACGGAGAGAGGATACAGCCAGGATGCAACGCAGTGCCACGTGAAAATCAAGGAGCTGCGACAGGCGTACCAGAAGACCAAAGAGTCCAATGGACACTTCGGATCGCAGCCACACACATGCCGTTTTTATGAGGCACTGCATGCTATGCTCGGTGGTGCTGCCACCACTACCCCACCAGTGTCCGTGGACTCCGACGACGGGGTCTTATCTACGGCCACGTCGTCTGAAGTTTTTGCGGACGGTGAAGAAGAGGAAGGAGAGGAGGAGGACAAGGCAGTCGACAGCGCTTTCACCGCTGATTTCCCCGACAGCCAGGATCTGTTCATCACCCTCACTGAGATCCCCTATGAACCCTCCCAAGGCAGCATCCCGGACCAGGAACCAGGCGAAGGATCAGCAGGTCAGTGTTTTAAACATTTATTTGGAATAGAATAGGCATGGTGTGTTATCAATGTGTTTGTATTGCTTAATTGGCCATAGGCGCTTTAGTTTTGAGTCGTTTCCAGTGCATCTACTCGAAAAGTCTGTCAATATGTATGGGGATAGAGGAGAAATCCCCATCGGAGATCTCCGCAAAGCTCTCCTGGAGGTACAGTGAAAGCTTTTGCATCAGGTTCCCAGGGAGAGCGGCCTTATTGTCTCCTCCATGGTAGGATACTTTCCCGCGCCATGCAAGCTGCAGGTACTCTGGTATCATTGCCTTGCATAGCGTGGCTGCATACGGCCCCGGGGTTTGCTGGCATTCACACAGCATGCGGGCTTTCTCTGTCTCCGTAATCCTCATCAAAGTGATATCAGTCATGGTGCCCTGGTTTGAATGAGTGGTTTTTTTAGTATAGTGACTTCTTGATTTTTCCTTTAAAGAACGACACCCGGCGGTTTCCATCCACGCGGGGGGGCGGGAGCTGGGAGGCTAACCATTGAAACTTAGCGGTGCGCAGGCAGAGAAAGTTCCCGGGACAGGCCACGCAGATGGGGGGAAAGGGTAGGTGAGCCGTTCAAACAGAGCGGTTCGTGGGCACGTACAGTTCCCGGGGCCGGCCACGCAGAGGGGGGGAAAGGGTAGGCGAGCCGTTGTAGATGAGCTGTTTTGGCAGCAGCAGGAACTGGCCACCGCTAGGAACTGTGCTTGAAACATGGGAGTAGAGCACTGCTGTGAAGTAAGCTCTCAGCAGTCCAAAGGCAATGGCTTATCATGGTCTCCAGAGAGCCGATTTCCAGTGTCCAGCACCGCTTGTGGGATCTGTACACCAGGACCCCAGGCACTCAGTATAAAGACATAATATTTGACCTTGTAGTAAGTGCACATGTGATAGGTACTGTGCATGGTCTTATTCACAGGGAAAGAGTATAGGCATTGTTCGGGAAAAAGTATCTTTCTGAGGAATTCACTCCCTTTCTCCTATCCCACAGCTGCGAGTGTCTCCCGCCCTACCCGTGGATCACCCTCCCAGAGGCTTGCGCTGATCAGGCGGCACAAAAAGAGAACCCGTGACGACATGTTCTCAGAATTGATGGTCTGTTCCCGAAAGGAGGCAGCACAGCAGAGAGAGGACGTCTCAAGGTCCGAGCAAGCAGCCAGGGAACGGGAGCAAAGGGCTGAGGCTCGCAAGGACAGGTGGCGGCAGGAAGACCAGCAGGCGACTCAAACGCTGCTGGGACTAATGAGGGAGCAAACTGACACGCTCCGGCGCCTGGTAGACGTTCTCCAGGACAGGAGACAGGAGGAAAGAGCCCCTCTGTATGTTATTTCCAACCGCCCTCCCCCGCCACAAACTCCAATCCCCCCCTCACCCAAAGTCACTAGAACGAGGGGAGGCAGGGGCCGTGGAAATAATCACTCCACCCCTGCGGACTGCTCCAGTAGCAGAAGGCTCTCATTCCCAAAACTTTAGATGGGTCCTTTCCTTCCCTCCAACCGCACCCCACAACAGTTCCCTGCCCAGGTTTCATCTCAAAACTATGCTCCCCTTAATAAAAATGTTTGTTCTGTACAGTGCTGTTTCCCTGACTTTCTTTCACAGGATGGTTTGGTTTTGGGGGAGGGGGTAAGGGGGTTTGTAATTTGAGACGACAGGCGCCTGAACCAGGGTACAGACAGGGGGAAAGGTTCAACAGAAAGTCACACTCACATTGCATTCACTAGGCACACTTGTCATTCTGGGAGGGGGTTTTCATGTTCTCTATGGGGGGGGGGGGCTCTGTGACTTTCTGGTGGGGGAGGGTGGCTGCAGATCTTTTGCGGCCGGGGATAGCCTGCATGACAGATCCATGCAGCAGGGGATCTGTGGCCGCAATCCATGGCCAAAAAGTCACACAGGCCCCACCACACACAGTTGCGAATAGGCGGGGTTGCAGGCTCCCTTGAAACAAGCAGTCCAGCACTGCGGACTGCTCAGGGAGCAGGAGCCTGTCATTCCCCGAGTTTGGAAGCGTCCTTTCCAACACTCCACCCGCTCCCCAATCGCAGTATGCATCCCAGGTTAAACCCTTAACCAAGAAATCATTAATAAAGACGGTTTTAATAAACAATGTTTCCTTTATTATACTTTTAAATGAAGTTGAATGAAGGGGGGGGAAGGGGGTTGGTAATTGGAGAGGATAGGCAACAGAAACTGGGTAAAGAAACGGAGGCAGGTTCAGCTTCTGTTTAAACAAGCGTAACAGTCACTGGTTACCCTGGTCAGTCTGGAAGCTAGCTTTCAAAGCTTCCCGGATGTGCAGTGCGTCCCGCTGGGATCTTCTAATCGCCCGGGTGTCCGGCTGTGCGTAATCAGCAGCCAGGCGATTTGCCTCAACCTCCCATCCCGCCATAAACGTCTCCCCCTTGCTCTCACAGAGATTGTGGAGCACACAGCACGCTGCAATCACAATGGGGATATTTTTAGGGCTGAGGTCGGAGCGAGTCAGTAAGCTTCGCCATCTCCCTTTCAGACGGCCAAAAGCACACTCCACCACCATTCTGCACTTGCTCAGCCGGTAGTTGAAGAGCTCCTTTTCAGTGTCCAGGGCTCCTGTGTATGGCTTCATGAGCCAGGGCATTAGCGGGTAGGCTGGGTCCCCGAGGATCATTATAGGCATCTCCACATCCCCAACAGTTATTTTGCGGTCTAGGAAGTAAACACCCTCCTGCAGCCGTCTAAACAGACCAGAGTTTTTGAAAACACGAGCATCATGAACCTTGCCCGGCCATCCGACGTTGATGTTGGTAAAACATCCTTTATGGTCCACTAGTGCTTGCAGCACCATAGAAAAATAGCCCTTTCGGTTAATGTACTGGCTGCCCTGGTGGTCCGGTCCCAGGATAGGGATGTGTGTCCCATCAATAGCCCCACCGCAGTTTGGGAATCCCATAGCAGAAAAGCCATCTATGATCACCTGCACGTCTCCAAGGGTCACTACCTTTGAGAGCAGCAGGTCAACGATTGCATGGGCTACCTGCATCACAGCAACCCCCACGGTAGACTTGCCCACTCCAAATTGATTCGCGACTGACCGGTAGCTGTCAGGCATTGCAAGCTTCCACAGGGCTATGGCCACTCGCTTCTGGATAGTCAGGGCAGCTCTCATTCGGGTGTCTTTGCGCTTCAGGGCAGGGGACAGCAACTCACAAAGTTCCAGGAAAGTGCCCTTACGCATACGAAAGTTTCGCAGCCACTGGGATTCATCCCAGACCTGCAGCACTATGCGGTCCCACCAATCAGTGCTTGTTTCCCTTGCCCAGAATCGCCGTTCCACAGGATCAACGTGCCCCATTGCCACCATGATGTCTACGGGCCGGGGTCCCGTGCTTTGCGAGAGGTCTGTGCCCCTCTCAGAGTTCATGTCCTCCCGGAGCTTCCGTTGCCTCCTCACCCGATTTATCTGCATCTGCCTCTGGAAAAGGTGGACGATAAGGCGCGAGGTGTTGACAACGGACAGAACAGCAGCGATAATCGCAGAGGGCTCCATGCTCGCTGTCTTGTGGCATCCGAGCTGTCAATCACCAGAAAAGGGCGCGAATTAATTGCCCGCCGACGCTTTCACTGAGGGAGGGCAGGAGTGTGGGTCGAATGACGACATTTACCTATAACCACCCTCAACACATTTTTGGCCCCATAAGGCACTGGAGGCTACACCCAGAATTCCAGTGGGCAGCAGGGACTGCGGGAACTGTGGGATAGCTACCCACAGTGCACCGCTTGCAATGTCGACGCTTGCCCCGTTACTGTGGACTCACAAATTCGATTTAATGTCCTTGGTATGGATTCGCACGATCAACTTTGCAATATCGGTTTCACAAGTTCGGTTTAAGAAAAATCGAACTAGTCTCGTAGTGTAGACATACCCTGAGTCCAAGAGAGCCCCTCTTATTGTGGGGAAAGTGAATCAGGCTGAATGAGGCTTTTCCAGTTTTCTCCTCCATTGTGGGGGAGAGGGGGCATTTATTTCTGAAAGGACCCTAGTTTTCAGGAGGTAGAGGTGGAGTCAGACTAGGAAAGGCCTCCCTTCTGGAATTAAAGAATTGAAGAGTATGGAGAATAGTTGTTGTTTTTATTAAACTGCCCTTATTAAGAGCTGAACTGATTTAAAATCTATACCTACAGAAATCTACATACCTTGTGCAGAGATGCAGAACTGAAAGAGTGAGCAGCTATAGTTTCTCTCTCATGGAGATTTTATATTTATTCTTTCTTTCTTTTCTATTTTCTTTAAACTGAAATAAAAGCCACTGAGATGAAAGAGTGCTTCCTTTGTGTATGGGGAAGTATAATTCCTGCCATTTCTCTTCAGCAAGGGTGAAGGAACACGGCCATGGAAGACAACCCTACTTTCCACACTTATGGATCTGGGATGATTAAATGAGTCTTCCTCTGTATCTCAAGAGTGGGAGGCATGCTTGAGGTAGAGGAAATCTCATGTTGAGGGGTATGCACCTCCTCAGGATGTCTCCCTCTGCATCACCATAATTCTGCTCTCCATTTATTGGGCTGGAAAGACAACCACCAAAGCATCCCCTCAAACATCTCCTAGAACAGAGCCTGGTGGTGCAGGCCACCTCATATGTATCAACCTGTATTCCCCCACTGATGATATGCAGAAACTGTCAGGCTTAGAAGAGCATCAGAGAAAACAAACTTGCATATTGCAATAAACTGTTTCAATTAGGAAGATGGCCAAAATCAAGTAAAGTTTCCATCAATTAATGTTTAATTACAATGGAGTAAATGTAGCATATGGAAGTTCATGAAGCATTCACATGACTGCCAAGTAAAATTTAAATGATGGGATATGCAGGGCACTCAGGGCCCATTCTCTCTCAAGTAAGCTAAAATTACATGAAAACCTGTCTATGTAACTTGCGCAACAGTGAGATTCATCTATATGTGTTTTCACCAAACAATGAGACACCTGGCTCATACATGATTGGAGAAAAAAGGGGAAGAACTGGCACAGTTCCTCTCCTCCTTTAGCCCCAGCCGAGCAAACTAAAAATTAATTAACAAAAGCACTCAGAAATGGTGGATGCCTAGTTGGTCAAGGGAAGCAAGTCCTTACACTCAGCTGATTGTATTTCTCTGTTTGTCTGTGTGTTTGTAACATGGTAACTTTTGAAGGCCACGTCCTATCAATTCCAAAATTTCAAGGAGTGTTCTAGGTAATAATGGGTATAATTGTATTGATTTTGGTTAAAAATTGGAAAACCCGAAAAGCCTGATTTCTTTTAGTGTAAGTGAGAAGAAAATCAGGCCCCCAGAATGCCCATTTGGTGCTGTAGGGAAAGGGATCTCTCTGGACCCTCCCATGCTGCTGTCTACACATATCACAGCTTAATATCCTTCTCTCTCACACTAGGAGTACAGCTCCGCTTACCTAAGCAATGAAGTGTGTAACCCTCTAGTTTAGAAAAGCGATGGTCTATGTCCCCATCCCTGGGCAGCACTTCCCGATTTGGTCAATACTTACAGTACATAACTCCTAATACTAATATCAATTAACTATAGCATCAATAGTAGTAATAATGCAACCTCCTCAACCTTTCTATAATATTTCTCCTCTTTTAAAAAATACTCTGGTTTTCTTCTGCATTTGCCATGGAGATCTTAATTTTGCTCTAGGTTTTCCTAGTTAGTTTGGCTGCCATTGCCGCACAAAGAGCCCTACATAAACTCCTTGTAAGCAAGTGCCAAACTTTTACCAGATACTACCTGACATGTGGCATGTGCTATACAGGGGGTATATACACATCAGAAAATATAGAGCCAGAAGGGGAGCTCCAAAAGAGGAATAGGGAAGTTCATCACACACAAGGGTAGAGGTACAGGAAGAAATTGTAGGTACTGTAGCAACAATTCTTGTAAATAGCAACCCGGAAAAATAGAAGTACTTTAGTATAGTGGTTATTTTATTTGATAAATAGAAAGGGAAATGAGTAAATAATTAAAGGCATAGGTGAGAGTGGGAATCTAGCACAGAGAGGAACAGCATTTTGTACATGGTACTAGAGAAATGTGCACAATGATAGCCTTGCTTAATCCCACTGCCTCACTAAATTGCCTCAACACTGATCTGGAGGAGGCTATTTCTCCGATGAAATGGTTTAGTCTCCTTGTCCACCCAATTCTTGGTCTCTGCACTAACACAGATAGTGCCCACAAAGCTGAGAGTTACTCCAGGTTTTGTGATGTGGACTGAACACTTGTCTGCTAGTAACTGAACCAAGGCCACTAGCTCATTCCACAGAGGCCACTGAACAGCCAACGTATTTAGATTTTATTACCATCAAATGACAGGATAGGTTTGGATTTATTTATTTGTAATAAATAAAAAATATCCACATTGAGATTCTCAGCTGGTGTAAAACAGTATAGCGCCACTGAAGTCAATGGAACCATGTTGTTTTACATGTGTTGAAATCTCAATAAACAGAGGCCCATTTGATTCCCTGCCTTATATCCAGCGCACTGGTAAATTTTCTCCTGTTTTTGTCTCTTAATACTTCAGATTAGCTTTCCTCACAAGAACTCATTTAAGTAAAGACTTGTGCCAACATCTGTTGTCCTACAGCACACCAGTTCCTTCAGATTTGTATATTTCATCTTTAATTACGTGCACATTGAAGGACTTACCATTTTGCATGCCCAGCTTGATCCAAACTGCATCTTGCTTTGCTTGTGCCTAAACCCAATCCTTCCTTTATTACTGGTTTATGTATAGTTGTCTCCACACAAGGAGATACGCTGTTTTCTGACATCAGACTGCAGATGTTCAACAAAATCCCATTTTGCATTCTCAAGGCACAGTTTTCATCATATGTTAATAATTCAGTAATTTTATAATGTAGGTATCTTATTTTAGCATGGGGTGATTTTCTTTCCATAAAGCACAGTGTGTTAAGCCAAGGTGGCAAAGGTACCTGGTAAGCAAGGGAATATGAGAGAGAAGATTTGTGATTTTATTCACTGAATATATGACAAAAACAAAGTTCCCTAGAACCAAATAAAACTAAGGCCATATTTTCCATTTGTACTTTGATCAGACAAACTCCAGAGTCAGCGTACATTTGTATGCAATCTAGGGTTTGTGCATATGCGTCTGAGTTTCACATACTTCTGAACATCTGACTCTAAATCCATGGTGTACCCATAAGAGATGTTTTGTGCCTTAAACACAGTGAGAGAGTGTTGCTTAGTGAATATAACAAGGGTCTGGGAATGGAGACTCCTGGATTCTGATCCCCAATCTGCGGCTGATTCATTGTTTGATCTTGAGCAACTCACTTCCCCTCTTTTAGATTTTAGATGTTGAAAACATGAGCATGTCAAAGTGCAAAAGGGAATTTTTCTAATTTGGACAATCAAACAGCCATTATGTTTTGTGGGATGAGTGATACAGCCAACTGCTGTGTTTATAGGGCTAGATTGTGACTAGCCCTAACTCATCCATGCAGGGAATAAGGGCCATAGTAGGGCTTCCCAGATCTGAGGGAAGTACAGGGGCTGCTGGCTCTATGTCAAGGAAGTAAGCTTCACCCTCAAATAGGCTCTAGCAAATTACTTTCCCACACAGTGTACAGTGCACCCATGCTGTCTCCTGGGCCAATGAAACAAGGTTGTGCCTAAAATGCAGTTTAGCCCGTAATATATATTGGGGATTTGATGCTGTGGGTATTTCTTTCTTTTAATCCTTAAACATTCTAGGACCAAGGAATGGAGAAATGAGGGTAATGACACTACGTCACAAAACTCTGGGACCAATATTGTGCTTCCCTGGTGTAAGATCAAGAAAGGAGAGAATAATAACAGGAAAGGCATTAGAGGCACAAGACCGTTTCAGAGCACATCAGCTTACCTGTCTTCCGAGTCTATCAACCTTTTTTCTTTCTTTATTCATGGATGTTTCAGATAATAGATTCTGCCCATGTTCACCATAAAGTACAGCTAAGCTTACCTCATTGCATCCCCTGGGATAACACTGAACATAAGATTCACATTGACAGCTCTAGCTGTACCTTAGGTTTCTTGTTCATTTGTTATAAAATAATTTTTGAGAGATTTTTTTTTAAAAACCTACCTTTGATTTCTGATATTTCTCACCCATTTCTTCATGCTGTAATGATAGCACCATTTTTACAGTTTTATGTTTGGCATTAGTCTTCAATTATACTCAAAATTTTGTGTTAAATCCCTTTTGTATACTAAATGGGCTTATCGCGGGGTGGAGGGGGGGAGAGGGGAGGGTTGGTCCTATTCAGCTGGAAGAGAAAGAGCCCACTCATCTGCCTTAACTTACTAAGATTCTCTATTTTAGCAACTGAAATAAATCAGACTATTAACATCATTAGTAGCAGATGTACGCTGCTTTACAAATACCAAAGACTTGCCCACACGCTACCCTTCCATCTGCTGTATTAAATTCAGTTCATACAGTTATTACTAGTATAAATCTCTTTTTCTTTATTTCTTTTCTATTTTGTCTTTATTTTCTTTCAATAAGAACTTACAAATACTGTTCAGGACAGAGTTTAAAATATATTAATTATGGAATGATGAGAATACTGTACAATAGAGATATGTTACTTGTAACTAAAAATAAAATCATAATATTTCTGACATAGAGGTGAAGGGCAAACTTTAAAAAATTAAGGGAATTAGTTAAGGACGTGGACAGGACTGAAGAATTCAAGGATCTGAATGAGAAGGAGGCATGGAATTACTTTAAGTCAAAGTTGCAGAACCTTTTTGGAAAAAGGGGGAAAAAATCATAGGGAAGTGTTGTGGACCAAGCAGGATGAGCAAGTATCTCAGACAGATTGTGACGGTGTGTTCACCTCCATACTTGCCCTGAAAGAGTTAATGTAGGTGATGGAGGAGGCCAATTAATCAGACAGGCCACAGCTGAAGGGAATCAGGTGGTCCCTCATTGAGTGAGGGGGCCCAGCTGAGGAGGACCCAGTTGGGCTGGCTTTATAAAGGCAGGAAGCTGATAACAGAAGAGAGGGAACCAGTCTACAATCATTTGCTGGGAGAAGGGAGGTGTGTTTAGAAGACCACAGAGGTGGGTAGCCTGTGCCTACTCTCTGGGAGTTGGGATGCTGGAAAACCCAGAGGTGGGGAGAAGCCAGCCAAGTAGAAAAGGCAGAGGAAAAGTGGTAGCAAGTTCCAGGAGGGAATAGACTTTGTCTGCTGATTAGATGGTCTGTGAGCTGGAACCTGGAGTAGAGGGCAGGCCATTGCTCTGCCACTTGGCTCATACTAGCTCTGATTACACCAAATGCCATGCTGCCATTGACTTCAGCAGGATGATGCATATGCTTAACATTAAGCACACGCTTACTTGCTTTGCTGGGTCAGTGCTGAAGAGTGTACAACACTTTGGGGATCAAATGCTCAGAGGAGAAGTTTAATTTATTCTACATAGCTGTACTCATGTTTTTTGGCGTATAATGTAGTTGTGCTTAATGTGCACCCTGTGAACATGGTGCATGGTATGGTATATTGGAAACCATGATTACTCTGTGGCAAGTTTCTGATCTAAATAAATCCATTTGTTCATCAAGTCAATTCATGCTTTAAACAAAATTTGATGGGTATTCCAGATGGAAGGCAGAGAACTGTGTGGGTTTAATTTCCTGATCATTCTGATATGCTGAAGGATGCTCTATGATATGTTGAAATTTATTGGATTTATCCTTTATCTTACTCATTTACTAAAGACATGTACACAATGCACTGCAGGCATTGAGACATTCAGATCCATCTCTAGTTTAAGCCAAGCAATGGGAAATTCACTATTATGTAAAGCCAATTACTTGGGGTTTTGGTGGCTGTAAAATGGCACATGGTAGAGGGATAAGTTGATGGCTTGTGTTCAGAGAAGCAGGGTTTTTTTTTCTCTTTCTTATGAGAAAGTCCAGCATGTTTATTTCATCATAAAGTGCACAATCATTCTAGTTCAACAGTTGTTACGCCCAGTAGGAATTTCCAGCAGTAACAGATGCAGTTATGTAAATAAGTCTAGACCTTCTTACTTCATTTTTTTTAATACTTTTTTTTAGAATAACAAGGGGCTTCTAATTTAATACTTTCCTTCTTCTTTCCCCCCCCCCCCCGCCAAAAAAAAATTATCTCTTGTACCCAAATCTTCTAACTCTATTCAACTAACTGTATATCCCCTTTCCCATCCCTCATGGAAACTCTATCTGTGGTTCCCCTACCTGACAGCTGTTCCTCACATCTAGAGTGATGGTGGCAGTGTGTGGGACATGTGTTGATGATGGTGGAGGCAGATCAGGAGCACCAGAACAGAGGGAGCCAGGGGGCCATGGCCCCATTGCTTTTAGAAGTAGGAGGGTGGCTGTAAGGGTGAGCAACTGGGGGGGGGGGGGGGCTCAGAAGAAGGGGTGGTGTGGGGACAGGGCCTCGGGAAGGGGTGACATGGAGACAAATGTTAACAATAATAAATACTTCTAGACAAGATCAAGTAATATTCTAAGCAGAACATATTAAAGTATGGTCCTCAGATGTTTAGTTTTTTTTCTTGGAGGACTTCAAAATGAATTAATGGGCTGGAAGGTTTTCATTCCTCTCACCTTTAATCTATTTTCATCTTTACGCCTCCATTTTGGTTTCCTAAAACTCCAGCAGATTACCTTTTGTACTGGGCCAGGGTAAACTGTTTAATATCCTGTGACAGGGAATAGTCTTGTGAAATGCTGAATGCTCTCCTCTTCCCCCCCCCCCCCCCCCCCCCGCCCTACACACACACACACACTTTCAGGGAGCTTCCACCACTCCTGTGTCAAGGGGGTGTGCAACATGGCCCATTCTCTCAATTTTGTTGTGTGTCGTGATATTTGGCGTTAAAGCTCCAGCCCCTGGATTCCATTGCTTTAGTGGAGAACATGAGCTTTCATTTTAAAAGTGTTTCTCATCTTCATGAGATGGGAGGAAAACTGGAAACATTACCTGTGTACACTCCAAGGGCTTGGGAACCAGGGGGCAAACAAAAAGAACCGGGCATGTAATACATTTTTCTAAAGTTTTGTGATTTTTTTATTATTATTTTTTTAAAGCCAAAGTTACGACTTTTGGTGGCTGACTGGTGGCTTTTGAATACCTGGGGTTGGCAATACTGGGTGTGACTCTTAGGGGTGGCGATTAAATCTTCCATAGAAGAATCATAGAATATCAGGATTGGAAGAGACCTTAGTAGGTCATCTAGTCCAACCCCCTGCAAAGCAGGACTAATCCCCAACTTTTGCCCCAGATCCCCAAATGGCCCCCTCAAGGATTGAACTCACAACCCTGGGTTTAGCAGGCCAATACTCAAACCACTGTGCTATCCCTCCCCTCCCTGAAGGTAGTGGGGGATTGGGAGAAGGGGCTCCAGATGTTCTTACTGGCTCTTCAATCCTTCACCCCTAAGGGTGCTAGTGGGGGACACAGTAGGAGATTTCCTTTTGCAGCACTGTTGTCAGTGGCAGGCACCCCCATGGTGTGGTAGCAGTTGCTGAGTTCCAGCCTTAGAGGACTGACCTCTTTAACACAGAGACATGGCTTTAGCATATTTGGGGATGGGCCTATGAGTCAATTTGTTGCCATCTTTCCCCTCCCCCACCACAATTCCTGTCCACCATTATCATAGCACTAGGCGCAGGCCCAGCCTCAGGAGTGTAGTGAGATCAGTGATTTGGGCTGACCTTTTATATTAAAAATGTGGGACAGAGGCTCTTCAGGGTGCTCACCAGCCTTCTGCTGTGGAAATAGAGCCCAGCTGCTGTATCCTTTCAACCCTAGTGATTAGATTACATTTTTCAAGCTACTTTCACAAGGCAAAGGGCTAGAAACTTACCACCCCCTGCCTGTTGGTTTTTAAATGACAACTGAGATTCTGCTGCAATGGGGCCCAAACCCAGGTTGGTTATCCCAGGTAATGGTCCCAGCCACTTGCAAAGCTTGCAGGTGGACAGATGTGAAGGCAGGTACCCTTGTGAGGCTACTTGCAAAAAACAGTAGTGGGGGAAAAAAGTGAGAAGAACTTGTGGGTGGTGTCTGCTTGGAACAAGGTGGGGGAGAATTTACTAAGCACCAGGGGTGTTACTTAGACCGGGTTAGTAGCTAGAATCCACTTTCAAGCTGCGTGTATCTGAACAGGAGGAAAATCTGTAGCATGTTACCTAGTGGCAAAAATGCTAGCTGCTGGGTCTAATGCTGCCACACTGTTGCTGGCACTGGTAGAGCAGCAGTGGTGCTAGAATAACAGTGGGAGATTTTTTTTCTCACACATACACGAAAGCCAAGTACATACAGCCATTGTGTAACAAGATTGAGATAGCTAGCCTCTTATCTCCTCCTGCATTCATCTGATCTCACACACATCACACAGTTCTCTCTTCTATGCAGACACCAAACCTCTTCCGCGAAGCCTGAAATTGGATCCCAGATACTATAGGGGCCATGAGCATTGCTATAATATAAATATTAACACTATTAATTCAGTCTTATTACATGGCTCTTCCCGATCCAAAGAGAAAGCAAGAGCAAGATGGTTCCTCAAAGAAGCTCACAAATTTATTTCGCACAACTCTCTCCTTCATGAATCCTACCTGTTCTCCATGAGCGAAGTTTAGAGTCCAGTTTAAGGCCAGAAGGGGCCACCAGACCATCCAGTCTGACCTGCTCACAAGCCATTAACACCACCCAACTACCTGTGCACTAACCCCAAAATGGGAACTACTCCAAAGTAGGAGAGCCCTCGGAAGGCTAAACCACTGGGTAGCATAATATAATCCAGCTGTGGTGCTTCCATATGTTGTATGACAATCTTACATTTTTTGATTAGCACTGGAATAAACTGGAAATTTCCCCAACTGGTCCCTTTTTCTTGTTAAGGTCATCATGGCAGTTTTCATGCCTCAAAACAGGACACCCAAGGTCAAGGTTCTTTTGCTGTGTTGATAGCCAGCCTCAAAAGGTTTAATCAGAAAGTAGCTGTAAATCTATCGAACATCTTCTGCCCAGTTGAATGATACTGACTACATGCATGCATAGCACACAGACGTGCCTGTGCTCATAACCAGAAGTATATGCACAATGAATACATTTCCAAAGTATAAGTAGGTAGCGAGTAAGTTTTAAAGCCAGCTATCTAACTTACCTGTCAAGTGACAAAGTGCTATGCAATCAAATTTACTGTATATAGGATAGAATCAAAACAAAGCAGCAGCTATGTTATTTCAAATCAGTAGAGCTTCTGCTCTGTTATCCCGGATGGTTATCAAATTAATGTAGTTACACTGAATACTTTAATAATGCTGAGATATTTAACCCTGTAAATAACATACTAGGAAAAGTTAGGATCAAGATAATCTACTCAGGCAAAGTTCCATGTGAGCAAAATTCTTCATGGATACCAGTGCAATCCCACTCTCTTTGCTGTGGCTTTACTTTGTAATGTAGTTGCACTGGTGTAATGGAGAAGAAAATTTGTCTGAGTATGTTTTGAGCAAAGACTACAAGATTTGGCCCAGTAATTATTTTAATAAAGTAGAGCCTTATACCTGCTAAGTGCACACAGCACTTTACAGAAAACCCAGTGGAATAAAAATCTTAACATCCCAAAATATAAAATTAATTCAAACAAGAAATTAAACCATGGATCAGGAGGACACATTGCATTAAGTACAAAGGAACACCAATATGATGCCACATGATGGAATTTCTGTGATTTCAGTTTGGTTTTAAAATTATCCCTAGGAAATTACACACAAACGTACACTAAAAGAGCACTATTAAAGCTGCAAAGTTACATACTCAAAAGTTAGGAAATGCCAGAACTAAATTTGCCTGTGCAACCTTAATTCAGCCCCCTTGTATGTATACATTATGATAATGTATGAGTGTATACTATTTTTTCCAAAGGACCACTCCCCCTTAGGGTGCACAGCATGGACCCGCTCTGAGGATGAATCAGGGTGGCGTGGTGCAGGAGGCTGTTGTCCGTAGAAGCCCTGCATCATTTCTTGCAGAAGTTGGAAGGTGTGTAGTGAAAGAGGCAGGGATTGCAGGAAGAGAAAGGATGGTCTTGTGATAAAAGCAGCTGACTGCTGTCCTGGAGAACTGGATTCTATTCCTGTCTCTGCCATAGAGTTTTCATGTGATCCTTGACCAGGCATGTAAATGAGACTGTTCACAGGTGGCCACTAACTGTATATTCCCTGTTTTAGGAGTGCCCAATTTGAGACCCTAAGGCTGAACACTCATAGCTGCAACTGAAGTCGCTGCTATATAAAGCAAAATATTCAGAAAAATCAGGTCCTAGGCATCTCAAATTGGGCACCTGAAGTTAGTGTCCACCTTTGACATTAATCTCTGTGTACCTCCATTCCCCATCCGTAAAATGGGAATAAAAGCCACTCACCTCACAGAGGTGTTTTGAAGATATATTTGTTGATGTTTATGAAGCACTCATACTATAGTGAAGAACACCATAGAAAAATCCATAAGGAAATTAATAATTCTGTATTCACAGCAGGGTTGGAATAGTGTGCAGTAAATAAGGCCTTGAGCGACACATTGAACAATGAGGAGAAAACAAAATTTTGAATAGCTGCCCATTAAGTGAGCACCATCCATTGTGCACTGAATGAGGCAGGGGTCCCATGGAAAAAAAAATCATGTGATGATGTAATTAAAGCCTATCATAATGCATATGCACAAGGGAGTTAAATTAAGCGTGCACAGGGAACCTTAATTCTGGCATTTTGTTACTTCTGAATGCTTGACTTTGCAACCTTAGCATTCTTATAGCATAGTTTTTGTATATTATATATTATGTTATATGAATTTTATTGTAATACCTTTCTATGCATTACACATTTTAGTGCTGAACTCATGACATGTAAATTATGGGAGTATTTGACTAATTCATCTTATTTTATAAAAGATACAGTTCACTTTAAAAAAAGCCAGATGGATGCCCTCTCTGCAAGACGTTGTGCCCTATTATGAGACATCTAGATTCAGAAATAGAGTTGAACCACTGGCTTTGACTTGTGAGACCTTAGCGGCATTGTAGAGAGGGTAAATGTAATACTTAGCACGTATTGCTTCTACCGTCCCTATCACAGAAACACTCACACTGCTCAGTCACAGGAAATTTTGCCTATTTTTTTTTCTGTCCATAGAAGAAAGGAAAGGTATTGCCAGGTTAAACACAGTAAAGGAGCAAGGTCCCAGTCATGCTACAGGCTGCAGTGGGTTCCAGGTAGGATACAGGTCAGATAGGGTACAGCGGTAACCATCCCATCAGCACAGTCTGTGAGCCTGCTGTCAGATGTTTGAGCTGAGGAATGCTTTGATTTTCCTGGCAGGATTAGGTACTGTTATAACTTTTCAACCTGCTGGAGACCAAAGGTGAGGCGTATGTCTATTTAATATATGAGAAGGTCTTAGGAGCAGATCCTCCGCCGGTGTCAATTGTCATAGCTCCACAATTCACACCTGCCGAGGATCTGCCT
The DNA here is from genome assembly GCA_037349315.1 of Chelydra serpentina. NCBI lineage: Eukaryota > Metazoa > Chordata > Testudines > Chelydridae > Chelydra > Chelydra serpentina. The sequence goes on along the minus strand of JBAIAC010000028.1, from coordinate 16,518,183 downwards.
CACGTCTTCATTTATGCTAGTAGAGTGCCTAGCCCTGATCCTGACTGAAGCCTGTGAGGTCTATTGCAATAATAATAATCATAAATCATAATAAACAGACAGCTAGCTCCAAATATAAGGAATTAATTTTGTCTTAGTAGTAGATGAGTATTTTTCTTTCTGTTTATAAATTTTTGTGTGTGTGGTGGTCTCTAATCATTTCAAAGGTAACCAAAACAATTCAGTTCAAATCATGCAGTTTCCTATCAAAAACAGGGGGAACTGGATCCAAAAAGTGGATCTGTTCTGCATGATGGGATGATCAGAAAAGGATGGTGGGGAGAAAAGAGGGTTAAAACTGAGGGCTGATGTAAGCAAATACATTAAAAAGCCAGACACCCTAGCAATGCTAAATGATTTAGAACTGCAACAAATGTTAATTTCTTAACATGTTCTAATGTCATAACTATAGAAGCTAGACACTGCCTGTCTTCATGTCATCACAATTCTCTTACAATAGTCTGTTATTCCCTAATATAAAGCCTGTGTTTTTTTATAAAACAACAAAATTGCCTTTTTTGGTTCGGTTGTTCCCTGAGAGGGCAGGAGTTCTTGGCTGTAATTAAAATGATATCTCAGAATTAAATATGTGGCTATATCAGCCATGTGCTATGAAAAGCATTTGGACTGCCTGGCACACTTAAAAAACCCTCTGCCTCAAGTGCAGACCATTCATGTGCACAAAGCCACGGATATTCAAGGGAAGGAAACAGGATGTGAGGCACTGGCACTCCAGTCCGCCGTGGTTTTACTCTGTATAAACTGATAGTGCGGTGCCTCTGCTCATTGAGGAAAAGTAATCGTTTTCCTCACCTCCTGTTTAATTACTCTCTGCTACTCAACCAATTAATACCGTGGTCCATTCTGAGGTCAGAAACTGAACAAATGTTTCCGAGCTTGACCCCTCCCTACTTTCTTTGTGCCATCTGCCATTGCCATGACACTGTGCTTTGCTTTTCATGCTTCACTAGATTCACTGGATATGCAGGGTAATGGGGCTATTTCCCCCCCCCTAGGTCTTTTTGGAAAGGAAATTAAAAAAATGAATGGATAAAACTGCTGTGTGCTACCCTTTTCCTTTTCACTTCTTTTAAAGCCTTTTAGCATACAGTTTTCAGCAATTTAAAGGAAAATTGCCCTGAAAGAAAGAAACCAAAATCTGTCTTTTTTTTTTTTAAACAAAACCCATCACACAACACAAGCAGCTGCAGAGAATTTCTGTTCCAAATGGATGATGTAATGGGTTTTGTCAGCCAATGCTGTAACGAATAAAAACTGAGATCTTAAAATCATTCCAGCTTTTGCTGAAACCCGTAAGCTTTCTGGTGCAAGTGATCACTAAAATGAACTTTAGCTTGCAGTTGTATAGTGCAGTTCTTGATTTAAGTGAAACGGAGATTAAAATACTCTAATCGGGTAACAACTAAAGCTGCTATGTCTTCCACTGTTTATCTGTTCAGCCAATCTCACCGAGTGAAAGAGAAATCATGCATGCTATGCCATTTAACCAGAAATCTGCCCCTGTTAACATTATGCATAAATATATTCTCATTCCATATTTCCTGGCATTGTAGTACTTAGTACTGAGGCTTTTGTGTACTGTTATTACATTATTGAGGGGTGGAGAGAGAGGGATTGGGGTACGCAAATAAGCATTACAAAATAAATAGACTAAAGAAGAGATAGTAAATGCATAAAATTAAAAGTCTGTTTCTGGTTAAATGGCATAGAATGCACAAAGATAGATATATACACATTCATACAGAACAGGTGTATGAAGTAAATAGAAAATATGGATGATTTATACATAAACCCTGTATCTATCTATTTTGTTTTCAAATAAATCGTTAAATATATGCATGCTAGTCAGAAAAAATAGTCACTCACTGTTGAGTAGTAAATGTGGGGGTATATATATATTTACTCGTTTTAAATGGTGTAGTTATATGATAACATTGTCAGCCCTAGGAGGTTAAGGATCCTAAAGTCTTCAGCATTTTGGTTATGCGCCAGCACTCTTCTGCATTACAAACAAGGTACAGTAGTTGTTGCTGGGGGTGTTTTTTATAATCAGTCAGGAATGAAAAGCAAAACACTGGACGAGCCCAGTGGCCTGGTGCTGTAACGCTCCCCTGGGAGAAGTAGCCATTTTCCTAGTCTCAGCAGCTCAGCCAGCAGGGGTTGGTGTTACTTTGGAGGCAGCCACTCACCCGCTGGAGATAAGAAATGTCTGTGATTGCTAAGTCGTAACCGTGCCAGCTAATTACAGACTTCAAAGGGAGCCCTCTACCTCTGGAAGGATGGTGGTTGTGGACCTGAAGGATGAAGGGTTGGGAAGGGGAACAGTGGAGGCTTGAGGTGAGTGGTGAACCAGGGAACAATAAGGTTTCAGGGAAGTGGAAGGTCTCTTTGTAGGCAGAAGGAACTCTTTAAACATTGAAATACATGTAAGTTTGCTTTACATATTGACCAGTGAATGTCCAGCATTAGTGAGGGAGAGAGCCAGCTGCCTTGTGCCAAAAATGCCAATATACTGAAGGACGTAAGCCCCTGATTTTTCAAGGGGGTCAGGTGTTTATTTCAGGCATCCTGCTATGAGCAGAAACAAAACCCAGGGGCGGTTAAGATCTGGTCCCCATTTTTTGAAAGTTTTGAGGGTAGATAAGTTTCAGTGGTTCTAGTTCTGGCCCAGCTGTGATTAGGAGCAAGCAGACACATAGACTGTGTGCCGCTTATATAGTATCTTTCTCTCTCTCTCATGTTTACATTACATCAACAACCTCATAGCTCCTCTCCTCTACTCCAAACCAATGCCACAGTAGCTATGGCTCCCCTCACAATTTCTGTCAGTGCAAAACTTATCTCTGACATGGCAGTTCTACCAACATGGGGGAGATTTGCTTATTTAAGCTTCTGCTGTTTGGTTTTCCCAACGTGTCCCAGCAGTGCAGGCTCATTCATTTTTCATTGTAACAGCAAGGCTGAAAGACCAAAAATTCTACTTTCATAACAAAACTCTTCATAGAGACCAGAAATGTAAAGTGGCCTTCCCCACCCTCTCCCCAGCTGCACTGGTGAACTGTTTTTAGCTGTGGTAATTCACTATAAACTTACCTAATCACTAACCAAATTATCCCCTCCTCCTCTGAAGGCAGAAAAGATAAAAACCCAGCGGGATCTATCTATGTGGCAATATACCCCTTCCCCAATCCCATGGAAGATTCTCCAAGAGATGTCCACAGGCACTAACTTCCATTGTGTGGGAGAGGTTGAGACTGGGAGCCTCTATCTTGTCCCACAGGAAATTAGTGCTAACTATAGAGAGGACGCATGATGTAGTGGTTGGAGTGCTAGTCTGGGATTTTGCAAATCCAGCTTCCCTGCTTTGTCACAAACTTTCTGTGTAACTGTTGGCAAGTCACTCAGTCTGTTTTGTCTTACCCCCATTTTACAGATGGGGAACTAACAACACTTCCCTTTCTCACAGGGGTGTTGTGAGGATAATACATGAAAGATTGTGAGGTACTCAGATATGGTAACAGGGGCCATATAAGGATCTAAGAAATATTGAGACATCAGCATTAAGGAGTTCAGCAAGGCACTTAGACTCGCATTTAACCTTAAGCATATATAGCTCTGTGACGGGTTGGACCCCCCTTTTCGGGTGCCACCGGATGTGCTGGGGTCCCACTGAGCCCACCTGTCCAACCAGCCTGGGTTTCCCTTACACTGTGCTGCTCTCAAGTCTCTTTCCAGCACACACACACAGGCAGGAACACACCCAGCTGTATAATCACAGAGTCTGCGATTAGCTCTTTGTGGGAGGGCTCAGCTAGGGGAATGCCCAGCTCTCCTGCGCACACACCCTCTGGAGTGTAAACCCAACATTATATTGGCTTGGCCTGTATAGAGATCTATATAGCGTAAGCTCATAAAAATCGCCCCCTCCTTCAATGTGAAGGGAGATATGCACAGCTCTTCCCCCCCAACAGCCCCCTTCCCCCAGTTATGAATTACACAAACTAGGTTTTGGAATAAACAAAAAATAAGTTTAACTACAAAAGGTAAATTTTAAGTGATAAGGGGTAGCAAACAGAGCAAACCAGATTACTGAGAAAATAAAACAACATGCAACATAAGCTTAATTCACTAAAGAAACAGGTTACAAATAGTAATTTTTCACCCTAAATGTTGTTTTAGGCAGGTTGCAGAGTTTCTGCAGCTTAGAGTTCTAGTTATTTCTCTTCACAGGCTAGCCCCCTGTCTCAGCCTGGACTCAGCCCTTGCCTTTTCCCAGCTTCGTTCCTTTGTTTCTTCAGGTGCGTTCAGAAGTCTTCCTTCTTGGGTGGGGAGGCAATGGAGGAGAGCCCTCATTGACTCACTTCCCAGACTTAAATAGGATTTACATAAACATTTGTTTCCAGTGGAAAAATACCAGCAGTGTCCAAGGTGGTACTCTGTACCAGGTGATATTATCACATGACCTTGCAGTGTTAAAGCCAGCATGGGACAAGGTTTATTTGTAATGTCCACAAGAAGGAACTCGAGGACGATGAGAGATCAGCATCTTCAAAGACCCATTCCATTGTCTTTCCTAATTGCCCATTCAGGCTGATTGCCTGCTGTCTAGCAGGCGTTCCCCAAGTACACACACAGTTCTAATTGTTAGGGCATGGCTACACTTGCGAGTTAGGGCACATTAAAGCAGCCTAGTGCACTCTGACTCATGACGTGTCCACACTGGCAAGACATGCAGAGCGCTCTGACTCCGTGGCTAGAGTGCTCCACCTCGGCAAGAGGAATAACGTTTGATGCGCCCCCACCCCTTTGCCCTTTCTGTTTCCCAAGCTGTTGTGTTTCTTTTCAATAAATGGATTTTTTGGCTTTGAAAACATTCTCTATTAGTGCATAAAGTAAAAGATACCTTAGCCCAGGAAAGCAACAGGCACTGCAAGTCAGTGTAGCAAACACGATTCCTACTAACATTGGAACTACTGTACTTCACTCCCGTGCAGGGCACCAGACATTACTGGTGGCTTTTAGCCTCAAATTGCTCCCTCAAGGCATCCCTAATCCTTGCAATGACACCTCACATGACCCATCTCGCGTAAAACGTATCTTAGTTATGCTGTATTCATATTACAACAATATTTTTTTATGAAGAATGTGGGGTGCAGCGTCACAAGCCCCATTGACTTCCATGCTTAAAGTTTAGCCTGTATGTAAATATTTTCTGAATTGGGGCCTATATTTCCTTCGGAGATGTGGAAATTCCACTGAGAGGAATACTGAGGGGGGAGCAGCTGTTTGGGGAGCCCCTGGCGGCACAACTCCTCCAAGAGTCCTGCTACCAAGGATTGAAAAGGGGAGCCATATAATTGGCCTCAGCAGAACCTCTGAGATCATAGAATATTAGGGTTGGAAGAAACCTCAGGAGGCCATCTAGTCCAACCCCCTGCTCAAAGCAGGACCAACACCAACTAAATCATCCCAGGCAAGGCTTTGTCAAGCCGTGCCATAAAAACCTCTAATGATGGAGATTCCACCATCTCCCTAGGTAACCCATTCCAGTGCTTCACCACCCTCCCAGTGAAATAGTGTGTCCTAATATCCAACCTAGACGTCCCCCACTGCAACTTGAGACCATTGCTTCTTGTTCTGTCATCTACCACCACTGAGAACAACCTAGCTCCATCCTCTTAGAACCCCCTTTTAGGTAGTTGAAGGCTGCTATCAAATCCCTGCTCACTCTTCTCTTCTGCAGATTAAATAACCCCAGTTCCCTCAGCCTCTCCTCGTAAATCATGTAATCCAGCCCCCTAATCATTTTTGTTGCTCTCCGCTGGACACTCTCCAATTTGTCCACGTCCCTTCTGTAGTGGGGGGATCAAAACTGGATGCAATACTCCAGGTGTGGCCTCACCAGTGCCGAATAGAGGGGAATAATCACGTCCCTTGATCTGCTGGCAATGCTTCTACTAATAGAGCCCAATATGCCATTGGCCTTCTTGGCAACGAGGGCAGACTGCTGACTCATATCCAGCTTCTCGTCCACTGTAATCCAGGTCCTTTTCTGCAGAACTGCTGCTTAGCCAGTCGGTCCCCAGCCTGTAGCGGTGCATGGGATTCTTCCTTCCTAAGTGCAGGATTCTGCACTTGTCCTTGTTGAACCTCATCAGATTTCGTTTGGCCCAATCCTCCAATTTGTCTAGGTCACTCTAGACCCTATCCTGACACTCCAGCGTATTTACCTCTCCCCCCAGTTTAGTGTCACCTGCGAACTTGCTGAGGGTGCAATTAATCCCATCATCCAGATCATTGATAAAGATGATGAACAAAACCGGCCCCAGGACCAAACCCTGGGGCATTCCACTTGATACCGGCTGCCAACTAGACATCGAGCCATTGATCACTACCCATTGAGCCCAACAATCTAGCCAGCTTTCTATCCACCTTATAGTTCATTTGTCTGTTGGTTTTGAAGGCTGACTCCTTCCCTCCCGTGTTTCTGACGTGTGAAGGGGAGCAAACTACATAGACCTTATGAAAGAATGTGAAGGAATCTCCCCATGTGCAAACTCACTGAGATTCCTGTCTCCTACATGGAAGGAGGCCCCACAGGGAAGGTTATGGTTCTTTACACTTATTAGAGTACAGCATATGAGGGCAGGGGGCTGGACTCGATGACCTCTCGAGGTCCCTTCCAGCCCTAGAATCTATGAATCTATGAATATAATTAAATTCAAAATGCAACACAATGAAAATTAGGCAGAGGGAACGTTTAACACTATTACCTCTCCTCTGACTAGCTTACTATTCTCACACCGATTAGCTATACAAACCTATATAATCATCGTTCGTTTGGATAGTAAAAGGCAGGTAATAGGCACAGCCCCTTTGCAAGGCATGAACCTCACAGACAGGTAGCCTGTGTCTCTGTTCTTCAGACTGTACTGAAGAGCTATAGCTTACATTTCCATGTCTATATGGCTGTTAGGCAAATGATTATGCAGCCCCTTTGCCACTGACTGAATGTTTTCCCTTCTGAGCATGCCCAGAAACCTTCAGTGTATTCTTACGTGAAAGTAGGTCTAAGCTTTAACCTAGTTCAAAGCAACAGCTAACTGACTCTAGTGGCTCAACATTTCCTTGGCTTCCTTGCCACAGCGACAACAGCATCTGTTAGAGTCACATGACATCAATGATAGGGTCTGCCAAATCTCTGCATCTCTTCTCACAGCAGGGTCTTAAAGCACCGCACATTAAGCACACTGTTTTTTCTGGAACCCTAATTGATGGGGTTCAACTTCTACACTCCATTTAACCAGTAAAAACTTAGCTAAGGAGCACTAGCCCCATCTAACTGCACCAAGTAGCAGCACAGCATTTTCCGCCCTCATGTAGGAAACCTCAAAAGAGTCCGACGTCAAAAGCCAAAGGAAACAGAATACTGCTACCCTCGCCCCTTCTTTTGTTCTGTCTTTTCATTACAGTGCAGGCGAACACTGAAAAGGGAGGGACTGGAGTGAGGGAGATTAGATTGCTGAATCTCAGGTGAGAAATTACAGATTCCTTTTTTAGTGCTAAATACGAGTTGTACAATTATAATTTTTTTAAAAAGAGAGAGAAATTATGCCTCTTTAGCCCTCACCTCACACAATTTCTTCAATGACATCAAATCCCTTCAGGGCCTGACTCTTCACTGTCTTGCACCATGCATACTCATTGACATCTGTGCAACTTTATTTCTCAACTCTACTTCTTGTTTATATGGGGTATGAGGTGCCCACAATTCTTCACCACTCCTCCTGTCCATGACATGGGCTCATAGGTCTTGGAGTTTGTGATGGGGGGGCACCCTGCCACTGGCCATGAGAGGTTGAATTAGGACAGGCAGGCCCAATCAACCAATTAAGCAGTAAACAGGGGAGAGATTTACACTATGAGGAGGCTGCTAATTGGAAGCAAGCTCACCTGTGAGGGAACAGGTGGGGTTTACATAAACTCAAGAGACTGGCTACAGAGAAATGTTGAAGAGCGGAGTCAATCTCTCTGAGGGATAGGAATCCCTGAGACCTAGGAGAGAGGGTCTGACTAGGAAGAGTAGAAGCACAATAGCCAGGGTCCCTTTTCGGTCAGCACTGCTGACGGGACCATTAAAAGTCCAGCTGGTGGCTCAGCAGGCCTAAGGCAGACTCCCTGCGTGCCCGGGCTCCATGTGGCTCCCAGAAGTGGCTGCCAGGGGCATCCAGGGAAGTTCCACGCACTGCCCCTGCGCCGGCTCTGCAGCTCCCATTGGCCGGGAACCATGGCCAATGGGAGCTGCAGGGGTGGTGCCTATGAGCGCGGGCAGCGCGCACCATGCAGAGCCACCTGGTTGCACCTCTGCCTATGGACTGGACATGCTGGCGACTTCTGGGAGCAGCGCGGAGCCAGGGCAAGCAGGGAGCCTGCCTTACCCTCGCGGTGCCGCCGACTGAGAGCCACCTGAGGTAAACGCCGCCTGGCCGGAACCCGCACCCTGAACCCCCTTCCCCAGGTCAGAACCTCCTTCCCCACCCTAATTCCCTCCCAGACCCTGCACCTCAACCCTCTGCTTAAGCCCTGAGCCTCCCCACAGAGCCTGTAGCCTGCACCCCCTTCTGCACCCAAACACCTCATCCCCGGCCCCAGCCCAGATCCCACATCCCCAGCTGGAGCCCACACCCTAACCCCCAGCCCTGAGCCCACTCCGCACTCCAAACCCATTGGCCCCAGCTGAGAGCCCCCTCATGTACCCCAAATCCCTCATCCTGAGCCCCACCCCACAGCCCGCACCCCTAGCTGGAGCCCTCACCCCCTCCTGCACCCCAACCCCCTGCCCCAGCCCAGTGAAAGTGAGTGAGGGTGGGAAAGAGCGAGCAACAGAGGGAGGGGGGATGGAGTGAGTGGGGGCGGGGGCTTCAGAGAAGGGGCGGGGCCTCTGGGAAGGGGCAGGGCAAGGGTATTCGGTTTTGTGCAATTAGAAAGTTGGCAACCCTATGCCTTGGCCTGGCAGCCCCAATATCTTGCTGTAAGTGGCCGAGGAAGGGATGGGGGCAGGCAGCCCAGATGTACCTACCTGTAAGATGCAATACAGGCACAGTACAGTACTTGCTTGCTTGCTTTTTTAATCTCTGCTGCTGCCTGATTGGTTACTTCTGGATTCACATAGTGTCCAGTTGACCGGTCAGTCTGTAACTCTTGTATTCGTATCTTTGAGGTTCTACTGTAGTGGAAGAAATGTGACTGAAGGGCTTTTAGACATAAACCCAGGCCAGAAAGCTCAGAGATATTTGCATTATAGGTTTTGACTAAGCCCACTATAGAGAGAGCTACCTGTTTGAAATGTGAGAATACCATGAGAAAACTAGGTACATTCCATATGGAAATGTTGTAAGCGATTTTTAGAATGTAGTGATTACTGGAAATATCTAAACTGGGACAAATGATTGTTATCCTTAAAAAAAAAAAAAAAAAAAAGAACGAGGAGTACTTGTGGCACCTTAGAGACTAACAAATTTATTTCTTTTGTGGGCTAAAACCCACTTCATCAGATGCATGGAGTGGAAAATACAGTAGGAAGATATATATATATATATATATATATATATATATATATATACAGAGAACATGAAAAGATGGGGGTTGCCATACCAACTCTAAGAGACTAATCAATTAAGGTGGGCTATTATCAGCAGGAGAAAAAAAACTTTTGTAGTGATAATCAGGATGGCCTCTTTTGCATAGAGACTGTCCACAAATGGACACAAATCTGACATCAGGAATCATACAATTCAAAAGCCAGTAGGAGAACACTTCAACCTCTCTAATCACTCCGTGACAGACTTAAAGGTGGCAATTTTGCAACAGAAAAGCTTCAAAAACAGATTCCAATGAGAAGCTGCCGAACTTGAATTAATATGCAAACTAGATACCATTAACTTAGGTTTGAACAGAGACTGGGAATGGCTCAGTCATTACATTAATTGAATTTATTTTCCCTAGTTTAGTATCCTAGTTAAGTACCCTTACACCTTTGTGTCAACTGTCCATAATGGGCCATCTTGATTATTACTTCAAAAGTTTCTTTCCCCTGCTGATAATAGTTCCTTTCAATTAATTAGCCTTTTACAGTTGGTATGGTTACTTCCACCTTTTCATGTTTCTCTGTATGCATAAATATTTGCTTACTGTGTGTTCCATTCCATGCATCTGATGAAGTGAGCTGCTGCCCACGAAAGCTTATGCTGAAATAAATTGTTAGTCTCTAAGGTGCCACAAGTATTCCTTTTCTTTTTGCTGACACAGACTAACATGGCTACTACTCTGAAATTTGACTCTACTGTGACAAATACAATCTTCCTAATTGTTTGAGATTCTGTCCCCCTCCAGTGGAACTTCACTATCCCACACAGAAACAAGATCTGATCCCATACTAAGGTGGGTTACCTTTACACATGTCCTTTTTTGAATGTTGCTGTTGACATTTATCATAAGGAGGTTTTATCTTGCAAAAACATCTAAAGTTCTGAGGCCTATGTATATAAACTACAAATGTCCCATTGTTATCTTATTTAGTTTTTTGCACTAGCGTGTCCCCCAAATGTTGCACCACTCTTTGGGCATCCACCACCAGAGTGAGAAAATAAAAGTTTCCATTATTAGCCCAATCTCTAATTTAACAGAGAGGGATATTCTGCAGTGCACTTTTTTCTCATTAGACCGAGATGGATCATGCAAACTTCTGTAGACTTGTGGAATTTGGAAATAAATTAGAGAAATTCTCTGCTCACATCCATCAGGCAGATCTATTGAGGGCAATAGGATGGGACCAGAACTTTAAGAGTAATATCAGCACTGTAAATCCTCATGGCCAAGAATCACAACAGCAGAGTAGGAACCTGGATATGTGACTAAAAAATGATGCAAGTAGAAGATTTTTCAGTTCCTGTGGTACTGAGATTCTCTATGAAATAGATCAATTTCAAACAGGTAGGGTTCCCTACATCTAAACAATAGGCTCACCAGAGTACTGTCTGAGAGAACGTAAATTAGAGCTGAGCACAAAATAGTGGGGGGTACTTTCCCTGGAAATTTTCAACTGAACAAATTGAATTTCTTTGAGGAATGCAGACACTTCCTGAAAAAAGTTTTTAAATGAAAAAACCATTTTCTGTCAAAAAACAACTTATGATGGAAAATTTTCAGTCAACCCTAATGTAAATCAGTCTGAAAGAAGAAGGGACAAGCATACGGGCAATTGTACAGAACCAGCAAAAATTTTTGAAAGAGCCCCCTTATATAAGCAGATGGGAGAACTGATAAGAAAGAGTATTAGTGAAAATTATAATCTAGCCTGGGGTGCAGGGGCCCAAAAGGAAAAAAAATATAGGGCAAGGTTTTTACTGGCCCTTATATAAGTATTTAAATGGTGGTTGGGTAAAGAGTCTGTCTCCTCCCTCGTACACACAGGCAAAGGCCAAGTACAATGGCCATCCTTGCACTGTCCTGAGCATCAGAACTGGTACAGGCTAGTATAGCTGCTATTAGCCCACCTGTGTCTCACTGAGCCACGATACTTCCATGATGCTGAAGTAGTTTGTCTCTGCACTGCCACTTACTGTAAGCTTTCTTCGATTGGGATAATGTAGTTCATCAAAAGTAACAGAAACCCAAATACTGAGTGGGATTAGGGTCATTCTAGATTGGGATTGGGATAAAAACATTAAGAAAAGCAAAACGATAAAGGAAGCATTGCACAAGATGGGATGAACTACAAAAACTGTTTAAAGCACAAAATCAATGAGGCCCAGCCCAGGAAAGATAGGCCTCCAAAACTTGGCTTGGATAATACATTGACAGGAACATTAGAGATTACTAAAATTAACCGAGTGTTATGCCTCAGAGGCAACAAAGGCTGATGGAGAACAGATGACTAAATAAAAATTTTCCCATAGAAGGAGGAGAAATACTGGAAGAAGCCAGGAAAGAAATCAGGAAACCAGAAAGTGCTGTGAAAAGAACGAGGAGTACTTGTGGCACCTTAGAGACTAACAAATGTATTTGGACATAAGCTTTCTGGTACCCACATGGCCCCACAGTATGCCAACATTTTTATGGGTCACTTAGAACAACACTTCCTTAGCTCTCATCCCCTAATGCTCCTACTCTACTTGCTCTACATTGATGACATCTTCATCATTTGGATCCATGGAAAAGAAGCCCTTGAGGAATTCCACCATGATTTCAACAATTTCCATCCCACCATCAACCTCAGCCTGGACCAGTTCACACAAGAGATCCACTTCCTGGACACTACAGTGCTAATAAGCGATGGTCACATAAACACCACCCTATACCGGAAACCTACTGACTGCTATACTTACCTACATGCCTCAAGCTTCCATCCAGGACACATCAGACGATCCATTGTCTACAGCCAAGCTCTAAGATACAACTGCATTTGCTCCAATCCCTCAGACAGAGACAAACACCTACAAGATCTCTATCAAGCGTTCTTATAACTACAATACCCACCTGCTGAAGTGAAGAAACAGATTGACAGAGCTAGAAGAGTACCCAGAAGTCATCTACTACAGGACAGGCCCAACAAAGAAAGTAACAGAACGTCACTAGCCGTCACCTTCAGCCCCCAACTAAAACCTCTCCAGCACATCATCAAAGATCTACAACCTATCCTGAAGGACGATCCCTCACTCTCACAGATCTTGGGAGACAGGCCAGTCCTCACTTACAGACAGCCCCCCAACCTGAAGCAAATACTCACCAGCAACCACACACCACACAACAAAAATACTAACCCAGGAACCTATCCTTGCAACAAAGCCCATTGCCAACTCTGTCCACATATCTATTCAAGTGACACCATCATAGGACCTAATCACATCAGCCACACCATCAGGGGTTCGTTCACCTGCACATCTACCAAAGTGATATATGCCATCATGTGGCAGCAATGCCCCTCTGCCATGTACATTGGCCAAACCGGACAGTCTCTATGCAAAAGATTAAATGGACACAAATCTGACAAAAGGAATCATAATATTCAAAAAACAGTAGGAGAACACTTCAATCTCTCTGGCCACTCAATAACAGACCTAAAAGGGGCAATTCTTCAACAAAAAAACTTCAAAAACGGACTCCAATGAGAAACTGCAGAACTGGAATGTATTTGCAAACTGGATACCATTACATTAGGCTTGAATAAAGACTGGGAGTGGCTGGGTCATTACACAAACTGAAAACTATTTCCCATGCTCAGTTTCCCCCTACTATTACTCACACCTTCTTGTCAACTGCTTGAAATGGGCCATCCTGATTATCACTACAAAAGCTTTTTTTCTCCTGCTGATAATAGCCCACCTTAATTGATTAGTCTCTTAGAGTTGGTATGTCAACTTTTCATGTTCTCAGTATATATATATCTTCCTACTGTATCTTCCACTCCATGCATCTGATGAAGTGAGTTTTAGCCCACAAAAGCTTATGCGTAAATAAATTTGTTAGTCTCTAAGGTGCCACAAGTACTCCTCGTTCTTTTTGCTGATACAGACTAACACGGCAACCACTCTGAAACCCGTTAGAAAGCGCTGTGATCACTGACAGAACCCGGACAGGACTCCTCCTGGAAACCAAAATGAACAGGGCAGGAGATGGAGAGAGACAGAGGGAGAGCGATGTTTTATTAAAAAATCACTGGAAACTGCTTACAGATTACAAACTTGAGAAATGCTGGTGGTTAAATAGCAAAGGGGTAAAATGAGACTAGTTATTGGCCCAAGAACTCTGTCAATAAGACACATGATCTCTGTAAGTGATGTTCTAATGTTAATGAGGGGAGCACAAATGAAAGCTGGATGCACCAGGATACCCAGGTGAGGGCAGGGCACCCAACATTCCTGGATATTGTGTGCATGTAAGTAATTCTAATGATTGTATAACTCCTGTGCATAAGGTAAGCAATTCCTGTAGAATATGTTGCAGTCAAAGCCTGTTCTACTGTGATCCTAATCTTGCTGTCACATTTTCACTGATAAACAGTTGCTTTCACTACTTGCTCTTTGTGTGAAAGAGTGCATTGCCCCCCAGCCAGAGGCGAATTACCATTTTGAGGAGTCCTGGGTCAGGACAAGTGGGGGCCCCTCGCCACCTCTTCCACCTCCAGTCCCCCCCCCCCCCACCCTCCGTCCCTCCCTGCTCCTGCCAGGGAAATGGGGTCTGAGCACATGGGCTTGTCCTGCTCTGCCTGGCGCTACTGCTAGGGAGTGGGGCGTAGGGGCGCCCATTTTTCCGTGGCCCCCAATTGGTCAGGAGCCCTGGGCACGGGCCCCATTGGCCCAGTGGCTAATCCGCCACTGCCCCCAGCCAAGCATCATACTTACCCACTTACAGTCTCCTGCTAACTATGTGCAGGAGAATTGGTGCTTAACATCAGTTAATAGATCTTAAAACAACAGGAACTAGGAGTTTGCCATGATAAATGGACTTCCAAAATTATATTGTTACATTTACTACCATGCACTGAACCGCTGTGCACTGAATACCATTGGGGTCACTACCTGCAAATGAACCTTGCTACAGTAACTTCTCGGTCACCTGAAAATCTTCAACATTTCCCTTACAAATCAGAGCTTAGTCCAGGTTACAAAGATCATGTCCAGATCTGAACCTTGCCAAAGCAGTCTTTGGATGAAGATTCTGATTTGATCAGTTCTAGAGAAAGTGGCCAGTTGCAGGGTTTGGATCTGAATTGAAGCTTTCCCAAAGTTTGATGGTCCTGTGATCCAAAATACAGGAGCCTTATTTTCTACATCTGTAAAAACAGGGAGACTAAGGTCATGTCTATATGGGAATTTAATGCATGGCAAGCTGGGTTGTAAATCTATAATGCTAACGTGGCACACACAAAGTTCCATAGCAGTAGATCAAAGTGCATGATAGACCCAGTGTGCAGCAGCAGGGTCCACATGGTCACTAAAGTGTGCAGGAGGTTAGTACACTGTAGATTTATACCCCAGCTTGCCATGCACTAAACTACCATGTAGAGGAGCCATAACACTACCCCATCTTTGTAAAGCACTGAGCTTTATGGATGAAAAGCACTATTTAAGTGATGAGTATTATTATTCATTTAAACTATATTAAAGTTTTGTATCATCAGACAAGGGTATTCAGATATGTATCATCAATTCATTCATAACATGAAACACTGATCTAAGACCAAAGCAGTATAAAATGAGGCCTGTTGACACTGTAGATTGTAACTGCTTATTACTGCAAATATGTACATTAATCACAGAGTTGGTAAAACATACATTAGTCACTTGCTCTCCTGTAGTAGCTCTAAGGTAAATTGTACTTCCTTCTGTCTAAACATTTATTTAGATAATTTATTAAATGTGTATAATTCATTCCATAGGTTGTAAAACATATATGGAGCAATTGCTGTTGGTAGTGTAAAGTTTATTTGATTTTTTTTTTAACGTATCAAACACATTTTTAGATTCATCTTGATTTATCATCTAAATTGTAATTAAATCCCTGATCCAACCTCATTAAAATCAATGGAAAGACTCCCATTGGCTTCAGTAGGAATTCAATCAGCCTCTTAGGGCTTGCCTATGCAAACATTTCATTCACTGCAAGCTGGGGTGTAAATTTACCTCACACTAGCCTGCCATGGACTAATTGTCCATGTATACCCTGCTGACACCCATTAACCAACTGTTAATGCATGTCAGCAAGGTACACACAGACAGTTAGTTCGTGGCAGACTAGTGCGAGGTAGATTCACACCCCAGCATGCTATGAACTAAATGTTTGCATAGACAAGCCCGTAGACAATTTTCATTGACTTCATCAGAAGCCTGGTGGTTCCCTAAATAAATATAAAGACAGACAGCTTTTAGACATTGATATGGGTCACAAAATCCTTAGAAATAACCATTTTATAAGTATTCCAGGTATTATAGATTATTTTCAAAATTTCACAAAGGGTCAAATCCATTGGGCTTAGTTGCTTGACAAAAGCCAGCAGGGTGTGATCCGTCCAACATAAATGAAGCTAGGAACTGAATATAGGCCAAATTATGTTTATTAAAAAATGTGTTTTTCTAACTACCAGCACACCAAAATTTCCTATACTTTCTGGGTTGGGTTAGAGGTAGCTTTTCTCCTAGTATTTCAGGACAGTACCTCCATTTTCAGACATGTTTTACATCAAGAAGGACCTGATGTCATGTAAAACTGAGTTTCCAGCCTCCTGTAATTACAGGTGTAAGTGCTATTATTTAGACATCTGGCTACCTAGCCTGCATGTACAAATCAGGTAACTGTATGCCTGCATTCTTGGGTTTGTATCCACAGTTAACCGTGGGCAGAAAACTGGAGATTCGGTTGAGGTTCCCTTAAAAATCAACCCTGAGAGGTCTAGCACTCAGAGTGAATCTCTGCAGTTTTGCCCCTGCAATTAATTTGAGGCCAGATTGATTACCTGTAAAGTTATTTACCCATTAATACAGAGCAAAATATCCCAGACTGTTCTATTCTATCTGTTCTATCTAAATTCTTATACTGTGCTCCTCACCATAGTATGTGAGTGCCTTCCAGTTTTGCATTGAGCAACTCCACTACATATCTGTCCTGTGTTGTTTGTTCTCTAGAAGCATGTGCAGTGGAGTCGCTTGTTTTGGGAGGGTCTGGGCTGGGGAGGGAAATTTAAAAAAAAACATATATGTATGTGTTGCTATATATTTATAATTTTCACTGAGGCACAATACTTCCATGAAGAGGTGGTTTGTCTCTGCACAGCCACTTACTGTGAGTTTTCTTGTACTGGGACAACGTAGTTCATAGACAGTAAGGGGGAAAGAAATACTGAGTGGGATTAGGATAACTGTAGATAGGGATAAAAACTTTAAGAATAACAAGTTAACGGAAAAGGAAATAGTGCATAAAATGTTGGGATGGCCTACAAAAACTATAGTTGAACACCTCATCAGGCAGAAAGGGGACTTGAACTTGTGGTTTTCTGCATCCTGCGTGACTGCACTAACCACTGGGTTAAAGGAAGGCTGTTTCCTGTTTTGTGTAGAGTTAGGTGGCCTCTAAGAATGCCTACTAGATTGGGCCCTACACATGAAACAGGGAGGTGAACATCTGTCTTTCCCTGGTTCATGGATTGCTTCTTGGGGCTTAGGCAGGCGATAGGTGCCTAGAGGGAGGCAGCAATGCTCATGCTGAGAGGCAGGAACTTAGGCACCTTGGCAACTATTACTGCAAAAATGTAGGTGCTGAGTGAGTTTAGGCACCTGTGGGGATAGGCAGCAGCCAAGCAGCAGTTTTGTGGATCGCAGTGGCACCTAAAAACAGTGTGAGGATTGGGTGCCCCAGTACCTTTGTGGAGCCATACCTGGGACCTTGATCTTGATTCAAAATTCTATGGGAAGTCCATGTGGAGAGCAGAGGACAGGGGTGATGTGTTCATGGTATCCTGTGTTGCTGAGGAGATGTGCTGCAGCATTCTGTACTAGTTGGAGGTTCCTAAGTGTTGAAAGCTTCATGCCCAGGTGTATTACATTGCTATAATCCATCTGAGAAGTGACAAAGGTGTGTATAACAGAGAGCAGGTTATCATCAGCCAAGACAGGACCTATAAAAGGAGCAGAGTGTGTGGTTTAGAGAAATGAGTGTGGCAGTGTAAACAGGACCTCCTCAAGTCTCATCCCAGCTCTGCTAGTGATTCCCTGCACTGGGTAAGTCATTTAGAATGGGATTTTTCAAAACGTGCCTAAGTGACTTAGGAGCACATAGCCCATTTCAGCTTGTGTAGGGAACATCAATGCGCCTTGTGCTCCTAAAACAGTTAGGTGCTTTAGAAAATCCCACCCTGTCTCATATTCTCCATCTGTAAATTGAGGATAATAATAATTATCCTCACTTAGCTCAAATGAATCTGTCACAGGCTGACTGGCCCTTTAAATAGGGTGACCAGATGTCCCAATTTTATAGGGACAGTCCCGATATTTGGGGCTTTTTCTTATATAGGCTCCTATTACCTCCCACCTCCTGTTCCGATTTTTCACACTTGCTATCTGGTCACCCTACCTTTGAGTCAGGTTAGGCTCAGCCTGGCTTGCGATGATCAGATAACCAATCCCCAGCTGATCCTGACCGTCTGAGGATCAGATGGCTCAATTCAATTATCAGACACAGCTGAGTACGAGTTGGGTGACTTCCACAAAGGATTGGAAAAACTCAGTTGTGGCGAGAAGTTGTGTCCTGTGACTTGCCTGAAAGGAAAAGGTAGCAGGCCCCTGTGTCAGGCATGGGACAAGGCTAAGCCCCAGGCAGGCAGCCTGGATATAGACAGGGAATAAGGATCCAATTTGGAGAGAACCAGACCTGGGGGAAAGCCTCTGGGAAAGTAGCCCTGAAGGTCAGTGGTTTGGGTAAGAGGTGGGCCTCCAGGAAGAAACTCTGGAGGGTCAGCGCTCTACAAGTGACTGGAGTGGAAGGGCACTCAAGAGAGGTGGAAGATGCTTTTGTTTTATGCTGTTTGGACTAGAGGCTGCTACTGGAGAGGGCTTCCTTGTGGGACGGTAGGCCTGTTGTTGGGACTAAGGGTACGTCTATACTTACCCGTCGCGTCGGAGGCGCGGGATCGATGTTCTGGGTTCGATTTATCGCGTCTTGTCAAGACGCGATAAATCGAACCAGGAAGTGCTCCCCCGTCGATGCCGGTAATCCAGCTCGACGAGCAGAGTAGGCGGAGTCGACGGGGGAGCCTGCGCGCCGCGTCTGGACCACAGGTAAGTTCGAACTAAGGTACTTCGACTTCAGCTACGTTATTAACGTAGCTGAAGTTGCGTATCTTAGTTCGACAGGGGGGGTTAGTGTAGACCTGGGCTAAGAGGGAAACAGAAGTGAAGCCATGACTGCTCCATGCCATAGCAGGCTCTTAGGAGTATTTATTACTTAATGCTTATACTTTGAAGATGTAAACCACAATGCTATTCACAGAGACTGAAGAAGTGTTTATCCACCCATCCATCTCATACCACCCATTTAAAGGAACAATGTTCCTCATTCAGGCCCATAGAGAGTTGGGGTTTGGGGTTTTGTGTGTGGTTTTTTTTTTAAGAAAACACCAAAACTGCATACCCAATAGATGTATCTTATTGATGTAGCCTAAAACTAGTTCATGGCCAAAAATACATACTGTATAAGGTGCCCAAAAAGTCATGCTACTTCTAGCTGCTAAACAAGAGGCTTTATGTCATACAAAAGACACTAGTTGAATCTTGCAACAGAACAAATGGACAGTCAGGAAAAAACACTCCGCTGCTGTCTGAGGATTTTTCTGTTATTTCCAACCTTCTGAACCTCATTTAAAAGACAGAGGAAGTCATCTGTGATAAAGTGTGACCATGAAACACAAATAAGTACTGCAGGGAAATTCCTATGCATACCATCTGACCATACAGAATGAGGAAAGGAAAGTGACCTCACTTACAGTCCATGCTATGGCAGCAGAAAGGCTGATTCAGTGGGGAGTGCTATAAATCTGATCAAGAGACAAATAAAACCCTGGCTCAAGCTAGTAGATGCTGCTGAACCTTACATATTTATACTGAACCATTAAATATAGCCCCTTTTTGTGGTATTTTGATGAGCGGTGTGTGGGATGCTAGCATTGCTGGGAAGCAAAATTCCTATTAATGAAAATGGTGAGTGAAAAGAAGTGAATAGAGACCAATGTTGAAAGTAAACCCAGTGATGTAAGACCCAGAAGGCCAGTACCCACATCACCTCCTCCAGCATATGAGGTATTGGAGATTTTCTTACTGGCAGTTTTTTGGTGGTTGTACCTGATTATATATTACTTGTATTACAGAACTGCTTAGGGGCCCCAGCCACAGACCAGGACTCCACTGTGCTAGATGCTGTACAAACAGAACAAAGAGATGGTCCCTGCCCTGATAAGGTTGCAATCCAAGTATAAGAACAGAGACAAAAGGTAGGTGCAACAAACAGATGGGAAGCATAAGAACATCATGTGTCAGTACTGGTCAACAAGGTAAGTAGAGGTCACAGTACACCAGATGCCTAGCCATTGCCAAGTTTTTTTGTCAATATCACAATAGATGTGAGAGGGGGGCGGGGGGGAGAGTGGGTGTAATTCCACCGGTCTCAGATAAATGGTTCCTCTTAAAGAACAGAACTTGTACCATTTAAACAAGCAATCCTAGTTGGGAGTCTTACACTGTATAGCTGTTAAATGTTTATTAGGTAGCAGATATTTTAAAATAATATCTTGGAGCCTGATCCAAAGGTCATTGAAATAAATGGACAAATGGGTTTCTATTGACTTCAACGGGCACTGGATCGGTCCATGGTGATCTGTATTCTTGTCTTTAACATTATTCTCCATCAACATATTTGGTGAACTTCAGGATGTTACCTTTCCCAGGCCTTTTCTGGGGGTGATTAATTGGGGAACTTGGTTGGGATAATATTATTTGGAGTTGGGAAGTTGTAGGTTGCCTTTATTAAGATCTAGTGCTATAGCCCTTGTTTGGGCACCCTGCTTTCTTAATATATTAAAGAAGCCTCTTTTATATAAAACCTAGAGTATAAGTGAGGCATAGTAAATAAATGTAAAGACTAAATAAATGTTACCATGGTTACATGATTATCAGTTACTGTGATCCTTCCATGGCCATAAAACATTGACTAAAGAGGTGGTGGTGATTGACATTACAAAAGCTTAAATGCTGATGTCTTTATAGAGATCCTATAGGATCAAGTTTTCTGCCTTGCCACTGTAGTAATTACAACTGATTATCAGGAGTGGGGGGAATGAAAGAACAAAGAAATCTATCAGCCCATTGTGTTTATAAATGAAAACTGTCTTTACATATAAGAACGCTACGTTGTAGTTGGACAATATAAACGCAGTTAAACTATAATCTGAAAGGCAGCTCAGCCAAGTTAGTTCTAGATATCTGAAAATTGCAGAAAATATGCTGCAGAAGTGGTACATATATGATCCTACACTCACATAGCATGAAAATAGACCCTTAGCATTACTTTCAGTCAGCTAAGAATAGTCTATATGAATGCTATATGCTGTTTCCAGCACAGGTATGCCATTCAGTGTAACAAAGGGTAAAATCCTGGCCCCATTGAAATAATGGGAGTTTTTCCATTGACTTCAATGGAGGCAAGTGTCATAAACATACACCTAAGGGTAGCCTAGTATTCATCCTTACCTGTAAGGGGTTAAGAAGCTCAAATAGCCTAATGAACACCTGACCAACAAAACCAATGGGGAAAAAATATACTTTCAAATCCTAGGGGGGAGGCTTTGTTTGTGTTTTTTAGTTTCTGTTCTCTCTTGGGACTAAAAGGGACCGGGGCAGAAATCCATATCCTCCAACCCATCCTCAACCAAGTCTCCAATATTGCAACAAGTAAGTTAGTCATGCATTTCGACTAGATTTTCTTTTGTTTTACTTGTAAATTTTCCCTGTGCTAAGAGGGAGGTGTTATTCCTGTTTTTCTGTAATTTTAAGGTTTTGCCCAAAGGGGGAATCCTCTGAGTTTAAAAATTAAGTACCCTGTAAAGTTATTTACCATCCTGATTTTACAGAAATAAGTTTTACCTTTCTTTTTTAATAAAATCCTTCTTTTAAGAACTCTACTGATTTTTCCGTTGTTCTAAAACCCAGGGGTTTGGGTCTTTAATCACTTTGTAACCAATTGGCTAGCAGATTATTCTCAAGCCTCCCCAGTAAAGGGGGTGTACAGGCTTAAGGGGATGTTTTGGGGGAAAGGGGAACTCCAAGTGGTCCTTTTCCTGGTTCTTGTTTAAATCACTCGGTGGTGACAGTGGTTATCTTCAGGGTACAAGGAAAAATTTTTACTTTGGAAAGTTTTTAACCTATGCTGGTAAAAATAAGTTTAGGGGGTCTTTCATGCGGGTCCCCACAATGGTACCCTAAAGTTCAAAGTAAAAAGAAAACCCTAACAGCCAGGTTTCAACCAAAGTAACTGCTTTCTTTTATGTGGTGGTATGAATATGCTCTGCTATGGTGTCAACTATAATTAATTACCTTATGCAATTCACCTTTGATTTAATCCAGCAAGAGAAGGAAACTTCAAAGCAGAGGTTACCTGAGTAATGTTACTCTCATCCAAGTGCTGTCAGAGTCTCTGAGCAACATCTTATGTTATACTAGACTCAATGAAGAGTTAAGGATTGTGGGGTAGCCTAATTTAGGAATGTCCTTACCCTTCTGGGTTTGATATAGAGCCTTGTCTCAATGTGAAACTACATAGGAGTGACCTTTCATGTATCAAAGTACAAATAAATCCCACAATGTAATTTGAAGGTATGTTCTATTTAAAATATATCATACTGGGGGGAAGGGGAATTTCTTGTTTAAAATTTTAAATTAATTTAGCTCTCCTGGAAGAGGCCAAAATGACTGACACCCCTGGAGTCCAAAGTCCTCTTTTATCCGCACGTAGCAATTACTGTGTAGGCAGCAGCAGTGCAAGCTTCCCCACTCCCTGCCTGTTACCACTTCCCAATCCCACCCAGCTTATGTTTCGTCTTTGAGTGATTGCTCATGTGTATTCCACAATAGGTGTGCGTGCTTGCCATGTGTACTGGTGTTGGAAGTTTTCCCTCTAGCATTACCCATAGGGGAGCGCCCCTAGAAACCCCTGGAGTGCCCCATGCTCCCCCCACCCTCAGTTCCTTCTTGCCACCAGTGAAGGTGCTTTGGAACTGCTCTGCTCCAGCTTTGCTGCAGCTCATCCCCAGAACTCTTGTTCGTTCAGTGTGTGGTACCTGTAGTTAGTAGTTTGATTAGTTTTAATTTAGTTTACTTAGTGTGCCCGGGCCGGGACATGCCCCGCGCCCCAGGTTTTAAGTCGTGCGACACTTGTAGGTGACCAGTGCCAGTGAGTGATCCTCACGTGGACTGTTTACGCTGTTTGGGTGAAACCCATCTCAGCGATCGCTGCAAGATTTGCTAGTCGTTGAAGCCTTGGACCAAGAGAGAGAGGGACATTAGGCTCCGGGCTATCCTGATGTAGTAGGAGTTGACCCCGACTCGGGCGCACCACTCTGAGTTGGCACCGGGTACCGCGGTGTCGGTGTGCGGCGACCCCCCGGTGCCATCCACCAGTCGGCACCACTCCCCATTGGCGGCGGACGCCAAGAAGGCTAAGAAGAAGCTTTCTCCGCCACAGCACCGGAGCAAGACTGGGGGAGAGGCTACACCCATGTTGGGCAGTCCTCGGTCCCCATCGGCCTCTAGGCCTCCGACTCAGGTGGAGCGGAGTAGCCCGGCCCGTTCAGAGAAGGCTTCCCTGGATGCCCTCCACGCCAGAGGCCCTGCAAGCGGCCCAGGACATTATGTCCATGCCAGTACCAGGAGCACCGCCAATGTTGGACCTGTGGTCCATAGGCAAGCCACTGCTGGGATCTCTGCCGTCGCCCCTGATTCGGTACCAGTCACGGTCGAGGGAATGTTTCCAACGCCGTTCGCTGCTCAGTGACCATCCTGTGCATAGTCCACGTCGGTCGCTGTCGACCCCCACCAGGTTCCGTCTGACAGAGACTCCAGGCACCGCTCCCCTCGAGGAGTATATATTGATGGGACTGAGGCAGACGACGCTGAGGGTCCTCGTTTCAGAGGGGCTATCGTAGCCAGTCGCGGCATGAATGTTGACGCTGTTCCCGTTTGTCGTCTCGAGCAGCTGCTACCGGCGGCACCATTCCTCCACGTCTCATGGTCGGCGCTGCTCCCGGCGCCACCACTCCTCCCAGTCCAAGGACAGCGGCAGGTCGTACGTCAGCCCGGCCTCCCTTCATAGTCGTCCATCGATGGGTCAGGCCAGCTAGGCCAAACAGCCTACTCCGCTGGTGCCAGAGCAGGTGCAGTGACACCAGGCCCCGGGGCCAGCACAGTGGTACCAGTGGGCACCGTGGCCCCAAACGCAGCCCCCAGTGGGGGCTCGGTTGGTGGTGGGAGCCTCGGAACAGCTATTGGCCTCTCTCTCCCGGCCTCCGAGGAAGGAGTCGGTGGAACGTGCATGTTCGGTGCTGTCCCTGAAGAGCGACCAGGTGGTGGATCCTCTGGTGCCGGTGGATATGCAAAGTACTGTGCTTGCCTCCTTGTCCTCCCCTGATGAGGCGATTACGGCCTCTCCTCCGTCCATCCCGCAAGAGGACTCTAAAGCCCACCAGGAGCTATTGAAAAGGGTGGCATCAAACCTCAAGCTTCAGTGGTCAACCACAGGGAACGGCAGGGCCAACCAGCCCCTACTCCGAAAAATAAAGATTCAAGGGGGCTGGATTCATTTGGGAGAAAAATTTATTCATCCTTGAGCTTCCTGTTACGGGTGGCGAACCCCTCAGGCTCTCCTGGGCTGGTATGAGTTCAATCTGTGGAGCTCTCTGCCCAAGTTTGAGGACTCCCTCCAGGAGTGTGACAGGAAGGAGTTCCAAGCTCTGGCGGAGGAGGGCACAGTGGCTGCCAGGGAAACCCTGCAGGTGGCAGCGGACACGGCTGCGTGGTCCATGGCCTCTGCAGTATCCATGAGAATGGCGTCGTGGCTCCTGCTGTCTGGGCTGTCCAGCGAGGCGCAGAGCTCCTTGCAGGACCTCCCGTTTGACGGCAGGGCTCTGTTTGTGGAACAGACGGACATAAAACTGCATGCCCTGAAAGACTCCTGCACTACACTTAAGACTCTTGGCCTCTATGTTCCGGCTCCAGCTAGACCTAAGTTTAAGCTGCAGCAGGCTCCCACCCAGTCACCCACTCTAAATACGAGCCCCCTTATAAAAAGTCACGGGACTATAAGAAATGCCCACAAAGACAGTCTCGGTCTGCCCTGCCAGCCTGGGTCCTCCAAGGGCAAACAGGCAGGGAAATGGCAGTTTTGACAGGATACCCGAGGGCAACCTAACAGTTCTCATCAGGGATCCACCCCCAATAAAGCTTCCCTTCTCCAACCGTTTGTGTGCTTTTTCTCCAGGAGTGGTCGCGGCTGACCTTGGACCGATGGGTCCTCAGCACCATCTCTTGGGGCTACACCCTCCAATTTACCTCTACTCCGCCCAAGCATCCTCCACCCCTATCCCTCCTGGGGGACCCCTCTCACGAGGCTCTGCTTGAGCAGGAGGTGGGGCAAATCCTTGGCCTAGGAGCGGTGGAAGTGTTGCCAGCGGAATTCAAATGCAAGGGGTACTACTCCCGAAGGCCAAAGGAGGGCTTAGGCCTATCCTGGACTTGCGAGGCCTGAACCAATACATGGTGAAGTTCAAGTTCCGCATGGTCTCCCTGGCCTCCATCATTCCCTCCCTAGATCCCGGGGACTGGTGCACCGCCCTCGATCTGCAGGCCGTGTACTTCCACATCCATATATTCGAGGGGCACAGACGCTTCCTCTGTTTCATGGTTGGGCAGGAACACTGCCAATTTACGGTCCTCCCGTTTGGCCTGTCCACTGCGCCCAACGTATTTACAAAGTGTATGTCTGTGGTAGCAGCCTACCTCAGACGCCGTGGGGTCCAGATCTTCCCCTATCT
This sequence comes from Chelydra serpentina, assembly GCA_037349315.1. NCBI lineage: Eukaryota > Metazoa > Chordata > Testudines > Chelydridae > Chelydra > Chelydra serpentina. The sequence continues at coordinate 16,492,496 of JBAIAC010000028.1, read as the reverse complement.
GGACAACTGGCTGGTCAAGGGCAGCTCCCAGTCGGAGGTGCGGGATCACATGGCGCTCCTTCTGTCCACGTGCAGGTCATCTGGGCCTGTTGGTAAACGACACCAAGTCCACATTAGTCCCACTACAACATATAGAGTTTTTTGGGGCACTCCTGGACGCCACGTCAGCCAGAGCCTCCCTCCCACCGGACAGGTTTGAGACCCTGAAAGGGCTCATCGACACAGCCACAAGGTTTCAAGTGACAACAGCCAGAGCGTGTCTCCAGCTCTTGGGTTACATGTCGGCATGCATATATGTGGTTTGTCACGCCAGACTCAGAATGAGGCCCCTCCAGCTATGGTTGGCCTCGGTGTTCTCCCGGGCCAGAGATAGGATGGACAAGGTCCTCACTGTGCCTGAACTGGTGATCACCTTCCTACGATGGTGGTCCTCCCCAGGGAACATGCTCCACGGGGTCCCGTTCAGAGGCAGGCCCCCGTTGATGGAACTGGTGTCCAACGCATCGGACCTGGGGTGGGGAGCCCATGTGGGAGACATTCAGACCCAAGGTCTGTGGTCTGCACAGGACCTGGCCCTCCACATAAACGTCAAGGAGCTCAGGGCAGTCCGGCTGGCATGCGTGGCCTTCCGCTTGCACCTGGAGGGCAGGGTAGTCAGGGCTCTCAAGAACAACACGACCTTGATGTTTTACATCAACAGGCAAGGCGGGTCCCGATCCTCTGCCTGGAAGTCCTCAAGCTGTGGGACTTCTGTATAGCCCACGACATTTGCCTACAGGCCTACCACCTACCGGGCACCCAGAACTTGTGGGCGGATCGCTTGAGCAGGGACTTCTCCTCTCAGCACGAGTGGTCTCTTCACCCAGTGGTGGTGCACACACTTCTCTAAGTGTGGGGAACTCCCCAGGTGGATCTGTTCACGACTCGGCAGAACTGTCGCTGTCCCTGGTTCTGCTCTGGGGGCGGGGCTGGGATGGGGCGCTATCTACGATGCCTTCCTCCTGTCCTGGTCAGGCCAGTTTCTCTTTGCCTTCCCCCCATTCCTGCTGATCGGCAAGGTCCGGGAAAAGATAAAGACTGACAGGGTCCTCCTGATTTCCCCGGTGTGGCCCTGGCAGCATTGGTACAGGACCCTCACGAGCCTGGTGGTTGACCCGCCGTGGCCATTACTGTCCCGCCTGGACCTGCTCTCCCAGGACCAGGGCCACCTCCTCCACCCCAACCTAGTGGAACTCCACCTCATGGCGTGGCTGCTCAATGGTTAGGCCAGGAGAAAAGGACGTGCTCTGAAGGGGTTCAGCGTGTCCTCTTGGAAAGCAAGTGACCCTCCACGTGCCGAGCCTACTTGTCAAAGTGGTCTGGTTTTCCCGATGGGTGGCTGAGCGGGGTGTTTCCCCCGTGGCTGCCCCAATCCAGCTCATCTTGGACTACCTCCTTCACCTTAGAGCCCAGGGCCTGGCGCCCTCGTCCGTCAAGGTGCACTTAGCAGCCATATTGGCCTTCCACCCGCCGGTGCAGGGGTACACGGTATTCTCCCATGCCATGACTGGCCGATTTCTTAAGGGATTGGATTGTCTCTCTTCCCTTACGTTAGACCTGCAGTCCCGCAGTGGGACCTGAACTTGGTGCTGGCCCGGATGACAGGCCCCCGGTTTGAGCCACTAGCTATGTGCTCCTGGTGACACCTCATCCTGTGCATAGTCCACGTCGGTCGCTGTCGACCCCCACCAGGTTCCGTCTGACAGAGACTCCAGGCACCGCTCCCCTCGAGGAGTATATATCGATGGGACTGAGGCAGACGACGCTGAGGGTCCTTGTTTCAGAGGGGCTATCGTAGCCAGTCGCGGCATGAATGTTGACGCTGTTCCCGTTTGTCGTCTCGAGCAGCTGCTACCGGCGGCACCGTTCCTCCACGTCAGGGTCGCGGTCTCGTGGTCGGTGCTGCTCCCGGCGCCGCCACTCCTCCCGGTCCAAGGACAGCGGCAGGTCGTACGTCAGCCCGGCCTCCCTTCATAGTCGTCCATCGATGGGTCAGGCCAGCTAGGCCAAACAGCCTACTCCGCTGGTGCCAGAGCAGGTGCAGTGACACCAGGCCCCGTGGCCAGCACAGTGGTACCAGTGGGCACCGTGGCCCCAAACGCAGCCCCCAGTGGGGGCTCGGTTGGTGGTGGGAGCCTCGGAACAGCCATTGGCCTCTCTCTCCCGGCCTCCGAGGAAGGAGTCGGTGGGACGTGCATGTTCGGTGCTGTCCCTGAAGAGCGACCAGGTGGTGGATCCTCTGGTGCCGGTGGATATGCAAAGTACTGCGCTTGCCTCCTTGTCCTCCCCTGATGAGGCGATTACGGCCTCTCCTCCGTCCATCCCGCAAGAGGACTCTAAAGCCCACCAGGAGCTATTGAAAAGGGTGGCATCAAACCTCAAGCTTCAGTGGTCAACCACAGGGAACGGCAGGGCCAACCAGCCCCTACTCCGAAAAATAAAGATTCAAGGGGGCTGGATTCATTTGGGAGAAAAATTTATTCATCCTTGAGCTTCCTGTTACGGGTGGCGAACCCCTCAGGCTCTCCTGGGCTGGTATGAGTTCAATCTGTGGAGCTCTCTGCCCAAGTTTGAGGACTCCCTCCAGGAGTGTGACAGGAAGGAGTTCCAAGCTCTGGCGGAGGAGGGCACAGTGGCTGCCAGGGAAACCCTGCAGGTGGCAGCGGACACGGCTGCGTGGTCCATGGCCTCTGCAGTATCCATGAGAATGGCGTCGTGGCTCCTGCTGTCTGGGCTGTCCAGCGAGGCGCAGAGCTCCTTGCAGGACCTCCCGTTTGACGGCAGGGCTCTGTTTGTGGAAGAGACGGACATAAAACTGCATGCCCTGAAAGACTCCTGCACTACACTTAAGACTCTTGGCCTCTATGTTCCGGCTCCAGCTAGACCTAAGTTTAAGCTGCAGCAGGCTCCCACCCAGTCACCCACTCTAAATACGAGCCCCCTTATAAAAAGTCACGGGACTATAAGAAATGCCCACAAAGACAGTCTCGGTCTGCCCTGCCAGCCTGGGTCCTCCAAGGGCAAACAGGCAGGGAAATGGCAGTTTTGACAGGATACCCGAGGGCAACCTAACAGTTCTCATCAGGGATCCACCCCCAATAAAGCTTCCCTTCTCCAACCGTTTGTGTGCTTTTTCTCCAGGAGTGGTCGCGGCTGACCTTGGACCGATGGGTCCTCAGCACCATCTCTTGGGGCTACACCCTCCAATTTACCTCTACTCCGCCCAAGCATCCTCCACCCCTATCCCTCCTGGGGGACCCCTCTCACGAGGCTCTGCTTGAGCAGGAGGTGGGGCAAATCCTTGGCCTAGGAGCGGTGGAAGTGTTGCCAGCGGAATTCAAATGCAAGGGGTACTACTCCCGAAGGCCAAAGGAGGGCTTAGGCCTATCCTGGACTTGCGAGGCCTGAACCAATACATGGTGAAGTTCAAGTTCCGCATGGTCTCCCTGGCCTCCATCATTCCCTCCCTAGATCCCGGGGACTGGTGCACCGCCCTCGATCTGCAGGCCGTGTACTTCCACATCCATATATTCGAGGGGCACAGACGCTTCCTCTGTTTCATGGTTGGGCAGGAACACTGCCAATTTACGGTCCTCCCGTTTGGCCTGTCCACTGCGCCCAACGTATTTACAAAGTGTATGTCTGTGGTAGCAGCCTACCTCAGACGCCGTGGGGTCCAGATCTTCCCCTATCTGGACAACTGGCTGGTCAAGGGCAGCTCCCAGTCGGAGGTGCGGGATCACATGGCGCTCCTTCTGTCCACGTGCAGGTCATCTGGGCCTGTTGGTAAACGACACCAAGTCCACATTAGTCCCACTACAACATATAGAGTTTTTTGGGGCACTCCTGGACGCCACGTCAGCCAGAGCCTCCCTCCCACCGGACAGGTTTGAGACCCTGAAAGGGCTCATCGACACAGCCACAAGGTTTCAAGTGACAACAGCCAGAGCGTGTCTCCAGCTCTTGGGTTACATGTCGGCATGCATATATGTGGTTTGTCACGCCAGACTCAGAATGAGGCCCCTCCAGCTATGGTTGGCCTCGGTGTTCTCCCGGGCCAGAGATAGGATGGACAAGGTCCTCACTGTGCCTGAACTGGTGATCACCTTCCTACGATGGTGGTCCTCCCCAGGGAACATGCTCCACGGGGTCCCGTTCAGAGGCAGGCCCCCGTTGATGGAACTGGTGTCCAACGCATCGGACCTGGGGTGGGGAGCCCATGTGGGAGACATTCAGACCCAAGGTCTGTGGTCTGCACAGGACCTGGCCCTCCACATAAACGTCAAGGAGCTCAGGGCAGTCCGGCTGGCATGCGTGGCCTTCCGCTTGCACCTGGAGGGCAGGGTAGTCAGGGCTCTCAAGAACAACACGACCTTGATGTTTTACATCAACAGGCAAGGCGGGTCCCGATCCTCTGCCTGGAAGTCCTCAAGCTGTGGGACTTCTGTATAGCCCACGACATTTGCCTACAGGCCTACCACCTACCGGGCACCCAGAACTTGTGGGCGGATCGCTTGAGCAGGGACTTCTCCTCTCAGCACGAGTGGTCTCTTCACCCAGTGGTGGTGCACACACTTCTCTAAGTGTGGGGAACTCCCCAGGTGGATCTGTTCACGACTCGGCAGAACTGTCGCTGTCCCTGGTTCTGCTCTGGGGGCGGGGCTGGGATGGGGCGCTATCTACGATGCCTTCCTCCTGTCCTGGTCAGGCCAGTTTCTCTTTGCCTTCCCCCCATTCCTGCTGATCGGCAAGGTCCGGGAAAAGATAAAGACTGACAGGGTCCTCCTGATTTCCCCGGTGTGGCCCTGGCAGCATTGGTACAGGACCCTCACGAGCCTGGTGGTTGACCCGCCGTGGCCATTACTGTCCCGCCTGGACCTGCTCTCCCAGGACCAGGGCCACCTCCTCCACCCCAACCTAGTGGAACTCCACCTCATGGCGTGGCTGCTCAATGGTTAGGCCAGGAGAAAAGGACGTGCTCTGAAGGGGTTCAGCGTGTCCTCTTGGAAAGCAAGTGACCCTCCACGTGCCGAGCCTACTTGTCAAAGTGGTCTGGTTTTCCCGATGGGTGGCTGAGCGGGGTGTTTCCCCCGTGGCTGCCCCAATCCAGCTCATCTTGGACTACCTCCTTCACCTTAGAGCCCAGGGCCTGGCGCCCTCGTCCGTCAAGGTGCACTTAGCAGCCATATTGGCCTTCCACCCGCCGGTGCAGGGGTACACGGTATTCTCCCATGCCATGACTGGCCGATTTCTTAAGGGATTGGATTGTCTCTCTTCCCTTACGTTAGACCTGCAGTCCCGCAGTGGGACCTGAACTTGGTGCTGGCCCGGATGACAGGCCCCCGGTTTGAGCCACTAGCTATGTGCTCCTGGTGACACCTCTCATGGAAGGTGGTCTTCCTGGTGGTAATCACGTCGGCTGGGCTGGGCTCGGAACTCAGGGCCCTGACCTCCGAGCCCCCGTACACAGTATTCCCTAAGGATAAGGTACAGCTCCGCCCACATCCTTCGTTCCTCCCGAAGGTGGTCTCCGCCTACCACATGGGTCAGGACATTTTCCGGCCGGTCCTCTGCCCCAAGCCCCATGCGTCCAGCGAGGAGCGCCGTCTCCACACGCTGGATGTGAGACAGGCTCTGGCTTTTCACCTGGAGCGGACTAAGCTGTTCAGGAAGTCTTTGCAGCTGTTCATTGCCTCGGCCGAACACATGAGGGGTCGACCGATCTCCACTCAGCTGCTCTCCAACTGGATCACCTCGTGCATCCGTACCTGTTATGACCTGGCGGGAATCCCTCCGCCATCAATTGTGAGGGCACACTCAGCTAGGGTGCAGGCCTCGTCGGCTGCCTTTTTAGCCCATGTCCCCATTCAGGACATTTACAGGGCTGCCACATGGTCTTCAGTTCACACATTCATCTCACATTATACGATTGTCTCCCAGACCAGGGAGGACACCGGGTTCGGTAGGGCTGTGCTCTGTCCTGAGAATTTGTGAACTCCTACCCACCTCCTACCCACCTCCAAGATATAACTTGGAATCACCTATTATGGAATACACATGAGCAATCACTCGAAGAAGAAGAAAAGACGGTTACCTTTTCCGTAACTGGTGTTCTTCGAGATGTGTTGCTCATGTCTACTCCACATCCCGCGCTCCTTCCCCTCTGTCGGAGTTGTCTGGCAAAAAGGAACTGAGAGTGGGGGGAGCGCGTAGCTCCCCTTATACCGTGCCATGGAGGGTACTGCTACGGGTACTGCTAGGGGAAAAACTTCTGGCACTGGTGCATGTGGTGAGCACGCACACCTATTGTGGAATAGACATGAGCAATATATCTTGAAGAACACCAGTTATGGAAAAGGTAACTGTCTTATCTCAATCTGGACCTGGACCCCCACCTCTACGTGATGAAAGAGTATTTTAGTCTTCTTGCCAATTTGTTCCTTTACCTCCCTACTAAGGCTACCAAGGGTTTATAGTAGTGTAAGTTGTGGCAGTGGTTTTTGTGATGTGGATAGCTGGACTGAGACAATTAACTCATTTTACATAGGCCACTGAACAGCCATCAGATGGGAACAACTTTCAGATACCACCAAACAGAAGCCAGATTCAACCAAGTGACTTGCTGGTGATAGGCTTTTGTTCAATACCATTTTTGTGAGATACCCCAGTCCCCTTCCTTGTGTGTGTTTTTAATAGAACTTTTGTTAAATGATGAGGTGCTCGACTATGGACCTCAGAGTTCAGGTTGTAGCAAACTGCAGCAGCTGACTTGCAAACCTCTGGAAAAATTGAATGATAATGGAAGTGCTTTACTATCCCTTAACTATAATATCAACCTGGGGTGACACTAATACTACTGTGGTACTGCAGGCAGAATTATAAACTACAGTACATAGAACTTCCATACAGTACAAAGTGAACATAGGGATTCTATGCTAGGTAAATGGCTTTAGTGAATTCCTAGTAAGGCTAATAGTCTTTCAAGTAATTTGGAATATTAATTTATGATTTATTAATCATTTTCACTTATACAGCACTCTACGTTTACATAGACACAGAGTGAAATCCTGACCATACTGAAGTCAATAGCAAAACTCCCTTTGACATGAATGGAGCCAGGATTTCACCTACAAGTATTGTTACCCCTTTTGACCTGAATAGTTAGCCAAAATTCAGGGCCTTGTGGGTTGTTTCCATTATGAGGAGAAATTGATGATGGAGTCAGATATTCTTTGATACAATCCTATTCATTTACAAAGAATGAACTGATAGTTCTGTTTCCCTCAACACAGTAGGAATCAAACAACAGGAGGCAGGTTTTTTGCTCACACTTCCAAGCCTCTTTTTCCAGACAGTGCTTAACTCAAAAGTTCTCTTAGCTTTTCTCAGAGTCATGCTGCAAGTGCAGCTCTGGCTATGCCCTTGGCTTTCAGCTTCTCTGATGTTTCTGCTGCCTCTCACCCACACAGAGACACAGCTGTAATCAAATCAATCCCCTTCCCCTGTCAGCTTCTCTGGTGTTTCTGTTGCTTCTTTCCCACACAGACACATAGCTGTAATCAAATCAATACCCTACCCCTGCGTTTATCAGACTCTTGGGAAACCCAGTGGACCAAATGGCCCAGTTACTGCCCAGGTTAGCATGCAGTCTAGTCTTTGGGTGGGGGCTTTCCATTGTTTCAGCAAAGGAGTATTTAACTGTTCCTTGTTTAAGCTGAATGGAAGCTAGCTGTCACAGCCAGGAGCCTCCAGGGGGTGTATGATTGCCCAACCTCTAGTGTAACAGTATGTAGATGGATTTTTAAACAGTCCTTTTGCCTTAAAGCTGATATACATTAAAACATAAAAAGATCATACAGATTAAACCAAACAGAACTCTTCTCGACCTCTGTCCTCTCTGGATTTTTAAATACAATCAGCCCTTTAAAAAACCTGCAAACTCCTAGTCCACCCCTTTCTGGGAAACCTTAAAAATAGATAAAGCTTGTCGGGAGCCCCACTAGTCAACAGCCTCAGACTTTGTTGGATCAAGGAGGAAATCAAATTCCAGAGTTGAGGACACATCATGGAAAATGTGGCATCATGTAGCACCTTTCTGATTATACTGGCAGTAGGTGTTTAAGAACATAAGAATGGCCATACTGGGTCAGACCAAAGGTCCATCTAGCCCAGTATCCTGTCTTCCGACAGTGGCCAATGCCAGGTGCCCCAGAGGAAATGAACAGAACAGGTAATCATCAAGTGATCCATACCCTGTCGACCATTCCCAGCTTCTGTCAAACAGAGGCTAGGGACACCATCCCTGCCCATCCTAGCTAATAGCCATTGATGGACCTATCCTCCATGAATTTATCTAGTTCTTTTTTGAACCCTGTTATAGTCTTGGCCTTCACAACATCCTCTGGCAAGGAGTTCCACAGGTTGACTGTTTAGTGCAGACAGATCACGGGTTCTATTGACAAAGGGCGTAAAATCCAAAGGCAAAGCAAAACAAGTCAAGACAGGACAAATCATACACAGAACGTGGTGTGGCCCTTTTCCCCTTCAGTGCTGTTTTCTGGAACAGCTTCTCTGCAGGGGTGGAATGCAGTGGCCTGCCTTTGAAGTGTGAATATTCTACAGAAGTGCTGGCACTTCAGAATGACATCCCTCCTATGCAGGAAAGCCCCAGAGTTGTATTTTGCTTCACATCGTAGGAGCACTCAATGTCCCTGACTAGAGAGAAATCTCCATAATTGTCCTAGCACCAGTGCTACTCTAGATAGCACATAGGTGTCTTTACCACTGTCATCTAAAGTTGCTCAGAGGCGGGTTAGATGACATGGTGGTAAATATACCTATGCCCTGTCTACACTAGTGCTCCCCCACTCTGTTGCTACTACCCATGGAGTTGCATTGGTGCTAGATCAGTAGTGGGAGACTTCTTTCCAACCTGAGAGGCAGCTAATTGTTAACTGACACCAGCTGATGATTGAATTTTTTACTCACAATGTCCTATGTGATTACTGAGTTAAACTTACACTGCAGTTATACAAGAATCCTCAGACATGAACACCACCTAGAGGCAAGATAATAAATTAAACTATAAAGATTTATAGTTGAGAGAACCAAACTTGTGTGAACCATTTTGGCCACTGTGGAGCTGAGACCCCCAGTGTAAGCTGAATATTTTTGGCAACTTTGCTTCAAACTAATCCAATGATGACTGGAGGCTAATATGTCACTCCAGAAGCATTGCGTTTAGAGAGAACCTTTTGAGAGTGACAATATGGTGTCCTCCTCCTCTTGCATACCCCTGGCAATGGGAAGATATTTGTGGGGATGCCCACTGGTAACTGTGTGAATCAGGTAATCCAATCCTCATCCACTTTTATTTTTTCTTGCTTTGTTTTAGTGCATATTAGATAAAATAAGGGTCCAAATGTATCAAAGGGATTGCTAGATAAAGCTTTATTGAATGTGACCTATGAGACCTGTGCACCTCATACCGACAGTTTGAGGAATGTGCACCATTTGACAATTTCCAAGTTTCCAATGATCAGTTCTGACTCCTAAAATGCATGAATACGCTCCCTTTCCCTTTAACTATTATTATTATTTGTACCATAGCACCTAGGAGCCTTATTGTGATAGGTGCTGTCCAAACACAGAACAAAAAGATAGTCTCTGCCCTAAGAGGTTTACAATCTAACAATTTTTACTTTGCTTCTATGACTACAAGGGCAATGAAATATAAGAATCTTGCAACCCTTGGTTTAGCTCTGCCTTTCTCTCCCCTCATGTAAATCCTTGTGGGAAGAGGTTTGGGGGAGCTGGACTGGTAAAACTCCACAAAAATATCCTTGCAGAATTTTCGTTGGATTGTTTGATCCATAGAAAGGTTGAGGTTCTGTACCCAGGTTCCATACCAAAAGGTCCCCCCACCTAAAATGTCCCAAGCTTCTGCCCTCAGAAACCATGAACCCTGAGGGGGGCACAGGGGACCACGTCCTTCCCAGTGCAATTCATCATTGTGCAGAGGGGGAGCAAAAGGCTCACGCACCCTTCAGATGTCTGTTTCAAGGGCTTAAGGGATCTTCTTCTGGCCCCACTGCACATGGCTCCTTTGGCCTCAGTTTTGCACTGGGAGCTTCAGTTCAACGGATTATCCACCATGCCCCCCAAATCTTTGAGTCAGCACTTCCCCAGATACAGTCCCCCATACTATAAGTATGGCCTATATTCTTTGTTCCTAGATTTGCATTTAGCCATATTAAAATGCATATTGTTTGCTTGGTAAGCTGGGCTCAAGCAATCCAGACAGCTCTGTATCAGTGACCTGTCCTCTTCATTATTTACCACTCCCCTGATTTTTGTGTCATCTGCAAACTTTATCAGTGATGATTTTGGATTTTTGCAGGTCATTAATAAAAATGTTAAATAGTGTAGGGCCAAGAACCAATCCCTGCAGCAGCCCACTAAACACAGACCGATTTGATTCCCTGTTTACAATTACATTTTGAGTCCTATCAGTTAGCCAGCTTTTAATCCATGTAACGTGTGCCATGTTAATTTAATATTTTTCTAGTTTTTAATCAAAATGTCATGCGGTACCAAGTCAAATGCCTGTGTATATTACATCAATACTCTTACCATTATCAACCAAACTTGCAATCTCATCAAAAAAGATATCAAGTTAGTTTGACAGGATCTATTTTCCATAAACCCACATTGATTGGCATTCATTATGTTATCTTTAATTCTTTATTAATTTTGTCCTGTATTATTCCTCCATTATCTTGCTGGGGATCGATGTCAGACTGACAGGCCTATAATTACATCTTTTTTACTCTTTTTAAATACTGCACATTAGCCTTCTTACAGTCTTCTGGAAGTTCCCAATACTCCAAAACCTATTGAAAATCAACATTAATGGTTCAGCAAGCTCCTCAGCCAGGTCTTTTAAAACTTTTGGATAAAAGTTATCTGGACCTGCTAATTTTAAAATGTCTAACTTTAATAGCTGCTGTTTAACATTTTCCTGAGATACTAGTAGAATGGAAAGAGTGTTATATGATATAACTACATCATCTGTTTTTTTCCAACTACAGAATAGAAATATTTTTTGAAAACTTCTGACTTTTCTGCATTATTATTGATTATTCTACCATTTCCCACCCAGTCATAGACAAATACCACTGTTAGGATTCTTTTCTTCCTAATATACTTAAGAAAATTCCTTATTGTCCTTAACTCTGCTGGCAATAAAGTTCTCCTTGTGTTCTTTTGCTTCCCTTATCAATTTTCTACAATTTCTAGCATCCAATTTATATTCATTGCTTTCAACTTCCCCTTTCTTCCATTTGTGATTGTTTGTTTGTTTATTTTACAGCTGCCTTCTCTTCCTCTCTAAACCAGGTCTTTTTTTAAAACTAATATTGCTTTCTTCCTCAGTTGTAGATTTTGGGGCATCTAGTAAAGTGTTCTTAAACTATTCACATTTATCATTCACATTTTTCTGATTACATTCACCTGATTTGTATCATAACAGTTTTCAGCTTTGTGAAATTGGCCCCTTTAAAGCGCAAAAGTATAGATAGCTCTGGTCTGGAGTCTATTCTGTTTGCATATTATAAATGTGATCAAGTCATGATTGTTTGTACCTAAGTTACAATTAATTTATAGTTCTGTGATCAGTTTATCTTTATCTGTCAAGACAAGATCTAATATAGAATTCAAGAGTAAGAGAATCAAGAGTAAGTGATGTGCGTTGCGGAGCTGTGGGATATTCTGAAGTGGGCCTCCCTTGATCTCTCCTGTTGAAGCTGTTTCACTGTGGGAAAAATAATGAAAGAATGATTCCTCCCAGATAGGTGCCCTAACCACTGGACCATAGTCATTCTCGCACTCTCTCCTTCCCCATCCTCCTCCACCCCCCAACAGTCAGACAGAAAGTCATGCACACAATATGTGCAGTACTTTACTTTTTTCATTTAAGTACACATCTGAGTGTGATGCACCAAACATCCCTTTATTTGGCTATACAATCATAAGAGGCAGTTTGCACCTGGCAATCTTTCAGATTTGGAGATAATTCTGAAATTTAGATTTACATACCATCTAAAGAGTTTAGAAATTTTACTCTGGGTGAACAACACCATTTATAATAACAACCATTCCTAGCTTTTCACTGTCTGTGTAGTGGTGTGTTAAATGTTCAAGCTAATGGCATGATGTTCTGATATTACTGAGATATAAATGCATTCTGGGATGTATAAATTGTAGGAGTTGCAATAAATTACATTTGAATGGACAGCAACTGTATGCTTGAAAACAGATGGTCTTAGTGCTCTGAATAGGCCTGATCCTGTCTGTCAAAGTTAAGCAGATTTGAGTCTGGTTGTCTTTTAGGTTTGCTGTTTCTCTGTGATTGTAATGGCTGAGAATTTACATGAATCTGCATGTATATGTACACACATATAGATAGAAATTACACCACGTGTGTATCTCTGATAAATTGCAGAGTCATGTGATAAACTGCATTTACGATGCATATGATCACCTCCCCTGTACTCCGCCCACACTACCTGTAGCACTCCAAACTTCTGATCAGCTTTCAGACAATTGCTACTTGAACACATAATCAAATCTGTATAAATGTTTCCTTCTTTCCTCACATGATGTTGAACTCCCCCCACTTCCCCCCATCCCCCCAAAAAAATTACATTGGCTAAAATGGGTAATATTCAGTGCTGGACAAGAAACAGGATGAAGTTTTTGATCTCTTCTGAGTCCTAGGGTCTAGAAACAGGAGCTGTGTACTATTAGAAGATAAGGAATCCCCTCTTCCTTTCTGGTGGGATAAAGCTTTCATTTCTGACTGATTATGAAACACTGGAACATAAAGCAGTGATGTTCTGATGTATGGAAAAGATAATTTAGGTAATTTTTAAAGCTTTCTAAAATGTAGTGGATTTGATTATTCCTTCCCTTTAAGGCCTTTTTAAAGTGAATGAGTGGCCTGATTTCCATCATTGCCAGAGATGGTGTCTAACATATTCTCTACAAGCTGCAACCAATGGGAGGAGTTACAAAGAGTAACCTTACACCTGTTGGTAAAATCAGTTATTATTTTCCTCAGAACTTTTTTTTTTATGTGATGTTTGTTAGTTGTAGGGAAAGGTGCTGTCTTATTTGAATCCCAGGAGGGTGGGGTTAAGATAACCTAGCATAAAATAACTTCTCCCCTACTCAATAAAGGAAGGGGCCACAGAGCTCAGAAATCAAATAAATATGTGGCTCAAAAATGATAGAGCAGGAACAGAAATGAGAATAAAAGGTTTAAAATTAGGAAAGTGGATGGGGACACAGAGAACAGGGAAAGGTGCTGGCCTGTCTGAATTCTGGGAGGTGGGCCTAGGTCCACCCAGTATGAATGGTCCACCTCTCAATCAAGGGGAGAGGCCACAGAACACAATAGATTAAAAACAAATGAAACAACAGGGATGGATGTGAGCATCATAAGAATGGCCATACTGGGTCAGACCAAAGGTGCATCTAGCCCAGTATCCTGTCTTTCAACAGTGGCCAATGCCAGGTGCCCCAGAGGGAATGAACAGAACAAGTAATCATTAAGTGATCCATCCCCTGTCACCCATTCCCAGCTTCTGGCAAATAGGCTAGGGACACCATCCACGCCCATACTGGCTAATAGCCATTGATAGACCTATCTTCCATGAACTTATCTAGTTCTTTTTGAACTCTGTTATAGTCTTGGCCTTCACAACATCCTCTGGCAGAGTTCCACAGAAAATATACTTCCTTGTGTTTGTTTTAAACCTGCTGCCCATTAATTTCATTTGGTGACCCTTAGTTCTTGTGTTATGAGAAGGAGTAAATAACACTTCCTTATTTACTTTCTTCACACCAGTCATGATTTTATAGACCTCTATCATATCCCCCCTTAGTCGTCCCTTTTCCAAGCTGAAAAGTCCCAGTTTTATTAATCGCTCCTCATATGGAAACCGCTCCATAACCCTAATAATTTTTGTTGCCCTTTTCTGAACCTTTTCTAATCCAATAGATCTTTTTTGAGATGAGGTGACCACATTTGCATGCAGTATTAAAGATGTGGGCATACCATGGATTTATATAGAGGCAATATGATATTTTCTGTCTTATTATCTATCCCTTTCTTAACGATTCTCAACATTCTGTTTGCTTTTTTCACTGACGCTGCACATTGAGTGAATGTTTTCAGAGACCTATCCACAGTGACTCCATGATCTCTTTCTTGAGTGGTAACAGGTAATTTAGACCCCATCATTTTATATGTATAGTTGGGATTATGTTTTCTAATGTGCATTACTTCACATTTATCAACATTGGATTTCATCTGCCATTTTGATGCCCAGTCACCCAGTTTTGTGAGATCCTTTTGTAGCTCTGTAGTCTGCCTGGGACTTAACTATCTTTTGTAGTTTTATATCATCTGCAATTTTTTCCACCTTACTGTCTACCCCTTTTTCCCAGATCATTTATGAATATGTTGAATAGGACTGGTCCCAGTACAGACCTCTGGGGGACACCACTATTTTCCTCTCTCCATTCTGAAAACTGACCATTTATTCCTACCCTTTGTTTCCTCTCTTGTAGCCAGTTACCAATCCATGAGAGGACCTTCCCTCTTATCCCATGACAGCTTACTTTGCATAAGAGCCTTTGGTGAGGGACCTTGTCAAAGGCTTTCTGAAAATCTAAATACACTATATCCACTTGATCCCCCTTGTCCACATGCTTGTTGACCGCCTCAAAGAATTCTAGTAGATTGGTGAGGCATGATTTCCCTTTACAAAAACCTTATTGACTCTTCCCCAACAAATTATGTTCCTCTGTGTCTGACAATTTTGTTCTTTACTATATTTTCAAAGATCCAAAGATTCTAAACAAGGGTATCGGATGAGGACCCCGAGCACAGGGGAAAGTGCTGGACTAACAACTGTCAACACTGAAGTCCTCTGGTTTTCTACAGAATAGATGCAATATGGGCGGCAGCAGCATCAATAATGCAAGCTTCCCCTTTCCTATCAATGTGCCAGAGGAACCTCCACTAGCCGTGAGATGGCAGTTTAGTCTGTCTTCAGACCTATTCAGTTCTTAATATCCCTCCCAAGAAAGCCTGTAAGAGTACTGTTTGTGGTAGTGATTTGTATGACGTGGAAATCTGACTGTGATCTGAATAGAGAGGATCAAATTGTGAGACTAACTGAAGAGCCATCAAATAATAACTTTCAGCCACTACTGCATTGGGTTCACACCAGCAACTGGTATATTTCTGCTCCATATTACCAATCCCCAGATGCCCGCCCACCAGTGGTGAATGGGGCAGGGGCGTTCAGTGGCCAACAATGTGGGCATGCAAGGCTGGTGGCGGGGCACAGCTGCAGCTTTTGGGGCTGGCCACTTCCCCTGCTGTTCCATCAGCACAGCTCCTGCTGCGTGACAGCTCTCAGCCAGCAGGGCCCCACCCCATCCCGTTTCTGGCCGGGAGTGGCTGCGCACTGCGAGCTGCGGTGGCTGGTGAGTATGGACAGGCGCTAGGTGGCAGCCGGTTACGTGTCACCTCTGCTGGCCACCCATCAGCCCTTTATGTGCTCCCCCTCTCGCTGTCCTCTCCCTGTTTTGCCCCTTCATCCTCCTCTAACCCCGCTGCTCCTCCATATCCCCCCCGGCGGCACGTTCTGCTCCCAGTGCTGTGTGGAGAACCAGCCCCTGGTCAGAGCACTCAGCTCACCAGCAGTCTGGCCGGCAGGCTCCTTCCTTCCTCCACTGCCTCTGGCTGGGCCAGCACCCTGAAAAGCCCAAGACCCATCGGCCCGGGGCGCTGGCGAGGAGCCGAGCACTGTATGTGCCAAAGCCCCGCACAGCGCTGGCATGGGGAAGCCTCTGCACCCCTCAGCTAAGCTCTGGAGTGGTCTGTGGGGGGAAGCGATTTCCAGCCTGTTCGTGCCCTGACCCTGTAGACTCCACAGCAGTCCCCCAGGCAGGGGCTTAGCACCCTCTTCACCCACCCTGGGTCCTGCCCCCAGGAGCACAGGGCTGCTTCGTTCCCTAGGCATCCTTCCCTACTGAGTCACCTCTCTTTGGTGGGATTTGCTGAAGCTCCTGCAATCAGGTTCCCTGGGCCCTGGTGCACAATGCATCTTCAGGGCTTAACCCCTTCCTGCCCACACTGTGGCCGGGGGGGGGGGGGAATAGGAGGGGGCTGGGTTATGTCAGTGGCTAGCAGTAGCCTAGAGGTGTTAGCTGCCTTTTGACACTGTGCTGGCGGGAAGGGACAAACTGCATCTAGCCACAGAGGAGTGGGGGAAAAGAGATGAGCTCTGCAAAGACACAGGCCAGGTCATCCCTCGCCCCCCCCACCCCCATGGCTGGAAGCAGCTCCTGTCCCTTCCCTCCTGCACAGTGCAAAAAGGCTGCTGCTGGCTACATTCTGGTTTGAACCCTTGCAGAAATCTGGGGAAGGGGGGCATGTACCCCTGCATGCCCCCCCCACACACGTGTTGCCTCAGGAAGAAGCAGGTCCATCCCAGGGGCCCAGCCAGGCATGGCAGGGGGAGAGTGTTGGGTAGAGAGGGGAGGGTCAGTGTGAGAGAGATGTATGGAAGTGTGTGTCTCACCTCTCCCCCTGTGTGTGTGTGGGGGGGAGGTGTGTGTGTGTGTCACTTCTCCCCGCGTGAATCCTAAAGTCTTAAGGATAAGAAGGTAAATAAAAAGAATCCAACTACGCAGTATTTCTTTTTAACAGGCTCAGTCAACTCAATGTTAATTCGAACGTTTGTACTGCATAGTTCTGATTGATTGCCGTTGAACTCGCTTGAGTACAAGTAATTTTACCAGGTGTCCTGTATTCAGCATAGGGAAATATGGTCACCCTATCTAGACCCGAATTGACACCCTTTCATCCTCACACATTATCTCCACAACCTTGTACTCACAATGCAGATGTGCTATCGTACCTAGACGAAACAGAATTTGCTAAGTAGGTGGTGGCAGCCTTAACGCAGAGGTTTTCTTTAAATCTCAACCTTAATGTTTCAGAGGTTTTATGTTTATTAAATGAAAACATCAATAGCAGCTAGTTTTTATGTTTACAAGGAATTGATTCTTGTCAAACAGTGCCTATTTGACACTGATTAATATCTAAAATATTACATTCTGCTATTCTACATTTACTGTTTCATTTTAAAATCCAAGTCCATACTTACTCTTATACACATCTTGTATAATAATTCAAGCGCTATAATGGCATTTTATCACTGTAAATTGCTGCCAACCTGACCTTAAATCTATCCTGCTGGCTAACATTAACCACAACGCTTCAGAACTGTCGCTGTACTTAGCCTCATGCATCCATTCATTACATCATATTTTTTCTAGGATCTTTATTTTTAATAACAATAACTGAACTCCCACATGTTCAATTATTGCTGGCAACTCCGTGACTCTTTCTTAACAGACGTTAAAGAGGCAACATCAAATTCTTTATGCTTTGGGTATTGCAAAACTAAATCAATCCTCTACACCTATAGAAATAAGACTAATTTAAAAAAAACCTAGAAAAATCACAATAAAAGATAATGATTGTCTTCTCCTTGCATTCCTGCTGAGCCGTCACACTTGAATTAATTGCCAGTAGCCTTTTCCATATAATAAAACATGTGTATCCATCTGATTGTCAGTTTAAAGACTTTCTTCCTTCCTCTTTTGGACCTGATCTAGATATACCATAAACCAATCAAGAAAGCTCTAGATGTCAATATGGTGTTTGCTTTTCAAATCAGTCAACCGGTGTCCAAGTGGCAGGACCAACAGTGATGAGGATTTGTTAGGAGAAAAGTAATCTGTTTACTTTGTGTAACTCCTCTTGAGTGCAAGTTTCCATAGCAAAGCCATGAATAACACACAAGGAGATTTTTTTGTAAAAATTCTCAAGCAATTTTCTTTATTTGTTGGAAACATGGAATCTGATGCTTGCAATTACTATAGAACCAAGAACAACTCTTACATTAGCACCGAAGAGGAGGAAAGGTACAATACCAAACACACACAATAGCGCTGTAACAGTCTGGATATTGAAATGCAGAAATATGACTTGACATAAAATGACCATAACTAGCACATGTACACCCTGGCATATGAATTGGCCCTAAGCTAGAATGAAAATACATTCTTTATGCCTACAATTATTTAGAGCACAAGACTTGAAAGCACTTCACTTTAAGCAAATAGAGGTTTAATGTGAAGGGAAAAGTTTGTGTTTTGGTTTGAAGAAACATCTTATATTCCTAGCAAATCCAATCCAGATATTTTAAGTCAATTTTAGAAGAAATAATCTTTAGGATATATTGCATACATGGTACTACATTATTGTTTTTTTCAGATGTGCATAAGAACGTAGTACATTTTCCTCTTATGGAATTATAGCCCACTGAAATCAATGGGAGTCTTTCCATTTGGAATGAAGTCTTTGGATCAGGTCCTACATCGGTTCATCCAAAGAATAGGTCCCCCAGAACTGTGGTAGAACTTTACTCATTCAAAAATAGATTCAATTCAGAAAGTATTTTTCATTTGTAGAATTGTAATGAATTATCTTCTGGCTGGTTATCACTTCTTAAAATTTAAACACATACTTCCAGTGACAAAGAGAATACTTTTAATTTTTATGATGTCCATCTAAGTATCTAGTATTCATCTAGTATTTGTCATGTACCCAGTACCCTTTTATGGGAGTGCCAATTATGAAATACTATTTTGCAATAACTTTGGAAAACTAGTAGCTATCACTGGAACCATTCCTTGAAATTAGAAAGATAATTAGTATAATTTATCTTTCTCCAAATAAATATTATACATTCCATGATCCAGCCAAGTATCTGAAGAATGAGACAGCAACATTTTAGGCAAACGTTGAGGGGTTTTTTAAATTTAGAAGATCGTTCATAATATAGTCTGACCTCTAAAGCGCCTGGAATCCTCACCCCTCTCCCCATACCATACTGCTGCCTTTTGAGATCAGCAAGAATGCTTGAGCTGGATCTGCCTTAGAATAAAAGGTGACCAGGCATTCTCTGTAAGGGTCTCTTTCCTTTGCAATATTCTCTCCTCAACCTGTTCCAAAACAGCCCAAATATATTGACAGGCACACACAAAAAGCCCATCTGTTTCAGTGGGCATTTGTGGAGGACTGAGGCAGCAGTGGGTGGGATTTGTCTGGTGGGGTGTTGGTGGTTAAAGCCCTATTAGGTCACATGACTCATGATCAGATGAGGTGTGGTAGGGTGGAGGGAAGAAGAGAAACTGCTGCTTTGATTGATGTTTGGTTACTCCTGTGGTATCAGATTTTTAAGTGTATGTATGGCTTCTCAGAGCTTCTGATAGGCACCCACTGATATGGAGTTTCTTCTGAACTAAAATCAAAATAGTTTATAAAGATCCAAAAGACAACCTACTCCCCTCTTTCACCACCTAAATCTAGCAATATCCCTTGGCTGAGCTATTGGTGATTATCCAGTAATGAACAGGGGATATTTTGTCACTCATGGGAGTTCTGGCTAGAGTGACCAGATGTCCTGATTTTATAGGGACAGTCCCGATTTTGGGGTCTTTTTCTTATATAGGCTCCTATTACCCCCCACCCCCGTCCAGATTTTTCACATTTGCTGTCTGGTCATCCTAGTTCTGGCCAATCAATTGAGAGGCATCAGCTTCTTCCCCTAGGAAGAAATATACCTGAGGAGACAAAGTGGTGGACCAGCTGTGTTAGAAGAATAAAAACACAAGTATTCTTTCTCTTGGGAGTTTTACCTATGGGAAGGAAAGATCCTAAAATACTAGTAATTGAAGGTGATCTGGGGAAATTTCAACTATTGATCTTGAAACCAAATGATTTTGACTACTGGCTACCATTCTTTTAAGCCACTTCTACACAACTGAACAGCTCTTTGGGGCAGGGCCCATGACTATGTGTTATAAAGATCCTTTGGACAATACTGCAATACAAACTAAATAATAATAACATCAGATAAATGGGTTAAAAATCATGAACATTCCAGGGCTTGTGGTGACTGACATACAGGAAAAAGTTAAATTATGTCTATAGCATTGACTTTTAAGAGTGACCTGGCAACACACACAAATTGGAGCTGTCTATATGGTTTGGTTGCTGTTGCTTCTTTATGACTCAGAAAGAGGACCAAAATTTGGTTGTATCTCTCTGACCACAACCTCACTCATTCTCTGGTCAGTTAGTCTTCCTGGATTGACAAGAATGGAATTTATAATGCAGAAAAGGTAAGGAATAGCACAAGCCCCATTCCCCGTGCGTACCATTGTTAACTGTTGACACTTGGGTATAGTGGTAATGTAAATGGGGACCTTGAGTACAAGAAGGATGAGGAGGAAGGAAGGAAATACAGACAAGGTCTACAATTTATATGCAATGTAGTGAAACGGGTTAGTCATGTAAATATCAGGTAAAGATTCTGTTTGGAGTGCTGCAACTTAGTTATTTACTGAACACACCTAACACACTCATCTGTTTGTATGTATACAGTTCTGACTTTGCACAATAAAGGCCAAATTTACAACCCTCATTTTGTCCTCCCCACCCCTTATAAAAATAAATCTAGAAGTGCAGAACATATTCTGTTCTCATAAGCTGTGTGCTTTATCTGTTTCTTTCTCTGCTGTACTTTCCTATACCAAACCTAGCTTTTTCAAAGGTTTATACTAAAATATATCATGTCAAGTGATTTCTTGTATTTAAAAGAAAAAACAACACAAGCACGTAGTATATCATGCTTCTGGTTGCTAGATTGTCTTATACAGTAAAGGTTTTAAATTCTGCACTGCCAGTCATTTTGCTTCTGACTAAATGTGAAATATCTGGCCAACAGCGTGAACTGAGCCTTTTGAATAAAAGGAGACTTTAGGAGGAAAATTTAAAACATCCTTGATATACAGTCACATGCATAAAATTAGGTAGAAAACTATTATTACTCCATACAAACCCTGGCCCTGAGCCTAGTTACTGTTTTCCAATTTAATGAGGCTGACGCTAATCAGGAAGAGTGTTGCATTAATGGAAAACACTTTTTTGCACCTGTGTGCCTCTTACTAGAGGAGAGTAAAGGGGCTTATAAAATAATTTCATGAGTATACAATACATTTTTAAATAAGTAAATTATAAACAAGAATTGTGCAAGTTCATAATTTTATCTAGTGCTATAGAACATTCCCCTAGCACTTCAGAAAGCCCTTTCTTACTATTGAGGGTTTGATTTAAACCCTTTAAGTCTCTATACAGAAGCTTGTGCAATGGTCTTACAGCAAGAAGGACCTGAGAAAACATACCAGAGAGATAGGCAGGTCTAAGTCAAATAGGTTCTGCTCGTTAAATTTGGGAAGATTAATCATCCTAACTTCTAAAATGGTTTTGCCATATATTTTAATAATGCCAAGTACATCATCTTTGCTTAAATGATAGAAGTAGCTCACAAGCATTAGCATTTGTGAAATAGGACATAAATCTTCACTTGAAGATGTAGAACCAGATATGCTGGTTTACACCAAAACTCCTTAAAAACCAATGTAGTTATGCCAGCTCCACCAACTGAGGATATGGCCCATAAAGTGGTGTTTGTCCACATAGCAGGAGAAAATGGCTTAGAGGCCCAAGCATTGATCATATTGTGAATTCAAGCTCATCACCTACATGTTTTTCAAGATAAAGCATTGTGCTACTGACCACCTTTAGGAGACTTATTACTTTTGCAGCAATACAAGTTTACAGCACAAGCAACAAACCACAATCAACTTTCGAGGAGTCTTTTTTATTAAGATAAATCCAGCAAAATTCCTAACAGTGGGTACATACAACCAACCTGCCCTTTTAAAAGAAATGTTTGTATTTCGTTTAAAAACATGATTACATTTTATTTTTTTCTCCAAAACTGACAAAATAAAGTTACATTTGGGAAACAGATTTCCAGCTCCTAGGATTTTCATGAAAATATCTCACCTTCTTTATAAAAGCAACCCACAGAACCACTGGAATGTTTAACGCAGTTATTTGTTTTGAGACCTCCCCACTTTAAGAAACCATACAACACATACAAGGGTAAAATTAAAATCTGAAGTCTGTAAGCATGACTTACACAAAAAGGGACACACTGACAGAAGTCGAAAGCTACCACCACTTATTCTTTCCATGTACCATACAAACTATTACAATCACAAAATTTAAAAACAATGATTTTTGTTTTGTTTTGTTAGGGATTTAATTCCCAAGTAACCGAGATGAAGATGTTCCATAATTAAATTCATGCTAAAAAAACCTGCATTTATAAAATAGTTGATAAAAATATTCCTCTCTGTTAACAATACAGCATGGAGGTATGGATACCAGATGATGGAGATATAGGGCAAGGTTAACATTACTCGGACTTGGCTTCCTTATCATCGGATGCTTCAGCAGCTGGTGCCTAAAAGTGTTTGGGAAGAACAGAAATATTACATTTTCACTCTAGCAAAGCCCCATTCTAACCTGCCTGCTGAACAGGTTAGTTTGCAAAAAACTTACCTAACTAGAAAGGGATACAAAATTACTCAGGGCGATATAAACACACTGGAATCTTGGTTGACAAATGTTAAAACAGGACTGATGCTGCAGTTAACCCGCAATATTAAGGTAAATCCAAACAGGTGGAGATTTGGAATATTTTTGAGATTCACATCAACCATATGCTGGTGGCAGGATACAACACCTCATTTCTATAGATCAGAAAGGAAATCTGAAATGTGTATGTAAAACTGCAGTGATCCGCTTCCCTATTGTCCAACTTTTACAAATATAGTTCTTTCAACTGATTTGTAAAAATTTTCTTACTGCAGAACAAACTTAGCTAAAAACAGATTCCACCTGCCCCTTAAAAAAATACTCACAGCCTTTAAAAGACACTTCTGCACATACTGCCCCAATATTCACTTTTTATCATACAGGCTGTTGAGTCAAGAAGTAATTTTCTTTAAAGGTATTAAACAATACAAGGAGGTTCAAGACTTGGAGAGACCTTTTTGAACTGAAAGCTTGTATACTAGAAGCGGCATGCTCAGAAAGTGGGGGAAGAGGGAGAGAGAAGAATCACCCACACATGGTATCTATTCCACATCCCTTCTCCTCCACTCCCAGCCCAGAGTAAATTTTTGCATAGAAACAAACCTGACTCCACCTCTGCACATGCAATACGCCCTACAGAGTGGAATCAGCATACCAGGATTCAGAGAAGCTGCATAGAGTATGCATATACCCCGCACAAAGCCAAGCTCAGGGTAGGTGAGGGAACACATCATCGGAGCTGCAGCTACCTAGGTCTTCTGGTTCTTCCCTGACCCAATGGGAGAAAGGAAAGCATGAGGCCACAGAGCAAATGAGTGTTTGAAGGAAAAGTTCTCTCATTGCTTCCAGAAAGAACCCCCTATTGCCATTATCCCTGCAGGCCCTTACCCAATAGATATCAATTAACTATGCCACCCTCTGAAAGGTAAGAAGAATCCTTTGTCTCTGCAGCTGCAATAAAAACAAAGTTGTTTGTGACTGTACTTTTTAATATATTCACTGCAGTTAAGGTACCTCATTAGTTTTGGTATCTCCATTTTCAGAGTGGTTTTCTTCTTTAGCATCATCTTGCTTAGTTTCATCTTTGCCTTTGGCTCCCTTCTTCCCTTTTGCTGCTGCCTTTTTGTCTTCCTTTTTATCATTTGCTGCCTTCTCTTTCTGTTAGAGTAATCACATGAACAAAAATGCATGACAGATGCACACAAAACTGGAGGTTGCATTAAAGCATCTATATTTTCAAGTCTAAAATGTGTATAACTTACTACTACTTATTGGAAATACAATTAACAAAGGTGAGGTGCAGCCGATGAAAATTTCTATCAAGAAATCAATCCTTTTTTCTCTATCCTATCCTTGATATATTACTGGGAATGAATAATCTAGAGCAGTGTTTCCCAGACTTGGGACGCCTCTTATTCAGGGACAGCCCCTGGCGGGCCAGGCCGGTTTGTTTACCTGCTGCGTCCGCAGGGGCTGTCCCTGAACAAGCGGCGTCCCAAGTTTCGGAAACACTGATCTAGAGGAACAAGGTCAAAGGTACCTATGTCTGGGGCTAAAGAAATTCCCATTTTAAACATACATTTTATTAAGTTAGCTAAAAATGTTGGTGAGCTTGCATTTTGGCTGTTGAGCTACCTGCCAAAAGAAAGACTAATCTAAGAGCATGCACAGTCAATGGAAACACAAGAATTCTTCAGAGATTCTCTAACTATAAATTAGAAGAGTGAGAGAGAGGAAAGCTGAAATCACCAAAGAATATTGCAGAAGTATTCCTTGTTGTTCCAAGCAATATATATCATGTATGAGATGTGTAAATTCAACAGTATCACTACAGATATAAAGAAAAAAAATTGAAATTAAGTTTTGATGCATATTGCAATAATTGCAACTTTTTACATGGGAGTCACAATTCAATCAAAAGAAAAAAGCCCTCTGACACTAGAACTTTGAAGTAACAGCCTTCTATACTTTTGGATCAAACCACAAACTTCTGATTATATTAACCCTAACATCTTCTTCCACTCCAAAAGACAGAGGAACCATGAATACTTGGAAAATTACTGCTAAGAAATCCTTTAAAAGATGGTGTGGCCTCAGAGATTACAATTCATGAAAATGTACCTATTTCTTCAAGAGACAAAGTGAGTGAGCTAATATCTTTTATTGGACCAATTACCTCACCCGCCTTGTCTCTCGAATATCCTGTGATTGACACAGTTACAACTATACCTATTTCTTCAATGCTTTTAGCCTAGTAGTGTATGGCAATTACTTTATACTAAAGTGACAAAACTCACTAAATGAGACCATTTGTATAAAGCCTCAAGAGACCTTCATAATGGTTAATGGGCTAGAATATCTGCCCCAAAACTGGGGGTGTAGAGGGTTTCCTTCAGGCTATCTTGCCCTCCCACCACTTCCCAAACAAAAGAATGGTAGTGGTGGTCTACCTTTATAGCACTTTCCTTGTGGAGTCCCTTCCATAGGATTGGGGATTGAAGGCTGCAGAAGGGAATCCATTCCTGTCTCTCTCCCACGGGAAACTAATGGAGTCTTATTAACTGTTCCACAGCCCCCTCTTTACTGGGAAAGCACCATCTTAAAAGAGGTTCCAGGAGCAGTCAATGGCTGGGGATTCCTTGGTAGCACAACTCTTATGGAGCCATGCTGTCAGGGAATCTGACTGGAGACACAGGATCTCTACACAAAAAGCCATAGCCTGCTATGGATCCCACGACATCAGTGTCAATCCCTGGCTTCTGGGGACAAAACTGCTGGCCATTCTGCAACACTGGTGTGTGATATCTCTCTTCCCAGAACAGAATGATCCTGCACAACAGAATCCTGATGGAGTTTTTCAGTTCCAGGCCTTCTCCTGCAGCTCTTTCCATGGAAGGAGGGCCAATGCCATTTTACTATTTTTTCCTGAATGGATGGGAAGCACAAAGATGGCAACACCAGCTGATTAATACATCATGTGATTTTTTTTCAGCCCCACTTTATTTACTATGGATATATTTAAGAGGATGAAAGCTATTCTTATAATTATAAACAAAAAGCTGTTAAAAGAATGTTACGGATGCAGAGTTAAGCACTTAAAATTGGACAGTGCCGGAATTACAGTAGCCTCTGCAACCTACATTTCATCCCCTTGTGTGTACATATTGATAGCCTCGCCCAGCTTGTCCTCGGAGTCTCAGAGACCCACGAATAGAACCCAGCTCCTCTGGGTCCAAGTCCAGTGCCTTACACACAAGAGAACGTTCTCGTTTTCCTTGCAACCCACTACTTCATTCACTGTGCAATGAATGAGGCACGACTCTGGGAGAACAAATAGCATATGATCATTTAATTAGACTGCATCATGATGCTATGTACTGGGGGGGCCACACACTATGGACAGTCAATTTTAATTGTGATATTTCCTAACTGATGAAGGATTAATTTTGCAACTAACATTCTATTAACAGTTTTTTGTATGTAGTTTCTTAGGTGTTTTAAAAAGCAAATTGAAAAAACAAAAGTGCATCGTGAGGCACCATGGTGATTTCTGCTCGAGTCAGCAGCAGAGTCTGAACCCAGGACCTTTCGACCCACAAAACGGCTAAAAGGGAAACTCATGGTAGCAGTAGATTCTCGTCTTCTATGTAGATTAGCCACTATAGGGAGCCAATACACACGTTGCTAGTGACTTGCGCGTGTCTATTTGCAAGACAGGAGAAGAATGCTCAGTCTCGAGCTTCCAAAATTCTGTTACTGGCTCTGGATTGCAGTCTACTGGCTCAACTGTAGAACTAAGTATGTAGATTTGTAATCTTTGTTCTGAAAGGCACAGTGCCTAAGTGCATGAGACTTGGGTCTGCCATATTAGAGACCTATGTTCTATTCCCAGCTGTCCCTGAAGTAACTTTGTGCGACCTTTCAGTTACTTGAAATGTAAAATGGGGAGGGAGAATAATAGTTGCCCGTCCCTTAAGGTGTATGAGACCTTGTTTAATAATAAGAGTATATTATAAAAATCAGAAAGTGGAAGCAGAGCTCATGATCTCCTGGCTTTCATCCTAGCACTCCTTCCCATACGGTAAAGGATATTTTGAAGTTGCTGCTTTGCTTGGGTATCCATTCAGAGCCACAAAAGGAGTTGCGAGTCACAGAGCGTGCTCAGACAGTTGGATGTTTCAGATATTTTAGCAGGAAGCCTTTAACTTGCTCTGCTGAGAATGTGCCAGTGGTGATGCTCAGAGGCCTATAATTTGGCCACATCTGGGTGAATTTTCAACAGGTCAACAAAAGACACTTCTTTGATCCCACAACTATCCCCTGCTAAAATTTGAGTTCCTGCTCTAAAGCATCAAGGAGCTTTAAATAAATGGTTGGAAACTTAATATTAAAAAAAAATATGGAAAAAAATAGGTAGTTTTGCTAACTTCATTCTCAGAAAAGGTATTTTGCTGAACACTAATATATATATATATAGCCTGAGAAGGAGATAAAGCATAGAAAATGTTAATCCCAATGGTTAAAGTCTGACAAATTAATAAGCAACTGAAAACAGGGCCTTACTATGTCCAGTGTAAAACACACTTACAGGCATAGCTACCGGCACTGCCTACAATGATGGCTCTGTGGTCGCTATTTCACACATATTGTTAGAGGCGAATGATGCTTTGAATAGTCTCCCATAACAAGCAATGAAAGAATCATCACAATTTGTTTAAAATTTCATCAGACAAATCACTCAAGAATTTACCACAGGGAATGTTCCTGCACTGGCAGTAGTGCCAAAAAGAACATTCGATAGCTCTTTGCCATCTGTAATTTCTAAGATACCGATGGAGATTCCTCTAACTGGGCAAAATACATAATCTCATTAAAAATATTAAAAAGCTAATTGACTAGCTATGCACATCATTCCTATAAATACATTTTGAAAAAGAAAACTGCTGTATTAAAGAAGTCTTAAATATTTACCTTAGGTGCTGCCTTTTTGGGCTTTGGCTCCGGTTTAGGTGGAGCAGGTTTCTGTACAAAAAGCATACAGTAAAATAAGAAATATAGCACCTGAAGAGCACTACAGTGGTCTTACTAACAACCTCAATATACTTACTCCGTATGCAAATTTAAAACATATTAAAAGCATAGATGCAGGGCCATATGCTCCCCTGTGTAGTATAAAGGACCAGAAAAGAATATGAACCATAATCATTTACAAGACTGAGATAGATAAATTAGTATGTGTCATTTCACTCAGATACATGAGGAAAAATGAAGTATGTGGCAGTGGTTATGACTAAAATATTTAATAAGTCCATGTACTATGTAGGGAGAAATGAGAGTCCTGTACTACTACACATGTGACAGCATCTTAAGTAAAGATCCACAGGATGTGGCAATGGACACTAAACGTCTCTCAAGTCTCTTGCTGTCTGAGATGATGTTTACCCCTATCCTTTGCAGAGGGTTCCTGGTATGCATAGGTATCTTCTGTTTTACCAAAATGAGGTGCAACTTTTCACCAATATGGCAGCATTCATTTACTTTGTTTCCTGTAGTAATTTCCTTGGTAGCATAAATTGATCGCAATCCTCTGAGTGTTCTTCTGTATGTGGAAGAAGACTCCCAGGCATAGAGCACTTACAGGACTGGGCTTATATAGTACTTTGGCTTTGCCCTGAAGTTTCCTGTCTTCAAACTGCAAGTCCTCTTCGGAATTTGCAGATCTTAGGCCTCCAATCTGCAGTTCTTGTTCCCAAGAATTGTGCTGCTGAAATCAATGGGACTACACATGTGAGTAAGGATTGCAGGATCCAGCCATTTCTGAATATGATGTTTTTTATGTCAAACTAGCATAGTGGCTTTATCTCACATGTAAAATCTGCGAGTAGGTTCTGTAGTATGTTGGTACACAAGCCATGGAAGCATGGAGTATGAGTTTTATTTTTAAATGTAAGTGTGAACACATATCTACCTATATAGCTATACTCTGCTCATCAGCATGAGATTCTTCCTACTCCAATCTTCCTGAATTGTCATCATCACGTACATCACAAATTCAATTTTTAAAAAAAGATACTCACAGCTGATAATCTAGCTGACCTTCTTTTTGGCTGCATAAAAGAAAGAGGTGTCACTAAAATTTAAAGAAAGAGCCATACATTCTCAGAATTATATCATCATCATAAAATAATTTGATGCAACCATTATTTAATGAAGCATTAAAACAAATAACAAGATCATTTACAGAGCTATGGATGTAATGGGTTTGCCTTTTTAAAAAAAAGCAAAACAGAATTGCTATTTCTTTCACCATTTCCCCAAACCCAGGTAAATAGTAAGGACCCAACACTGTACGTTCCTATGCACAGTTAGATCTCTGTGCTCCAAAAGAAGCAGTCTCCAAGACTGTGGGCCTAAGGACCATATTTAACCTGAAACTGATTATCTTTGGCTGTGGAACTGCAAATTCTCCTGTACCAGGAACAGCTTTCTCTAAATCTCTGCATGTTAGTTCACCAAAGCTCCCAGTTTCAGAGAGCTTAACAGCTGGGACAGGCAGTGAATTCTCCAAAATGTTTCTCATGTTATAGTCCAATGGACTGGACCCAGCGTTCCATATCACATGATATTTCATCCCTGACACCCAGAACCTGCATCAAAATCTGCTAGCACAGACCCATGTGACTGTGCTCAAAGAGAAGGCTCTGTGCAAGGGGGGAGGGATAGCTCAGTGGTTTGAGCACTGGCCTGCTAAACCCAGGGTTGTAAGTTAAATCTTTGAGGGGGCCATTTAGGGATCTGGGGCAAAAATCTGTCAGGGGACAGTACTTGGTCCTGCTAGTGTAGGCAGGGGACTGGACTCAATGACCTTTCAAGGTCCTTCCAGTTCTATGAGATAGGCATATCTCCATATATTATACCTCAGTCTATTGGAGTGAGAGGCTTCCGTTAGTAATTTCTTTTAAACCAGTGGTCTCCAATCTTTTTACACACAAGATCACTTTTTGAATTTAAGTGCAACCTAGGATCTACCCCGCCCCTTCTGAGGCCCTGCCCTACTCACTCCATCCCCCGCCCCGCCCCCATTGCTCGCTCTCCCCCACCCTCACTCACTTTCACCGGGCTGGGGCAGGGGGTTGGGGTGCGGACTCTGGGCTGGGGCCGAGGGGTGCGGAGTGTGTGTGGGAGCTCCGGGCTGAGGCTGGGGCAGGGGGTTGGGGTGCAGGAGAGGATACGGGGTGCTGGCTCCAGGAGGGGGCTCAGGGCTGGGGTAGGGGAGCAGCAGGGGGTTCAGGAGGGAGTACAGGGTGTTGGCTCCAGGAGGGGGTTCAGGGCTGGGGGTTGGGGTGTGGGCTCCTGCCGGGTGGCTCCCGGTCAGCAGGGCTGAGGCAAGCTCCCTGCTTGCCCTGGCCCCGCTCCCAGAAGTGGCCAGCATGCCCCTGCGGGGGAGGAGGGGAATGTGTCTGTGCGCTGCTCCTGCCCGCAGGCACCACCTTGCAGCTCCCATTGGCCGCAGTTCTCCGCTCCCAGCCAATGGGAGCTGCAGGGGCGGTGCTTGCAGGCAGGAGCAGCGCGCAGAGACACATTTCCCACCCGCGGCTGCAGGAGCGTGCTGGCCACTTCCGGAAGCAGCGCAGAGCCAGGGCAGGCAGGGAGCCGCCGGATTTTTAGCAGCCAGAGATTGCGATCCACGGTCAGAGGCTCCGGGATCGACCAGTCGATTGTGATCTACCGGTTGGTGACCACTGTTTTAAACTGTTTACCACCACACACGTTCTGAGAGAAATAAGTTCACTTTATTAATATTTTATAAACCTACCTCCTCCTTCACCTCGCCTTCAGCTGCAGCCTACATAAAAAAAACCAAAAGAGCAAAACATAAAAGATTTGCATTCTTTACAGTCATGAAGGGGAAATTATGCCAAATGGTAGAAAACAGGCATTTGAGAATTATCATAGCAGTGACCAGAATAAGAAAGTCTGTAAAACTGGAATTAATGCTGGACCTATTTTCCATTTTCTCTACATAAGTCTACATGCAGCATGGGTAGGCCTACTAAATAGTAAACTCACAAATTTCAAATATATCACAGTCAGTTTTATCTTCATGTCTTAGTTCACCAGTTAAAACAGCTCTCCTTGGTTTCATATCCTTACAGTTTCTCGCATTACCAGCTCTTCTCATTGCCCTTCTACCTTGTGCACTTTTTAGTCATACTATCCCTAGCAGTAAATAAAGTTTGCAAAGTGATCGAGCAAAATAAATAAATAAAAAATAATTGTGTAACTTCTGTTACCCCCGCCTCTCCCCTCCTTAAAAATGTGCAGCTGTTCTTACAAGTCAGATCAGTACAAGAGCCTAAGGTTACTTCAAAGTTCCCAGACAAAAGACTACAACTCCCATAATGCCTCGGACTCCCACTTTTGTTAAACGTCATTGCGTCAAAGCGTCCCCACATTTAAAAAGTTCCCGCCAAATTACCTGCAACAACAAGGTCGTCGTCAGCCCTATGCAAGGACATGGCTCTACTATTTACGCCCAGAGGCATCCCACTTACACTAGGGGGAAGAAACTGCAGCAGTTGGATGGATGGGGACCTGCTTTAGTGCTCTCAGGATTAGTGGGAAGAAGGGAGGCGTTTCAGACATTGCAGTACAGGCTACACCCAATTCCTGCACACCCGGGGAAATAAGAGCCCCCAGCAAGTGTATTTCTCAGAGGACAGAAAATGCCTGTGTCGTCACTTAACAGTAGAATGCCTTCAAAATGCAAACATGCAACGCAGAAAAATGAAGGGGAGATGCTGAGATAACAAGTGTTTGACCCTTACAATGCACACACGGGTCAAAGCTGCACTAGCGTCTGCTAGGCAGCAGCATTTTAGCTGTTGGAATTTTAAGGGGGCAGGCTGCCCCTTTGCAAGCAGCTCTGGGCTTGCTGAAGAGCGAGCTAGGAAAAACCAGCTGCTGAGCAGAGCCAAAGTTACTAATTCTGGTTGTGAATCCTTCCCAGCCCCTCTTCCCTTCAAGGACAGTTTCAAACTCTGCGCCGCCTAATGGCTCCAAATTACCATTGCACAACCATCTGGTATGACAAGAAGTGGGAGAGAAAAAAAGGGAGAACAAAGGCAAACGCAGGAGAAAGAGGCACCGTTTAGACTCAAATCCCCCCAGGCAATGGCCCAATCAACACTAAAATGCCCCCGGCGATTAATGGGAAGGTTCTGGCTATCCAGCCGTGCGCTTTTCAGGGCGCTTGGAGAAGCACAGCCTTCCGCGGCTAGCTCTGCCTGCCTGTATTCTCCATAGGGGCAGCAGCAGCACTATGGCTGTTTGTAATCCAGCATGGAGACACTGCTTAGCCTTCTCCTTGCAAACAAAACAGCCCAAAGTGAACTCAGACGCTCCCCTGCTCCCACAGATGAGCCCGACCGCACATTCTAATCATCGCCCTTCAGTTTCAGCTCCACTTTAGGACATGCACAAAAAAATTAATATGCAAAAACTCTACATACACACGCATAAATTATAGATATTTTTGCAAACGATCCTCTAATCTCTCCCCTTCATTCCCCATTTCTCTCCCCCCCGCTATTTTTTGTACTTACCTTTCTTTTGGGCATAGTTGCACCTTAATAGTTGATTGCAAAATAGATAAGAGATCTATTAAAAAATAAATGCAATCACAAAACAAAAAAACTCTTTCAACCGTTCTGCAAAATTGCCAAAAAAAATTATAAGGGACCAAGAGTTAATTGCAGCAGAAACTGAACAAAAAAAAAATCCCCCCCTCTTTATTGCAAACAGTAAAATACACCAACACGCAACCAAACTGCATGAATGGGGAGCGCGAGATGGGTCCAGCCTGAGAGTGACGCACCAGCTGGCCAATGGGAGACTCAGGCAAGAGCAAGGGAGGCGGGGCCGGAGCCTTAGCCCGAGAGAGACTCGCAGCGCACGCAAGGGGAAGCGGCTGGCTTTACGCTGTCTGCGCAGGGGAGCCGGCCTAAAGCGCTCGCTGAATAAGGCTCCCGTCCCCAGCCCGGTGGGGGAGGTAGCGCAGTGGTGGCCTGCCTGCCTGCGCTGGCGGGGGTGCCCGGTGTCGGCAGACAGGGGCTCGCTGGGCAGCGGGAGGGGGGCTTCAGGCCGTGTGCGACGCGCTGGGCAGCCGCTGCGCGCCCTTTCCCTCCTCCCCCTCGCCCACATCCCCCCAGAGGCTGTGACAGAAACTTCCCTGAAAGTTACCACGGGCAGCAGGACTGTGTCTGCTCGTCCCTGAGCCCAACAACATGGCTGCCTAGCCAGCTGCACCTTCCCTCCCCCAGCAAGGCCGGGAGCCCAGCAAGGGAGAAAGCAGCCCCCCCCCCTCTGTGCCAGGGGTTGGGGGCCATGGAGGGAAGGGAAATAATGGGCTGTCTCATGCCGTTGGTTTTGAGGCAGGGCTCCCTCCACACCAGCTCCCATGGGGGCTGCTTCTGCTTCCACCCTCCTGGCACGACATGGAAGGGCTCCCCTGCCAATTTGCAATACCCAACGCAGCGCGTTTATGACTATTATGTGTTACTAGGATGGAGGCAGCCTGTGGCTTTGCACACGGTGCTTTATGCTGGTAGAATGAACCCTGGTGACCCTGCCCTGCCAGCCTAATAAGCCTACCTGTTGAAAAGCATTGTCATGCAGTTTCATTGCTGCGTGAATATGTATATAGTGCATGCCATACCCTCCTGTGGGTATGCTGAATCCTTTTCAGGTCCAGCACTAGCACCAGTTACATTAGCAAGGATTAATTATATTTTAAGATATGCTTTCTAGATACAAGAAATTGCATATTAAGTTGGTAAGTGCCCATATTTGGGGTGGGGCAAGTCCCCTGCCTCTCTGACTCCTGAAAAAAGCAGTCGCTTTCTTTAAGACATGCACAATCTTTCTGTGTCTTTCTCTAATGTTGGAGTGCATGGTAGAGCAGCCGTCATCATGAAGGATTCAAAAGCAATTCACAAACTACTGAAATTTGGCATATTGTTCCAAGCATTTCTGGAGTGGGAGGGCCAGGTGGGTGGGTCCTGCGGTGAAGTCTCAGATACAGGTTGTTGCTGTGGTTAAGTTCCACTGATGATTCCACAGTAGTTAATTGACACCATTCACTTCAGGATTTCTCCCCTCCAACCTGCATCCTTCAGTGGTAAAAGCACGCAGGCGCAGGTCCTCAAATGTATTTAGGCTCCTAACTTCCATTGAAAGCAACCTAAGATCCTCTTGGGTAGCTTCTGAACATCCTAATAACTTTAAACTGGGACCCAAGGTCATATGAGGCTTCCTGTGAACATCTCTGTGTGGTTGAGTGTTTTAGAAACTATAACACGGGTAGGCAACCTATGGCGAGCTGATTTTCAGTGGCACTCTGCTGCCAGCCTGGGGTTCTGTCCGCCAGCTCCCTGCCAGCCAGGGTCCTGGCTACCGGCCCCGCTCAGCCCGCTGCCAGCCTGGATGGACGGAATCCCAGGCCGGCAGCGGGCTGAATGGGACTTGCAGCCGGAACCCCAGACCGGCAGCGGGCTGAGCCACTCAGGGTTCCGGCCCCGCTCAGCTCACTGCCAGTCTGGGGTTCCAGCTGCTGGCCCCTTTCCAGCCGGGGTCCCGGCCGCCGGCCCCGCTCATCCCACTGCTAGCCTGGGGACATTGGAAAACTCAGCAAGGAAAAGCGAGGGCAAGGATCACACTAAACTGATAAGATCTGCATTTTAATTTAATTTTAAATGAAGCCTCTT
The DNA here is from genome assembly GCA_037349315.1 of Chelydra serpentina. Classification (NCBI taxonomy): domain Eukaryota; kingdom Metazoa; phylum Chordata; order Testudines; family Chelydridae; genus Chelydra; species Chelydra serpentina. Next base: position 16,458,032 of record JBAIAC010000028.1, on the reverse strand, counting down.
AAACATTTTTAAAACCTTATTTACATACAATGATAGTTTAGTTATATAATATAGACTTATAGAGACCTTCTAAAAACATTAAAATGTATTACTGGAACGCAAAACATTAAATTACAATGAATAAATGAAGACTTCGCACCCCACTTCTGAAAGGTTGCCGACCCCTGCTATAACACATGAGATTAGTTCCACAACTAACTTTTACATTATGTTTACTACGCTTTTCTTTTCACCTTGTTGTTTTACAAAAATATTTAGATTTTTCTGAAAATGTTCATGGAACAAATTGATTTTAATAATCACCAGGAAATTACTTTTCCCTAGATACTTCTGCAGTATATTGTTATGCTGGAACGTGTTAATGGCTGTCATGAAATGGGTCTTTGATCTATAGACAATCACAGACCTCATTAATGCTGATGGGTATGCTAAGCACCCTTCCTTCAAACTAAATAAAAAGAACAATTAAATATCCCTTGAAGATAGTGATAGCTGCAAACTATCAGAAGCCACCTCCCAAAGCAATGGACAGCATAGCAAAGTAATCAAGCAGTAAAATGAAAATAAGAAAGAAAAACTTGTAGCACCTTAGACAAGCAGTGTGGGCTCAGGGGTTTCCCTGAGACTAGTTGCAAGTGCACAGGTGAGGGGGCTGATTGGTAGTAGCAGTATGGATCTTCATGTGCTAGAGACAGAAAGTGAGGCTACGCAAGTCCAGCTACACGAATAACGTACCTGGAGTGGACGTACCTTAGGTCGAGTTACCACGGGGTCTACACCGCGGGGGGTCGACGGGAGAAAATCTCCCATCGACTTACCTTACTCTTCTCGTCGGAGGTAGAGTACAGGGGGTCCACTGGAGAGCAATCTGCAGTTGATTTGGCGGGGCTTTATTAGACCCGCTAAATCGACCGCCAGTGGCTCGATCTCGGAGCCTCCATCCCCGCTGTAGTGTAGACCTGCCCTGAGAGAAGCAATTGTGAGTGTTGTGACAGACATTGCAACCACATGCAATATCTTTGTGGATTGTAGTATATTAAGTGTATGAGTGTTTTTATGTATCACTGTGGGCCAGGGATTGTATGCAACTCCAGGGGGGGTGGGGGGTTGCCACAGCTTTGCTAAGAGCTAAGATTATAAACACCTCCAGAGAGGTATCACCTCTGGAGGTGGTTTGCATAAACTGGCTTCTCCAGAAACCAACAGACAAATAAAGGGCTTTTGATATAAAAACACTGTGTTTAAGCTGATTTCGGTCTTCTCTCTGATCCAGCAAACAAAGGGCACCTCCTGGCCACAGGCCCCAAGCCTTGCTATAGGGTTGGAAAGACTTTGGCTTACCAGGGTCCCATAAGACTGATAGGTGTCCTTTGGTAAGCTTTTAGCATGTGTATTGTTTTTATTTATTTTTGTATGTTTTGTCTGTAATGCTTTTTACCTTAAGAATAAATAGGCTTGCTTAGAAAGAGCTGTGTGGTAATTTGTAACTGCTGGCAATAAACTGTTCATAGCCTTTGGAGAGAAAGTGCTGGCCTTTAGGCAGACTGGCTTGCTGGAGATATTGCAATGTAAGGCAGGGAGCAATGCAGGTTTAAAACCTACCAGTCAGAAGGGAGTGGGACAAGGGTCCCTTCCCAGAGACAGGTGACAGCTGGAGACCTGAGACCAAACTAGAAACTCCTGGAGTGGACCATGGAGGAAAGGGATACAGGTGCAATTACCCTGAAATTGTGACAAAGCATGTCCCTGGGAGGAAGATGAGACAGAGCTTCTTTTGGACACACTACTTGTGGGAAAAGCAGACTTGGGCTGCCTGCTGTTATTTATTTCTACTATGATCATGGAAACAGGATTTTGTGTACATTCTTTGTAAATAAACACATTTGCACCAAAGAAGTACCTGAGTTGTATTGTCAATTTCTCCTTCCAGTGGAAGCAGCCTGGCAAGTCCCCAAATATTGCCTGACCACTTGGGCCAAAAAGGGCAACAATATGATTGTGCCATATGCAATGGGCATTTTGAGTCAGCCATTGGCCAAAGATGATTTCAGATTAAAGAGCGCCAGGTGTAAGAATAAGTGTCCCCACACACTCAGGCCCTGATTCACAAAGGGACTTTGGTGTTGTGACTCTCAGCATTGCAACGCCTAATTTTTAGGCATCCAGAAAATCACAGGAACAATTCTGTGATCCACAAAGGCACCCTATACAATATATGAGAAATGTGATTCACAAAGCCAGCATACTAGGTGGGCAGCCACCTAAGCTAGCTAATGGGAGATGCGGATGACAGGAGCGTGTGCTAAGCCCTGCCCCTCTCTCATAGGTGCTTCCCTGCAGCCCAAACTTAGGTGCCTATCTCTGCTAACGATTCATGAACTGGGGAAAGATAGGTGCTACTCCATCTAACTCGTGTGTGGGGCCCAATCTGGTAGGCATGCTCTCAGGCTATGTCTACACTACCTGCCCTATTCGGCGGGTAGCTATTGATGTTCTGGGATCGATTTATCGCGTCTCGTCTAGATGCGATAAATCTATCCCAGAGCCGCTCCCCGTCGACACCGGAACTCCAGCTCTGCGAGCGGAGGAAGTGCTGTCGACGGGGGAGCCTGCCTGCTGCAGTGTGGACTGGGGTAAGTACCTTTTGAAATCGATCTAAGATATTTGACTTCAGCTACGTTATTCACGTAGCTGAAGTTGTGTATCTTAGATTGATCCCCCCCACCCCTAGTGTGGACCAGCCCTCAGACCACCTAACTCCACACGCAACAGCTGTGGCATTGGTAGATCTCCCTTATAAACTTTAGTCCGGAGTAAGAGCACTCAACCAGAATGCAGGAAACCACTGGTTTGAGTTCTCCCCTCTGATGATGAGGATAAAGCATTTGAACAAGGATCTGCCACCTCTCAGGAGAGTGCCTTAACCCCTGAGCTAAAGAATGGACTGATGTGGGGTTCCCTCAGTCTTGCCTGTTGAAGATGTTTCCCTTTAATTAAATGTTAATTGGGCCAGAGAGAGTGAGACTGACTCTAATCAAGTGGTTAGAGCACTCTTCCATGACGTGGTAGATCCCAGTTCAAATCCCTTCTCGTGGGGCAGAGGAGGACTTGAAGCAGTGGTCTCCCACAGACTGGGTGAGTGCACAAACCCCAGGACTAAAGGAATGACTTGTGGTGGTGAGGAGTTAGCCTCTAAGCAAGCCTACCATATCAGACCCTATATGTGAGTTAGAGGGGTGAGTGCCTATCTTCACCTGGCTCGTGAATCACTCTGGAGCATAGGCAGGAGCGAGGTGTTCGGGCACCTACAGTGAGGGAGCAGTGTGTATGCCCAGAGGCAGAAACATGGGTGGCTAGCATAGGCGCCAAATCCATGGGTGCTCCGGGGCTGGAGCACCCACAGGGAAAAATTAGTGGGTGCTCTGCACCCACTGGCAGCCAAGCTCCCCTCACCCGCCGCCCCACCTCCTGACCGCCCCCCCCCCCCGAGTGCACCCTGTCCCCGCTCCTCCACCTACCTCCCAGCCCTTCCCGCCAGCAAACAGCTGTTTGGCAGCGCTTAGGACTTTCCAGGAGAGAGGAGCAGGGACGTGGCACGCTCAGTGGAGAAGAGGCAGGGCAGGGGCGGAGACTTTGGCGAAGAGGTGGAATGGGGGTGGGACCAGGGGCGGGGTGGGTCGAGCACCCACTGGGAATAGTGGAATTCGGCGCGTATGCCTAGGAAACCTTTGCTGCAAAAATTTAGGCTCTGACCAAGTTTAGGTGTCTGCAGAGTTAGGCAGCAACTGAACAGGAATTTTATGAATCGCAGTGGTGCCCTAAGAATGAGATTTAGACACCTAATTGTAGAGATTAGTCATCTAAGTGCTGTTGTGAATCTGGCCCTCAGAGATTGTTCATAGACTGTAGAGCCAGTAGGGACCATTATGATCATAAAATCTAATCTGACTTCCTGTATTTTAGGAATGTTGTGCAGTCCACATCTTTCTGGCAAAGGCCCCTACTAAGTCTAATCATTCCTGTAGACTGAATACATACTGAGTTACATTCTGGGCCTCGATACTTTGGTCATGCCAGGATTCTTGCAAGAGGTCTAAGATACCCTTGGCCCTGGGCTGTCTGCCACATAGTAACTTGAATGGCAAGAACCCCATAGATGACTGTGGGACTTCTCAGCCTGCAAACAATAGGTACAATAGCATCTTATCTCAATTTCAGGATTCAGTAGTCACAAATGTTTATAGCATTCCTTTAAGTTCCCTGTTAAAGCGTTCTACTAGCCTGTCTGTCTGTGGGTGGTAAACAGAGATTCTTATTAATCATATATTAAGGGGGAAACATACCTCCTGGATCAGCTGGGGCATGAATGCACTCCCCATATCAATTAATATCATGTACAGGATCCCTGTTCAGGAAAATACTTTAAATAGCTCATTAGGTATGGCTTGTGACGTTGCCAAGTGCAAGGGCACAACTTCCAAGTATCAAATGGCATAGTCCACAATTACTAAAATAAACCCACAGCTACTAGAATTTAGATCTCTGCGTCGCAACCAGCCCTACCCCAATCCATTTGAATAGAGCATCTAATAGCAGAAGAGGGACTAATCGAGACTTGTGACAGGCCTATAATTACCCAGATTGTCCCATTTACCCTTTTTAAATATTGGCACAACATTAGCTTTCTTCCAGTACTCTGGAACTTCCCCAGTGTTGCAAGATTCAATGAAATCAACATTAACAGTCCAGAAAGCTCCTCAGCCAGCTTTTTGAAAACTCTTGGATGCAAGTTATCTGGACCTGCTGATTTTAAAATGTCTTTTTTAGTCACTGCTGTTTAACATCCTTAGGTATTGTTGGACTGGAAAGTACTTCATCATAACATAATCAACATGATATGGCTGCATCACCTGTGTTTATCCCAAATATAAAACAGAAATATTTTGAATACTATCTTTTGTGCATTTTTATTGAGAATTCTACCATTTCCATCTATTAATGGACCAATACCAGTTAGAATTCCTAATATATTTAAACTCCTTATTATTATCCTTAACTTTACTGATCACAGATTTCCCCTTGTGTCCTTTTACTTCCCTTATCAATGTTCTACCATCCCTAGCTTTTTGATTTTATATTTATTACTATCAGCTTTCCCTTTCTTACATTTGTTATATATATTTATAGCTGTTTTCACTTCCCATCTAAACCAGGTTGTTGTTTTTTAAATCAGTGTGGTCTTCTTTCTAGATTGTGAGATTTTGGCTTTTGGGCATCTACTAAAATGTTCCTAAACAGTTACTATTATCATTCACATTCTTTTGTTTAAAATTCTTTCTCCCAGCTCATTTAGCTCATAGTTCTTTTAACCTTTGAGAAACTGGCTGTTTTAAAGCACCAAGTATATATATTATTGTATCTCATGTGTACTAGGAACTTTAACCAAATTTTCTGTTGACTAATACATGCTGGTTAGCATATCATATTAATAATATGTATTATCCACACACACACTAATATATATATTAGTATGCATTAAGCACCAGTAACATTAAGCACACATATTGTTACAGTAATATAGCCTAAACTGGCCTATTCCATTACACAAAACTTTGACATAAATCATGTTCACTTATGTTATGTATCCCGAAACACCTTGCATTTTTTGAAGTAAACATTTGGCATAAAGAGATAGGAAACTTGTCAAAATCAAGATATGTTCATTCTATGACTTAACATAAATGAGGTAAGTATCTTCATGGACCAGTACTTGTAATGCTAGTATCCCAAAGAAAGCTAAGGAAGATTAGGGAACTGGGACAAACTGATGGGCTAGATTTTAATGATGTGTAAAGAGATGTGTAATTTGTTAAATCATCATATAAATGATACCAGCTGAAGTGTGACAAAGGGTCCTGTGGCACCTTATAGACTAACAGAGGTATTGAAGCATAAGCTTTCGTGGGTCAATACCCACTTCTTCGGTGTAACTTTGGGAGCCCATCTTCTGCGTAAGGTGAACGTAGCATTGCTGTGTGCGACGGCTTCCCATAAACTAGTATCACATTGAACCTTTTCCCTGCACTATGTTATTAAACCTGACTGACATTGATTTGGCCTCTTGAATATATTTCATAACAAACCAAAGTGTGGTCAAATAGTGGATACAATTTATCAACAAACCATTGTTTGAATAAACAAGGGACAGGTCACAGATTATGTCCTTTTGTCCCACATTTCAATGCATTTTCTCCTGAGCTGCTTGCTCCTTATCCAGCTCTACTCGACATCCTGGTTGTGACCCCTCATGGACATCCACTTTGCAATGTCCACAAAAAGACCTTGATTCTGGTGGCTGGCCACAAGAGTTTCATGAACTGATGCTTCTCCCTAGATGGTGATGAGATCCAGGGTCTCATCACTGCTCCAGGTGGCTGCACAAGGCATGTTGTGGGGCTTCTGAGCTGCAACTGTGGTTGTATTGCAAGAACAATGCACTGAGATCCAGAAGCAAACAGGAAAATCTGGCTCTGTGTCAGCTTTTAAAGGGGCGAGGCGAGGGTGTCATCCCGGAGCATGGGAGGGCACACAGGTAAAAGGACAGGTCAGTAATAGTCAAACTGCAAAGCACCATGGGATAGCTGGCAGCAGTCCTGTGGCAGCCGTTGCCCGACGGCCCATGGCAGAGGTCCTGGGGTTGACAGTGGCAGTCGTCCTGAGGCGGCCCCTAGCAGCCGCTGCCTGGCAGCTGGTGCCACTGGCCCCGGCTCCCGGCCCCCACAGCGCCCCCCCCCCCCCCGCCACCCCACACACACACACACACACACAAATTTATAGTATAAGTTCTGGACAGATCACAGGCTGTGAATTTTTTGTTTATTACCCGTGACCTATCCATGACTTTTACTTTACCATGACTAAATTGTAGCCTTAGTTATCGCGCAGTGATGGGATGCATCGTGTGCGCGCAAGTGTTTTTAAACTGGATTAATTTGATTTGATGTGGTTTAAAATCCCAGTTTTATCAAGCCCTAACGACCATTATCTTTTAGTCTTGTGATCTGTTCCTCATTAACTGTCTAGATGAGATCTAATACAGAATTCCCATGTGTTGGATCCAGTACTTTTTGAGTTAGGAACTTGTTGTATATAATTTTTAGAAATTAAAGTGGGCCATTCCTTCCTTGTATGATTCTCATTGATAAAATTAAAACAAATTATAGATATTTTATCATCTTTGCTAAATTAAAAAGGAAACTTAAAGGTGAATTGCAAAGGGTTTGAGAAATATACATTCCTACATTGTGGTAGCTATATATTTTATTTCAAAATGCAACTAGCATGATATTGTAACTGTGGGGTAAACACTAACATGGATAAAAAAACTGGCAATTTGAATGATGGAGAATTTTTTTTAAGTAGTGAATCAAGTTTTAAATGTTTCACTGAAACATTCAAAAAAATAATCAATAAAAGGGATAGCCTAGGATGATGTTGAGCCATACAGGAAAGGGACAAGGAGTTCACAGGATGCAGGGCAAAGGAAACACAGATTATCTATATTCTGTAAAGCAAACAAATACAGTCAATTCTAAACAAACAAACCTTTTCCAATTCAATACGTATTGAAATTTACCTAAAAGCAGGATGGAAACTTTCCATACTTTTTCTTTGACGTCAGTGCAGAATTAGTTTCTCCGTGGCTGAGTTGATGTCACTTCTTTCCTATTAGCAGGGAAATGGCAGCCTCTGTGGAGTTAGAGCAAAACCATTCAAATATTGAAACTTCCAAGGCAACTTGTATGTCTCAGGCAATATTAATTTTCAAATTGTATTGACATGTCTAACAAAAATAATACCTGTGCCTAGTGACGTTACATAGTTCTGGTGGGATTTTCAAAAGTGCTGAGAGTTGGCCTAACTCTGCTACCGTTGAAGTCAATGGTAAAACTCCCTTTGACTTCAGTGAGAGCAATGGAAAATCCCATCCTATATATTTATTAGTTGACAGCCGTCTAGCTATCAGGTAGTCCTGGCTCTCAGTGCTGGCACCGATGATACTCACTAGCCTTTGATCATTTTCTTGGGTAAAATCTATGAAACAGAGTTGGTGACCTTCTGAACTTTTGCACACAGGGTTCTCCCTCAACTGCCCTGCACTCAACTCCCTACCATTGTCCACGATAGAACTTTCTGAACCCAGCTTCCCAAACACCGTTCCTCCCTTTTAATAGAGGCCATGCTGTTTTCTGCTATCCTGCTGGTTAAGCCATGCCTGAGATGAATCAAATGTATACAGTGTTACGGTTGAAATCAATAAGACAAACTGGTGACTTTTTTGTGACTTCTGATGGAAAGGCCAAATATCAAAGTTCAAATAGGGAATTTTCCCTGTTGTTAGTAGCCCATAATGAATGAAAATTGTGATTATTATACCAAATTTCAATATTGTATCAGTGCAAGCACTTGGTCACAGCAGCTTCACCATTCCCTGAGTCCTACCTGATCCAGGGGGATTGCAGTCTCCATGATGGGGGAAGCTTAAAATAGCTGCAGCTTTTATCAACTTGTCATCAGCCTATGACACCATCTGGCATAAGGGCCTACTGCCGAAGCTACCCAACCTGCTTCAGTGTGACCAGTCATTTTGTGTCATTAGGTCAATGCTTTTGAACAGAATGTTCTGTGTCCGTCTAGGAAGTCAGGTTAGCAAAAAGCAGAGTCTGCACAATGGTCTCCCCCAGGGATCAGTACTAATAACGTCCCTTTTTAACTTATACATAAGTGATGTACCTGAAATGATGTGCCACAAGTTCATCTACGCTGATGACCTGGCATGAATGACACAGGCCACAACACTCATGGACGTAGAAGACACCCTAAATGTTGATCTGAAGAAGATGGAAAACTACTTTCTGTACTAATGACTCAAGCCCAATCCATCAAAAACAGTTTTGTCAGCTTTCCATCTGAGCAGTTCTGAAGCTAAGAGGATGCAGAACGTAAACTTTTGTAGCGAGGCAATCACCCACGATCCTAACCTCTGCTACCTAGGAGTCACTCTTGATTGCATAAACAACATCTGAAGCAGGTGAGCCATAAAGTAAAGAGTTGCATCAAAGTCATCCAAAAGCTATCAGGCTCTAACGGGCCTCAAATGCTATGAATGGCAACGCTGGCTTTAGTTTATTCCATGGCTGAGTACTGCACACCTGTCTGGGGAAGAAGTTTGTACACTGTCCATCGATATCCAATTAATTGCAGCTTTGAGACTTGTGACTGGCACCCTGAAGTCCACTCCGCTGCCTTGGCTTCCAGTCCTCACAAACATCCTTGCTAACCAAGACCTCCACTCCATGAGAAACTTGTTAATCTGTCTTGTACTCACCTTAAGATCCACTGACCTTTCTGGGAAGCTGGACAAGATGTTCTGTCATCCAACTTCAACCCAGAAAACACTTACTGGATGCAATGGGCAGGCTCTGATGTAAGCAACAAGCTGCCTGGTTTCTTGCTCTGCCAAAGAGGTGTTGGAGGCAGCTGGTGCTGGGTCCAAAGTAGCCATTTAACCCCTTCCTCTCTAGTTTGGAGTTTGTAAACCCCATTTTTCTCTCTCTTTCTTTCTCACACATACCGGTTTCAAAGAAGTTTAATCCAACTCATACCTGTACCAGCACTGAATGGTGCACAGTTGGCACCTCCCCCACAAGAAGAAAATTCCTCCACCTGTTATGTTAAAAATAATTCTGTTGATTTTGAACTATGAAGAAGGGAGTACACCAGGCCAGTGTGGCACAACTGGCCTCAAGTTGTGGTTGTTGTTTTTTCAAATTTAAATGACTGAGCTCCAGATTAGTAGCAACATAAGCTTCATGCCTCACAACGCACTCAAGTTACGCACCAATAGTATACCAATACTACAATACTGAACTATTATTGCTAGGCAGACCATATTTCCTTGAGACAAAAACGGGACATTGGGATGGCAAAAACGGGACGGGGAGACAAGGGGCAGCCGCAACAAGCCGCCCCTCGTCTCCCCGCTCAGCAGCTCGGCGGGGAGACGAGGGGCAGCCGCAACAAGCCGCCCCTCGTCTCCCCGCTCAGCTGCTCGGCGGGGAGACGAGGGGCAGCCGCAACAAGCCGCCCCTCGTCTCCCCGCTCAGCAGCTCGGCGGGGAGACGAGGGGCAGCCGCGGCAAGCCGCCGCCCCTTGTCTCCCCGCTCAGCAGTTCGGCGGAGAGACAAGGGGCAGTCGCAACAAGCCGCCCCTCGTCTCCCCGCTCAGCAGCTCGGCGGGGAGACGAGGGGCAGCCGCAACAAGCTGCCCCTCGTCTCCCCGCTCAGCTGCTCGGCGGGGAGACGAGGGGCAGTCGCAACAAGCCGCCCCTCGTCTCCCCGCTCAGCTGCTCGGCGGGGAGACGAGGGGCAGCCGCAACAAGCTGCCCCTCGTCTCCCCGCTCAGCAGCTCGGCGGGGAGACGAGGGGCAGCCGCAACAAGCTGCCCCTCGTCTCCCCGCTCAGCTGCTCGGCGGGGAGACGAGGGGCAGCCGCAACAAGCTGCCCCTCGTCTCCCCGCTCAGCAGCTCGGTGGGGAGATGAGGGGCAGCCGCAACAAGCCAGCGTTCAGTTTTTTACAAAAAAATAAAAACTATATATAGTTTATTAAAAACGGGACAAAATTGACATTTATATTAAAACGACGAGACGGTCAGGAAATATGAAAAAAACGGTACTGTCCCGTTTAAAACGGTACGTATGGTCAGCCTAATTATTGCACACCAGAAAGTGCCCAGTTAAGGTCTCCCCATATATCCCCGAAAGGAATTTTAGTGTTACAAAAACAGGAAATGCTTGGTTAAGGTGATGCTTCACACACAACACAGCAACATCCAGTTCTTGGCTAATGTGCTCAAGTGTGCCAATCATTTTAGTGGGTAATCAAGCAAATTAATTGAACAATGATGTTATAAATATGCAGATTAAAATCTGTAAATCACCTTTGTGCAAAAAGAAAGTTATAATCTTGCAATTCTTCTAAAATGATAAAATGTTCTGACATTTTTAATGTACTTTGACAGTCAGTCCTGAATCTAGGCTAACACAAATTCTTTAAAAAACAGCCAATGTAATATGATGACTATCATGAGGTAATGAGAACAAAGCATAATAATGAATTAAAATACCAAAAAGAAATTAAGTTCTGTCAGTATTTTTATTTTTTTAAAATTCAGTGACAATAACAAATTCATGGTTAGAAGACACAAGGTATACCTCAAAGCATTGAAAGGTCAAATATTGCACATGTGGTAAGCATGTCTATCGAAAGTCACAAAATGGTGGGTAGTCCAAGCAAGATGGCCTACTCAGAAGATTGTAGTGGTGAAGGGGAAAGACCAGCGCTTTCCCTACTACGCTCTACGAAGGCTGGTTTAACTCAAAGAGCTCTACATTTATAAGTGTAGCCATGCCCTAAGACTTGATGAGGAGAGATAGTATAAAAACTGTAAATAGTTCTAAGGAATTTGAAGTTTATTTTGAACTGTTGTGCATATATACATTGGTTTATAATTTAAGTTTAAATCTTTTATTATAAAGAACGGGAAATGTGGAGTGGTTATAGAGTTCCTGATCCTCTACAATTATCAGTAAGGAAAGAACAGGATGTGTTGCAGCAGGAAGCTTAATAAACGTAGGAACTTTCTGGTTAGGGAGTGCTTTACTTGCTGCTTAAAACATTGCCCTTCTTTGTGTTTATATCCTCACACTACAGGGATGATCAGGGAAACAATTAATTTTAAGCCAATATCAAAAAATATTCACCAAAAGTGAATCTTGAATTCATAAACGCAAGGATCCTGATTCTCAGAGTTAAATTAATCCAATCTGGGAACAGGAATATACCATGTGACTATGTCCAACTAATAATTAATCAAAACAGCTCAGATTCTGAATACTCATAATGAACTGCTCACACACAATCTGTGAACCACAAGAATTAGTTGTAGGAATTATTGAGCAAAAGATCAAATGTGAAATAAATTTTAGAAAACTATAAGATTATGGAATATCCAAGATGAGGAAAAGAGGTACAATTATGTAAATAAATAATTCACAATACTTATTTGTTCAGCTCTACAAATGACAGACTACTTTTATAGTAGCAATTATGATGAATGTATGAAACGATAATTATGAATACAATACCTGTGAGATATACTTAACAAGTTATTTTTTATAATTTACAATATTTTAAAACTAGTTCAGGTTACTGAATGAGTGGAAAGAGGTTATCAATGTTAATTGACTTGTAAAGAGGCTGGGACAGCCTTGTTACCTCACCATCTCATTTCCTTAACTCATCAGAGTCCTTTTCAAATTACTCTCCTTGAGAAAGTGTTCTTACCGGGAAAACTCTGGTGTTTGTCCTTCCCCAAGCACTGGCCGCCGCGACTGGCTACCTTCCTCCTGGCTTGAGAACAGCTCCTGGCTGCATGCATCTAGAGATTCCGGGGTATTTTCCTCCTCCTCAGCACCCTCGCTCCCGCTTTCCTCCTCCTCCTCCTGCCTTGTTGAACTGGACTCTGAAGTGTCCATGGTGGTCCTCGGAGTGGAGGTGGGGTCGCCCCCAAGTATCACGTCCAGCTCTTTGTAGAAACAGCAGGTCGCGGGGACAGCACCAGTACAGCGGTTTGCCTCGTGGACTTTGCGGTAGGCATTCCTCTGCTCCTTCACTTTAACCCTGCACTGCACTGCATCCTGGTCATGGCCCCTTTCCATCATGTCCTTTGATATCTGGCTGAAGGTATCGTAATTCCTACGGCTGGAACGCAGCTGGGACTGGACAGCCTCCTCCCCTCAAACACTGATGAGGTCCTGAACCTCGCTATTGCTCCATACTGGGGATTGCCTGGCGCATGGAGGCATGGTCACCTGGAAAGATTCGCTGAGAGCACTCCACGCCTGGCTGAGCAAACAGGAAGGGGATTTTCAAAATTCCCAGAGAATTTAAAGGGCTGGTCTGACAGTTGGTCACCTGAGGGCAGGGCAGTAGAGTTCAAAGTGATGACCAGAGTGGCTAGAACAGGCATTGTGGGACACTTCTGGAGGCCGATCAGAGCGCATTAACAGACCAGGGCGTCCACACTGGCGCTGCAGCGCTCCAGCGGGGGTGTTTCAAACATTATTTCACTCACCGAGGTGGAGTACCACGAGCCACAGAGTCCGGGTCTCTGCGTGCCTTGGCAGTCTGGATGCGTCGTGAGTTAGAGCGCACGGGCTGCTTTAATGTGCTCTAACTCACAAGTGTAGTTTTGCCCTTAGAGAGGGTCTGATCAGTCTTCCAAACCAGGTTCTCACTTTTGCACTTCTGATACCATGTAGTGTGAGGACATAGATACAAAGAGCCAGGCTTTAAGCAGCAACCTGAGAGCTCCCTAACCAGGAAGTTCCTTCGTTGTTTAAGCTCCCCACTGCAACACTCTTAGGTAACTGTAGTTGACCAGGAACTCTATAACCACTCCACAATTCCTGTTAGTAAACTATCTAGGATATTTGTGGACATTAAATCCAAAAGAGGAACGAACACATCTGGAGTAAATTTGTGTAAATATTAGAACAAATATTTTCAGAATTTATTTCCAGTATTCTTGCGCTAATATATTATACATTTTAAATAAAATTAGAGTTAAAAGAAGTCTTTCAACTACAACTATTGATAATATCACAACTACAAAAAACAGTACAGGGAATACTGTCAGAGGAGGTTCAGATGCCATGATCAGTTGAAGGATACACACAAAATCTTGAACTCATATCTTGTGAGGCAAGTAACACAGAAATGGATTTTTTCATTTTAAAAAATGTAATCATATAGTCATAATTCAGCTCTTATAGGGCCAAATTCAGCCCTGGTGCAATTACACTGGGAAGTAATTTGGCCTGTATGGATTATGGGCCAATCCTATTCTTCTCTTGAGATAGTCTACCTGGAATGAAAGTGGCCGCACTGCAAAATAACATTATCAGCATGTCTGAAAATCATGAGCTCCCATTAATAATCACTCAAAAGTATGAAATTTCACCACAGTGTTCAGCTATGCAGTCATTTGACTCCCATTAACATTGGAAAAGCAAGGGCTAAAAACTCCTTTGCATCTCTGGTCATCCAAGGGTAAATCATGCCCACCTGTCGGCATGGAAGGGATAGGATTCGCCCATAACTGAATACAGGCCAAATTACCTCCCAGTGTGATTGCACCAAGGATGAACTCAAGTCTTGGCAGGTAAATGAAGGAGGAAGTGCTTTTTGAATATATTTTAAATGTCCTTGTAATTTTTACCTTGGCATGCCCATTCTATTAGCTGTGTGGGTTTTTTTTCCCTCTTTTTCTTTTCTTTTGTAAAACCTTTGCAGTTCACCTTCAGTGTCAGCAGTCTGGCTGAAACTCTGTGCAGCAAGTCAAAAATATTCCCATAAGAATTTGTAGGAACTCAAGATAGGCTGAAGTAGACCCTCGCTAGCAAAATGATGGCTTGAAGCTAGTTGCAATAAAGACTCGTCAGTTTTTAAGAGTATACTACCTAGCTTTTATATTTTGAATTAAAGTACAATTAAACTGTTTTCCTTGCCTAGAAGTTCTTGAAGGTCTCTAACTGCTCCAGTAGGTGTCTCTGTTTAGTTGTAAAGTTATTCCTCTACTGTAATGATCAAATCCTCAAATTTCTGACTTCAACTATTCAGAATTTTATTTCACTCCAAACTAGATATTGCGGCCTGATTCACTCCTGGGCTGTGACAGGCCATTAACCATTCCCTCTAGTCCCTTTAAAAGATTTAGAATAGAGGCAGAACTTCATTCTGCTTTCCTCAACTATCAACCGGCCAGCCAAGAGTGACAGTTCAGTGATCCTTTCTGCTTCTTTGTTACGGTAAGGGGAGAGAAATGTAAATTAGTATTGGGTCATCAACTTCAAAGGAACTACCAGGATTTCTGGTCAGCTTCCCATATTAGCTGCTTGCACCAGTGACTCTGGTTAAAGCACTGTTTAATAAAATTTGAACATACTTTACAACAGCTTTAAAATTCTCCTTTATGCCAATTTGTTCCTAACCTTTTGTAGAAGATGAAATCCACTGGTGTTCAATCAAATATTTAGTCGCCAGATCTTAATTCATCTGTTTTTTTAGATAGAGACGCAGTTTAACTGGTCTGTGCTCAGAGACCATCACCACTCTCTGGCTTCAGAAAAGGGAAGATATTTTTTTCTCTCACTAGATGCAAAATTCTTCTCTGAGGCCTGCCTAGATTCATTTCTCATTCCCCATTGCCATTCCTCAAATCTCTGCTCTGGGATACTCTCAGCCAGCATCAGATTTAAGCCTTCTTTTTGTACCCAGCTTGTAGGATCTGCACTACTATCTATCTCTGTTCCCGTCTGTTACTGGACACCCCAGCCTACTCCCTGTGCTCTCTTTAAGTCTTTTGGGGTCTGATCCTGCTCTAATGAAATCAATGAGAGTTTTTGCCATTAACTGAAATGGAAATGGGAGTAGAAGACCCTTTATCTCCCTCATTCATTCCTGAATGTGTGCCTTTTTTTATGCCATGTCTTATGGTTGAAAGAGCCACCTTATTCACCTTTCCCACTCTTCTTTCTTAAAAAGTTCTGGAGACCCATCTGTTCATGAAACTTTCCTGATACAGAGGTGAGCCCCGCTGTGCATTTGTTCTGTATTTTATTTTCCTCTCTTTACACCTGTGCTTTATTGTAAGTTGTTTGGAGCAGGGAGGCCCGTTTGAATAGCACTGTATTAGCAAATATATTCAACAACAGCAAAGGGGAGACAGAAAATTACTGACTGTAAAATCGACATAATGCAATGCAACAACCGTATACAAAAGCAGTGTAATGCAATGACCATATACAAAAGCAATACATGCACTCCCCCTTGTTGTTATGGAAGATATTTGTGCCTTAATAAGAGCTCATTCCTGCAAAATGCTGAGCATCAGATGTGTGGGGCTGAGCCTCCTAACTCCTATTGGCTTCAATTTGGAGCTGAGGGGACTCAGCCCTTCCCAAGAGGAACTAGTATCTTGCAGAATCGTGTCCTACGATTCTTCCTCTCACAGCTCCTCTTTCAGCTGAACACTGTAATTAATTTATAATTAAATGTTGATTGTACTGTATTACTGGGCGTTGTGGAATGGTTACAATGTAACAAGTCCTGACTTTACTTAAGGATGATGAAGTAGGAGTGGCTGTAAAGAAGAAAGACCTATTTAAACAGGCATATATACTTAAAAATGAATCCACATGGGGTTCAGTTTTCATTTCTGTTACTCACACATGCATCATGGTGCATTTTAAAAAATCTGCTCGTGTGCATCCAAAGCTAGGAATTGTAGTGGTTAGATTTCAAGATTCATGCCATATTTTAAAAAAAGGATGTGGTTTCAATTTAGAAAATGTGTCTGTGGGTTTTGTTCTTTTTTTATTTTTGTTTACAAGTAGGGCTGGGGCACTGGGGATTTGTCCTATTTTGTGGCTGCTGCATTGTTAATTTGTGGGGGTAATTTGTGTCTGCAACGAAGGCTTTAGATTTTTTTTTAAACATGGTCTCTGCATGCAAAATGTGTCTGGTTATTACTTCTAGTTGGCAGGGCTGATTGCCTGGAATTAATGCTGTTGCCTGGTGCCATGTTTGCCTTAGTGCATGTCAGTTCTTTTCCAGAGTTTCTGGAGCTTGCTCTCTGGTCAAAGCATCCAGGAGGTGTTAGCAAACCCTGGACTGAGAATGGAGAGGGCTTCAGGTATCCTCCTAGGTACATCACTGATCCTACTAGCAACTAGACATCACCCTTCCATGAGACAAGCTGCAGGAAAACATACCGCCACGGCTTTTCTTTTCCTTATTTGTTACTTGGGTATGGCATTTTAATGGGTAACCCTTAATGGGCTTGGAGGGTTCTTTCTGTACAATCCTGTGCTGAAAGGTACATCCTGACACTTCCCGCACCCTGCCTGCCTGGCGGAGAGGGTAGGGAAGAGGCACACCTCAGCCACCCATCTCTCCACATATCTCACAGTGCTAGTCGAGCAATCCCTGCACCTTTTCACCATTTACACACTATGAAAATCTCCTCGCCTCTTCCAGGCTCTGGAGCACTGAGTGCCACACTGCCTGGACAGGGAAAGCCAGCGAGCTGGCTGGTGTAGTGTTAAAAGCCCACTACTGACAGTTTTGCGACAAAACCTGCATTACGATGCAATCCCACCAGTTGGAGCTTGTTTCTCAGGCCCAGAACTGGCACTCCACCATCTGCAGCTGCTCCGTTAATGCCACCAACAATTTTGAATTGGTTGTCGCTAAGTCCCACAGCAATCTGTTCTGTGCGGAAACATGATGTCCCCACTTCTATTCTTGCAGCTCTGCAAATACAGCAGGATTGTGTACCCTGGGCTTGCAATGCTAGTCATGACAATAGTGCAGAGCCATGCAAACTCCATGATTCTGTCAGAGGTGGCAGACAGTGAGAAGGGCCACACAGGTTTGTGGTATTTAGGAAAAAAGGTGCAAAAATTATGTATAATTTTACATACGGGATACATATAAAATTAGGGGAGGGTGAACACTGCACTATGTGAAGTTGATCCCTGTGCGACCCATTTTAACCCCAGCAAACTTTCAAAAATACAGTGTGGTGGATGGTGGCAAGTTGCACAGTGGGATACCTATCCATGGTGCACCACACTCTGGATTGATACAAGCATTTCTGGTGAGTACACTCAGCACCGACACAAGGAGTCAAGTAGGCATGACCACATGACATACTAACTGTGGTGATACTATGGTGATGTAACTTGAGTTACCATATGTTTGAAGTGGATATGGCCTTAGGTGTATGAAATGAGTCGGAGAGGTAACAGGAAAAGTATGAGAATAGGTCAAGATTCATACAAGTGTTTAGGCTCCTGCTTTTGTGGAACCAGGCCTACTGCACCCTAAAGGCTCAGGAACAAAGAGGCACATGACTTATGAGGAGAGGCTGAGGGAACTGGGATTGTTTAGCCTGCAGAAGAGAAGAGTGAGGGGGGATTTGATAGCTGCTTTCAACTACCTAAAAGGGGGTTCCAAAGAGGATGGATCTAGACTGTTCTCAGTGATAGAAGATGACAGAACAAGGAGTAATGGTCTCAAGTTGCAGAGGGGGAGGTTTAGGTTGGATATTAGGAAAAACTTTTTCACTAGTAGGGTGGTGAAGCACTGGAATGGGTTACCTAGGGAGGTGGTGGAATCTCCTTCCTTAGAGGTTTTTAAGGTCAGGCTTGACAAAGCCCTGGCTGGGATGATCTAGTTGGGGTTGGTCCTGCTTTGAGCAGGGGGTTGGACTAGATGGCCTCCTGAGGTCCCTTCCAACCCTGAGATTCTATGATTCTATGATCTATGATTCTATGATAAGAAGGACCCAATATCATTTATTTCTTTTTTTAAAATTTCATGACTTGAGGGTGTATAACTCATGATTTTGGAATTCTTGTGGTTGTCAAGCTATCTTGGGGTTGTAGATGTGTGTTCATTATGTTGTGAAGGCCAAAACAATAACTGAGTTCAAAAAATAATTAGATAAGTTCATGGAGGATAGGTCGGTCCATCAATAGTTATTAGCCAAGATGATCAGGGCTGCAACCCTTGCTTTGGATGTTCCTAAACCTCTTCCAGATGCTGGGAGTGGACAATAGGGGATGTATCACTTGAACACTGCCTGCTCTGTTCATTCCCTCTGAAGCACCTGGCACTGGCCACTATCGGAAGACGGGATACTGGGCTAGATGGACCATTGGTCTGACCCACTATGGCTATTATTATGTTCAGCAAAAATTACAGAAGATTTTTGCCCTTGAGAAGGATGTACAGTGCTCTTATTGAATATTTGAGAATCAAGTTCTACGTACAAGCAATGGCAAGTGAAAAAGCACTAAGGGCTGGATTGAGAGGCAAAATAACAGTTGCAAAAGGCAATCCACATTGGTGGATCAAATGCAAACGAAGTTTTGACAGCAGGCTAGGAAATCAGTCAGACTGGATGTCACGAGCCAACAAAATAAACTTGTACTATGAAAATAAGAAGAAAAAGTTAGAATTAAAAATTCCAAATTAAAAATCACAGTAAAAAACATAGCAAGCGCTATACTAGGAACACAATGTCATTGCTAGCAACTATTTACTTATAAATATTTGATAAGTGTTTGCTATTAAAATAAAAATTAAATGGCACAATGACATGCATCTGCACAATGATAACAAAGGCAAATGATGAAGAGTAATAAGAGTAATAAAAATAACATTTTAAAAGGAGCAAAACTGTGTTTAAATGGATTACATTTAAGGAAGGGAGTGCAACTCAGGGACTCTCAGCAGCAGATAAGGCAAATTTGTGAACTGTTATGAGACTTTGTATAGTCACATAAGGGAGTCTTTTAAATACCCAGAATGTGTGATACATAGTTCTTGAGGAGGGATATGTAAAATATTTTGCTGGCTCAAGTCTCCTGTAGCCCCTCAGAAGGGCCGGCTTTAGCGCGTGCAGGGCCCCACGTGAATAACAACGGAGCAAAAAAACCCAAACCTCCCACTGCCGATCGGCGGAGCAAAAAACCCCAACAAACCGCCGGAGCAGGGCCCTGCTTGGGCGCGGGGCCCGATTCCGGGGAATCGGCTTAAAGCCGGCCCTGCCCCTCAGCACGTTATAATAGATAGAGAGGAGCTGTCACGCCTAGGCAGTGGGATGCCTGTGCCTTTAAGAACCCAGCCCAGGGAAGCTTATGCTGAGAGGTACTGTCCTGTGAGAGGGGAAATAAAAAAGCCCCTCTGCCTCCCCCCCCCCTTTTTTTTTTTGCAAACAGGGCAGGTGGCTCAGCTCAGCACTGGGATAACTCTTACCCTCTCCCTGTGCCCCCCGGGCTTACCCCCAGATCCCACCCCCGTCCTTGATTTTGCCCCTCAGCTGCCCTTGCCTCCAGCTGCTTGACCCCCCCACCAGTAAATTTCCGCCCCCTGCTCAGACTCTGCCCATCCCCCACTCCGATTTGCCACCTTTGAACCCCTCTGAAACAGCAGAATCTGATTCCAAGGAAGGGCAGAGTGAGGGCAGCGGCTTCAGCAGCTGTTACTGAGCATGCCCAGTGGTGTGAGCATGCCCAGTACACCCTAAGCGGCACATTCGGGCACGGATCAGTTTCTGACGCTGCTCCGGTGGGCGGGGCGGAGCGGCCCCTCCCCCCGCGCTGCCCGGAGACCGGGCTGCCTGCGCTCACTGCCCCAGCTCCGGCTGCTCCTCCAGCGCACACCCAGCACGAGGCGCCCGCGTCCCAGCCGCTTCGCTCAGGATGGTCATCCGCGTCTACATCGCCTCCTCCTCCGGCTCCACGGCGGTAAGGAGCCGCCCGCACCTCGCCCCCTCGCGGGGCGCCGTGCCCCGGCCGTGGCGGGCGGCGGAGGAGCCGGGGCGAAGTTGCAAATGTTCCTCCAGCACAATCCCTCTTCGCTCCCCTCTGCAGGGGCGTCGAGTTGGGGCACCGCGGGCAGTTTGGGGAGGTGCTCAGCGGGTGGTGGTAGTGCCTGTGGGGATGAGTTGAGCCCGGATTGTACATCTGTCCAGAGGCGAGGAGAGGGTTGTACATCTGGCGGGGGAGGGAGGGAGTTATTACACATCTGTATAGGGGTGCTGGAACAGTTTGTATAGTGGCGGGGCTGAGAGCCATTGAACCAAACTGTAAAGCTTGTATAGCATAGAAACCACTTAAACTAGGGGGTGCGGCAGCACTTATGCAGGCTGGGGGGGAAGAGGAGAGGGTTGCACATCTGGCTGGGGGAAGTGGAGCGGAGAGGGTTACACATGTGTCTGCAGTCTGGGGAGGGAGGAGAGCTACACATCTGGCTGGGGGGAGGAGAGGGTTCTATTTTGAGACTAGGGGCCAAAGTATCAAACCCACAGCAAAACTCCAATTGGCTTCAATGGGATCAGGGTTTGGTCTGTGTGTGCCCACCTTCTGCTGCGAAGGTGGCCCTGTGTCTCTGTGATGCCTGAGTTCTTTTCTCTCTGGTTGCTTGCTCTGGGTTTTTTCCTCTTCTAGAGAGATCCGAAGACTTGCCGTTCAATTGCGTCAGTAAAAGAGGAAACACAGTGGCACAAGTGGCTTCCGTGTTTGCGTGTGTGTGTGTGAGAGAGAGATGAAAGTGCTCTGGATATTTTAGTACATACTAACAACTACTTCAAGCTGCTCATCTGGAAACATGATAAAGAGGGTGAAACCTGGATGGTGGCTATGATAAATGTGCAAATGTATTTTACCTTCCCTGAGAGGCAGAGTTGGGAAAGCTGAAGTCTGATATGGTTTCTCTCTACTTCCCAGTTTCTCTCGCTACCCTCCCAGCCATCCATCTATGTTTGCTTCCTCACCTATATCACTGGACCTTTCCTCACAAGCCCCAGGCCAGTGGCAGCACATTTCCTGTTTAATACCTGAAAAAAGGTCATGGGTGAGGTTGATCTTTTTTTTTCTGAAAGTGCTGTTACTTCCTAAAACTAAATCCTTTCCACCTAAAAGAGAGGTAATTTTTTCTCAGTTACGGAGAGAGAATCTAAAAGGTTCGTGGCTTTTTTACTTGTCCCTTAAAGAGATAAAATTATACACATTTAGCAATATTTCCCTCTTTTTTTCTCTCAATCTCCCTAGGAAATCCAAGTATCTGCTGCTTAGTCCAGCAGCAGTTTTGCATTGTTGAAATTCCTGTAATGTAATCATAGTGGAGCTTCTAAGTCCTTTTAAGTATTATAATAAACCCTGTATGAGACTTGAGGAGAGAGAGGGGGATCAGACAGTTGGATTGTTTTTTTTATTCTGACCATGAAATGGAATACTCCTTTCCCCTTTTCTGCCACATTCCTAGCTGATCCCTCAGGACAAGCCCAGTTATTTATAAGTGGGTAAACGATGCGGGCAGGCAGGTCCCCTTCCAAGCAGGAGTCCCCTCACTCACCACTCTGGAGTATGGAATGCTTGATTAATAATTAAAGAAAAATGTGCAGACCATTCCCACCCCTGGTCTTATTCTAAATGGGAGGAGCAGCCTGTGCTTGAAGGTGTCCTGTGTTTACTGTTGCTGGTCGCTGAAAAGAAAGCATTATTTCCTTTGTGATTTAGGAGTTTGCTACAGGATTTTTAATCTGACCTACCACCACTCACTCCCAAATACTCTTCCTAAAGAATTTCAGTGGAACAGCACATTTTCACAAGCAGCCTCCTGCTGCTGGAATGTTCAGGCAAACCACAATGTTTATTCCTAAAGCTAGAGACAGTTGATCGTGTCAGTGTTCTGTTTCAATTACTTTATTTCTGCTATGCCAAGTGATTAATGATGATGCTGGAAATATGTCTGGCTGCTGCTATAGTGGTTTGAGTTTATTACTGTACTACTATGGAAATATTAAATTTTGAATCATACATACTGAAACTTGTTCTATGATCAATCGCAAACAAACAGTGTTTAAAAACAAATACACAACTTTTTGTGCTTGGGTAGTTATTGATTCAAATCTTCCTGAAGCTGGTAGTAACTAAAAGATGTGGACACTTGACTCTGTTTTGATTGTCTCTGTTAAAGATGGTCTGTCTCTGTCCAGATCATAGTGGCCTTCACAAAAATCATCAACACACTTAGGCCTGATCGACACTTGAAGGTTTTGCTGGTATAGCTATACCAGTATACTGTGCTGGCAAAGTGCTTCTAGTGTGGATGCAGTTTATACAAGCAAACCCTGTACTTTTGTTGGTATGGCTTATTCCAGATCCCACCCAGCGCAGCTAAAGCACAGTTGTGCTGGTATAACTGCATCCACACAAGGGGCTTTAGTGACTTTTGCAGTCTGATAATTGAAGCCAAAAGGCAAGGAGATTAAACTAATCTTTCCTTGTCATTGTTGGGCAGTGTAGTTTGGTTTGCAGTGCTGTCAAGCTAGATGGAAATCATTTTTAGAGGAGGACTATGCAAAATACACAGTATGTGGGGAAAGAAAACATTCCTGTTCCACTCAATTTTGCCTCTCCAGTTCCATGGGTTATATACAAATACTAGAAATCTAAATACTAGGATGGGTGAACTAGAGCAGTGGTTCTCAACCAGGGGTGCGTGTACTCCTGGGGGAACGCAGAGATTTTTCAGGGGGCACATCAACTCATCTAGATATTTGCCTAGTTTTACAACAGGCTACATAAAAAGCACTAGCGAAGTCAGTACAAACTAAAATGTCATACAATCACGTGTTTATACTGCTCTATATAGTATACACTGGAATGTATGTACAATATTTATATTCCAGTTGATTTATTGTATAATGATATGGGACAAATGAAAGTAAGCAATTTTTTAGTAATAGTGTGAAGTGTATACACGCTTGTGTATTTTTATGTCTGATTTTGTAAGCAAGTAGTTTTTTTAAGTGAGGTGAAACTTGAGGGTACACAAGAAAAATCAGACTCCTGAAAGGTGTACAGCAGCCTGAGAAGGTTGAGAGCCACTGAACTAGAGAGCCTGGCATTAAATGAGGATATTGATATAACAGGCATCATGGAAACTGGGAATGAGGATATTCAATGGGACATAGTAATACCAGGGTACAAAATATATAGCAGAGGTGGCCAAGCTTACTGCTTTGAGCTGCATAGGACAATCTTCAGAAGTTCTAGAGTTGAGGGGTGCCTGCCAGGGCTCTGGGCTTCTGCGCGTGGGAGGCACCTGCTGAAGCCCAGCAGGTGCGCCCTGCGTGGCTGAATCCCTGAGACAAACCCCTCTCCTCCCCCCCGTTGGACAGAAGCCCCTACCCCAGGCCTGCACAACATGTGGCCTGGGGGCCGCATGCGGCCCGCGTGGGCTCACTGTGCGGCCCGTGGGGGGGGGGGGGGGTTGAGTAGGTGGGCTCACTGTGTGGCCCAAAATCTGGGACTGTGTCCGTTGGTCCTTTTTGCTTCTTGTCTCTGGGCTGGGGGTTGTCCCAATGCTGCAAAGAGGGTGTTCCCAAAGGAAGGGGCTTGCTTCTAACCCCCGAGGCCGTCAGTATGTCTGCTCTTCTCTAGTCAGCCTACTTGACAAGTTTGATTGTCCTTGGCCTGGTTCCCGTCCCCTCTCCAAGGGTTGCAGCTGTCTGGAGGTGCCTGCCTTCCATGCCTTCCTCATTCACACCTCATTCATTCAACAGGGCAATTGAATACAAAGTGGGGGGGAAGATCTTATTCTACTTCAAGCAAAAAGACATTTTTCTTTTACCTTAATTATACTACCTTAGGGACCCGCTATAACATATTACCAAGGTTCAATACAAAGTCATATAAAAGTTATACAAAAATGCATAATGCAGAGATTTATCTACAACTGCATTGATTGACTGTTGTGTGCAGTAATATAGTGACCCCTGGGGGGGTGAAGAGGGGTGTGATGGTGGGGCCGAGCGGGGAGGGGGCGGGTCCTATTTTACTACTGTGATCTGGTCACCCTATGCACGCTGTTTCTTTCCCCCTCTACAGGCTTCCACACCCCAGCGCTGGGGAAGGAGGGGTTGTTTCCGCGGGGCGGGTGGCGCTGGGGGGAGGGGGTGTTTCCGCGGGGTCTGGGGGTTTCGGCCCTCAGCTGTTTTCTTTGGAGTAAAATGGCCCTCACCCATAGGCGCCGACTCCGTGGGTGCTCCGGGGCTGGAGCACCCACGGGGAAAAATTGGTGGGTGCTCAGCACCCACCGGCAGCTCCCCGCCAGCCCCGGGGCCCGCACCCAGCTCACCTCACCACCGGGAGACGTTCCGGGGCCCCGCCCCCGACACCGGGCGACGTTGCGTCGGGGGCGGGGCCCCGGAACGTCGCCCGGCGTCAGCCCCCACCGGCGCCACCGGAAGTTGGCGCCTGTGCCCTCGCCGCTTTACGAGTTGTGCAGGCCTGCCCTACCCCATCACCCCACTACAAGGCAGAGGTCCTGAGGCGCCCCTCCCCCCCCAGTCTGGTAGGTGGAGAATGGGAGGGGTTGTGGGGGGCTCCATGAGCCGCACTTTAACTGTAAATGAGTCGCCTGCAGCTCGCAAGTCACAGTTTGGTCACCCTTGATATCTAGGAATGACGCAGTAGGGTCTGCGGTTGGGGGATTGGCACTGTGTTTTTTTAAAAAAGCATAGAATCAAATAAGCTGAAAATCTTAAATGAATAAAACTGTACTGTAGAATCTCTATGGATAGAAATTCCATGCTTGAATAAAGAGGGTAAAGCAGTACGAGTATGCTACTGAACACCTGACCAGGATGGTGACCGTAATTGTGAAATGCTAAGGGATGTTCAAGAAATGCAATAATAATGGGTGATTTCAGCTATCCTCATATTGACTGGGTCAATGTTTTCTCAAGGCATGATACAGAGAGAACTTTTCTAGACACCATAAATGCCTGAAGGGGAGAGGCAATTCTTGATTTAGTCATAAGTGGAGCACAGGAACTGGTCCAAGAGGTACTTATAGCTGAATCACTCGGTAATAGTGACCATAATGTAATTAAATGTAGCATCCTTGCAAGGGGGAAGATACTAAAAAATCCCACCACAGTAACATTTAACTTGAAAAGAGGGAGCTACACAAGAATGAGGACGCTAGTTAGACTAAAATTAAAAAGAGTGATGGAGTGAGTGGGGGTGGGGCCTTGTAGAAGGGGCGGGGTCTAGGGGAAGGAGCAGGACTGGGGGTAGGGCAGGGGTGTTCGGTTTTCTGCAATTAGAAAGTTGGCAACCCTACTTAGTGCCCAGGGTCCCAAAAAATCTTAATTCGCCTCTGGTGCTACATAATGCCGATCTCACTCCGTCACTCGCTCTCCCTCTGTCACTCGCTCTCCCCCACCCTCACTCACTCGCTCATTTTCACTAGGCTGGGACAGAGGGTTGGGGTGCGGGCTCCTGGATGAGACCAGAAATGAGGGGTTCAGAGTGCAGGAGGGGGCTGGGGGTTGGGGCCAAGTGGTTTGGAGTGTGGGAGGGGCTCCAGGCTGTGGCAGGGGGTTGGGGTACGGGAGGGAGTAAGTACAGGCTCTGAGTTGGAGGTGCAGGCTCTGGGGTGGGGCCAGAAATGAGGGGTTCATGGTGTGGAAGGGGGTGCAGGGTGGAGGCTCTGGGAGGGAGTTTGGGTGCAGGAGGGGGCTCAGGGCTGGGGCAGGGGGTTTGGGGCCCGGGGGGGGGGGGGGGGGGAAAGGGGTGCGGGCTCTGGGCAGCACTTACCTCAGGCGGCTCCTGGGAAGCAGTCGGCATGTCCCCTTGGCTCCTAGGAGCCCGGTATGGAGCCTGCCAGTCCTGCTGCGCCACTAACCGGACGTTTGACGGCCGACCGGAGCCGCCAGGGTCCCTTTTTGACCGGGTGTTCCGGTCAAAATCCAGACCCTGGCAACCCTAGCATCAAGAACATTTGGGTCCCCCACGTCCCTCCTCACCACAAGGCCCCACCCCCTGCTCCTCCCCTTCCCCCCCAAGGCCCCACCCCCCTGGCCAGGTCTAGAAGCCGGAGCTGGGCCATGGTAAGGGCTGCCCAGCAACCCCGGGCCGCTGTGGGGCGGGGACATGTGGTGGCCTATGTATTAATCTGCCACTGTGTAGCACACATTTCCACCTCTTCACATTTGTTTGTTTGTTCCGACGGATGCTTGGAATGATTCCCTTGCACTTCATGGCACATGTGCGCATCATCCTATAAAAGATGTGCCCTATTATGCCCTCATGCTACCAGTGCAGATGCCATGGTAGAGAATGACAAGCCTGAGCCAGTGCCAGATAGACTGTGTGCTGGCATATCTGGCTTTTAGGAAGAGCCCGTCATCATTTTGGGGCTGGATCTCAAGGAGGTGAGTACCTAGATTTCATTATTTTTACTTATATATTCAGTGTTTTATTAAAAACAGTGTTTGTTTTATTTTGCTGCACTTTTTGGTTTGGCGCGGAACTGATTCTTTCCTCCTTTCCCCTTTAGGAGCCAGACATAGGATTTAGTCCTGGTCTGGAGAGAGGACTTCTCTAGTGAGTAACCCCATCTCTCTTCCACCACGTAATGTTGTGGAATTCACAGGGGAATGTATTGCTTCTTGGTGATGACTGGAGAAAGGGGACAGCAGCAAGTGGGTTCTGAAGCAACACGGGATGGTAAGTGGATTTACTTTGGTAAAGAGGCATGAGAGCTAAGGGGTGAGTAGACTTGCTGTGATCTTGTAACTTGTCTGTATTCTCTTTTCCACGTATTAGGGCTGTGGGAGAGGCTGATGAGGCATCACCCAGACTTGTTATAGCAATCCCAATAAAGTAAGTAGATTGGTGGAGTTTGTGCATCTACCAAGTAACCATGATTCTTGCGTTTTTGTATTTTTGCAAGTTAATTCCTCGAGGACCTCTCTCCACCTGACCCCATTCCCTCAAATTAGAAAGTGTTAGCTTAAAAGAAAAATATG
Source organism: Chelydra serpentina (assembly GCA_037349315.1). Taxonomy (NCBI): domain Eukaryota; kingdom Metazoa; phylum Chordata; order Testudines; family Chelydridae; genus Chelydra; species Chelydra serpentina. The sequence goes on along the minus strand of JBAIAC010000028.1, from coordinate 16,430,515 downwards.
AATAAACCTTTTCCTCCCATTCTATTTGTGTGTCCCGCTGTGTTCCTTTTAGGTTTTGGTGGAGGTTTGTGTTCTGTGTGCACAAACAATGCAAAGTGACACCTCATAAGGTGACATGGTGCTTAGCCTGCTGAGCAAATGCAATTACATTTTTGTCTGTGGATGTGTAGTGTTCTACAGGCATCCTTTGAGATGCAGTGGTGTGGACAAAGCTAAATAGCATTCACTGACACTTGTAATTCCAAAAGCCTTAAATACATGAAGCGTCCCTATCTGAACTGGGTATATCTTCTTTTCTAATTGTGTGTTTAGTACAAATCAGTCCTGCTAAATGATATGAAGAAGGAAATACTGGTAGACATCTCGTTTTATTTTTAGTCATACTGTGACTAATCTGGCGCAAGCTTCCATTGAACTGCATAATTTGGGGGAAATCAGATGAATGTGTAGTTTAAGAACAATCATTAATTTTTGAAAATATATTTATATTTTATTTCACATAAACAACATCATATGATTGAGAAGTGACTTTTTAATGGCCACAATACTGAGTTTCGTTGCACATCTTCTGTAAACATCTGCATGAAGTATTCCTTGATATTGTTAGTAGCTCCCACGTTAGTAGCTCTCTTCATAGAATAATATTAATTATTCTAAATAAGGGCTTTCAGATGGTGGAAAAAGAAATGTTACATGAATATGTCTGAATGGTTAACCTGGGATGCATACTCTATTTATTTTTTTAAATAGCTCTTCTGACTTCTTAAAACAAAACAAAAAAACCACAAACCACTATTCCAAACCCTGCAAGGGAAGATGGAACGATTTAAAACATTACATTCAGATTTTCAACGGAAATCCAAAGATTAAACTGATTGCAGTTGTTGCAAAAGCTAATCACAACAAAGTCAAATAAAAACCACAGTGGCAGGCATTCTACTGTTATAGATAGATGTGGAGAATTATACTGCAGAAAGAAGGTTGAAAAGGGCTTTCTGTTAAAAGTATTTATATACTGCATGTATAACTACGGGAAATACCTGCTTTACAGGGTGTATGTTTTCATAGTGCTTTGATGAAGTAGAGCCCAATCCTGCAAGGAAATGAGTGGATTCCATGTGACTTCAGTTAAAAGTAGATGCTCACCACTTTGCAAGCTCTGACCCATACATTGGCATATAAGTGCTAAGTACTTATTGTATTAATAAATATTTACAAATAAAGCAAATACATTTATTTTCCCTGAGGCATTGACTGAAGCATTAAGGTTACACTCGCAAAACTCCCATAGAAATTAGTGAAGCTGCACATATGAATGAGGGTGGAGGGTGCCAAAAAACAGGGTTGCATGCAAGGTTGGTATAGCAATTTATTACGTTGCTTGTCCCAGTTTCTCCTTTTGTTTTTTTCTTTTTCTTTTTCTTTCTTGTTTGTTTTGTTTGGGGGGAGGGGGAGAGGGAGAGAATCATGATTGAGACCAGCACTATTACAATTTTTATGCCTTATTTCCAGTCTGAATTTGTCTAGCTTCAACTCGCAGCCAATGTTACTTTCCTAGAACACTGTATTAGTCAGTGAGCTGTAAAATTAAATTATCTCTAGAACCTATAGAACTGTTACATTATTTAAAAATGTTTATACTTAAACACGAAGCTGTTTCAAGAGTGTTGTTTGCAGCACTGGATATAGTCCTGTTTGCGGTGTGTGCACCAATATTTTGGGCAAAGGCTGGAACATCTGAAAGGGAAGGCTTAAAAAAGGCTGTTGGACTCAGCGGAACGTATCAGAAGAATACCAACAATGAAGAGTAAAACAAAAAGGAATTGTGGTCATATCAAGAAGTCTCGGATACACTGAATGCACCTCAGCCCTGGTTCAGGAAAGGTCTTAAGCATGTGCTTAACTCCATCCCTTTTCAGGACTGCCACTTCAGAGCATGCTTGGTCTCATGGACTTAAGTGGGACTTCAGTGCATGCTTAAGTGCTGTCCTGAATAGGGGTGCTTTTTTGAATTGAGTCTCTAGTGCTGGAACATTTAAAGGTCTGTCAGCATTACCATTAGAGAAACAATTTTTCAGCCTGGCTTTATGTGATTGTAAAAATTCACCAAGCCTGAAACTTGGCAGATACTTTTTGGTTTAGGAATGTTTAAAAAAATTGCTTGGGAGCTAAATTTATACAGTTCACTTGACAACCTGGAGAACTTAAACAGCTTCTATTTTCATATGTAATAAATAAATTACAGGTAGAAGGAATCATGGTTTAAACCACCAGAAAACTTAATGGATGAAAATTCAAGTCTTTTACTCCCACAATTGCAATAAGAGTATTTTTAGGCAATACTTAAACATGAAACTTAAACACAGCAGTTTTCTACCAGGGATACTCTGAATGTGGCTCATTGCTGTGGTTAGAACCACAGTAGAACTGTTCACAGCAGCTACGTTTTCTGGAAAGTTTTTTGAGCATGCTTTCCCATACTGAGAAAAATTAGGAATGAAGAAAACAGAGCTGGAATTGATTACTCTTCATACCCATCATTCAGAGGTCTTTCTGCAAGAAACACTCTACTTTGTAAGAAATGGGTGTGATGGTGCTTTTAAAAGTATTTGGTTTTAATGGACTTCTTTTACTTAGTGCAACTAGCTACTTCACTTTAATAAAATTGTGATGGTGATCCAAGTTAAAATGGTTCATAAGTAACACACTGGCCTGAGAAGAGCCAGGAAAGACACTAGTTCCCCAGGATATTTATAATGTGTATAACATATTAAACATTTTCTTGACACCTGTTAAACTTGCCTGAAATTCTTATCAGCTGTGTGGAGCTGATTTTTCTGGGAGAATTCTAGCTGGAAGTTAGATTTTTATAGAACATATGGAGTCAAAAATGCTTTTTTGATTTTTATCCTATTTTCAGCAGATGACTAAATTCTCCTGTAATGAATCAAATGTAGAGTCTCTTGGCTTTTTGTCCCCCAGATTCACTAGTGCCGCTGTAATGTTGCAGATCTTACTTTCTTTTCTTTTGCAAACCCCACCCATTGCTTTTGTGAGGCAGCAGAGGAGGAAAGTGGGGTGGAGGTGGGGAGTGGGAGGAGCCATGGACTGTACTTATTCTCTGTATTTTAGGAATCAGCAATAGAAAATATCAAAGCTAATAATAATCTCTCCTCCTGGTTTCCATCCCAACAACGGCAGCTCAGTTCTGGAGCTGAGAGCAAAATTAAGGGGTGATGGTTCCATTTTTCACTAAGGGCTGGTCCACACTGGGGCGGGGGATCGATCTAGGAAACGCAACTTCAGCTACGAGAATAGCGTAGCTGAAGTCGACGTTTCCTAGATCGAACTAAGTATACTTACTGCGGGGCCACGCGGCGCAGGCAGGCTCCCCCGTCGACAGCGCTTCCTCCTCTCGACGAGCAGGAGTTCCGCAGTTGACGGGGAAGCGCTTCTGGGATCGATTTATCGCGTCCAGATCAGACGCGATAAATCGATCCCAGAAGATCGATCTTTGTGGACCTAGCCTAATACATGGAAGTTCCCCCCCTGCCCTCATAGACCCTCAGAACTTTTGGCGGCAGATAAGATCTTAAATCTCAGAAGAAATTGATTTGATCTGCCTAATCCAAAAGCAGATTGATTTTTAGAGCCTTTGTTCTACAGTTATAGTGTAGTACAAACCTTAGGGGGCCAGGATCCTGGCTTCAGTAAGTTCAGTTATGGCCCTAAGCGCAAGACAGCAGGTCTAGCTGTCCAGCTGAGGGTTCCGCGCTATGGTGGAATCCCTAGGTGGCATAGAATTAGCAGGCCCTATGCTATCCGCCAACATCCAGCATAGACAGTTTTGCTGGGGGAAAAGGGAAAATACTGGAGCACTACTGCAATTTGCCATTCCCTGATGTAATGGCCTCTTGAAGGCTGTTACCAGCTGGTAAGACTTGTGGACACCTCAGGCATCTCCACATTGAACCAGGTTACAAAGTGGTTCCAAGCTGACATCCGGATTGGGACTGTGCAAAGGAGGCATAATTTTGCCTCTGCTCCAGCACTTGGGTCCTGCACAGAGTACAGCTGATCTAGAGCCAAGGACTGCATCCTCCATGTCTAACATTGGTGATAGTGCTGCTAGATTACTGGGATCTAGTTGTCTACAAAACTGAAATTTCAAACTCGTGTCTGCTTTGATCTTGGATGGCAATGGGGTGTTTAAAGTAACTGGAAAAAACTTGGCTAAAATTAGAAAGAAAAGGCTGTTTGTCATACAGAGAAAGTTTTGCTACTGGTCAGCTCATCTACATCAGGGGTGGGCAAACTTTTTGGCCCGAGGGCCACATCTGAGTATGGAAATTGTATGGTGGGCCATGAATGCTCACAAAATTGGGGGTTAGGGTGCGGGTTGGGGTGAGGGCTCCGGTCGGGGCTAGGGATGAGGAGTTGAGGGTGCTCCGGGCTGGGACCGAGGGGTTCAGTGGGAGGGAGATCAGGGTTGGGGCGTGGGAGGGGTCACTCTAAAAACAAAAGGCTTCAGATGGATTCAGCCGATGACCCAGACTACATCAGACAGAGATTGGGATCAGTCACACACTTTACTTGCATCATTAACAGAGGTGGTGAGTGTATATCACATTCAGACATCAGACCTAGACACTACAGTAGGTTTATTGAAAACATCCATTGCCTTAAACATAAGTCAAAATAAATTGGTAGAAGCATCATAGAAACACAAAACAAGCAGCCTCAAGGGAAAAATAGCAATAGTTTTCACCTAATACCACGTTTTTATGTGTTTGATGGTTTCCAGACTCCATTAAATTCCTGGGATGAGCTCCCAGCCCCACTGAAGTCAATGGGAATTTTGCCATTGATTCAGTGAGGCCGAAATTTCATAGTGGTATGCAGGACTTCATCATGCCATTGATTTATACTTTATCATTGCGCCATACATATTGTAGGCCAGGGCATCTGACAATGTGACCATAACTGCAAATGTATTTAGAGGAACAGAGTAAATGTAAGGGGAAAATCCAAACTTTCTCAGCTGGCTTGGATGGCAGCGAAGCTCATGTTAACTTGTTCATTCAGAAAGAATGAACACAGATTTTTCCAGATAGGAAATAGAGGCGACATAAGTGACTAGAAATAAATATGGTGAACAAGCTACTCTGAGAGTGTTTGTGAATCACTTCTTGTTAATGTGTATTGAAAGTCCTGATTATATTCTGGAATCACCTTTCTGCCCTATATGGCAGATATGCCTCCAGACTACATGCGTAAATTTTGTACTTGATTCGCTTTTTCTTATATCTTTGCTTCCTTTCATCTTGGTAGCTTGCTCAGGAGTTAGCAGGCAGATGCCTGTGTATTACACACAGAGGACTGAGGTTTGTGTGTGTGCATGCTGTGTGAAGATCAAACAAACTCCATAAAGCCACTGCGGTGTATGTTTCTTCTTGCAAGTAACACCTGTGTAAATGGAGACGGGATTGTATTGAACACAGGCTGCCCAAATATGTGTAAAAGAAAATGATGTTTTGGGGCCATAATTAGAAGCAAGGAAACTAGAACAGCCAATACTTGATGCTATTAGTAGTGTCAAACCAGCAGGGTGAGACTTGTGAGCATGGGAGACTGGACTTTCTTGGCTGCTGGGCTCACAACTGTAGAACTCACTTCTACAATGAATAAGAGTGGCTGTGGGCCTTAGTTCTTTAAGAGCAAAATGCAGAACTCATGTGGCTTAGCTTATGCACATTAAGTACATAATTTTTAAACTGTGGGGGAGTGGGAGAAAAACATAAGTAATAAAATATTCAAATGGTGAAGAGCATGGTCTAAAAATATGGAAGAGCTGGGAGGGGAGCTTCAGAAGTGACCCTCAGATTGCAGCATTGTCCTTGATCTTGTCTGCAGTTTGAGTCATCATGGGGCACCAATTCGGGACATTGTGTTATTCGGAACAGAGTAGAAGTTAGCTGTTCTGCTAAAGTTAGCATGAGTAGATGCAGAGAGAAAATGATGGAAATGGATGAGAGACCACTGCTCTTGCATTGTTGGTGAGGACAACTGCTGTACAGGCCAAATTCTGCTTGCCTTATTCATTCCAATAGTGACTTCAGGGGAACTGCTTGTGGGCCAAGTACTTCAAAGGGAATAAGAACCTCAGAGTTTTTGGCCCTGTGTGACTAGGATTTGGCCACATGACTGTGGCTATATAAAATAGGTATTCTAAAACTTGTGAGAGCGGGCAACACTGCAAGTCTTAATGCTAGTTGGTGTTTTTCTTAAAGCCCTAGTTCCTCAATTCATGCTGTCATAAGAATCTTTGTTTTCATTTTTTAAAAATAAGTTTTTCTAGCCCTCATGGTTATAAAGAAAAGAGCTGAAGGTATCCTATAGATTAAAAAATCCAGAACACAAATAAAAGACGAAAAAATTAATCAAGGATTTTTGAAAGCCTGGGGTTCGCTATGCTGGACTTGAAGTTTCAACCATATTGATTTTGTCCAGAATGACTTCTTTGTATTATTTTCCTGGTTATCTTTTCAAACATTTTACTCTTTACATTGAGCTAGTTCTGTATCACTTTTTTTTTTTAAATGGAAACTTTGTTTTCTGGATATTTATAGAGAAAAGTGGCTAATACAGGCTCACATTGGTGACTTTCCAATACTGAAGACTGTTTTAAGTCCTATAAAATATGAATGTGTTAAAGATGGATCAGCAACAGTTTGATTTATATTAGGTTCCTATAGGTTATATTACACTTTTCCTTAAAAGAGATTTAATTTTGAAGATGAGTTAAATACAAATATGTTCAGTAAAGCAAAAATTAGTATTGTAAACTGCAGATCTTTCAGCCTTACTGGAACATTTATTCTTTGTGTTTACTTGCTCTAAAAATATCCTTTTTCTTACTTAGCTCTTGTGGTTTTTAAGAAACTTGGCTACATTTTTTAAACTCCATTGTTAACCATAGCAAAGTTACTCTTTCATCACATCTTCCAAAAACAAACATCCCAAGCCCTTTCTTTCTGCTCTGTCCTCCTGAACACAAAGCTCATCATCACCACTGCAAAGTCACAAATCCTGCCAAATACCACATTCTTTGCAGCTGTTTCCAATAAATAAATCTAAACTTTAGCCTTCTACTGTCCATCTGTTTATGGAGACTCCTAATTTAAGGTTGACTGCTCCAGCTGCTTCTCAAGGAAGTGATAGCCATCGCTGTGCAGTCTGGGGTAACTGAAATTTCAGAGTGGAGTGAATTTGACCTACGCCTATGTTTTTACTACTGCTCCAACATTATGGCAGTTAACCCTCTCCCAGATTTCAGCTGCTACCATTTTTTCATAGCTCAGATTCAATCTAAGAGCCTTCTTGGAGACCCTTGCAGAATGTAAATGTATGGAAAGAAAGAGTTAATCTTGGCTTTCAGAATTAGACTCACTGAAAACATGATTTTGAAAAGTGCTCAACAGCCACAATCTGGTCCAAATTTTCAGAAGCTCAATTCCCACTTAGGCATGTAAATAAAGTGGCTGTGTTTTCACTAGTGCACAGCACCTAAGTCACTCCCATTGCTCTCAGTAGGAGCTGCTGAGCACTTTTTTGAATATCTGAACCTTAATTTTTGTCATGTCCCAAAAGAATCTTGGGTCCTGGAGGTGGCTAAAATCCCGCAGCACCTAAATGTCTGCCCCTGAGCACGAGCATTGCTGCCTTGGTCTAGGTGCATGGGCACCTATCTCACACCTGATAATCCCCAGAGTGATTCTCACACCAGGTGAAACTAGGCATGGGGTCCACCTTTCCCATCTGCAGGGTCCAATCCAGTTAGGTCTTCTCAGAGCACGCCTAACTCTTCACAAACTCCTTCCCCCTCAACCTTTTCGTTAGGCATGGACCGCTGTCATTCTTGCAAGAAACAACTTAGGCACCTGGCTACAGGAGAGGGCTGCCAGCTGAGTCCGCAGCAGAGATAGGCACCTCCCTCCAGACTGGATTTAGATGCCTAAGTCCCAGAGGGAGGGGGAGATCCTTAGGATCTGCTCAGCATCTGCTATTGGCTAGCTTAAGCGGCCTCTCGCCTAATGTGCTGGCTTTTGTGAACCCACTTCTTAGGCGCCTGACTCTCCCCAGGCATTGTATAGGGAGCCTGGGTGCCTAATTCAGGGTTGTAAATTCACTAGGCTGCTGGGTGCCTAAAAGCTATTGCTGCGCCTATGCGTCTCTGTGAATATAGTCTTAAGTGACTTGTTCTAAATCACAGGAAACCTGTGAGCGATAAAGGTGAGGAACTGCTTGCCCTGTGTTCACTCCATTAGACTGCATTGCCTCTCCCATATAACAAACATTCACTACTTAAGCTTTGCAACACCCTTCCCCCCCCCCCCCCCCAGGTAGTTAATTATTATGCTTATTTTAGAAGATGGGAGGAGGAGAAACTGAGGCATGAAAGGGGATCTTTTACCTGGGCCGTATACTGAGTTACTAGATGAGAACCAGTCTTAGAACTCCGAATTTCCTGACCTTCAGCATTTATTCCTCCCGATCATGGCACCTCCCACAGAATAACAATGAGAAAAGTTTGACCATGATAAAATCTGAAATGCAGTACAAAGGCTTAGAGTTGAAAAGGGTAGTGTAATTCACTGATCCAGGTTTTAAGCTAGAGCAACAGACAAAATCTAAGACCCAAATGATGGAAGAGTGAAAATTCAGAGGAGGTTGTTGCACCAGGTTTCCTATACGTCTGACTAAAGTGCCCCTGTGAATTCAATTAAGGGGCTACAACGGGAACCCCTGCCTTTCTTGCTTGCCTTACATCCTGTACTGGCAGTTAAGACTGGCTAGGGTGTTTGCAGACAGTACCTGGAATTGAGCTGACCTGGCTTGTGGCAAAGCTATTTCCGCTGTGGGCCCCTGACTTGCCAGCTTCTTGTTCTTGACAGTCTGCCACGGTCTGGCAGCTTTGGGAGCATGGCAGTCTTCAAAGCATAATGTAGCGTGTATTTATTTGGTTAAATGTATGTGTTGTTTCTGGCATTCTGATGGCTTCATATATTCTGACTCACAGCAATTATGGTAGTTTTGTGCTACTTATTGCGGGGAGCTAGCATAATTGGTTCTTAATTTAATGTGATATAGTACTTAGATGCTATGACAAGAAGTGCTTTAAAAATAAATAAAATAAAATGTACCTAGCCAAAATGGAAGTAGGTCTATGTGTGTGTGTGACACAAGAACAGCTGTAAGTGTGGACGTGATTGGGTTCATATTCTTCTACTGGCTGTGTTTGTTAATGGATAACTAAGATAAGAGTCGATAGTCCAACAATGGGGAGGTTTCCTCTGTGTTAGTTTTGGACCAGACAAAGGCAGTTTTGAGGCTTGTAAAAGTCAAATGTTCCTGGGCTGATTTGTGAAAGGGGACAGGCTCCTTCATACTATAAGGAAGTAATTTGTGTTTGACTATGATAAGTTTGGGTGTTGCTCTGCTCTGTCAAAAAGCAGAACACAGACGCACGAAGGCATGGTTTGGCAATCTGACAGTATTTGTTTGGGTTCTGGTCTTGACCAACATTGTCAGAGCTTTAGGCCCGGAAGTTTGGTTAGTAAAATGTATGTATGTTTTTATAAAAACTAATAGGAATAGAAACCTTTTCAGTAATTGAAATACAAAGGGCAATTTTGTTTTGTATTTAAGTATTCCCTTCCACCTTCCCTTCCCCCTGCACTGCTCACCCACAGGCTGTGTGAGGAAAAGAACACAAATGGGAGAGGTGACCGCATGTAGCGGAGGAAGAGTGACACTGACTCTGTGCTAAATGCTGTCAAATGCACAAAATAAACAGTGGAAGGAGAAAGTAACTTTAATCTGTCAGTTTTTAGCAATTTTAGGGGTTACTTGTAATAACAGAAGGTAAATATATTCAGACTGGAGTGTGCATTGTTTTTTAAGGTGAACGCTGTCCCTTTAACACAAGCAAAACGAAAGCCCAGTTGCAGACAACTCCTTCAAAGCCCCCGAACCATTCCACAGGCAATCTTTCTCCTCTCTGTCTGCCAAACATTTAGTTTATAATCTTTCTTTTGGTCATCTGTGCAAGGGGAGAGGAAACTAAAGCTGGGGTTAGCCCTCTTGCACTCATTTCACAGGAGTACTTAGATTTCATTACTTCATGTTGATATTTGCCGTTTGGAAATAATAATCTTTGATTGGTACTAAGAGGCAATAGGACCTATTAAAGTATAAAGTTCAGACTAATCAAATAATGGTCCCTATAAGGTTTGCAGGAGTCACAAAATGGGAGGCGTGGAAAGAAGGGCTAATGCTGCCAATCTCATTTCAAAGATGATACTCGAAGCCCATGGTTCGTTGCGATCATAAACATAGCACAGAATGCATAATTTTATATGTAAAATAGTGAGTTTTTAGATGGGCTCATGTTGACCAGTATGACATCTCCAGTAGTCAGCTGTCCCTCTTTGCTGCACGCTGCTTGGATTGCATAATGTTGAATTGAAGTTATAACCCACTTAATTAGCGCAAGCAACACATTTGTTTTCTCTAGTTCTTAAATCATTCTCTCTGGCTAGGAAAATAAGTTGAATGTTTAGAAAGAGTTGGCTACATAACCCCAAGGGAAAGATACAGATAGTCTGGAAGCTATTTTTTGTACTTTACTCCAATTTTTGCTTGTTGATGTTTATAAAACTTTTGTGAATTGTTTTAGATTGCCCTGACACCTTTCTGACTGACCTTCAGCCTCCCCTCCCAGAAAATAAGTGTAAAGCCACCTCAATCCTTGGTAATGTGATATGAGCCGAAGAAGATATTATTAGACTTAAGGAGAATACTGGGGACTGAAATTTATAACAGTCTTAGTAACATCCATGACCACGTGGTGTCTCTTCCTCCTACCCCACTGCCCATTACAACCTTTAAAAGGTCACATATGTTTAAATTATGCTGCTAGTGTGAAAGTTGTATAATAAAATATCTGTTATGCACAGATCTTTACTTGAAAGACAGGAAAAATGTGTGTCCAGCAGCTTTCAGCAGTCATCAGGACGGATGGCCCAATATGTATGTGATTTTTTAAATGCTTAGTTGCATTTCTTGTTTTTGCCCTTAAACATGTTTAGACCGCTACGTTTGCTATAAAAAGTGTGTGTGGGTGTGTAATGATATTTACTGTTATCTGTAGCAGTAATTCTAATGTTAACATACCTCACTGTTGTGGATTTAAGTCTTTATTATGGCTTCTGGTAGGGTTTTAACTCCTCAGTTTCTCACTATTGCATGGGTGGGTATGAGATCACTGAGGGACCTGATGTAGAATCATAGAATATCAAAGTTGGAAGGGACCTTAGGAGGTCATCTAGTCCAACCCCCTGCTCGAAGCAGGACCAATCCCCAATTTTTGCCCCAGATCCCTAAATGGCCCCCTCAAGGATTAAACTCACAACCCTGGGTTTAGCAGGCCAATGCTCAAACCACTGAGCTATCCCTCCCCCTGTACGACATAGAATCATAGAATCTCAGGGTTGGAAGGGACCTCAGGAGGCCATCTAGTCCAACCCCCTGCTCAAAGCAGGACCAACCCCAACTAGATCATCCCAGCCAGGGCTTTGTCAAGCCTGACCTTAAAAATCTCTAAGGAAGGAGATTCCACCACCTCCCTCGGTAACCCATTCCAGTGCTTCACCACCCTACTAGTGAAAAAGTTTTTCCTAATATCCAACCTAAACCTCCCCCTCTGCAACTTGAGACCATTACTCCTTGTTCTGTCATCTTCTACCACTGAGAACAGTCTAGATCCATCCTCTTTGGAACCCCCTTTTAGGTAGTTGAAAGCAGCTATCAAATCCCCCCTCACTCTTCTCTTCTGCAGGCTAAACAATCCCACTTCCCTCAGCCTCTCCTCATAAGTCATGTGCTCCAGCCCCCTAACCATTTTTGTTGCCCTCCGTTGGACTCTTTCCAATTTATCCACATCCTTCTTGTAGTGTGGGGCCCAAAACTGGACACAGTACTCCAAATGAGGCCTCACCAGTGCCGAATAGAGGGGAATAATCACGTCCCTCGATCTGCTGGAAATGCCCCTACTTCTACAGCCCAAAATGCCGTTAGCCTTCTTGGCAACAAGGGCACACTGTTGACTCATATTCAGCTTTTCGTCCACTGTAACCCCTAGGTCCTTTTCTGCAGAACTGCTGCCCAGCCATTCGGTCCCTAGTCTGTAGCAGTGCATGGGATTCTTCCGTCCTAAGTGCAGGACTCTGCACGTGTCCTTGTTGAACCTCATCAGATTTCTTTTGGCCCAATCCTCTAATTTGTCTAGGTCCCTCTGTATCCTATCCCTACCCTCGAGCGTATCAACCACTCCTCCCAGTTTAGTGTCATCTGCAAACTTGCTAAGGGTGCAGTCCACACCATCCTCCAGATCGTTGATGAAGATATTGAACAAAACCGGCCCCAGCACCGACCCTTGGGGCACTCCACTTGATACCGGCTGCCAACTCGACATGGAGCCATTGATCACTACCCGTTGAGCACGACCATCCAGCCAGTTTTCTATCCACCTTACCGTCCATTCATCCAGCCCATACTTCTTTAACTTGCTGGCAAGAACACTGTGGGAGACTGTATCAAAAGCTTTGCTAAAGTCAAGAAATAGCACATCCACTGCTTTCCCCTCATCCACAGAGCCAGTTATCTCATCATAGAAGGCAATTAGGTTAGTCAGGCATGACTTGCCCTTGGTGAATCCATGCTGACTGTTCCTGATCACTTTAAGTGGTTCAGAATTGATTCCTTGAGGACCTGTTCCATGATTTTTCCAGGGACTGAGGTGAGACTGACTGGCCTGTAGTTCCCCGGATCTTCCTTCTTCCCTTTTTTAAAGATGGGCACTACATTAGCTTTTTTCCAGTCATCCGGGACCTCCCCCGATTGCCATGATTTGTCAAAGATGATGGCCAATGGCTCTGCAATCACATCGGCCAACTCCTTTAGCACCCTCGGATGCAGTGCATCCGGCCCCATGGACTTGTGTTCGTCCAGCTTTTCTAAATAGTCCCGAACTACTTCTTTCTCCACAGAGGGCTGGTCACCTCCTCCCCATACCCTGCTGCAGAGTGCAGCCGCCTGGGAGCTGCCCTTGTCTGTGAAGACCGAGGCAAAAAAAGCATTGAGTACACTAGCTTTCTCCACATCCTCTGTCACTAGATTCCCTCCCTCATTCAGCAAGGGGCCCACACTTTCCTTGACTTTCTTCTTGTTGCTCACATACCTGAAGAAACCCTTCTTGTTACTCCTAACATCTCCGGCTAGCTGCAACTCCAAGTGCGATTTGGCCTTCCTAATTTCACTCCTGCATGCCTGAACAATATTTTTATACTCCTCCCTGGTCATTTGTCCAATCTTCCACTTCTTGTAAGCTGCTTTTTTGTGTTTAAGACGAGCAAGGATTTCACTGTTAAGCCAAGCTGGTCACCTGCCATATTTACTTTTCTTTCTACACATCGGGATGGTTTGTTCCTGCAACCTCAATAAGGATTCTTTAAAATACAGCCAGCTTTCCTCGACTCCTTTCCCCCTCATGTTATTCCCCCAGGGGACCTTGCCCATCAGTTCCCTGAGGGAGTCAAAGTCTGCTTTTCTGAAGTCCAGGCTGTGTATTCTACTGCTCTCCTTTCTTCCTTGTGTCAGGATCCTGAACCCGACCATCTCATGGTCACTGCCTCCCAGGTTCCCATCCACTATTGCTTCCTCTACTATTTCTTCCCTGTTTGTGAGCAGCAGGTCAAGAAGAGCTTTTCCCCTAGTTGGTTCCTCCAGCAATTGCACCAGGAAATTGTCCCCTACACTTTCCAAAAACTTCCTGGATTGTCTGTGGACCGCTGTATTGCTCTCCCAGCAGATATCGGGGTGATTAAAGTCACCCATGAGAACCAGGGCCTGTGATCTAGTAACTTCTGTTAGTTGCTGGAAGAAAGCCTCGTCCACCTCATCCCCCTGATCTGGTGGTCTGTAGCAGACTCCCACCACGACATTACCCCTGTTGCTCACACTTCTAAATTTAATCCAGAGACTCTCAGGTTTTTCTGCAGTTTCATACTGGAGCTCTGAGCAATCATACTGCTCTCTTACATACAACGCAACTCCCCCACCTTTTCTGCCCTGCCTATCCTTCCTGAACAGTTTATATCCATCCATGACAGTACTCCAATCATGTGAGTTATCCCACCAAGTCTCTGTTATTCCAATTACATCATAAAATGTATTGTGTGTCGTAAAATACATAGCACAACTGGGTGAGCTACCATCCTGAGACCAAATTTCTCTATCATTACCCAGAATATATATTTAAAAATAATATTTAAAGTTCTGCATTTAGATCCCTGAAAATAATTTTTTGAAGTCTAGACCCTACTATAACAGTGCTATCAGGCACTGCTGTCTTTATCTGCATGACAAAAAGTTTATCTCTTGCTACATGGAAGGAATATATGTTAGAGCTGTGACTGATGAGCCCCATGTGCACTGTACATCAACCACTGCAATAAAGCGTACTGGAATATTGATGCATCAGGAACATCAGTGTTTAAAAATCCAGATTATTTACTGTCAGTGCATTCACTGTCTAAACCACCCCTCTGGGAATATTTGTTCTTATTCAAACATATGGCAGTTCTGGAATGATTTGTTGTTGCATTTTAGTGATTAATATCTGATATTTGCCAACCTAGAGCCTGTAGATTGAATTCAATTTGAAAATCAGTTTAACTGTGGCCTAATGCAGGCTTTCTGTCAATAAAGCTTTGACCCTCCCAGGTTTTGAGCAGTCTTGTGAAGTGCAGCGCATCCTCGACTCCCATTGCTTGCAATGGTGCTCAGCTCCTTGCAGGATTGAGCCCTTAGTTAACAATCTTGAAAGTATACCTCAGAAGCCCCACAGGGATCTTCATTGCTGTTGCCATTCCTCTCCAGTTCAATTTCATTTCCTTTGATTTTTTGAGGCAGGACTCCTTTGTCCACGCCACATACACCTATCATATAAATCTTTCTGCAATGTCTGTTTCAACTTCTAAAGTTGCTTGACTCCCAGCTAACCTTGGCGGGCTGTGTGTTGAATGTGCATGAAGCTGGAAACTTGTCAGCTGGGAGTCTCAGCTGACATCTTTGCCTCCCTTAAGAAAACTAACTACCTCTTATTTTACCTTTCATTTGGTCATTAGAAAAGATGTGGTATTTTGGTCTGTGATTGATGGACTAAACGGGGCGGCTACTTCCTCCCCTTGGGTCTAGAACGAAATCACATTTGAATGTTCAACAATTTGTCCATTATAATTAACAATCTTATTGTGAAGGGCTCATTGTTTTTAGTTTATTAATGTTTCACACAGTGTTTAAAAGCATGGAGCCAAGAATAGTTTGAATATAATGAATAGAGAGTTGAGCCTCTTGAGTGTTTATCCAGACTACACCCAAATTAATCTTTGTTGGGCCTCAGGCTGTTTAGCAATTCAGCTCTTTCCTACAAAGTAATCTGACCATATCACTTATGGGCCCCCAGCCTTAATGCAGGGAAGCCATTATTTTTTGTACCCTGGGCTGTTGGAGAAATGTGTGTGTAATGGTAGTAAGCCTTTGCCTATTTTGGTAATAAAACACTAAAATAAAATAAATATTGTTTTTATGTTTGTGATCTTTTAATTTAATGTTATGGCACTTTGAGCTGCTACAGAGAGGAGCGTTTAGTAATTAGAAAATGCAATGAATAAATATTACTACTGTTTTTCTGTGTAAGGCATAGGAGGAGAACCAAATCCATCCAGAATGTTACATTATAAGCGCATGCTGTAGAATTCTGGTTCTACACCCTTGACTTCTGTTACCTTCTCAGTTTTTGGCAGGCACTTGTTAATTCTCTAGTTTGCATATTTTTTTCAGTGAAGAAACAGGAGCGTACATGAAGAAATTCTCACTGAAGAAAAGGCACTAGAGTTGTCATGCACAACTTACAGCATGCAGACTGCATCTAGTCTGGATGGCCATATGTGTTGCTCTCAAGGGTTTTGTGCACCTGACTGGCACATTGCTCAGTGAGTCTGAGTGTTGCGCAAAGCAGACAGAACACTGTTCTTGTGAATTGGCAGCCTAGGGAATATTGAGCAAGTAGAGTGGAGTGTGTGGGAGTCGCCTCAGTGCTCACATAGGAGGGGCAGGCAAAGGGATGGGAAAAGGAGTAAACAGGAACTTACTTCAGCTGGTGAGGAAGGAGCATTCCCTCTTTTTCTCTGCAGCCGGGAGCAGGGCTGCAAGAGGGAGTAAACAAAATTCAAACTAACAAATGTCCAAACTGGCTTGAGTTGGGAAAGAACTTGCTGCTGTGTTGTGATGATGCATTATTGTCATGTTGTGCATCAGAGCAACACCAGGAATTTAGTAAACAGCCCTGTTGAACTGTCTGAAGCTCTATTTAGTGACAAAATGCCTCCGTATGTTAAAAGCCCCGTACCTCTGCAATAGCGTTTGAAAGACTAATATCAAAGGACAAATTCGTCTCTCAGTTGAACTGCTGCATCTCCCATTGATTTAGTGGGGGTTTTGTGCATGTGTTTAAGGGCAGAATTTGGCTCAAGCTTTTAGTTGTGTACTGAACCTGAAGGAAGATACCTTCATATTCAGTATATTAAAAATGAACTCAACCTTAATTATGCAGGTGTTGCCACAATTCCACCATTAAAGTTCTCCTTTTCTACTTTAGGAGCACCGGAAATATAAATACTGATCAGCCCTATGTATGTTTAAAATTGGAGTTTGAAACTGTAACAGCAGCAATAGCTTTTTAAAGTATGTGGTATGTGCATTATCTGTGAATGTCTCCAAGGGCTGGTCTACACTAAGCCCCCAATTCGAACTAAGATACGCAACTTCAGCTACGTGAATAACGTAACTGAAGTCGAAGTATCTTAGTTTGAACGAAAAGGTACTTACCATGGGTCCACATGCAGCAGGCAGGCTCCCCCGTCGACTCTGCCTACTCCGTTCGTGGAGTAGGATTACTGGTGTCGACGGCGAGCACTTCCGGGTTCGATTTATCACGTCTAGACAAGACACGATAAATCGATCCCAGAAGATCGATTGCTTGCCGCCGAAGCAGCGGGTAAGTATAGACGTACCCCAAGAGAGCCTGTTTCCTTAGCTTTAAGGAGGTAATGGGCACAAATTGCAGCTAAGAGAGGCTAGGCAGTGAGATTTTGATTCTGTATATTAATTAATGGACAGTCAAAGGAAGCAACAGTAAGTGCAGCTGAACATAATCAGAAATGAGTTGGACAGGAAAATGCTACAGGCAGTGGGACAGAGGGAGGCATGAAAGCTTGCAGGGATAAGTAGACTAAACTAGATACAGATGGATCTTGACCCATTGGAAGCCTTTTAGAGTTATTGTTATTGTTTAGAGTCCAAGTTATTGAATTGGTGCTAGGAGCGCCAATGGTGTGATGTGTTGCATCCCAATAAGGAGCTGGGTTGCTGCACAGTGCATAGGCTGGAGCACCTTTTTTGCTTCCACCTTAAATCCCAGACAAAGCATATGGCAGGAGTGCAGCATGGAGGTGGCAAGATCAACACTGAAAATATATGATCCAGAAAAAAAAAATTAGCATTTGAAAGCAGCTTCTTTGCTAGCAGAGGAGCACTTCAACAAGATTTAATTACTGTAGCAGGTATGCAGGATACTGGTCAATGTGCCTTAGACTTCCAGAAGAGTCATGGAGGGAGAAAATGGGTGCATATCGTATCCATCTGAACACTGATTATCATTCAGAAATAAGAACCAATGTATGCAGCTTCTGCAGCTCTGCTGAAGTGAGCTTTTCAAATCCTCAATACTTGGTTTAGTTCACACGGTTTCTTTCGTGTTGACATGGCTGTGGTTGCCCAGAATGTTGTATCTTATGGCAATGAAACCAAGCATTAGAGGAGATAAGGGTGGCATTGGTATGTGTAATAGTTGTCTTAAAATAGCCAGCCCAAAGAAGTAGTTAAGGTTCTGTAATTGTCCAGTTCTAAAATAGCTGTGTGTTCTGTCAGACTGAAATAGAATAATGGGATAGAACTGCTGCAGGGGCCAGTCCTGCAAAGTTCTGAGCTCCTCCTGGCTTCTGAACTGTCACACTTGTGTTGTACTTGAAGACAAAATTATAAACTTCTATCAACCTTCTCTGCAACTGATTTGCAAGTATTAGCTTTTGCTTTAGCAACCCACATGATGGGAGCAGGGGGACACTAGTATATCAGAAACAGGATGCAAAGTGCAAAAATAGCCCTAGGGTTTTTTTCCCTATCAAAATACGGGTTTGAACAGTCACATTTTTAACTAGTTAGAGCAGCATTCACTGTGCAACAGAGGTAGCCAAATCTGACACATTGTCACCAGTGACACTAGAAAATCATTATGAACTTTTAAAATAAGAATATTTGGCGTTTTTGGTTATTGCCATGCTGGTTAACTTCTTGGACTGCTTAGTGCTGCCCTTGTTTAACCACTGAAGTAAGACTGAAGCACAGCAGTTGTTCTCAGCTGGACAGTTTGCAGTGTGTATTATTGACTTGGATCTGTAAGTACCATGTGTAGTGTTCTTTGGAATGTTAGTCTAATGCACAACACACAGTTAAGACCTCAGCCTGGCTTGATTCCCTGTGGCAGATTAATTTGTCTTGGCACTGGTACAGTATTCTTTGTGTCATAATTTTCCTTTTCAAGGAACAGGGTTTTTCAGTATTATCACCTCAGTTGCAGCGATTGAAAGGAAAGTGCTGTAGTACTGGGGATTTACTTGAAGACCTTTTCTTGCTGTAATTTTCCATTCTTATATGTTGAAGTAAAAGGGTTCATTTATTTTTATATATTTATTAGGGCTGTCAATTAATCGCAGTTAACTCACGCGATTAACTCAAAAAAATTAATCGCAATTAATTGCAGTTTTAATCACACTGTTAAACAATAGAATACGAATTGAAATTTATTAAATATTTTGGATGTTTTTCTACATTTTCATATATATTGTATTCTGTGTTGTAACTGAAATCAGTGTATGTTTTTTATTACAAATATTTGCACAGTAAAAATGATAAACCAATGAAATTATTGTTTAACAGTGCAATTAATCGCACAATTACTTTTTTTTTAATCGCTTGACAGCCCTTATATAAAAATGTAAAGGATCAACAGTTGTTGGGAGCTATTGAACTTTGTATAAATGTTAACTCCATCTGAGGACTTGGGAGCTTTTTTTTTTTGTGTGCCTTCCTATAGAAATCAGATCTCATCCTATTTAAAACCTCTATCAAAAAAATGTTCTAAAATATTATCAAATCCTACAGGAGGCATCATTCATTAAAAATATGACACTGAAAAAGCTGAATGAGTGACATGTTTCACGTTATCGATGATGAAATTAAAATTGAATGTATTACATTAGAGGGTCTTGTATGTAGTTATGGATGAACCTTTTAAGGTTTTGGAGTGCATGGGACTCTGCAATTTTAGAAGCCTATTCAAGTCCCTGTGGTCCTGAAATCAGTTGGGGAATTGTGTGAATTCAGAGCAGTGTATCCAGTTCTATATCCTCTGTTTCATGATGCTGGCAGAAAAGTAATAAAATGTAGGATGCCCTCAAATGTGTTGGGTAGAAGAAAATTGAGTTAATCATGGGACATTCTAGGCCAGATTCTTAGACCCCTGCAAATCCGCAGCTATCTGCTGTATATTTGTGGACCATTTTTGCGTATCGTGGATGGATGTGGATCCAAATTTTATATCTAAAGCCCTGCAAATCTGTGGATCATTTTTGCGGATCATGGATTGGATGCAGATACAAATTTTGTATCAATGCAGGGCTCTACAGATCCTCATCTGGTGTACATTGATAAAGCGCCACCAGCTGATGATCTGGCACAGAAGTGGAAGGTTAATTTTCAGTATTAATTTTATATGTATGTAATCTTTTTCTAATCAAAATATTTTAAATCCTCACAAGGTGAGCCAATTTTATCAATAGTTACAAATATGGCTTTGGGTCACTTCCATTCATGGAGATCGGGATACATCACCCTTAACTAATGGAATAGAATACTGTATGCTAACTGCACCTGATATAACCAGGACTCCAATCCTGCAGATACTTATGCGTGAGAGGAAGAACTCTGTGGACATAAGCGGTCTCATTGAGTTATCGAAACCTGAGTTCAATGGCACCACTCAATCCATAAAATTACTCAAGTTCCATTGGTTCATGAATTGATTTCCAGAAGATTTGTGTGCTCTGAATTGGTTTATAAACAGAGAAATAGGGAGACTTGAAAAAATGGAATCCTTATACAAAGGTACAAAATAGACCATTCTTTTCATTGTACTCCCTGGATGTGTCAAAGTCCTACTAGATATAATAGGAATCTCTCTGAAGCTCACTTCAGTAAACGAATAATTAACAAATAGAAATAGAAAATAAACCTTTCCTTGCAGCAAAATACTGTTAGGAATGGCCCTCTGTTCCTTCTAGGGAACAAAACTGGTTGTGGAATTGTAATCCATCATTTTCCCATTTGCTAAACAGAAATATTCTGCAGTCATTCCTTTGCTATTCTGGGCCTGTGCTCCTTCATAGTTATGCTTTTCCTGTGGCTTTGGCAGCATCTGCAGTGGTGTAAAGCTGACCAGAACTGAGTAGTCCTAAACAGTGTCAGACTGTAGCTGTCCCCCAGGTCCTCATCTTTCCTCTCTACTGGCATATGTACCCCTAATACATGGATTTATCACAGGCTAAGGGAACGTTTTTGGTGAAGGCAACACGACAGTGCTTTGTTCCAACTCTTTCAAGTCTGCTGCTTTGCCCAGCTCTTTCAAACAGAGGTGCTTCTCTCCAATGAACTGCAATACTTGCTTCACTTGACAAATGACTGATCAAATATAGGTGTAGTCTTAAATTGCAAATAAATCCGTTTGTAAAATGGTCTTGTCAGGCTTTTTGCCTGCTGAAATCTGAGTTTCTCTTGCTTCAGTGAGATCGTCACTGTTGCAGAGTAAAACTCAGAATCATTAGTTTAGGGTCTTGCTAGTAATCAAATGAGGGGCTCGTATTTTCCTAGTGAATAGTTCTCAAATGTAATGTTTGTCTATGCATGTGTTATGTTAAAAGCTTAAGATCTCTTAACCAGTTTTTAGTATGTATATAATTTTAATTTCACTGTGTGTGTGTCCGTCCGTCCGTCCCAGGAATGAGATTATAATAGATTATCAAATCATAAAAAATGCTCTCGGAGAAGTATGAAGTCTCTTTTTAAAATTTTTTTAAATGAATTAGAGAACAGACTATTTAAACATCATCCTGGAGTTCAGTAACAAAGGGTCCTTGTGCTCCCAAAACTCCCATTAACTTGAGTGAGTGATCTGAATGGACTAGGAATGAAGAATTGGTGGGACCCTTGCTTGTAATGTTTTTAATGTAGATTTTGAGTTCCAAAGGTACCAATTTCATAACAGTAGTTTGCTTAACATCCAACTATTTTTAAATAAGTCCTAATGTAAGGGTATTTCCTTCATTAGAATGGAGAATGAAAGATTAAGTCAAACAGGGAAATAAATTAATGTGGTTAAACTATTCCTTTCAACACTGTCTTAGGAACATGAGCAACAAGTGTAGGATTGCCTCTGATTTCTGTAATTCTAGATATTTTGCAGAATGAATGGCACACTGAAAAGCAGAAGCAGTGGTGTTTTTGAGATTAGGCAACTACGTGTTTTAATGGGGAAGAAAAGTAAAATCATCTAGATAGGAAATACTAAGGAAAAAACATGGCTTTTGTGAGAGCAGTATTGTCAGCAGTCAAAAATTGTGAGTCTGACTTAAATATGGAGATTAAAAAAGCATAATAAATCACTTTTCATTCTGTTCTGCCCAGTGACTGTTTGATTGTTTAGGCAAAGACCACTGCCCCCACTTTGTGATCATTTAAAATTGACTATTCATCCTTAAAGGAGCATACACAAATGCAGGTCTTCCTCTTGGCTGTTTTGGTTGGGGACTTCAGTTACTGTCATTTTTTCTCTCCCCATCAATTTTCTGTGTCCAGCTTGCATGCAACATTCACTCAGCCCCCACCTTTTCTCTCCTTTACTCCAACTTCACATTGTGCTTCCCCCCCTGACTGTCCCACAATCTCCCTCCCACCTTATATTTCTCTTACCTTCACTGTCTTCACATTCCCCTGTACACTCCTCAGTCTCTGTGCTCCTGCCCCACAGCCCCACATCTCTCCTCAGCCTCCCTCCTCCACTCCGTGTTTTCACGACAACCCAATCCCTTTAGTATCTCTCTTCAGTCTCTTTATTGTCCCTACCCTTCCACACCCATTCCCATGTATCCTCTGGGCTGGGAAAGTGTAAACGTGTCTTTGCACTTGTTGTAAACAAGGACAGTTGTGTTTAAAATCATGTTAGCGGGTTGTGCTTAAGCATGACCTCTAACACGATTTAAAACATGACAGCCATTGACTGTACTAAGCCCCACAATTTCAAAAGTGACAGGTGATTTTGGGTGCCTCCATTTTTTGCATGTCCAACTTGAGACACCTGGAAAAAGAGCTGATTTTCAGAGTGTATTTTCCCAGCATCTCAGGCTTTTGTCTCCTGCGTGGTCCACACGTGGACATTAGGACTGTCATCTTTATTGAAGGAAACCTTGCTTTTGGCCTTCTGAAAACAATAGGAGACCGTGGCCCTTTAGAATAAGTGAAAACTTAGTGAGATTGCTGCAGTGGTATATTGGTGTAGCTAGGTACTTACATTGCTGTAGTATTTGAGCACCTGAAATCAAGAGAATCTTGTTTTTTAAAGCACATAAAATTATGTGATAAAATAATGAAAGTTGGCAGCTCTGCAACAACTATACCCAGCCATTGAGATGATGTCGATTAGGAGTAGTTCTGGCATTCATACAGTTGTGCAAGCATCCTGTCATTGTGGTTGAAATGTTTGTTTTAGGAACTGAGAAGAAGGCATTGACCGATCTGATCAGACAGAGTAAAATGAGCTGGGTTCTGACGACTTAGATTACACCCGTAACACTCCACACCGGCAAACCAGCAACCGCTCCAGCACCAGTCACTTGTTTTTGCTTACAGGGATCTCTTGTGGTCAGCTGCCTTGGAAATAGAACTGCTTCCCATCTCAAGAGGGGTGACTGACAGCAGTGCTGAGACTCTTACTCTCTGACTGCCTTCTCCATCACGCCTGGCCTAGCCTAATAGACACTCTCCCCTCCCCCCCTCCCCCAGCAGCCACTATTTTTTAATCTTCATAGATAAGGCAAAAGAAATCAGAGTATTGTTGTTTTTGTATTGCAATAACACCTGTGAGCCTCAGCCATGGCACTCTATTGTACTAGGTGCTGTACAAACACAGAATAAAGAGATGGTCC
Organism: Chelydra serpentina; assembly: GCA_037349315.1. Classification (NCBI taxonomy): domain Eukaryota; kingdom Metazoa; phylum Chordata; order Testudines; family Chelydridae; genus Chelydra; species Chelydra serpentina. The sequence goes on along the minus strand of JBAIAC010000028.1, from coordinate 16,407,017 downwards.
CTGCCCCAAAGAGTTTGCAATCTAAGTATAAGACAAGAGACAACAGGTGGATACAGACAGACATGGGAGTACATAGAAACACTGAGACAATAGACAGGGAAGCAGACAGATGTATCTCAGACACATAATATGAATAAAATCTTTCCCTCAAATATTGGAAACATGTCATCTTTACGGGCCAAGTACTGCGAAGTGCTGGGCACCCACAACTCCCATTGACTCCCATAGCTGAACTTTGAAGCTGATGGGAGCTGTAGGCATTCAGCACCTCTGCACGATTGTGCTGTCTGTATGATTTACAGATCTGGTGAAGAGTATTGGATGCCTAATATAAAGAATGGTACTTGGGGACAATTGGAGGACATTTTATTATTTATATTTCAGTAGCACCTTGATGCCCCCAGGCAGGACTCAAGACCCCATTATGCTAGGCACTGTACAAAAGAGTTACAGTCCCTGTACTAGAGAGCTCACAATCTAGGATTGTGACAAGATACTACTGGGGGGGGGTGGGGTGGTAAACAGACAAAGTTGGGTTTTGGGGTGATGAGGTAACCATACAGGTGGGCATGATTGCATAAACTAGCGGTAGCAGTTTGTCACAGTTTTAAAAGGCTCCAGATGGTAGAGCTTTGTTGTCGTTTACGGCAGAGGTAGGTTTTAACAGGAGATTGGTAAGAGGGTATGGTGGTGGTTTTGTGAATTTTTACTGAAAGATTTTAAAGTTCTCTCTCCAATTAGGGTCTGTTCCTTCTTGTTGAAGATGAAGTAACTGAGGCTATTGGAAATGATCTAGATCAGTTTTTGTAAGCTGTCAATGGCTAAGCCTATGGAGAATCCGGGGTTTTTTGTTTTGTTTTTGTTAAAGTAAGCAAATGCCCTGATCCTCCACCCAGGCCAGTACAGTGCATTAGGTACTCTTCTCAGCCCACAGTTATAAAGGCCACTCTCCTGTTGAAGGTTGGCGTTTGTCAAGGTTCCCTTTAGAACATGTATGGGGAAAATGCATCACTTAAAAACTTTTTTGTAGGCCTTTATAACTTGGCTGAGAAGAATCTCCTCTCTGCCTCCCTTTCCACCCCTCCATTATCTCCTAGAGGCAGATGTGAGCCTGTTGAAAAATGCTTTTGTGCTTACCCTATAATGTGAACTACTTCCGCCAGGTGGTATTAACCTGTCCATTTTATTTATTTTTAGCAGTGATTTTTCAGCTAATGCACAGCAACATTCTCATATTTAGTCTTCGCATCCAGATTTTAATCCTGTCTATGAGCTACTCCACTGATTTAATATTCTGAGCCATAATTATTGCTTTGGATCTTGCAGTCTCCGGCAAGCAGCTTTCCTGATGAAGTCAGGGGAACATTATTGCCGCTTTCAAGACTACAGCAGTGGGTGCCTTAACTCTAAGCCCTCTGATGATTTTAAAGTGATGTTAAAAATCCCAAGAGTTTATTTATAAGTGATATCTAGCTAAACATGGAACTGCACCATATTATGGATTGACATGTATGTAGTGAATTTTAATGGCTACAAAGGAGCCACTAAAATCTGAGTAAATAGATGCTTTAGAATTGTCTAGATATGAATTTACACAACCGAGTTCAATGGCATCTTTTGAGATGCTGTATTCTGATGGCTAGACTTCTATATATTTCGGTGGTAGCTATTTTACCTTTAAATACCTCAAACTCGACCCTGTGTGTGTGCTTAAAGGGTCCGACTTTTACTCCCCAAAAACAAACTATAAAATATACAAACCCTGCTCTAAAGTAAATGGCCTAATAGGCATTATGTTCTGATCTGAGATCTTACAGTCAGCTAGGGTTTGTGGCTGTTGCTTTCTTTTTAAACGTCCTATTGGAAGCCGGGGAGCTCAGCTACCATATTTGGAGCTCATATGCCTGTCCACTGACCTCATATCTGCTTGTTTGAGGGTTTGTGTGTTTTTACTTGTCCATATATGGAAAGGCTGCTTGGGGAGTCTGGTATCTGACCTGAATTAGAAGTAATTCAACATCTGTATGGAGTTCAGCTTTTGTCAGGATGCACTAATTAGGCTAAAGCCAGGACTTCAGCTGCTTTCACTGGGAAGGAGGCAGTATGAAGAAGGCAAATTTACTGCTAAATCCTGCTTTTTCATTATAACCCATATCTATCCTTGAAAGCAATCTCCTTCATCCTGGTATAACCATAAAGAAGCAAACCAGAGTGTAAACAGAAGACGTCTCTGGATCAGGAAACTAATATTTCATGAATGACTATAATCAAAGCCAACTTTCATGTGAAGCCATCAAATCTTTCGCAGTAGAGATCCCTGTTTCCACTTGGTGTCATGTGGGAGCATAGAGGAGGCACTGGATTGGATGTGAACTGATCTTCTTCACTCCATACACTTCCTTTAAAGTTTTCCCTTAAAATGAATGCGGGGATGAAAAGCCCAACTCTGAGTAAATCACAACAGACAGAAGGAAAAAATAATTGTGAAAAGTAGTAGGAGTTTGTAACCCTCCTCCCCCACCACATACATGGACATGCTCCCATTGCTTATGTGGATGTAATATCAGAAGTATATTTCCTGGGAATAAGGACTGTTGTAGAATACTTGAACAATGATGATAAATACAGTGGGTGAAATCCTGGCTTCATTGAAGTCGATGGAAAACTTGCACTGATTTCACTAAAGTCAGGATTTCACCCAGTATCTGATGTGTAGCACCACTCATTCTAATGTGTGTCACAAAGCCCTTCCCAAGTGACACCTGTATAGCACTGCTGAAACTTGGCCAACTCTGGAGTGGAGGGACAGCAGCCAGTCAGCACACTGCACAGAAGTGGTGGGAGGAGAGGTTTTTAGGCCAAAAACCATTGAGCAAGCCTCATATCTTATGGAAATTGCCAAGAGGTTTCAGTGTAACCGCTGAGCAAACAGGACCTCTGTGTTGTAGGGTCTTAGCTGAAAGATCCACACATAGTAAGCTGTATGGTCCTCGGTTTTTCTGTTTCAGAAGGATGAAAGACTGAGTCAATCCTCCTGGAATTTGAACCTGTGATTCCCGTGGGTCTATGTATTTTAAGCGAGAGGCTTGCACCATGAACTACCTCCTCCAGCAAACTTAACTGTAGTTAATAAACTACAGTTGCCTGGATAATCGTTAGACATATTGGTATAGCCTCTGCAAGACCACTGACCTCCCTTTGTCTTTGAACAGATATAATTGACTTAAATGTGAAATAAAAAAAAGTCATTCTCAGTGTAACCTCCTAATTTAAAAATATGCCCTGGTATATTGGTGCATGCATCTTTTACAGTAAGAATCTCTTCTAGCTCAAGAGCCAGAGGGGATATTTTGGTTGTCTGTGTTTAGAATACTCACATGTGTACATGTACAATGTCTTGTAAATCATATGGGGAGCCAAACAGAGTGATTTATTTGAAAGAGACTCAACTCTTGGTGTAACAGGCAAAGAGCCTTCGTCAGGCTTGCTGGGAAGCAACTCATTGTTAAATCACTCTGCGTTATTTGATGATGTGGCGCACAGAAGAAAAATGGGTTTTGAATTTTCTGAGCTTGTGGCCCTTTGAGAGCCTTGTTTGATTTACATTCCAGTAATCCTCCACGTCGACTCAAACACACGTGTGTTGAATACAATACAAATATCTAGCATTTGGATTCAGCTCTTCTTTGGACAATATTTGATTTCTCTGAGGGTCTATTCTGATTCCTGTCTGTAATCCCTGGAGTGTTAGAAACAATGGGTTACAATGTTGTAGGGGCTTCATTATTTTCAAGGGAATTAAGGGGAAATTCAGATGATACCTGCTTTTGAAGGATGGGTTGTGACATATCTGTGCCTACAGATATAGCAGCGGGCTGCACACATGCACCATTTACTCCTGAGGGAATTCTGCGCCAAAAAAAAAAAAATTATGCGCACAATATTTTAAAATTCTTCACATTTTGTTTATCAATAAATGTGGCTCCAGCATGGCAGTGGGGAGCACAGGCCACTGGCTGCATGTAAGTGGGAGATCACCCTGAAGCACCCCTATCCCCAGGTACAGGGACTCGGCAGTGAGGCTGCACCCGACCCTGACACAGTGCAAGGGCTGGGCCTACCCCAGAAACACCCTGGGGTCCTGCCCCTCTGCACCAGGTGTGGGCGGACAGGCTCAGCCCAGCAGGATTCAAGTGTGGAGGGGCTTAGCGTGGGGGGATCCAAGTGTGGGGTGAGAGGTTTCTGTGTGAGGCAGTCTGGGTAAGAGCGGCTCAGTGGTAGATTTGGATGCACAGGGGCTCATTGGGGGGTTCCAGGTGCAGGGGCAATAGGACTCTGCAGGGGATCCAGGTGAAGGTGATTGGGGCTCAGCGGGGGGGCGGTCTGAGTGTGGTGGGCCTCAATGGAGGGAGTGGGTTCAGGTGCTGGGGGAGTGGGGCTTGATGGGGTGGGGCTTGATGGGGTGGGGCTTGATGGGGTGGGGCTCCATGTGCAGCTGGTTGGGGATCAGTGGGATCAGGGTCTGGGTTTGGGAAGCTTGTCAGAGGTGTCCAGGTGTAGGTGGGTAGGGCTTGTCAGGGTGAGGGTTCAATGTGCCTGCTTAATGGGGAAGCCCCAGCTGCTGCTGAGGGGACGTCACATGCTGCGCTGCCGCCCGCCCCCCCTCTTTCCTGCCCCCCCCCCCCGCCCGCGACCTTCCCCTCTTCCCCTTTTATTCCCCTTTCCCCTTTTCTTCCCTCCCCCATGCCCTATTTAACCCCCTCCTTCTTTCCTTCCCTCCCCACCGCCTTTTCCCTCATCACAGGCACTCACTGTTGCACAGAAAACAGGAAAGCTCCCAGCACACGGAAAGGGAGTATGATTGGCACTGGACCCAGGAGCTGGGGTTCAGCTGCAGAGTCAGTGGAGCCCAGACGCAGCCTCTTTCAGCTGGGCAGCTCTGGGCTTGCAGAAATGAGCGGGAGGGGAAGTGACATATAACCCCATGTGCCTCCCCATGCCTTGCCTCTGGGGGGGCAATTCCCCCCCCCCCCCCCGAACTGCGCCCATGTTCACTCCCTCCCCTCAGCTTCCCTTTGCTTCCCTGCCATTTTCTGCGAGTGCACAATCCCACAGAATTCCCCAGGAGTAACCATTGGGGGAAAAAATCAGGACCCTTACATCAGGTGACAGAGGCCTGTATTTTTTTTTAACTCTCTTGGCTGATGGTTGCAGTAAGACTCTTGTCCTTATACAGGTCAGCCACTAATCAACCCAGTATATTATAGAATGTGCTAATCTTAGGCCAGCAAAGAAATACATTAGGGGGGAGCCCAAGTTGGTAGTGGTTGAAAGTAGTTCTATCTGATGGCCAGTCACCGCTGTATGTGAAATGGTTTGGTGAGTGGAGAGAAGTTGCAGTGTACTTCCTAGAGTACACGTGTCCACAACACACAAGTTACCATAACATTTGGAACACTGGTAGGCAGCCTCATCAGAGGAGTTGCAGATTCAGTGGACATAGAGACTAAACTGCTCTGTCTCCACTAGAAGTTGTCCCTCTACTACAGGGCTTGCAGCACCCTGCTGGGCACTAGGGAATGTTTGAGTAGCAGTTAACCACATTTTCTCTTTTCTGCGCAGGATCTGGTCTCCCGGGTTGTCACTGTGGCGCTTTGCACTAATGTACACTAAAAAGAATATTAAGGGGGAGTGAGAGATGTACAATGGACTATTTCTCTTAAAAGCAGTAACCATGCCTAGAGAGAGAATTTGTAACAGCGCTGAGTGACCTGCACCCTTGGACTTGCACAGATAGATTGCTCTGCCTTTGAGCTTCTATTTGATCACTGACTGGTTTATTTCCCTCTCTCCCTTCGCACATCTTTTATTGTAGATCAAAAAACAGCAGCAAGATGTGTTAGGCTTCTTGGAAGCCAACAAGATTGAATTTGAAGAAAAAGATATTGCAGCTAATGAGGAGAACCGGAAATGGATGAGAGAGAATGTCCCGGAAGAGAGCCGACCAACGACTGGAAATCCATTGCCCCCTCGAATCTTCAATGATAGCCGATATCTTGGGGTAAGAAACCATTTTAAGCTTCTCCTTGGCCTCCCCATTCTGACTTTACTAGACTTTGTCCTGCTGCTAACTACAATATTGCTCTGACTATGGCATATGCCAGATGCAACAGAAAAGGCATAGGCTATCAATTGGGTGGTGACTGTGAGAGGTGGCTTTTTGTCCATGAAGAGAAAGGGAATTTGCTTGTAACTAAGTCAAAATTTTAACCTAAATTTTCAGTATACTAACTAAGCTTGCATATTAAACTATTGTGCCACGTGGCCCTCAAGCAGAACATGAAAAACTTTCTGCAGTGGGTTGCATGAAATGATTAATAACTGAGGGACTGATAGTTGAGAAAGAGCTAGTAATGAAGAGGTGCATGTATCTAGTAACTAACTATTGACCTATATATGGATAACTCTTTTTTGTAGAAACAATGAGGAATCCTTGTGGCAACTTAGAGACTAACGCATTTATTTGGGCATAAGCTTTCATGGGCTATAACCCACTTCATCAGATGCATGGAGTGAAAAATACCATAGGCAGGTTTAAATTTACAGCACATGAAAAGATGAGAGTTTCCTTACCAAGGGGGGGTGGGGCCCATTTCCTAGCTGGTGACAAGAAGGTGTGAATATCAACAGAGAGAAAATTACTTTTTGTGGTGACCCAACCACTTCCAGTCTTTATTCAGGCCTAATTTGATGGTGTCAAGTTTGCAAATTAATTCCAGTTCTGCAGTTTCTCATTGAAGTCTGTTTTTGAAGTTTTTTTGTGGAAGAATGGCCACCTTTAAGTCTGTTATTGAGTGTCCAGGGAGATTGAAGTGCTCTCCTACTGGTTTTTGAATGTTACAATTGATGTCTGATTTGTGTCCATTTATTCTTGTGTAGAGTCTGTCCGGTTGGGCCAATGTACATGGCAGGGGGGCATTGCTGGCACATGATGATGGCATATATCACATTGGCAGATGTGCAGGTGAACGAGCCCCTGATGGTGTGGATGATGTGGTTAGGTCCTATGCTGGTGTCCCTTGAATAGCTATGTGGACAGGGTTTGTTGCAGGGATTGGTTCCTGGGTTAGTGTTTCTGTTGTGTGGTGTGTAGTTGCTGGTGAGTATTTGCTTCAGGTTGGGGGGCTGTCTGTAAGCGAGGACTGGCCTGTCTCCCAAGGTCTGTGAGAGTGAGGGATCGTCCTTCAGGATAGGTTGTAGATCTTTGATGATGCGCTGGAGAGGTTTTAGTTGGGGGCTGTAGGTGACGGCTAGTGGCGTTCTGTTAACTTTCTTTGTTGGGCCTGTCCTGTAGTAGGTGACTTCTGGGTACCCTTCTGGCTCTGTCAATCTGTTTCTTCACTTCCACACGTGGGTATTGTATTTTTAAGAACACTTAATGGAGATCCTATAGGTGTTTCAAGTATCAGAGGGGTACCCGTGTTAGTCTGGATCTGTAGAAGCGACAAAGGGTCCTGTGGCACCTTATAGACTAACAGAGGTATTGAAGCATAAGCTTTCGTGGGTGAATACCCACTTCTTCGGATGCAAGCAGTGGAAAAAACTAGGTGTTTGTCTTTGTCTGAGGGATTGGAGCGAATGCCCAAATAAATGTGTTAGTCTCTAAGGTGCCACAAGGACTCCTCGTTGTTTTTGCTGATACAGACTAACACGGCTACCCCTCTGAAATCTTTTTTTGTAGAGCTCTCCTATAACATTCATAACAGCATTCAATTATATACTGTCACCTTCTTTCCCACAGCACTCCAGAGCCCATGTGTATACCTGCAGGGTCACTACACAGATGTCCTTTACCAGTGAAATGCAGCCACCTTTACATTGCAGAGCTGTAGCTGTCAAATGAAGCATGACAGTGGTTTAGCACAGGGAATGAAGAAAACTGTGCAACTGTAATGATGGGGATGCCTCACTATCATACGTATTTCTAGGGCACCCATCACCATAGAATCAGAGTTCCATATACAGTAATGAGGATTGGCACAGAATTATAGAGTAGCTGATAATAGACTGTTCTTTGCTTCTCCCTGGTTTGGTGGCATTTGCTTATATTGTATTTTGTTGTAATTTGTTGGGTACTGAGCAAAGGTTTTTTCAGTGTCCTCTGCAAATGACCAGCTGAGCATTCAGTTCTCTCTCCTCTGGTAAGTTGCCCATAGTTGAGCTTTGGATCTACTACAGGAGCACAGCCATGCTGAGTCCAGTTTGGTCTTTAGCTGCCAGAACCTTGGAGAGAAGGACTGAAGAAAAGTGTGATTATATGTAGCTTGAAGAGAGCAAGAGTGAACCTGAAACAACAAGGGAGAAGGCGTTACTGGCAACTACATCGATTGCTCTAGAAAAAACATTGAGTAAAAAACAAAACCCAATCTCCAAGAGAATAGGAGGAGTTTCCCCTCCAGGCTAGAATGAAATTAAAGCCCTCAGCCATCTCTCTTCCAAACCTTTAATTGCTGAGTCCTCCTGAATCACTGGTGGCCTGGATCCTAAAACCTCAGGGATATCACAACATGAGTTTTTCCTCTTTCATCACTTCTGTGGCAGGCAATGGAAATACTACATTAGAGGGACTCTGGCTAGGAGCGCCCAGACTGACAGGGCTGTGTGCTGCGCTGAAGTTGTATGGTGTTTGATACATGGAAGGGCCCCCTGACACTTGAGGCTCTCAAGTTTCGTAATGCAATGAGAAGTCTGGGAACTATGGACCTGCTCCTTCAAGGTGCTGAACTCTCCTGGAACTGTTGAGTGCCCTCAGCTTCCACTGAGCTAGATGAGTTCACTTGGCACCTTACAGTATAGGCCCCTATGTTCTCCAGGGGAAATGGTTTCAAATATCATTGAGTATAGGACTAAGCTGAAGATCCCAGAGTCCGCTCCTCCTTACAAGCAGATTTTTAAAGCTTTGTAGCACCGCTGTGCAAAGCAGTTACGTGTATGTGTCCTCTCCTTCTTAGGTCATTATTAGTTAGATTTTAGAGGCACCTGCTGATGTAGCTTTCAGTGTTTGTGAATGCAGCAGATCAGAAGACGAAAGTAGTATGTTATCCAGAGTAGCACTGCTGCATTCCTCAGAGCCTATCAGTCCTATATTTAGGGACATAGGACTGGAAGGGATCACCTGGGTCATCAAGTCCAGTCCACCTCCTATCACAGTCAACACAGTCATATAAACACCTTCATAAATGTATCAAGCTCCATCTTAAAACTAGGTTGGTTCTTTATCCCCACTATTCCCTTTGTGAGGCTGTTCCAGAACCTCACTCCTCTGATGGTTTAGAAACCTTTTTCTAATGTCCAACCTACATTTATTCATGGCCAATTTATACTCATTTGTTCTCATGCCAACGTTGTCCGTTAGCTTAAATAAGCTCTTCTTCCCTAGTGTTTACCCCCCTGATGTATTTATAGAGAGCAGTTGTATTCCCTCTCAGCCTTCATTTTACTAGGTCAAACAAGTCATGCTCTTTGTAATCTACTCTCATAAAATAGGTTCTCCATTCCCCTGATCCTAGTAGCTTTCTTTGCACCTGTTCTACTTTGGATTCATCTTTCTTGAACATGGGTGACCAGAATTGTAGATAGTTTTCTAAATGAGGGTGTACCAGTGACCTGTGCAATGGCATTAATACTTCCCTATCACTACTGAAAATAGCTTGCCTGGTACATCCTAGGATTGCATCACATTAGTTGTTCATAGTCATCCTGTGGCTTTCAACTAATATACCCAGGTCTTTCTCCTCTATCATTTCCAACTGACGAGCACCCAGCTTATATTAGAAATTCTTATTAGTCTCTAAGTGCCTGGCCTTGTATTTTGTACTATTAAATTTCATCCTATTTCTGTTACTCCAGTGCTCAGTCCTCCAGGTCTTCCTGTATAATATTCCTATCCTCCTCTGTTGACAAAACTTCCCAACTTTTTGTCATCTACAGATTTCATTAGCACGCTCTTTTTGTGCCATGATCATTACTGAAAATATTGATCCTGAAGGAACCCCAGTAGTACTTTCTCCAGCCTGATAGTTATCTCTTCAACACAACCCATTTTTGTTTCCCATTACCCAATTACTTACTCACTTTACAATTCTTGTACTAATCCCCAGCTTCACTAACGTTTTCCCATGTGGTACCATATTAAATGCTTTACTGAAGTCCAGATAAATTAGATCTGCTGCATTTCTCTTCTCTAAATGATTTAATGGATCAAGTGGCAGAGAGGCAGACTTTCCTACGCATGATACAAGAGATTTCTGGTACTCTAATCTACTGGTCTAGAATATGGTTCCCATAGGTTCTAATCCTACCAGGTGATGAGATCCCCAGCTTCCATTGAAGTTAATGGGAGATGAATCTACTTGCTCAGGCCCTAATAGGCTAAGATAGATGTCGTTTCATTTTATGTATAAAGAATCATCAGCTGGAGGAGGAATGCCAAGAGAGAAACACTCTGTTGCTGCAAAAATTCTCATGAGTGATGATTCTACTTGGCAGTTATTAGGAAAGATGCCATCAGCTTGGATAGCTGGATCCAAATCACAGGAATTCAGCTTACAGGAATTTTAAATTATACATGCACCCCCACCTTTCTATTTTTATCAGTTCCACTGTAAACATGAATTGGTACCTGTTAATTTTACCTGGGGATGCATGTTCTGTGTGTACACGTGCAACATGCACAGCAGTGAGGCTGCGATTATAAACGCTATGCATCAGTAACTTGCTATGCAAGGGTCAACCTCTTCTATGGCTGAAAGGATTGCTTTCCTAGTAGTTGTGCTAGGAATCAGTTTGCTGGACCATGCACAAGCAGGGCAATCAAAACACTTGTTACATGCTGGAGTCGTTTGATATCAGCCTAAGGGCTTCAGGGACGATTTAACAAATCTGTACACAATATTTAAAAAACTAAAACCTGAAAGTTACACGTTCAAATTTAATAACAATCGAACGTCTCCAATCTCCAGTTCACACAAACTGGCAGTTCCTTGTTCCGCCCTCTCTTCCCAACTGCCACAAAGCCTCACGGGATATTGCTCCTGCCGACAGCATTCCCCTGCAGATTCCAGTCTACAGCATTCGGATTCAGCTCATTTCTCATGCTTCTGCCTGTAGATGGAGGGGCATGTGAAGCAGCCTGCCCTCAATGGCAGCTCCCTCACTAACTTCAACCCGCAACTCAGCATTCTCTGTATTACTGGCATTCCACAGCTAGATGGCTTGCCAGGATTCTTGCATCAAAAGCATCCCCATCAGAGGCAGAGAAAACCAGTGTTACAGCTTCAGTGAAAAGGGGGAGAAAGGGGTAGGAAAAAAGCCTACATTAGGTCTGTAATGTGACTTTGGAAATCAGAGCTAGGGATGTGTGTGGTAATCAAAATGACGGGTGGCTTATGCAAGCCTCCTAAGCGTGATTAGCCAGTGTTTCACAACTCTGCTTGTCAAAACCAGTTTCATTGTGTAGCTCTTTCCACCATTATCAGACCCGTGAGCATAGAGTCTCTGTGCTCAGGGCAGACTTGCATTCTTTGTGTCAGAAAATATGCAGAAAGCTGTGTGTGTGTGTGTGGTGGTGGTGGTGGTTTCTTCCTCATTCTTCACCTCCCCTTTCCTCTCTAGAAGTGGCTGTGTATGTTAGTGTTGCAGTTCTGTAACTTTAATTGAGCACCAAACATTATGAGGCAGAGACATCTAGTGTTTACTGGGCTAATGCATTAACTGAGCTTACCTCAAAGCAAGCTTAACCAATACATGTGCAGTGTGTAAAGGCAGATGTTGGCCTTTAGAGTGAGGAGAACCACTTGCTTTTGTGCATTCACATACACAAAATCCTTGAAAACAATGCCAGTGTAATGGCAAGGCTGTGGCTTGAGGATTAGTAACGCGAAGAAGTGTAGCTTTTCATTTTCAGATAATAGTAGGCTGACCATACGTACCGTTTTAAACGGGACAGTACCGTTTTTTTCATATTTCCCGACGTCCCGTCGTTTTAATATAAATGTCAATTTTGTCCCGTTTTTAATAAACTATATATAGTTTTTATTTTTTTGTAAAAAAGTGAACGCTGGCTTGTTGCGGCTGCCCCTCGTCTCCCCGCCGAGCTGCTGAGCAGGGAGACAAAGGGCAGCTTGTTGTGGCTGCCCCTCGTCTCCCCGCCGAGCAGCTGAGCGGGGAGATGAGGGGCGGCTTGTTGCGGCCGCCCCTCGTCTCCCCGCCGAGCTGCTGAGCGGGGAGACGAGGGGCGGCTTGTTGCGGCCGCCCCTCGTCTCCCCGCCGAGCTGCTGAGCGGGGAGACGAGGGGCGGCTTGTTGCGGCCGCCCCTCGTCTCCCCGCCGAGCTGCTGAGCGGGGAGACGAGGGGCGGCTTGTTGCGGCTGCCCCTTGTCTCCCCGTCCCGTTTTTGCCATCCCAATATCCCGTTTTTGTCTCAAGGAAATATGGTCAGCCTAGATAATAGGTTTGAATCTGTCTCAGATTAGTAGCAACACTGGCATCTCCCCTGATGAAACAAGTTAGGGGGCTCAGCTCTGTCCTTGCCACAGCATTTGCTGCCTCCATCTGGCGCAGTTATCAGCAGTAACAGCAGAGAAACCAAGGACCAAGGGGTGCTTCCCAGTCAAGGTCGAAGCTGTCACTGCTTGTGATTTACCTGTTGCCATCCTGGCACCTTTCTCGAGTACTAAATTTTAAATTTACGGATCCATAATTAGTGCTGGAAATATGAACTGACCCTCTGAATTGTGCTTTAGGCCACACAAGTCCCGAAAAGTTTTAGTTTGCTCAGTGTGGGTTTGGGTAAACTGTATCAAACTAATCCTTTATTATTTTTGGGTGGCTCATAATCTCTTTCTCTCTCTCCCATGAAGGATTATGAAGCTTTCTTCGAAGCTAGAGAGAATAATGCAGTGTATGCTTTTTTAGGCTTGACTGCTCCTCCTGGTTCAAAGGTAGGTGGTATTCTGTATTGTTTCAGACTAATGAATACAACTTTTATTTACACTCTTGTAACAGGGTGGCTGACCCTTTTTAGGCTAGAGGCCCTGGGGGGCCAGCCAATCCTAATTACTAGAGCTGTCGATTAATCGCAGTTAACTCAGGTGATTAATTCAAAGAAATTAATCACAATTACAAAAGTTATTTGCAGTTAATCACAGTTTTAATCATGCTGTTAAACAATGGAATCTCAATTGAAATTTATTAAATATTTTTGGAATGTTTTTACATTTTCAAATATTGACTTCAATTACAACACAGAATACAAAATGTACAGTGCTCACTTTATATTTATCATTTTACAGTGCAAATATTTGTAATAAACAAAAGAAATAGTATTTTTCAATTCACCTCATACAAGTACTGTAGTGCAATCTTTTATCGTGAAAGTGCAATTTACAAATGTAGATTTTTTTTTTTGTTATATAACTGAACTCAAAAACAAAACAATATATAACTTTTAGACCCTCCAAGCCCACTCAGTCCTACTTCTTGTTCTGCCAACAGCTGAGACAAACAAGTTTGTTTACATTTACGGGAGATAATGCTGCCCTCTTCGTATTTACAGTGTCACCAGAAAGTGAGAACAGGCATTTGCATGGAACTTTTTTAGCTAGCATTGCAAGGTATTTATTCGCCAGATATGCTAAACATTCATATACCCCTTCATGCTTCGGCCACCATTCCAGAGGACATGCTTCCATGCTGATGATGCTCATTAAAAAAAAAAAATGCGTTAATTACATTTGTGACTGAACTCCTTGGGGGAGAATTGTATGTCCCCTGCTCTGTTTTACCCACTTTCTGCCATATAGTTCATGTTTTAGCAGTCTCGGGTGATGACCCAGCACATGTTCATTTTAAGAACACTTTCACTGCAGATTTGTCAAAACGTAAAGAAGGTACCAATGTGAGACTTCGAAGGATAGATACAGCACTCGACCCAAGGTTTAAGATTCTGAAGTGCCTTCCAAAATCTGGGAGGGATGAGGTGTGAAGCATGCTTTTAGATGTCTTAAAAGAGCAACATTCTGATGCGGAAACTAAAGAACCTGAACCACCAAAAAAGTGGTGTCTGACTCAGATGGTGGCATCTGACTCAGATGAAGAAAATGAACATACATTGGTCCACATTGTTTTGAATCATTATCGAGCAGAACCCGTCATCAGCATGGATGTGTCCCCTCTGGAATGGTGGTTGAAGCATGAAGGGACATCTTAATCTTTAGCGCACCTGGCACGTAAATATCTTGCGACGTTGGCTACGACAGTGCCATGCGAATTTCTGTTCTCACTTTCAGGTCACATTGTAAACAAGAAGCGGGCAGCATTATCTCCTGCAAATGTAAACAAACTTGTTTGAGCGATTGACTGAACAAGAAGTAGAGACTGAGTGGACTTGTAGGCTCTAATGTTTTACATTGTTTTATTTTTGAATGCAGGTTTTTTGTACCTAATTCTACATTTTTAAGTTCAACTTTCATGATAAAGAGATTGCACTACAGTACTTGTAATGGGGGAATTGAAAAATACTATTGTTTGTTCTTTTTACATTGCAAATATTTGTACTCAACAATAAATATAAAGTGAGTACTGTACATTTTGTATACTGTGTTGTAATTGAAATCAATATATTTGAAAATGTAGAAAACATTTAAATGGTATTCTATTATTGTTTAACAGCACGATTAGTCGCACAATTAATCGCGATTAATTTTTTTAATCACTTGATATCCCTACTAGTTACTAAATAGGCTAAACTAAATAGTTACTAAACACTTCAGAAGGGATGATGAGATTCCCCTGTAAAGTGCAGCAGGAAGCTGCAGGGAGTGGGGAGTGTTTGAGGAGGCCGAACTGAAGGAAACTGTGGCAGAGGAAATGCAATGAGCCAGAAGCTCTTGCAGGAGACCTTTCGCTAGGGGGGAAAAGTTTGGGCCTGGAAGTCAGAGTGCTAGGGAGAGCAGACTCCAGAGAATAATGGGGAGTTGCCCCAACAATGAAGGGCTGGGAGTAGCTTGCTTAAAGCAGGAAAGTTCCTGAGACACCTGGGGAGTTTTGAGACAGTAACTCAGAGAGGAGGTGCTGTATTCAGCTTAAGGCTATGGATAGCCTTTTTGTGTGTGGTTATTTTGAATGTCATGCCCATAAAACCAGACCCTAATGAGGGGTATTTCTGAACAGAGAGAATCCTTTTGTGAGTTACTGAGGGGAAAGGGAGGCAGACTGCCTGTATAGCGACCTGCAGGTCAAAAGGGGGTGCTTGCGAGGCAGCAAGCCTGTTCATAGCTCTCTTGTCCTTGTCCAGTCACAATAGGTAATATCATGTTTTGTCTGTTAATGTGTTGTGGTTGGTGTGTGTATGTATTCCGGTGGATTGACAATCACTTTCTAAAGACTTTTGCTTTAAACATGGGCGTTACTGCTCCATTTATTTGGAGGATATTGCATTCACCACGAGGCTTGTCTTCCCCCACCCCCAACACACACACCCCTTTACACTAGGATGATTGTGTGCAGACTTGTTACTGTAATAGTTGACATTGGTTTTGTATTTTCACGGTGGCCCGAATCTTGATTCCATTTAAGTTAATGGCAAAGCCCCTGTTGACTGAAATAGGAGCTAGATCAGGCCCTGCATTAGTATTTGATGCCTCTTCACTTTGGACAGTATCTTCTGTACAGACCTACAGGCAGATACAATCCCTGCTCAGAGGAACTTCCATTCTAGTAAATTTCACTAGAAATCCTGGGGAAAAGAAATTGAAACAAAGGCAAAAAAAAAAAAAAAAAAGAAAAAGAAATTCAAATAAACAAGCCACTAAGATTTTGCAATGGAACGTGTCTTGAATATGCTGCTCCGGTTTTTTTTGCAACAGATTTGCCATAGATCAATCTTAGAATGTTCTTTGCTTCCACACCCTCCATTGCCTGAAGCTGTCTCTTTTCTTTACCATTTATAAAGTGGGTTGCTGTAATACAGATCCACCAAACTGAATTCCTCCCTTGATTTTGATGCGATAGGACATGAATGCTTTATGCATTTTACTGGAGGGCATTAGGATCCCTGAGTCACTGTTAAGGTTTTCAGTACCAGCCCTTTTGTTCACATGGATAAACATATTTATTTAAGAATTAGGAGATGACTTGAAATGCTCTATTCTGCATACATTTCATATAGACACATAAGTTAAGATGGACTGTGAGCAGTTAGTATTAACAGGTGCAGTTGCAGGTCAGGCTGAGGCTCAAAATTCTGGGGGCCAAATTAATCTCCTGAGGTAACTCCATTGATATCAGTGGAGTTACACTAGTTATGAATATGGCCCATTCTTTCTTTGTCTCAGATCTACAAAGTTCCAGAGTAGCAAAAGACAGTGGTACATGCCCATATTAATGTTTGATAGGGTCAAAAGGCCAATTGCACACAATGCAATACTTATTTAAATTCCTTAGGGATATTTTAAATACACCTGTGTCAGGTTTTGGGAGCATCTGCAGAATATTGAATAGAATCTGTACAAATTGGACCAGTGCACAAAAACTAGCTCCAATCACTCATACCTGCAAATCCTAGCCCCTGCCCTCCAGGCATTGAGATCCCTGCGTGCAGTGCAACCAGTGCATTTCTACCATCTAGAGGGCCCAATTTTTAGAGCAAAGACTTTGTAGAGCTGCTGCACTGTCATGGCTGCAGTAGGAGCTGTGGAGCAGCCCCACAGCTGTGGCAAGAGAATTCCTACACACCCACATACACACCATGTGCTCAGAATTCTCTCCGCACACAGCCTACTTACTTGGGCTCTGCACTTGATGTTCCCCCAAAGGAGTTCAGTCAGACTGAAAGATAAGAACATGCTGGGCCAGGTTCTCTTCTGTTACAGCCATGCAGCCCCAGTGAATTGTATATCTATCAATAGAAGCAGATTGCTCAATCTGATCCTGAGCCTGGAAGGGGCTGAGCATGCTTTCCTCCCACTGAAGTCAATGGGGTTCAGTGGGACTGGTGTGCACTGACAAGGCTGGATCCTGAAAGGGGCTGTCTCTGATGTCCCATGTAGAAACATCACAGCTGACATAACCCACTTGATTAATTCTTTGACCGACACTTCATAACTGCAGTAAAGGAAAACACACACTCCTGGTGGGCGCGGCCATTTGTCAGCCTGATTAAGGGTGACTGGAAGGAAAAGATCATTGTAAAAAGAGAAACAGGTGCAGTAGCATTATTTATTTAATCCCTATATTGCCTTCTAAATTTTATGGGACCGTTTAGTAAATGGAGATAACCCTAAACTATGTGACTTTGTACCCACAGAGTTTCTATTACTTTTGCTATCAGCCTAACTTCTGGCAAGTGTGCTCCCACTAAATGCTAGCAGATCAAACTGATTGGCTGTTGGTTAAAATGAGAAATTTACCTTAACATGTTTGGATATCCGTGTATGGCAGATAAGGAAAACATCCTTGCAGCTGGAGGGACCATGCTTGGCGACATTATATAATAGCTATCTACATAATCCATTTGAACAGTGTTATGTAAAGTGGAAGGAGGTATCAGAGCAGCTGCATACCACACATCTGGGAGAGATGAGTTTTGACAGCACGCCCTCTGTGTTCCATGAGAGGTTCAGGGAATTTGTTTAACAGCAGTACAGGGGTGTTATGTAAAGTGAATAGCATTAAGAGCCAAGCCTCAGCAACATTATTAGAGATACAAATAGCTATTTATTGAGCATCAATGGTTTGTTCAATGCTCTGCACACGTAGGGGGAAAATACATGATCCTATAGATAACACTGGAATAAATTAAATACAGACAGTTTGATACATTAATTGTCCAGGCTTCAAGGGATACTGGTCTCTTCCATGCATGCATGACCTGAAGAGTTAAAGCTTATGACTCATTGTTTGTTAAGGGCTGACATTGTGCTCAGTGAAAGGCATCATGGGAGAAATTAGTTTTAAGGAAGGATTTGAAAGGAGAGAGTGACACCAGGCAAACAAGGGGCCCGATCCTCTGAAGAGCTGAGCCCTTCCTAAATATCTTGCAGGATTGGGTCTGAGAAGGGAGAGGAAGTTGATTGACCTTTGAGAGAAATAGGGCAATGTATTTACTATGGAGTGCACTTTGTGATGGGAGGGGTGTTCTGAGTTCCCTGCTCCCAAAGGCCTGGACTGTGGTGCCTTTCCCTCTGGCATAGCGGGCTGGCATCTGCCCAGAGGGAGCTGCTAAAAACTGACCAGAAGCACGACACCTTTCATCTGTTCTATGCTGCCGTGTGAGATACTGCTAGTCTGGAAAATGTGGGGTATCTTTTTCCTCCCCCGTCCTATTGCCCCTCTTTCCTCTCTGCTCCTTTCCCACCCTCCTCCTCTGCCACCTCCCCATTGAATAAACTTTGTGTGGATGCCTCCCATACCACTAGGTGATTGATTCTCTGCCATCAGAGCAGAGTACAGATTACAGGGAGTATAGGAGACCTGAATCAGTGGTGCAGAACTACATGCTATTCCCACGCTCTTGAATTTAAAAGGAGTAAGATATGATGCACAGGCAAATGGCCAGAAAAGCCCAGAAGCACCCACCAATTCAAAGATAATGAAAATATGCAGGGCTCGTAGTCCCCTATGGCTGAGGTCATTCACTGTCTCTTCTCTTCTCCTTCACATGAGGAATTTCATAAAAATTTTGCATAGATATCCCTTTTCTGAGTATTGATTTACTTATATGGCATATTTGTAAACCAGACATAACTGTTCATGCTTATGATGTAGTGCCAGAGTTTCAAAAGAGCTCTGCTCCCATTTAAGCACCAAATAAATGGCCAGATTTTCTTAAAAGCTCAGCACATTGTGTGATGGTCTCTTTTTGAAAATCTGGCCACAGTGGAAGGTCCTGAGTGCTAGGCTCTTGGAAGTCTGGCCCTTAGTGTGAAGAAACGTATAGTGGATCTAGTTGGCATTAAAATCGAATTAATTTAATCTTCATTTTTATTAAGAAATAAGGAGGACAATAGCAAAAATGATTTTGAGAAAAGTAACAGTCTCTTTTTGTGTTCCCTCCATTTTGTCAATCTATTCCCTTTCCTTCTGAAAACTGAAGACCAGAAGGTGTGGCGTATTTTTTTAAAATATTTCTTCTGAAAATTCTCATTACTAAGCAATTCTAGAGTTTAGTTGATATGTCTGTTACATTGTTTCTGTTATGACCGAGTTAACTAGCCACTTCTCACTGGATCATAGTATTAATTTAGATGGTAGATTAAATCTCTCCAAGAACTTGTTTTATATTTCCATAGTGAAATTGCTTCATGCTTTTTTATACAAAGTGTTTTTTTCTCTCTCCCCCCCTCCCCCCTCCCCCCCCAACGCACAACATGTTACCTAGCACTCATGCTTCAAAAAGTCTGTCATCCTCTAGGCCAGCGGTGTCCAATACGTTCGCCACGAGGCACATGTGGCTAATAGGCTATTGAATTGTGGCTAATGCATGTGGCTTTTTTATAATGTGGCTAATAAGTAAAATTCAAAACCACAAGTGTGGCTAGCAGTGTGGCTAGCATTGAATTTTTATTGGACACCGCTGCTCTAGGCTTTAACAGTGTTTTAATAATTTTTTTGTAGCCCAACATGAATAATGAAAGAAAATATGTTAAATCTGATCTTTTACTTTTAATACACTGTTTGGATAGCAAACATGACCTATCGTGGTCTGGAAAACATAGCAACTAGTGGAGAGAACATGCATTCTTCGATTACACCTGCAACTCCCATTTGAATTCAGTGAAAGATGAGGATACTTAGCACTTTAGGGGAGTGGGCCCTTATCAATATATGGCAGGACCATGCCCCAGAGAAGTAAATGGGAGATCTTCATTTGACTTAAAGGCTGAGGGCAACTTGCTTTTTTGGCTATGTATTACTGGAATTTTTTATCATATAGTACAGATGTCCACTTATAACAAAAATATTTACAGATTGCTATAAAGTACTTATTAATCCTTATTTTATTATTTCAGGAAGCTGAAGCACTGGCGAAGCAGCAAGCATGAATTTCAACTGCCTTAAATGTTCTGTAAAGGGAACTTCCACAGCTTTTTATAAAATAGAAAATTGTCTCTGCTTTAAGAAAAATAGATTTAATTTCTAACATTTTGATTGGTGCTTGCAGCATCCACGATACATGAATATAAATTTGAACACGGTGAACATGGGAACATTAGGGTAGAGAGCATGGAAGACACTATTGCAAAGTTGGAAGCATAGGTAACTGAATCAATTAGAAGTGATTGATTTAAAGTTGTTTAAAATATATCTGGGCAATTGCGTCCATTTTTGTAAACTTAAAGAAAACCTATTTTAGTACTAATTATGCAGATAAACTTACACCTAGAGATCCAGATATTTAAACATAGGGGAAAACAAGCAACAACATAAAACCTTATCAAATAACTCTAGTGCCTGAATTGCCTCAAATGTTATTGAACAATACAAATACAATAATTTCTCAATGTCTTTTTAAATTGTGTTTTCAAATGAAATTGTAAGTGTTGTGTGGCGTAGTAACCATTGTAATCGCTTATGGAAATTGACATTTGTTCTTTTGTAGAATGAATATTTGAAATTGTATTGTAACACATTGTACAGATCTAAAAAAAAATGTTGCCATGTATTTCTCATTTAAGTGACCAATGTGGGCCCTTTCCACAAAAAAAGAGATTGAGCAGTGGATAACATTTCCATTGGCACGTTCACCACATAGCTCTCTGACCATGACTTGATTACATGTTTGTGTGCTAAGTTTAGTGCACTTCAGTGAAATATGCACGAATTCCTAAGCACTGTCACAAAAAAGCCAAAATAGCCAGAAATGGCATTTCCTTACATGTGTAAGAGCTAAAGCCTTTAATGTAATAGTCTACAAGTTCACATTGTTTATAGTTTTAGGCATTTGGTTGCACGTTCTAGTCATTACTAGTAGCATATAGTAGTTTTTCATATGGGGAACTAAAAGTAAATGTTTGAGTTGTAAGAAGTATTGTAATTGAGTGTGTGTGTGAGAGGGGGGAGTTTCTTTTAAGTTTTAAAAGTTGATTTGTATTGCCATGGAATTAGTGAATCCTATTAAAGAACAGCATTCTGTATCCGTGAATTCACCAAGTGCAATATTAATCCATTCCATGCCTTAGGTGTACATCAGCTATTTGGCAAAGGGGCATTCACATAGTCTGCATATTATGGCCATCCACTGGAAAATCATGAAGACCTATTTAAAAGTCTAACCATAGGTGCACCTGAAGTGGTAAGGAGTAGTTTTAAAATTTACATGTGTGATTTTTAAATATATCTTGAACGGTATAAACCACTCTTACTTCCCGAATGCATCGACACCATAAAACAGTGATATGTAGCGTTTACTGTGGTTGGAGGGGCATTCTACAAGCACAGCACACACATTTTCTTTTCATTTGTTTTATAACAACAGAGAAACAGGTGGTATAGATCAGCAAAAGACTTATAAAGGTGTTATGCCACTTGCAAACTATAGCATATCATGGCCATGCAGTTACTTATAGTGATGCAATAAAAGTTATGCAGTGCTTTAAAATGCTTCCTGAGACATTTATAATTCTGAGATCCAAAATTAGTAACAGAATAGCAGTAAAGACTTAATTATACTCTACAACAGACTAATTAAATATTTTCCTCTTGCCAACATATTTCTTTTGAGCTCTGCATTTCCCCAGCTGCAAGAAGTGTCTTCATCAACACCTAAATAAGTAGCAGAGAAATGTTTTTCCTTGCTCTGTTGTGAGATCAGTCTGGCTCCCACACAAGGCAAGGGCAAAATTCCCATAGATTTCAGCATAAGCAGAACTGGGCTTGTAATGGTGTTTGGAACCTGGCTAGTTACATTCGTGTTTAGTCCATGTTTTTCTAATTTTGAGCCTGGGAATAGACATTTTGTAGTTTCTGCTTACAGATGCCTGACCCTTGTCCCTCTCTATATGAAAGTAGGACAGTTTAAATGTTGCCTAATCTTCAGGGTGAACCCATATCATATTTTGTGCTTTCTCTCTAGCAGGCTTACTATTAATTGCTGGGGAGGAGACTATTGTTGGTTGTTTTTTTTATTTTTGTTGTTTTAAATCAAGTGTCTGCCTTCCATGATTCAGCAGGATACAGTCTTTCTATATAAGATCTCTGGTATTATTGGCAGTATCTCTTCTATGCCTAGACCTACTAGACAAGTTTGAGGAAATGAATAAGAATATTGAAAGGAGTTTTGTGAAGAAAATGGAATTTGACACCCAGGTTGCTATACTCCTGCTGATTCGCTATGTCTCCTGTGTAAACAATATATGGCATTACTTTTTGTGCATTGCATTCATTATTTGAAAAAGCTATAACTGAAAATTGTCAGATTTTGTCAGCTCAGTGACACAAAACATTCTGAAACAAGGTCATCTCTATTTCTGATCGTTGAGAAAGTTGCCAAGTTTTAAGAAAGCAATGTCAGTTCCTTCTTCCAGTCCCTCCTCTTTGCCAGATGGTAACACTCAAACTGCATCTGCATTCCTGAGGAAGCTGTGTGAAGACAGGGACTGACTTATTTCTTCTGGTGTCTGGGGAAAAAGCATGAACACAAACTGAAAAATATCTAAGTGGTCTGTTCTTATTTTGGCCTGTATGTAGAACTCTCATTAGTATCAATGTAGATTTCATGCGTGTTTAGGAGTGACAGAGGTGAGAATATACCTGTGTGGTGTTCTCAACACATTGGTTCTGTGGTTCACATTACTATGTTTTTAGGTCAATTATGGATGTTGCATCTTAAGAAGAACTTGTTCATTTCTTCCTGCCTCTTTTTTTCTATATCGAAGGTAAAATGACAAGGCATCAAATTCTTTTTCTTACTAATTATTGATGTATCATTCCAATAAATTGGTTTTAGAATGTTTTCTCATTATATTAGTTTGATTTTTGTTGGGTGTTTTTGGCTTGGTATTTTCAGTGTTGGAAAGGATCCTCTTTGTTTAGCTTGCAAAGCAAATCTGAGGATATTCAACCAAAAGAGCTGCTTTAAAATTTCAGTATCTGTAGCAGCCACAAAATGAATGTAGTGCACACATTCTCCCGCCCCCCTATTACTATTAATTCATGTTCATAGTTTGTGCCCTGTTGCTGGAATTAAGATTAGTCTCATAGCTGTATCCACACCACTTAAATGATCTGTTAGAAAATGTGTGTCAAATACAGTTCCTACCCCACATCTACACTCCCTCCCCCCAAACTGATGTTGAACCCAATTGATCTAGATCAGTGGTTCTCAACCAGGGGTACGCGTACCCCTCTAGGTACACAGAGGTTTTCCAGGGGGTACATCAGCTCATCTAGATATTTGCCGAATTTTACAACAGGCTATATAAAAAGCACTAGCGAAGTCAGTACAAACTAAAATTTCATACGATAACTTGTTTATACTGCTCTATATACTGAAATGTAAGTACAATATTTATATTCCAATTGATTAATTATATGGTAAAAATGAGAGTCAGCAATGTTTCAATAATAGTGTGCTCTTACACTTTTGTATTTTTATGTCTGATTTTGTAAGCAAGTAGTTTTTAAATGAGGTGAAACTTGGGAGGGTATGCAAGACAAATCAGACTCCTGAAAGGGTACAGTGGCCTGGAAAGGTTGAGCGCCACTGATCTAGAGTGTATGGATAAGTCAACCAGCTTCAGCACCTTTTGTTAGAGCTTGTTAGACAACCTAGTCTACTTTGCTTGTTAGACAACCTAGTCTACTTTGCCACAGTGGATATTGATCTCGGTTGAACCTGTCTATAAGAGTGGGAAAGGTATGTTCATACCGGTTGCAGGAGGGACAGTGGGTCACATGTTTAATACAAAAATGAACTATGTTTTAGTTTAATGTAATGTGGCGATTGCTGCAGTGATACTAAGTAGATGGGACAGAAATCTAACATTCACCTTTTATTTAGAGGATCTGTATATTAGCTCTGCAAGATAATAAAAACATTTTGTCTTAGGGCCCAATCCTGCTATCTTTATGCATGTGAAAGTCTTGTTGAGTTCAATGGCAGTTTTGAGTTTGAATCGGACAAGATCAGGCTATATAGATGTAGCTTCAGAATGAAGTTCCCTGATAAAAGAATCCTTCAACAGATCAGGAAACAACATATTAAGGGCATGGTCCTACAATCATCACTTACGTAAGTAACCCAGACTCATAAAAGAGTGCTTATAGGAGTGAGGATTTCCAGGATTGGGCCCTAACTCAGTGCAGTTCTAATACTGTATCTGTTCTGGCTGGTAGATTCAGTAGCCAAATGATCGTTTTCAGAGGGTCTATGTGCTTTCCGTGTTCAGTTATTAAACCAGCTAGCAATCTTTCTACTGGATTCTATAGAAGCACTAAACTACATTCCCAACCGTAAGTTGTAGTGTACGTTGTCACCAGAATTCCAAACTATATTCACATGTTTTCAGTTAAACTATTATTAGTATGTGTTTGTTTAGGGTTTTTAAAGAATGTTTTTGAATGAGGAAAGGGCATATTTACTTACCTATTTATAGGATGAACTTTTTTCTTGTTTCTAAAACAGAATAAAGCAGAATTGGGAGCAGTTATCACAGTTACTGTCATGTCTTTGAATAGTGTCTTAGTTTTGTTGTATCTTCCACTCTTACTTAGTTCTGTTGTATCTTCCACTCTTACTTGCCATAATTTGGTATTTTAATAAGTGGTCCATAATGTCATTTAGGAAAAGTGTCTTTTGTGGTCTCATCACAAGGAATCCCATTTGCTTTTGCCTTATATGTTTCACTTGTATAACAGATTCATTTCATGTTTTGTTTACTGTTTTAAAAATTTAGTCTTAAAAGCAAAGAATATTGTTACTCAGAAATGCAAAGCTCTTCAATAAAAAATAAATTCCAAAAATCTGCAATAAAAACTGCATGTCTGCATTTAATGTTTACTTAACTTGCCGTTTCAGGTTACAGTGGTGTGCACTGTAATACATTTTTACTATACAGTTTTCTTTGTCCATCCCCCGTCCCCCCATATTCTTATCCTGTATATTTTGTTGTTGAAGCATTTCAGCATCATGTACTCATTACTCAGTTATTTGGAAATATACTGGTAACTGGAATGCCTCTGCAGTATGTATTGCTAATGTAATCCATATTTAACTTGGATGTAGAGGAGTCCTTGCTAGCAGTTTATTAGGGGTTATGAACCTTGTGGCTATGTTTTCACTGCAGAGCTAACTTGAGTTATCTACACTCAAGTTACTTCTCTCAAATTAGTTTCCTTTGAGTGAAAGTGGTCACTCTGCAAAATAACAGTTGAGCTGCTGAGTCCACACTGGCACTGCAGTCCCTCGGGTGTGGCACTAAGACTTCTGGGGGAATATCCCAGAGTCTTTGCACTGCAGTAAATTGAGCTGGTCTATGCATACTTTCCCAGTGAAGTGTGGGAGAACTTGTCTGTCATTTCTGGGTACACTTGGGGAACAGAGGAAAGCATTGGAGGACTAGTAGCACTCCAGCGGAAGCAGCCTGCACCCACACTACACAGTGGCTATGTTAGCAGCTGAGCAGTACTAACTCAAGCTTTAGATTACAATCCTCTTTATAACTGAAGACAGTTATCAGATTTCCCCCCTCACTCTTCTTTTTTCAAGACTTAACATGCCCAGTTTTTTAAAAAAACTTTCCTCATAGGACAGGATTTCTAAACCTTTTATCATTTTTGTTGCTCTCTTCTGGTCTCTAATTTGTCCACATCTTTCCTAAAGTGTGGTGCCCAGAATTGGGGACAGTACCCCCACTGAAGCCTCATCTGTGCCAATTTGACAATTAAATTACCTCTTGTCTTACTTATAGCACTCCTGTTAATACACCTCATGTTAGCCTTTTTTGCAACTGCATCACATTGACTCAATTGGTGATCCACTATAACTCCCAAATCCTCTTCAGCAGTACTATCACCTAGTCAATTATTCTCAATTTTGTAGTTATGCATTTGATTTTTCCTTCCTAAGTGAAGTACTGTGCACTTACCTTTATTGATTTCCATCTTCTTGGTTCCAGATTAATTCTCCAATTTGTCAAGGACATTTTGAATTAGTTTTCTCGTCCAAAGTGCTTGCAACCCCTCCCTGCTTGGTGTCATCCACAAATTTTATAAGCATACTCTCCACTCTACAATCCAAGACATTAATGAAAATGTTGAACTGTTCTGGACCTAGGACTGACCCACATGGGACCGCAGTAGATATGTCCTCCCAGTTTGACAACAAACCACTGATAACTATTCTTTGAGTATGGTCTTTCAACCAGCTGTGCAAACCACGTTATAGTAATTTAATCAAGACCACATTTCCCTAGTTTGTTTGAGAATGTCATGTGGAATTGTGTCAAAAGCCTTACTAAAATCAAGATTTTTCACATCATCTACTTCCCCACCGCCCCCATCCAGTGGGCTAATAACTCTGAGAAAGAAGGAAATGAGGTAGGTTTGGCATGATTTATTTATGCTAGCTTTTCCTTATAATTCATCATGCTGTTCCCTAACTTGAGAGACCTTCAAGAGAGGGAAAAGTAGGTTTTGCCCTTTTTTGGCTTAAGATGGATAGATATAGATATAGAGCGAGAGAGAGGAGAAAAAACAACAACCCTGGAAAGTTTTATTTATATATCTAATTTATTTCAACATTAGTACCCTGACACTGTGGATGAATGGACAACTATGAGGTTTGACAGAAATACCAAGGAAATTAAATCTGATTAGCTGAGAGGGGAAGTGATTTTCATATTATTTAAAGCCCTTTTAACACTGTCTACACTGACACTTTACAATGCTGAAACTTGCTGCGCTCAGGGGGGGGGTGTTTTTTCACACCCCTGTGCGAGAAAGTTGCAGCGCTGTAAATTGCTAGTGTAGACTAGCCCTCAATTCCACTACAGCTGGCTCTGCATTGTGGCCTCATGCCCACATCCCTTTCAAGCCTTAGATAAAGTCACAGGTTTGGCTCTCCTATGATCCACAAAACTCCTGACAAACCCAGCAGGCACTTAAACTCACTGGACTACAGAGTCATTCTCTCGCTCACTGTCTCTGTGGCCCAGTGACTGTTCCACTGTGGATAAATACTTAAATAGTCACTGGACCAGAGAGCAAGTGTGGTAGGAGAGAATTACTTTGGGGTCTAGTGGTTAGGGCACATACATGGGAGGTAGGAGACCCAGATCCAGTCCCCCTGCTCCAATCACTCATTATCTATCCACAGTGGAACATCTTCAATTAGTAAGACTAATGTTTTCCAAGAAGGGGAATATATAGAATAGGAAAGTAATTCTACGTGTCGTAACAGTAGGATGCCATATTGTCCCATGGTGGAAGAAAGATATGAGGTAGTACTACCAATAGAAAAGAATCACAGTTAAACCAAAATAGATAAATAATTTATTATACTCATTGCCTTTTATTGAATGTCCCACATAAATAAAACTGCTCAATTAATATAACAATATAATATTTCTAGGTATGCTGTATTAGAGAAAAAGATTGCCTCATGCCAAAGGTCTAAAGAAGATATTTATGAACTACTTTGTTTAATAAAAGACCCCTGAGAAACATGGAAAACAATGTAAGTTTGCTTTCAGAACAGAATAGGTTTAGAAGCCTTTAGGACATCTATCTTCTAGTTTGTACCATTCAAAAGCAGTTTTTCAACCAATGTGTAGTCTATCAAAGACCAGAATCTGCTATACTGTAATATTAAAACACAAAAATATATACGATTTATTTACCCTGAATAATTAACAAAACAATTAAGAAATAAATATATTTAGTATATTTGGTTCCTGAAGCATTGTAGGCGTTCAGATCTGGATACAGCCATTAGACTGTAATTTCCTCTCTTGCAGGCTTGTCTATTGATGCCATCTTCAGAAATTTCCAAACTTCTTCATTTTCAGTTGCTTCATATAACATCTCAAAGTCCTAAAAGAAATGCCAATCCATGTGCTAATGAAATTAAATCCCAATTCTGTTTTTGTAAAACCTGATATGTATGTACACTTTCCCAGTAGCAACACCTGCATACACTACCCTCTGGCAAGATTGTTTTTGTCTTGCACAATGTTCTAACATATTCCAATTCATAACTGTGATGATGGGAAGATTTCAAAAAGTGTGACCATCTGCATTTATTGCACACACAAATACCTAATGCCAAATCCATGGTCAGTAAATGCTAGCCATCTCCTTATTCCCAACAAATTACAAGATAATTTGAAGGAAATGGAACTTTTGGACTGACTACTCGCAGTGCCATGTCCATGTTAAAAGCCTACTGCATAAAAAATATTACAATTTGTTTTGTATAGCATCTTTCATACAGTAGTATGAAGTCTTTCCTCTGTTACAGCTGTGTAACTCCCGATGAACAGAGTTGGAGTTTCACCCACCTAAACAAGGGTAGAACTCAGCTTCTATGGCTAAATTTTGTCTCTGATTGTACAAGAAGGAAAAAGCATGCAGACGGCCACTAAAGCCTTGTCTACACTGGAATTTAGTCATTGATACAGATTCACGGATACGAACTTTTAGTGAGATTTGCATTGCGGAAACTTACCGTCTTGAAAATGGGTAAAATGTATCTGCAAAAATCATCTACACTAGTGGATTGCATCAGTGCAGCTACATTGGTGCCTAATCCCACTGTAGACCAGACCCAATGATAGCACAAGCAAGATAGCACAGGATAGTTACTCGTATGTGATGTAACTGGCCAGAAAGAAGCCCAATTAATATTCTGAGGTATGCACTATGGTTTAAGGGATTTAGTTTGCTGAAAAATGACATGGCTAGCAACTCCTTGTGAACAAGGTGCTCTCAGTAGTATCTGTGCTGCCCTTCACTGTACAGGATGGAGGAGGTAGTATTCAGTCCCTAAAATGCATGGTCATCAAAGTTTGTCTTTTTAAAATACTGTTGTTGTATTTATCTGATAGTTGAAGTGCGATAGCAGGCAAAATTTATTCAAGGCATGCAAAATTCTCTACAAACATACTTATTGTATACCTTATTGTTTAAAAACAAAATCTAGATTTTTTTTTCTTACTCCACAGTAGTCATCACCATTGAATATCTGAGGAGGTACTGCATTAGGATTACCAGCCTTCGCCCTCATCTCTTGAAGCAGATGTTCACTGATGGATACATCTATCAACTCGTACTTTGTTTTGTTAATGTCCAAAATTCGAGTAACTTCTGCCTGTTTCTGCTTCACCTAGGTAAAAAAGACAAATTTTAAAAACAGGGTTTTATTCCTGTTAACAGCCCCACTTGTTTTAATTGTTTAAATTAACCCTGTCACACTAAAATATCATTCTACCTAAATAGCTAATCAAAAACAAGTTAGGAAAGCTCATGTGCAGTACATATTGCTCAGATTTTTCCCTTTTAAGTTGTTTTATTCAGACTTGAATTTTGCATGTATGCTCTCAGCCTGCGAAAGATTTGTTTCCAAATATTTTAAACAAAATTAGTTGAATATTTTCAGGTTTTAAGAATAATTTAATAACCGTATCGGGGTCAGAAATCCCATCTCTTCATAGTGGGTGGGTGGTAGCCTTTGTAGGTGGGAAGACTCTATTTCACTGCTCACCAGATGGAGGAAAGACATGTTCAAGTTGGGTGGGTGGTTAAGGTGGTGCTGCCCAGGTGGGGGCTGGAGCCAGGCTTGATGTGAGCAATGACTATGAAGTTGGAAGGAATCATAGAATATCAGGGTTGGAAGAGACTTTAGGAGGTCATCTAGTCCAACCCCCTGCTCAAAGCAGGACCAATCCCCAATTTTTGACCCAGATTCCTAAATGGCCCCCTCAAGGATTGAACTGACAACCCTGGGTTTAGCAGGCCAATGCTCAAACTACTGAGCCTTCTTGATCCTCGTGGGTAGATGGTGAAGTACCTCTCAGTGCTGGTAGGTGGGTGGAGGTGCAGCCTCCCATGTGTGGAACTGGGGCCTTTTTTGGTGGTGGCGGTGTAGCCCTATGTGAGTGGAACTCAGGTTCCTCTTGGTACTGGGGGTGCAGTCCCGGGGGGATGTGCTGGGCTCCAGGGTGCTGGTGGAGGGGTGCAGCCTTGAGGGGGTGGTACTGGTGGGAAGGGGCGCAGCCCCGAGGGGATGGTGCTGGGCTCCTGGGTGCAGCCCCGAGAGGGTGGCACTGGACCCTGTGTGCAGCCCCGTGGGGATAGTGCTGGGCCACTGGGTGTTAATGGGGGTGTGTGTGCAGCCCCGAGGGGATGGGTGTTGGGGAAGGGTGCTGAAGCCCCATGGGGATGGCGCTGGGCCCCAGGGCGTGGGGGGAGGGTGCAGCCCTGAG
This sequence comes from Chelydra serpentina, assembly GCA_037349315.1. Classification (NCBI taxonomy): domain Eukaryota; kingdom Metazoa; phylum Chordata; order Testudines; family Chelydridae; genus Chelydra; species Chelydra serpentina. The sequence goes on along the minus strand of JBAIAC010000028.1, from coordinate 16,376,539 downwards.
GGGGTGGCGCTGGGCCCCGGGGTGCTGGGGGGGGGTACAGCCCCAAGGGGGTGGCGCTGGGGGGGGTACAGCCCCGAGGGGGTGGCGCTGGGGGGGGGTACAGGCCCGAGGTGGTGGCACTGGGCCCCAGGGTGCTGGGGGGTGCTGGAGGGGGTACAGCCCCGAGGGGGTGGCGCTGGGCCCCAGGGTGCTGGGGGGGGGTACAGGCCCGAGGGGGTGGCGCTGGGCCCCGGGGCGCTGGGGGGTGCTGGAGGGGGTACAGGCCCGAGGGGGTGGCGCTGGGGGGGTACAGGCCCGAGGGGGCGGCACTGGGCTCCTGGGAGCTGGCGAAAAATGCGCAGGGGGGGTGGGGCTTGCCCCGCTCACCTGCCTGGATCCGGTGACGCTGGTGTAATAGACCCTAATGGTGCCCATGGTGAGCGGGCCAAACCGCTCCCTCCCGCCCGGCCCCTCCACACTCACAGGCCTCCAGGCAGACGCGGTTACTAAGGCAACGAACGGCTACCAGCTCGGAAGGGCCAGGCTCGTTTCTTGCTTCTGATTGGCCGATCCGGGCTGTCAGTGAAAGTCAGCCCCGCCCCTCCGCTCTTAGCCTGCAGGCTGCGGGCTGGTGGTAGGATCGCGGACAAATTCTGTGCGGGCGGGCGCGCGTAGGAGAGAGCTCTGCTTTGCCAGGCCGGGTTCGGGCCGAAGGGGGAGGAGCAGCTATTACTGCCCGCCCGCCCGCGCCGCACCTCCCACAAGGCTAAAGCGGGCGGCTACTCACCCCCGCTCAGGCAGCGCCCTGGTTTGGGGAGGCCCAACCCCTAGCAGGCGACCTCCAGCCCTGCCCAGTGTCGTCTGGGCTCCCCACCAGTGGCCTTTCCTGCCCGACCCAGCCACGCCTCCATGGTTGTGGGGCTCCCGCCTCCGTGAATTGGAAGTTCCAAGGAAGGCCCTATTATTTGTGGGACCCCCTGCCCCACCAGCAGGTGTGGTGCCCTCCCCCCCAGTCCTGCTATGCACACCAGGGCCCCAGGGAAGAGGTGAACCCCCTCAGCCCCCCCTACTGCTCATGTCCCCATTCCCAAGCAAGAAGAGGGCAGCCCCAGATGTGACCCTACAATGCACAGAGCTGCTAAGCCAGAGCGGTGCTCCTGGGGCTCAGATTTCAGCAGCGCCTGCCTGGGCCCGTCTCACAGATACAACATTGAGCCTGAAGAGTTGTGACATCCCACAAACTCTCAGCGTCCCAGTAAAGCCAGCCTGGTGATTTGTGAGGCCCTATTTGTGTGTCTAGTTTTTTTTAAAAGACATATGGGAATATCAGGCCAGCAAAAGAGGTTAGGGGCTAAAGAGACCTGGGTTCCTTTCCCAGCTGTGCGCTGGGACTTCAGAGCAAAATATTTGCTGACGTAATGCCAGTGGCTGCAATTGCTTCATGTCTGACTTTGGGCAATTTGTGTGACTTTTCCCCCATCTCTGAAATGGAGTCACAGTGCCTTCCTCACAAGGAGTATTGTGAAGCTTAATTTGGTAATGTGCTTTGAGATCCCAAATGGAAGAGGGCTGTTAGAATTCAAAATGTTACTACTGTATAAATCCAAATTTATTTGTGCCTGCTATATCTTTCTGATTTGCTGCAACTTATAAAAAGGGACGAGACAAGTGGGTTTTGAAGAAGTATAAGAGTAAGCACTAAAGAAATTTGTCATTTTTGTCTATGAAAAATGCAACTAGGCCCCAAAGGTAATGAATGATTATAGGAGTTGAGACAATACAGTCAGTAGGTGGTGCAAGAGAGATGTAACTGTAGTACAACTAAAAATCTCGCAAGGAATGTGTATTTCTTCTTCGAGTGGTTGCTCATATCTATTCCAGTTAGGTGTGCGCGCGCGCGCGCGTGTACGGACGTCGGAAACTTTTTCCCTAGCAGCTACCCGTCGGGCCGGCTGGGGAGCCCCCTGGAGTGGCGCCGATATGGCACTCTATATAGTACCCTGCCGGCCCGACCCCCCTCCAGTTCCTTCTTACCGCCCGTGACGGTCGTTGGAACAGTGGTCTCTTGTTCGCAAGTGCTCCACTACTCCCTAGCTATCCGTGTTAATAGTCATTGTAATTAGTGTTAATAGTTTTCATTGTACAGTAATTAGTGTAGCTAGTTGTAGTAGTTAGTAGTTCTTGTTCTACGTTTTTTCGCGGGCTCCTCCCGAGCCCTCCGGGCATAGGGCATGCCTTCTCAGGGTTTCAAGTCGTGTGGATCCTGCAACAGGCCCATGCCCACCGGGGACCCCCACGACGCTTGTCTTCGGTGTCTGGGTGAGTCCCACACAGCTGATAAGTGCAAGCTATGTAAATCCTTCAAGCCCCGCACCAGGAAGGAGAGAGAAATCCGCCTGAGACAGTTACTAATGGAGGCGGCACTCTGTCCCTCTCAAGGTGCGGGCTCCAGCGCCTCGGTGCGCAGCGCGCCTCCATCGGCACCGGCTGCGGCACCGCGGAAAGACTCCCGCCCACCTCGGGGCCGGGCGGCGGCGGGAACCCGGGGCTGCTCTCGGCACCGCTCCTTTTCCCCATCGGGACGGAAAGAGCTTCCCAAGTCTTCGGACGCTGTTGCGGTACCGTCCTCTGGCGCGCTGGAACAGACAAACGTCAGCCCGCGCCCGCAGGCACCACCGTGCCTTGAGGTCGTGATTACACCCTCGACACCGGACACCTTCGAGGCTGCGAGGGGACTCATCGAGATGACAGCGTCCCCCGTGCCGGCGCCGATCCCGGCACGACCCCCTGTTATCTCTAGAGGCAAGCCGACGCTTCTTGGACCGTCAGCTCAGCTACAGCCTCCTACACGCCGCTCGGAGTCCCGGCGTCGTTCGGAGTCCCGGCACCGTGCGGTGTATCGGTCTGACTAACGACGCCGGTCCGACTCGCGGCGCGGAACCCGCAGCCCGGACCCTCGGAGCCGATCACGCTTGAGGTCGTCCTCGTTTGCTAGATCCTGGTCCCGCTCGGTGTCCAGGATGAGCGCGACGCCATCTCGGCACCGCTCTCCACCTCCGGCTCGACCCTCTGCGGAGACACCATGCCGGAGTCCGCCTCGACGCCTGGAGTCGCCGCACTGTCGGGACTCACCGCGTCGAGGAACATCCCCTCGACGCCGAGCCTCACTGCAACGTGAGCTCCCATCCCGGCGCCGAGACTTGCCGTACCGAGAATCCCCACCACGCCGGGACTCTCCACGACGACAGTCTGCCCGATCTTTCTCGCGGGACTCGTCTCGTCGCCACGCGTCCCCACGGTACCGCGATGTTTCATCGAGGTACCAGGACTCACCGCGCCGACAGGAGTCCCCACGGCACCGGGACTCACCGTGCCGAGGGGCGTCACCACGGCACCGATCCCCACCGCAGCACCGTGAGTCACCACGCCGCACGGCGTCGCAACGGTCCCGATCCCCACGGTCCCGATCTCCACCCTGGCACCGTGAGTCACCATGGCACCGATCTCCACCCCGGCACCATGAGTCACCACACCGAGCGGCGTCACCACGACACCGATCTCCACCCAGGCACCGTGAGTCACCACGGCACCGATCTCCACCACGGCACCATGAGTCCCCACGTCATCGGGATGACACAGTACACTAGCGTTCTCGGTCCCGCTCGAGGTCACGTGACTCACACACCTCCCGCTTTAGACCATCCAGGTACCATCCTGCTTCACGCACCGCCCCACCTTGGCCATCCAGAGACCAATCGTCGGCCAGCTCAGGTGGACCATCTAAGACGCCCGAGGGGATCCAGGTAGCTCCAGTGCAAGATTTGGGGTCAGTGAGTTGGCAGCCCCAGTGGCCATTCTGGACACCCTGGGCATACCACCAGGCCCAGGGTGCACCACTGCCTACCTATCCAGTGGTGCGTACACACCCTCCAGTGGCCACCGTCAGCCGTCCACCTGTGGAGCAAGTTACTTCTGGAGACCCTGCCCCGGTGCCAGGGGAGGTGCCTGCCTCTACCCAACAGGATCCCCCCCGCTGTTCAACAGGATACCCTACCAGACCCACCCCTCCCTCTCTCAACCTCTTCATCATCTCCCGATGAAGCAGTGGCGGGCACATCATCTGCTTCGCCCCCACCTATGGATTTTAAGGTCCTGCAGGAGCTACTCCGGAGGGTGGCTCTCAGCATGAACCTTCCCATAGAGGAGGTTGTGGAGGAACAGGATGACCCGATGGTGGACGAGATCTTGAAGCCAGAAGGTCCTTCCAGGGTAGCATTGCCAATGAATAAGACCATCCGCGGCAATGCTACGGCACTCTGGCAAACCCCGTCCTCTATCCCTCCAACAGCTAGAGGAGTAGAGAGGAAATACTTTGTGCCGAACAAGGGGTTCGAGTATCTCTTTACCCACCCCATGCCTTGCTCCTTGGTGGTGGATGCGGTCAATGCAAAGGAGAGGCATGGTCAGGAGGGTCCCGCCCCTAAGTCCAAGGACTCTAAACGCCTGGACCTTTTTGGCAGGAAGATATACTCTACTGCGGGCCTATCACTCCGAATCGCCAACCAACTAGCGATTCTCAGCAGGTATGCCCATAACTCCTGGTCAGCGGTTGCGAAGTTTCAGGACCAACTTCCCTCTGAGTCCAAGACAGAGCTTAAAGCCATGGTAGACGAGGGCAAGTTGGTGAGCCGCACCTCCCTACAAGGCGCCCTAGATTCTGCAGATGTGGCAGCCCGTACGTTAGCAACGGGGATTTCCATGCGACGGAACGCCTGGCTCCAGTCTTCTGGTCTACCAGCTGAGGTCCAGAATACAATTCAAGATTTGCCTTTCGATGGTAAAGGCCTCTTTGCGGACCAGACTGACTCCCGACTGCATAACCTCAAGGACACTAGAAACACCATCAAGTCCTTGGGTATGCACACCGTGGCCACAGTCAGGAAACCGTTCAAACCTCCGCCCTTTCAGCAGCGGTCTTTCCCATCCAGACCAAGGCAGGATTTCTCCCGGCGGAGAACCAGCTTTACCTGGCGCAAGCCTTCCCGTCCCTCTCAGAGACAAAACAGAGGCCAGCAAAAGCCATCACAGGGCGCTAAGCGTCCATTTTGATGGGACTTTCGGGGACGACTTACCACCACCACAGAGTCCGGTCTCTCTACCCTTCCTGGATCGTCTGTCCCGATTCTACCATGCCTGGTCCCGCATCACGTCAGATCGATGGGTCCTACGGACGGTAGAGGCGGGTTACTCTATCCACTTCCACTCTATCCCTCCATTCCACCCGCCCCCCTCATCGCTCTTCAGGGACCCTTCTCACGAGCAACTCCTCTATCAAGAGGTACAAGCGCTCCTCGAACTTAGAGCTGTGGAGGAGGTGCCTCACGATTTACAGGGAAAGGGTTTCTACTCCCGCTACTTCCTTGTCCCCAAGGCCAAGGGGGGTCTACGACCCATTCTGGACCTAAGGAACCTCAACAAGTACATCGTCAACTTGAAGTTCCGTATGGTCTCCCTGGCCACCATCATCCCCTCTCTGGACCCCGGGGACTGGTATGCCGCCCTCGATATGAAAGATGCTTATTTCCACATCTCTATCACACTGGCTCACAGACGTTTCCTCCGGTTCGTCGTGCACCAGACACACTACCAATTTACAGCACTACCTTTCGGCCTGTGTACGGCCCCACGTGTCTTCACGAAATGTATGGCAGTAGTGGCCGCATTCCTTCGTCGCCAACACGTGCACGTCTTTCCGGACCTCGACGACTGGCTAGTTCGAGGCTGGTCATATCAACAGGTGCAAGCCCACGTACAGATGGTCATGGATACCTTTTCTCATCTAGGTATCATCGTGAACACCTCCAAATCGGTGCTGACGCCAACTCAGTCCATCCAATTCATCGGAGCGATCCTCGATGCAACCAGAGCGCGGGCGTTCCTCCCAGACGCTCGTGCTCTCGCCATAGTGGACTTGATCACCACGCTCCGCCGGTTTCCCACCACGACCGTGAGGCAATGCCTCAAGTTGCTGGGCCATATGGCGTCCTGCACGTACGTGGTCCAGCATGCCCGATTACGACTTCGTCCCCTGCAGGCGTGGCTGGCTTCAGTCTACCGACCAATCCGAGACGACTTGGACATGGTCGTCACAGTCCCAGCTCACGTGCTGGACTCCCTGCAGTGGTGGCTAGACCCACAGACATTAGGCGAAGGAGTCCCTTTTCAACCTCTCCTTCCTTCCCTAACTCTAGTGACCGACGCATCAGCGCTGGGTTGGGGCGCCCATCTCGGTCAGTTAACAACGCAGGGCATGTGGCAGCAGCACGAGCTCGATCTCCACATCAACATCAAGGAGCTCAGGGCGATTCGTCTGGCGTGCCAAGCATTCCTGCCTCACCTACAGGACCGCTGCGTGGAGGTTCTGACGGACAATACAACGGCCATGTTCTACCTAAACAAGCAAGGCGACGCTTGGTCGTCACCATTGTGCCACGAAGCCCTTCTCCTGTGGGACCTTTGCCTGGCCCACTCCGTCTATCTCCAGGCGTCTTACCTCCCTGGAGTCCAGAATGTCTTGGCAGACCAGCTGAGCAGACGCTTCCTGGTCCACGAATGGTCCATTCGCCCAGACGTGATACACTCCATTTTCCGCACCTGGGGTTTTCCCCAGCTCGACCTGTTCGCTTCCCGAACCAACCGGAAATGCCCGACCTTTTGCTCCTTCAGAGGCCACGGCTCGGGCTCCCTTGCGGACGCCTTCACGATCTCGTGGTCACATCGCCTGCTCTATGCGTTCCCGCCTTTCCCGCTGATCCACAAAGTCATTCTCAAGATTCGCAGGGACAAGGCGGACGTCATACTGGTAGCCCCTGACTGGGCGCGGCAGTGCTGGTATCCGACCCTGCTGGATCTGTCAATACAGCCCCCCATTCCTCTCCCGATCAGCCACGACCTCATCTCTCAAGATCACGGTCGTCTTCTCCATCCAGACCTCCACTCCTTGCACCTAACAGCGTGGAGAATTCATGGCTGAACCGGTCAGAGATGGCTTGCTCGGATCCGGTGAGACGTGTACTCCTTGAGAGCCGCAAGCCCTCTACGAGGCTCACGTACGAGGCAAAGTGGAAAAGATTCTCCGCCTGGTGTGCCCAACAGCACATATCTCCACACCTTGCCCCCGTACCGTCTATTCTGGACTACGTGCTACACCTCAAGGACAACCGCCTTGCACTTGGGTCCCTCAAGGTCCATCTTGCTGCCATCTCGGCTTTCCATACAGGAGCAGAGGGCCGCTCAATATTCATGCACCCCATGGTGCGTCGTTTCCTCAAGGGCCTGGAAAAGGTTCACCCTTCAGTGAAGTCACCTGTTCCGGCATGGGACCTCAACCTCGTTCTCTCTCGACTCACAGGCCCGCCATTTGAGCCACTGGCCTCCTGCTCCCTTCTCTATCTATCATGGAAGGTCGCCTTTCTCGTGGCTATCACGTCAGCCAGAAGGGTATCCGAGTTGAAGGCTCTCCTGTGCGACCCTCCGTATACCATCTTTCATAAGGACAAGGTCCAGCTTCGTCCTCACCCGTCCTTCCTTCCGAAGGTGGTCTCGCGTTTTCACATGTCACAGGACATCTTCCTGCCTGTCTTCTTCCCCAAGCCGCATGCCAACTCTAAAGAGCAACGGCTGCACTCGCTAGATGTCAGGAGAGCGCTCGCCTTCTACATAGAACGCACAAAGCCGTTCTGTAAGTCCTCTCAGCTCTTCGTCGCTGTCGCGGAATGTGTGAAGGGCGCACGGGTCTCTTCGCAGCGTATATCATCATGGATTACAGCCTGCATCCGTGCCTGCTACGACCTGGCAAAGGTGCCCCCGCCACTAGTCACGGCCCATTCTACCAGGGCGCAGGCCTCCTCTGCGGCTTTCCTGGCGAACATCCCTCTTCAGGAGATCTGCAGGGCCGCAACCTGGGCATCGGTGCACACCTTTACGTCGCACTACGCCATCACCCGTCATTCCCGTGATGATGCTGCCTTCGGTAGGGCTATCCTTCAAGCTGCTTTACCGTAACTCCGAACCCGCCTCCAAGGTAAGGCTTGGGATTCACCTAACTGGAATAGATATGAGCAACCACTCGAAGAAGAAGAAAAGGTTACTCACCTTTGTAACCGGTGTTCTTCGAGATGTGTTGCTCATATCTATTCCACACCCACCCTCCTTCCCCACTGTCGGAGTAGCCGGCAAGAAGGAACTGGAGGGGGGTCGGGCCGGCAGGGTACTATATAGAGCGCCATATCGGCGCTACTCCAGGGGGCTCCCCAGCCGGCCCGACGGGTAGCTGCTAGGGAAAAAGTTTCCGATGTCCGTGCACGCGCCCGCGCGCGCACACCTAACTGGAATAGATATGAGCAACACATCTCGAAGAACACCGGTTACAAAAGTGAGTAACCTTTTCTTATGTTTATACTACTGGAGCAGGAGGGGGCATCTGCATAGATTTATGAAAGTGACACACAACCCTTCCCCCTAGCACACCCAAGACTAACCTGGGGAACTCCCTTTTGGAGGCCCATAATAAACACAAGGATTCTGATTGTTCCAGCCTGACTAAGAAAGGTGGAAGGCTTCTTACACTTTTCTGCCTTTCATGCAGGGGCATATCAAGCCACAAGACTGGTATGATTTAGGGCTCAATCCTGTTTCAGTGGGGGAAGGATCAGGCCGTTAGTGATTTTTATAGAAATGTGTGTGTTTGTTAATAACATATACACTTTCACAAGAAACAGGTAAACAGAAGAGGCCTCACTGAGAAATTGGAACACACAGTCGGGTGAGCTGGCAGGAACTGAGATGTATTTGAGGAATTGAAAGAGATTAGGGTTGCAAAAAATGCAATGTTGCTGAAGTGGGTTAAAGAGGCAGATAGACCTACACCAGCAAAGTTTGAAAAATCAATCAGTGTAATCAATTTCTATTTCATATTTGTGTGTGTATAAAAGATATAGTCTTAGCTGAAATATGAGATGTATTTTGATTTTTTGGAAAAGATTATGTTAAATCTCACCCTGAGCTGCTACTAATTATAATTTATTTTTAATGCAGCACTATAGAGTGTTCATGGCACTTTACAAGTAAATAAAAATGGGAGGTCTCTGCCTCAAGTAGCTTACAATCTGAAAAAGTCATAATACTGCAGGAGATGACAATAAACAATGAGTGAAGTCAGAGATATGGGAGAATGAGTCGCAACAGAGAAAGATAATAAAATATGCCTGTTTTTTACCTGTTCATCATCTTAGCATGGGACCAGAAAGAAGGCTTCATTCTGTGTTTGCATTTTTCTTACCTGAGTTTCTATAGTCAGATATCTTCAGATATCGCTTTCCTTATAAATTCTGTTTAACGTTTTAGACTTGTAATTCAAAGACCTACATTAACACATTTATGTGACTTTATCACTGTTTACACTCCACTTGTAATCTGCATTCACCTTCTCAACAATCTTTGGTGTGTCTCTCCTTTACTACATTTTGTTAGTTTAAATATTGGGTCTTTGTCGAGGCTGACACATTCCGGTGGAAAGATCTTCTTCCTCCCTCTTTGTGCTGCTGACTCCTTGGTACACTTTAATAGAACGTTTAATTGTTGTTATCCTCCAAACTGGAGGTTTTACCTACTCTGGTTGTCTGTGTGTTATCCCTGTATTGCATTGCTCTAATTCATAAACAACAGTACTGCAATTGACACTAATTTAGTAGTCTCCGTCAGTAGAGGAGCCCTGAAGTGAGTTGTATGGAATTTGAACTATCCCATTTGCTCTCAAAGTTGATTCCTCGAGGTCAGGGTTGAGGCATGTTAATGAAGAGGGAGACATGCCTAATTGTTATCTGCACTGAATCTGTTGTGTAGAAAGAGAATTTCACTCATGATGATGTAGTGGAAATAATTATTTCAAATAACCTTTAAATATTAGATTATTTTTATGAGTTCAGTTGGACTCAGCTCCATATTAAATGTGTTTCTTGCATTCACTTAGAACACAGTATGGGTCTATCAGGGAATAAATAATACAGCAGAAAGTATGCATTTCTGCTAGTTGGGGGCAAAGCAGTGGAGGATCTACACAGAGCGCCTTCAAATCCTCGTGCAAGCAGTGCATGTGACATAGGTAGTGAAACTCTTCAGAGGAATTTAGAAAGAGGAAATGGACAAGTCACTGACAAGGGAACATGGTTGACTATTTGAGTCATGCAAATGCAAATTCACATAGCCAAAACTGGACCATGTCTGTTTCTCCCCCTATATCCAGCAATAGCTGGTAGTGGACAGATACAAGGATGCTGGATTCTGGAACATATGTTGGCGCTGAGAATTCTTTACTTTAGCTGTGCTGTTTTGAAGATCATTTCCTCCCAAAGCACTTTTTCAGGATAAGGGTCTATGAGATATTGTAGTTGCCATGTAGTTTACATGCTCTGATTTTTGGAGCCTGGATTAATTTGGATTTGAATGTTTGTAATGCATAATCCCATCTGTGTTAAAAATCCACAACATAGTCCAGTTTCTCACATAACCAACTTCACTTTGCACAAGAGGAGAGCTAGAATGTGTTTGGTTTAGCTATCTCTAATTTCCGGTTAGCTATCTCTAATTTCATTCAAATAAATGTTCGCATATAAGCGCATTATTATTTTGTATCACCTCAGTGTGCTAGTTGCTTTATCAAATACACAAAAAGACACGATCCTTTCCTAGAAGTTTACATAAAGGATGGTGTCTTTGCTGAAGAGGGGACAGCAGTCATTCTAACAAGATTAGATTGGACAAATAGGAAGGGCCAAAGTTATATAGGACCTTGCTTCGAGTTTATTTTAATTCATAGTTAGGATACGTTGTCTGTAGTACTTTATTACTGAGGAATCAATAAATTGGTTGTGGTTATTGAAATGTAAAAAGAGGGTACCACATTCACGATGTCCAAAGTATTACACATCATTTATGTGTTTCATTTGTATATTTTCCCTCCATCAGTATATTGTTAGGAGCTTTATTCTAGTACTTGCAAGATAATTACATTCTTATTATCTGCCAAAGAGAAGGAAACTTGATAAGGGAACCAACCGAAAACTCTTTCAGTGCCTGTTTATCTATTAAGTAGTGCTTGAGAGCATTGTACAATGTTAACAAACTGCTTTCCCACTTGGAAATCCACATGACTTGTCAGTCATATCAGCTGGTCACTGACTGATTTGAAAACCAAAACCACATTTGTCTTCTGCAGTTCATGAGCTTTTGTTTGTTCTATAACTTGGGACTAGTGGCACTTTATATTTTGTTCTGTACTATCTCATTAGAAGGATTATCTTTTGTTAGTTTTGTTGCATTTACCTGATTAAACAGATCTCACAATATAATCTTAGTTCCGCAGCTAAAGAAAGTACCACTGTGTTCTTGTAAAACAGCACTTGTTTAATTTAAAGAAAAAGGGAAGTAACTAAGATAGTGAAGGATAGACATTTCCCAATTTGCTGTCTCATTTTTCTATATCTGGAGACTCCCTGTAATGTATGTCAATGGAAAAAATGTGAGGAGCCGAGCCACCCATGAGTTTATTACATTTTAGTTTTGGAGAGTTTGCTATCCTGATTATGCCAAATGAATCTTTTGTGTACTTTAAGATACACAACATACTGCACAGTCCATTCAGTGATAGGGCACTTGTCTGAAACTATGAATTAGCTTCATATGTCCAATAATCCAGTTACAAATGGAAATGCTGTAGGAAGAAGAAGGCTTCTATTTTCCACAATAGGAACCTCATTTCCAAGAAAATTTGAAGTTTTCAATTTAACACTTGACTATTTTCATACAAAAAATTACAATCTCTGCCCCTGCTGAATCAAATTAATTGTAAATTAATCCCCGGATTTTATATTTTCATTTTATCAACTGAAAAAATTAACTGCACAAGCAATATAAAATGGTAGAAAATAATACTGATTGCCTTGTCTATGTATAATATATTACAACATAATCCTGAGGGGCAGATATCTCACTGAGGTATTTGGGAGTTTTTGCTGTGGGCCAGATTCTGATAACTTTACTTGCATTCAATTTTAGTACTGTACTTAACAAATAGTCCCAATGGGACTATTCATTGGGTAAGAGTTTCAGAATTTGACATTCTTACTATTAGAATATATTAGTTGTATTATCGTAGGCCCTATGCAAATGCAGAGCAAAAAGAAACTTTCTTCCCCAAAAGAATTTGTAGTCTGAGTAGATTGTAAGGACTTGTGAAAAGATTGTCAAAGATATTTAGGCACCTGAAGATGCAGACAAGTGCCTAGTGGGATTTTCAAAAGCATCTAACCTATTTAGGTCCTTGTATCCTTAGAAGAACCCTGTATTTTAAGAAATATTAGTTCACCATGTCCTTATGTGAAAAAGAGAAAACATATGCAATGTATTTTTAGTGATAGTGGATCTGTCAAAGGATTGGACAAATATCCATATATATTTAACTGTGCCCTTAATTTTATTCTTTAGGAGATGGGGTAAGATAGTTGAATAATTAGGATCTTGGAACTTTACATTCTAAAGAAGCCAGTAGTGAAGAAAAAACATGGATATTTTTAAATATTAATTCTGCATAGAATATTCTACTTATTATTTTTAAAAGGTATTCAATTTTGACCCACTTAATATGCAAGCCATTATGATTATTTGATTGTCCATTTGATCTGTCTGATACCCTTTGATCCTATGAATATGAACAGAGTCATGAGGGACTATCTTTCAGTAATGCTGAACAAACATTACTGCTTGAACTGAAGTCACTAGGAACTGCAGGATTTCAGCACTTCTGAAAATCCATCCTTGAAGCAATATGCTCTTGCCATCAGTAAGTGCAGGCAAACTTCTGAAAGTTCTCAGCTTTACTGGTCTTCATTGTAAATCCACATGCACAGATTAGGCCTTCAATTATCATATTTTTTTTGTTTTTCTTAAAGAAGGTACAATTATTAAAATAACGAAGAAACAGTGTAAGGGGACAATGCCTCCTGCTGCCCCCATGCGACAGATATTCACCCTTGAAGGTCTCTCAAATCACTACCAAAACCCCCCTATTTCAATGGGAAAGTATGTTGGGACTCTGTTATTGGTTTAGAAGAATCCAGTCTGACCCCACCTCATGTCTTAACGTAAAGTCCTACAGGTTCAACTTAAAACGATCTCACATGACTTCTCATCACTGTCTGTTTGTCCAAATTCTTTCTAAGCCTCATGCCACTCTCATTCTTGGTGATAGACCACCAGATTCTCTACCTTTTCACTGTCCCAACTAATGAAGGGCTTACACAGTCTTTACCATCCTGAGGTTAAACCCTAGTCCCAAAACAATTATAAACCGCCCCACCTGAATTTCTGTCTCCTCCAGGAGATTCTGGCAACCCTTTTCAGCTACCTGAGCCTCTGCTCCTGTCAGTTCTGTCTCTTTAACCCCAGACATCTAATTTAATAACTAACCCTCTCTCGTTGCAGCTTCCTCTTTATAAGAATATAATGTGTTCTTAGCCCTTTCCCAGCTGAGACTAATAGCTGCAATTGAGTTAGTCCAGGTGTACTCAAATGGGCTAGATCAGTCACACTGAGAAGCAGCTACGTAGTCCCAGGGGACTGGTCCTGTTCTTTCTTAAAGGGAAACATCCTGTGACAAAAAGATTCTACCAAGAGGTACAAAGTAATGAGTAAGAAGGGAAGGGTCCACCTCAGAGAAACATCAACAATAGTGAAAGAAAAAAAGATGAATGATCTTAGCCTTTGTTAGATATTCCTTTGGGACCAGAATCCTCAGCTAGTGTAAATTGGTGTAAATTCATTGGTGTGTGGCTCTTGAAGTCTGATAGACAAAGACACATTTTTAAACAGTGTTCAGCCCAATCTGCATGTCATCCCACAGAAATGATAGTATTTAGACATTTAACTATATGGTTGTAGTACAAATCAGATATTTAGATGTCTAAATGCATTAATATGTCACTGCAATTCATCGGGAGTGCAGAGTTAGTCTGCAAATTTGGAGGTTAGTTTTGAAATTTAGCCTCTAATTTGAGCTGCCGTTGCTAACCCATGAATCTCACAATTACCGCTTCCCTCCTGACTTGGTGGAAAGAGAAATGAGAAGGTGAGAGTTAGTTTTAATTTAAAAACAAAATAAGTTTCTAGCCTTTTTCCTTGCAAAGAAAACCTAAGCAAACCAATCATAAGTTTTGAAAGCTTGTCACTGATTTTTTTGTATGTTATCCACAATGCCTTGGCTTCCAGTCACCCGTGGTTGGCCTTTAGGGTCTGGAGAAGCCGTAACCATGAGTTGTTTGATTATTGCGACAATCCCAGATCATGTCACAGCTGAGGTAGTCAGTGGTGCCCAGGTTACAGCTGAGAGGACTAGGACACTGCAAAGTGACAGCTGTGTGGACTCTGTCTACAAGAAGGGACATAGGAGCATGATCTACTTGTTCTGTTCTGAGCATTACATTTAAAAAAATAATTTTTATATTTTTACCCTCACTTATGCATGTTCTGTACCTGCAAATGAAGAAACTTGTACCTACAAACATTTACCTCTGCAAATCAGAGAGACATCTAATTTAATAACTAAATTCAGTTGTTTGTAGATGGAAATGAGCAATAGAATGCTCGATTGCGTCCTTGCATTTTGAAATGTACTACGAGCATAGCCAAAGGCATCCAACGGAAATCTACTAAACACACTAAGCTTTTAATAATCTTAGTTATTTTTAGTTGACATATTGCAAAATTAAAAAGCAGTCATGCTGGTTGTGAACATTACACCAGAATCAGTCCTATCATTTTTTACATCCTCTTTTGGATTTGATGTCACTGCTTGTTTACAGACCACACAGTTTTCCATTTGTGACGGCACTTCTGTTTTAAAAGTTGTGCAAAAAGAGGAACAAAAATGTGTGTGCTCCAGTTATTGCTTGCACTGTCTGCAGAGAACAAAGATAATTTATTCTAAGGTTGCTGCAATTGTAGTAGTGGAATGTTAGGTTATGTGACTATCCACATCTTATACTGATTCTGAAAGGGTAAGTCTGGTTTTCTTTAGTTTGTCTCAGCTTATCTTTTGTTACGGAATTTAGAGTTCCACTTATTTTGCTTAAAATAACTTAAAGTATATGTATTTATTTTTTAAAGTATGCTTGCTAAGGTTCCCATATTTTTGACATTTTGCTGTAACACTTTGAACAGCTACCAAGCATTAGAGGCAAACTTTTCATAAGTAACTAAGGCCCAGATCCTCAAAACTATTTAGGCACATAACTCTAATTGATTTCAATAGGAGTTAGGCACCTAAATACCTTTGCACATCTGGGCTTAATTCCCATTTTCAGGCACGTAGTTGCCTAAGTCCCATTGACTTTCAATGAGATTTAGGCTCATAAGTGCCTGTGTCTCTTTTGAAAATGGCACTTAGGCATTTTAAAATGTTTTAGCCTGCATCTTTGCATGTGTGAGAGGTATTGAAAATAAAGTAAAACTGTTAAATTATTTTAACTGCTGAAGGATCTGTGTGTTGTGCTTTTTATGAGCACTGGTGTCAGTCTTATGACATCTGAATTAGAGTGTGCATATTCATATGTGGAGTACTTAAAATCAATTCTGCTTTGGAAAGTTATTTTAAGGTTGGTTCTAGTATCATACCTGCTCTACAGAGGTGTCACTTTATATTAAACAGCTATTTCCTGATTTAAATGTTTTTAAAGCGCTGATGTGAGCCCTGCTAGCCCAAGTCTGTCAACTCTGGGCTGTGAGGCTGTGTAGACATATCCTGAGTGCTCCAGAGATGCACAAAGGGAGCAGTCCCCCTGTGCTGAGACAACATTGCACAGGCATTCAAAGTGAAGAGACTTTTGGTGTTCTCCTGCTTCATTCTCCCACATAAGGGTCAGCCACAATGTGGTCCTCAGTGAGTGTGGGTCAGAGCCAACTCCCACTGAAGTCAATGAAAAGACTCTTATTCATTTCAATAGGAGATGGATTGAGCCTTAAAGACTTGCTCCATCTAAGTCAATTGGAGGTTTACCACTGACTCCAAAGGGTGCAGGATCAAGCCCTGTGTGAGCAAATACAATTAAAAGGAGAAGCTAAGGAATCACAAAATGTAGTAGCTAACTATTTTGAGGTGTGTCGTTTAGTTTTTAATTATTCATGATAATGTTTCATAATGTACTAGTGAATGCAGTGAATTTAGTAAAATGATGGACTCTCAGTAATATTACATTACAGTATCTGCTTAAATTTTGGCTAAGAGTTCGGTGATATACCCAACTTTTTAATGTAAATAAGCAAGATATTGCTGCAATTAGGGCTCAGTCTTGCAAGGTGCTGAGCATTCTTGGGAAGTGATGAACATCCACAGCTCACATGGAAGGCAGTGGAAGTTGCAGCCACTCAGTATCTCACAGGAGAGCTCAACACCTGGCATGATTAGCCCCTTAGTTTACTAAAAAAAAGCGTGTAGAGGATTGATTATCATCAGTCAGAACCTCAGCTGGTGAAATCAGTTGTTGCGCTGTTGCTTTCAGTAGAACTATGTCGATTTTACACCCGCTGAGGATCTGGCACAATCACCAAATGAAAAGGACGTCATTGATTAAATCTTACTGAGAACAAGTCATGAGCATAATGTAGCACAATTGTCACAATTCAGAAGAAGGGTCCAAGTCTGAGCTGATATGAAAAATAAAGGATCGAATTATTGGCCTAACTCTTTTCATTTTCTTTGACAGAATAACTTTTGTTGACATAATGGCTTTACTTTATCTGGCTATAAAAATGAAATTGGTGAAAAAGCAACTAAGTTACCGTTTGTTAAAATAAAAAACCCCCACACATTGCAGTCTGCATGAAGCATACATTTTAATTTTTTTATCAATTAAGGATAAAATAGCCTGTACTGTTACGTTTATTTTGCATTACCGTACATGGCTTCTTTGTATTTGCAGGAATATAGTGAACTCTGCCGATTAGTGAGTCTCTAGCACTGATCAACATGTTGGCAGAAGGCATCCTAACTGGAATCATATACAAAGAAAGAAAACAGAACGTAGAAAAACCCCACAGATGTCACTTAAACAGAAAAGATGAAAGGGAAACCTGGAAAGATCACCTTATAAATACACCAGCAATTAAAGATTTTGCTTCAGAATCTGAGAAGCAGAATGAGATCATTGCAAAAGGTAGCAAAATTGAAAATAATAAAGAGCTTCAATGGAAATCTAAAGAAGAGCTACCTGCAAAAGAACATAATGCATGTGTTAAAGGAACCATATCTGCAGCTTTACATATACCAGGAAGAGAACAAAATCATGAAATCCATCTGGATTTGTATAGATCCTGGTCATGCCACAGTATTTATCAAAACTATCCTGACTTACATATTGGAGGAGACCATGTAGGAGGCTATATGCAGGATTCAGGTTGCATAATGGACCACATAAGTGATGAACTTGTTGATGGCCCTGTTTTACTGTCAGGAGATATTCTATTGGGTCATTCCCCTCAAAATGAGCCTCTTGAAAAAACAGCTACAAAGTCCCTGAATGGTGATGAAGGTGGAGAAAGGAGTATGACACTCCACAAGCAGCCTCTTTCGAATTCCATGCTGAACAACTACATGGATACAAAGGTGCAAGAGCTCTACAAACAGTTTTTTGAAGAGAACCTGACCAGGTGTGGTTCTGTAACAAACCTCCTGACTTCCAGTTTGATCATGAATAACCTAAATCAGATAAACCTTCAGATCTCCCAAGAACAGACTATAGAAACATCTAAAGCTAGAGAAGTGCTCTTACAGTCTCTAGCTTTGTTTAGTTTCCGCAATGCTGCCAGTGGAAACAGCTCTGAATTTAGCACTCCAAATTTACAGTTCTCAAACTCGCTAAGCAAGAGAAAGAGCTCCCGGGTACAGTTTACATCATGACTGAACTGTTTGGTTACAGCAGTGGTTCTCAAACTTTTGTACTGGTGACCCCTTTCACACAGCAAGGCTCTGAGTGCGACCCCCTTATAAATCAAAAACACTTTTAAATATATTTAACACCATTATAAATGCTGGAGACAAAGCAGGGTTTGAAGTGGAGGCTCACAGCTCGCAACTTCCCATTTAATAATCTTGCGACCCCCTGAGGGGTCCTGACCCTTAGTTTGAGGACCCCTGGGTTACAGCCTAGTCTTCAGCTGAGGTCTCTTCTCTTTTGGGAGTAGTTTGTGAAATGTACCAAAATTAGACACTACTGACTTCTTAAAATAAATTTTGACATTTAAACCGCACTTTGTCTGTGGTGCCATTTCATTGCTTGTTACCGGACTAAGATAAAGATCATGTGCCTTTGTGTTGTTGAATGTAAGTCCAATGAAATTTTTTACAAAATCTTATTGAGCCAAATTTTCAAAGTGGCCTAAGACCAGCTTTTAAGAGTCCATCCCTGCCAACACCTAGTATGTGAGTAATTATACATAGGACTAGTACTTATGCAGTCAAAGTTAGTCATGTGCATTAATGTTGGTAAGATTGTGCCCTAAGAAATTAATCCCGAACCCAATGAAGTTGTGGTTAGACTCACACTGATTTCAGTGGTCTTTGGATCAGGCCATACATTTGAACCCATAATTTTTTGCATTTAAATTTAGAGGTAGCTATTGCAGATTTCAGCCATTATGTCTAAGAAAATGGGCTTCAGTTTTGAAAATCCTGTTTAACAATTTGGTTTATTCTGCATAGCATTTTATATATATCAAATGTATATAAAAATGTTCATCAGAGAGGAAAACCAATGAGAATACTCTATAGAAGGATGATATGTGTATTTATATGAAGTTAATATATGTTTTGTATTATACAGGTAGAGTACATTACAATGGAAAACTACAGATACATCAGCTTCTAAAAATTTAAATAACAGATCAAGTTTATAAAATGTTAAAAGTATTTCAGTTACTGTAAAGGTAACATTTCTATTCATTTAAAATGTCATTTACTTAAATAAAAGTTTCCATATATTATACAACAAAATCCACTCAGATTCCCAGAATATATAAAATGATTACTTCTGCCTACCATTTGCATTTTAAAAATAGGACTCTTTGTTCTGTTTTTCTGAAAAATACACCCTTATGACCTCAGCAAGTTAAGAGTGTGTTGCAACGTTACTGAAAGGCAAAGATATTGAAATTTTGTTCCTATAACCCTAAATAAGTGGTTCTCAAAGTTTTGTACTGCTGAGCCCTTTCACACAGGAAGCCTCTGAGTGCGATCCCCCCCTTATAAATTAAAAACACTTTAAATATATTTAACACCAGTATAAATACCGGAGGCAAAGCGGGGTTTGGGGTGGAGGCTGACAGCTCGTGACCCCCCATGCAATAACCTCACGACCCCCTGAGGGTATAAATGTTACATGCATATTTCATTAGGAAAATTTGTTCACTTGGCCTGCAGCCATCATTTCCTGCTGGAAATGTCTTTTGTTGTAAATTATCACTATGTTGATATTATACTGTGATGAATGAACTGAAGTTTGATATAGAATAGAATCATAGAATGTCAGGGTTGGAAGGGACCTCAGGAGGTCATCTAGTCCAACCCCCTGCTCAAAACAGGACCAATCTCCAACTAAATCATCCCAGCCAGGGCTTTGTCATGCCTGACCTTAAAAACCTCTAAGGAAGGAGCTTCCACCACCTCCTAGGTAACCCATTCCAGTGCTTCACCACCCTCCTAGTGAAATAGTGTTTCCTAATATCCAACCTAAACCTCCCCCACTGCAACCTGAGACCATTACTCCTTGTTCTGTCATCTGCTACCACTGAGAACAGTCTAGATCCATCCTCTTTGGAACCCCTTTTCAGGTAGTTGAAAGCAGCTATCAAATCCCTCCTCATTCATCTCTTCTGCAGACTAAATACAGTAACTCCCCACTTAACGTCCTCTCGCTTAACGTTGTTTCGATGTTCGTCCCTGCTCCATTACAGAACATGCTCGTTTAAAGTTGTGCAATGCTCTGCTATAACGTTGTTTGGCCGCCTGCTTTGTCCACGGCTGGCAGCCCCCCTATCAGCTCCCCCACCCCCCACAATCTCATTCATTCAATCCATATCTCATTCATCCTCCACAATCTCAATTGTACAAGCAAGTTTTCTCTCAGTGAGTAAGCTACTGCTCTGACTCACACCAAAACCAATGAGGTAATTTGAGGTACCTGCAGTTCTGTGCCTCCAATTCTGAACTCAGTGGATTTAACCAGCGTAAATGCTAGCAGAAAATGTGGCTTTTTTATTTAACTTTTCTGCCTAATGATAAACTTTCAGAATGCATGCTGTACTGGTAGTTAAATCATTTTATCCAGAGTTACTGATGTCAAGCAACACCCAGGTATGGGACACTGTTTTATAAATTAGTGCTTCTCAGTGAAATTTAATGTGTAGTAGTCAATGTAAAACAAAGTATTTTTTTCTTCTGAAACATCTGCTAAAGGGTGTAGCACACAGATTCTAAATCTGTCAACCCTCAAAGGGAATGTGAAGGATCTTGTGACATTTAAGTAATGATATGTCAGATGCTAATATCTTTGTGTTTATAAATCAAGATCCTCTCCATCTGATTGGTACTTTGCAACGAGCAAAGTGTTTCTTACCTAGCATCTTCATTTATTTTTAAAAAGTCATTTGTGATTTTGTTGCAAGTCACAATAAAAATATCAAAAGGCTTGAAAGAACAATATCAGATAAAAGACACTTGAATTCATAAAGGGTCCAGTCGCTTACTCAAGTGAGTTATCGTCATTGGTACTATTCACATTAATTAAGACTTCAGGACAGGGCTATAATTTGAGATTGTCGATCCTTGGTCTGTAGGAATCAGGTAACTTGAAGAAATAGTGTATTTGAGTTTCAGTGGAGCAGAATGAGAGCCATATCTTCTTAAGTATCTCTTTTCAAAACTGGTTCATGGCACAGTATGGCATGATGGTACTAGAGATGGAATTAACTGGCTGAAAAGTGCAGTTTTGGGGGCACCAAAGTTTATTTGCAAGTTCATATTGTATTCAGCAAATAGCTTTGGCTGAAAAAATGATTTTTAAAAACAGTCTAACCATTTCATTTTGGCATTTCTGGAATGAAGCATTTTGACTTTTAATTCCAAAATGAGCTTTTTGTTTTGAAAATTGCCAAATTTTTAAAAGGCTTTAAAAAGGGGCTAAAAATCCCAAAGTGAAACTAAATGTTTGTTTTGCTGAGAAACCTAAAAACATTCCATTTTGAATCAACCCAAAACAATTTTATTTTTTTAAAAATTGGTTCAGCCAGTATTTGCCCAATTCTACATGGTACAATTGGAGGATGATGCACCAGCTTTCTCTTATAGGACATGGTTTCAAATAATCTGCTAACTATATAGCTGGTCAAATAGTGGGACAGAATGCATGAATATTTCATAGATTTTTAAGGCCAGAAGGGATCATCTAGTCTGACCTCCTGCACATCACAGGCCACAGAAGATCACCCACCCACTGCTAGAGTATGCCCTCAACTTCTGGCTGAGTTACTAAAGTCCTCAAATCTTGATTTAAAGACTTCAAGTTAAAGAGACTCCACCATTTACCCTAGTTCAAACCAGCAAGAGACCTGTGTCCCATGCTGCAGAGAACGGTGAAAATCCCCAGGGTCTCTGCCAGCCTGACCTGTGGGGAAATTCCTTCCTGACCCGAAACATGGTGATCAGTTAGACTCTGAGTGTGTGGGCAAGATCCACCAGCCAGACACCTGGGAAATAATTTTCTGTAGTAACTCAGGGCCCTTTAGTGCTCCATCTTTGGCTGTCAGACATATTTGCTAATAGCAGTCACGGATGGCCATATGTCATTGTAGGCAATCTCATCATACCATTCATTCCATAAACTTTATCAAGCTCAGTCTTGAAACAAGTGAGGTTCCCCTCCCCCCATTACTCCCCTTGGAAGGCTGTTCCAGAACTTCACTCCCCTGATGGTTAGAAACCTTCATCTAACTTCAAGCCTAAACTTATTGATGTCTATTTTATATCAATTTGTTCATATGCCAGCATTGGCCCTTAATTTAAAAAAGTCCTCTCCCCCGACCCCTCTGATGTATTTATAAAGATTTCATTTCACTGATTCTCTTCAAGTCATCAAAACTAGTCTGGATGATTCAGCTGAATGCATGTATTTGATGTCTAATGCTCGTATTCAGTTGCAAATACATGTTTTTGACATCCAATATGTATATTCACACTACTAACTTTGAGATCAAATTTCAAACTTCAAACACTGAATACATCAGGAACTGTGCAGATACTTCAGAGCTATTATTTATTAATTTAATAGATTCCCAAGTTGATTCATAAAGGGTTTGTGATGGCCCCCCAGCCCCCCCCCCCTAAAAAAAGGCTACAATTCACTCAATTTTGTGTTTAGGAACTACTGTTTGACCAAGTGAAACTGGGGCAGGTGAGAATAAAGACGTAGGCATATAAAAATATAAAAACAGCCACATTATTAAATGGTTAATTATGTGTATGGTGAGATTATTCAAAACAATTAGGGTTGCAATTTCCTCCATGCTCAGTTTGGAGGTCTCGTGTTTGAGAATCTTAGGAGAAAGGCCAGGTTAACATTTTGTGTAGTTTAGCCTGGCCATTTGAAGAGTGAACTCTTTTCTAAAATGGCTGTTTTTATGGATTTTTATATTGCTGAACTGGTTTTATTTTGCCACTCTTTTTCGGTTTCATTTTACATCTGATGATGTTTTGGAACACTTTTTTTCTCTGAAGATGTTAAAATTTGTGGGTGAGATCATAATGCCCAAGTCATTGGACTTGAAGTCAAAGGAGCTATGCTAATTTACAGCATCTGAGGATTTGGCCCATTCATCTTTCTGACACTCAGTTTATTCAATGTAGGTGTTTTCTTTTTTAATTTCTTAATTATACTGATTTAATTTTTTTTTTAAATGAAGCTCTACAGCTTAGGGGCAAATTTTCACAAGAGTTCATCCAAGCTTAATGAATTGCCCCCACAATTTTATGAATGTAAAAAATAATCTAGTGATCTGTTTTATACTGTCACCCATCAAGGTAGTATCTGAGCACCTTCCACATATGATTAGTAGTGGACTTCCTGGAGATGTAATAGAACCTAGATGCCTGACAGTCTGATCAATTCAGGTATTCAAGTGCCTGCATTTTATTTGTGTTTGTACATGATTGCACTTAAAATTGCAGGCACAAAACAACAGGTGCCATTGTAGAGGCTGTTTTTTAAAATATGACCCAAATGTTTATAGGTTGAAGTAGATCTGAGCTCTCACTTAAAATATTATATGAATGGCTTGAGACTTCTCTTAGCCAATCACATTGAGCAATTTGTTGCCTTATTACAAAACTAGATAATGGCCTTATTGCTAAATGGTATGACAGTATCCTCTTTTAAGAAATACCCCGTTAAATTTGACATGATGGTGAAAAACTTATCTGTAAAAATTTCATGCTAAAGCTAAGAAAATATTAACTTAGCAGCTTTCCCTAGTAAATAATTCCTTGTGTACTCGTGCTGCTTTTTTCAAATGTCCCACCTACCTCTTTTCTATTTATAACTGAAAAAAAGCATCTGATTCTGACAGAATTGCTGCTGGGTTCTGTTTTCTTATTTCCTGAAAGGAAAGTTAACCAGTCTCTTGCACAGAAAAATCAATTTGGGGAAATGAAGATATCCAAATAAGAATGGCCATACTGAGTCAGACCAAAGGTCCATCTAGCCCAGTATCCCGTCTTCCAACAGTGGCCAATCGCAGGTGCCCCAGAGGGAATGAATAGAACAGGTGATCAACAAGTGATCCATCCCGTCACCCATTCCCAGCGTCTGGCAAACAGAGGCTATGGACACCCTCCCTGCCCATCCTGGCTAATAGCCATTGATGGACCTATCCTCCATTAAACTTATCTAGTTCTTTTTGAACCCTGCTATAGTCTTGGCCTTCACAACATCCTCTGGCAAGGAGTTCCACAGGTTGATTATGCATTGTGTGAAAAACTACTTCCTTTTGTTTGTTTTAAACCTGCCTATTAATTTAATTTGGTAACCCCCTAGTTCTTGTGTTATGAGAGGGAGTAAATAACACTTCCTTATTTACTTTTTCCACACCAGTCATGATTTTATAGACCTCTATCATATCTCCCCTTAGTCGTCTCTTTTCCAAGCTGAAAAGTCCCGGTCTTATTAATCACTCTTCATATGGAAGCCATTCCATGCCCCTAATAATTTTTGTTGCTCGCTTCTGAACCTTTTCCAATTCCAATATATCTTTTTTGAGATGGGGTGACCATATCTGCACACAGTATTCAAGATGTGGGCGAACCATGGATTTATATAGAGGCAACACAATATTTTATGTCTAGTTATCTATCCCTTTCTTAATGATTCCCAGCATTGTGTTTGCTTTTTTGACTGCAGCTGCACATTGAGTGGATGTTTTAAGAGAACTATCCACAATGACTCCACAATCTCTTTCTTGAGTGGTAACAGCTAATTTAGACCCCATCATTTTATATGTATAGTTGGGATTATGTTTTCCAATGCACATTACTTTGCATTTATCAACATTGAATTTCATCTGTCATTTTGTTGCCCATCCTGTTGAAATCCCCCCATTATTATTAAGTTTTTTATTTTTATAACCTCGCTAATCTCCCTGAGCATTTCACAGTCACTGTCACCATCCTGGTCAGGTGGTCAGTAATATATGCTATATTTTTATTATTAGAGTATAGAATTACTATCCGTAGAGATACTATGGTATCGTTTGGTTCATTTAAGATTTTTACTTCATTTGATTCTGCGCTTTCTTTCACTTATAGTGTCACTCCCCGACCAGCATGACCTGTTCTGTCCTTCCGATATAGTTTGTACCCTGGTATTACTGTGTCCCATTGATTATCCTCATTCCACCAAGTTTCTGTGATGCCTGTTATATCAATATCCTCATTTAATACAAGGTACTCTAGTTCACCCATTTTATTATTTAGACTTCTAGTATTTGTATTCAAGCACTTAAAAAACTTGTCACTTTTTAGCTGTCTGCCATTACATGATATAATTGAATGGGATTCTTTTTCATTTGACTGTTTCTCATCAGATCCTACCTGTGTTTTATCATCTTCCATTCTCTCCTCTTTACTAGGACATAGAGAATCTCCATTAATAAATCCTCCCCTATGGGATGCCTCTGTCCAAACCACGGTGCTCCTCCGCACCTGTCGGCTTTCCCCCAGCCCTTAGTTTAAAAATTGCTCTATGACCCTTTTAAATTTAAGTGCCAGCAATCTGGTTCCATTTTGGTTAGGTGGAGTCCATCCTTCCTATATAGCAGGGGTGGCCAACCTGAGCCTGAGAAGGAGCCAGAATTTACCAATGTGCACTGCCAAAGAGCCACAGTAATATGTCAGCAGCCCCCATAAGCTCCCCCCCCGCTCCCAGCGCCTCCCACCCACCGATCAGTGCCTCCTGCTCCCTCCCCGCACCTCCTGATCAGCTGTTTTGTGGCGTGCAGGAGACTCGGTGTGGGGGAGGAGCGAGGGCACGGCAATCTCAGGGGAGGAGATGGGAAGGGGTGGAGTGGGGGCAGGACCTATGGCAGAGCCAGGGGTTGAGCAGTGAGCATCCCCTCGGCACATTGGCAAGTTGGCGCCTGTAGCTCCAGCCCCGGAGTTGGTGCCTATACAAGGAGCCGCATATTAACTTCTGAAGAGCCGCATGTGGCTCCGGAGCCACAAGTTGGCCACCCCTGCTGTATAGGCTCCCCCTTTCCCAAAAGTTTCCCCAGTTCCTACTAAATCTAACCCCTCCTCCCTACACCATCGTCTCATCTACGAATTGAGACCCTGCATGTGGAACCTACCATGGAGGTCCTGAACTTCAATCTTTTACCTAGCAGCATACATTTTGCCTCCAGGACCTCTCTCTTATCCTTCCCTGTGTCATTGGTACCTACATGTACCACGACCACCAGCCCCTCCCCAGCACTATACATAAGTCTATCTAGATGTCTTGAAAGATCTGCAACCTTCGCACGAGACAGGTAAGTCACCATGCGGTTCTTCCAGTGATCGCAAACCCAACTATCTATGTTTCTAATGATCAAATCCCCCATAAATATTACCTTTCACCCATTCTTTGATCAGAACCTTTTCTCAGGCTTAATGGGTACTCTTTTCTAGTGTTGAAAGGACCTTAGAAACTGGGGAAACAGCAGTGCTTGGAGGATAGCAGCATATAGCAATGAGGTTTTGAAAGTGATCCGGTCTCCAGCTGGCACCGGAGTGTCACTAAGGGTATGTCTACACTACGAGAATAGTTCGATTTATCTTAAACCAAACTTGTGAAACCGATTTTACAAACTCGATCGTGCGAATCCACACCAAGGACACTAATTCGAGTTTGTGAGTCTACACTAACGGGGCAAGCGTCGACATCGCAAGCGGTGCACTGTGGGTAGCTATCCCACAGTTCCCGCAGTCCCCGCTGCCCATTGGAATTCTGGGTCTAGCCCCCAGTGCCTTCTGGGGCCAAAAATGTGTCGAGGGTGGTTTTGGGAACATGTCGTCATTCGACCCACACTCCCGCCCTCCCTACGTGAAAGCGTTGGCGGGCAATTACATCGCGCCCTTTTCTGGTGATTGACAGCGCGGATGCCACAGGACAGCGAGCATGGAGCCCTCCACGATTATCGCTGCTGTTCTGTCCATTGTCAACACCTCGTGCCTTATCGTCCACCTTTTCCAGAGGCAGATGCAGATAAATCGGGCGAGGAGGCAACGTAAGTTCCAGGAGGACATGAACTCTGAGAGGGGCACAGACCTCTCGCAAAGCACGGGACCCCGGCCCCTAGACATCATGGTGGCAATGGGTCACGTTGATCCTGTGGAACGGCGATTCTGGGCCAGGGAAACAAGCACTGACTGGTGGGACCGCATAGTGCTGCAGGTCTGGGATGAAGCCCAGTGGCTGAGAAACTTTCGTATGCGTAAGGGCACTTTCCTGGAACTTTGTGAGTTGCTGTCCCCTGCCCTGAAGCGCCAGGACACCCGGATGCGAGCTGCCCTGACTATCCAGAAGCGAGTGGCTATAGCCCTCTGGAAGCTTGCAACGCCAGACAGCTACCGGTCAGTCGCGAATCAATTTGGAGTGGGCAAGTCTACCATGGGGGTTGCTGTGATGTAGGTAGCCCATGCAATCGTTGACCTGCTGCTCTCAAAGGTAGTGACCCTTGGAGACGTGCAGGTGATCATAGATGGCTTTTCTGCTATGGGATTTCCAAACTGCGGCGGGGCTATTGATGGGACACACATCCCCATCCTTGGACCGGCCCACCAGCGCAGCCAGTACATTAACCATAAGGGCTATTTTTCTATGGTGCTGCAAGCACTAGTGGTCCATAAAGGACGTTTTACAAACATCAACGTCGGAGGGCCGGGCAAGGTTCATGACGCTCGTGTGTTCAGGAACTCTGGTCTGTTTAGATGGCTGCAGGAAGGTATTTACTTCCCGGATCGCAAAATAACTGTTGGGGATGTGGAGATACCTATAGTGATCCTCGGGGACACAGCGTACCCGCTAATGCCCTGGCTCATGAAGCCATACACGGGCGCCCTGGACACTGAAAAGGAGCTCTTCAACTACCGGCTGAGCAAGTGCAGGATCGTGGTGGAGTGTGCCTTTGGCCGTCTGAAGGGCAGATGGCGAAGCTTACTTACTCGCTCCGATCTCAGCCAAACAAATATCCCCATTGTGATTGCAGCTTGCTGTGTGCTCCACAATCTCTGCGAGAGCAAGGGGGAGACATTTATGGTGGGGTGGGAGGTTGAGGCCAATCGCCTGGCTGCTGATTATGCACAGCCGGACACCAGGGCGATTAGAAGATCCCAGCGGGACGCGCTGCGCATCCGGGAAGCTTTGAAAGCTAGCTTCCAGAGCGAGCGGGGTAACCAGTGACTGTTTCGCTTGTTAAAACTGAAGGTGAACCAGCCCCCGTTTCTTTACCTGGAGACCGTTGTCTATCCTCTCCAATTACCAGCACCCTTTCCCCCCCCTTCAGTCCCCGCTTTCAAAGTATAATAAAGGAAACATTGTTTATTAAAACCGTCTTCTTTATTAATGATTTCTCGGTAAAGTGTTGAGACTGGGACGAATACCGCAGTTGGGGAGCGGGTGGAGTGATGGAAAGGACGCTTCCCAACTCGGGGAATGACAGGCTCCTGCTCCCTGAGCAGTCCGCAGTGGTGTACTGCTTGTTTCAACGGAGCCTGCAACCCCTCCTGTTCGCAACTCTGTGAAGGGGGGGCCTGTGTGACTTCTTTGCCGGGGATTGCGGCCACTGATCCCCTGCTGTATGGATCTGTCATGCAGGCTACTGCCTGCCGCCAACGATCTGCAGCCACCCTCCACCACCAGAAAGTGACAGCCCCCCCCATAGAGAATAGGAAAACCCCCTCCTAGAATTGCAAGTGTGCCTAGTGAATGCAATGTGAGTGTGACTTTCTGATGAACCTTTTCCCCTGTCCCCACCCTGTTATCGGCGACTATCATCTCAAATCACAAACCACCCCTCCCCTCCCCCACAATACAACAGCCCTTTGAAAGATAGTCGAGGAATCAGGAATTTTCAGAACACAATTTTTTATTAAGGAGAACAAAATTTTAGGATGAAACTTGGACGGGGGCTGGGGTGGGGTGCGTTTGGAGGGAAGTAAAGGTCCCATCTACATTTTTGGAAAGGAGAGCCTTCTGCTACTGGAGCAGTCCGCAGGGGTGGAGTGATTTTTTCCACGGCCCCTGCCTCCCCTCGTTCTACTGACTTTGGGTGAGGGGGGAATTGGACTTTGTGGCAGGGGAGGGCGGTTGGAAAGAAAATACAGAGGTGCCCTTTCCTCCATCCTCCGTTCCTGCAGAACGTCAACAAGGCGGCGGAACGTATCTGTTTGCTCCCTCATTAGTCCAAGCAGCGTTTGAGTCGTCTCCTGGTCTTCCAACCGCAACCTGTCCTCGCGAGTTTCAGCCCTCTGCTCCTGTTCGCTGACTGCTCGCTCGGACCTTGAGACGTCCTCTCTCCGCTGTGCAGCATCATTTCGGGAACAGATCATCAGTTCCGAAAACATGTCATCCCGGGTTTTTTTTTTGCGCCGCCTGATCTGCGCAAGCCTCTGGGAGGGCGATCCACGGGTAGGGAGTGAGACACTCGCAACTGTGGGATGGGAGAAAGGGAGTGAATTCCTCAGAAAGATACATTTTCCCGAACAATGCCTATACTCTTTCCCTGTGAACAAGACCATGCATACTATCTATCACATGTGCACTCAGTACAAGGTTGAATATTATGTCTTTGTATTAAGTGCCAGGGGTCCTGGTGTTCAGATCACACAAGCGGACCTGGACACTGCAAAACTGCTCTCTGGAGACCATGGTAAGCCGTTGCCTTTGGACTGCTGTGACCTAACTTCACAGCAGTGCGGTACTCCTATGTTTCAAGCACAGCTCCTAGCGGTGGCCAGTTCCTGATGCCGGCAAAACCGCTCGGCTACAAGGGCTCGCACACACGTTTCCCCCCCCCACCCCCTCCGTGGGGCCGGTACAGTTAACTCTCCCTGCCCGCGACCCGCTGTGGTTTAACGGCTCGCCTACCTTCCCCACCCCGTCCGTGTGGCCATTCCAGGGAACTCTGCCTGCCTGCGCTCCGCTGTGTTGTAACAGCTCAGATACCCTCCCCACCCCCTCCACGTGGCCGGTGCAGGGAACTCTGCCTGCCTGCGTTCCGCTGTGTTTTAACGGCTCGCTTACCTTCCCCACCCCCTCCGCGTGGCCGGTCCAGGGAAATCTCCCTGCCCGCGCACAGCTGTGTTTTAACGGCTCGCCTAGCCTCCCCACACCCTCTGCGTGGCCGGTTCAGGGAACTCTCCCTGCCTGCGCACCACAAAGTTTCTGCGGTTAGCCTCACTGCTACCACCCCCCCGCATGTCTGCAAACCGCCGGCTGTCATTCTTTAAAGGAAAAATCAAGAAGTCACTATACTAACAAAAACACCCATTCAAACCAGGGCACCATGACTGATATCACTCTGATGAGGATTTCGGAGACAGAGAAAGACCGCATGCTGCGTGAATGCCAGCAAACCCCTGGGCCGTATGCCGCCATTCTATGCAAGGCAATGATACCAGAGTACCTGCAGCTTGCATGGCGCGGAAAAGTATCCTACCATGGTGGAGATTGTAAGGCCGCTCTCCCTGGGAACCTGATGCAAAAGCTTTCACTGTACCTACAGGAGAGTTTCGCGGAGATCTCCGATGGGGATTTCTCCTCTATCCCCATACATATTGACAGACTATTCGAGTAGTTGCCTTGGAAAAGATTGAAAACTGAAGCGCCTATTGTACAGCAAGCAATAAAAACACATTGATAACAAACCAATGCCTATTCTATTCAAAATTAATGTTTAAAACACCGACCTGACGATCCTTCGCCTGGGTCCTGGTCCGGGCTGCTGCTTTGGGAGGGTTCGTAGGGGATCTCGGTGAGGGTGATGAAGAGATCCTGGCTGTCGGGGAAATCAGTGTTGAAAGCACTGTCGACTGCCTCGTCCTCCTCCTCTCCTTCCTCCTCTTCACCATCTGCGAAAATTTCAGACGACGTGGCCGTAGATAAGACCCCGTCGTCAGAGTCCACGGACACTGGTGGTGTAGTGGTGGCAGCACCACCGAGCATAGCATGCAGTGCCTCGTAAAAGCGGCATGTGTGTGGCTGTGATCCGGAGCGTCCGTTGGACTCTTTGGTTTTTTGGTATGCCTGTCGCAGCTCCTTGATTTTCACGCGGCACTGCGTTGCATCCTGGACGTATCCTCTCTCCGCCATTGCCTTGGAAATCTTCTCATAAATTTTCGCATTCCGTCTTTTGGATCGCAGCTCCGAAAGCACGGACTCATCGCCCCACACAGCGATCAGGTCCAAGACTTCCCGATCAGTCCAAGCTGGTGCTCTCTTCCTATTCTGCGATGTCATGGTCACCACGGCTGCAGAGCTCTGCATCGTTGCCAGTGCTGCTGAGCTCGCCACGATGTCCAAACAGGAAATGAGATTCAAACTGGCCAGACAGGAAAAGGAATTCAAATTTTCCCGGGGCTTTTCCTGAGTGGCTGGTCAGAGCATCTGAGCTCGGATTGCTGTCCAGAGCGTCCACTGAGTGGTGCACTGTGAGATAGCTCCAGGAGCTATTTGAGTCAAATTCCGTCCACAGTAACACGAATTCGACATTGCCATGTCGAATTTAGCGCTACTCCCCTCGTCGGGGAGGAGTACAGAATTCGAATTAAAGAGCCATTTATGTCGAAATAAATAGCTTCGTAATGTGGACGGGTGCAGGGTTAAATCGAGTTAACGCTGCTAAATTCGACATAAAGTGCTAGTGTAGACCAGGCCTAAGTTCTGAGACCATATTTGGAAAGAACACATCACAATCTGTGTTGACAATTCCATTTCTGAGCACCCACAACTTGCTGGGAAATACAATGCAGAGCTTCCAATGGAGGCACTTTGAAATTTCCCCTGAAGGGGACTTGCCTAAGGTCGTACAGGAAGTCTGTAGCTTCAGCCAGGAATAGCATTCTGGTCTTCAGGCTTCTAGTACTGTGTTTTAACCACAAGATCCTCCTCCTCCTCTATGTCATCTTAAATAAATACAAATACAGTCTGATAGTAGGACAACAATGGCTAACTGGAGATATGCATTTCTATTAATTGAGCCTTTGTGTACATAAATATTGCCTATTCCAAAATCTATCTTCTAAATTTTATTGTTAGTTTCTCATTCATTGTACATGTACAGAAAAGGCTTGGCAAGTATACAATTAATTAGGTATATTTTTAAAGGTAAAATGCAAGTCTAAGATGAAGAGATCTATTTCCCTCTAGATACACAAGGATGTATATGTAGCTTCCTGCATGTTGAAATCATGTGCATATTCCTAAATGAGACCAATAGTATTTCTTGTACAATCCCCATTTCTAAATGCACTGTTCAAGGGAGGTCTAAGGGCAACAGACATATTAGTCCAGCTCCACTGACACCAACAGAGTTTTAGTGACTTACACCGGCTGAGTATCTGTCCCTGTATGTGAAAACACACCAGGAGAGATAATTTCTTTGGGGAAAAAACAGGGGTTGGCAAGAGCAGATAAAGTATTCCACCAAGAATTTGTAAAATATATATTTTTAAAGTGTTTCGGCCTGGTTGCCTGAGTTCCTCCTGTCAAGTGATAAGCAGCCTTGATTCCCATTAATTTCAGCTGAATCTCAGGGTGGTCAGCATTTTATGAAGGCGCTGGATATCGTGCAGCATTGGGCCATTATATATTGTGCCTATAGCAACGCTTATAGTTAAGGATGTCTGACAACTTCCATTATAAAACCCTGTTTTCAGTTGCTTCTAATATTGCCAAACTTTACAACATTGGGGCTTAAATTTGGCACGCTAGGTGTATGTTTCCAGCTGACTTCTGGAAAACTTCTGCAAAAACAATTTAGGCATTTCTCAGAATGAGGCTAGGGAAAAATACATTCTTTTTGCCCATGTTAAAAAAATTCTTATATCTTTTTAATTGAGAAGATCTATGCATGCCCCATACATTGGAACAGGAAGGTGACCTGATGTTAGGGATGGCCTTCTGCTGTTCCCATGAAAATATGATGAAATTTGGTCAAGGTATGAGCTTCTGAAAATCTCAATTTGCACATGGTCAGAAGAAACTTTCTAGTTTGGCAGCTAAATTCTCTGAAGATTCTGTCTGAACTGAGGATGCTCCTTCTGAAGGTTGTGGGGTCTGAGCAGGATTTTCCCTGCTGTGGCACTGGGCACAGGAGCTGAGTGCAGGGAGATTCTCTCTCTTGTGCTCTCACTGCTTTTGCATCTGGTGCCCAGGCAATGAGGAGGAGAAGGAGGAAACTGCTTGACTGAAATACGGAATGGTGAGGAGCCAGGACGGGGGGACTGCAAAGGGGATGTGACGGGATCCCCGGGGTACAACCTGGAACTAGGGTACTGCTCTGCCCTCTTAACTCTCCAGCCTGGGCTGTCTCTCTCAGTGTTTTGCTAGTGACAAGCAGCAAACCCCTCCAGGTGCTGTTATCACTCATGTGGAGCCCCACACCCAGCTAAATTGCATGAATGCTCACTGAACCACTCATGAATCACACAGAGAAAGGTACCAATAAATCTCCCCAGCCCTGTACCCCAGAAGCCTGGCCAGTGTAAGTTCATTACCCAGTCTGCTCCTCCCTCAATGTGAAGAGGACACATGCTAGTCTTTGTAAACTGAGCCGAGATTTCCCAAGCACTTCAACCAAAACACACTGTTTTAGGTTAAATATATAATAGATTTATTAACTACGGAAAGATAGATTTTAAGTCGTTATAAGTGGTAGGCAGAGATAGTTACCAAAGAAAATAAAAAGGTAAGCGTGCAGTCTAAATCTTAAATTTTATTAATCTAGGTAGTATTTGGACCAAGCAGGTTTTCTCACCCCACTGGATGTTTCAGGTATAGAATATCAGGGTTGGAAGGGACCTTAGGTGGTCATCTTAGTCCAAGACCCTGCTCAAAGCAGGACCAATTCCCAATTTTTGACCCAGATCCCTAAATGGCCCCCTCAAGGATTGAACTCACAACCCTGGGTTTAGCAGGCCAATGCTCAAACCACTGAGCTATCCCTCAGTTACAGTTCTTAATACACAGGCTTCCCCTTTAAGCCTGGGACCAGTCTCCTCAGTTCAAGTCTCTGTTTTCCAGTGTTCTTGTTGCATCCAGTGTAGAGGGGGAGGAAAAAGGTAAAAACATGATGCCACTGTCCCCTATTTTATATCCTCAGTCCATGTGCCTGGAAAACACTAGCTCAGACATGTCCTGGTGTGCTCTGCTGGGTCACAGGGTTGAGCAATCCCCCATTGTGTGATGCTTGCACAACTCTTTTACAGCATTGTAAATCCCTTGATTACAACTCCCCTGCTGATTAACAGTCATTTAACATCCTCCTGGAAGTGAGTTACCTCCTTTGATGTCACTGGAGAACTAGCAGTGGAGACTCTCAAAATACAACATATTTCAGTAACAACCATACAGCAAAATCTCATAACTTCCTACACACTAATGATATACATAGTTTGACAGAACAATGGGTTTCAACAGATCATGACTTTTCATTTGATATCTTACATGGCATGCTGTGTATGAAATATATCATAATGATATGATGGGTGAATACGGAGGTTCCAGGGTATGGCTCTGAGGTACAGAGTGCCACAGGGGGAGACTGGGAGGTAGGGTATCTGAGACAAGGAGTTGGGGAATTGTGTTGAGGCGCTGTGGGGGTTGTAGAGTGAGATTGGGATTTAGACATGAAGAGGCTAGACAAGCCAGGGGCAGAAGAGGTCAGGCATTGAGGGTACAGGGATAGAAGGATCTGTAACCAGTAGAGCACCCTCCCCTCAGAACCTGGAATAAACCCCAGTATTCCTGGGCCTCAACATTCATCTGTTGTCAGCAAACAGCTGTGAAACCAACTGACAAGTTGGTGCTTTATTTTCCTCTAGTGGTTGGCCCATACACAGGATGGCAACCTACTTCTGCTATCAGTTACTCCACTACCTCAGGTGACAGAGGTCTGTGTGGTGGATCCAAAGGTTCTAAACTTGCTGATGAAATGTGTGAGCATCAGTACGGTTCTACACAATGGATTTTTTTTCAGTTTGCTCTTCTAAACCTGGAAAATTACACACAAAATATGACATTTAAAGAATATTAAGGATGCAATGTCAAGCACTAAAATGTTAGGAAATGTCACAATTAAGGTTGCCCGTGCATATACATTACAATACAGTCTTTAATCACATGATCATATATTATTTTTTCCACAGGACCCTTGCCTGTCATTAAGATTCCTTCTCTTTTTAATGAAAATCAATTACTGATTTGTCCATGCTCCCAGAGTAACTAAGTCATTCCCTTCTGTATATTGGCTATCCTTCTTACTCAACAAATGCTATCCCCTTGCTTGGCATTCCATCTTCCATATCATTTAGATATGTGAGAAAGTGAAATGCTGTTACATGCCCTTCTGTCATTCTCGTTTTTATACCCTGCCTCATCCGGAGCCATTTCTTCTTTCAAAGTACACCCTGGTTTTGATATCCCAGCCAGAAACCTAAGGGAGTTAGATACTCAACTTCCACTGAATTCCAGTGAGAGTTGGGCACATGTTTCCTTTAGGTGTCTTGAAAACCTCAGTCCCACTGTTTGTGTTCCCCACCTTAATACCATACTTTCTGTCTTAGGTATGTCTACACTGCAATTAAAGGTGTGATTGCCACGTAGGTAGATGTGTGTGACAGATATTAAAACCGCAAGCAGTATTTTTGGGGGAACATATTGTATGAAGTTTATGTATCACAGGGGCCAGTGATTGTATGTATGGTTGTGTTCTGTTCCATTAGAGAGGGTTATCGCAACTCCATCAGAAATCAAAAACAGTTGGGGGTGCTTAAGGTGAGTGACTTAGGTTTTAAACACCTCCAGAGAAGTACCACCCCCAGAGAGTCTTGTATATACTGGTTCAAACTAGGTTTTCCAGAGACCAACAAATAAAGAAAGGGCTTTGGCATAAAAAGGTTTCATTCAAATTGTCCCAGGACCTTCTTTCTGATCCAGCAAACACACAAGACTTTCTGTCTAAGAGGGGTCACAACCCTTGCAGAAGGATTGGAAAGACTTTGGCCTATTAGGGCCCCATAAGATTGATGGGTGACCTCTGGTAAGCTGCTTGCATGCATATAGGAACTTCTGGTTTTTTACATGTTTTCTCTATAATGCTTTTGCCTTAAGAATAAATGGGCTTGCTTAGAAAGAACTGTGTGGTAATTTGTGACTACTGGCAATAACCTCAGAGAGAAAGCAAAGCACAAACCTGGCCTTTTGGCAGACTGGCTGTCTGGGGATATCACAGTGTGAGCTGGGCGATGTGCAGCCTTAAAACCTACTCAGAAAGGAGACAGACCCTGGTCTCCACCCAAGAGAGGTGATGTCACGGAACCAGAAATCTTATGTGGGTGCCCTTGAGTGACCATGTAGAGGGAAGACTTGGGCAGTTACCCTGAAACTGTGACAATATATATATTAGTCTTGCTGGTAATACTGAATCTCAGCTGAACTCATCAATGTGGTGTAATGGGGTATCCAAACCCCACACTGGGCTGAAAGAGGTTAAAGGACAGTACTGGGCCCAGGTAGCCCCACCCCTCCATCTATGCAGACCATGCTCCAACTGGAGAAGAGGTTGAAAAGGGAGCAACCCCATTCAGAAGCAGGAGGCTGAGGAACAGGACAGATCTATCCTGAAGGGTCCTGAGAAGGGTGCTGGAGAAGCCTCCCTGAAGGAGTGTGACTGTATGCTGAGTCCGTTTGGGGTAACGGTTTGGTTACCTTTTCCTTTTCTTTTCACTGTATCTGGGACTGACCGCTGAGAGAGGAAAGCAGCAGCAGGAAGTGACTCAGGGTAGGTAACTCAGAGGGCACCTTTGGGGGCCAGTCTGTTGACCCTCTTAGGGCCCTGGGTCGGAGCCTAGTGGAGTGGGTGGGCTCGGGCTCCTCTGCCACTGCCCTTACTACAGGAGGGACTTGAAACACCTGTACGGCTCACTGTACCTCTGAGTAGAGGTGAGCCAGCACTGTAAGACCGACCCTCTGGGAGAGGGTAGTAGGTGCGTTAACCACTAGGCCATCTTAACCCACAAGGACCCTATTACAGGGAGTGTTATGGGGCCCTGAAAGAGGGTAGACGTTTACATATAAGAGAGCAGTAAAGTCACAGCAATATGGGAAGTGACTGACTGTATGTACAGAATTCAGTTCTTACAGAAGAAAGATAGTGAGTGGGCTGTGAGTGCAAAAGCAAGAGACCTTCTATCTTCTATGAAGAAACTGACAGTGAGGACAAATGATAGAATCTAGCAAATTAATATCTCTTGGAATTATATTATATATGGAATCATATCTACTTGTTGATTTTATTTATATAAAATAAAAATTTTATTTATATAAAATAAAAATTTTATTTATATAAAATATTTTATTTATAAAATATACATAAAATCAACAAGTAGACTCATACACATCAAGAGCCTAGTCAAGCCTACTCAAAACTCCCACTGACTCTATTTGGAGTTCAGGGAGCACAAGGAATGTAGGATCAGGCCCCTTGCTTCTTAGCGCAGAAGAGGACATTGCTCTTCCTGTACATTGCCCCTAAATTCACATACCCTCACAATCACTTTCTCAACATGAAAAGTTAAATCAGGTCAGGGGTCTGGTGAGAGTGAGAGGTATAATTAAATTCTTGCAGAGTCCAGATGTGTTCTGGGAAGCTGTGTTAGGTACAGGTGCAGAGAATGTGTTTACTGATGGTGAGAGGAAAAAAATAGGAGTAGTGGGAAATTCACCCACATCTGCACTCAACCTTATGAAGGGCTGTCCCGTGCCATTTGTGCGGCCATGATCTAGCCTTTTACCTGTATAGTTATAGTTCAAAACAAAGACTTAAAAGAAATTAATTGGATACAGTTCTAGCTCAGGGACACTGGGAATATGAAGACTGAGGGCCAGATTCTGATCTGTTACATCCTTATACATTCAGAACAAGCTCATTGACTTCAAGCGTAAATGAGATCAGAATTTGGCCCTTAGAAATGCAAAGGGAGAAACCTAGGGAGAAACCCACCTTAAAGGATAAATAAAGCTCTGTGGTCCTGGTCCTGCTGCACTGAAGTCAATGTGAATTTTAACACGGATGTTAATGGGAGAAATCTGCATATGCCTGCCTACTCTGATTCAAGGAATCGGGTAGAAGAAGAGTAGCTAATTTGGGAGTTACTATACTCAAGGGGAAAATATTTTTTTCTGCTAATCTATTTTGCCTCTTTTCACAATGAATATTTTAGTAACGTAAACAAGGGGCTGTATAAATGCATATTCTTACTTCTTATGACTGTGGAGCATATGTTCCACTTTGATTCTATGCATTTTGACATGTGGCAAAGGATTATCTGTATTGTTTTTTCCCCAGTATGCGTTAAACTACATTTAATCCACATTTTCAACTGAAAACTCACCTCCGTGCTTAGGACGTGCATCACAGCAGAATACTTTTAGTGGGGGAAAACATACTATTTCCTGACTGGTGGTTATGCACATGCCAGAAAATCTGAAACTCAATGGGAAATGCAGGAGAGGGTTTTTCCACTTGGACTTCCAGTCCTCTTGCCCAAGGCCCCAAACCCATCCAGAAACACTCCTCGGGCACTGTGACCTGAACTCTGGAGGATGTTAGGTGCTAAGGCACTTTAGGAAGTCCCACTCAGTTCCTATCTGCAACTTTCAGCACCTACATACCCTTAAAAATCAGGCCCATAGTGGCTGCTGTTGTCCCAACAGCAACGAGGGCAACCAAGGAAAGTGGTGGGAGCCCCATCTCTTGAAATTAGAGCCAGGAGGAAAATATTCAGCAGATAATTTTTGAAAAATAATATATTTGCATATTTGTATTCAATAAATTACCTGAGGATCACCTGGATCGATCAGACTTCAGCTGTCGTTAAGACTGCGCCGATCATAACACGTCTGCCATTCTTCTCGCACTCTTGCCTTTTTCTCCACGTTCGTCCGAAACGTTTAACGATGTCATCTTCCCATCTTTTTGGAGGCTGACCGGGGGGTCTTTTCTGTTCTCGCGGGTACCACTCAGCAATGATTGCGGTCCACCTGTTATCCGTGAGCCGTGCTGTGTGGCCCGCCCATCGCATCTTGTTATGTCTGCTTTCCACGACAATATCTTTCACACCGCTGCGTTCTCTGATGATTTCATTTGGTATACGATCCAGAAGGGAGATTCCCAACATAGCTCGTTCCATTGCTCGTTTCAGCTACCAACAGCCGTTGCTCTTCTCTCTTCGTCAGTGCTCACGTTTCACTGCCATACAGCATGGCTGGCAGCACTGCTGAATTGAAAATATTTTTACGTGTGGTCTTGTCAATTTTTCCTTTGAGGACATCCTTGATGGAATTAAATGCACACCATCGTGCCCGAATCCTTCGCGAGAGTTCTCCGTTCAGGTCTTGGCGCATATTAACTTCTTGGCCCAAATATATGTACTGTTCCACTTCTTCGATATCTTCTTCTGTTACCGTTATTCCGGCTTTTTGTAAGACGCCTGATCGCATATATTTAGTTTTGCAGCGGTTCATTTTCAGGCCGGCCTGAATACTTTTCTTGTCGAGTCTTCGTAGCATGCTCTGCAGTTGGTTGGTGCTTTCGGCAATTAGTACAATGTCGTCTGCAAATCTGAGATGAGATAATCTCTCTCCATTTATGTTGACACCACTCCTCCAATTGATCTTGTTCATAACCATTTCGAGGCAGGCGGTGAATAGTTTCGGTGAAATTGTATCTCCTTGCTTTACGCCTTTCTCGATTGGGATGCGGAGGGGAGTTTCAAGGAGAGTAATGTCTGTTGTACATCCAGTATTCACTTCCTTCAACAAACGAATGTACTGCATGTTAATGCCCTGCTCTGCGAGCGCCTTTAATATTGCGTTAAACTCAACGCTATCGAAGGCCTTTTCATAGTCGACAAAAGCAATGCACAGCGGGAGTTTGTATTCCCTTGCTCTTTCTAGGAGCTTGCTAAGGGTAAATATATGGTCGATTGTACTGAAATTTCTTCAAAACCCTGCCGGCTGTTGTTCATCCAGATTCTGCAAAAGTCGATTCGTTATCACCTTTGTGAAGAGCTTGTAGATGTGAGAGAGCAGGCATCTAGGGCGGTAGTTCTTAAGATTTTCTCGATCACCCTTCTTGTGCAGCAAGATGGTATTCGACTCCTTCCAGCTTGATGGTATTTTTCCTTCTTCAAGATATCGACTGAATCTTAAAGCGAGGGCCTTCCAAAGTTTTTCGCCTCCTGCATAAATAATTTCTGACGTTATTCCATCTTTGCCTGGAGCTTTTCCCTTCTTCATCTGGTGTAGTGCACTTCGGACTTCGCTGACAATTATTGGGGGGACACGTTCTTCTGACTCTTCGAGGGTTGGGAGGGGGATGTTGATTCTTGATTTGAACAGTTCTGTATAGAAGTCCTTGCAGACCTCCTCCATCCCTGCTCTGTCGATTACTGTCTCTCCATCCTTGTTCTTCAATACTGTTACGCTCAATCTATACCTGAGGATAATTTCTTTACATTTTTTCCTGGATCCACAGATTTTAAGGACTAAAGGAAAGGATCAGCTATGACCATTATGATCATCTAGTCCAGTGGTTTTCAACCTGTGATCCGTGGATCCGTAGGGGACCGCAGACTATGTCCACGAAAGGTTGTCATTACCATAGAACAGTGGTATTCAGCCCGTGGTCAGCAGACCCCTGGGGGTCTGCAGACTATGTCTAAGATTTCCAAAGGGGTCACATACCCATCCAAAATTGTTTAGGGGTGTGCAAATGAAAAAAGGTTGAAAACCACTTATCTAGTCTGACTTATATAATACATTTGCCTAGCTTTACTTTAGACACAAGATTAGACTAGACAAAGCTCTAGACATTGCATTAGAGGCCAATCCTGCCTTGAGTACGGGATGGACTTTCTATCATTGTAACTCCATTGACACAGAAGACTTGGGTGCAGTGTTTTTCTTACAGTCTGCCTTTGTCATTATTAACACCTAAATTGAAACCTCTCTGTAATTTCCTGTGAATTCTGTTTATTTTTACTCTTTTGTGAAGGAAATGCATGACATGCAATGCTAATGGAAAGCATGACTTTTGTGTACTGAGATGCCCTTTGAAGCTTAGCTTTGGTGTCTGGATAATGAGGAAATCATGTGAATGGTTCATACTGAAGCCATAAGCGGGAAGGAATTTGAAATGAAATCAATACAAGAGCAATTTTGAGAAATAGGAATCTGATAATAGAAGCAAGCTGAAGGAACAGAATTATTTATTTCTGTTCCAAATTAACTTTTATAATTACATTGATTTCATATTAGAATAAAATAATAATAATAATAACATGTTTTTCTGTAGCACCTTTCAGTTAAGGATTTCGAAGTCTTTTACAACATCAGATAATTACGCCATCCATTCCATTCCCCTGGGAGTGCAGGATCCCTACAATAAAAGTTACCCACCTACACAAGGTGTGATAAACTCAGGCCAGACAGCTGCAAGGGCGGGGTAGAAAACAGTCCCAGATGGGTAAAATGGCCTTCCTCCCTATCAACTGAGGAGGGGTGACTACAGGTTAATCAGGTTCAGCTGTGTCTTCAGTACTTGTATTTGCAATTGTAATACAGAGGCCTGGAGAATTTCCATGGATGAATATTATTATTAGCTGTCCAATGCACTGATAGGGATCAGGACAGAGCTATGGGAAGTCAGAGCTGCTTTCTGTATGTTTACAACCAGCTATAGAAGCCACAGAGATCTGTAGGAATTAGGTTCAGTCCCTCGTTAAAGTTCCTCCTTCCGGGGGGAATGAGAAAAAGTGCATCTCTCCCAAATGCCTCCCAGTCATAGGGACCGACTCCGTGTGTGCTCCGGGGCTGGAGCACCCACCGGGAAAAATTGGTGAGTGCAGAGCACCCACGGGCAGCTCCCCACCCCCGCTCCAGCTCACCTCCGCTCTGCCTCTGCCTCCTCTCCTGAGCGCGCTGCCGGGTCCTGCTTCTTCCCTGTCCCTCCCAGCGCTTGCGCGCGAAACAGCTATTTCACGCGTTTGGGAGGGAAGAGGGAAGAGGGGGAATGTGGCGCGCTTGGGGGAGGAGGTGGGGCCGGGGCGGGGATTTGGGGAAGGGGTCCAATAGGGGCAGGGAGGGGGCAGAGTTGGGGCGGGGACTTTGGGGAAGGGGTTGGAATGGGGGCAGGGAAGGGGTGGAGTTGGGGCAGGGCTGGGGGCGGCGGGGCAAGAACACCCACTGCCACTGGGGAAAGTTGGCGCCTATGCTCCCACTTACATAAAACAAAACATGTCGCTCTCAATTCTGACCGACACCCTGTGCAATTTCATGGGGGAGCAATGGGGTAAGTCAGCAGAAGCTGGCTCATGTTCTTTTAGATATTGCTATGCAGTTTACCCACAAAGGGATCATCAGTCAAACATTTTCCTTTACTGTTGGACTCCATATCATGGACTGAGCATCTGTGAATTACCAACAGGAAATCAATTTGAGTCCTATGAAAATAGTAATTCTGATATGAAAGTAAACTTGTGCTCATTAAAGCTGAGGATCTTAATTTTATATGAATCATTATGAATTGCTAATTAAGCTACAATGAGCTTCCATACTTTTGTACTAGTGTTTTCTACAAGATGTTCAGGTCTTATTGTTTCCATAATGTTTCAAGTTCTGAATAGATTTTGTAAGCTTCAAGACACTGTATGCAATTGGAATTCCTTGTATAGTATTCATTCAGTGCTTTGTTTTTACCTATTGTATCTGCTTTATAAATTATTATATTGATCCCTGGAAAATTATTAACAATTAAACTAGTTTGAGTGTGAGTGCTCGGAAGATGTGGTAGTTCACTGTTCTCAGAGGGTGGATGGTGAGGTCCTAACACTGGTTACAGAAGTATGGCAATTCTTTCTGATTGTTCTGTTTTGCATTAGGGGATTTACCAGTGTTTCCTCTGGAATGTGGAAGTTCACTCATTATGTAAAGCTGCTACTAATGCAAGCTGGGCTA
Organism: Chelydra serpentina; assembly: GCA_037349315.1. Classification (NCBI taxonomy): domain Eukaryota; kingdom Metazoa; phylum Chordata; order Testudines; family Chelydridae; genus Chelydra; species Chelydra serpentina. Next base: position 16,333,634 of record JBAIAC010000028.1, on the reverse strand, counting down.
ATGCAATCTTTGACTTTCTCTGCAAAGAACCTTGAATCCCACTTTGAAAACTTTTTTATTTTGTGCAACAGTATGATTACTTAATATCCAGTGCTATTATTGTATAGTGGTTAGGGCAGAGGAATGGAATCTAGCATTTCTGCTTTTCATTGCCAGATTTGCAAATGACACTCTGCAACCCTGGACAGTTTATTTATTTAACCTCTTTGCACCTCAGTTTATAGCCTCCTATACCGTGGATATAAAATTACCTGCCTCTCAGGCCTGGTCTACACTACGAGGTTAGGTCGAATTTAGCCGCATTAGGTCGATTTTATAATGAATGCGTCTACACAACCAACCCCGTTCCGCTGACCTAAAGGGCTCTTAAAATCGACTGCTGTACTCGTCCCCGACGAGGGGAGTAGCAGAACAGGTGACCATCCAGTTCCAGAATCGCAAACGAGCTCCAGCATGGAGCGAATGGGAGACACTGGATCTGATTGCAGTACGGGGAGAAGAATCTGTGCAGGCAGAACTCCTATCCAGCCGAAGAAATGCTGATATATATGCCAAAATCGCATAGGGTATGGTGAAGAGAGGCTACACCAGGGATGCACACCAGTGCTGCGTGAAAATTAAGGAGCTCAGGCAAGCCTACCAAAAGACAAAGGAGGCAAACGGTTGCTCTGGGTGAGAGCCCCAGACATGCCGCTTCTATGATCAGCTGAATGCCATTCTAGGGGGGTGGGGACCCTACCCCAACACTCTCTGTGGACACCTGCAAGGTGGCAGCCTCACGCAACACAGATGAGGATTTTGTGGATGAGGAAGAGGAGAATGTGCAGCAGGCAAGGAGAAAATCCATTCTCCCCGGCAGCCAGGACCTTTTCATAGAATCATGTAATTATAGAAAATCAGGGTTGGAAGGGACCTCAGGAGGTCATCTAGTCCAACCCCATTGGTCAAAGCAGGACCAATCTCCAACTAAATCATCCTAGCCAGGGCTTCGTCTAGCCTGACCTTAAAAGCCTCTAAGGAAGGAGATTCCACCACCTCCCTAGGTAACCCATTCCAGTGCTCCACCACCCTCCTAGTGAAATAGTGTTTCCTAATATCCAACCTAAACCTCGCCCACTGCAACCTGAGACCATTACTCCTTGTTCTGTCATCTGCTACCACTGAGAACAGTCTAGATCCATCCTCTTTGGAACCCCTTTTCAGGTAGTTGAAAGCAGCCATCAAATCCCTCCTCATTCATCTCTTCTGCAGACTAAATACAGTAACTCCCCACTTAACATGCTCTCGCTTAACGTTGTTTCGATGTTCGTCCCTGCTCCATTACAGAACATACTCGTTTAAAGTTGTGCAATGCTCCGCTATAATGTTGTTTGCCGCCTGCTTTGTCCACGGCTGGCAGCCCCCCTATCAGCTCCCCCACCCCCCACAATCTCATTCATTTAATCCACATACTCAATAACGATCCAAAGCAAAGCGGACCTACGCATGTTCATTTTCATCATCTGAGTCAGATACCACCAGCAAAAGGTTGATTTTCTTTTTTGATGGTTCAGGTTCTGTAGTTTCCGCATTGCAATGTTGCTCTTTTAAAACATCTGAAAGCAATCTCCATACCTCGTCCCTCTCAGATTTTGGAAGGCACTTCAGATTCTTAAACCTTGGGTGGAGTGCTGTATCTATCCTTTGAAGTCTCACATTGATACCTTCTTTGCGTTTTGTCAAATCTGCAGTGAAAGTGTTCTTAAAATGAACATGTGCTGGGTCATCATCCGAGACTGCTAACCTGAAATATATGGCAGAATGTGGGTAAAACAGAACAGCAGACATACAATTCTCCCCCAAGGCATTCAGTCACAAATTTAATTAGCACATTATTTTTTAACGCGCATCATCAGCATGGAAGAACGTCTTCTGAAATGGTGGCTGAAGCATGAAGGGACATATGAATGTTTAGCATATCTGGCATGTAAATACCTTGCAATGCCGGCTACAAAAGTTCCATGCGAACACCTGTTCTCACTTTTAGGTGACATTGTAAATAAGAAGCAGTCAGCAGTATCTCCTGTAAAAGTAAACAAACTTATTTGTCTTAGCAATTGGCTGAACAAGAAATAGGACTGAGTGGACTTGTAGGCTCTAAAGTTTTACATTGTTTTGTTTTTGAGTGCAGTTACATAACCAAAAAAAAAATAATCTACATTTGTGAGTTACACTTTCACGATAAAGAAATTGCACTACAGTACTTGTATGAGGTGAATTGAAAAATACTATTTATTTTGTTGATAATTTTTACAGTATAAATATTTGTAATAAAAAATAATAATATAAAGTGAGCACTGTACACTTTGTATTCTGTGTTGTAGTAGAAATAGAAACATCCAAAAATATTTAATACATTTCAGTTGGTATTCTGTTGTTTAACAGTGCTATTAATCACGATTCGTTTTTTTAATCGCAGTACATTTTTTTGAGTTAATCGTGTGAGTTAACTGCGATTAATCGACAGCCCTAGTAAATACAGTTTGCTCCTGCTCTGTTTACATATTCATCATTTACAGCTGTGTCAAAGGATCAACTTTGGCTGTTGTTGGGTACAAATGACCTTAGTACTGAATGCAGGTGTAGTGAAATTTGGTTACCAATGTTGTAATTATTGTAGCAATATAGGAAAGCAGGACTGTGCTGAACCTGTCCCGGATGAGGGGGGGCACCCTCAGTTGAAAGAATGTCGTTAAGCAGGCGCTTGAATGTCAGAGCCCTGTTAAAGTAAGAGGGGTGGAGACAGGAGTCCTGGTGCCCTGGTCAGGAGGCTGCACAACCTTCCGGGATCCTCTCTAAATTGGCTTAACCTGTTCTTCCCCACTGTTCAAAAAATAGAGCTATGTAGGCTTCATTAGGAGCCTCTTTTGTTATTTTAATTGCTCAATCCGAGCTGAAACCAGTTGTGGTAGGACTGTGTTTCTGCCCTGCCTGCAATAGAGCTGAAAATCGCAGAGACTGATGTGCAGAGATTACAGCAGAGAGGGAGAAGGTGACTGACAACTAGGGTGACCAGAAGTCCCAATTTTATAGGGACAGTCCCGATTTTGGGGTCTTTTTCTTATATAGGCTCCTATTACCCCCTGTCCTGATTTTTCACACTTGCTGTCTGGTCACCCTACTGACAGCCAGCAGGATGGCGGCGGAGAGGCATGACAAGTGGCCAGCAGGGCAGAGGTGGAAAGGAGTGACAAGCGACCAGCAGGGCGGCAGCAGAGAGACGTGACGAGCCGCCATCAGGGCGGCGGTGGAGGGGCGCGGTGATCAGGTGGGCAGTGAGCAGCCAGCGGAGCGAGTAAGATGCCTCTTTACCACCCACCTAGGGTGGGAGGTGAACTCTGCAGATGCACTTCTGAATTCTGGGTCTGCACTGACCAAGGACAGCAACTGTGAGTGGGGTGCAGAGAAGCAGAGAAGGGTCAGGCATGTGAAATGGACTTTTGGGTTGCTGGACTTAAGAACCTGAGGGGAAAAGGGCACTGCCCAACCTACTTGGCAGTGGGTCTTTTACTCATGGTTTATGTTTATGAACCCTGTTTGCAGTGTTTTCCCAAATTAACTCCGAGTTACTTTCCTTCTTTTATTAAAAGTTTCTTTTCTACACTCGGACTCTGTGCGTGCGAGTGGGAAAGTATTGCCTCTCAGAGGCACTCAGGGTTGGTGTGTGATTTTCCCAGGTTACTGGTTGGTAGCTCGAGCCGGTTCTGTATTGTATTGATGGAAAGGAACCCCTAGATATTGAACCCTGCCCTGGTTCCTGCTGGCTCCACCTGGCAGAAGGGTTACACCTACATAGGAAGAATAGGGAGAGGGGAAAGGCAAAATCAGTTGCCACACATCTACATTTTTGTAGATGTTAAGTAAAATACAGCTAAGTCCATTTTCTAGGTTCAAAGGGAAGAAAACTTGTGGTACTTATTAGAGATCGACAAATACCATAAATTTCTATAAATATTTAAATGAATTCTTGTGGCCCATTCTTGTGCCACTTTCCTGTTTGCTGGATCAAGCAATCAAGTTTTACTAGCATGAAAGTTCATGAAGCGTAAACTTCACAGTCAGATGTGCAAGAATTGCAGAAACTGAATTTTAAGTTCATATGCATGAGTATTTGCACAGGAAGTGTTTGCATGCTCAGTCAAGGAGCAGAGACAAAACCATGTTGCTTACCTAACCAATCACAACTAATTAGCTCAGCTCAATGACTGAAAATCAAATACAGAGAACTGTTCACCATCAGCCCACAGAGCTCACGCACAGTTTGCCAACAAATTTGTTGAATCCATTTGTGTAATGAATAAATTCTAGGCAGTTGCCACCTGCTCATGGTTATTTCACAAAGAGAAAAAATGGCTACATTAATTAGCTATAATATTAAGTGGAAACCACTCATACTCTTACAGTATATACCTGTTCCCAATCAGATTCCATTGCAGCACAGGATCTTGCTCTAAGATAATGTGGTTGCAGAAAGGTAGAGTAAGTCCTGCATAGTTTTGCGAATAAGCTAGAACTCCAATATTACCGGGAAACAGACTAAGTACAGAAACTTGAACCTTTTAATTGTTTTTTAAAAAGTAGAGAACATTTTTGTCCTGCAAGTACCTACAAGTGTATGAAACTTAAGATGATCTTTTAAATGCCTGTGAATCACTTACCAGATGTAACTATTATGGTCTGATTATATGGTTCACTTACATTATAGTTCAAAATCCACTGATGACAGTGGGAGTCTTTCCATTGACTACAGGAGCTTTGGCTCAAGTCATCTGTCTTTCTGACTTAACAACCATTGGCGTCTCACTTCATCAGGTGTTAAGTCCTGTCTTTCTCTACTTTCCAAGCTCCTCAAGATCTCTTTTCTGTCTCCTGTGTTCTCCCCTCTTCTATACCCTGTCTCACTCCTGCAGCCCGCAGTCTACTATTGGCCACTTTCCCTTTCTGTGACCATTTCTCCCAGCCTATGTTCTAACATCACAGCCTCTTACCTTAAATGCAACATTCTCTTGTTTACACAGTCCTTAGCAACATCAAAACTTAATGGGACCCCATAAGATGCATTACTGAGGGCACTTTAAAATAGGTGCTATCCAATGCCCTCACCAGCTGGCGAAGCTTACAGCTGTGGGGATAATCAATATATCATCATGAGTTAGGGACACAAAGGGAGCACCAGCTAAAGGGGGGCATATGACCTCCCCACGTGACTCATCCCCGCCCCCATGTAACCCCCTCACATGACTCCTCCCTGCCCCCCTCATAGCCCCCCACGAGACTTGTCCCCGTCCTGCTCCCAGCCTGGGGTCCCTGTGCTCTCCCCATCCCCTCCCCATCCCATGTTACTGGGATGTGGGGAGCTCTGCTCCAGTCCCCCAGGCATGTGTGAAGCCACGCACTAATGCACTCTCCCAGGCAGCCTCCGGCAATGCTGCCTGCCTCAGACGCTGCCCAGTGCAGCACTGTCAAGGCTGATTCTCCACTCTGGCACTTCAAGTGCAGAAGGTGGGGGCCCGCAAGGATTCTAAACATTAATACTGGCCACTCCAGGCTTGTATTAAATTTCCAAAGTTACAGCTTTTCTTTGACCTTGGATTGGTAGATGCTGCCACCACCCAAGTGCAAAACCCCTTTGAAAACCCAGGAAAGCGCACTTGGAAATTCCTTCCGGTGGGGGTACCCTCAAGCCCTTTTACCACCCCCCTCCAGGGAAGAACTGAGAAAGAAAACAAAGGAAATCAGCTGTTGCCATCAGCTAATTAAACAACGTGCACAAACCTCTTAGGACACAAAAATCCAATTTTGTTCTTAAAAAGGTACATTTTATTAAAAACAAAAGGAAGAAAATATATCTGGGAACTTAGGCTATTGCTAGATTTAAAAAGAGCAACTATAAAGATTAAGCATCAAGGATAGTTTCTTGAGGTCCATCTTAAATGTTACAAGCAAAACAAAAGCACCTAGGGTTAGCACAGAGGAGTCCACAAGCCATAGAGAAATAAAGGGATAAATCTAATCGCGTCTTTCTACACATTTCCTGATCTACTTACATATCTGGGGTTTTAAATGAGTAACTTCTAGGTATGATCCTGATGATTTTTTTATACCTGGCTCCAAGCTTCGTATAGCATAGTTCTGCCCTGTCCCTTCGCTCCCGGAGAACGACGACAGGCAGACAACAGAGGAGTCTTGTTTCAGTTTTAAAAAGTTCCAGCCTTCCCATTGGCTCACTTGGCCAGGTGCCCACTCACTTCTTTTAGCCTTTTACAGGTAGAGCAACCAGAGAACAACTACTCAGAGGGATTCTATAGCCAACTGGCTGGCTGGGTCCATAAAAGGGAGCTACCCCGCTTTTCATTTATCACCGGCACGCAAAGGCTGTTCTCTCCTAGGGTGACCAGATTAAAGCAACAAAATATTGGGACACATGGGGGAAGCAAAAAAACCAGCCGGAGCAGAGTTGTCCAAGCAAAAAAACAAAAACAAAAACGGCAGAAGCCCCAATATAGGAATCCCGACCATGTATCGGTCAGGACGCGGGACAAAGCACTAAAAATCGGGACAGTCCCGATTTTATCGGGAAGTCTGGTCACCCTACTCTGTCCCGGCAGCCTCCAGCCACGCTGCCTGCCTGGGCTGTCCCACGCAAGCAGCGTGGCCAGAGGCTGCCTGGAAGAGTGCAGCTGCTGTGTGCTGCGCCAGGTAGCATGGCCAGAAGAGGAGGCCGGAAGAGGAGAGGCTCTGGCCCCGCCCCTTCATCTTCCCGGTTGCTGGCCTTGCTCCCCCCCCCCCCAGCATTTTGGGAAGGGTCATATGACCCTTCCCCCCACCCCCCCGCCCAGGTTGCCATTGCAAGTCAGCATGTGTTAGTCCACAGTTAAAGGCAGGTGAAAAGTTATGTTATAAAAGCAATAATGCATCAAACTGTATTAATATACTCCTACTTCTCACTGGTTTGATCCCTATCTCCCACACAATACACCCAGACATGACCGCTAGCAGTGCTTATTGACTTCCGCACTGACAATGCTATTCTAAAGCATGATAATATCCCCCAAGTGCATTACTTTCCATGTTTATTTGCTCTTGTTAAAATGATTAGGGCTCATAATTGGGTTCAAAGTTAGAGGGGATGGTTTACCTTGTTGAAAACATAATTGTTCATACGTCCACCCAACCAAGTCCTTTAAAATGATAATGAATAGTGGAACAGAATACATTGGTAAATGAATAGTGTTAATTTTACTACCAGTTGCAATGCATGTTGCCGGAGACAAACAATTAGTGCTCTGAAACTCTAGAGGGCAGCAGACACAGCAAACTAGAGTTCACACTCAGTTTGAGGTTGAGCTTGCAGCTTCATAGGTATCTTTGCCTGGTCCAGTGTGTAGCATTGTGACAGTGTTGTATAAAGAGACCTGATATGGGTGCATAGGCAGGCATCAGCTAAAGTGATGAAACAAAGGGGACTCAATTTGAGTCACTCAAATGGTAGCTAACAGAAGTCCCTTCTTTGCTATTTTGGACCTCTATCTGTAATATGTAGAAAGAAAAAGAGTCTGCTGAAGCCACAAGAAGCTTTTGGACTGATTTAAGAGGAAAGGAAATTTGTATTAAACCTAGCTGTATTTCCAAGGGATTTTAACTGAAGCATTATTTGGATGAATTTAGGGGGCCTTTGGGTAATGTGATCATTTAAAAAAAGAGATGGGAGGGGGAAGGTGGAGGAAGAAGTCTTCATATTTTTAGGGGATAGATATTATGCTTACCAGAACACCATGAGTTTCAAAATATTCCATTTGCAATTGCTGCAAATTGTCAGAGGTGTCTCAAAGAACTCAAACTATGGGGTTTAAGTGACATACAAATATTTTTGTGAATCATACATAAATATATGACCAGAGAGTTTGCCTACTTGTCATTTTACCGAAGCTCCACTTATGGTGTTCTCTAGAGATAATGATGAAGAACAAATATTAGAGGCCATTTGCAAATCATTTAAATGACTGCTCAGAGTGTACACGTTGGTTGCTAAGAAAAAAACAACACAACAGAGGTCAGGGCCAAAACTATTAAAATGTATGGGAATTTTTTAAGTCAGTACTAATTGGGTGGCTGTTAAATGTAAAGTTGTGACACAGCCAGCCTGAATGACTGTACTGTTAGAACTGCTGCTTAGAGAGGAACATAACCAGACTGGTGTATTAGATTGCTATGGGAGATTTGAAGGGCCCTGGGAAAAGAATGGGATACTAGGCAGCAAGAAGATTTAGAAGCAAGTAATTCATTACATTTCAGATCTCTCTGTGATACGTGGCTCTCCAAATTCCTGACAAGTAAAATCAGCTATCAACAGGTATAATTCTCATGTTGTTAATATATGCAGAAATGGTCCCTAAAGTCTCCACAGAGCAGAGTATAAAATTTGCACACCTTTCAGATTGTCAGAGAGTGTTGGGATACAGATAATGTACGTCTCTTCTTGATTTATTTTTTTCTTTGCTCATTTTTTGTTAACATGTCTGTAGTTTGCTCAGTTGAATTTTGCATTAATTCAAATTCTTTGTACATGTGGGTTGTCGAGAGAAGTCACTGTAAATTAATGAACTTGTACAGGTTTATCCTCCCATAAGATCCACAGGGAGCATATGAGATCAGCAGCAGACAAATTAATTTAGCTCAGCTGCAACGTGGACATGGCTTCTCTGCGTTCACAGGGCAGTGACCAGAAGGACAGCACTGAGGGCTTCTATGGACTGGGAGGCAACAGGCTGGGGCTGGCTGGGGCTGGGACTGTAATGTCCTCATCAGAGATCACCAGCCAGCAGGGATGGTATAAGTCTTAGGATGGCCTGAATGGGATTCACTTTGGAGATGGATGCAACATGTGTGCAGCCAATACAAATTTGGGCACAATGGTGTCTGGGTTGCAAAAGCCAGCAAGGCACACACAAGACAAACATCTTTCACTTGGGAAAGGATTTTTTAAAAATAATGTTTTATAAAGCATCAACACCCTGGTGTTAAAACAAAATCTTTTGTTCAGAGCTCTGTACTTGGCGATTGCATAGGCTTACGTTGTCTCCTATGCTTTTATGCTGTTGTTAGTAAGTAAAAATCATGTTTAAAAATCAACACTATGAAGGTTACTAATATGTTACAGTGACTTTAGTTTTGCAAAACACACCTGTTTGGTAAGAAACATAGGCAAAGCATAAGGAGCTTTTGTTTTGCTGCTTTACTTTGGCACTTCTGGCTTGAGAGACAGATGGAGCGTTTCCCAGTTAAAAATGCATTCTGGGCCCAACATAACAGAACGAACCAATTTAAGTGCAAACAGAAGCCATATATATTTTACTTCTGTCAGCTACTGCAAACATAACTACCTAAATGGAGATTAGCATTTCTCCATCTGAGCAATAAGGCCCGGATCCAAAAGAGCACACTAGCATGTGCTTAACTATAAGCACGTGAGTAATTCCATTGATTTCAGTGGCACTGCTCATGTGCTTAAAATTAAGCACATGAATGCCCTGGAAAGGCCTTCCAGGAGCATAGGTAAAAAGCACATTATTGATAACTCATTTCCATGTTTAATGTGTCAGCTTTAATCAGAATGATATGATGCATGAATTTCAGTAGCTGATGTAAATTATATGGTGTAGCATAGGCTGTTTGTGTTTCATTACATGATGTGTCATATAAATAGCGAAGAATAGAAGTTATGAGTTATACGCCCAACTGTGCCTAATACTGTACGTATCAATGCCAGAACAGCAGAACTAAGAGCCAGAAGGGATAAAATCCTAAGTCCCCCCCCCATATTCTTTTCTTTACTGTAAAAGTAAGGAACAAGAAGAAGTTGGCACTAATGAAATTAAGGAGTATCATATAGGACCTGTTTAAATGATTAACTTAATTCAGTAATTTAATTGCACGAGCCCAGATTCTGATAACCTTGCTCATGTTAAATAGTACTTTACTCTTCTAGTAATGCCATTTAATTTCAGTGGGGCTGCCTATGGAGCAAGGTACTAGTCACCATGAGTAAGAGGATCAGAATCTGCCCCGGAATCCTATGAATATGGGGAAAGAATATGACATCAGAAAAAGTAAAAGCACATCAATAAACATATGACCAAATGGTACTCCCATTAAAAAGCGGTTCAATATGGTTCAATACCCATTAAAACAAGAGGAATAAATATCTAGGTTTTAGAAAAAAACAGACTTTGACTTTACAGAGAAATGAATCCACAATAAAAGGTGATGACTGAATAGTTAAATTCTCGAGGGAACTGGTAGACTGATTTGTGTCGAATTTCAAAAGAGAACTCTTCAAAAAATAAAAATACATCATCTTAATGACATGCTAAAACGAGTTCTAAGACTCACAAAGGGCCACCAAAATTAGACGTTATGATGACCCTTTCATTATGTCTCTAGATATACTGGCAAAATAAATCAGTGATTAGGCTGAGGATATCAATGGGAAAAGTTGAGCGCATGTGTCAGTCTTTGCAGGATCACAGGCACACAGAAGCCCCAAGGCTGCAGTTATTGGAGTTGGGACTTCATGTGGGCACAGGGCTTCACCTGCTTGGAGTTCATTGCAGGATCAGGGCCATGATTACAGAAGTCTGAGAATACAAGTGAAGCAAATTCATTCAAAACTCCAATAGATATTGGTAAAAAATGTTTCACATTCTTTTCTCAGATATGATTATTTCCCACAGTACATTTGTGTTTATTCAGACAGGCAATTTTTTAGTGTAATTCTGCATGTATAAATTGTTATGAAATTGCACTTGCAATTTTTGCACACACCTCAAGTTTCTGGTTTTAAGCATTTGGACTAAAATATTTTTAAGTAGCCAAATGAAGCTAATTTTAACATTATTTCCCTCTGATATTCCCTCCACACCTCCCCTTTTCTAACTGCTATTTTTGTTTGTCGCAATTGATTAAATGGGCATTGATTTGGCTGGTAAAACATTTTGCAGCAAGCAGTATTGAGCTCTGCTCTGCAGTTCTGCTCTCTGCTATGATGCAAACCTTTCTGTTTTTGCTTAGGATGAACATGAGTGACAGTGAACTGGAAAAAAAATGACTCTTGCATTTTCCTGGAAGTAGCAAAAATCAAAACTGATCCTTTTGTTTCACAAAGCTCTAATTACCTGGCTCAGCAAAAACAGAGCAAGTCTTCCAAACCCAAATTTCATAACCAGAATCTTCTGCTGGGTGGAGATTACCTCATAAAGAGAAGCATGACCTGGGGTCAAGTCTTCTTGTTCTATTCCTAGCTCTGCTACTGACTTACTGGGTAGCTTTGGGTGTCTCATCTTATCGTCTGTGCCTCAGTTTACTCTTCTGTAAAAGGAGTAGAATTAACAATTATGCAGGTCTGTTATGAGAATTAATCTTTGTAAACATAGAGAGATCTTTGAAAATGAAAGTGAAAAATGGAACCATGGTGATTACGTTTTGCCACTGTTATGGTTATTGTAGAAAAACCCTCAAGTCAAGAGAGGCGCAGGGGAGACGAAAACCCTATGGCGTTTCCCTTAAGGGCTTTTCCCCATATTGATCTGTCAGAGGAAGAAGGTGTTGCTCTGTCACAAACAGCAGAATTTTGGCCCTCCATAGCCATGAATCAGCCGAGATCTATCGTGTGCTTCCTTGTGGGATGTACCAAAGTCATGGCTCTCCATGCGGAGCTCTGTGTCTGCCCTGACTCTTAGCTCCCTTGGGTCCTTGGCTGTCTCTGCAGTTATTGCTGTACTGCAGGATCTCCTGACTCCAAGAAGATGCTCCCAGGATCCTGAGCTGTGCTACAGGAGCACTCAGCACAGCTCAGGAGGCGAGGGTGAAGGGATGCAAACGCGGCTTTTGACAACCTTTGTGCCCGTCCCCAAGTACAACTTAAAGCAGCCCGAAGACTAAGTTGCACTGAGTGCCAATGGCCTGCAGCAGTCCCTTGCCAGCTCTATCCCCTTACTCCCAGCCATGCCACCGGCACTCACAGCCAGGATGGGGGTTGAGATAATAGTGTCTTTGAGCCACCTGGGGATTCCCTATGCAGAGGGAAACCTCCACTGGCCATCTTAGGGAAGTTTTGCACTACCATAGTGATATCAAGCTCCAGTAGGGTCTCAGGGGCTCAAAGCTTTTGGTTACTGGGGGCACTTGGGCACCAGACTTTGAGTTTGTAATGGCATGTGCTGTATTTGAGAGGGAACCCCAATCAAAAGAGACTGCAGACACCCCCAGCTGAGTTAATGGAGGTAATTAAGGGGGAACAGTGGGTGCCTCTGTTATTTCCGGAGCACAGAAATCAAGAGATGCAAGTTTCTTGAGAAGTTTTGGTTTTGATTTTTTAATTATTATTTTTTGTTGAAAACAATGACGGTCTCAATCATCCCCTGGGATTCCCATGCAGACAGGGACCCATCCGTGCCCAAAGAGGAGTGGCCGGGAGAGGCAATCATCCATCTCTGCAGCACCATTTCCTTTTTCTCAGACCTTACAGAGGGGATGGTTCCTGCACATGGAGAGAAGGTGGGCAGAGTGTCAGAGAGATGGACCTCATCCTTCCCAAATCTGCAGGGAATCTACTCAAATCTTCATACATCCTGGGGCATTAAGTTTTCCATGGCCTCCTCCCTGTGGAAGAACCTAACTTTGTGAGAAGGGGTCCTGTGGAAGACGTCTAGGAACCAGAGAGAGGACTCATAGCTGGTGCAGGAGGTCCTGGCCTCCTAGGTAGGGCAACCATACATCCAGTTTGGCTGGGACAGTCCCCTTTTTAAGCCCTGTCCTGGACGTCCCGACATTTTTTGGCAAAAATGGGCATTTTTCTCATTTGCTCTTGACAACTGATGATCAGCTGGCAAGAGCAAAAGAAACAAATGCTGAGTTTCCCCCCAAAAGTGGAGTGCACACCCCCAGGGGGTGCGGAGGAACATTGCGGCGGGGGGGAGGGGGGGGACGACGGACCGAGTGGCAACGCGAGGCAATGGGTGGCAGGGCTCGGGCTGTCAGCCCTGGGCAGCATAGGACTTGGGCAGTCAGCCCCAGCTCCAGCCGTAGGCAGCGCAGGGCTCGGGTGCTCAGCCCCAGCCCCAGGCAGCATGGGGCTCAGGTGGTCAGCCGCAGCCGTGGGAGGGACGGGGCTCAGGCGAGTGGCAACGGCAGGCGGCTCGAGCCACCCCACACAGTGTCCCGTTTTTGCTTGGGGAAATATGGTCACCCTACAGAGTTATGCCAGAATCTTTGGATTCTGGAGGCAGAACACCGTGGTAAATGATCACAGTCACTGTCTTCCGACACTGAACAAGGACATTTATTAGCATGTTCTCAAGACTCTTCTGCCTCTTTGTGTTTCACTGTAAAGCTTCTGCCTAGATCACTTCAGCCCCCTGCCACCTAACTTCCTGTTTAATATTTAAAGGAATGGTGCACATATGCTTAACCCCCATTTGTTCCAAACTGTGAGGGGCCTTGTTCCCCACTCCAAGGAATGATTATGGGGAAATGCATAAAGGGAACCCTGTAGGATTGCCCTCCCCCAGGATTCCCTCCTGTCATTTTTTTTCCACACAAAAGGAGAATTTTTTGCCCAAACTCTTGAAATCTCAGTTTGCCCAGAAGTCAAGACAGCATTTTCTTTAGTCAAGGTAGAAATTCCTGTTCAAGGCACAGTATAAAAGCAGATAAACAATGTTAAATGGAGGGGGGGAGTTGACTTTTAGAATGTATCACTGCTTCCCAAGATTCCTGTTTATTATTCTGCCCTACAAAATAATATCAGAAATTGGGACATGGTGTGCTATTAACAAACAAAGGGTACATACGTGTGTGATTTTGGTCTTCCATTTAGCCCTCCATTACAGACAAAATGGATCACCAATATGTCATTAGCAGCTCAGGTTTGATGTCCTTTGGGCATCTGAAGAAAAAAATGGGTCATCGATTAGTCCAGCAGCAGCCTGGGGCCTCCATATTTTAATTGCTTGTGCTGTATGGGCTAAATACATCACCTCGCGAAACGTCACCAGTGAAATCATGGAGGAATTTGGCCTTCTGTGTTTTGCCCTCCATATTATTAATGTGTCTTATAATGTGTCAAACAAACACCCTGCTTCCCCAAATGAGTGCGAGAGTATCCCCTAAAGTCAGTGGATACCTATCCCTGAACCTTCCCAGTGCCCACACCGGCCACTGCAGAGGAAGGAACTGTTCTGAGAAGAAATGGCCCATCAAAAGCCCCTGAAGTTCAGAGATGGTAGTTAATGACATCTCTGTCTCTCTCTCTGCATTTTATATGCCCCTCCCCACCCCCATCCCTGTGGTATCTGAGTGCCTTGCATGAAAAGTAAACACAGAAATAGCTCTCTCTTCTGCTCCTGGCAGCAGAAGATGACAAGCTACTGCTGGAATTTATGATTGAAATGCCCTCCATCCTAGACCCTCCAGTTGCATGCTTTGTTAAGTGATTGTATTAGCTGTGTGTAGTTATTTTTGGTGGATCCTCTGATTTGCATTTGGTTTACCGAAGGGAAGATGCATTGGGCAAAGGTCTCATCTATACCAGTTCTCTGTGTAAGCACTAGAATTGGCGGGCTGGGGCCCGAACCAGCCACCTCCAGCAGTTCTGGAGGATCCAGGTTTTGCTGTTGGTTTGTTGGTTTTTGCTGGGGTTTGGGGGATGCAGAAGGAGCAGTTACACTTGTTCTCCATTTAGGCAGTGGAATTTGGGTGGCTGAGGCCCAAAACGGCAAGGATCCTGCTTTTATCTCCCCCCCTTCCCCCATACACACACAGAATCACACACACTAAGGGTTTGTGAGGATTTCCTGTAAGCAAACGCTAAGCACCTTGCGGCTGAGTGCAGACTTTCCCCTGTGTGCGAACCTGGCCCTGCTCCCCAGACCCCAGCTCTCCGGGGCTGGGATTCGCTGGGCTGCTCAGTGGCTCCTGCCTTCGCACCCACCCACGCAAGTAGGGCAGGCTGGCTGCATTCTGCAGGGTCTGTTACGCTGGAGCCCTGCCCAGCCACTCAGGGTCAGAGCAGCAACAGCAGCAACCGCAGCAGCATCCAGGAGCTGGGAAGCAGCCAGCCACCAACTTTCCAGGGCGGTAGGCTCCCAGGGCACATGGAGAGGCAGAGGCTGGGATGGGAGGCTGCAGCAGGATGGATGCTGGGGCCCTGCCTGTCCTTGCTGCTGGGTACTCCTGTGGTCAGTGCACTGCAGGGACCGTCGCTGCTGCTGTCCCTCGAGTACAGTGGCCCAGAGAATGCCAGCGGGGGGTCCCAGGAAGCTCAGGATAATGACTCCTCCGTGCACACAGTCTTCTTCTCCCTGGATTATCAGCACGTGCAGGTCCCCTTTGAAATAACACTCTGGATCATGCTAGCTTCTCTGGCCAAAATAGGTAAGGAGCCAGGTTTCTTCTGGGCTGCAGCAGGAGGAAGAGGAGAGGGGCAGAGCTCAGACAGGGGAGGGGTACTATGAGAACTTCCCTGCATTGGGTATCTGTTCGCCAAACCCCAGCGAGGGTGGAAAGTCCTTGCCTAAAACCCTCCACACCCCAAAATCTGTCTGTGAAGTTTCCAAAGTCTCGGAGTGCCCCATCCTGCCCGGGACTGACTGAATGGCCCTAGGCTGGGAAAGACAGTCAACACATGCACTTCCCAGCCAGCTTCTCATAACCTGGGGAAGCTCAGGTGGGAAGTGAGTTATCAATTATATTTTTAAATCTTGGGCTCGATAGAAGAGAACAACTTCTTCCCTTTATGGTACTGAGCTGCTCAAACTGACTGCATTTCACCTCTGCAGCACCAGGTAGGGCTGCTTGTTGACAGGATACCAAACTAGATAGTCCTCTGGGCTGATTGTTTCTTTATCTCCCGCTTTCCCCCATACACACACAGAGACACACAGGGTTTGCGAGGCTTTCTTGTAAGCACACGCTAAGCATCTTGCAGCTGAGTGCAGACTTTCTCTGTGTGCGAACCTGGCCCTGCTCCCCAGCTCTCCGGGGCTGGGTTTCAATAGAGTACTGTACATTAAATTGCCATCTTTGAAAATGGAAAAACAAAACAAAAAATGCTTGTCAGCTTGTAATACTGCAGCTGCAAATGACAGTGACATTTCCAAAGCCATGTGTAAGTTTATACATGCAAAACTTAAGAATTGCACACTTGTATCCATGGGAGAGAAGAGGCCAGAAAGGATAATGGGAGTAACTGTGTAATTATATAACTGAAGTGACAAATTACAAATGTGAATAATAATCCTGAACTATATGCCTGCTTTCGCAACTTTTCTGCACACAGGTCTCCATTGATGTCAATGTCAGGTAAGAATGAGGAACGGATTGGATCAGGCCCATCACAATGAACAATTTGGGCCTAAGAGTAATATGGTATAAGAAGGGAAATGATAAATACAGGCTATGAACTCCATTAGTACTGCAGAAGCCCCTTAATCTTAATTTAATTATTCAGTAATATGAAATAGCTGATGCTTATTTACATAGTAAGGTCTTTGGAGCAGAGATAGTCTTTTGTTTTAAGTCTGTATACCACCTAGGGGCCCAGTTCTGGTAATACAAACAAACAATACAAATAATGATTAATAAGATTTTTTTTCCTAATTTTTCCATTTCAGTTTGGTTTATTTCAGTTTATTTCTTTTCATGACTTTTCATGCCTTGTATTGTAAGAATTTCTCTTTAAAGTTTAGATCTGTGCAAAGTAGCTGGATGCACCGCTTATCCGGAGGTGCTGAACTCACTTTTCACAATGTTGTATTCTAACTGTTTAAAGAGCTAATGATTAGTGAATATTAAAATGGCCTCCTTTATAATTAATAAGAAGGCTTTCTCCGACAAAGAACATTCATTGGAAACATGGAACACACTTAAAAAAAAAAAAGAACTATTGCTCTCCACTTTTGTAGTGCTGAAAAGAGTATGCTATTTAGACCCTACGCCATCTGTTATCCTGAATTCCTTCACGTATACTTATCTTAGGTAGATTATTTTCAGTGCCTACTGTACTGTTATCTAAAATATATAGCTTTTAACCTTTTGTTGTGATGAAGTGAGGAATATGCCAATTGTAGTTATTAAAAATCTCCTGGCACTTTTGGCAAAATTAGAGGCATGCTAGCCTAATTCCAATTTAGGTCAATATACTCCACCTACCTAAATTTTCCCTCATATTTTGAATCCTATATGCTATTCTTCAGCTTCTCTTTAAAAAATATGTTGTCTACTGATGTGGTGTAGCAAGATGTGTTTGCTGTTTCACCCTAGATGTGACTGTGTTTCAATAGAGTATACAAAACTCTAAAGCACTTTGGGATCTTCCTGGATGAAAGGTGCTATAGCAGTGGTTCTCAAACTTTTGTACTGGTGATCCCTTTCACATAGCAAGCCTCTGAGTGTGACCCCCCCTTCTAAATTAAAAACACTTTTTAATATATTCAACACCATTATAAATGCTGGAGGCAAAGTGGGGTTTTGGGGTGGAGGCTGACAGCTCGCCCCATGTAATAACCTCGCAACTCCCTGAGGGGTCCTGACCCCCAGTTTGAGAACCCCTGTGCTATCGGATGCTATTTATTTATTAACTTTTCTAACATTTGCAGCATTTTTTTAATTCACATCATGCTCACCTAAAGAATCCTACTGGTATTAAGTTGGAAAATTATTATTTAGGATAAACAGCATCAGTTCACACGCCACAATGCTCTCTGCTAAAAATGGCAACGTGGAGTGATTCTTCTTTTGTATTATAAAAAAGTGTGATGAAATGATGATGTCAGCATATTATGCTGATTCTGGATAATGATGTCATCTTTTGTACTGTTCACCAGCATTTCATCTGTTTAACAAGCTGCCGTCAGTTGTGCCTGAAAGCTGCTTATTGATATTTGTGGGGCTCATCATGGGAGGAATCATCTATGGCTTAAACGACAAGTCTCCACCAGTCATGGACAGTGATATCTTTTTCCTCTATTTACTGCCGCCTATAGTTCTTGATGCAGGGTACTTCATGCCCAGTCGTCCCTTTTTTGAGAACATTGGGACTATTCTTCTGTATGCTGTAGTGGGCACTATATGGAATGTGTTTGGGATTGGCTTCTCACTCTATGGGATATGCCAAGTGAAATCCTTTCACCTGCAGGATATATCGTTGCTCCATAATCTCTGGTTTGGCAGTCTGATTGCTGCAGTGGATCCTGTAGCAGTGTTATCTGTGTTTGAAGAGATACATGTCAATGAAAAGCTTCACATTTTGGTTTTTGGAGAATCGCTCCTAAATGATGCTGTTACAGTGGTAAGTACTATCCCTTGTGTTAGTATTTAGTGTACAGAGGAAGGCTGGTCCTGTGGCTAGTGCTAGCCTGGCACTCAGGAGACTCACATTCAATTCCCTGTCCTGCCAAAGACTTCCTGTGTGACCTTGGTCAAGTCCTTTAGTGTCTCTCTGTTCCTTAGTTCCCCAGCTGTATAATGGGACAATAGCACTTCCCTACCTTACAGGGATGTTGTGGAGCTGCAAGCAGTGGTGATTACAATAGTGTAAGTTTGTTTTAGTGTAGAAAGGGCCCACGGAGTCTTTCGCCTATTGATTTTTATGGAGAGCTCTCATTAACTGCAGTCCGAAAGGGTTGCAGGATATGATCAGTTCTAATCACACACATATAACAGTCTAGTATCTACAGTCTTTTCTCAGTAACATTCCCCTAGAGCCAATATGTGCACATGAAGACACTAAGATATGAAGAGAAAAAGTAAATTTGCGGAGAAGCCTAACAGGTTTTGTTTCTGAAACATCATCATTATGGCGCAAAAGGGGCACGGGGGGGGGGGGGGGGGGAGGAGGCAGGGAGAGGGAGGGGAACCTTTCCAGTGAACAAACTATAATTAAAAAGTAAAACAAAAGTATCTTGTTGCTAGTATTATTGGCTACAAGAGAGCATGATTCTGGTGCTGAGCTGCCTCAACCCCCATTGAAATCAGCCGCTCTCAGGGATGAGTTAGGCAGGAGGTCAGACTAAATGATCATAATGGTCCCTCTGGCCTTAAAACTTGTGAATCTATAAAGTGTTCTTTGGAGCCAGCTTAGCATCTTGCGGGATCAGGCCCTAAAATTGTTATTTATTTAAAATGTTTTTATTGACACTTAATGCATTGTCATAATAGGAGCAGGCATGTTTTGAGAGGACAATCTGTTAATATTGTACCTTCTTCGTCTTTCTACTATGAACTAAACCCCAGTCCTCTTAATAGTTACTTTATTTAAAATAACAAGAGTGACTTTCCTTTGTGTCCCATCTTCTGAGGAGCAAAATCCAAGCCTGGTCCCTGATTCAAAAAATGACTTATTTAATATAAAAATGAGTTATTTTCCCTTTTCTCCACTCTAGTTGCAGAATCCCATTCTGAACTTATTTGGGGCTTGATCCAGAGCCCACTGACTTCAGTGGGGGCCTTTCCATTGATGCCAGAAGGCTGTGGATCAAGGTCGTAGGGTCCACATAACAATGAACATGTATACAGTGGCGAGCATTTACTCAAGAGCAGTCCCATTGACTTCAGTGTTCACCAGGGTGGGTAAAGACTGCACAATTTAGCCTTTGAATAGTGAGATGCCTGAGGTGGGAAACAGCCTCATATTTGTACAATGCTGAGCAGACTATCAGCACTCAATACATTGTAGTAATAAATAAAGCTTATCAGATGAAGTGTTTCTATTGTTATCTAATGTGCCCAGTCCTTTGTTTCTTGTGAGGTTTCGGCATTGAGGAATACAGGATTGGATCTAATATGCTGACTCAGTAATACCAATTTCTTCAGGTGGGTTCAAAATTAGATTCTGCAGCTGGAGTCAGACACTGCCTATCACTTTATATTACACAGTGTCTTTTATATAGCATATGGTACTCTTTTATACTGAAGAATTCTAGACAGGAAAACACTAATTTAAGGTCTATTTCTCAACAATTTAATTTCCCTGTAAATAAAAGGGAGAATAAAAAATCAGGACCTGTTACGCCCGATACGTCTACATCAAATTTGGGTTATAGAAATAGTTTAGCATGAAATTGTCCATTTTAATCAACAGCCAGTACTTGCAGGAAGATATTTAGGTCCAACATCTCTGCAAAGCTCCCCACTTGACTTCAGCGGGCATTGGGTCAGGCCCTATCTGCATGCCAGAAAATTGGTTCACCAGAGTCGCCACCCATGATAGTACACTCATTGCTTTCAGTGATTGGTATAAAACTGCTGGTATCATTGGCTGCAGCAACAGCCTGATGTACAACCAAAATTTGACTTGATGGAGTTACTGTTAATGTTTAGGATTTTAACTGCCCTGGCACGTGAGTAGAAGGAAGATAGTGAGAAATAATATGTATTTAAATGCTTTGATTATAGATATACAATATCAATGTGTCTGTATTTATAATTCTTCATGGATCAGCAGTAAAGGTAGGAGTTCACCTCTCCCCGCCCGTTCATTCACATCAGTAAGGGGTGAGCTTCATAGTCTAATTGGAGCCATTCAATTCAGATGTTCCATCCCACAGGCAAATTCTTATTGCTAGTTTCTTTCATATAACAGATCTCCAGTGGAGACGTAGAGGGAGAAAATCTCCATGAGGATCTCCTTGCAGAGAACCCCCTCTGTATCATTCCACGGGGAGGGTGCAGTTTGTCTCCCATGTGATCGGCCATCGAGAAACCCTGTTGTACCCCAGGGATCTGCAGGGGTTCTAGGGCAGCCCGTGAGGAAACTGTATGCCTTTACACCTGACCAAGCTCCTGGCAGCCCCCCCACATCCATTGAAGCCCCAAGAGCAATGGTTTAGGCTGCTTTATCTTTTCTTGGAAATCCTTGCAGGGCCATAGGGTAGATGATGTAGTTATGAGGCAAAACCCTTTGGTAAAAAGAACAGAGTGTCATTGTCACAACACTAGGGAAGCATTTCACCACATCGGCAGAAGTGTCACAAACATTTAATGGGGTATCTATTGCCTGCAGTCATCTCTAGCTAATGTTTGTTTTTCTCTCTTTTTCCTTTTATTTTTCTTCTAGGTGCTGTACAAACTGTTTAGATCCTTTTGCGAAATGTCAACAATCAAAACTGTGGATGTGTTTGCAGGAATTGGGAAATTTTTTGTGGTTGGACTAGGAGGGGTATTGGTAGGCCTTTTATTCGGGATGATTGCTGCCTTTACCACACGATTTACCAAGAATATCCGTGTAATTGAACCCCTCTTTGTCTTCCTGTACAGTTATCTATCCTATCTCACTGCAGAAATGTTTCACCTCTCTGGTATCGTGGCGTAAGTATATGCATGGGTTTTCTTATTCATGCAATTAATGCTTTTGGCTATATTCAGAAAAGAATCAGTAATGATTACATCAGCGTTGCTTAGTCTGAGATGTATAATAAACATCTATATACTAAGTGAAACAAAAAAATATAAAAGCCTTTGAAATAGTACTGGGACATAACCACCATTGCATGAATTATACAATTACACATAAATGGTGCTATGCATTCTTTAAATGCGCTCACATTTTCTGAGGATTTAAAAGACAAAGAAATGGCCTTAACAGTGTTTCACAGAACAGATGACATCTGACTTTAAATGATTTGAAATGCTAAAGGACTTAAGTTGAAACAATAAATTTCAGGGTGTAGAGATTGGAGCCAGCTTGTGTATTTTAAAACTGGAAATCATAAATAGTACTTATTAGAGCTAGACAAACTTCAGATGGTTCATCAGTTCAGTCAGGCATCCAAACATTTGGATGCTTATTCAAGCTTGGTTTAGTATCTTTGGTCTGGAAAATGTGCATGGTCAGTATGTGTGAGACTTCCAGTGCTTTGTGGTTTTGGCTGGGCCGGAACAGGCTTTCTAGCAGTATTTTGAGTTTCAGTCAATACCAGGATGTGAAGCGGTGCACTAAGTGGTTGATTGGATTCTTTGAACATCAGAAAAATGTGGGTTTGATCTGGGTTTTGGGCAAGACTTGAGTCCATTCTAACTTTATCTCCAGTGATTTGCCCATCCCTACTGATTAGCTTTAGGTCTATATCCTGCCTTTACTTTCTGATGGTATAATTGGGCAGGCAGGATTGCCTGTGTGACTGGGATGACTATGTGGTAGGTTGCACATTGCTTCTCCTTTAAAAAGAAAAGGAGAAGATTGCACACCTTTCCCCCACCTTGTGTACACTCCAGCATGCATGGTACCTGGCCAAGACCTAGCTGCATCCCTGGCCAGCAGCCCTTGAGGCTGTAGTACTTCAGTGCACAGTAGCCAGTCCTGTAGCACTCCGTTGAGTGTTTGGTATCCTGCCCTACTGTTGCTAAGTTGATCAGCTCAGTTTCCACCACCATCTTCTCCCCTCAGCATGCCCCTTCTCAGCCCAGGGCAAGATCTGGCTCCTTGTGTTTTAGCTTAGTTTTTCTAGATCAACTCAATTCCAGGTATACTTTCACATACCGTGAGTGTCACCAAACAGCATCGCCAACAGTTACCACACAATGGTATCCACAATCACCAGTTTTCCCTACACTTAGATTATGAAGTGACAATATGCGTAATGACTCTTTGATTGTAGGTAGACAGATAGACAGGCGCACACCCACTGACCTTGATGCTATCATGCTTGATCAGGGCCCAGATTCTTCTTTCAGTTAAACTGATGTGAATTCAGAATAATTCCACTAACCTCAGTGGAATTATACCTGATTTCAGTGGCATAACTGAGAGCAAAAACTGGCTTGTAGTGTAGTGTGTATGAACTAGTATGAGTGTGTAACTATGGGCTTGTCTACATAGTGGGGTGATGCGCTCTATGGGGGTATGATTTGTTAAATGCAATATTATACTGCGCATTAAATGGTTTGTATAGACCACTGGCTCTCAACCTTTCAGACTACTGTACTCCCTTCAAGAATCTGATTTGTCTTGTGTACCCACAAGTTTCACCTCACTTAAAAATGTACAAGATCAGATATAAAAAGTCACAGCCCACTATTACTGAAAAATTGCTTACTTTCTCATTTTTATGATATAGTTATAAAATAACTCAATTGGAATATAAATACTGTACTTACATTTCAGTATATAGCATACAGAGCAGTATACGCAAATCATTGTCTATGGAATTTTAGTTTGTACTGACTTTGCTAGTGCTGTTGTAAAACGAGGCAAGTATCTAGCTGAGTTGATGTGCCTCCTGGAAGACCTCTGAGTATCCCCAGGGGTACACATACTCCTGGTTGAGAACCATTGGTGTAGACTTTGATGGTGCTCACTCAACATTCTCTAGTGTTTCAAACAGCACTATGCTAAAGCATACACAGGAACCTGTAGGGAGGTCCTTCACTGGAGCTTCTGCTGCTTTCCTTGACTGTCATTGTATGTTGCATTCCTGACTGTGGTCTTGATCCCTCAGTGAGCTCCATATGAACAGACCACTGTGCCAATGTGAAGCCCTGCAGCCACTGGGACTCCATGCAGTCTCAGGGGTCAACCATGCAGGATGTTTGGAGATTCCCATCTCTTGTGATTTCATCACAAGGGTACGTCTATACTACCTGCCTGATTCGGCGGGTAGCAATTGATCTTCTGGGATCGATTTATCGCGTCTCGTCTAGATGCGATAAATTGATCCCGGAACCGCTCCCCGTCGACACCGGAACTCCAGCTTCGCGCGAGGAGTAAGCGGAGTCGACGGGGGAGCACGTTATTCACGTAGCTGAAGTTGCGTATCTTAGTTCGACCCCCCCCTAGTGTGGACCAGCCCCAAGTGTCTTGGTATTCAGTGGTTTTTGTAAAGTTCCAGCACCTGGAGTCATAGGATTACTGACTGTCAGTAGAAAACCGAGGGATAAATAAATGCATGTTGTTCAACTTGCAGTTGATCAGCCCAATGCAGGGGGTGCTGAGGATGGCTTCTCTAGAAGTGGAGAAGGCATTTGACCATATAGAAAGAGATGATCTTTACCATAACTGAAAGTGCATGGGGAAGTGGCAGCACTGAAAGGTCACAAGGCTATTCAAGAGGAACATGGTATTTGTTGAACTATCTATATTTACATTTTGTTTCTGGAAATATTGGAGGTTGATAGGCAAGAAGATAAATGCAAAATATTGATGTCTGATCTACAGTTAAAATATGTGGCTCCTTTAATAAAGATTTTTAAAAATCAGAAATTATTTTTGTTTAAATGTTGCAAAATCATTTCTGTACATTAGTTTCAATGTCAGTCTAACAAAGAATTCAAGAGACTGACTCATCTCAGGAATGGTGACACCTTTCCTTTACAAACTCCCCTACAAGTCTCCGGGGAAGCTAACTGGAGCTATCAAGGTTCTTTAAGTACAGCCTTATATAGTAATTGAGAGATACTAGTTTTTAATTTGAAGAAGTTGACTTTAGCCTTTAAAAACATGATTAACTGTGGGCTAAATCCTTCAAGCTTGAATCAGACACCAAAACTCCCACTAACATTAATGAGAATTGTTCCCGAAGAAGAAATGATTTTGCCCTGCAAAACTGGATCCAGTGTTTTTAATGGACAAAGAGATCTTACCTTAGAATCAAAGACAGTATAGATGGAAAAGACTGCATGAGGTCATCCAATCCGTCTCCCTGGCAGTGGCTGCAATCTGCTAGCTCTGATCCTGACTCAGGAAACGGACTCATCTAGTGCTGACAATCACAAAAGTAAAAATATTTAGTATTTCCCTAATGACTGTAAAGTGCACCTAGACTTTGGTGATATTTGTCTTATAGACAACTCCGATATTGATAATACTGATGATGAGACGAAAATGAAAAATTAAACATCCACCTACCAGTTAAATACAGCAGTATCTGGATGATCTATTTTGAAACCAATGATACTACGTTGTGTATAAATAGGAATCTTCTATACTTTGCAGACTTTTGTTTCCTAGAATGGCCAATACAAAGCAATATTTCAGTATTGTTGAAAACAATTATAGTTCATGGGAAAAGGTAAACTAAGGCTCTGTTATAGTATCATGTGACTGACCAGTGAAATAAATATGCTGCATAATCAGCATGGAAGGAGAAGGCATTCAGACTTAATGGTGTTTCCTTCTGTCACAGTGTGCTGTACCCATTATGGAACCCATTTTCTTTTCTTTTTAATAATGCATTGTTTCTGGATCAAAATGATTGCTTGGACAGCTAATTCCCTGTCATAAGAAATTGAGATTACAGATAGCGGTATATTTTAAGATTTAAATATAAGAAGTACAAAGATGCTTATGGCTCATTTGTGTTTTCTAAGCCTTTTGAACTACCTTCCAAGAAGATGTTGTCAAGCACATTTTTGTATTGCTCTCTTGTTTGTGATACCAGCTTAGTATCCTGAAAATATTCCCTCCATACTAACAGTATTTTTATTTTAATCTTTGAAATAAACATCACTGTTGTAGTTTAACTTCATTGTTTTGCTCTGTAAATATCTGCACAGCTGGGTCAATAAGAGTTTGTTAATTACTTGCTGCTGAGCCAGCAGAGGGGGAAAGATCACAAGAAGATGAGCCTCATTTTGCTCTTGCTAACAGCAGTAAAAAACAGGTATAACTATGTTGAAATTAATGGTGTTTTACTAGTAGAAGAGGACAGAGAAGGTGATGAGAGGAGAATCAGGCTCGTTGGTTTTCTGTGGGTTGCAGAAAAATTGTCAGGTGAGATCTCATCTCATGGAAACCTTGGCCATTGCTGCTGTTGTCATCCTTCTGTTCAGTTGTTGAAACACACTATTTGCTGCCCTTACAGATAGTGCTCCCTACCCATGTTATTAATGCTCAGTACAGATCTTCACATCCACGCTTCCCAGTGGCCACATATTCCCCCTACTTAGAAAAATTGACAATTTCCAACAGAAAATGATCACATTTATTCCTGAGGCCCTCTCAATTCCCTCTGTACACTAGGATGTACTTTGCCCAATGTTTTGGCAGTGAACACAGAAAGGATGGATGAGCTCCTCTCCCTGCCTCATTTCAGTGCAAGGAGTTGCAGTGTAGAAGTGGAGGCAAAAAAGTATTGGGTTTTTTTTTTGTCAATTTCCTGGGACTCGCATATGAATAAGAAAGGATGGAAATTACAGGTAAAATAAGACTTTAAAATGATGAGATTAAAATCAAAGGGAGGGAGGGAGAGAGGAGAAAATTGAACAGAAAAGTTCTCATTCTCTCTCTTTTTCATGCCCATAGCTGAACTGTATATTCACTGGGAGCTGGCACACAGTTGTGACTTTGCCAATAAGGCCCAAACGCCCAGTCAGAATGTGTTTTTTGCAATCAGTGTCCAATGCTAATCTCCTCGGCAGTGTATACCGCTTCCCGCTGTGTAAATTTGTCATTCTGTGCCCCCCCCCCCGTATTATATGCCAAATGACCACCAGCTGAGAGCATGAACTATGAATAGAATGAACCAGCAGTAGCCAATGGCTATTTGGAAAACTATGGAGTGGCAGTCACCAGTAAAGTAAAATTTAAAGTCAATAGGCTAGATTCTATGTAGATCACACCAATTTATCTCAGTGTAATGCTAGCAGCTTCAGGGGAGTTACTCCTGATGTACACGGATGTAGATTAGAAGAAAACCAGGCCCTTTGCTTCAGAGAGTTGTTGTCAAAATAGCAATGGTGACCAGAATTAAGAAACTGATATTTGTCTTGCCTTCAGTAGTTCAACTGGTCCTTCAGTACGTGTTTCAGTCAAAGTAACATAACTCCCCCAGTGCTTTGACTCTTCTAAAATGACCTTGTATGTACAATACATGAAGAGGTAAAATGTTACTGCTGTAAAGACACTCTCTAATTTCCTCAGAAGCACAGTGGTCCTGTTGGAGGCCCACTCTGTGTTCATCACGCAGCCTAGTGAATGTTCAGTAAGATTTCTTTGATATCAGTTGAGCTCTCGGTAGTCCTTCAGCTGATTTAAGGGGCCAGCTCCTCAGCTGTGGCCAAAGAACATAGCAGCTCAGGATGGGGATGGGGATATAAAATGTGCTTCCCTGATCCTGGGTTGGCTGTGCACTGGGCCAGTTCCTGGTGTTAGTTAGAGCAGCTTGCAGGCTACTTGTATGCTATGCTGGCTGCTTCTGGCCTCCAGAGTCTGATACAGCAGCCAGACTTGAAGAAGCCCTCTTCACACCTCAGGTCTCTGTATTCTGAAGGTCCCTCCATACTGGGATGATCTTCCTGTGGCTGATTATGATGGTTTTAGGGCCAGAATTCACCAGATATGGTTCCCAAAGCATCAGAGAACAGTGCAGAATGTGGGCGAACGACTTTGTGCGTGACTTTCTCCTCAGCCCTCCTCATCACAGGCTACTTCTCAGCGCAACCCCCTCTGAGAATGTGTGGGAGCTGTGAAAGGGCAATAAATGCTCAGCAGTATCCTATGTGCCATACTGATCTGTGAGTTAGAGCTGGTTTCTGTGGGCACGGGAGTGGAGTTATAAAAAGACACTATACAGAAAAACACTGGAAAAACTCTCAAGATTTTTTTGTAAAGAAGTTCACTGTTATGTTTTTGAGAGATCAAACTTTTGTGGCCTCCTAGTGGTGTAAACTCCATTGAATGAGCTGAATTACTTCAGATTTACACTGGTGTAACTTAGGTCAGTATTTGCTCCTATTCCTTTTCTGTAATTCTTGTCTCTTCGGTATTGTCTCATCATTTCCTTATGCTCCCTACAGCCAGTTTGCTGCATCCACCCATTGTCTCTGGTCTTGCACTTGTACTGCAAGCTCTTCAGGGCAGCTTCTACAGAGCTTTGTTATGTGCTTCTACAGAGCCTAGAACAGTGGGGCATGATCCATAACTGGGACCCCGAGGCACCATGGTAATACAAATAACAATGTACTGCAGGGAGCAATTTGTATTGTGTGCAGGGAACAGTCCTGCTATGACAGGGAGATGAACTTTGTTATTATCTAACAGGCCTTTTGTATTTCTAATATTTATGAGTCTTTGATTCCAAAAATTGAGGTTAAGTCTTGATTAGAATCTGTCAGTGTTGCACTGCTGATGGCAAACAGATTACAGGAAGTGGACATATGCAATATATGAATAATGATATTAAAAAGCTATATCAAAAAAAGCTACAACGTTGCAAAGTAAAACACTCAAAAGTTAGAAACGCTAGAAATAAGGTGGCCCATAGACTAGGTGCTAGATCTTCTCAATGAAATGTTTATACGAATATTTTAACATTGGTTTGCCTATGTATTTTTTCCCCTAGCCTCATTCTGAGAAACAGCTGAACCTTTTTTTGCTGACAATTTCCAGAAAACATCAGCCTGAAGCAAACACCCAGGATTGAAAATTTCAGCCCAAATGGTTAAAGTTTGGCAAACTTATAAGGAACTGAAAACAGGGTCTTATAATGGAAAGCACTGGGTAACATTAACTATAGGTGTTGCTACCTCCCTACAATAAATGTAATAACATAGCATTTATTTATTAAGGGCCAGATCCAAATACCTTACTCACACAGAGTAGTCTCTTTCTGCACAAGTAGTCTAATTGATTTTTGTTAGAATTATATGGGGAGTAAGGTACTACTTAGTGAGTCTCAGTGTACCAGAATCTGACCCTAAACCAGGGATCAGCAACCTTCGGCACGCAGCCCATCAGGGAAATCCGCTGGCGGGCGGGGACAGTTTGTTTACCTGCAGCATCCGCAGGTTTGGCCAATCGCAGTTCCCACTGGCCATGGTTCGCCGTTCCAGGCCAATGGGGGCTGCGGGAAGCAGTGGGGGCCAAGATATGCTGGCCGCCGTTTCCTGCAGCCCCCATTAGCCTGGAACGACGAACCGCAGGTAAGCAAACCACTGCAGGTAAACAAACTGTCCCAGCCCACCAGCGGATTTTCCTGATGGGTCACATGCCAAAGGTTGCCGATCCCTGCCCTAAACTAAGTCTTACATTATCTTGGAAAGGCTATGATATAATTTTTGTCTATCTAGCATGTTCCTCCAACCAATCTATGTACCATATATAATTGCTTTATTTTCTTTCCTCAGAATTATTGCTTGTGCCATGGGCATGAAACGTTATGTGGAGGCGAACATTTCTCTAAAGTCTCACACTACAGTCAAATACTTTATGAAGATGTGGAGCAGTGTTAGTGATACCCTTATCTTCATCTTTCTTGGGGTCTCTACCATTGGAGACAACCATGAGTGGAGCTGGTCTTATATTTGCTTTACCGTCTTTTTCTGTCTTATTTGGAGAGCACTAGGTATGGTGAAAAAACTGATTTTTCTTTGTGGGAATGAAATGTACAATCTCGGAGTTCATTATGTATCTCATTTAAGTGTAGGAGGGGAGCGACTCTTTGAAAAGTACTGGTTGCCTAACATTCAGAACATAACCTTTAATTCTAACTGCTGGTTCATTTAGTACTTCCCTTTGTATTTCTACCATGTTTCCAGTTCACTTTATCACATTCTTCAGTGGAAAATGTGATTGACTTCCTTTGTTCCTGTACTGCAGTGTTTCCCAAACTTGGGGCGCCGCTTGTCAGGGAAAGCCCCTGGTGCACCTGGCCAGTTTGTTTAACCGCCGCGACTGCAGGTTTGGCCAATTGCAGTTCCCACTGGCCGCGGTTTGCTGTGCCCAGCCAATGGGGGCTGCAGGAAGTGGCACGGGCCGAGGGACTTATTGGCCACCGCTTCCCGCAGCCCCCATTGGCTGGGCACAGCGAACCGCAGCCAGTGGGAGCTGCGATCTGCCGAACCTGCGGAAGCGGTGGGTAAACAAACCAGCCAGGCGCGCCAGGAGCTTTCCCTGAACAAGCAGCTTCCCAAGTTTGGGAAACACTGCTGTACTGGATAAGATAAACTGGTTCTTGAGCTAATAGAGGGGGGGGAATCTTTTTGTTTTTGGAGCTGATCATCTTGAGCATGAATCTTATTGTCTCTTTTTAATGTGGTTGTAGGTCTCTGGGCACAGACTGATTCAGATGAGTGCCTCAGGATTGGCTTGGTCTCCTGAGTACTCAGCTCTTCTAGAGTGTATTCAAGGGCAAATGCTGTCTTAACTGGAAGAAATAAGTCATGTATTGGCTTGGTTGCATGTGAATCATTGCCCTTAGCTGGGAAGGTGATGGACTGGATGTTATGTATTAGCAGTTCTCTCTGCTCGCTGAGCTAATGAGCTGTATTATTACTGGAGAAGCAGAGGCCTGTGTTTTGTAGTGAAATGTGAATCCCCAAGCGCATCTATGTAGCTGGGCGATCAATCCAGAGTCCTTATACACAGTGTGTAGCCATCTCTTACAGTAGATATGGGATGGAAGTATTCTAAAACTACAGCAGTAGCTGTACTTAAACCCAGGCCAGATTCCGCCTGGCCCTTATGTGGGTATAGTGGGCAGAGAGCATGTGAGAAACCCGCCACTTGCTTGTTTGGTAACAAGAATTCCAGTTCCTGCACTCACAGTAGCACAGGGACTGCATCCTCCTACTGCCCTGGGGCTCACTCTGTGCCCCAAAGAGGATGGAGATGTGTGACTCCACCCATCTGTGCACTGTCCAGAAGAGCTGGCTACCTATGCAGGAGGAGAAAGCTGTATCCCATAAAGGGACGTCACAGCTGGCACACAGGATCTCTCTGTCCTGGAACTCCTGGGTCGTTCTGCTTCTCTGTGGAAGAATGTCTTCCACTGAGCTGGTACAGCAGAGCACTGCCCTTTATTACAAGCTGTTCCTTCAGTTGAGTTTAGAGATAGGAATCAGTTTGGTTTGCTTTCCTGAACGGATCTGAACTTCGCCATGGAATAATAGTAAGTGGCCAGCAGCACTGATATAAAAAGTGAAATCTAGCAGGAAGAATCAGTTCTGAAGTCATTTTCTCCATATCACCATCACTACAAAACACACGACTTGTGGTGTATAAGCCATATATACTATAGGCCAGATTTCACCACTCATACTCAATGCTGGCTTTGCATTTTGCGACTTTAGTTTTCACTCAGTAAAATCCCTGTCAAGCATGTTTGGAATAGTTCTATTGTGGAGACGAATCTCCTTGTTGTCCAGAAATATAGAGAAACACATTTCTGCCTCAGTCCTCCAGTCTGACTGAGCGGTGTCAACTTTACATTCCTGCCTCTAATCCTGCGGCTGATTCAGTGTTCGACACAAGTTCAAGCACCCTCTGTGCTGCTCTAATTTATGTCAGGTCATTATGGCCCTTAAAGGCACTTACACCTGCTGTAGATTGCTGGACTGCAGCAGCACTCTGGACATGCCCCTGTCCTTGTCAGCTTCCTGGTCTGCTCCCTGCACTGGGTATGTGCTAACCAAGAATTTTCACCATATCTATCTATTGGTAGCTCTATTTTAGGTGCTCATATAGACTTCACTGGTCTCAGCTGCCCCCTCTTAGTGTATCTTTAAGGTCCCTTGGTAGATCCAGAGTGGAAGGCAGGGAATGTAGCTGCGGCTAGAGGCAGCAGAGAGCTTGGGGCCAGACAGCAGTGTAGTGGCTGGTACGCAGGAATTAAAGTTTAATCTTTAATGAAAGATTATGTCATGTGATGAAACCTCCAGGAATACGTCCAACAAAAATTGGCAACCTGGGAGGCAAGGCACCTCCAAATGGAGTCCCTAATGTGCTCAGATCTGAGGGGTAGAACCTTTGGCCTCTTCTGTGAGGAGCATTGCCCTTAAATGGGAAAATTGGAAGGAACCTGTGAGCTGATGTCCATGGAGTTTCTGTTCTTTTACATAGGTTTTTCCTGCATAGAAGAGCACTGGGGCCTTAAAATGGAGGCAGCCAGCAAAAATGTGAGATGCCCCGGGTTTGGTAATGTTTTGAGTTAGCATGTCTAAGACCATAAGCAACTGAGGGGAGCTGCAGTTACATCAAGATTTTTTTTGCAGAGGATAATCCACACTCTCTGCAGCACGGGAGGGAAATGATATGAACCAAGACCTCAACAGCTGTAAATTCTCCTGTAGGAACAGCTGGGAAATGTTAATGGGCAAATGGTATCCTGGAAACAGAGCAAAACTAGAGATTAAACTAGGCTTCAGAGCCGGGCACTGCGATGTTCAGAATAAGATTCAGTGAGTAACAAATAGTGGATGAACGCTTCCCTTGATGATGATGTGGAGGCCCCATGATTACTTTTTCTCTCATCTTATATTTTTAAAGCAGAGAGCTAGACCTCTCCTTTACTCAGCAACCCTAGGATACGCCCAATATTACTTTTTTTAGGGATTCTTCCTTGCCATAAAGGCACACAACACATGCTCCTAGCCCAGAGTTTGGAGACAATATATAAACAAATAATATGCAAATATAGAGACTTAATATATAGCCTAGTATGGTGCCTTATTGTTCTATGTCTTTGTTCTTGTTTCTTTATCTGCCTGGGCACAATGTATAGAGTGTTTTATATAGGAGGGATTTTCCCTCTCACTATGGTCACTCTTTGCTCCGTAAAAGCCCCTTGGCCAGCAATAGGAGAATTCCCCCGGTGCATTTATGGGAAACACAGGGTCCCTTTGGCAGTCCCAGTATGTTGGAGTGCACAATGCTACAGCAATTCTGAACAGCTCTGTCTGTAACTTAGAGCAGCTCCTTCAGACACCGAAATAATGCTGGGGTCTCACCAGCCCAGAATTCTAATGATGTAAATATGGCTTAAAGCCTTAAAGTGAGGAAGTTTACATGGCCGCTGCCCAGGCATTTCCTAAGCTGTAGCTAATAAGAGGACTTCCATTTGTGGGGTTGTCAGTCAGGCACCTTTCACAACCACTTCAATTCATACAGACAGTTTGTTTGAGAAACAACACACCTTTTTTCATACAGAGGCATGACAGCCAGAACACAGGCATGCTAGGGAAAGGTTAGCCATTTAAATGGGCAAGTTAAACAAGACCCAGGGCTAACTTGCTCTCCCTGTCACTAGCTTATAAACCCACACCTGAGAATACAGAGTCACTCATGGGTGGGGAGACCAAGACCCCCAAGTTCTAAATGGAAGGGTAGGGATAGGCCCCAAGTTCCTTTCCTAATACACGTGGAGCTGAAAATTACCTTCTTAAATCCTGAAAAAAGGCTGTGCCCCAGATATTTGCTGGCTTTTACAGTAACCAGACAAAAACCAGACCACGTGTAAGCAGGTTCAACCCCCAAAGACATTTTCCAGTGTTTGTAAATGGTCAGGAAAATGGGTGAAAGTAGTAAAGGAGTGTAACTTGCACTGATTTGGCATTGAGGGAGCATGATTCTCCACTGCCCTGCACCACATGGAGTCACTGACATATGTGCAAAGTCGAGGAGGGGTGTTTAACAATCACTTCGCACAGATGGAAAGCACCCCACAATGGAGTGGAGAATCAGGCCTCTTGATTCCGGGATTTAATCCTGGAGCCTGTAGCTACCGTGCAGTCTGTTTTCTCTTCTAGGGATGCTTTTTGTAACTTATTAATGTACAAAGTTGTCACAAGCGTAGTACATTTTTGAGAAGAAAGGTGGCACCTCGAATTTGTGAAAGCTGCTTCATAGCGTTTCTGTTTACAAACCACTAAAGCAACCAGAAATACCTTTGTGGTTTAAACTTGACCTGAAGTTTAATAGGCTCATCAAACAAATTACTTAAATTGGATTCTCAGTGATTAACAACAAGACATGGCAGGATATGCTTTATTGGCTATTAACACATGACTAGATTTGCTGTTAATGACTGAGTGCCATAAATGCACCTGGAAGCACATTTATTGGTCAATTATGCACACCCTTGAGTGTTTTACTATGAGAAAATGGTTTCCTTTGTTTAAAATGTTTGTTTTCAATGAAATGAAAAAAGCGCTCTGAATTATTTGGACTCCCCTTGTTTGAAAATAGCTCATGGCAGAAGGGTAACAAACAATGACAGTAACAATCATTAAAACACCTAACAAACTGCTCTGGTGTTCCAAGAATAGGCAGTAAACTTCAAATTATCTATTTACTTATCGAATTACCAGAAAGGTAATTTAATATTGTAAACAGAAAGAGCAAAGAAGAGATGACACCAAAA
The DNA here is from genome assembly GCA_037349315.1 of Chelydra serpentina. Classification (NCBI taxonomy): domain Eukaryota; kingdom Metazoa; phylum Chordata; order Testudines; family Chelydridae; genus Chelydra; species Chelydra serpentina. The sequence continues at coordinate 16,299,468 of JBAIAC010000028.1, read as the reverse complement.
TCAACCCTGGGATAATTAGGTGCAATTCCCATTGACTTCAAAGGGTGCTAGGCCCACATTCATCCAGGGTTGAATTTCATTCGACATTTTGGTCTCTGGCTCACCTATTTACAATATTTAGGATATGTTTGCGCTTGGAGCTAGGAGTGTGATTCCCAGCTCAAGGAGACATACTCACACTAGCTCTCATCAAGCTAGCATGCTAAAAATAGTTGTGTAGCCATGGTAACTCGGGCAGGGGCTCGGGCTAGCACCCCCGAGTGCGTACCCATGGGGGCCTGGTGGGTTTGTACTTGGGGTGGCAAGCCCCACCCGCTACTTACCACTACTCATGCTTCTTTTCTTTTCTGTAAGAACCTTTGTTGCTGTTTTTTCTTGCAACCTGAGGACCCTAAACCTGAGAATAAAGCTCTCGTGAAAAGTTCTTTGTGGCGAGAAGTTTTTCATGTTATTGGAGTAGCTAGGGCCCTCTTCACCAGGTTCCAGGAACTCATCCCACTAGTAGAGCCACTCTGATTCTCTTGCTTTTGCTGCACTAAATCAGGAATAACTCTACTGAAGCCAGCAGAGTGGAGTTACACTGGCATAAGTTGGAGAAAGTCTGAAAAGTGCAGAAAAATGAAGCAATTGAGTGGGTGACAGCAGCCCCCAGGACACCAATATTTTGCCATTCTTTAAAGAAGTTAGAATTTTCTGCTATCTGTTTGTTATGGTGCTTCTCCAAAAGGAGAAATATTTTGGCCCAAATAGTTAATCATATGCTACGTCTTCAACCAAACAGACCCTGAGTTAATTTAAGGGACAAATGATAATTGACTATATGGATGGAAAATGTATTTATTACTAACCACTCCTACTTAAAGATGGCACTTTAAATTAATTTGAATGTGAATTACTGGCTGTGTCTGGCTCTGGTCTAGTTGTGAAATACGTTTCTATGTAGCATTTTTTCAAACTAAAAGTGTTATTGTGAGTTAGATAGAACATTGGAAATGAAAACTGGAGTTCTTGTCATCATCTGCTCCTCTTGGCCTTAATTCCTGGGGGCTCCTGGAGCTGGGAATACATCATTGCCACAGTTCCAGTAAATCATGCTCACTATTCTTGAATATTCCAAGATTTCTTGTCTTCTCCAAATTGTTCCTCTATGTGATAGAAATTGGTTAGTCCTAGTTATCAGAAGTGTGTGGGGAGGTGTTTGTATATTGTTGTTTTTGAAGTTTATTTCCCATCAGATAAGGTGGATGATGTCTTTAATTTTTTTAAAAAGCTGTAGTGATGTGAGGGGGCAGGGGGAGAGAATTAATAACCCTCTTATGTCATCAGCTCTCAAACTAGCCATTAATCTTGAAGATTAATCTTCAAGAAATGAAATGTCCAGGGTCTCTGTTGTTATTGCTTAATTATAGTCACTGTTTCAGAGTTTAAGGTCCTGATTCTGATCTCATTTGTACAGGTTCCATTGGTGTAAATGGAGTAAGCCCTGATTTACACAGGGGTTAATGAGGTCAGAATCAGGCCCTAGAAGTTTAGAGCCATATGCATGTTTCTTTCTCAGTTTTTGTAACAGGGATATTGTCAGATTAATAGACCCCACAGTTTGACCAACTGTAACTTTTTGCTTCTATTAAATTGCAAATGATTATAAATTGATCAATTGCTGTGGCACCTTTCATAAACTTAAAGTTCACACATTGTTAATCTCTATGAATTAGAGACTGCCAAATACACAAGTTTAATGCAATTACAAAATATATTAAAATATTTCATGTGCCCTGGCTGTTGCTTAAAACCAAATGCAGTTCAAAAGGTAACTGTAACTAAATTATTAAAATAAACCAGATTGCCAGTTTGCCCTTGAGAGAGTATTTATCACCCAGAAAATCCAATAATGAATTACCAATTAAAATGAATCAATTACTGTTTAAGTCAATTCACAGGGTCAGTTCCCACATTATTATACTGATGAATATGAATTCTTGGACCAGTGCGTTACTGTTAATATGAAACAAAGAGTGACTTTTAAAATATATTTTTAAATGCCATCAAAACAAATGTGTTAATACACTGTATTGTATTATAATAGTTATTATTTATGAAATACTCCGTTAATACTTAGCACGTATTCACTAACCTAATTTTTCTATTTTAGGAATACCTCAGTGATGGCTATGTACATAAACTAAAACTCTGGGTCAAACCTCATTCTTGTTCTAAAAGGAACCCCAGTTTCAAGAATAGATCCTGACGACACACAAGGTTGATAGTATCCAACAAGGGATATTACCAAAAGATCAGTCTAACGTCTTATATATACGAGACCTACCAAATTGTGGCCATTCAACACTATTTCCTGTCTCCTCCAAGTCAGACATAACTGGGTCTGGATTCTTAGCTATTCTGGGGCTAGACATATAGAAACCCAGTGGATCTGGCCAATGGAGGAGTGTTATATATTACCAAATTCTTCCCTGCCCTATTCCTACAGATATGTAATTTGTTCACAGTGTAATAGCCACTTATTTTAAGCTGTTTCCTACCATTATGAATGCTGTGTAAATTCTCTTCTTGCTTGCTAATTTCCCATCTTCTTTCCTGCTTTAATAGGGGTTCTTGTATTGACTTTCTTCGTGAACAGATTACATGTGAACACCGTTACCAGCAAGGATCAGTTTATTATAGCATATGGGGGTCTTAGAGGCGCCATCTGTTTCTCTCTGGTTTTCCTGCTCCCTGACTTCCCTAGAAAGAAGCTCTTCATTGCAGCCACAACTGTAGTTATTCTCTTCACTGTGTTTGTACAGGTAAGAATACTATCAATATGGTAAAATGCCTACATCAGTCCAATTATTACATAGTGCATGACAGTGTTTCTGTCTCAGATATATGGCTGATGCTGACACGCTTTGGATTTAGTGTGGACTCTAATTGGACAAAAGAATTGAACGTAAAGCTATCAGACCTTTCCTTGTATCAGGCGTACAGAGGTTAGAATTCTTATTGAACGAGGCAGGAGTTGGGAGAATGTGTCTTATATTTGTGTGGTTGACAACAGTCGCTGAGTAACACTGTTAGGCCTTGTCTACGTGAATCTTTTCCATGTTGACAAACTCCATCTTTGCACCAGTGTAGCTCTACCAGGGGTAATAATGGTGAAAAGGTTAGTAGGAAAAAGCTAATGTAGATATTCCTTTAAAGCGAGGCCCTTAGGTATTTTACCCAGGAGCAGAATGAGCACCAAAGTAAAATACACTCTAGGATTTGATACCCAGTTATGGAGAAAAACAGGTGTTATGTTGGGTATTGTCACAGGGTTGCCATCTCAGAGCACCCCCTCTTGGAATGGGTGACGCTGCAGGAGCTTTTACCTCAGTTTCCCTTTTTCAGGGCTCCTCAAAAATCCTTCTCCAACACACTCTGGACTATGAGATGGGTTAATTTATTAATATCAAATCACAAAATAAACATCAACGGCATAACTCAAAAGGTTCTGGCTTCAACTTCATTGTCTTTGGTGACCTGATGCTCTTTGTCAGTCTCATTGGGCTTTAGGCTGGAGGGCTCTGCTGCTTACCACCTGGAGTCCCCCACTAGAGTTCAGAAGCTCAAACGAAGCAATAACACAAACACCATCCATCCAACCTGGGCTTAATAAAAGCCTCACTTCCCTCCTGGGCTTTTCCCAATTCCCTGCTTATTGTACAGGACAGGGGCCACAGGGGCACTTCCCAGCGCTCCTTCTTGCTCAAGCGGCTCCTTCTCCCATTCCCCAGGCCACCCAGCTAGTGGCCTGTCTCCCTAGTCTCACGGAGCACCTGCAGAGCTTTCTGCTCTCTGCATTCGTTCTCTCAGGCAGCGAAAGCCCCACATCTGCTCTCTCTGCCCCGACTCACCCAGATTCCCCTGCTGTGGGGCCCAGGTGCCCTCTCTTGAGCCCTCTGAGCATCAGCTACTGTCACAGATGCACTAGCCTCTTCCCTCTTAAAAGGCCAATGCTGTCCTGTGACCGGCATATTTGGGTTTTGTAGTAAGATGGAACTTTAGTTAAACCCTCCTCCGGACGAGGTCAATTCTCACTACACCAGGGGAGAGAGCAAAGGAACGGAAGCATTCTAAACCCACATAACACTAAGGGCAAGATTTTTAAAAGTAACTAGTGATTTTGAACATCTCAGTTTTTGGCATGAGACAACTTAAAGGGGCCTGATTTTGAGTGGGTGGTACTGATGTTGAGAGGCTCAGTACCTTCTGAAAATCAGGTCTCTTTATGATGGACACAACAACTGGGGCAATCAAAATCACTAGTCACTGGAAAATCTTGGCTTTAGTACATATGTCAGAGATAGCTTCACATACATACAAAAAGGCAGGTGTTAGCACTTTATGATGTTTCATTGAAAGAAGGCCCTGCCCTTGTGATAGCTTTAAATTGCCATATTGTCTTGCATTGAAAAAGGATTGGGGTGTGTGGCTAGTTTTATAAGTAAGAAAAATCATACATAAACAAAATAGTGGTTCATTACAGTCCAGTTCATGGAAAGAGTGGGGTTTATTATTCCTCAGGAATAATATGACAAATAAGATGATACCACGCATGTTAGCCAAATGCTCTTGTCTTACAGCCCAAGGTGGCTCAAATATATTATCTTGCTAGTAAGATAAAAAGATAGAAACTTCGCCAACCAAACTGAGTTTGGAAGCATTCTGACTTTATCTAGATGTTTTATAATGATAAGAAATGGAATTATGAAAAAGGATCCAGTGAGCTAACTGCACAATTGTTAATCGCTGCTATCTCACAAATGCTGTAATTTTTCATAGATGCTTCTGATTAAGGTTCAAAATTTGTTTCCATGTTTACTTAAAGTGAGGTAAATTATAGAATCTGCCACTAGTTGCCATGCACTGAAGTTAGTCCTGTTCCTGTTCCTGCAAATCTGCGGATATCTGCTTTATATCTGTGGATATCCGCATTCGCAGACCGTGTTTGTAGATCGCAGATGGATGTGGATCCAAATTTTATATCTAGAGCTCTGCAAATCTGTGGATATCTCCTTTATGATGTGGATGTGGATATCTGCGTACCATATTTGCGGATTACGGATCAGATGTGGATACAAATTTTGTATCCAGGCAGGGCTCTACCTATTTAAATCAATGGAGATTTTGTTATAGACTGCAATAGAGCAGGGATCAGGTCCCTAGAATTTTAAGAGTAATTAAATGGCTCTTCTGTTAAGCAGGCGTGCTGGAACAATTTATATAGTGGGGGTGCTGAGAGCCATTGAACCAAACTGTAAAGCCTGTATATAATGAAAACCATTTCAAACCAGGGGGTGTGGCAGCACTCCCCACATCCCAAGTTCCAGCACCTATGCTGTTAAATGATCTAATTTTACATTGGGATTCTAATGGCAATTTTTTTTAAAACGTTAGTTTCAAAATACTTCTATATATATGAAATTTCTTGCTTATATGTTTCTGTTTCACTGTATGTTGGTCTCTCTTTTTTACAATGTCCCACTTTTATTTTAAAATGATTACTAATTCCCCCTTCTGATATGTAAATGAAGGTGAAAAATTTCCCATCATTTTAGTGTATGCTAATACTGAAGGTCATTAAGACCTATTTTGATTGTGGGGTCCGTTTATAACTTGTGTGCTTCCCTTTAAGGAAAAATGCACATCGAGAACATCTCTTGGCATTCAAGTGCCATCTAGTGGTTACAATATTCCTAGACACTTTTAGTTTGCTAAAGTTTTTGGCCCCGATTCTCTGCTGTCCTGCACCCTGTGTTGTCATCATGCTGCTGCAGCAGCGACTCCATGGTTGCAGCAAGGTTCCTGATTAAAGCCCACTGATTTCATATCTCCCTAAAATGCACTTGCACAGTTAGTTCATCTTGAAAACTGGTATGTCAGGTCAGGGCCCAAGGTGAGTTTGTGGTACACATTTGGGATTATCTGGTCAAGGAACTCCCAAAACTGTCCTGTTTTTAAAAGAACAGGGTTAGGTTCAGGGCCTTTATTTCCATGTAACTGCTTGTGGGAAGCACATGATGTTGATACTTTTGCTTCCTGGAATGAACATATCCTTATCTTCCCACCTTCCCCCATTTCATTGGCAGAGTTGGATGAGCAAATCAGCACAGTAGATCCCAGGGCAGTTCTGCTGCATGTATCTATATGAGGCAAGATTCAGAAGGTCAGTGAAAGGGGTGGCACCATTTAGCACAGCTCCATGGGGGCGTCTTGCACCTGTGTGCACAAGCTCCATACAGATTCACCAATCCAATGCCTGCCCTCCTCCTGCCACCCACTTCCCACCCTAGAGGGTGTGAAGCAGCTGTTGAGGTTTCTGAAGCCACATTTAGAGGTGCAGAGTGGCTTCACTGCTGATCCACACCCGGTGGGAGAGAATTTCTTCCACATGGACCCGGCTGAACTCCCCAGCACACTGCTCATGCTCAGGCTGCACGCAAGGTGAAGATTCACACTGATATGTTTTACAATTGACCCCACACAGCAAAGCTTCCGTGCCTCCTCATATTTGATACAATCAATTGGGCAAAACCAGTAATGATCTTGGTATGCCAATGTGACTGGGCCTGGACTTGCGTCAGACAGGCAGCTGGATCTCTATTGTGGAGCATAATTTTCAATCCTATCTGGCAGACTGAATGGAGTGAGCGGAGGCCAGAGGGTGGGAAAAGGGGAGTTGGGTTCAGGTTGACAAGTTTTAAGATGCAAATGTGGGTCAGAAATTGAAAAGATCCGGTCACTTGGCAAGACCGCGCCTGCAGAGAGACTCTGAGTCCCTGACAAAGGTTGCTCTAAGGCAGCAGTTCCATTCCGCAGAAGCTTCGTAAAATAATTCTCAGGATGGTGGAAGGGCTTTTGTGTAACCTCAGAGCTCAAATGGTGATGTCATCTCCATGCGAAAGGGTGGGACTCCCCTGTGGGTACGGGTCAATAGAATGACCCTTTGACCTTGAGTCATTCAGCAGAAACTTAGTATTCATGAAGACTAGCTTGATTCAAATTCTGGGTACCTGTGGCATCATGTAGCAGAGACAGCCAAAAGAATCAGAAACATTTAAACTTGCTTAAAGAAACAACAACCTTGCCATGCCCCAATGTAGAAAAAAATATAAAAATGATAGATCAGATATTAAAGAAAACCTTTTAAAAACCACTGAGTGTAAATTGATCCCACACCCTAAGAAGTCAACAGGAGTGTTACCAGTTACATCAGTGGATGCAGAACTGGGCCTGGAATGGTTACTTCAGTGTCCCAGCATTCTTCATAATGCATTTCACTTTGGATGACAGGGGGAAGAAATAAATGATTTGTTAAAAAATACCGTTCACGGCGCTATTGTTTTTAAAGCTTTTTCTTTATTTATGTACATCAGCAGCTTGTATTAACAATCAGAGGGGTAGCCGTCAGTCTGGATCTGCAAGAGCGACAAAGAGTCCTGTAGCACCTTATAGACTAACAGATATATTGGAGCATAAGCTTTCGTGGGCGAAGACCCACTTCGTCAGATGCATGTGGGTCTTCGTCCACGAAATCTTATGCTCTAATAATATCTGTTAGTCTATAAGGTGCTACAGGACTCTTTGTCGCTCTTGTATTAACAATGGTGCAAATCCTGACCTCAGGGAGAGCTTTTGTGTGAGTAAAGACTGAGTAAAAACTGCAGGGCATAGTGTAGTTGGCCCTGATGCTGGTGCAGAGGGCTAAAGGGATGTGCAAGGAATCTTGAGGGAGCACAAATTGCTTCTTTCTCTTGGAAAGCCCCAGCTGATTATCTGGCAATGACTTTACTAGACGTAAAAGATTATATGTAAGCAGTTAGGTGTGGCCATGCATGGTTATAGCCATGCAGTATATAACTCAGTCACAATGTTTAATTTTGTCTATCTGAACCTGTGGCAAGTGTATCCTCATCACTCCGAAATTTACACAGCAGGAGTGATCAGTATTTTTGTGAAATTTTTTTGACAATTGACAGATGCTCAGTGGTTCCAGTCTGGCCTGATGTATGCCACTTGCACCATAAAGTCCTCAAAAGAGCCTTTGGTTTGTCTTGAATGCCACAAAAGAGCTTCATTGTTTTTTCTCTCAATGTCCTTTAAAAACTAAATGCCATGTTCTCCATTTATAGTTCACTCTCTCTGCCTATTCAGACCATGACCTCCCTGGTGAAACTGCTAAGAAGGAACTGTTAAATTGTGGAGGTTTTTGTTTAGTTTTCTTGTGTGTGATGTGGACGCTTGTCCACTAGCAACTGAATTGACACCAGTAATACATTTCACACAGGTTATATACAGCCGTCAATCAGTACTAAGGCCACGATCCAGCAAGTTTATCCATGTGGCTTCAGGAGTCTCCCTCCCCCCAACCCCACTGGGAGGTGACCAGATGTCCCGATTTTATAGGGACAGTCCCGATTTTTGGGTCTTTTTCTTATATAGGCTCCTATTACCCCCCACCCCCTGTCCCGATTTTTCACACTTGCTGTCTGGTCACCCTAACCCCCCGGCAGAACTCTGTTGAAATCAGTGGGGCTCTGCACAAGCACAGGGGCCTGCTCATATAAAACAACACTCAGGATCAGAGCCATAGAAATCTTTCTGTGTATGTGAGAAGTTGGGAGTCATGGTCGCAGAACTCAGTACTGTCAGTTTAAAATGAAAACAAACCCAGCTGATTATCCAGCAAAAGACAAGAGGCCAAATTACATAGGCGCTGCTTAATTTGCAATATGTGTTATTTCTAAATTTGTAAGATTTATATTATTTACACTGAATGTTGATGAATTCTGTATTGACATTAGTGGTTAAAATGACACATTAATTGTTCTTGCAATTAAAGCTGTCCTCCGTGCCAACTCTTGTGACATTCAAGAGAGTCATGAGCATCAGCGACTGTATCATTTCTGCTGCAGGCGTAGCATAGGAAAGTCAGTTCTTAAAGTGGCAAACTTAAGAGAGAGAATGGATTGTAATCACAGCAGAACTTCAGCATTTCTCATCCAAGAGGCCGTGGAAAGATTTTTTAAAACTCTTTTTCCCCCTTCCCTCACCAGTTAGAGTCATAGATAAATCACAGACGCCGACAGTAGCGATTAATAACAGATGACACACGAAATCAAAAAGTTAACAGACCCACCACCTACTTCACAACAGGCAAACTCTTCGCTTGGCTGCACAGGATGCAGAGTCTCTCCTGCAAGGTGCTCAGCACTATCATTAGTAAACATGTTTACATTTCGACTAGGCCTCTTTCTACAAGACATGCAAGTGCTCAGGCAGAAGTTATAGGCTTTACAGCTGGGTGAAATTTGTCATCAGAATACTTTATTTCACCAAAACTGGAAATTTCAGGTTGACCAAAACTGTTCAATGAATTTGGCAAATAGTTTTGGCTGAATGAAAAATGAAAAAACGTGTTTGTTTTTTTTAAATCACAATGAATTGTTTTGACATTTTTGAAATATGCTTTGACATTTTGTTTGGAAATGACATTTTCTTTCTAAATCTAGCTAGATCTGTTTGAATTTTTTGCAAAGGGTTAAAAAAAAAAAACCCCACCTGAAAATGTAACATAGTAGAATGAAAAAAAATATTTTTGGATCGAACAAAATATTTTGTTTGTCCTGAAATGGTTTTAAAAAATTTCTTTAGGTGAGAAAAAATAAAAAATTCAGTTTAATTACACTCCAAATGTTTCCCCCTCCTCCCCCCAATTTTTTCAGTTTGGCCACCAAACTGAAAAGTCAATTAATTGTGCAGTTTTAATAGACTCGAGGCAGAAATTACTGGGTGAGGTTCTGTGACCTGTATAATGCAAGGGGAAATGCAAGTCCCTTTGGCCTTAAAATCTATGAATGTGTGACAGGACTGGGATCGTTAACATAGCTTGTCTGTTGGTAAATAAAGTTTTTGGCTTGCAAACAGGTACAGAGGTTTTCACAGACAGTGGCTTCACATATTGAAAAGAGCAAAAGAGCTAAGGAGAGAGACTGGCCCAAAGAACTCTTCTCACTGGAAACAAGTCAGGATTCAGTGCAGCAGGAACTGGGTTGCTATGCTAATTTTGTGTTGACATTGATGATGCTGTTCGACAGCAAATTTTCAGCACAGGCTAAAAGATACGTAACTAGAAAACGTGCTGGTCCTTTGAAAAGTTGCTGTGTTCTGAAGAGAGCCTGATTTGTGTGTGTGTCATTATGCTGCAGGGAATGACCATCCGGCCTCTCGTGGACTTATTAGATGTGAAGAGAAAAAGAGAAAGTGCGCCCACGGTGGGGGAACAGATTCACATCCGGGTAAGTGGCTCAGCAATTTATGCCTAGCCAAAGGGTGGGTGTGATTACTTTGCTAATAGGCCCTGATCCTGCCAAGCAATTTGCCTGTGAGGACCCTTCAGCCCTTGCAGAGTCCTATGTAGTCCTATTTCTGAATGCAGATTCCTTTTCAGGCTCAGAGCCATTCAAAGATAGTAAGCCCTGCTATTCTTTATTTGCATTGCAGCAGTACACAGGGACCTGATCAGGGTGCCATTGTGTTAGCTGCTGTACCTGCCCCAAAGAGTTTGCAGTCTAACCTAACCGAGTCCTTTCTGCCTGTCTGGAAGGGATCAAGGAGGCAACGGGGGGAGGAGGGGGTTCTGGCTGGCCACTAATAATCACCACATGCTAGAAGGACACCCTCCAAAATAGGGCCGGCTCCAGGCACCAGACGACAAAGCACATGCCTGGGGCAGTGCCTTGTAAGGGACGGCAGTCTGGGAATTCTGGGGCGTCTCTGTTTTTTTTTTTTTTGCTTCGGCAGTTCGGCTGGGGGTTTGTTTGTTTTTTGGTTCGGTAGTTTGGCGGCGGCCATTTTTTTAAATTTTTTTTTTTGGCTTGCGGCAGCCAAAAAGCTGGAGCCGGCCCTGCTCCAAAAGAAAAGAGCTGACACCAAAGGAAAACAGCCCCAAACATGGGCAGAGCTCTGAGTTGCAGGGGCTGGCTGGGACATGATAGCAAGTCTAGTGGTAATGTATTTGGATATATTCATATCCATGGCAATTACATCTCTCAGCTTCTTCGGTCCCTCAGCAGCAGCCTGCTCCAAAGCTCGCTGAAGTCATTGAAAAGACTCTCATTTGATTCATGCCACAGAAGTAAGAGCAATTAATCCTATTCTTGGGATGAAGATACTCCTGATACAAAGAAGGGCTGCTGTGTAGTAGTTTTCCATGTCCATGTAAGTCGGCTTTAGCTCACATAAGCACAGATACCCACCCACCCACACAAACATATACATTGGAAATGCCCACTTTACAGGCTTTGCAAACGTAGGGTGTGGGCAGGGGCTGAGAAGTGCCTTCACCTGGTTTATGCAGAACAGCTACCACGCTATTTGCTACCCTGCTTGTGTGCACAAGTGCTGCACAAGTAGCCTGTGAAGAGTTGTCATGTGAGCCCCAGAGCCAGGCTGGGCCCCGAGGAAGTGGTACATCTAATTGGATGTTAATTTGTAGCTTCAAATTGCAAGGGATTATCACACTCGAAAAACCAAATGTACATTGTTTCCCTAACAAAGCGGTACAGAGTTCTAAACTAATTTAATCTGGTGGACTTGGCTCACTTCCTATTTGAGGTTAAATATCAGCCATTTCTATGTAATTGGAAAACTTTATTTAGTGTGTTTCAGCGTTGGTAGATTGGATTTGGTGTAATATTAACAGTTTCTAAAATGTGAGAGGTGAAAGCACTACAATTATAAACATACCCTCCCTGAGGTCACTTTTAAATAGCTACACGAGCAGGAGAGAAACAGGCACAGAGAGGCTAAGTGACTTGCCCATAGTCACGCAGCAGATCAGTGGCAGAGTCCCCAGTAGACTCCCATATGTTTACACTCCCAGGACAGTTCCTTTATCTACTGCCTCTAGGACAAAATGGGCTACATCCTCAGCTATGACAAATTGCAGCTCAGAGCAACTGTAGGGAATGTGGGGAGACTATGATGGCTTTACACTTGGCTCAATCTCAGGGCTGGTCTAAATTCCCATGGGGTTGTTATGCCAGCTGGGTATTGCTGGAATGCAGTGTGCTTTGGACAAACCAACTTCCACCTCTGATGTGCCCTCACGCTAAGGGGCAAGGTAGGGTGATGAAGAGCGGGCTATACCAGCTACACGGACAGAGGATTCCAGCTTGCCAGGGGACTGCTCATAGTAGTGCCTTTGTACCACTGCAGCAGCCAGAGGGACTGCAGCGTGGGCCAGAATCTAGAGCACTGTGTCTTGCATATCACAGCAAATATGATGTTTAAACATCATTTGGAATCTAGTCAGGTAAAAAACCTGAGTCGGTAGTGATTCCAGGCAATACCCCTGTTTCTGAGTCTCAGTGCCAGTACTGATAGTATTACAAACACAAATCAAACAAATAGGGGAACTGGTATACAAGGAAAAAAGCTAGTGAAAGTACACAAAATGCTGCCAAACTCGCCCATGAAACAAACTGGAGAGGCTTTGTTTTTTCTCTAGTCAATCGAAGTGTTGGTATCGTGGCAGTGGGATATTTTACTAGGCAGTGTCCTTGAAGCATTTTGTCAAAGGCAAAGTTATGAATAGAATTTTTTATGGCAAATCATTTTTACCTGAGTATTAATTCCTAAGGAATATTTCTTTTCTCTTTTTGACAACAACAACAACAACAACAACAAAAACGAAAACACAGGTGTTTGCTCTGAAAGCACTTGTAGGAAACAGGCTATTTTAATTCTCCCAATTAGTATGTATTACGGGGCTTTGTCTAAGGTTAATGGAACAGTTCAATAGGCTGAAGAGGCTTTTCCTATAGCAAACAGGAACCACTTCCTTCTTTTGTTAGAGCATGAATGGTAAATCATCTCTAAAGATGTGTTTATTGGGTAATGTGAGCTGAAAACAGCTATGTACTAATTAAGCAGACTCGGTAACAATACAGGTAGCTAGAAAGCCGGCGCTCAGGAACCCAGAGGAAGCTTTCACCTTTAATGTATTGCTTCAGAGGGGATAATTGTAATGCTCCATCTGGGATCACACAATTTAGGATTTTTTAAACTAAATATTTGCTGTTAGTGTTACAACGAGCGGGCCTAATTCTGCAGTCCTTAGACAGCCTGAACTTTTGCCCATGCAAGAATAGAAATGGATACCCATAAATATGAGTAGACGTGCAGATCTTCTGCCTTGGTGGATCAGTGACCTCTCTGTCTGGCTCGGAGTGATGCACAGTCACAAATGGAGAGCTCCCTTCTCCTGCCTTGCTGGCTGCCCTGGCATCATCCCATTGTTCACCTTTTCCACTAAAAGCTTCCCTGGCAGGCTGTCCACCCTTCATGCTGCAGCATGCTCTCCCCTACATCCACTTTTCCTTCCCCACCAATCCCTATTTCTTGCTGTTTCCTAGCTGCCAGCGCTCCCTAGTTTTAACTCCCCACAGGACCCTTTGAGAAAGAGCTGCCACTCCCTCTTGACAGTCTGTCCGCTCCTCCCCTCCTGACACCTTTCCAGCCAATGTACAGAATGGCTTGTAGCCACCCTACACTGGGGATCAGTTGCCTGTCAGCACCGTACTGCTGGTGCTGTACAAATAATAATAATTAATACCTTCCTGTAATTGATTCTGGCTTCTGATCCTTGATGATTTGAAGGCAGAAAGTGTAAAGACGGGCCAGAGATGTAGCATCTGTAGACATCCCCTAAGATTTAATGGGTATATGATTCACCTAATTCACTTACTTACCTACCCACCCACCCCCAGCTTTTTGGATATTTGTTAATCAAACTAAACTCAGCCTGGGAGACTAAGTATTGTCTCGTTAGCATTTATTACCACTAGCTAAAGGGGAAAATGAAGCCCTATAAATGTAATAGGAGAGAAATGAGAAGGAAAACTTCTGTGGCATCAAATGTCATGGACTCCCCCTCCCAAACCACCTTTTAAAGGTCCTGGTTTGATGGACAAAAAAGTGTGTTTTTCAGTTGTGTTAGCTCAGTCGAGTTAGTTTAATGTGACAGGGTTTGTCTAGAATTATTGGGGGATTGAAGCACAGTGATTGATCCACCGGCAGTCGATTTATCAGGCCTAGTGAAGACCCGCTAAATTGACCGCTGATTGCTCTTCCGTCGACTCCGGTATTCCACCTGAACGAGAAGCATAAGGTAAGTGGATGGGAGAGTTTCTCCTGTTGACCCAGCGTGGTGTAGACACCGCAGCAAGTCTACCTAAGGTACGTCGACTCCAGCTATGTCAGTGGTGGGGAACCTGCGGGCCATGTGCTGCATGCGGCCAATCAGGGTAATCTAATTGCGGGCCACGAGACATTTTGCTAACGTTGACCATCCGCAGGCACCGCCCCCCCGCAGCTCCCAGTGGCTGTGATTTGCCATTCCCGGTCAATGGGAGCTGCGGGAAGCGTCGGGCCACAGGGACGTGCTGGCCGCCGCTTCCCACAGCTCCCATTGACTGGAAACAGAGAACCGCAGCCACTGGGAGCTGCAGGTGGCAGTGCCTGCGGATGGTCAACATTAGCAAAATGTCTCGTGGCCCGCGATCAGATTACCCGCATGTGGCCCGCGGGCCACAGGTTGCCCACCATTGAGCTACGTTATTCATGTAGCTGGAATTGCGTAATTTAGGTCAACTTAGCCCCGTAGTGTAGACCTGCCTTGCGAAGCCCCAGTAAGGTGCAGTCTAACACATCTGAAGCCATGTTAGGTTGCTGTGTTGTAGCCTATGGGGAAGTCAAAGATTGGAGGAGGCTGGTTTAGCGAGCACTGTCACATGATTAACACCTACCTGCTGAAAGCTTAGTATATCTCTGTGTGCAGAAGGAGATTTCTCTAATTAGAGCTGGTTGGAGTTGCACAGGAACACTTGTATGATGAGGGTAATGAACAGAGGCACAGCAGAGTCTGTTGCCTGCGGTACTGGTGACAACAGCTGGGGAGCAATTTGGGAAATTCAGGAGACTTTTTAAGGTTGAAAATTTCCCTGTTCAGAATTTTTAACATAGAAATAAGCTGCTTGTGTTTTGCCTATGACACAATGTAGTCATTGATTTTATTTAGTAGCATGAGGGTATTTATTATTCCAGGAGAAGCTCCAGCCCTATGTAGTCAGCACCTATGCACCAAATATGTATTTCTCCTGAAACACGTTGCTCTCCACACATTCAGTATGAGCTTCCAGTGTTTGTCAAGTCACACTATGCAGGGCATGCAAGGCATTGGCCAACTTGCATGTATCATAAAAAACAGATCCATGTTCCTCAGCAATTATTCTCTGCTTGCACACACCTGAAAGAAAGAAGCCTCATTGTATTTTAGAACCAAGGAATAAGCACGGATGATTGAATGGGGAATTATGCAGATAACTCCTGTTCTTATTTACTGTTTAATGCACCTAGCTGAAAATGTCCTCCATTTTGTCTGCTGGCTTTTGATGTTATCCAACAGAGTTCATCATATATGCAATAATACACCAGTGTATAGCAAAATCCTCTCTTCTGTTTAGTTCTTGGATCATTTGCTGGCTGGCATAGAAGATATATCTGGACACTGGGGACAGTATTACTGGAAAGACAAGTAAGGATTTGCCAAAAATACAACTGTGTACATGTTTGAAAAAAAAGAGTCTGGTTTCTATTTCCATACGGTTCTACTGGGGATAGCTGAGCTTCATTCATCCATGTGTCATAAAGCAGATGACAGCCACCAAAGAAGAGGGACAGCTTTTTCTTTTCTTTCTTTAAGCTCAAAAGGTGTGACCAGGTTGTCTGGGCACCAAATCAGAACAGACTGTCCCTGTTCCTCTTCCTGTCCTCCCCTCATTTGGATGTCATACACAGGGCCGGCACACCCACTAGGCGACCCTAGGCGGTTGCCTAGTTGTGCCAGGATTTGGGGGGCGGCTTGCCGTGGCTGAGCCGGCGGGGGGCTGGGGGCAGCTGGCCGTGGCTGCCTCCCGCCTCCCCGGCTGAGCTGGGAGCCGGGAGGGGGGGGGGGCAGCTGGCCATGGCTAGGGCGCGAAACTTCCTTGCACCAGCCCTGGTCATACATGGGGGTACTTCACTGACAGAGGACTCTTTTCTTCTCTTCCCAAAACCTTTCCCATCAGTCAAAACAAAAACATGTAGCTGTTGTAAATGAAAGGCCCAGGTGTCATGTCAACACCCTACATAACACTTGTTGCTTCAAGGATTGGTCTGTTGCCACGTTCCTGTGTTTTGCTGATTAGAGCCCTGATCCTGCAAACACACACGTACTCAACTCGCCACATTTGAGTAACCCCATTGATGTTGAAGGGGTTACTTACATGTGTAACATTAAGCACATGTGTAACAATTTTCAGGGCAGGAGCTATAGCCCTTCCTTTCCAGGGAACCAGCCCTTCCTGATAAGGTGCGCTGGTTTGATATAGCAGGGACACTACAAGGGCTGTCACCATTTGTGCTCTTTCATATCCTGGTAGGACAAAGATGGGACAAGCCACAAAAAGTCATATTGCTCATTTACTTTGGTTTTAAATGGTCCAAATAACAAAGAGGGACTAGTGTGCAGCAAAAGCAAAACTAAAATGCCTTCCTGAACCAGAGTTTACCTCACTAGAAATAGCTAAACCTTAGAATACTGATGTCTTTCCAGGGTGTTCAGTATCTCTTGGTTTGGCTATTTATATTATTTTTGTTTCTGCTTTATTTTAACTATATATATGGGTGTTTCATGGCCACTTTTTTGCTATTTTATGGATTACTGGGAATGTGGGGACACAGACTGTAGCTTATTTTTCATCCTTTTTAGAGTTTTAATTTTGGTTTTGATGGAACATGCATTTCCTTTTAAAATAAAAATTAAAGGCAAAGACAGAAAACATGGGATGCCCTATCCCGATTTGGAGATCCAGTATTTGACATACTCAAGTGCAATATGAAAGAATTAACCATAGCAGAGTCACTACTATACTATTTTATCACCGCTAGTGATGCGATAAAATGTAAATATATGTATTTTAATGAGGAGGTACAAATACAGTGGTATTATTAGTAAGGCTATCAAGCGATTAAAAAAATTAATCTCGATTAATCGCGCAATTAAAAAAATCAATCACGATTAATCGCATGATTAACTGCACTGTTAAACAATAAAGGAATACAATGTATTTAAATATTTTTGGATGTTTTCTACATTTTCAGATATATTGATTTCAATACAACACAGAATACGAAGTGTATAGTGCTCACTTATTATTTATTTTTGATTACAAATATTTGCACAGGAAAAACCTAAAGAAATAGTTTTTTTTAATTCACCTAATACAAGTACTGTAGTGAAATCTCTTTATCATGAAAGTTGAACTTGCAAATGTAGAATTATGTACCAAAAAAACCGCATTCAAAAATAAAAAAATGAAAAACTTTAGTGTCTACCAGTCCACTCAGTCCTACTTCAGCCAATTGCTCAGACAAACAAGTTTGGTTACAGTTTGCAGGAAATAATGCTGCCTGCTTCTTGTGGCACTGTTGTAGCCGGCGTCTCAAGGTATTTACATGCCAGATGCGCTAAAGATTGAGACGTCCCTTCATGCTTCAACCACCATTCCAGAAGACATGTGTCCATGCTGATGATGGGTTCTGCAAGATAACTACCCAAAGCAGAGTGGACCGACGCATGTTCATTTTCATCATCTGAGTCAGATGCCACAGGCAGAAGGTTGATTTTCTTTTTTGGTTGTTCGGGTTCTGTAGTTTCCACATTGGAATGTTGCTCTTTTAAGATTTCTGAAAGCATGCTCCACACCTGGTCCCGCTCAGATTTTGGAAGGCAGTTCAGATTCTTAAACCTTGGGTCGAGTGCTGTAGCTATTTTTAGAAATCTCACATTGGTATCTTCTTTGTGTTTTGTCAAATCTGCTGTGAAAGTGTTCTTAAAATGAACATGCGCTGGGTCATCATCCGAGACTGCTATAACATGAAATATATGGCAGAATGTGGGTAGAACAGAACTGGAAACATACAATTCTCCCCAAGAAGTTCAGTCACAAATATAATTAACACATTATTGTTTTAACAAGCATCACCATGAAAGCATGTCCTCTGGAATGGTGGCTGAAGCATGAAGGGGCATACAAATGTTTAGTATATCTGGCACTTAAATACCTTGCAAATCTGGCTGCAAAAGTGCCATGCGAACGCCTGTTCTCACTTTCAGGTGACATTGTAAATAAGAAGCAGGCAGCAGTATTTCCCGTAAATGTAAACAAACTTGTTTGTTTGAGTGATTGGCTGAACAAGAAATAGGATTGAGTGGACTTGTAGGTTCTAAAGTTTTACATTATTTTGGTTTTGAGTGCAGTTATGTAACAAAAAAAAATCTAAATTTGTAAGTTGAACTTTCACGATAAAGCAATTGCACTACAGTACTTGTATGAGGTGAATTGAAAAATACTATTTATTTTGTTTATAATTTTTACAGTGCAAATATTTGCAATCAGAAATAATAATATAAAATGAGCACTGTATACTTTGTATTCTGTGTTCTAATAGAAATCAATATATTTGAAAATATAGAGGAACATTCAAAAATATTGTTTAACAGTGCAATTAATCGCAATTAATTTTTTTGAGTTAAATGCGTGAGTTAACTGCCATTAATCAACAGCCCTAATTATTAGCATTATAGTTTGTTATTTGTTATCACTTATCTTTTATCACTTCATATTAGGAATATGTATAGTTGCATTTTTTTGAACCTACAGCTGTTCTTTACATTTGAGGTTTAACTATATTTACTCCTCCTTTCTTTCGCTTGTCCAACTCTCCTCTTTCCTACCAGTGCTCCTGCTGTAAGTCAACCTTGTGTTTAGATCAGTGGAGGGTTGTGAATCTGAAAATGTAGCTTTTCCTTGTTTTTCTTCTAAGTAATGTAAGATCAATGGTGGTTGGAACAGTGATTGAAGACTGTTGTGTTACTTTGAGGTATTGAAAAATCATGGACCATTCACTGAGATTTTCATAACAAAATGCCAAATTTTCATTAAATATGAGGTAAATTGTATATACATGTGAATTTTGTTTTTGTAAAGAAAAAGACCTTTAAAGTGAACTGGTAGTAATCTACCATCTTTTACTATTTGCTCCATAAACATGCACACAGCACACCTGGTTGCCTACTTCTTTTGTTAAGAATGAATGTTTTTGGAATGACCACTAGAGGGTGGTGAAAAGACTGTCTACTAAGCAACTCAGGACTGGCTCCTTCTGAATGTAGTACCTAGGCTAAATTGCTGGCTAGAGAGAGACACATGGGGCCAAACAATGGCCAAACTTGAGTATCTGCACTGGTATGTGAAGTGAACTAGATCTCCTTCAAGCACTGAGATGGGAGCTGCTTCGAGAGGGGATTCTGGAAGCTGCTAGTTTGATCCCAGTCTCTTCTGTTTGATCTAATGTAATAAGCAAAGGTAATGGAGTTCAGGATCATTTTGGACCTTTGGAGGCATTTTATTGCATTACAAATTGCATTCTGACAAGCGCTAACTTGCTTCATGTGCCACATTATAGAATTAATATAGAGCACAACCCTGTGTTTTTTGCACACCCATGAAGCAAGTCGGGCAGGACTGGGCTCTTGACCCACTACTAGTTGCTGGAAAGCAGACGTCTAAAGGAACAACAGCCAATCCGCCAGAACCAGTTCTGGGTCCTGGGGAGGAAAGAATGAGACAGTGCAATTTTGTTCAAACAAAGAGCATTACAGTATCAGTACAGCAGTGTTTGTTTGTGTGTTTGTTTTTTGTTCCTGAACAGACTGGAATATTTCAACAGCAAGTATCTTCAGAAGTTCTTACTCCGAGAATATGAGCAGCCAAAATCAAGTATTGTGCTGCTCTATGAAAAGCTAGAGAGGAAACATGCCATTGAGCTAGTAGAAGCAGGGCAGTTAATTCATGAGCCGTCCCATACATCGTTGCTGTAAGTATTTTCCTAGCCTGGTGTAATGACACAAATAGTACTTCAGAAAGGCGGGTGGGAGGTTGATTCCCTGCTTGGGAGTGCTGACTGCAGGCGGACTGTGTTCTTGCTTGTAACACAGACATTAGCATGTCTGTGGCATTAGGTAAAATATAAAATAACTAAATATTTTTGTAAATTGTAAAATGTTGTTGATGTTTTCTTGTTTAACCATTTGAACCAGATTCAGTCAATCCACGTTTGGTTTATCCATACTGTGTGATTGGGCCCTTGAAAGATTAAAGTGCTAGCCAATCCCCTGGCACGTAATGGTTATAACAATAACTTTATATCAGAACCCTTTAAAATCCTAATGGGAATGGAAATTGTCGTATGATTTGGAGTAGCTGGGTCATCATCATGTCTGATTTGTTGTCTGCTTGGGGTGTTAACCCAGATAGTTAATCTCGCTTACGGGTGTGGAGGAGGAAAGAGGTTTGCCATAACCGGGAGGCAGGGAATGGGACGTGGGCAAGGGACCCTCACACATCAAATCTTAAAGCAGCATTACCTGCAGCTCAACCTTTTGCAGCTGCAGCTGCTGCACAGTGACTAAGCAGCACAGCTTGTGGGCAGATGATAAGGGGGCCAGTTTGACCATGTTTCCTTGCAGATGCCTCTGCATCCATTGGACAAGGATTAACCCTCACTTCCCAGTGGCTACTCAGGGTCTGTGGGGTTGGGACTCTGCACCCGCACACAGCCCACCCCTCCTGGAGGGAACCATTACGTGGAAACCTGGCAGAGTTCCCTGGCCCCTTCGCCCCCCCTTGCTGGCTGCTCCGTGCGAAGAGACGGTGCAGTGCAGATAGATGTAAAGAAAATGCTTTTGGTGAAAAATCCCATTGCAGTGCCAGAGGAGCTAAGCTCTCAGTCTCTGCTCCTGGCAGGGGTATGTGTGTAACTCCCAGCGAGTTGTGTTGAAGTTGTACCTGAACAGTCAACACTTACACGCATTTGGTGGCAAACTTTAAAATCATTCAAAAATTATGGCGAATATAATGGCAAGTTTGGGCAATTATGTCAGAAATTAAAGTAACAGGTCTCTGATCCCATCTCCCCCGGACATTTCTGCTCTTCCATGATTCTTGCTGTTCACCAGTCCGATCTCCTTGTATTAGTCTATCTACTCAGCAAAAAAGCTGCTGATTGTAACTTCAGCTTCATTAAGTGCCTTTGCAATTTATCTCATGCACTACGCATTGATGAAGAACCCAAGTGTTTCCTTTGCAGCGACAGCCAGAGGTCTGCCGTAATGGTCAAAGAATCGGACTCTCTGAATCCAGATGTGCTGGAAAATATACAGAAAATATTGGCAAGGAACCTATACAAAATAAGGAGAACAGTAAGGTTTTTCCACTAAAGCTACAGTACAGTAGTTACATGAATCGTAAAATATTATTAGTCTGGTTCTCAGCAGCATGCACAGATATTGGGATTAGATGTGCTACTAAAGGTCTCCCTCTAAGGAGAGTGAATAGTTGGCTAAGCAAAGTGAAGACTAACACTGTTGGCATTCCTCTGTTTGTCTTTCTGTAACATGGTAACTTTAGCTCTGTTCATCCTCCCCATGCAATTTAAAAATATTGACACCCTGAAAGAGAGAGAGAGAGAGAGAATGGTTGGAGGGGAAGAGCGATTGTGTGTTCATGCAGAGCCCCTGGCAGTGGGGGGAGAATGGGGGACTATGGTGTGGGGGCAAGGGAGGTATAGAGAGTAAGGGGGAATGAGAGGGTACACAGAGCTGCTGGCACGGGGTAGGAGACTGTGGTATGGGGGAAGGAGGGCATGGGGGACACACAGCCCTTGGCATATGGCAAAGGGGGCACTTGAGGGGCACACAGAGCTCCTGGCATAGGGGGAGGAGAAAATAGGGGGCCAGACAGAACCCCTAGTTGGAGGAGGGGGCAATGGAGGGAAAAGGTGGTGGGTTTCAGGGAGTCCCTGAAAGAGAAGGGGATGGGAGGGTGGTACACATGGTTGTTGGGAGAGAGGGGATTGGAGTGATGCAGGGATGCTCGGCCAATAACAGCAACAGATGTGTGACCCTATATTTTTATAATAATTCAATGAAAAATGTTTTAAAGACATTCAATAGTTTTGCCATGAAACGTTTACCCTTGAGTGCATAGGAAATCCTGCTGTTTGCAGAACAATTGCACTATACTATACTATACTATACTATACTATACTATACCAAACACTGTTTATATGGTGGTATGTGGAGCTTTATCTCTGAAATGCAACTAAAGCCTTTGCTTTCTTGGCTTAGGCATGAAATGCCAAATCATTAGGAATGGGGCTAATATGGGCATCTTGGCACAGAGCTACCACCTTTTGTCTTGCTGCTGTGCTGAGAGAGGCAACAAGATAAGACTTTTTGGGAAACTCTTTAAAAAGTGGGTGCAAAAGAATCAAGGTCCGGTTTTTGCTACCAGTCCGAAGCTGGAGTATGTCCAGTGTAGCCAATGGAGATACTCCAGGTCTACGCCAGGGAAAGTGAGAGCAGAATTTGGCCATAAAAGTTAACATCTGGGAAATGTATTTTTGTGATGCTACAGATGCTCCCATTGACTTCAGTGGGAGCTGGATCTATATGATTTATGATTTATGTGAGCAGGTGCCAGCATATAACAGGCATACGCTTCCTGGAGAGAGTGGGACAGCAGAGGAGGCAAAGGAGATCCTGATTCTCAGACACAGGAGCCTTCGAATCCATATGAACAGAAGTGACTCTGATCACTCTAGAAAGGAGGTATGGAGGGCTGGGAAATCTTTTAATTGTAAAAAGGCATGATGCATGATTCCTTTTCCCTCTCTTGTATAGTCAGTGGTGCGGAGTCTCATACTAACAGATATACATGTTATGACCAAACTCCAGAAAGTTGTTATTTTAATAAAAGTGTCTATTAACCTTCATCTGAATATTAGTGAGTACGAAACTCTTACGAAAAATTCAGATCCCTGGCAAATAAATGAGCAGTAGCACAATTCAGCTAACCATTATCATATATTTTATCAGTGTTAGGACAGCTATTAAAACTGTTAACAGTTTTAATGAATTGACACTTGGCTTTTCTGTTATAAGGGCCTGTTTTTCATGCAGGGAGGAGATCTGGTAGGATTTCATAACAGGCTGAAACTTGGGGACACAAGCTGGCATCAACCCAGATGTATTGTAAATATTTTTTTTACAACTTTTTCAGAAAGACAGAGCCATTTTTGTAAGGCTTTTATATCACAACTTTGACTTTATTTTTTAAACTAGTTACAGTTTTGAGAAGTCTTCAAGAAATAAAAGCAAATCAAAAGAAATATAGTATAACTAATTCCTAAGAGGCTCACTTTAGGGCCAGATTTGCCATTGGCATAACTTAATGACCCATCATGTTCTGAATTAAAAAAGAAACTGAGAAACTATTTCACTTTGACTATTAGTTACTGTGCATGATTCAAACACCTGTGACTACTTGATGGCATCCATTACTTACACTGACTTCAAGCAAGTGAGCAAGATCAGGCCCAAAATATTTAGCTTCCAACACCCCAATTCAGCGGTCTGTTTCTACTGAACAAAGCACTTTAGCATGTGCTCAGTAGGACTTAAGCACATGCTTAAATGCTTTGCAGAATTGCTGTCAAATGTCCAAGGGCAAACTGTGGCTCTTAATGCGTATAAGAATAAAATTATGTAACAGAGGAGAAAAGTATGGTATTTAAATGATTAATGTTTATTTAGCTAGTGATTTCCCATACAGCATAGGAAGCTCTAAACCACCATGAGCTTTATTCCCCTCAGATTTCTTTGTTGAAAATCCAGTCATTGAATAGCCAATCAAGATATCAAGTAATGTACCAAATGCCTCTACTTCTAGTCTTTCATTCACAGAAAGGTGTTTCAGCTGTAGAAGCAAACAACCGAAAAGATTTAATTTGATCATTTACATGCTGATTGATACTTATAATTCAAAATAGATAGAAGACAACATGGCATGTTCTTGTAGAATATTTGGTATAATTAAATTTAAAAAGAGTTACGTTAAACTAATGCTAATGTTGTGAGCAAGATTACATATTTTAAATAAAGGCATTCAGGGATTAACCCTTTCACACCATCATAGACATCCTCTGTTGTGCCTGTTAGATATTGCAGTGCACATGATATTAAACGTGGGAAGATTCTTTCCCTAAATAATTCTATTGGGCCTTTAAGGTGATTGAACTCTGTTATGTCCTTTAGTAAAGGGAGCAAAAGCCAGAACATGTGTGTTGTATCTGGTGAGTAAGCAATGGGCTGAGTCAGCAAAATGGCTTGTACTGTATTCATGCTCACTTTGCAAACTTGTGGAGGAAGTAGGTACCCCAAGATACAGTCAAGGCACTGATCCTGCAGTGGAATTTATGCGGATAGAGTTCATTACTGGACAGGGGACATAGTTAGCACACTTCAGTGTAGCCTGTAGCACTGCAACACATGTATTTACATTATGTTAATTGTAATATGAAACTGTCTGAAAGTTAACACTGGTATTAAACAAAGTAAAAGTTAACAAACTGTTAATTTTATGCTTAAAGTGACTGTCATGTCACTATATTTTGGTGCTAACTGCACCATTTTTGGACTCTGTAATTAGAACAAATATAAATCCTTAGGCCCTGATCCTAGAAACACACATGTGAGTAACTTTACACACTAGAGAAATCCTTTGTAGTCAGAGGGACTATTCATCTATGTGTTTGCACAATCAGGACCTTTTCTTGGTAATTTTCTGATGTCATTTTTACAGCAAACAACAATGAAAGAAATGTGATTAATGTCTGAAAATTCTAGGAAGATGTCTCATATGTGTCCTAAAAGAGTCTCAGTGTATTAACTCAGAATGATATGGAGTGACAAATTATAGCATTTGATTGCATACAAATGAAGATTTTTTTGTTGGATTAAATTAAAAATGCATTGATAAAAATAGATTTAAAAAGCTAAATATTTTCAGATTATGTCATTTACGCTTAGAGTTTTATGCCAAGTTGATACACATAGTCCATATTCCTGCAGAAAGGATTCATTATTGAAAACCCTGTGGAACTCTAGCTAGGAACTTTTGAGCACGAAAGTGTAATAAAGGGTCACATACTCTGCTTTATGTGGATTCAAGGAAAAAGTTTGACCCTCGGGATTTTATTTGAGACAGATATAGACCATTATACCAGAGAAAAGTATATGCTCTTGTTCCATGCAGTATTCTATTCTGCATTTTACCACAAGATGGAACTATTACAATTATACTCACCGACCAAACCTGAAATCAAAGAAACCTGAAATAAACTTGTTTTGTATATACCCTCTGACTGATAGCAAGAATCTGAAGAATTAAGAGGGAAGTAGGAGCAAGGTACAAGGTATCACGCTAACACATCCAGTGCTGGTGGAATTTGCACGTCGTCTTCCATTTACAGTCTAGTAGAAAAATGCTGCCTGATGTAGCAGAGAATCCAACTAAGGAAAATTAACTTTGAATCATATCTCAACTCTTTTAACAACTTAGGGGCCTGATTTTTCAATAACTTGGCACCTTTTTTCAGGAAAAAATAAAAGGCAGATGCATTTAAGTTATTACTCATTAGAGCTGGATAAAAAACAGGGTGAATGATTTAATGAAAAATTTCAAAGATGTGTCTATTTCACAGGGTTCAAAATTGACCCATCTTCTGTTTTTTTCCCCCCTGATTTAAAAAAAATATATTTATGATAATAGTATTTGAAATCATTTTCAAAATTTTTCATTGACCAAAAGCCCAGTTTCCAATAACAAAATGTGGATTTTAGTAAACAAAAATCTCTGTATAGATTTTATTAAAATTTTTTGGAAACATTTTGGTTACAATGTCATGGAAATTTTCACATAAAATGTCAGTAATGTCAACATGTGTTTTGTAAAGGCCATTTTTTCACCTGCAAAACACTTTTCATGCAAAAGGTTTCTACCCGCTCTGCTTTTTAATTCGAGTAGTTCTACAGTAACAGCTAATGAGCTGGGCCCCATTGTGCCAGTCACATATACATAAGAGTCCCTGCCCTGGACAGCTTACAGTCTAAACAGGCCAGTCAGATGAAGAAAGGAAATGTAACTACCCCATTTTCACAGGTGAGGAATGGAGGCACAGAGAGATTAACTGATTTACCCGAGGTTACATATGATATCTGTGGCAGAGCTAAGAATTTAACCCAGATTTCCTGAGGGTTAGTTCAGAGGCTTAACCCCAAGACCATCCTTCTTCTCAAAAAAGTTCAATTTCCGGTCTTAGTTTCCCCCTCTCTCAGAGGAAAGAATCATTGAAGAGGGCTGACCATTCAGGGATAAGGTCTCCTATTACCGTTTGCTGTAGATATGTAGCGCAATGCACGCTCTATATTAATGTGCATGTTTTGGGTTTCTTTGTACTGCACATCTGGGATATGATCCAACCCAAAATCCCATAGGTGTGGTTTCAGAGCCTTAGTACAACACCTAATTATTATTCAGCACCCAGAAAACACTTGCACCTGTAGCTCTGGAAATTTGCACTAGCTCTTCCCTCTGTTCTTTTGCCAACACACATATCGTCCCCTCTCCCCTTTAAATGGCTCATTTGGAGCTGTGTGCAAGGCATGACCATAAATTACATATTGCCTTTAGTAATTGTGTCAGAGTGACTGCATGGAGCATGCTCTGAGAGTCCTTGGGTGCCCTTGGGGATGGCTTTCCAGGGAGCTAGGCCACTGCTGTTTAACCCTGGAAGCCATTGTTACTAAAATAGTCAACAAAACTGCAAACAATGGATTGAGGGCATCAGGTCCCTGGTTAAAGGGAAAACAGAAAGAAAACAAAACAGAAAACTGGGCTGGGAGGTGGCCAGAAGTGATTTGGCAGCTTGGGTTTCTGGCCATACCAGCCAAATCATGGTTGTGTAAAGGACTTATTTCCTGTTAAAACAATACCAAAGAATTCTAGCTGCATTGTGCTAATAGAAATTCCTGAGGAGTGCAGATTAGTGCTGAAGCAAAAGGAGAGAGCACTCATTAGCATGAGCTTGCTACCTAGCAAGCTTTCCACTGGCTACTTGGCATAAAGCCAGGGAATAAATGTATGTGGCCTTGCCAAGTTTCTGCTCAGTCACTTGGCTGGGTCCTCATCGCTCCAGATCTGCTGCTTTCAGATTGTATCTGCTAAATCGCTCCCTGAGAGTTCAGACCTCTTTCATCAACATGAAACAAATAAGTGTCGGTAAACATTTCCTCCCAGAAATCTAGGCTGGGTATTTCATCTATTTTTAGAAGCATTTCTTTTTGTTTTTCTTGTATTCTCTTGGCAAAATTAAAACAAATGGAAACAGAGTGCGTGGGGATCGTGAATGGCTTGCGTATGAAATATGAGTGTCATTTATAGACTTACAGGCTATCTCCATAAAAGTCCTAACTTACTTTCTTTCATAATCACAGAAGGATGACTCGTATTCTGCACATCCTGGATCTGACACAAAGCCTAAACTGTGCCGGTCCTTAACTGGTAAGTGGGAAATCATATGAGTGACCATGCTGATGTTTTCCCCTATGGTATATTCAAGAAGAATAAATTGTGTTACATCAGTGATTCATTAGTTGGGTTGTTGGGACCGAGTTTGGGAGCCACTGCTGTAGGCATTTTAACTTGTAGTTTATTTTAGTTATTCAAGCAGCATTGTTGGTCCCCAGAAAAAAAACATGGATGTGGCCTAGTGATCAGAGCAGAGAGGTAGGCGCTAGAATTTCTAGGTTCTTTTCCCATCACTGTCATTGAGTCAAGTATATGCACAACAGAACTAGGTCAGGGTCTCAGGACAAATTTTTTGGTGGCCTCAGAGTGCAGCCACCAACTCTTGCTGGTGGCCACTCTCACACTTTTTTTCTAAAATACTTAATTAGCTTTGGGAAAAAAGAAATAAATATGCACGTTGAAATCATTGTAATTTATTTATTGCTAGCGAGGAAGTCTGCTATGAAAAGTGGTATTAACAAACATACAAGTATCACTTTTCACAGCAGACTTACTCAGCCCTGGCAAGCTTAGGGACAAATTAAGCCCTGGATGGGGATTAAGGGGAGGCAGTGGGAAACTGGAGCCTGAAGCCTCGTGGCCAGAGCCCGAAGCCCCGCAGTCAGGGGATGGGGCCCGAGGACAGAGCCTGAAGTCATGTGGCTGGAGCCTGCCACCCCACCACCTCAGGGCTGAAGCCCAAAGCCTGAGCCCCACTACCCCTAGGTTGCTGGGGAGCTCACTGGCTGCCTGCTCCTCCGGCGCTGTGCCCCAGGTGTAGGGTGACCAGATGTCCCAATAAAATCGGGACCATCCCGATTTTTCTTCTTTTGTCCCGATTTCCGGGCTTCTTCAGTTCTTCCATTTTTTTTTTTTAATCAACAAGTCTGGCGGCCTGCAGGAGAGGGGGTTTTTTTACTCAACAAGTCCGGCGGGAGGGGTTTCTCCCTCCCCTTGGACAAGTTCCGATTTTTGGGTCCTTGCATCTGGTCACCCTACCCAGGTGTCTCCAGAAAGGGGAAGGACCCAACCCCTGCCATTGGCCCCAGCAACCAACACCAAGGTGGTGCATCCAGGAGCAGCAGGGAAGGGGAAGGGCCACTACTTTGACCCACCCCTCCCCCATCACAACCCAGGAGACTGTGGCCGCAAGAAAAGCACCTGGTGGCCGCATGCAGCCTCGGTGGCTGTATTTGAGAAATGCTGTCATGCAATTGCTGACAGAACTGGAAGAGAATGTAATCCATCCAGTCCATTAGTTGTACATCTAAATGCCCATATTAACATGACTTTGTTTGGAGGAACCCAAGATAAAGTGTTCTTCTGCCATAAGATTTGTACAGAACATCTGTTTCTTTAAAATGTTATTAAAAATTGCTCATTGGCATGAATGACGGGTCTTACAACACTCTGACTAAGTAGTGGGGACTGACAAAAGTACCAGTGGGGACTGACAAAAGAATTACAGTATTTGATTCCTGGTTAAATAACATATTTCAAAATTCAAAGCAGCTTTAAGGTTGTATTTTTTCTTCTATAAAAACAGTGCTGCTTGCCTGCTAATTGTTTTTGTAACTAAAAGATAATCATTGTAACTGGATAGTTCAGCCCAGCGTACAGGTAATAATTTAAACTAGCTTGAAATATTTCTTCATTACCATTGACTGACAAATGGAAAATATTCTCAGCAGAGTCTTTGTTTTCCTCCTCTCACAGTAGTGGATCCAGAAAAAGTACCGGGTATAAAATGCAACCGATCAAAGTCTATGACCTTCAGCTCACCTCTACAGGCTGGCAGCACTGAATTGGTTAATGAAGAAGAAACAGAAAAAGGGTCACATGCAGAAATGTAAGAGTACATGCTTCTGGCCTCCAACCTATGGGTCTGACTGTTCCCTGGCTGTGTAGAAGAAAATCTGTTCACCTTACTTTAGAAAGGAGTCAGCAATGTGATGCTGTTGTAAATAAGACTATGTGTATAGTGGGCTGTAATAATAGGTATATTACATATAGAGGTGGATCAATCAGTGACAGTGACATATAGCGGAAGCAACTTGCTCTGTGTCAGTTGGATCTCTGTTAGAACGAGGGTGACCAGACAGCAAGTGTGAAAATCGGGATAGGTGGTGGGGGGTAATAGGAGCCTATATAAGAAAAAGACTCAAAAATCGGGACTGTCCCTATAAAATCGGGACATCTGGTCACCCTAGTTAGAACATTGATTTCATTGCTGGACACCACACTTTTTAAGGGACATAAAGAAACTGCAGAGAATTCAGAGGAGAGCAGCAGTAATGAAAGATAAAAGTCAGAGGGAAGCTTAAGAGAAATTAGCATGTTTAGTCTGAAAAAGGCAGAGGAAAAATGCTGTAACTGCAAGTACAAAACCAGATATTTAAAAAAAGAATAGGGATCAATTATTCTCTGGAGTCTGCGAGGACAGAAGAGGAAGATTTAGATTAAATGTTAAGAAAAACTTTATAACTATAAGGAGAGTTTCATTAGGCAGTGGAAGAAGCTGGCAAGGGAGGCAGTGGAATCCCTATTAGTGATGAGAGGTGGGATTGCACTTCCCACTCATCGGTGATGAGTGTTTCAGGAATAAGGAAATCAGTCCTGGAACATTTGAAAACTAGCTGTGTCCTGAAGGTCAGGTGCTATGTCTTATTGGACTGGTAAGTTTCACAAACACAATGCTATTAAGGGGAATCTAACACAGCAGGGTTGAAATTAAACAAAGTTATTCTTACTGTTTTTCTAATGTGTTTGGGGCAGGGAGGGACGGGACTTTACTGCATCAAATGTAATATTTCCTGCAGAAAAACTTGGCTATATTTACTTCTGATTTTTTTTAATACAACATTTGTTGCAGTGAAATACACACAAAGGAGAGCTAGAGAAAGAAGTTTGCTGGACTGAGGTTCTCTTGCCCACAGCCACTGCACGTCTGCGGAGAACAGGCTCAAAAACCCGCTCAACGTGAAATAAGAAGTAATCCGAGTGTTTGTCCATGCCATGAAGCAAACCTGGACTATTCCCCTGAGAGAAGTCTCCCGCCTCTTCCTTTTTGGTCATGGTAACTGCCTGGTAACAGTCTGGGGGTTCCCAGCAATGATTCATAGCACCTGGGAAGCTCCAAATCCTGCATCAGTAACAGGAGAATACCAGAGCACAATCACTTCCATAGACAGGTCTAGGCTAGCACTGTTTCTGCTGGAGGAAAGGCGGCAAAGCCTCCCTCAGAAGATTTCCGCTCCTGCTGCTGCTACTGGGGCCTAGGGACAAAGAAAGCCTGAGGGAGAAGGCTCTTCTCAAAAGATTTTTGGAAGAGAGAAGTCCTCAGAGGCGCTGCTAAAAAGTGCTGCTGTCAGGGAAGGAAGGGGGATATCCTCCTCATAGCACAGGCAGAGGTTAAGGGGAGAGTTTAGGGGCAGGGTGTGAAAATAGAAGAAGTGGGAAACCTTGATATTTTGGGCAATTCTTAGAAACTCCAGATATGCATCCAAACCATGGAGTTTTGCTTTGCCAAATCAAATCAAATCTCCAAATGTGTTAGGTTCACCCATCACTAACATCAATCCTTTTCCTTCTCTGCCTATTAATCTGCATAATAGAAGGTATGGGGAGTTTAACAAAACACAAGTAAATAAATAGATCCTTTATGAAAAAAAATATAAAGAATGTACCAAAGAGCTCAATCCTCTTCTACAGGGCACAATTGGACTTTCACAGTCTTTATCCTCCACTTACAGTAATATTCCACTGGGAAACATTGTACCACTAAACCAGATGCATAATTCATTTTTTAGTTAATCACACCTTACTGATTATAATTATTTTTCAAAGATTTGGGGCCTGTTTCTCATTACACTAAGGCCCTTTCACAGTGATCTGGCCATGAAAAAGGTTTGAAAGCAGACATAAATAAACTTCATTTACTTCCTTTTTAAGGCCCCTTTTTTACATTGCCCGATCCATATAAAATGGCCTTAATGCAAATGAGAATCTGACACTTTAGCTTTAATTTAAACAGGATCTGCTTTATATTTTATTTTATATATATGGTGTGTGTATATAGAGCTGGAATGTGCAGTCATAGGAGAAAAAGAGGGGTTTACTGAGCTACAGATTGTATGCAGTGTTAACGGGCCACTCTACCTTGAATGGTCCTTATAATATCTGCTAACTACTTATGCTAAACTAACTGTTCCACCTTGCATTCTGCTGTGACGACCTAAAAAAGATCTCTGTGTGGCTGGAAAGCTTCTCTCTTTCACCACCAGAAGTTGGTCCAGTAAAAGATATGATCTCACTCACCTTGTCTCTCTAATATCCCGGACTGACATGGCTACAACTACACTGCTTTGTTTATTGACACTAGTAATCATGTACATGTGCATGCGAGATGAGAAGAATCAGAAAGCTAACATTTTGAAGGAGGCATGTTCATTTACAACTGATATCTCTGTTTTAATTCATTAGTGATTGAATTTTAATAAATAGTGAGTTCCGCCTTATTGTTTACCTATAATTTAATTTTTACATTGTCTAAATTACTGTTTGCATTTTACATGGTATGTATAATTATATAAAGGTTTACCAACGTGGACATTTTCAGGTTCTTTATCTGGAGAGCAGAAATGCAGGGAATTCAGTGTTTGAGCCAAAAAATGTTGGAATCGAAGAATGGAAACTTTTGGAACCCCTTGGCTGATTGATTGGTATCTGTAGTGGTGACCGTATCATCTTTATGTCTTGTGAGGTACCTAGCCCATTTTTGGGTACTGAATGAAATTATAAAGAATGATTTTTTTCTTTTAAATTATAATTTCCATGTCTTGTGAAATAAATTATCTGTGGTAGTATTATTGGACAAGAAGCCTATCAAATGGGGCGATTTTTCACCAGCTTTGGATTTCTTTGCAAAGCTTCAATATATGGTTAATAGAACTAGTCGGGAATTTTCTGTTGGAATGATTTTCTGACAGAAAATTAAATTTTTGCAAAATTGAAATTTTCCATGGAAGACAATCAATTTTGCTTCCAAATTTTCATTTGCCATCAGGAATATCTAAATAAAATATTTTGTTTTGGGTTGGTTAAGAACATCAGAATGGCCAATCTGATTCAGACCAAAGGTCTGTCTAGCTCAGGGATTGGCAACATTTGGCACATAGCCCATCAGGGAAATCTGCTGATAGGCCAGGACGGTTTGTTTACCTGCAGCGTCCGCAGGTTTGGCTGATTGCAGCTCACACTGGCTGTGTGGTTCGTCGTTCCAGGCCAATGGGGGCTGCAGGAAATGGTGGCCAGCACATCCCTAGGTCCGCACTGCTTCCCGCAGCCCCTATTGGCCTGGAATGGTGAACCACGGCCAGTGGGACTGCGATCGGCCAAATCTGTGGACGATGCAGGTAAACAAACTGGCCTGGCCTGCCAGCGGATTTCCCTGATGGGCCGTGTGCTAAAGGTTGCTGATCCCTGGTCTAACCCAATAGCTTGTCTTCCAACAGTAGCCAGTGCCAGATGTTTCAGAGGGTGTGACTCTAAGTGCTCCTGTATTCACACCTACACACTACTGTAATGATATCTGTACAAAATATGCCTTGTAAGGTATCATTTGAAAACTAACAGCATGCTGGTCACTAATATAATGTAAAATGGATGTGTTAACCTTATATGTGAAGTAATGAATTATCTCTGTATAATGTTACTAGAACCTATTTAAGAAGAGACAGAGGGATGTGAATTTACCTTAATTTACATATTAGCTGTAAACAAAGCTGTCAAAAAATCAGTGGGGGTGTCTTGTGCCTGAACTTGAGAGACAGAGAATTAATATGGCTCCTGCACCCCAGAGAGACACAGGCGATGGAATCCTCCAGGTACAGTCCTAACTTTGAGAACAAAGACAATTCTTTGGGAATATAAGGTCCAGAGAGAGACTCCATCTTTATCTTTCACCTAAGAAGACAAGGGAAACCAGTACCTTCCAGTTCTATGGAAGGTACCGACTGAGAGACGGTCAGGCATGCTGGACAAAGAATAATTGGCAAGAAAAACTATCTTAAACTAAGGCTGCACCTTGCAAGATTAAGTTTTAGAATTTTAGATGTGTGTTTTCACTTTTATTTGCTTTTGATGATCTCTGCCTTTATTTCCTTTACTTGGCATCACTTATCCTATGTCCTTCTGTTAATAAACTTGTTTTATTTTAATCTAAACCAACCCAGTGTTGTGTTTTGAATTGAAGTTAACTCCAGTTAATGTGGCCAGCTGCTGGTATTGTCTCTTTAAAGGAGCAAACGAACCTTATTATTTCTCTAGTATTTGACAACCCCAAATGTTGAACATCATGAGTCAGGCGCACCAAAAATAATGAGATTGGCTTTAAAATCATGAGATTATGTAAAAATAATAAATTTGATGTTCTTTTTATTTGCCTTCTACTTTTGAGCCTTTAGAGTGCACTGGGGTCACATTTTGAAGCTTTCTCCACAGCCACAAGGGCTAGAAACATTTGCAGGATTGGGGTTGTAAAATAGATCTCTTTTGTGTTAACATTTTGCGTGATCTTTAGAAAAGACAATATTTTATACAGTGCATATTTTCCCAGTGATTCACTCTGCCCCAAATTTAACCTTCCAGAAAGTATGGAATATTTCTTAAGCTTCTTTAGGCAAAGTATAATAGCTCAGCCAAAGCTTTCATGAAGTATTTTCCAGTTCTCAGTGGCCCTAGCCTTATGACCAATATAAATTCCAGGCTAGAATACACTTGGTAATCTTTGCCCGTATCCAGTGTTGGTGGTCTTGAAATCCTACAATTGACTGGAAAACTGTTAAATGCTTGGGCTTCAGTGCATGGCTAATTAATTCTTTGCAGAGTTTTAGTCCTTTAAAAAGTGTTTTAAACATTGATTCACTGTATCATTGAATATTGCATGGTTTTGTGGAAATAAATTGTAACAGTTTGATTCCCTAAGCAATTCATAGAGTTATTTCTCTTTGGCTTACACAGAAAGTGTAGAGCAGTCTTCTAAACGTTAAGGTCAAAATATTCAAAAGTGGCCACTGATATAGGGTGCCTCCCTTCTTGGGTGCACAAGACACCTTACGTGACACCCAAAACACTGAGGCACAAAATGGCAGTGGTTGCTTTTAAAAGTATGGCTATACATTTTTTTCACACTAATTCCTCTAGGAATTGGACACAAATTTTATAATTCACAAAGATGTCTCTGAAAATTGGCTTTTTTTTTAATTGGCCTCTTGTTCTTTGGAGACAACATTATTATGACAGGGGTGCATAATATTACAACTAGGGCAGTTGATTAATCGCAGTTAACTCACGCGATTAACTAAAAAAAGTAATCGCGATTAATCGCACTTTTAATCACATGGTTAAACAATAGAATACCAATTGAATTTATAGAATTGAATAATAGAATACAATATATTTATTATATATTTGTGATGTTTTTCTACATTTTCAAATATATTGATTTCAATTACAAACCAGAATACAAAGTATACACTGCTCACTTTATATTATGATATTTGATTACAAATATTTGAACTGTAAAAATGCTAAACAAAAAAAATGTTTCAGTTCACTTCATACAAGTACTGTAGTGCAATCTCTTTTTCGTGAAAGTTCAACTTACAAATGTAGATTTTTTTTGGTTACATAACTGCATTCAAAAACAAAACAACGTAAAACTTTAGAGCCTACAAGTCCACTCAGTCCTATTTCTTGTTCAGAAAATCACTAAGACAAACAAGTTTGTTTACATTTCCGGGAGATAATGCTGCCCACTTCTTACTAACATATGTCACCAGAAAGTGCGAACAGGCGTTCGCATGGGACTTTTGTAGCCGGCATTGCAAGGTATTTACATGCCAGATATGTTAAACATTCTTATGTCCCTTCATGCTTCAGCCACCATTCCAGAGGACATGCTTCCATGCTGATGCTGCTTGTTAAAAAACAAATGTGTTATTTCAATTTGTGATTGAACTCCTTGGGGGAGAATTATATGTCTATGGCTCTGTTTTACTCACATTCTGCCACATATTTCATGTTATAGCAGTCTCGGATGATGACCCAGCACATGTTGTTCATTTTAAGAACACTTTCACAGCCGACCTGACAAAATGCAAAGAAGGTACCAATGTGATATTTCTAAAGATAGCTACAGCACTCAACCCAAGTTTTAAGAATCTGAAGTGCCTTCCAAAATCTGAGAGGGACGAGGTGCGGAGCATGCTTTCAGAAGTCTTAAAAGAGCAACACTCCGATGCGGAAACTACAGAACCCGAACCACCAAAAAAGAAAATCAATCTTCTGCTGGTGGCATCTGACTCAGATGATGAACATGAACATGTGTTGATCCACACTGCTTTAGATTGTTATCAAGCAGAACCCATCATCAGCATGGACTCATCTCTTCTGGAATGGTGGTTGAAGCATGAAGGGACAGATGAATCTTTAGCGTATCTGGCATGTAAATATCTTGCGATGCTGGCTACAACGACATCATGAGAATACCTGTTCTCACTTCCAGGTGGCACTGTAAACAAGACGTGGGCAGCATTATCTCCTGCAAATGTAAACAAAATTGTTTATCTGAGCGATTGGCTGAACAAGAAATAGGACTGAGTGGACTTGTAGGCTCTAAGTTTTACATTGTTTTATTTTTTAATGTAGTTTTTTGTACATAATTCTACATTTATAAGTTCAACTTTCATGATAAAGATTACACTACAGTGCTTGTATTAGGTGAATTGAAAAATACTATTTCTTTTGTTTATTACAGTGCAAATATTTGTAATCAAAAATAAATATAAAGTGAGCGCTGTACACTTTGTATTCTGTGTTGTAATTGAAATCAATATATTTGAAAATGTAGAAAACATCCAAAATATTTAAATAAATGGTGTTCTATTATTGTTTAACAGTGCGATTTATCGCGATTTATTTTGTAAATCGCTTGACAGTCCTAATTACAACTTTAACTTCTTCTAGCAGCTCCACAGAGCACTTATCAATAAGGAGACCATTCCTTCAATATAAGGGAGGAAAATGAATTCAAATACCAAAATTATCATAGCTAATTATGTGTAAATTTATATAGATAGATAGATGGGGTTTTCAGACATGCCTAAATGAGTTAGAAACACAAGTTAATCACAAGTCTCACTGACAGCCAATGAGATTTGTTCTCTTAACTCACTTTGGCACATTGAAAATCCTACCCTTATATATATATATATATATATATATGAATGCTGGATGTGCCCCTGTTCTGATACAGTATTTCTAATTATCCCATGGATAAAGTAAAACAATTAAATTAGAGTCCTAAGCACGAATGATGGGGCATATTTTGAAAACACAAGACTATTTTTTCTATTAAGATGAATGCTAGGTGTAAATGAGGTCTAGCACACAGTTTTGTTGTCTATCAGGTTCAAGATTTTTTCCAGGTCTTAATGCTGAAGAATGCATGTATGGGGCATGCTGAGGAGAAAGGGAAGCTAATTAAACAGAGAGACATTCTGACATTCTAAACATAATTCCTATTCTGCATGTTAAGAATTTGGAAAATATTTTGCTGTATGCATAACAGTCTAGCCAGAGCAAGGACTGGGTGCTTACAATACTTTACCTCAAATACACAGTTTTTCTGCCAAAAGGATTGAGTTTCAATCAGGAAACTTTCCAAATAGAAGAAAGAACTGGATTGCAACAACATATTAGCATTAATATAAAAAATTCAAAACGACATGCAGCTGATTAGAAAGCATACACAGCACTATGGGAAAAATGCATTAGGACCCTTTTAAAAAAGGGAACAAGTACCCATATTATGCTTTAACTTAAGGATCTTAGATAATTATTTAATAAGATACAATGCAATCTGTAAAAAGGATCTCACATCTGCAATGCAAACCCATGTCTTAACTGAGCATTTTAAAACATCCCCAAGGTTTCCAACTCCAGCTATGTTCGACTTTAAGACATAGGTCAGTGCAGAAGGAAACTGATTTTCCTTGTCATTTAAGACAGGTTTAACCAGCATTACATGTTAGTTAAATGGAAACGGATTTAAATTACATTTATTGAGGATTAATTGATAGATACTTGCCATTTTGTATTTAATTAACCATTTTCTAGTCAGTCTGAAGAGGTAATCTAGCTGCAGTAATTGTTGCCTACAAACTAATCAGGTGATTCTAAGATGAGTATAAATTGCTGAGGTTCACAACTATGTAAAAGTGTGCATGTGTGTGATGGATGACTAGGAATTGGCAGGAACAGGGTTAATAGTAAAGGAAAGGCTACAGCTGTGTTGCTTAGGTGCAGAATTGCAAGAGTAGCAGAGTGGGCCAGCTGTTATGAATTAAGTGATCCTTCCCAGCCCTTTATAAGGAGCAGGTGAGCAGCAGCAAGGTGGTTTGCTGATAGTTGGGATGGGTTCATTTTGGGCCTGAAAAGAAAGAATGCTATCAGTGCTACTCCACTCCTTTCTCACATTCTTTCTTCTTCAAAGCAGACTCATGCTTCGGCTGCCCAGAGCTTTACTTGAGCTCTCAACTGAGAACTTAGCTGTAGGAATTTTGCTGGGCTTAATCAGAGATCTAAAACTAGGCTGAAGAGAGCTTTTCCCCATAAGCTGAATTCAGCCCTGTGTTCAGATACATGCATTCTTGTTGAAATGAATGGGAATGTCCTATATGCATCCCGAGGCAGATCAAGCACCTTAGTTTAAACTCTGTGGGGAAGCTATTTAGGTTGGCTCCAAAAAGCTCTGATATTATACATGTTGCAGGGATTGAAAGTGCCTGGTGTATGGGTCCCAATCCTGTTGATGCTTCGCCTGACTGATCCTAGGACTACATGAGACTAGTAATCTTTAGTGAATCTGATGTAAGTGGTCCACAAGCATTGCTATCCATGGATGAATGCACTGAGGGTGTGAAATTACACAACAGATATGGCTTTTGAAAACCCTCTGTTATCCATTCTCTCCCTTACAGGGTGAGCCAGGGAATATGAGTTGGGGGTGAGCAGAGGGCACAACAGGGCCACCACATGTGCAAACAGAGAATCAGTGAGCAAAATGGGTGTAAAAATCAGACTCTATGGGAATATCCTTTGTACAGTTCCAGAATCCTCCTCTCTAGCACTGTCAGAACAGCTAACTCTCTGCCATGCTACTACTGATTCCCCTAAAGGCAGTGGTTCATGTGACCTCATAGGGCATGCAAGGCACAGAGCTGATTTTAACTTCTGCAGCAAACGGCAATGTAAATTCTGTGGATTTAGGAGGGATTATGTCACGTAGGGTGGTGGGTCCCTGACTCTTCCTCCCCTTTGACTGGCGTGTTGGGAGGGTGGCGCTGTGAAAGAGCAGGGGACAGCTACCCAGTGCAATGGCCTGAGATGTCTCACTTCTCCTGAAGCAACTATCCCAGCCTTTCTGTATGTAACTTAGGCTCATCTTCCCCTCGCCCCCGACCTCCCGAACTGTCTGGTAGGAGGGATGACTTAAGGCCTTATCTAGTTGCAAAATATTATCATGCATTCGGGGACATCCAACGCTGCTTCTCTGCACTTGCTGATCCCATCTTGCTGCCTCTTATGTTAGGGACTCTCTCATCATCGTACCACTAGCAAAAGATGTTCAACCATTTTAGAGATTTGACCAGATATAAAACTAATGTTCACAACCATCAATCAGTTCCAGGCTATAGTTCAGGCCACATTGCTAACCTACCCATTCTGCTCCACCAACAATGCCAGCCTCAACACCACTCCCGTGGCCTTCTTGCGCATCTCCAGCTGTGAAACATTCTTCCAATACCTATTTGTCCCTTTCATACCCTTCCTAAAAACCTATTACTGCGGCACTGCTTCCATAGACTAGCCTGGGGAGAATTAATGGTGGGGATATGGAGTACATGACTATTCTAATCATTGTATTATCTTATTCCTATAACCCTGACCTACATTCCTATTATGTTTGTAGCCTGCCATGTCTTTAGCTAGAACGTGGGCTCTTCTGAGCAAGGTCCTATCTTGCTTCTGGTTCCTATAATGGGCCTAGTGCACCTGTGGATGTAAATAAATAAATATAATGAGACACCACTCTTGACATTTTATATCCAGGAACCAGATATCCAATATGTGATTTAAGAGCTACTCCTGCATGAAATATTTAAGGAATAATCATGCAGATGACACAACCTATCATCATTTAAAAATTACCATGTTCCTAAAACATGACAGAATAGATGGCCTCACCTGCCCATATACCTCATTGGATGGCTAAATCTAGTCAAAAAGAACTTACTAAGAAATCCCCAGATTCTTACTGTTAGTTCAGGTTCTCCTTTAGCACTTAATCTTAATGACAAAATAAACAGATTCACAAATTAATCTGGCAACATAAATTACTTTAAGTATAAAGAAATTGCTTTCTTCTGTATGAAGAAGGGAGTCTGTTCTACTACTGAACATCAGGCAGAAGACTGTGAACTAGTTTTGATATACTAGAAAGATATGATAGCTTGCATTTTCTCAGTAACATGAATTTCTGTCCCTGTGCCAGCACTGTTGGCATGTCACAGGAATACGGAAATTGCCATCCTGAAATTATTGTTCTCCTAGTCTGGCATCCTGTCCCTGGCAGTAATCTATAACAGATGCTTCAGAAGAAGACAAAAAAACATTAGCATCCAAATGAGAATGAACTCTCTACTCATTAAGAATTTCCCCATTTCCCTCCTGGTCCGGTTAGATGTTGGTGGGGCAAATTAACACCATAGTTGTACTCCTCTATGGGAGGAAAGTAAAGAAGAGAATGTTTTTTCAAGACCATCTAAAAGGACGGCCCAGTGTTGCTATCTGTCCACTTGCACCTGATTTAAATGCCTATTTATGGTTTGACTTAACATAGTCACATGACATGATTGACTATGCTTGCAACAGGAGGTAGTACTGTAAGAGCAGCATCGCCTCTGAAACACAGACTTTAAAAGAGATATTGGCCAAATTTTAAATATTGCTTCTTGGATCTCTGCTTTTTTTATCTGAAATCAAGACTTGTGTTTTATTGTAATGGGAAAGCGAGAGGAGAGGAGGTGAGAACAGAAGGAATAGTTTGGGGATGGTGGATGTGCCACCTTCATACTACAGTTGTGGCAGTGCAGCTAAAGATGTGCTCTAGAAGTGGCTATGGAATTTTGACCGTGCAGTTTACAGCCACTCTGCCACACAAACACAGAGCAAATATAAAAATAACCTGTTTGCACAGTAGGCGTTACTTGGACAATTTTACGTATTTGATCCATAGAAGCTGTTTGACACCAGTCCAATAACTGTTTTTCATGATAAGCTCTCCGCATTGCTTTTGTAAAATGAATGCCCATACATTTATTTGGGAATCTTCATACCTTAGCTCTATAGATAGTTATAATGTTTCTTTAATACCACAGCTGTTTAGTTGTGCCAGCTCATCTGCTTTTATTAGTCCTTTTGCCACTGCAACTCAAACCAGTCATGAAACTCAAACCAGTCATGAAACTATGCTAATCTGTGCCCCAAAATAGAATCCTCTCTGCATACCCCTCCTCTCAGTCTCCCTTTCAAAGGTTGGACACTTCACTCCTTTTTTTCTTTTCTGAGTTTCAAGCTTACTACTATTGTTGTTCCACCATGAAGGCTGGAATACCAGC
The DNA here is from genome assembly GCA_037349315.1 of Chelydra serpentina. NCBI lineage: Eukaryota > Metazoa > Chordata > Testudines > Chelydridae > Chelydra > Chelydra serpentina. The sequence goes on along the minus strand of JBAIAC010000028.1, from coordinate 16,258,112 downwards.
CTTTATAGCAGGAATTCTTGGTGGCATTGGTGTTCTACTGTTTCTCATAGCTTTTGGGACAGATTATTGGCTCCTAGCAACAGAGACCTGTGGAATCTTTGAACCTGAAAATAAAACTCTTCACACCACAGAGGTAAAAGCTAGAAATCTTGTGATATTCTGCAAGTTAAAAAATACACTTTTAAAATAACTTGCTATAGAGATGTTTTTAAACCAACACAAATGCTCTATGTGTTGGTGCTGGTAGTTTTAAACCAATGGTAACATGTGCTTATTGTATATACATTCGATGTATAAAAACTCAACTCAGCCTTACCTATAAAGTCACAACCTGCATCTCAGTAAAGTATATTATTGATAAAGACTTGAAGCAAAATATGCATAGGAAGCCATTAGAGGAAACACTTTGGTATTCTGATAGCTATGGAGCAGAAAGTTGAAATGTGAAAATGTAATACATTTATTTGCTGATACCAGCACCAGCCACTAAAGACAAAGTGTATTATGCTGAGTGTCATATAATAAAATGATATTTTATTGCTAACTTCTAATATGGCCCTTTAGAAACCCTGATTTTAGCTGAATTTGCTTATGGTGAAACTGTTCAATAAATGCTATGAAATAACAGCTGGATCAGCTCTCTGATTCTTTAAATTCTTCTTAAAAATGTTCATGCTGGTCGATTTGTGTAGTATAATTAACATTTTTCAGAAATATCCCTCTGTTATGCAGACCTTTCTTACTTTAATGTCCAAATCAATTACGTTTGCTTTTTCTGTTTAATGATTCACTTTTGGAAAACTTTATGGTTTCAACAATGTGTCCTCAGTTCCAGGGGCTCAGAATAACGTGTAGGTTTTTGGCTGCATCAGCCATATGTCTAACTGTCTCTTCATATAGAAAGCAGATGTCCCAGCAGAAGTCATCTGTGTATAAAACAGTATAATAAGACTGAAGAGGGCAGAGAACAAAAATTTAGCGGGCATAGAAGTCCAGCTCCATTTTGTCGCTCTTAGAAATGAAACATCAACATGAGAGGTTTCAGAGTATTTTTAATTTACTGTTATCTCTAGTGTGAAAAAGGTTCTGGGCTAGAAGTGTTGTGCTGTATTAAATAAAATAAACATCCCAAATATTCAAGATATGTGGTTAGGCCAACTGTCTCTTTGGCATAGGAAACTGGCAGAGGGGTCCCGAAAGTGCCTGTCAGAGCAGCATTCACTATTGTTTCTGAGGTTATCGTTTTTATTTTAATCAGTGGTTTTATACTTGGATTATTGCTCCCTGTTCTATGTTCTATGCTATTCCCCTCCTCCCCCCCATAGACACACTCTCTACCCTTTTTTAAACTGGCAGGCTCTACTTCTTATGTCCATTGAGTGTCTTGATTGTATCTTAGCTATCAACCAGCCATCAAAACTAGCGTAGATTTAACAAGTCAGCAGAGTCACCCTGTTGATGGTGTGTGCCTTTTGCACATCACTGCAGTCAAGGCTCATACCTGATCCTGAAAGAAGCAGCTCTTCCAGATGAGCCAAGGGAGTGTGTCTCTGGTCAACCCAATAAGACCCGTGAATTGGTATTTGGTATGTAAGGACTCCAGGGCTTGGAAAGTTTTTGTGATGTCTCTCTACTGAGCCCCAACTACCTTTCTCCCCTTTGAAATAAAGGGGCTAATCTTGAGAGATGCTGAGTACCTCAAATCCCATTGAACGCAATACTTTCCAAGAGGTCTTCTGCCCTTCATAGGATCAAGCTCTATATCAGTAATGTTGATGCTCCATCAAACTGTACTGGATAAATATAAGTGTTTTTAATTACAGCTTTAATTATTTTCCTAACAAGTTAACTCAGAGCGTAGACAGTACAGTCCTCCTGACATGACTTGTGTCTCGTGTTTGCAGAACTTTCATGCAAGTTACAATAAATGAGAAATTGGTGCAAATTAATCAAGATAAGTATGTGTCAGCAGTCATAGCTGAACTCATGAGGAGACTGATATAAATAAAGAGTAACTTCTATCTGAGATAAACTAAGTACAGCTCCCACTGATTTGACCAGAGAGAGGGGGAGACCTTTTTTGGGTCATCCAATAGAAGGGGTTAACGAGAGGTTTAGAGATGGTAGTAATTTTGGTGCATAAAGACTGCTAGATGGGATCTGCACAGGATAAATAATATCCTACTTTCTCAGTGATCTGAAGAAATGTTTCGCTGATCAGAAAGTTAGGAAAGCCGCAGATAAAGGCCTGAGGTTAATGGCATTCTGCATAGCCAAGGAGGTCTGTATTAATGAGGCCCAATTCAAGGTGCTAAAATGTTACTTTTGTTTGTGATTTTGACAATGCAACCACCTCCACCCCAAAACACTCCCTCCCTCAAAAACAGACTTGCCAGCCTAGTAACTAAGCCAATAGTAAAGATGAATTCCATGTTATTTGTAGTTAATGCAGTTTCATAGGTTTGTGCTTTATTCTCTTGTAGGATGAGGTTTTGAGAGAGGTCAGAAAAGAGATCCTCACTTTTCACCATGAAGGTTTCTTTTGGAGATGCTGGTTCTATGGCGAGGATTATGAGGAGACCATATGGAACTTCTGGTTCAGTGAGTGTTACTGATACATTTTATAGCTTTGTTTAGCAATGTTTTAAGGGGCTGTATCTGACATCAATGATAGTTTATTATAGTGTCCATGTTGCTGTGATTAGGGTTGTGTCAGCACTTCTATTATAAAGCTCTAATTCTACCAGATTATAATTGAGCTATAAAAATACAATCTGGACTGGAAGTCGGTGAGGGAGGTCTCTCTCAACTGAGAAGCAAGCTGTCTTTACATTTATTTTGTTTTTCACGGGATCTGCATGGCCATTTTTAGATAGGACAAAACCAAAGCTATCCCCAAATTCCCCCTGATCAGGACACCTTTTTGGGGATCCATTTAACTCTGAAAGTTTTGGTCTCAGATGGTCTTTTACAGTCTTCTAGGAGCATAGCATCTCACCCATTTTCTCCCTTTTAAAATATCATCTTCTCCAACAGGCTCAGAGCTCCCACTCATACCCCTATTGCTACTTCATGTAGTCACCAGAAGGGCTTGATAGACTAGAACCCTGTGGCTCTCTGCCATTTTATCTTTACTGTCTTCGTCCTATGAGGTGTCCAGTGCCCTCAGTTTTCATTGACTACAGTCTGTGGGACACTCCAGCCAATGCAGGAGATGCTAAGCACCAGGTACGATCAGACCCATATCAATCTGTGTGTAAATGCAACCAGGACACTTATTTTACAGCATTGTCTATTTCCCTTTTTTCATGGAAATTACGAGAATCAGCGCACCCGTTGTTAGTAAATACAGATGATAGCAAAATCCATCTTTTTTAAAGTATGCTAATTAGCTGGAAAACAATTTTAAGCAGAATGGAGAAGTCTAATCTTGCAAACATTTGATTTGCCAGTTGGAATCCACCTCATCTGAGAGCTGTTAGGTGGTCCATGTGAAGTGAATTTGGTGGTCTCAGTAAGACAGGTGTTCATATATAAAACTGCCATCACGGTTGACACTAACTAGCATCCTTTGTTGACAGTAGAGAAGCTAAGGACTGAATGGAACATGAAGACTGAGCTGTCTTTTCTTTCCTAGAGGTGGTTGGGTTGCACTGGTGTGGCAGTACTTGTACTACTGATGCCCCAGTTATATCTGCTCTGTAAATAATTAGAGGGCTTCAGCATCCCAGGCTACCTAAACCTTAGGTAAGCACTAAAAAGAATTCACTCAGACAATCTCTGTAAAGCTTTTAAGTACTATATAAACCTAGGCTTTGAAAGGTCTCCCAGTCATACAAGTTAACTGTCATTCACATAGCCACCATTTTCTGTGACATCTCTCCTGGGAGGGCAAGCCCTCAGGCAGTGTTGTCCCCAGACCTTAATTTGTGCGGGGGCTTGCTGGAGCTCAGCCCCAGGAAATGGCTGAGATGAGCAGTTGTGGGAGTTTGACTCCTGGATGGCCTCTTTTCTTGTCGGGGCACAGCCTTGGTACCCCTTCTGTCAGTTGTGCAAGGTGCGACCTGGCATGTACAGTGTGTGAGAGGTCATGCTGTGCACTGCATGCCATTTTCAGTCCTGGCACCTCTTTCTTTACAAATTAAGCACTAAATGTCACCAAGATCTGCCTATCCCTGTTTCTGAGTCAGCGGTATCACTTTCAGGAATACTGCTTTAGGGTGGGGTATGGAACTTTATGGAATAACATCAGAGAAAATGAAACTGATGGGCATTCAAAAGCTGAGAAGCATCAACAAAACAGACAACCAACTCTCAAATAGCTGAGTTATTCAATGTTCATCTGTGCCTGATGTTTCCTAAAGTGGTTAAGTCCCTCTCTAAACTACATATAGTGGGTCACCACAAAATGCGATCAAGTCATAGCAAATTTATCATATGATCATAAAGTTAACAATGCAGCTTTGTCAGGAGCCCACAGTGAATTTACTACATGATGATCAACATTTCAGGTGATTCCTACTCTTTGCAAACTACTGTATATTTTAGGATATGGTTGTCTCCATTGTAAAATCTGTATTTGCTACAGTTGGTTGAAATTTTTCATACATAAAGTGTTTCTGTCAAAAAAAATGTCCTGAGAAGATTTACTACCCAATTGCATTACATGGGAATCCATTATATAATATAATGTTACGTGAAGTAAAATGATGAAATAAATCACCAATTGGAATCCTTTTAATAACACTATTATTAGATAACTGGCAAATCTGTATTATTTCTTTAGGTATTTATTGTAATAGGATTGATCATGGCAAATTAGTTTGCTGCTATTGTGGATGTAATAATTAATTCAATAGGTATTCCATAGTTAATTTAGTATGAACTAATGTCCACCTATTATAACTGTTCCTATGAGCTGGGGAACATTTAAAAATGAGTGGCCAATCATTAAATAATTCATTTAACATTAATTCTATTACCATTAATCACGATAAGCCTCAGTGGTATTAATATTGATGGGACACTTCCATTGTAATTGTGCTTTCCTCTTCCACAAACTGGAGATGCTATATGGTAGGTAGCTCTAGTATCCAAATAGTTCAATCACTTCTAGACAGAATGGAAAAAAACCTAGGCATGTGAAGAATTATTCTAATTTGAATAAATCCATATTCCTATGATTTTGTCTGGCTCAAGTTAATTTTTGAGGGAATTAAAACTAGCTGAGTAATGTTCTCAAATCCTATTGCATCCTATCTATCTCATTTTGCATTTAGAACATATTCAACTTATACTTTACTCCATATCCCCTTTAATGCCAATGAGTGTTTGGCAGGTTTTGCAGGATTGGACATTTTATCTGAGTATAAAGGTTGTCATTTTGCATATAATAAAAGTGAAATGCTATTTATTCTCCATTTCTTTTTCAGCTAGCCAAGCACATCCCAAGTATTGCATGCATGGCTACCTGTTTCCTATGCCCATTGCTCTTGGACCGTTCCCACATCCTTCCTATGATGCAACCGCAGGTTGGTACTTAACCAGCTGTGTTCACAGGGATCCAATAGAGAGCTCAGATGCGTGGAGCTGTACTCTAATTACCTCGGTGACCTTGACCTTGTTTCCTACCATTACGAACTTGCATGGGGACATAAGAGAAAGTGGGGGCTCACTCCCCTTTGCAGAGTCTATATGAGTCCTGGCCACAGCTGCAGCCCCACAATTTAAGGAAGCAAAGGGGGCTGTGCTCCAGATGCTTTCCTCTGAGAGCAACCATATGGAGGGTATACAGGGAGTAAATGGAGCCAGGACTCCAGCCCCTCAATGCATGCCAGTCAGCACAGCTATCCTACACCCTTCTAATGGATCTAGTAAATTACTTCTCTCCAGTACAACTGTGGTGTCCTGGATACACACCCAATAATGCAACAGACTTACTAGGGCTACATGATAAAATCATGATCTAGTGCTCCTTTGTGAAGGGTGTTTTCCATAGGATCTTACCTCCCTTGCTATTAATCCCTCATCTCTACCAGGGATAAACTAACGCACCATGGTAGAAAGCACACTAGGAACTCACACTTGGATAGGTCACTGGAAACTGTCTGTTGTGCTTTATTAGAAACTCATGATGACAGAGGTGCAGCTGAATGCCAGCAACAAAAGAGCGGCTTGTTGTTTTGTTTTCACACTTTCGTTGAGACCCCAGAAGCAAACTGCTCACCAACAGGAACCTGTTATAGACCTGGGTCACACTGGTCTCTTTAGGTTGAAAGCTCTGAATATAGACTTAGGGCTAGATCATAACTTTATGATCCACCCTGAGTGAGGGGCAGCTGCAGCTGCACTGTTCCAGGAGCAGACCTGGGAACTGAATTGTGACAGAACCTGTTCCCTACTCCCCAGGGAAAATTATTTCATCCCTTTATGCAGAGCAGTTTTCTCCCCCTTTATGCTAGATGGGGCAATTTCTTGCAATATTCTGAAAAATCATGTTGAATTAAGTTTAGGTATATCTAGAATCCATCATATTAAATGCAAAGGTTATTTGTTATTGTGAGGCCAGGATTGTATCTGACTATCTAGGAGAGACTCAGGGTGTGAGCCCTGGGAAGTGTTATGAACTTCAAAGGACTATACTGAACAATCGGCCAGATAAGAAAGGACTGTTGGACAAAGGGTCAAGTGGTTTGCCTGGGGAATCTCAAGGGGGAGGTGAATGCAAATTCCTCATCTCCAGTTATGCAAAAAAGCAGCTTTTGGAAGCTCCATCTTACCTGTTCCTGAAAATCAAAGGCCCAAGCTATATAAAGGCAAGATTAACCTATGTATGAATGCTGCTTGTTCTGAGCTAAGGCTGTTATGAATTTGTAACCACAGAAAACCCTTTGTGGGGTTTGAAGGACTGACTCCTACCAGAGCCCTTGTGGAGATGGGAGGTGGTGATCTCTTGTGAAGCTGATTGGCAGGAGTGTAAGGCTCGTTCTTATTGTTTTTAACATGTTTCCTCTGTAATGCTTTTACCTTAAGAATAAATGTGTTTGCTTAGAAAGAGCTGTGTGGGAAATTAGGCTGTTCATAGGCTCTGAAGAGAGAGAGCAAAGCCCAGAAGCTGGACTGGTTAGGCAGTCTGACTTGGGAGCATCTCAGTGTAGGCAGGGACCTGTGCAGCCTAGAAAAACCCCAGTCAGAAGAGAGAGAGACATGGGGCTCTGCCCAAGAGAGCTGACAGCTGGGGGGAGCTGGAAGCCTAACAGTGGGTACCCTTGCTGAACGGTGGAGGGGATATAGGTGCAGTTGCCCTGAACTGTGACATCCCCTTCCCCTGCTTTGTTCAGCAGACTACTCTGGCCAGCAAGTAAGTGTGGTGGAACCAAAGCGCTTCCTGCTTCTCACTGCTCTCCAACCCCTCCTTGCCCTCTTCCTTCCAGGGAGGAGCATTGGGAAAGTAGCTCCTGCTCTTCCTCAGTGCAACCGGCTTTATGATCTGAGCAAGGAGTAATGAGCATTATATTTACCCTTATTCCGCTGCGCGGCTGAGGACTGGCATGTGCCAGTCTAGCCCTGAGTCACCGAATGAACTGTAGTGTTGTTGGGTTGGTTTTGTTAAAAGAAAAAGCACTGAAAACTATTCTTAAAAGACCTACATTGGCAAATCAAAATGAGTCCGTTACTAAAATAGAGAAAATCAGTTAAACCAACACATTCAAATTGATTTCCCCCCAGTGTTTTCCCTGGATTTCCATCCCCATATATTTTTGGATTTCTGCAATGAATTAGCTGCCGTTTGGAATTTTAATTTAATTGGTGGCAGAGGACAGAATTAATCCACTAGTCTTTTTTAAAATTAATTGATTCCTTTAAATAGTACACATCACTCTGCTTTGCCTCCTGGGACCTGGGGCAGGTGTACTGTACAAACAAACATCTTGACCTTTTCCTTAGCCTTTAGCAATATCGTTTTTTATGGGGAATTCATTAAAAAAATTTGTCTGTTTTTTTCTGTGCTGTGTATGATTTCTGCCCCAGGGAGCACTCTGCAGTATAAAATGGATATGATGTGTTTGTTGACAGTAAAGTGAGTAGCATATTTCAGGCTCCATTGTAGACTCTGTATAAAAACACCATCCAGAGTTAGTTAAGCAGTAGTGGGTTTTTTTTCCTTTTTTTCTTACAAGAGACAGTCAGGGTTACCAGTTTCTGAATGATTTTACTAATAAACAGACTAACTTTTCTGAGCTAACTAAAGGGCCCTCAAGCCATCTGTTCCTGTCTGTCAGTCCTTGCTATGAAACAAACCCCTCAGCTGCCTCATACGAATCTTTTCTGAGACTGACTTCTGAAAGGCTGTTAGATTACTTAAAGTGCCACGTGTGAGCAAAAAGTTATACAAAGAAATATATTCTCCTCTAACCCTGTCCCTTAGTATATCTGAAAGGAACGTGTTACTCACCCCAGGGCCTGTAAGATCATGTTGTTCTGTAGGAGACACAGCAATAACACTAGAGCGGTGGTATGGGGATGTTCTCTGCATAGATTGTTAGCCAGAACTGTGTAGTTCTTGCCCCATGTTTAGCATCCGTCCTTACTGCATCCCTGTCTGTAGAGTTAGTCTTAATTATATGACCACTCACATCCAGGTTTACAACGCTATTCCTCACCTATAACATCAGGATGTAATAATGCTTATGTACACAAAGGGTGTTGGGAAGCTAACTTAATTCACTCTAAAGTATTTGAGATCTGCAGACAGAAAGTGCTAGTTAAGAGTACAGTATTGTTTTATTTCAAATAAGAAAATGTTTATATGTAAAATACCATAGAGCGGGAGGATGCCCAGGAAAAATGACTGACTATGGGCCATATAATAGTCAATAGGCTGTAACTCAGGGCAGAATTTGGAGTGATGTATTGTTAAGGTATATACATGAATCATGGGATTTCTTAAAGGTTCAAGATTCTTTTACTAAATGGATTCCTTGTCGGACTGTTTTAAAATGAGTAAAATGTATATCATTTTTCTTTCATGTGTGACTCATGACAGAATTGCCCATTTTCTCCCTCTTATGTCAAATAGTCATAACTGCTGCTCCACAGACACAGTGCACAAAGTGGAAGATGATAGCATGAGGGGGCTGGATGGTTGAAGAGATTGGTAGTGGGCTATGGAGCCTTTTCACCTGTTTGAATCTAGCCTGGGATTGTGGTGTTCACTGAAAGTTATTCCTATCAGATGGTGTTCAGTGAAATAAGTTGGGGATCAGGCCTGTTCGTAGTGGGAAGTGCCCACTACACAAAAACACTATGGTTGGTACTAACTAGCACTGTTGCTTGAAGTCATAGCAGAAAATCCAAGATTCAATGGGTCAAAGAATCTGAATCCCCTCCACTTATCGTGATCCTTCTGGTTTAGGAGGGAAGGCAAACTAGAGCACTGAAAAGCTTGCACTGCTGCTTTCTGTGTTTCTCCTGCTCTGTGGGTAAATATGGCTCAGTTCTCCAGGATCATGAACCTGGCATCTTTAACTATTGCTAAGTAAAGGGAGGGAGTGGGGGGAGAAAAGAGGAGATGAGTCTATGTCTTTGAGTTTAGTTTCAATTTCTTTCTTTCCTACCCCAAGCTTGTTGCTCTCCCACAAAGCTTGTGCCATATTTTACCCTGGGAATCAGAACCCTTTTGTGCCAGGCCTTTGTGACACACCCATCGAAGTTCTGCTATTCAGCCTAGGCACGTTATTTATGGGATGAAGTACATGACAAATAAGCTAAACCTTTCAAAGTGCTGGCCATATGCTGTATATCTGAGGACACTAGGGAGTTAGTAACATGTCTGATACATGAACAACAACTCAATAAGTCTAATAAAATATTTAAAAATTGTTCATAATCCTGGTATTCATTACAGCAAGGTTATTATTTTTATGGTTGCTGAAACTGGAGTTATATGCATCAGTTTCACACAGACTTCTGAAAACTGATCTGATTGTATGGGTTTCCTTTCCTTTCCTTTCCTATAACTTTATTCTTTCCCATTGTACAGTTTACAGAGGTTTCTGGACTGCATTCATCGTACTAGCTGTCGCTGCCAGTCTGGTGGGAGGATTCCTGTTGGTGTGTGGTGTGCCCTTTTTCAATGCTAGATTCTATAAAGTAGGAGGTGGATTCCTCATCACATCTGGTAAGCTGCCAAGTCATGGTAATTGGATATACTAGCGCCTGGAATGCTGAGACCAAGTTCCTCTTTGTGTGTGATGTGTGTGTGTGTGTGTGTGTATGAAAAGGGTAGGAACTCTAATTATGAGGAAAGACAGTAGAAAGATGTGAGCTCTGGCAAATTATGTATGAAAATTTAAGCACTGACTTTGGGGAAACTGTATTTTCCCTCCACTCTAAAAAATGAATTTTGTTCAATGAAGTTTTAGAAAGATATTGCTTTGCCATAAAAGACTTTACTTTTCAGCAATGCATTTTTTTCTTCTTGTGCAAGGCTCTGATTTTGTTATACAATCCACTGGGAAAGACCTCTGAGCCTAATTGGGGTCTATGGCCATCATATTTTTGGACAGTAATTAGCTAGGCCCCAGTCCTGCTATGCAATCTTCTAATTTGGACCACTGTTGTATATTGCCCTCAACAGTGGACAGAAATAAACATTTATACACTGTCAATAAAAATCCAAGGTGAAATAAAACTTGAAGGACACATTCAAATTTAATCTGAAAATTATATAGAGCAGCATCAAGTCAGGAAAATGAACTAGAAACATTCATTTATTCACCCTTCATGCTAACCTTATTAATCACTCCACTGTAGTGTTATTAGTACCTGGAATTACAAGACATTTTTTCTTTTTCTCTTTTTGGGATTGTTGGGATTGGTGAATTTGTTTAACTAAAATAAATAATCGTTTTAAACCTTTGACCAAAAATCAAAAACCTTGTAACCAAACATGAACTTGATTGACAAAAGTTTGGTTAACATTTCTTTATATATATGGCACTCTTTGTAGAATCAGGGAAAACCAATGGAATTGTCTTAATTTTTTTCAGGCCCTAATTCATTAAACCATTTAAGCAGATGCATAACTTGAAGCATGCAAGTAGCCATTTGAAGTCATTGGGAAATACTCTGTGAAATAGGCCACTATTTCAAAAAAAAGTTGAATAGATTTTAAAGGAAGAAAAATTTTGTACTTAAAAAAGAAGAATAAAACTGACTCACTACATTTCACTGTTGGTGTTTTATTTTAATCTTTAGTTGCAACCTTTTCATTAAAAACCAGGACATAGAATTTCAGAGTTCTTAAAATACTTGATTGTGTACCACATAACCTCTTGGCCTTAGCCAAAGAGACTCCTGTTTAATAAAATTTGTGCTAATGCTGTCTCAATTTAAGCAGCAGTAATTATTATTAACTATCATTAGACTCAGGGCATGGCTACACTTGCAAGTTAGAGCGCATTAATTCAGCCCTGAGCGCCATAACTTCTGAGGTATCCACACTGGCAAGGCACTTAGAGTGCCTGGACTCTGCAAGTGGAACTCCCCTGGTAATCCACCTCCACGCGAAGCATAGAGCTTGCTGCGCCCTGGCTGGAGTGCCGGGGTGCCAGTGTGGACGATGTGTTGCATTACTGCGCTATGACTGGCCTCCGGAAACGACCCATAATCCCCTGAAGTCAAGTGGCCACTCTGATCATTGTTTTGAACTCGGCTGCAGGCATGCGGATATACCCTTTCAAAGCTCCGTTTCTGACAGTCCGCATGCTTATCTGCTCCGGGATACAAAGCAAACCATTACTGTGGAATGCTCCTGCTGCAGAGGCAGGCGTTTGTGTGTGTGTGAGAGAGAGAGGCGGGGGGTGGGGGCTGATGTCGGGTTTCCCCCTTTCCCCTGCCACTGTCTGAATTTACAAGACAGCATGCTGACACAGTCTGCCCCCCAAACACACTGTCTCTCCCCCCACATACACACAACACACTCACTGTCACACTCCCCAACCCCTCATTTGAAAAGCAGCTGGCAATCTAGTAGGATGCCAATGGAACAATGGGATTGGAAAACCTGCATCATGTGATGCTGTGCCTGCCCCATTAGGCATCGCAAACCCTTCCCAAAGCACCCTGCGGCCACTTGCACACTGGGATACCTACCACAATGCACTGCTCTCTGTGGCATTGCAAGAGCTGCTAATGTGGACATGCTCCAGTTACAAGGAGCAAGTGTGAACACACAGCAGCCCTTTCCCTGCTGCTGTCTCCAAGGGCTGATTTAACTCCAAGCGCTCTACATCTGCAACTGTAGCCATAGCCTAAATCAGTTCCTTGGGAGCTGTCCTAGGTAAGCAGATTTCTTGTTAAGTGATTTATCACTATATTTTTAATGGAAACGAGAACCGAAAGAAGGGGCAACCTTACAAAAGTGATCATTCTTGTGATATTTCCAGCAAGATTTACTCAGTGATTCATCAGATGATTTTTGATAAACATCCAAATGTCTGGATTCTTATTGAAACGGAGTCTCTAAAATATTTGGAATGCATTGCTCAGTAGTTATTTTCTTTGTTTCCATAAAATATAATCTGTTCTGAAAATATCTTGGTTTTTGACTCTCTATCATTTGGATGGCAGGGTTTGGTCTGATGGTACAAGAGGAAGCTGGCATTGCCTTCTACTCATGGCCTGAAGCTCAATTTTAATTAACCTTCTTCACAAAATGCTCTATCGTCTCAGAATTGTGAAAACATTTGTAATTTATAGAGAGGAGTGTAGTCTAGTGATTAGATTTTGAGATTAGAAATCAGGACTCCTCAGTTTTACTCCTGACTCTGCCACTGATTCACTGTGTCCTAAGGAAAGTCATTATTTAATCCTTAACCTCTGTGTGCTTCAGTTTACTCTGATAAGACTTTCCTACCCCAGAGGTATGCTAGGAGGCTTAGTTAATGCTTGTTGTAAAGCAATGTGAGCTTCTTTCTAATCGAACATAGATGTATATATGCTGCAAAGCCCTTTTTGTTTTTTTTTGTAAATCAGATATTCCTAAATTTCTCTTGGAAAGCAGAGGTTTTACCATGTGCATTTGTTATTTAGATTGACAGGACCGTAAGGGGTGACTGTCTCACACTCTAACAACTAATTAAAAATGCAATCTACACTATCCGTATCACCTACAGAACTGAAAGTTATACGTTAAAAGACACTCCGTAGGAAGGAGAACCTAAAGGATGGCTTGGCTGTTTTCCTTGAGGGCAGTGCTGGCACCGAAGATGAAGCTCCATCTCTAAATTATTCCATTGGCACCAGCAGACTGTGTGTCCCTACACTGCAGGGAAAATTCAGTGTTTCACAGTGAAGTTTTTATCATCCCATTGGATTCCTTGGGTTTGCTTTCCAAGAACTGCCTCTCATTATTTACTGTACTTTCAGAGGATGAGTCTGATAGCCTGCCAGCTACCATAACAAATCTTGTGCTCTGTGGGTGGTATTCTTGAGAGCTCTTTCAGAAGAACCAGCTCATTTTGCTTGATTTATTCTGAAGGATAACTCAGTAGATAGAACCGGAAACTGCTTGATGTTTATTGCTAGTTTCATTTGTAGATCTTTCCCCCTCAGTTAAACAGTGGTCCTTGCCAACCTGCTTCCAAAAATGACTCAACCACATGAGCAGCTAACCAGGATATCATCTTTCTTTCTAGAATTTGACATGCTGTCAATAGTTTAAAGGCATCCTATGGGAAGAAAGACACTAACCGATGGCTAGTTTACACTTGTTTCAGTAGTCAGACAATGATATAATTAATTATAATTAGAGTGTCACCACTAGGGCTGGGTGAATACTGCAAAATATTTTGTGAAAACATTGTATAAATTCACTTTGACTCTATTTGTGCCCCTTTCTGTTTCAATTCCCATGGATCATTTAGCAAGCAAGTTTAATGGCAAGAATGTAGGGGTCTGATCCAAAGCCACTGAAGTCAATGGGAGGCTTTCCATTGGCTCTAGTGAGCTTTGGATCAGGCTCTAAAATGGTAGGGTTAAGAGAACATGTGACCTGTTGCCCTTGTGCTGAGTTGAGGAGAGGCAGGGAAGGGATTGTTGGGGGAATAGCAAATGCCTGCTGCGAAAAATAGAGCTATGAGCCCTTTTCAAAGAAAAGGTCAAGAATACTTGATAATGGAAAGAGTTAGGCGACCTAAATATAGGGGTTGGTACCAGCTCCCCTATAACAGAACACACAAATATACAGTAATCCAATACGTCTATATTTTTCTCTGAGCCATTCAGATCAGAATGTTATTATACAGGGTTCCAAACATTGTTGTGTGATTCCAGCCTGTTACATTTTTACACAAATGACCTGAGTATTTTAATAGTGGAACATTTCTAATAACCACTGCAATTAAGAGGAACCATTCCAATGTTATAAGGTAATTCTGCTGTGAGCAGGATGTCTGCGGTTTTGTGTGCGTGTGTATTAATCTGTTCTGTAATACTAGTTTATTGCAAAATTAAAGATGAACTCTCTATGCCAATCTTATGGCTGGAATTCTTTGTATTTTATACTCTAATTCCTTTTTTCCAAAATTAGAGCTCCACATTCCGCAATCACCAGGTATTTTGTATATAATGCATGTATTATGTAAGACAGGTGAAAGTTAGCACTCCATTTTCTTACCATAAGGTTCTTTAAGAAACTAGTAGTCTAGAAGGTGAATGAGACACTGATAGTTAAAGTTCAGTTTTCCTATAACTAGCAGACTGTATGAAAACTCTTTAGCTTCCAATGAATAAGAGTTAGAGATTGAGTTCATTCATCTGTCCCTACAATTAGCTGCTATAAAGGTGTCACAAGCATATAAAACAAGAGAAAGAAAGACAGAGGTAGACTTCAATTTACTCACAAGGTGCTACTATCCTTTAGAGTGGGAAGAGACAGAGTCAGGGGTTAGTTGTCTTGCAGTTAGCCCCTAGCTGGTGTCATCAGGGTATGAAGGAGAAAGATTTAATGCCACGAGTTCAATTTTCTTGCAATTAGCCACTCCCCAGAAGATGCCATTGACCTCATCAGCACTGCGACTGGGTTTCACAGTTAATTTTTTCCATACCAGCCTAATGAATAGAGGCAGGGGGAGAAAAAGAAAGAGATCACTCTGCTAATTTTCTAGCCAGCAGAAACCACCGAGCTATTAAGAGGAATATATGGACTGTCTCATTTGACATGCCTGTCGCTTATACTTATCAGAACCCAACACACAACATCAGAGACAACACTACTGCATGTGTAAGCAGGAAGATTGTCTGGTTTAGTAATCTCTTAGCAGTGCGCTCTGCCAACTTGTCCCCACACTTCTAAATACTGTATTAACAAAAAGCCTAACTGCAGCAAAACAACCCCCAATCCTTAGCTTGACCCCCAAAGTGGCTCTTTTGCTCACTACAGTACATAGCCATGCTTCTCATTTCATCGTTATTATGCAAGTGGCATATAGCGTTTTACAGGCACTTGCGTAAATGTCAAGGGTCTAAGGGTCTGATCAATTTTTATTCTTCCCTGTTTGATTTCTGCACTTAAAATCTTAGGATTTCAATGTCCCAGTGACCTTTCTGTTCCTTCTGATGGCATCCTGAGGCAGGGCTGTTAACTCCAGTTTCAGTTCCCTGCCCTTCCTCTTCTATTTTCCTATTCCATTTGTCCTCTTCATTTTGTCTTCTCATTACTGGGATTGTATACATTCCAGGGACTCTTCTCCACCTCATTTGTAATTATTCTGATGGAGAAATTGCTTATTTTACTCTTTTTTGGTCACGTTCAAAGAGTATGAAATTGTTCTTAATTTAGATTCCATTGTTACTCTGGTGCCATCATCTCCAATGCTTTGTTTAATAACAAATCCTGACGTGTGAAGAGCTGGTGCTTTTTCTAGTGAGGACCAAGGAGACATTTGCCTATTCAGCACTCTGGGAACCTGAATCTTGGATGTCATTCCTCTTCATTGGCCTCTCATGCTTTCCTATGTTGTTTATCCAGTCATCATCCAATGATAGTTATTTTCTTCCATCTTTATAGTGAAGGTATGAAATTTTCTTCTGAAAATGGGGATATATATATATATATTAAAGGAGACTAGATACAAGCTAGCTCTAAATATGTATGTTAGCATATCACTGTCCCATGCCCCTCAGGAATATACATTTTTATTTAGATCTATTAAGGTAGATACTGTATGTTAATAAGATATGAATTGATCTTAAGAAGGATACTTACTGAGGTTCAGTTGCTATCCAATTAATTTAATTTTAAATTACATTAACAATAAAGACTTAATTGCATTCTTATCAATATATTGTATTTTGTGAAGAATGTGTGACTATTAATTTATACATACAGCAATTTCCTTATAGCAAGATAATTGGTATTTTAAGCATACAACTGCCATATTCCATGTAAATTACTTATTTGCAACGCTTAATTTAAAGTGTTACCAAAAATGATAATGAATATATGGGTATTAGAACACATAGCACTCCATGTGATAATGTTGACTGTCTAATGGGGACCACTGCACTAATTGTAACATAATAAATAATATGTTTCTATGATATTTTGGAGCATGACATGGCCATGGGCTAAACTAGAGTTTTGTGACAGAGGAAGGGGTCTCCTCTTTTTCAAAGAATCCACCCATATGATAAAGATAGGCCATACTTTGGAATCTTAAGACTCCATCATTTGAATTTTGAGGGAGGAAGTTTCTGATTAGGCTACCTGAATGTGAATCCGTTCTGGGTTAGATCCAGATCTGGTAGGCAACTGTTTTCCAGTTCTGTTTCAGATGTAGCTGGAATCTCACAAAAAAAGCTGACCTCGTGATGTTTTCCCCATTTATGAATGTGGAAATCTGATGAGATCACTAGGTCTCATCTGACATTTTGAGCCAAAGTATTTTAAAAACACCTTGCAAGATTTTTGTGGCAACAAATAGGAGCACAATCTCAAAACCTTCTCCTGGTGTGGCACTGAAACTAAATACTACCTTAACCCAATATCCAGATCAGACTGTGATCTCAGTCCATTTCTGGCATGTGACTGTAGAGGAGGCTTATCAAAGTATTGCTTGAGGATATGGGTAATACTCCCCCAAAACTGTACCAATCCCCCAAGAATTCCTACCTTCATAAACATTTCTAGCTGTGGTATACATTATTTATTTATTTATTATTATTAAACAATCTATCTGAGATTATGTAGAGTGGCTTTACTTGACTTTTCTACGTTCTTATAGTGTATTTCCTAGTGAAATACTTTCTTCTAGGCCCAGTGTCATGTGTTTTTTTGATACTTTTGTTCCAATGCTTAAGAAAACATCATACAAGATGAAAAAAGGCAGCTCACCAGAGTTGCAGCAGCCACTGCACTTGGTCTATCCATCATGGAGTCTGTTGCCTCTGTCCGGCCACGGAAGTAACTACAGAGCAATGTTATGTAAAATGAGCCTCACCATCAGCAAATTCACATCCCCACATACTTGCATTTCTTGTGGAAAGCAAAGCCGGTTCTGGCTGGAATGTCTGATTTTTTTTTTTTGGAGAAATTAAAAAGAAGTTTTTTGGTTTCATCTTGGCCTATGTTTCATTCCACTCTTGTCAGGCAAAAAAGCCTCTGATGGAAATGATACACATTTTTCCAAATGTGGATCAAATATTGCAAAATGTATCCATTTTTCAAAATGAACCTGACTCTAGATGCTGTTCCCACTGAAATCAATGGGAGCCTTGCAATGTCAATGAGTGCTACAAAATGGGAAGACCATATTAAGTGTCACTTGTAAAGACGCACTGCACAGAGGCGAATTTCACCCAGTGAGAGTAGGCTCAGACCCCATACAATGTTATCCTGGGGCAATTTTCTAAATAATATTCAGCACTAGACTCTAATATAAGGGAGCCAAAAAGTGTGGTCTGAATGACCAAAACTGAGTGGTGAATGTGGTTTTATGTAAATGTTCCGTTGAGTCAGTGTAAAAACATTTTTGGGAATTTGTATTTATTATAAAATGTAATCAGATGTTCTAAATAATCTTATATAAAATTCTGCACCATTTTAAAGAAAATAAACTCTTTACAAAGCTTGCTGCAGAGTTTGAAAAGCACAAATGCCAGTTTTTCATATTCAGTCTATTTAGTAAATGACAAGCAACTTTAAAAACAAACACCGACATATAGCCAGTACAGATTCATAGACAGTATTTTGTTAATTTAATTAATGATTTCATATGCTGATCACCCTTAAACAATCGATCTTTGTCTCTTTTCAGGAGGCTTATTTTTCCTACTCATATTTCTCTTTGTGATGTGGAAGGAGTTTGCTGCTGATCTCCAAAAATACATACTTCTGGAAAGAAGTGAAAAATGCATGGACGATGTCCCTGTAAATGTGTATTATGGATGGTCATTTATGTTTGCTGCAACTGGGGTTCCCTTGGTTTTACTTGCTGGACTTCTCTTTTATCTTGTTGGCCGAAGTATTCTGCCGGCAGTAGAGTAAACAAGCTGTGTGGCTGAAAAACCCCCTGAGAAGATCTTTGAAACCAGCTGAAAATGAGGACATAACTGTTTGGGGGACTAGACAATTTTTGTAGCTTAGGTGCTTGATCAAGGGTCATTGTTAAATGATGCTAAGGAACACTGGAATATAAACCCAGTCATTTCAAATAGAGCTGATTCTGAACCAAAACTCCAGTGCCAAAATATGCTTTCCCATCCTTATCACGGGAAAGACCAAAGGTCCGGATACAAACAGACCAGTAAAAACATAAATGTTCAGATTCAGATCCAAATTTTTCAGCTCTTGTTCAATTCTCACTTCAGAGTCAATGTAATACTCTTCATTTTGTAATAGATTGGGCATATCTAAAACCTGGCTGTGGGCTTCAATATTTATAAATATTCAGAGGGATAGGGATATTATGTTGAAATTTCTAGCACCCTCATTTCTTGTTAAATGTAATCAAATCTGGCTGTGATGATATACCCTGTAATGTCTATTTGTGAAAACCAATTAGGATGATTTTTTGAGCGAGCAAGCTCTCATTGACATTAAAGGACAACTATTACAAGGCTTTTAAATACAACAGGAAAATGATTTGTCAGGAGGTACAAGAATTTTTTGGCTCCATTAAGGTCCCAAACCTGCAAATACAAATACATAACTTTAAGTATGTGAACAGCCCCCCACCTATTACAAGCATAATAAAACAGATGATTACTATCATTTATCAGTTATTTACGGTATTACCCACTGTGTGCTAGGTGTTTTCCAAACACTCAAGAAATATTGTCGCTGTGAAGAGTTCACAGTCCAAGGACAGAGAAGTAGACAGAATGTAGAGAATTGGAAACGGGCACAAAAATATTATTATTAGTGTTTGTTTGTTTCAGTAGTGCCTTGAGGCCAACTGAGAACAGGCTCCCATTGTGCTAGGCACTGTACAAACACACAACAAGAAACAGTCCCAAATAAGCAGATAAAAGATTTAAGTGTTTGGAATTACTCAAGTGCATAAGAGTTGCAGGTTAGTTACAGTAAAACATGCTAATTTCGAATACACTGTATACAAGACAATTGAGATCTAAAAGGCAAACTAGTTTATATACTTGTACTATACATGAGGATTTGTAAAAATATTGGAGTAATGACAAAATTTGGTGCTGTCACTGTGTTTTGGGTTTGATCTCAATGCTATGAAGTAATTTTTGCTAGGCCCTTGCTCGTTTTAACGATTTGCATAATGTTTGATTCAAACTTACAAGATTATGTGCTGAATACATGAATGCCATTATTTGTACTAAACATATATCTTTAAGCTATATGCCATGCTATTGACTATATGTAGTTAATTAATAATGTGATGTAAATCTATTGTAGACTGCAGTGTAACTTGTTGGAGGTATAAATTATTTATTATTACTGTTCTTAAAATATTATGAAAGTCGCTGGAGCAAGTTCTAATTACTCATTTACAAAATCCATGGTATGTATAGAATGATAATTTGTGATTCCAATGTAAAGAATACTTCTTTCATATGAATAACAGAGTTGGTCTGTAGTTCTCTCTTAAGTAAAACTCTCATTGATCCCCATTAATGGGAGCTTTGTTTGAATAAGGATGGATATAAACAATATCTCTTATACTACTCCAGCAAATAGATATTTCATGACATTTAGAAATACACAGATATTTAAATGTTTTATTTGTCAATTTTAAAGGGTTTTTTAATTATATCCGTTAGAGTTATGCTTGTGCCCCATCGGTTCTTCAGGTGATAATTTCTCACTATAAATTGTCTTTCTTTGGATAATTTTTGTCATTTAATTATCTATTCACTGTGAAGCTGAACACTTATGGCCACAAAGAATAAAAGTATGTAATCTGGGAGCAGAAGAGGTCAAGATTTACAGTCACTTGCCTTTCGCTGATCCCATAAAACAATTCAAGCATGCAGAAATGATGAGCCCATAAGAGACACCAGGGCAGAAGTACGAGAATGCAGCAAGAAATCCATCAGACTTATTGATATCTACGAAACGAAGGATCCCTGAAGTTGTGAATAGAGAAGTGAATTTTATAATATAGAATGAAATATTTATTAACTTTCTCCATCTGTTCTTTAAAAAATTTAGTTTAATGTCATCAAGGCATTTATGGAATACATTTAGTTTAATCACGCATTCATGCCTTAGGGAGTAACCATCCCTTGGAGACCTACTCATTCTGGATCAGGTCTAGAACAAGCAATAGTTTAAAACTCAATCATTCTTTTAGAAAACACATGACTTAGACTCATGTCACAATAACTTGGGTTTTAAAACTTTTTGTATTCCAGGCATCGTGAATCATGAAGCCGTGGCAATAGATGCTATATACACTAGAGTAACACAATAAAATAATGCATTAAATCCCATGTTAAAATACATCATTTATGGCTGGCTTATTCATAGATTCGTAGATTCTAGGGCTGGAAGGGACCTCGAGAGGTCATCAAGTCCAGCCCCCTGCCCTCATGGCAGGACCAATTACTGTCTAGACCATCCCTGATAGACATTTATCTAACCTACTCTTAAATATATCCAGAGATGATATTATATGTTGAGCAAACATGTCATTCTTTTGGGCTACAGAAAAGATTAGTTTATTTCTCAGCTCTCGTGTTGCCTAAGCTCAGGATAACTTGTCTGAACAAAATTGTCCTTCTGAGGAATCATTCCTTCTGAAGAGGAATTTTCAGAGATATCCTCATGAGTTCAGTGACATAGTTTTGAAATTATGGGTGCCTCAGTCTCTTTTATCTGTTGGATTTGAAGCCGGTTGACGAAAAGCTTAAGTGGCATAGTGACAAGGTTATGGGTGTGATTCTGATCTAACATGCACCAGTGCACTTCCAGTTAAATCAGTGGACTCACAACTGTATAAAACTGGTCTAACTGGATCAGAATCAGGCCTAATAAATACATTTTCAAAAATGCATAATTAAACTGGTGATTTTATATCACTCTAATGAATTTTAGTCAAGGTTCTCTTCAAGGATGCTTTTCTCACATTAGCATTTGACATTAGTAAGCAATGAATAATTCCATTTTTTCTTTCTAACATCTGGGACACTTCCTGCTTTATTTGCTAGTCACTCAACAGTCTGCAGGAAATATTAATGAGTCCTCGGTGCTCAAATACAGGCCCTATTGATCATAGTCAGGAGGCAAGGTTACATCTGAGAGGTAAGCATTCTGTTTAAGAGGCTTGTTTTGGGGAAAATGAAGGACTAGTATTAGTGTACTGAAACGGCCAGTGAGGTGCCCAAAAGTCACTAGAATACTCCTGAAGAAGCCACCACTGGACTTCTATCTTGAAGTCTGTGGCATCTTTCATGCATACTGTGTATTAGACCTGAATGCATGTGATATACTTCAAATATATTTCTGGCCCTGCTCTGAAAGGAGGGTTATTGCCGCCCAAACCACTAGACAGAGCTCCTTCCTACATTGGTCTGCATCCACACTAGAGAACTGAACCATTGATATCTGAAGTGGCAGGATTGCCCCCCTGCAAGTGCCAAAGGTGCATTGCATCTACGCTAGCCATTTTGTTTCAGGTGCAGGTTCCTCCAGTGTCCACATACAACACTGCAGTGCACCATTACATTTGTACTGTGCTCTGGGTACCTATCTCATAGTGCTGCCCCAATTCCTTGAAGCACTAGCTTGTGGGAGATTTTGGAGGCCATCCAGGTGTCAAAGGCCCATAACTGCTCATCTCAGCCATTTCCTCCATATCAGTTTCTTAAAATGAAGGCATGTATGAATGGTAAAACTGTGCCGATAAATGTCTGTTGGTGACTCTAAAAAGTAGTCTCCAAGTTCCTCAGGTAGCCCGCGAGAGCTGATTGAGTGTGCGCCAGCAGTGCCTGCAGGGAGCTAGATAAGGAGACCAGCAGCTAATACAATATGTGTGGCAAGGCTCAATCCCCCTCCTCACAACCTCTGTAGTAACTGGCTCTGTGTATAGTTTCTGGACGAAGCTCACAGAATAAAGCATCACATTAAATCAGGACTACAGGCTCATGGGACCAAGTTGTTGTTCCCACTTGGAGTGAGCATCAGCGGCTAGAGCTTCAGAATGAGGAAGGAGATTTCTCTAGAGAGCTGAGCCCAACACAGCAGCACCAAACCACAAGGATGAAAATACTGTTGACTGGGGGAGTGTGATAGTTGGCTCCTGTGCAAACTGGCACTAACCTTAGATAGTTACCCATTGGAGAGACACCAGCTTGGGTTGGGAAGCCCATGGTGCATGCTTCTATGGTGAGTGTTTGTGTAATGCTGACAGACCCCAGTCATTGGCGGGTGGGATTGAATCTGGGGATCTCTGGAGCTTAGTGCATGAGTCTCTACTGCATGAGCTAAAAGCCAGCTGGCTGTTAGCTAAGGCTCATTAGTCGCTTTCTCTCTCTCTAAGTGGTCTCAGTGCCACTAGATGGGACAGAACACGACACCACGAAGGTGTGTGGGTTACATTTGCATAGCAATATCTGCTAGGTTACAATGGCATGTGAAGTAGGTAGCAAATGTGCCAGAGATTGCTGAATAACTGGGCTTCTCTAACTCTTCAGGGGCTACAGAGGAAACTCATGTGCTTGTTCTGGGCTCTCCAATCTAAACCAGGAATACATGAACCGAAAAGACCCTCGCCCCTTCTCCCCGCCACCCAAGATGATGCAAGCCTTAGTGGCCATCATGGCAAGTGCCTGCATGTGCAAGCAAAATCTACAATGCCAGACTTTTTAAAAACTCTGGATTTTTCCCGCACCACCACATTGACATTAATGGTGTCTCTATCCCTATCATGATTTGCTGTGCTCTACCACACTTGTTGCTGCTTGGCACATAGAGCCATATCTCAGTTACATGAAACCAGGGCCGGCTCCAGGCACCAGCATTCCAAGCAGGTGCTTGGGACGGCGATCTGGAAGGGGCAGCAGTCTGTGTGCCGTGAGGGCGGCACGCGCCGCCCACAGCGGCGGCAATTCGGCAGGAGCTTTCTCGAGCCGCCCGCGGCGGCCCGTGGCAGCGGCAGTTCGGCGGGAGCTCTTCGTGGCAGGTCTTTTCTTCAGCTGCCCGCGGTGGCAATTCGGCGCACTGCTTGGGGCGGCAGAAATGGTATATCCAGCCCTGCATGAAACCAGTCAAGACAGCGATATAGCTACATGCTTCACAGTTGCAGGCTGGTGGTGAGTACGCTTTCAGCAGGCATAAAGTGAAGTGGAAATGTCTATTGATACATGTGACAAATGTGGGGGTTCTGTTTAATAATTATTAATACTGTTTCTGTACCATGTATAGGGAATGTGCACTTCCATCTAGTCTAGGGGTCTGCCTGGATAACAGATCCAAGGTCAAAATCAAGGGGAGGCCCTTTCTAAGAGCTGTATAACAGCTGACACTTAAGAATCACAGAGAGAGAACCCCAGAGCCAGCTGCTTACTATCTTTAGCCCATTCTTCTAGGCAGTTTGAATTGGGAAAACCTGCCCGAGAGACCCAAAGATACATAGAAGGATTTTGTTGTTAAAGACAATTTGAGTCTGTTCAGGTCTATTCCTGTAACTCACATGGAAAGCCTGTCTCGCTTAGCTGGTGATAAAACATAGGATTAGATGAGACTAAATATGCAGGCAGGCTGGTTGCTGTTTTAAAATCTGCTAACTAAAACTGTTAAATAAAAGTCATTTGTTTTAAAGAAGATCTTGCTCAAGGTCACCGGTCACAAGTTCCCGAAGGGAGGAAACACAGGTGCCTAAACCCACTCAGACCTGCAGGGCAATAAGCAGCATGCTCAGGTCCTGGCCTAAGGCTGGAAGACTGGAGAGATTCTGTCCCAAGACAGATAAGAGCAAGAGGCTTACAGTCTGAGGGGACATGCACTCCGTGAGACCAGAAAGGGGACACAGGTGTCTCTACCCCCATAACTGTAACCATACATGACAGTGTCATCAGCAATGTGACTCCGTCAGTATCTGTCTGTTGTAGTCTGCATAAAATCTATCCATCAAGGAAGAAAAGTGTTCAATAAACTGTGGAGTTAGTAGGCTTCAAGACTCATACAAATTATGCACTGCTGGGGACTCAGGCTGCAGCACCTGAAGTCGTGACTTGTGACAGCAGACCTTGTAGTGAGCATGAGTACCAAGGTAGGCGTGCCTTGTGTATCTAGTTTGCAATTAAAAGGCGACTGCAAGAGGTTGCGGATGGATGTTCAAGATGGAGATGCATATTTGTCTGTACTGCACTTCTTAGTAATCGCATATCAGAAGTTGTCTTATGCCCTCTAATAATAATGGAAATTAAGGAAGCATGGTCCAGTCTATTTAGGAGTGCTACTGGCTGCCCCGTTGATGCTAAGCTCTCACAGAGAAACATGGGCAAGCAACTCTTGCTACCATCTCTGGTTGGCTAGGAGACTTCACCCCAGCCTGGAGGACAATGACTTGGCCTGGTATTTATGCCTTCATCACCTCTCGGCTGGACTACCGCAATGCAATACATCTGGGCATGAAGCCATCAACCCTTAGGAAACTCCAACTAACGCAGAACAATACAGTGCATCTTCTCAGGCTACCACAAGTGCATCACACTTGTTCACCATTAGTTTCCCAGAGAACACTCTGTCAAATGCAAGATCTTCTTGTCTTCAAGGCACTCCAAAGCCTGGTGACCAGGGTATCTAAAAGATCACCCAAAGCTGGGGAATGAGGACCATAGTCAACAACTCCATGCCAGGCACAACTTATTACCACAAGGGCAAAGCTTGTCTGTGCAGGCGCCAGAGCCCCCTAGGGCCGGCCCAACACTGTGGAGCCAACTCCCACAGGAACGAAAAGCCGTCACCAACCTCACCACCTTCTGCTCCACGTGCAAGGCACACTTCTTCATTGTAGCCTTCTCTAATACAAGCACAGAGCTGTATTCACATTTAAAAAGAGATAACTCCTACCAAAGCAAACCCCTACACTGTGGATTTTTTCCCTTCCTCTGCAGCATGTGGGTGCAGGTCAGTTGCCAGGATTATCTGGGTGTACCTCATTCAATCATTTCTCTGCCATGGCGGGGGCCTGGGGCCTGGGTGCACCTCGGTCCCTCCTAATCTCTGCTTGTGGCACGGCATAGTCTAATCTCCTCTGGGCTGGAATACGTCGGTCCCCTTTTGGTCATTGGGTTTAGTGTGTGAGTGCTGGGTGATGTTGGTGGCCTGGGATATAAAGGAGGTCAAACGTGTTGATCTAGTGGTCCCTTTTGGCTTTAAATGCTCTGACGTTCTGACACAATTATACCCCCTGGGGACAGAATGGGAGAAAGAACAAGCCACATGTGACAGATGTGTAGTCACGGGGCTTAATATGCTGGTGTTCAGATACTACAAGGGCAATATAAGAACTCACATAGAATAGAATTTAGTAAGAAACCAGTATCTCTTAATTATTACATCAGCAGGAATGCATATGTATCATTTTGATAGAAAGATGCCACTCCTTCCTCCCTCTCATTATCAAACTCAAAGGAAAATAGAGGTTCTATCCGTCAGGCATCATCTGTCTATTGAGGCTAAGACAACGAGTTAAGGCTCGCATCCCACTTGTTCCCATTTGGCAGCCTGCCCCCTGTCCTGCTGAATCAACATCTTTTGAAGTACATCTTGTCAGTCACAGAGAGGAAATGCTGCCTCAGGAAGTGCTGATGAGGCAATGGGAAGCAGCCATGTAGCAGGTGGACAAGGGTACAGACACAGTTCAGAAAATTAAGGCACAAACAAAACTAAAATAAAAAAGTAAATATAAACTAGCACCATGCATCCCGCATCAGGCAGTATATTATTCCCAGATTAAGACACATTGTCTGAGTACATTTTACAAGAGTGCACAGCACCTCAATCCTATAATCAATAAGCAGTACATGCTGCAGCACAAAGAACTCTTATCTAGAATACTACTTTGAATTTAGTGAATTTATTTAATCCCTGGTGCCTGCGGAGCATCAATCCTGTCTTCTGGGTTAATTTATTTATTCCAGTGATCTATTTTTAGTCTTTCAAGTGCTTGACATTTGAGAAACAGATTTTTTCCCTTCTATTAAAAAAAATCTGAATTGATGAAAAATACTGTTTAGGGAAATTATTTGTTCCATAGTTCATTCCTCACTTTTTCTCCTGAGCCATGCAGCCCTACTATCAATAGTATGGAGCTCATTCCTGAATTCTCACTGCCTGTTTATGCACATTCCTAAATCAGTAGTTGATGATCTGTGGATCTTCTCTTCTTCTCCCAATTTCATCCCCAAAAATATTCTCTGCTCCCGTCCAAAGAATTACTTCCCTTTGAGATATATTCAAGATACTGCAAAGTGTTTAGTTTGGGAGTTGTAATGAATCTACACAACGCTCTTATCTAATGGAACTTGAAATATTGACATTATTGTAACATGAACAATAGATTGAAACCAAAGGAAAACAGTGGTTTGAATTATGTGAATACGTACATTTGTTGTTTTAAAGGAAAAACAATATGAAAAAATGCTTTTACCGCCGATGCCCTGATGATGTAGTAGCTATTATAATCAGAGCAATAAAGAATGCATCCTAATGAACCCAAATGGTAGGCACTAAACATTTGATTATGGGAGAGTAGATTGAAGCTGTCTGAGCTTTAGCGACTGGCAAGAAGAAAAAAAAATCTTATCTGACCTTGATTAGATTAATGATGGCTGCATAAAAGATAGGGGGGGGGGGGGAAACATGAAAATCAAGTTAAATAAAAGCCAATTGTGTGAGAAACAGAGGGTTAATGACATTTTCTCTTTTCATCTTTCAATATTTCTCTGCATGGTTTTAATTAAAAATGCAACAAACATTGACAGAATGAACCTTCCATAGGATGGGGATATTCCCCAGACAAAAAATGTATTACCTGTCCACAGAAATATTTTTTTTAAAGGCACACAGTGCAATTGTGTTTTCCATTTCTGATTTTTTTAAAAAAAATCTTCCATACAATTTTTTCTGTGTAAAAATTATTCTGTATGAGAAGCCATTCATCGAACTGATCAGCAATGCTGTAGAAATGTTACACAATGAAATGAATGCTCTAAGTTCTGAAACATTTATTACTGGTGAAATTTCATCTGTTACACACTAAAATGACTGCAATGCACAGTGAATAAGATTCAGTTCATACTGAAATAAAGACATCAATTGAATTTATTCCCATCAAAAAAAGGTAGGAAAACTTAACGAATCAGACAAATCAACCATTGAATTAGACCCATTACTTATAAAGGTGGATACATGCACTGACTAAAATATATCAGATAATTTCTTATTAATCTAGACAAGATATCAAATTAAATACATCATTTTCAGAATCAAGGTCAATACCTAGTGAATCAAATAATTATTTCTAAAATCCCATCAATAATGAATCAAATATATAGCACAATTCTTGCAACATGTCCTGAAATAAATACATAAGTATAAATATATTGGCTATTAAAACGGATACAGCTCACAGTAGACTTTGTTTGCTTTTTAAAAGTTTTCTCTAGGAGGAGGCTTAAGTCTTGTTCTGCTTCAAGGCTTTTTTCTTGTGTCATATGACTTGACAGAAGATACCTTTTGAAGAGCATTGATGTAAATGCTTCAGATTCATAGCAATTTCCCTAACGTGGCTCTCCTGCTTTCACATCAACATGATTTGCTTAATGCTTTTACAGAAAAAAATGATGATGACAAAGCAAAGTGTTAAGGAAACCTAGAGACAAACGTAAATGAACAGTTTTAATCTCTCACTTCCATGAGCAATAAATTAATCTATACAATTAATACCAGGAGATTCAATCCTGCAGCCTTCATGCTGTCCTCTCTCAGTTTAAAAGCTACATCTAACCTTAGGCAGACATTGGGCTTGATTCACTGGTTTATCCCAGATTCTGGTAGGGTCCCCAGTGGTGGAAAATATACTGGGGGGGATTCTGAGGTGGCACAAATCAGCCATAACTTCCCATTGTCCTCTCTCTTGGGGTTTATGCATGCTGCAGGTACTCAGAGTGCTTAAAAAATAGGCAGTGCTTGTAACAAGGACACAATATGGCACGGTGTAACAGGATTACTAGAAAGAGACTTCATTGGTTTTTTGCTGGCCAAAGTCACTTGGCATTGGTCAGGGGTACAAAGGTTAATAACCCTGTCAGTTGATGTGGGTCACTATCCGCTAACTCCAGTGGCTACTGTTCCAATGCTGTTTGGGATGGGACATGGCCAGGACACTAAGGAGCAGCAGTGATTCAGTGCATCCAGACTGAATCCTTCACTCTTGGGAATCTTACAGACCCTAAGCAGATTAACATTGCTCTCCCCACTCAATGCCTTCTGGGCCTCCACGGGGAAGGAAGGGCAACCAGCATTGCCCTTTACTCATAAGGGTGATTTGAGCCCACCAGCATTCATCTCATCCTCCTCATTGTGATGTAAGATACTGACCACCCTCCTCAAACCATCTCACTATTTTATATCGGAAGAGTACTGCAAGCTACAGTAACTTAACTTCCCAAGCATCTCTAATAGTCATGCCACATATTCTAGCAACCCAGCCATGGTCTTCGCAGTATTCAATACAGTATCATTCACAGTACAAGTGATCTGGGTGGACAAACACACTGGAGAGCTCAAATAACATCTTTGAATATCCTGGCCAGTTGGGAGTTAGGATCATCAGCACCTGTATCAGTCACTCACGTAGATAATGGTCTTAAAGTATTATTGTCTAACTCTTATGTGAAAACCAGAGCCTGGGTTTTACGTTTGATAAGTGACACACTAAGAATTTGTAAGAAGCTTTTTCAGAGGTTTAATTTGAACGAGAGGGGAAAGCCTTAGCTCAGATGATTCTGAGATCAAAAAATACCTCGGTTTGAGAGAGAAGAAAGCATGAGAAAATAGAGAGGCAACACCGCAGGCCAGTGACGTTTAAAAATCCCTGTAACAAAAATCCATTCATTAGCTTTTGGTACTTTTAGGTGCAGTGGGATTATGGAGTTTTGAAGCACAGATCCTAGAGCAGTTATGTAATATGTAGATTGCAGCTGCCTCTTAATACTTTATGCGATGGGGACTTCCTTTTGCAAGGGAGGCATTATATAACTATTTCCATTCTTTTTTCATTTCCTACTAATTTCTCAGCAGGATCATTTGGCAGTTGGGTAGTCTGATGAGATAAATAAATGGACAGGAAGCCTAGCTCTGTCTGTGTCAAAGAAGATATATGGTATAGGCTCTCAGATAGCTATCTCAGAAAGGCTAAGAACAATGCAGATATTGTCCATCTCCGCCACTGTCCAGGAGTTTGTCAGGGTGCAATTCCCTTCACCGGCCCAAAGCCAGAGTTACCAGACATTATGCTGGTGAAAGACATGGCAACAGAGGAGCAAAATTCTCACCCTCTCCTCAGAGTTATAGTGAGGGGATTTAATTCATTCTCCATAAAAGCAGTTTTCCCAGTCTATAGGCCTTACCTCAGCTCACCCCAATCCATCATCGCTGCTGTACAAGGCACACAGCCAATGGACATTTTCAATTTCAGATTCAGTCTAAGTCTCTGGTCCCACGCTTGTGAAGTATCTGTGACTCAGGATGTAGCCATTCTCAGAGCATGGAAGCCAGTGGCTTTTTTTGTAACTAAGATTCAAGAACAGAAGTATATTTAAAGCCACTGGTTTTGCTCTGTAGGGGGCCTCAGCCCGTGCCACAAAAACTTCAAAGGCAGGAGATGCCCACAGCTAGGGTTGAACATGAAACTAGAAGTGCTGGCTTCAGTTGACACTAGAGGTTTCAGGATCTTAGGGCATGAAGAACTTTTCATTCCCTTTTAGTCACTTAAAATGGAAAAGATGGAGAAATAGCTTAAGATTCATTTTCTGAAAGTCTCTTTTACTTAAAAGTGCCAATTTAAGATTAAACAACCCTTTAAATAGGCTATTTATAAATATTCAGTGTTTAAAAGTGGCTGCAGAAACCCATTCACAGCAGCCATTTTGGAGTGTGGATGCTTCTTTCTCTTTGACAACAATAATATGGATATCAGCATGTTCTCCAGTTTCACAGCAGATGATGGACCAGGCATCGGCAACCTTTAGCACACGGCTCGCCAGGGTAAGCCCCCTGCGGGCCGGACAGGTTTGTTTACTTGCTGCGTCCACCGGTTCGGCTGATCGCAGCTCCCACTGGCCGCGGTTTGCTGTCCCCAGCCAATGGGGGCTGTGGGAAGGCGGCCAGCATATCTCCCAGCCCCCATTGGCCTGGAACGGCGAACTGCGGCCAGTGGGAGCTGTGATCGGCCGAACCGGTGGATGCGGCAAGTAAACAAACCGGCCCGGCCCGCCAGGGGGCTTACCCTGGCGAGCCGTGTGCTGAAGGTTGCCGATGACTGTGATGGACTATCCTCATTTGATAACTTTAATGTGTGCCACTGCAGCTCACTGAATGAAGTTGTAGCCACTTCTATGAGGTTCTAACTGTGGCCCCAGGCCTCTGAGTTTGACAGTATAATGTATTCCCCGGCAAATAAAGAAATGTTCTTGGACTGCATAAAGCCAGAGGGCTTGATTCTTTACACTAAGGCCCTGCACACTGCTCTGGCAATGGAAAGGGGACATAAAGTGGGTGTAAATGTAACAAATTAAGTCTCAGTAGGACCTAAGCATGTGATTAAAGTTAACTACATGCTTAACAGCCCACCCTTGTGGGTTGCTTTCTTGCATTTCTCTCACCCTGCCACTCCGTTTGGGGCCTCTCTGCCAATGTGTTTCTCTTCTTCCTGGCTTCCAACTCAGAGCTAGAGTGGGCTGACAAGCGCTGCTTGCTGACAGTAGAGTATTCCTTGCTCTGTTTCTTTGTGAGCAGTCCTCTAACTGGTACTCTGTTCCCTCCTCCGGATGCGGCAGGACTGGATTGACTGAGGGTGGCCAATTGTATCTGAGTCACAATGCCTCTCACAATGCAATCCTGTAGTCATGCACTAGGAGTGTTGACTGACTAAGGCCTGCACTCCTAACGGGGATGTACTTTAGTTTTCTAGATAGGCAGCCCATATTCAGGCAACCTGATTTCCTATGGAAGCATTGGAGCTGGAAATGACAAACAAGGGTGATGCTCAGAATGTCTTTCTCTTAATGACAGCCTTTTCTCAATATTTACAGTGTGTGTATGCCTTTAAAAATCTGCCTGGGTGTGTTTTTACTGTTATTGGAAGTATTTACAGTATCTGTGCTATTTTCTGTGCTTATAATGGAATAATTGCTTAAACAGTTCAATGAGGTAAATGCATGTATTTGAGCTCTGTCTCTCATTTCAGCCTAGGGTGACCAGACAGCAAGTGTGAAAAATCGGGACAGGGGGTGGGGGGTAATAGGAGCCTATATAAGAAAAATACCCCAAAATCAGGACTGTCCCTATAAAATTGGGACATCTGGTCACCCTATTTCAGTCTGTTGGACAGCCATTGGAACTGCGTGTTACTTCAGAACAAAAATCATAAGACACCCTTGCTCAGCTGCACAGGGACAAGCAAGAAGCTCACCACTTTGCATGGCTCCACAAGGACCTCATTGACGGCAGTCTCTGTGCTGGGGAGAACAGATACCCAGGGCCAGCTTTAGCGGGTGCGGGACCCCACGCGAAGAATGATGTCTGGCATAAAACCCCCCAAAAAACCAACCTCCCGCTGATTCCGGAATCGGAGGAATCAGCTTAAAGCCAGCCCTGCAGATACCACTTACCTCTGCTACCCACCCATGGTATAAGCCACATAAAGGGAGTGAGAGGGCTAAGGAGAGGACAGAGACCATAAACTAGACCCCTCTTGCAATCCTGCAAAGACCACGCTCTGGAGGTGGGGGAGGAGAGCAATCTGGTCAGTAAGCAGCCCCCCAAAAGATTGTACACTCATAGGAGCCGACTTCCGTCGGCTCCAGTGGGTGTGTCTGGGGCGGGGCCCCACAACATCGGCTGGCTTCAGGGGCGGGGCCCCGCAACATCGCCCGGCATCTAGGGCGAAGGTAAGTGCTCCGGTCACGGGCGTGGGGCTGGCAGGGAGCTGATGGTGGGTGCTGAGCACCCACAAATTTTTCCCCGTGGGTGCTCCAGCCCCGGAGCACCCACGGAGTCGGCGCCTATATAATTACACTGTCTGCAGGGCTTGAAAGCCACAACCTTGCCCTAAATGTAGCCATCAAGATGAGCTCACTTTAATACAAAAATGTAAAAAATGTAAGAGAGAGAGAGAGAGAAAGCTGATGGGTTATTACCAGCAACCTGGTTCTGTCTCACTCTGCCAACTGCAGGGGGATGTTAAACCTAGAACATACAATTAGTACTTCCCCCCAGTTTGACCACTAGACATATTATCTTCCAGGGTTATATGTAACACTGCATACTGTGCATGTGAGGCCAGATCCTCAGCTGACGTAAACCAGCAGATTTCCATGCTTACACTGATTCAGACCAACTAAGCATCTGGCCTAGCACCTGCAACAACAATTCTTTTGAGCTTTTCGGTACTACTAATAGGTACAAAACAGAACAGTGCATTCTAATTGCAGGAAGACTGACAGGACTTTCTTCTATAGAACTACTCCTAAGTATGCCCTCGGAAAAGAAAAAATTGTTATGGTGTATTTTTCCTTTCTATGACTGTTTGCCAGCAGGCTCTAAACAGATCTTGCAAAGTTCCCTCTGGGATTCCTGAGCTTAGAGAACTATCAAGGAAAGCGGCAGAGTTCAACGGGGCACAGCTGGCTTGCTCCTTATTGTCAGAACTGAATAGATTTGGATTTTATATAGCAACTTTCATTTCCCAGGTATCTCAAAGTACTGTACAAAGAAAAGAGCAAAATACTGGTAGTTCAGTGACTGTGGAAGCAAATGGCGCAGCCATTATATGCTGAACAATAGCTTACACACAGACTGGGACATTAGAACCTTTTTCATTACCAGGGGAAATGTTGGCCAGGACTCTAGGGTTATCCCAGCAGTTTTCAAACAGTGCCATTTTATCTGTAGCTTCCACTTAGACATATCCCTTAACCTTCCCTGGCTCCCCACAATTTCCTCTCACGGGCTTGTCAATTAGAACAGAGTGCAAACTCTCAACTGCCTAACACAGACCTCAGGAGTCTGCGTACTATGAAAAATCAAGGGTCTACATCCATGCAAATCACAAGGACCACATCCAGGGGCATTCACTGAAAAACAGTAAAGGAACAATCTGCACATTAGTGACTTTTTGAATATAAACATTCCCTCCACTTTTTTAATTATGACATTCCTGTCAGGTTTTCTACATTCCATCCTATTGGAAGTCAAATACCTGCTTAAGGAAGAGTTATTGCTGCAAAGGACATCATTAAATATCAAGGCCAGTTGTCTGATAATTAGCAAATTATCATTATGGGGTTAGATGGTGACTTTAGAGACAGCCCTGAGCAAAGTGCGTTGCATAAACTGCACCACCCCAAGAGAAGCAGTGTGACACAGTTGGAGATAGACCTGAGCCACAATTCTTCCCCTACTTCTTCCTTACCCCTGGACTGTGTGTGTGTGTGTGTGTGTGTGATGGGTGGGTAGTACGGCTGTCAAGCGATTAAAAAAATTAATTGCGATTAATCGCACAATTAAAAAAATTAATCACAATTAATCGCACTGTTAAACAATAATAGAACACCATTTATTTAAATATTTTGGATGTTTTCTACATTTTCAAATATATTGATGTTACTTACAATACAGAATACAAAGTGTACAGTGCTTATATTTATTTTTGATTATAAGTATTTGTACTGTAAAACAATAGTATTTTTCAATTCACCGAATACAAGTACTGTAGAGCAATCCCTTTATCATGAAAATTGAACTTACAAATGTAGAACTATGTACAACAACCACCATTCCAGAGGTCATGCATCCATGCTGATGATGGGTTCTGCTCGAAAAAAATCCAAAGCAGTGCAGACTGAGGCATGTTCATTTTCATCATCTGAGTCAGATGCCACCGGCTGAAGGTTGATTTTCTTTTTTGGTGGTTTGAGTTTCCGCATTGGAGTGTTGCTCTTTTAAGATTTCTGAAAGCATGCTCCACACCTTGTGCCTCTCATATTTTGGAAGGCACTTCAGATTCTTGAAGCCTGGGTTGAGTGCTGCAGCTATCTTTAGAAATATCACATCAGTACCTTCTTTGTGTTTTGTCAAATCTGCAGTGAAAGTGTTCTTAAAATGAATATGAGCTGGGTCATCAGCCGAGACTGCTATAATGTGAAATATATGGCAGAATGTGGGTAAAACAGAGCAGGGGACATACAATTCTTCCCCAAGGAGTTGTCACAAATGTAATTAACGCATTATTTTTTAACGAGCGTCATCAGCATGGAAGCATGTCCTCTGGAATGGTGGCCAAAGCATGAATGGGCATACAAATGTTTAGCATATCTGGCATGTAAATACCTTGCAATGCCGGCTAGAAAAGTGCCATGCAAATGTTTGTTCTCACTTTCTGGTGACATTGTAAATAAGAAGAGGACAGCATTATCTCCTGTAAATGTAAACAAACTTATGTGTGGTAGAGATTGGCTGAACAAGAAATAGGACTGCGTGGACCTGTAGGCTCTAAAGTTTTCCATTGTTTTGTTTTTGTGTGCAGGTATGTAACAAAAAAACCTACATTCGTAAGTTGCACTTTCACAACAAAGAGATTGCACTACAGTACTTGTATGAGGTGAATTGAAAACTACTATTTCTTTTGTTTATCATTTTTACAGTGCAAATATTTGTAATAAAAATAACATACACTTTGTATTCTGTGTTGTAATTGAAATCAGTATATATGAAAATGTAGAAAACATCCAAAATATTTAAATAAATGGCTTAACAGTACGATTGTTTTGAGTTAATTGCGTGAGTTAACTGCAGTTAATCGACAGCCCTAGTGGGTAGGCATTTACTTTGAGTTCGTACTCAATACCCACCACACACTGGCTCAGTTATTGTGACCAGAGAGAGAGAGAGAGCTGTAGCCAAGGCTCCACCCATTCGCATCCCTGCCCACTCCTTGCCAGCCACTTGCTCTGGAGATAGAGTAAACAAGCAAGTAGCCCCACTTATTCCTATGTCCTAGACCCAAGGTTTTGGTAGCTTGTGTAGCTATATAAGATGAGTTCTTACTCCCTCTTATTCTCTCACATGGGAGCACAGTCCAAGTCACAATTTAGCCCATGAAGAAGCTATTTTAGGATTGTTGACCTATAAACATTTACAGCATGTGCCCTGCTTTTCTGAATCTGGTTGTGGCCTAAGTTAAATGCAGAAGCAAAACCTGAATCATTCATTTAATTTAGTACAGAAATCATAAGCAAAGCACTACAGTACCTGGTGAAGGATGCAGTGATTTATAATTATGGATAATACAACTAATCAGTACTAATCAACATTTTATGATCTTCACTTAATATTTAATATAATGTTAATTATAATTGCTTTTGCTATAAATTGTGCAAAATACTTGATATCATTTCTGTTTGGAGTGTATCTCATATAACATGTAAAAACTCATAGGGTATAAATTATATGTGTCGTTTGGGCTACACATATAATTGATGGCTGATAATATACACTACAAAAGCAGTTTATGGCACACAGGTGTTCTGCCACCAGGGGGAGCTTTCGTCTCTAAATTTCTTTGCACTCTCCTGCTTGATTCTTCATTCTGAACAGTGATGTTAATTAAGTAGTGGTGAGTCTGAACATTATTAGAATGGAGTTTTGATCATGCATAAGTACCTTCCAGCTACAAACAAGGAAAGTTCATTTAATTAAAGACAAGTTTAGTGTAAGTTAATATAACTGCAGTTCAATGAATCTGAAAGTGTAGTAAGAGGCTGAAGGAAAAAGTAAAATAATCTGGATGAAACATACAATCAATCCATTTCTGTATATTCAGAGCTTCTAGTTTGCTAGTTCTGGCTTTTCGGGGGGATCAATTTGTAGAGGTCAGTTAACACAGAATCTGAAAGGTTTTGATTACCTCACTGAAACTGTGACACTTGAGAACATTTTACCTACTCGGCTCTCTTCTCCTCTCTTGCTTACCAAAGCTCTTTAACCTGACAGATTTGGAGCTCTTTCGATGAGCATCCACCACCTTTAAGATT
Source organism: Chelydra serpentina (assembly GCA_037349315.1). Classification (NCBI taxonomy): domain Eukaryota; kingdom Metazoa; phylum Chordata; order Testudines; family Chelydridae; genus Chelydra; species Chelydra serpentina. The sequence continues at coordinate 16,221,314 of JBAIAC010000028.1, read as the reverse complement.
TTCAGTTTCCCAGTGAGTGATTTTTCCTGTAGGAGGTGGGGGAAGAGATCCCCCTAAGATTTTTAGTGCAATACTCAGGCATATCACAAAATACATAACCTGCTAGATCCTAAGATACCCTGCAATCCTGTTGGTTAAGATTTGAAGCCCACATTGCAATTCCAGGTAATTTACAAACAGTTCTGAATCTCTGACCAGTGTAACCTAGAGAGATAGCATGAGGGAAATAGAATAGGACATTTTACTATCTATCAGAATCTGGATATAAGGACATAGTTTTAAAAACAGTATCTTTTTAATTACTGTTAATTAATCATGATGTTTAGAATCAGCGCGCATCCTCTTTTAGCATCTAGAACGTCTAAAATATACATAGAAAATCTGGATGTTATCCTACTAAGAGGTCATTTTACTTTCTTTTTTTAAAAAAAGATGATAGAGGTATTTATACAATATACACTTACTGAGTTTCTTCATTCATTAACTTGCTTGGTCAGTTTCAGCAGTCTTACAAACTGTGTACAGACTCCTTATAGACAGGAGGATCTACCACTTTAATCTTCAAAGTGTATGGGTCATTATAAAGAAAAGCAATGCATAAAGAGAAACATCCTTATAACATTATGGATCTAGCCTTGGAGTATATAAAATGGTTACAGTTAAGATGCTGCACAAAATTCTCTGTTTGAATTATGTTTCCCCTCTACTGCATATTGTAGTCTAACTTTTCAGAGCTGAGAACCTAAAGTTAGGCCTAAATACATATTTAAAGACCTAAATAAAATTACCTGATTTTCAGAGCTATTGGGCACTCACAGGTGCCACTGGCCTCTGAAGGATCTGTGGGTGCCCTGCACCTATAACAATCAAGCCACTGTTATTTTCATGTCTAAGTATGGACACAGTCTTGGGGCCCATTTCAGTCAATGGCAAAACTTCCACTGTTTATCATGGTCAAGAATTTGACCATTTGACATCCCTGTTTCATAATGTTGTCCTATAGTTTTTATTTCTTTTTGCTGCAATGGCACATCAGCATTCTTGTTTCAATAGGAATAAATGATAGGCTTCCTGTTAAAATTACTGAACAAAATAGGATGGTCATAATAAAACCTATGGTATCAAGGATAGAGTAAATGTTATTTCACTTAACAGAGAGTTAAAATATGAAAGAGCATTGTTAAATCTGGGTTGATTAGTTGGTCCACTAAGTGGAACAGGTCTGAGACCATGATTCTGCAGATGTGAAGGCAGAGAAGCAGATTGTCATAGCTTCTGTTACTACAGAGGCATAGACCTACAAGACATCTATGTGTTGTTGGTAGATGGATTCAGCGCAAGTTGTGCATCATCAGTGTTCTTGTCTTCTCACTATGTGCTAAATATGACATAGTTTGTTGGTGAACCATGGTGATCTTTACAATCAGTGTGGTGATAAGGTTGATTTATGGCCATCGTGGTCATGAAGTGATCACACTGTTCTACCACCTCATTGGATCCTTGATCATCTTGTAGATAGTTTTTTATTTAGCTTTTGTGGGACATGATGAACTTAAAGCATTCAAGAAATTCTGTAGGTGAACAAGCTTTGAATATTTATTTCTCGGTGAGATGGAGAGAAGGCCATTGTCATTTCCTGAATGAGGAATCCATATCTTTAGTCAAACTCTCAAGTTATATTAGATGAAGAACCAGTGTCATAGCCTGGCTTTGGGAAGGGATCAATGACATCTCAGAAGGTTGGGAATGTTATCAATTAATAATAATAAAAAGGGCCGAATCTTCAGTGTAGCTCCATTGCAGTCAATGGAATTGCACCAATTTATACAGAACTGAGATCTGTCTTGGAGATTTTAAAGGAACATTAATCTAGAATGTTAAAATTTCTCAGGATAAGAAAATTAAAAAAGAACATTATGATGTTGCACTCCATATGCTTTATGAAAATATGCTTGGAATGTGAATATAATGTAACTGGAATATGCTTTATGCAAAAGGTCTCTTGCAAGCTATCATTACAAAGGTTATAATCTACTGACTGTGTTCATCCTATTTGTATGTATGTATCATTCTTGTAGCTAAAACTAGAAATATGAAGTGAACTCTGAGGTCCTATTGTAATTATGCAAAATGTGGGCAATTAATGGTGGTTTGGAATCTTGATGGATCCCATTAACTAGAACAATTGGTTGTAGATGGCTCTGTTTACTTGAAGTGACAAAGGGTCCTGTGGCACCTTATAGACTAACAGAGGTATTGAAGCATAAGCTTTTGTGGGTCAATACCCACTTCTTCGGATGCAAGCAGTGTTTACTGTAAGCCTTCCTGTATATGTGTGTGCCAGCGAGTGGGTAATGAAGTCTCACAGGACATGTGAACAGTCACATTATACTGAAATCCATCTTAAACCTGGTGCTTTTCCATTTAGAAAGAGGGGTGGGAACCCACAGAGAGACAAAGGATTCCCGCCTTGTGCCAAAGCTATAAAAGGAGGTGGAACAGAATAAAGGGGGATGCCAGTCACGAGAATCCCCTAGTTACCACCTGGGCTGGAACTGACAAGAACTGTACCAGGGAAAGGATTGGGCCCAGACTAAGAAGGAGTCTAGTCTGTGAAAGAAGCTTATTGGGACATCTCTGAGGGTGAGATTTACCTGTATTCAGTTTCTTCTTAATGTATTAGGCTTAGACTTGTGTTTTGTTTTATTTCACTTGGTAACTTACTTTGTTCTGTCTGTTATTTCTTGAAGCCACTTAAATCCTACTTTTTATACTTAATACAATCACTTTTGTTTATTATTAAACCCAGAGTACGTGATTAATACCTGGGGAAGCAAACAGCTGTGCATATCTCTCTATCAGTGTTATAGAGGGCGGACAATTTATGAGTTTACTCTGTATACGCTTGATACAGAGTAAAACAGATTATTTGGGGTTTGGATCCCATTGGGAACTGGATGTCTTGGTGCTGGAGACAGGTAACCTGCTGAGTTTTCAGTTAAAGCCTGCAGCTTTGTGGGCATGGTTCAGACCCTGAGTCTGTGTTGCAGTGGAGTAGCGTGTCTAGCTCAACAAGACAGGGTTCTGGAGCCCCAAGCTGTCAGGAAAAACGGGCTCAGAAGTAGTTTCAGCACATCAGAGACAGTCCCAAGGGGGTCTCTGTGACCGAACCTGTCACAAACATCTTACAGGATTTTCTGCTATTCAAATCCAACTAGTTAGGACTCTATTGCTGTGTGATGTCCATCCATGACAGCAGCAACTGCATGAATTTAGGGATGTAGACTTCATGTCCCTCCCTGCTGAACTTTAATAGAGTCATCTGCCTGTGCTAGTTGATTCACTATATGGAAAACAAAACACAACTTTAGTTATGGAGCTACAAATGCAACTTTATCTGAGTGCTGTAAGATGCATGGCCTCTGAATAGTTACAGAATATGGGACATAAAGAGTTAATAAAAGCGCTCCCATGTTGAGGGAAGACTTATGAACTAAAGGACATCTATTGGACTTTTTAGGTAATTTTCATTGATGCAATAGAGATTAGGGTGGCAGCCAACCGCTAGAGAGAAATGCTGCAGTGTCTAACAGAATACTTATTTAACTAAAGAGAGGAAGTTTGCCCAGCTTCTGGACATGTTATAAACAGAGACAAATTCTCCAGTGCTTTTGTGGCACTTTTACCTAAGCTATGGTTTTTCTTACCCTTCTCTCCTTCTGTCACCTAAAATCTCTCACGCCCAGTTATATTCTTCTTGAAGCCTATATTTTAGTTCATTATTACTAGAGCTGAATGAATAATTTGAAGTGAATAATTTATCCAATGAATTTTACCTCACCTCCTTTTCAGCTTACAATTTTCTTGGATGCATTCATTATTCACAATTATTTGCTGAATGATTTTGGTAAATAATTCTCTATCTATAGATGGTTCTCAAGCAGTTTGTTGCAATTATTTAACATTCAAATTCAAGTTGTGTTGTTTAGTTATGACTGGGTACATGGGTCATGAGGTATTTTTTTCTGTTCCTTAATGGGAAAAGTATCACTTCTAGAATCTTGTTTCTGGTGTGGGTAAGCCCAGTGATGGGTAAATTTTACTGCCAGGGAATATCCTCTAATAGTCACTTAACATTCAGTCTCCTAGGCACATCATTACATGGCACCCCACCTGCCCCATGGCAACTCCCATACATGGAGTGGCAGAAAACCTCCCACCCTCCCACAGAAATAGAGACAGTAGCTGGGGCATTAGGAAGAGGTCCCCGCTGCTCCTTATCTGGTAGCAGAGGGTCCCCAGTACTGACCTCAGCAGCCAGGATGTATCTTCTTGCTGGAGTGAATGGGTGGGTCAAGACTACTGCACTTTTCTCCTCCTGCCATATACACAGTCTGCTGCTGCGGGGAGGAGTGTTGGTGAAGTTCCCCAGAGCAGTGGGTCTTGGAATTAACACTTCATTGAGATTTACTGAGGCAGTTCACACCTCTCAGAGCTACTGTTTCAGGCTGTCTGCAGATTCAGGCAGATATTCCTCTGTCAGTTACACTCAGGTCACATTTTCAAGCTTTTATTCACAATTGAGAACTAGAAACCTTTTAAAAATATGAAATCTTAAATCACTGGTGTAACCACGACTCCACAAGCCAGGGCCCAAGGCATGGACCTAGATAGTGCCTATGCCTTAATCCAGCTCTGCCTATGAATGTTCCTGTCAGTAAACACCTGGGTCAGAATGTCCATGGGAAGTGAATACAAATCCAGCTAAAGTGAATTCAAGGTTTTATTCCAGGGGACAGTCACTGAACATTTTTCGGGGGGTTGCTCAGCTCTAACTGTTACCAAAGAAAAAACATTCATTTCATTACATATATTCAGTGTATTTCAAAATCTTTTTGTCACCTCTAACTAATTTTCCATAATAGGAAAAATCTTGCTGGCTTTGCTGCTATAAAGTATGGCCATATGAGGAGAAGGCAGTGTTTTTAAACTGGTCAGGAGTGGATTGCCTAAAACCCTCTCTCCAGGCCGGAAAGACCTAGTTTTTCACAGCAAGTTAAACACAACTTTACTAAATAAACTCAAGAAAACTGAAGGTTTCTAGAAATATTTCATCCTAAATTGGACAAAGCAGCTATATGACAGATACATTGTAAAAGTAACTGTAGAAATATGGTGCAGAGACAGTCTGGATGCCTGATTAAAAACACAGCAGCTTCCAAAAACAGCTTTGCTGACATGCCCAGCATCTAATTTCTTACCTCGGTTCTAATTTTCATACTTTTTTTTTCAGTTCGGTTTATTCTTGCTGCTATTAATCTCATACGGTGTTTCTCCAGTTCAAAAGGTTAGGTCTTCCTTATTTCTTATTGAAGCCATCCTTTATACACACTGTCATAAGCTTCCTTTCCCCCATTAGCGGGGTTGCAGGTGGGTGTAGTTTGAAGGAGGATTGAAAGTAAGTGTTGTTTTGGTGGGAGGTGCTGCTTGTTGCCAGCTCTAGGGAAGACAGGTGTAGCTAGGTGAGGTCTCTGGCTGCAGTAAATGAGTTGAATGTTTTGATAACGTGATCTTGCCTCATTTCTTTTAAGAGCCCTGATGCTACCCTATGAAGTATGCTGCAAGGCCTTTTTTGGCCAGCCATGCTCCTAGAATCTCCCTTTAAAAGGATTTTTCACTTGGGAGGGGGCATGCAAAAGTCTTGTTTGCCCTGCTTAGGGTGAGATAATGTGAATTCCTGAACACAGCCCTGGAGGCCCTATCCCATCTCCTTTCCTAGTCTTGGATCACCAGCCCAATGGAGGTCTCCTTGCAGGGTCCTGAGAAGCAGAATGGTTCTCCAGAGGTGGCTGACAACCGCACTCTAGCCCAGGACCTTCTACATGACAAATATAGTGGGAGAAACCAGGAAGGTGCAGAGAAATGGCCAGGTATTGACACAAAGGAGAAGGGCCTCTGAGGCTGGCTGGTGTTGTGTTGTGGTGCAGGCAGGAGTAAGGACCCCACAGAGCCACGTGAGGTTTCAACAAGGTGAACTACTTTATTAGACCCCACTCCCCGGTGCCGCTCTTGGGGGCCCAAGTCCTTCTGATCGAGGCACAGCCCGTGGACGGTGTGAGGCCGCTAGCGGCCCTCGGCGCGCCGGGACGGGGTCTTCTTGGAGTCGGGTTGCTTGGGAATGCAGCCCAAAGCTGGTGGTAAACTCCATCTAAGGCTAAATACTGCCACGAGACCGATAGTCAACAAGTACCGTAAGGGAAAGTTGAAAATAACTTTGAAGAGAGAGTTCAAGAGGGCGTGAAACCGTTAAGAGGTAAACGGGTGGGGTCTGCGCAGTCTGCCCGGAGGATTCAACCCGGCGGGTTATGACCTCAGATCAGACGTGGCGACCCGCTGAAATTAAGCATATTAGTCAGCGGGGGAAAAGATACTTTATTAGAGACAACCTGCAGGCTATACAAATAGTCAGCATTGCCTCCAGGTTTCGTGAGACTTTCTGGATGAACCCTTTAAGTGTCTACCAGCACATCTCCCCTCTTGCAGATTCAAAATCACTTATTAACCCTGACTAGCCCCAAGTGGCCTAGCTCCAAACTCTCCAAACTCTAATGGAGGCCAGTGGCTCTCAACCTTTCCAGACTACTGTACCCTTTTCAGGAGTCTGATTGGTCTTGTGTAGTCCAAGTTTCACCTCACTTAAAAACTTGGGCTTCGGCTTTAGTCCCACACGGCAGGGCTTGGGCTTCAGTGTTCTGCCCTGGGCACCAACACCGGTCCTGGCAATCCTGTTAAAACGAACTCACCCACAGTTTGAGAACCACTGTTACAGTATATAGAACAGTATAAACAAGTCATTGACTATGAAATGTTAGTGTGTACTGACTTCGCTAGTGCTTTTTAGGTAGCTTGTTGTAAAACTAGGCAAATATCTAGGTGAGTTGATGTACCTCAAGGGATACACGTGCCCCTGGTTGAGAACCACTGGGCCAGATTACCTGAACCTCTGCCCACTGCCACCTAGCTGTGGGGAGCCTCAGTAAGCAAAGTTCTGCCAAACAGATTTAAAACCCGAGAGCTAGCAAGAGCCAGCAAATCTGTGGTTTAAAAACCCTTATTTTATTCATTAAAGTGCTGCCAACATAGGTTATTTTATCATGTACAGCACATATTACAAATGATTTCCCTTGGTTTGAAATGGAAGCTGGCGACACTTTGATAAAGGGTATAACAGTTTCCCCTGCAACTCTTTGTCCATCTTGTCTATTTATATTGCAAGTTCTCTTGGGTATGGGCTCTTACTACGTATGTCTTTGCATAGTGACTAGCACGCTCAGAGCCCAATCTTGGTTGGATTCTCTAGCTGCTACTCTAATGTAAATAATAATAATAATAATAATAATAAATAAATGTCTGTCTAGTTTCACTGCCTCTGTGCTGACATCTAGCTAGGTAATATTTTACAGTAAAGCTTCTCAGAGTATCTCAAAAGATATCCTAATGTCTTCCATGGTTAAAGTACATTTTAGCAGTGCTATTTTTCCTTCCTTTGCATCTGTGGAAGCTCCCTTCTTGCATGTGGCTGCATTGTCAGGATGTAAATATGTTTACTTTGGTGCCAGTGGGACCTACACTTAAATTATACATCCGAAGAGGCTGGGAAGAATATGGCACCCCCAGTCCAAAGCAGAAGGTCTGCAATGGCAGGCAACCCCAGGCCAAAACACAAACAAATTATAATCAGTTGAAGCTGCCTCTTCAGCACTGCAGGGCGAAACAGCTGGCTGGTGATTCACAGCAGTGGAGGGTGCATTAAATCTTGATTTCTTGTTGCCAGTGAGTGGTTCAGCATGTGCTCACTGAGATTTCCGGTCAATGATTCAGCTGAGGGATAGATACAGGTGTGAGCAGGCTTCTGTACACAGAGTGGGAAATCCCTGTGGCCTGATTCAGTGGAAAGAGCACAAGGCTGGATTCCATTCCTCTCTCTGCCACTGACTCATCATGTGACCTGATTAAAGTCACTTAACCCCTCTGTGCATCACTTTCCCCATCTATAAAATGGGGATAATGATGCTTACCCACATTTGTAAAGCACGTTTAAATCTATGAATGTAAAGTGTTATTTATGTGTTAAATATTATTGTTGCTGTTTTAGTCTGTTGCCACTGAAGGCAAGGTGCCCATTCACTTTAGTTTAAGCAGGACTAGGCTGCTGGCCGATTTATTGTAATTTCATGTTAGTGCATTTGTAATCTCACTACTGCCTCTATTAATTTTAGAGGTTAGTCTGTTAAGGCTTTACTATTTCATTGTTTCTCCATATGTGATGTATGTAGCATTATTAAAACAAGCATAGATTTCAGAGTCTATGATCGTACACAGACGTATGACTACAAAAAGCATGTAAGCTAAAAAGGGAGGTGACTGCAAAATAAATTGAAAATGTTAAATATCAGCCGAGGGGAAAAAAAAGGAGAGTGAGGCACATTTCACATAAATAGCAACTGAGAGCATTAAGCAAATTCAAACAAAATCCAGCCCGTTAGGAGACAAAACAGACATTTTGGTAGCTAAGAGTGTTTAAGTACAGAGCTGCCAATTTTGTCAACAAAAATTCCGCACATTTATTTCCTAAGCACTCAAGGAAAATGCTTGATATATTATTGTGCCAGATCTAAAGGGGCCGTGTAATTGAAAATTCTTTTTCCTTTTCCCTTGCTGACAACTTGTTTGACTGCACAGAACAGAAGAGATACAGACAGGTCTTTGACGTCATTTGCCACGCTGCAGGTAAGAAGCAAATCTAATGCTGATTAGATGCTAAACTACGCATACACTATTCTGCAAAGGAATTTCACTTTTATATGATCAGTCGTTTGATGTTCTGCCTGCATATATGTGTGTGTGTGTGTGTGTGTGTGTGTGTGTGTGTTCAGCTATAGCCCAGGGTTTACAGCAGATGGAACACAAGTGCAATATTAGCACTTGTGACTTCATTTCTCTCCATAGAGAAATAGATAAAATATAATCTCTCTAAAATGCTTTTACTTACTGACTTCCCAGCAAAAGCTGTAACACTTCTATTTCCCAGTCACTTTGATAGTCTGGGTTTACAGGACAGAAACTTTTTGAGGAGTTTGATGTTTTAAACTTCTTACAGTTCTGCCTACTAAGTCATAAAAGATGGATTTACCACTTCTGTATAATTTCTTTCTAAAATTAAAAAAGTTGTCAAATCAATGCCTCCTCCAATTACGCTGAAGATGCCTCAGCGCTGATTCACTGGTTTTTATCCCTGTAAAATAGGAGGGTCCATTACATGACAAAATGTCAGCTGCAATGTTTCACTGGGACTGAATGAAACGTTTAGAGCCACAGAACAGCAACAGCAACAAAAGCCAGAATGTGCACAAAGAAAGAAATGACGACTTGCTGTAGAATATTGCAAGGTCAGGATTTAGAAAACAGATCTTCACTATAATGCTACTGTATTCTTTGATGCCTCAGCCTTTTTTTAGGTTGATTTTTGATGTTTGCATTTGGTTGGAACAGAATAGTTTCAAGAACTGGGGATCGTTCTGTTCCAGCAACCTCCTGTTTACAGCAGAAACAGGATGCATCAAAAATCTTCCACATATTTTTTGCAGTTGCACAATTTCAGCTGGGGGTGGGATATTTGCAACAAAATTAAATATCTGACTATGTTTGCATTTCATTGCAAATTCAAATTGTTCCCCTTTGTGTATAATGTGTTAGCTGCTTGTCTTTAGTGCCAGGTGATAATATTGTAACACCATTTAACAATTAATATTTTGTTGTTGTTGTGATTGATGTTTTATTTTAAAAAAGAGACATTCAAAAGAAATTTTAAATCCCTTTTTTGGCTATCAAGTCCTTGGACCAAACACAGGATAGGGCCTGTGATATACACTGTGAGAGCCTGACCCAAGTACCAAAGCCATTCAAGTCAGTGGAAGGACTCTTAATAACTTCCATATTGAACAAACCTCATCCACGAGCACCAATTTCAGAAGGGGGATGCTTTAAATCCAACTGAACTCATGTGTCCATTGAGGTAACGCTGAGGAATTTCATTATGCCAACAGATTTACCTCCACAAAGTGCTGCTCTTTGTGTAAAAATAGTGTAAAAGTGGTGGTTTGCTGACATTTTGGGCAGAGTTATGGGCAAAGTTGGCTCTTCTACACTTTCACTTTGTTATGGCCTGAAATAATTTTCTCTCAGTGCTTTTACTACTCTCTTAATCCTGAAGATAAGGTGCCACTTGGACATTTTCAGTGGAACAGTCAGAGAATGTAGGTCAAAGGCAAATATAGAGGGTTTTGAGATTCAGGTGCATCTCTTTTTTGTTTTCCTGCTTACTGAACTATCACAGAGAATGCAAAGTCTATAAATCAGAGTGGGAATTGAGAGACATGGGTTTGATTCCTATCTCAGTTGCTGCTTGACATTGAGCAAATCATGTAACTTCTCTGTGTGCCAATTCCCCATGTGTAAAATGTGGCCAATCAAACTTTCCTACATCACAGGGATGTGGTGAGGTCTATTTCATTGGTTGTAAAATGCCTTGAGCTCCAGTGATGGACAGCACTAGAGAAGTACAAAGTATTATATTATGGCTTTATCTCTTTGATCTTCCTTCTCCGATTTACCTATTTATTTATTTTCTGGCAAGTGACATCGATAATCTCACATTTCCCTCACACAGGAAGGCTGGGATTTTGTTGTTTTAAGCAATTGCTGGCATTTTAACAGGCCTTTTAGAAAAGATGACCCTGACCTTTTTCCTTGAGCCATTATATTACAATAGTCCGCCACTGTCAGCAGTGGAAGGGTTAATCACAAACGGTGTTTAAAGATAGCCAGTGCTATCCAGCCAAGAGGTGGTGGCAGCTAAGTTAAAGGGAGAGAATAAATGCTGCATATGGGTTAGAATCTGGCTCCAGAGCCCCCTTCCTGAACTGGCCTGCCAAGTAACTGCCTCAAAGGGCTCCAGAATGATAACAAGGTTTTTAATCAGCTCGTACTTTTTTACTGAAAACATAATGTGCAGTCCTTGAATTTTGTGGCTCTGAGGGTAATTATGCAGCTCCAGTTGTTGCTTCTGGAGTCTAGTTAAAGAATAATGTGTGTGTGGACCCAGATCCTCAGTTGGTGTAAACCAGCATATTTCCATTGACTTCAAAGGAGCTCTGCCACTTTATACCAGCTGAGAATCTGGCCTTGAAATTCTACCTTGCGACGGCTAGGGACGGCACTGTGTTATTTTACAGACTTTCCAGGGACTGCAGAGCTATTAGACTCTTTTGTGCCTTTGCTGAGGGAGGCAAGTGATGATGGATTTCTTGACAGTTCCAGTGAAATCTTCTGGTTGGCAGATTTTACCGAGAAAGCCCCTGACCAACAGGTCTAGTCAGTTTGCAAAACAAGGCACATGTGTCTAGTTGCCCTCGTTGACCAGTGTGAGGATATTAGGTAACATTTTAGCTTTTAGCTCATAATATGCCAAGCTACACATCTCTCTGAATGCAGGAGGATATATGAAGTTAAGTAAATACCACATGGTTACTAAAAGGAAATTAGTCCGAGGTTTAACGTTAATTCTTCCCGCAAAAACCCAGTATTTATTGTAAGGATTTGCTGTGAGGAATTCAGAGGTTCATTCAAGTTCTCTCCTGCCATTTGCTCCTCAGATTGCTTCCATTGATATGTGGTAAATTTGATTTGTTTAGTATTTCCAGAACTTTAGCATTTTTGAAGCCAGCCTATGCCAATAGTGACCCAAAGTTGCCACCATCTCATGGCTATTTGGGGGCTTTGGGGGCACATATTCGTGGTCTCATCCCTTTTTACTGTATAGTTGTGCATATCACAGAAAACACTATTGTAACTGCCTCTAACTGGAGACCTGGCTAACCTTTTGATTAGAGGTCAAGGACTGAATGGACATGGAAAATGATGTATTCTTTGAGCCCTAGAGTTGGTCTCTCCAGGTCACTATTGAAGCAATTAGATCTCCGGAGTATGTGCTGAGAAGGGGGCCTGCTACTTTAAGACTGATATGTTCAACTGTGAATGCTTACAGGGAATTTTGCAGAAAGTTTGTGCTCGTGTCTGGGTCTTGCTGCTTGGCAGGTGAGTGCCTACCCTTCACTCTATTCATTGGTTAGACACTTATTTTATGATAGAAATTGCTCTTTGCTAGAAAAATAGACAAGTATGTGTGTGGTTTTGATGTGGCTGCATAGTGTCATTAGTTTAACAGGCAACGGGAGTGAGGGGGACTCTCTGTAGCTCAGGGTATATGATATGCCTGCAGGGATGTATATTATACAGTCACTTACTTTAACCTCATCCTGGTCGCCTAAGGTTTTAGACACACAAGAACCATAGTCACTAAAATTAGAATGTTCACAGTCTGTGCCAGGATTGCAAAGGGCGAGGGTGAAAATTCAGAGGAAGTATTGGAGATGGCACAGGAAGCACCAGAAGGAAGATAAATGGCTCAGGACTTTACTAATGGGCTATGAAGCTCAGCTCAGCAGCAACTGAAATTCTTTGATTACTCTCCAAATGGCCTATGTGAACTACGATAATTGCAATTTATTTTATGTTGCATTCTCCATATACAGCTCCACACAACGCTTTACAGAGAGAGCCGTCCATAAGCGAAAGAGAAAAGGAAAGTAAAACTTGAGAAGAGAAAGGTGAAACTTAATAATCAAAAGGTGATACAAGCATAGGGACATCCTGCTTTTTTAGACAGGGCTAGATTATATGACAGTTACCAGGTGAACTGCACCTATGATCTCTCCTCTAACTGTTAGTTGTCTCTCAGGGTGGAATCACATGATTCTCTTACTGTTAGACCAGACCTTAGGTTACAGTGCCCTGCGTACCAATTTATCTCAGCAAGTCTGACTTATATCCCTTCAGTTCTATTCTCTCTGAGGCACTGACAGTGATCATCAGTGACCCGACAGCCTCTTTTAAAGCAAAGTATTATTTATTTAGAACAAAAGCATTTAATAGGAAAACAGATCCTAAAACAATACAACAGACCATGTACATGTCCAGATTACTGGGTGTTTAGCCATTTTTGCCATGGGGACGCTGGTAGTAGTAGCTCCCTATAGACTCTTATGCAGAGCCTCTCTCTGAGTCTGTCAGCCTGTCTCCCTAGACATCTTCTCCGGCAAGTGCCCCTCTTCTCCTTAGAAGGATTTTTAAACTCTTTCGTGTTCTTTTGATCTTTGGTGAAAGGAGGCAGGATCCTTTAAGCTAACAGCTAGCCCTAGTGTCTTTCAAGTGTGTGCTGGGGATCCTATTGTGTTGCTTTCCTGTTAACTCTTCCCACAGCCCCCTGCTAAGTTAGATCAATACAGTCATACAGGAAATATTAATAACCCACCATAATTTTACAGTAACTTTACCTCGCTGACCAGGACACTTACAATATTCATATCATTTTTAAGAGCAGGTTAGACAAACACCTGTCAGGGATGATCTAGATTAGTGGTTCCCAAACGCGGTCCGCAGCTTGCTCAGGGTAAGCCCCTGGCACGCCGGGCTGGTTTGTTTACCTGCCGCCTCCGCAGGTACGGCTGCTCGCGGCTCCCACTGGTCACAGTTTACCGTTCCCGGCCAATGGGAGCTGCGGGAAGTAGTGCGGGCCAGCGCGCTGCTTCCCGCAGCTCCCATTGGCCGGGAATGGTAAACCGCGGCCAGTGGGAGCCGCGAGTGGCCGTACCTGAGGAGGCGGCAGGTAAACAAACCGGCCCGGCGCGCCAGGGGCTTACCCTGAGCAAGCTGTGGACCGAGTTTGGGAACCACTGGTCTAGATAATACTTAGTCCTGCCATGTGTGCAGGGGACTGGACTAGATGATCTCTCGAGGTCCCTTCCAGTCCTATGATTCTATGGTTATACACCGGTATTCATAGATAAATACATAATAGCTCCTCGTCTGTCACACACATTATAAACTCTAATAATATTTGTAAGTGAATGCTCAGTAAAAGGCAATTAAATCCCATGCTTCTGGGTATAAGCTGATTGCTGCAAGGTTCAGGAAGGAATTTTTCTCCATGCACACCATTGCACAATGGCTTTGTGATTTATGTTTTCCACCTAAAGCAAGGCCTTAGTTATAGGCCACCAGGGAAAGGATGTTACCTGTCTGCTGTGTTTTACTCAAATAAAGAAATTCCAAGAGAACCCAAGAAACTCAAAACCTCATTTTAAAAGGGGGGGTATTTGTCCAGCTGTCATGCTCTCCCCCTCTACTCAGCTTGATACAGGCAGATGAGGCATTACGTAACCCATGTACAAAGTACCGCTCAAGAGCTATACATCGCCTTATATTGTTAGCATACTTACTGAGGGTTAGATTCTGATTATATTGCACCAAATAGTACCAATCAGATTAGTTGAGGAGAAAGGTGCTTCTAAACATGAGAAAAGGGTATCAGACTCTGGCCTTACGTGCGTTAAATTGTTAAGAGGAGATAGAATAGCAGCTCATCCCCAGTGTTCCATCATATGTTTAACAAACAGAATACAGAAGAGCAGATGAGAATTTTACAATGGTGGCTTTGCTCTTCAACTGGAGTAGATAGTTTGTCATCCTAGCATCTCTCATGGACCCTCCTAGTTGCAGAAAATATGCAGTCAGTGAAAATGGCTAATGAAGATCATGCACAAACAGCCGAGTGCTTCTTTAAAGCCATCATACTTAAAATAATCCATCTATCAGGAATGTATATTCATATGCAAAATGTAATAAATGCGTGACAGAGTTTTCAATATAAAGTTATTTATTTATTATTGCAGTATGAGAAATTAAATTGGGAATTCTTAAAAATAAATGAGAGATCTCAGAAATAAAAAAACCCAAGTCAGAGGAGGCCACCAACCTTAAAGCTACATTTTTTGCCATATTTTCTTAGTGCCTGGTACTGAAGCTAATGTGCAGTGCATATGATAAGAAGCTGCCGTGTAGCATGCCATCATTGCTACCTAAAAGCAAATGAAACTGGCATAAATAATTGTGCTGTAGAAAGCCTTTCTGTTGCACCTTGCCTATCACTGACAATTTACATATCTTAGGAAAACCTTTGTCAGCTTCTGTCATTTCTGCACTATTATGTGCCTTTCTGGATAATTACCAGTTAATGTGAAAAAGCAGATGGAAAAAACCTTGAAATTTCTGATAGAGAATCCTCAAACCTCTCCCCTTATCTGTGCACAGCAGCTTCCTGATTTCAAAAGAAGTTTGAAAACCTTTGTTAAAAATGTCCCTGATTCCCAGTTTGAATGAACCAAATGACATTCAGCTAAAATTATTCAGCTTTTTCCACAATTAAATTCCATTATCGTGAACTGTCAAAGTAAAATGGAAGGTCTCTTAACTAATGTGTCGGTTGTTTGGTTGTATTTTTCGTGGTGCGTTTTGTATAAAGCTGTGTGAAGTAGAAGGAGGATAAACAATAACTGTAATTTTGCATCAATGAGTAGGGCATTTTTAGACCCTTCATTATGGGAATGTGTATGGTGTGTTTTGTTTTGTTTTGTTTTTTTAATTCTTCTTCCTGAAAACCCCCCACTGAGACTGATTGGATATTTCACCAAACTTAAGGAATGGTGAGTAGTGACAGTTTGGTTTTTAGTCCAGCAAATGATTTGTTTATAGGTTCCTCATGAATGCTAGGCATTGGACAGTCTCAAGTATCTTTCCTCTTTCTTTAATGACGAAACAGCAACAGCAGCGCATAGAAAAAAAATTCTTTTAAGGATTTTATTAAAATAGGCAGTCAAATCATCCTGATTTTTTCACTCTGCTGCATTGTTTGAAATGAAGAATTGCCTGCAATAAAGGGTGCAATGTGTAGTGTGAAGAACCAGAATAATTTTCATAACAATTAACTCTCATATTATCCCAAATGGGGATATTTCTTCCCACCTAACTGCTGTGCTGCTCACCCCGATCGGAGCAGAGTTGCTGACATTTTCTGATCCCAGTTTGGGTGTTGTGAGTATAAGTTTTCTTTTAGAATGGGAGTTGACTTTTTGAACACTAATGGTAAAGTGATTTGGATACGTCTTTTCTTTGTAAAACGTGCTGTTTACCAGAACTGGTGGTCTGAGGTTTAGCTCTCACTCATAAAAGCATTCCCTCCCTCAAAGGCTGTCAGTAATAAGCATTACCATCAGAACATTGAAGGTGCAATGAAGTGGTGGACTCTACAGTTTGCATTCTACTCAACAATTTTCTCAGGGCTCTGCAATTTTCTGGCTTTGGCAGGCCCATTGTTTAAAGGTGCATTTGAGTAGTTGCCAAATGGTCCCTCCCATCTAAAGCTCATGGAACTCCACCCACTATAAAATAGCACTTCCCAAAGTGCTCAGTCATTTCAAAGGAGGCACAGCAGATGTGGGGTGTTGGTCCTGTGACACTGTACAGGTAAAATAAAAGCACAGAGGTAATGTAAAACAAGCGGGAGAATAGTGATGAAGAGAGAGCGAGAGAGAATAGCAGAGTGAGAGGGAAAAGATAAATAACAGAGTGGGTGGGAACTTTTTTGCACAGGGACCATTTCTTCTTATTTGTCAGGGTATAGCAACACGCACACCAATTGCACTACATCAGTAATATAGAATAATCCACAAATAATGCTCAATGTTTACGTAGGATAGGCACATTCTGATTTCACACCAGTTTAACTGTACTGGAGTTGCACCTGATTCAGTTAAGCATGATCTTAAATGAAGTCCATCTCAATTCAAGACAGCACTTATGCACTTGCTTACATCCTATTAAGGAGGCTTTCATGAATCACAGCCAAAATTGGTTGATTAGGGGGGAAACCTGTTCTTGAACAGCTCACTGGATTAAAAAACAAGTATCCATTTAGTTTGTACATCCACAAAGATTCTAAAGATGAGATTTGTAGAGGCGAAGCTGTAAGAGCTTGTATACAATAACTCTAGAACATCTCTTTGCTTTGAGCATTATAAGGCATGAGGGAATGTTAGTGAGGATCATTATAATGGGGCATAAAGTAGTCTGATATCTGATGTTGTATCACAGAACTTTATCATCAAAGGCCATATATTTACATGATTGTCATGCTGGTTTAGACTGATGGCGTTTTCCTTCCTGATTGGCCTTTAGAATCTGCATCCCGGTAGAATGACATTTCAGTTACTGATTAAAATCAAAAGCTTTTATTTTGGAGAAAGTTTGTTCTTCAAAGTGAAGAAGATAAAAACAAATTGCTGCTGAAAACAGCAATGAAGAGCAGATGAATACCAATATGAAGAAAAGGTTTTAATTTTATGATTTTCAAGGGGCCCTGTAATTTGATTTAAATTATTTGCACTTGTTGCTGGTTTTGTATCCTTTAATGTCCGATGTTTTATATCAAACATCCAACAAAATTAAATCAAACTGTTTTATTGTTTTAGGCTTCTTTTGAAACCTCTTTAAGGTCTAAGGCTGATCTGAAAAAAAAAGTTGAATGGATATTAAAAGCTACTTTCACGCAAGTTATTTATAATAGACCACAGTCATTAAGGGCTCATTTTATTTGTTTCTGGAATTGCTGAAATTGTGAACATACCTTTTTCAAAAAATGGATCTGGCTTCAGTCTTTTGAAATCTGTGTATTACATTTTAATCCATCAGTTAATCAGTCAATATAGTATATGAGGCCTTCTTGGTTGTAAGTACTTTGTAAATGAACATATGATGAAATAGCCTATATGTGAAGGGTTGCAATTCATACTAGTTCAATAGAAAGTATTGGAAGGTGCATAGCTCATGTTCATGATCTGGATATAAATATTGCGTTGGTATTCATAGAATTATAGAATCATAGAAGATTAGGGTTGGCAGGGCTGGCTCCAGGCACCAGCATACCAAGCACGTGCTTGGGGCGGCACCTGGAAGGGGGCAGCACTCACGTTTGTTTGTTTGTTTTTTAATAATAAAAACAATCTTTGGGGCTGGCGCCCCGGCCGGGGGAGCAGGGCTGCGGACGTGCCGTGCTCCCCGCCGGCGCCCTGGCCAGGGGAGGGGGCTGCGGGCATGCCGCCCTCCCCGCCGGCGCCCAAGCCAGGAGAGTGGAGCCGCGGGCATGCCATGCTCCCCGCCGGCCGGGGGAGCGGGGCCGCGGGCATGCCGCCCTCCCCACCAGCGCCCTTGGGGGGGGGCGTTATTTTGGCGGGTGTTGGGGGGGGTGTTTTTTTTGTTCAGCGGGGCGGCGCTTGGGGTTTTTTTTGCTTGGGGCGGCAAAAAGGTTAGGGCCGCCCCTGAGGGTTGGAAGAGACCTCTGGAGGTCATTTAGTCCAACCCCCTGCTTAAACCAGGACCAACCCCAACTAAATCATCCCAGCCAGGGCTTTGTCAAGCCAGGCCTTAAAAACCTCTAAGGATGGAGATTCCACCACCACCCTAGGTAACCCATTCTGGTGCTTCACCACCCTCCTGTGAGAACAAGACATGATAACTGATTGCATAATGCAAAATATTAAGATACTGTTGTATATTTGGAGTTGTGATCAACATCTCCAAGAGTTGAGGGTGAGTTGAGTTTTGCATTTAAAGCAGGGATTAAACTCCTTTGTTATGCAGCATAATATAGTTTTACAAGTTACTGGTCAGCACGTCAGTGGCTTTCTCCTTCACAACCTATCAAACCTTTCAGAGGAACACTCATAACTATCAATGAATTATGTTGGCAGAGAGAAATTGCACTGGTTCTGCAAACCATTGATACCGGTGGAAATTAGAGCTGGGCCAAGGCACACAACCTGGATCTGAATCCACATCCAAACTTCCCAAAGGTTTGCAGGTGTTTGGGTCTGGGCTTGTGTGTTGAGTTCAGTGTTGTGTGTTGAGTAGAGCTGATGGTGCCATGGCTCACATCCCAGCTGTTCTCATACGCAGAAGTTATGGCCTGAAAGTTCTGGTCATGAAACTGGTAGATGCCGCTTAAACACGCAAATGCCATCTATACAAGGGGAAACCTCCCCTGGACCAAAAACAAACAAAAAGACCCCAACTGCTCAGCAGGTTAAAAAGGACACAATTCTGCACCAAGTTATTTACACATTTAATTTTACGTACTGTAGCCCTTTAGTAAATCTTTAGGCCGGATTATGAACTCACTCCATTGACCATAGGCGCCGACTCCGTGGGTGCTCCGGGGCTGGAGCACCCACGGGGAAAAATTGGTGGGTGCTCAGCACCCACCGGCAGCTCCCCTCCAGCCCCGGGGCCCGCGCCCAGCTCACCTCACCACCGGGAGACGTTGCGGGGCCCCGGCCCCGACGCCGGGCGTCAGCCCCCACTGGCACCGACGGAAGTTGGCACCTGTGCCATTGACTCCCATGGCACTATCCCTGACTGATGTCAATCTGAGTTCAGAATCAGGCTCTGAGTTCAGAATCAGCACATTTTCCTCTGTTGGGATTTCAGCCCAACACCAGAAGATTTCTGATGCCTAACTTACTACAGTGTCTAGCTTGCTGCCTGTCATCATCTCCCACTGTAGGGTATTCGATAGATTCAGCTACATTTTTTTTAATGTTAACTGTTATTTGCTTGTACATTTTGGGTCCAATTCCCATTTACACTAAGGCCTCTTTCTACTGCTGGAGGCAGTGTAAAGGGGCCTTAAATAGAGCAAGAATGTATTTACGGTCAGTTTAAGACCTGTTTACACTGTCAGAACAGTACAAAGGGGCCTTAGTGTAAATAAGAATCAGGCCCTTTCTTTTTTTCTCTCATTCCACCTTTTAATTTTTGCCACCTTCTCTAGGCTGTCCTTTGAGCTGACTCTCCTGAGCAGTCTGCTATTAGCAGTCTGCTATTATCATCCTGCCATTCAAATCCTCCCACTGGCTGCCAACATTAGCAGGACTTTATTTTGAATCTGTGTGTTTGTTTGTTAAGACTTTGGTTGATTAGCTCTTACTTTGAACCACTGACCTTCAGGGTAAAGCTGATATTTATCTCTTAAGCCTTTCTAGTCCCCTAAACACACCTTAAACATTTGGGTTTCACCCACATTCACTTGCCCTTTCATTTTTCATGCCAGCACATTCAGTGTACGGTGAAAGCTGGCTTCTTCAGATTGTCATTTTTTATGAGCTGTGTATATCATTATATTTTTCCTTAGCACAGAGCAGGCCTGACAGTAAATATCACCTCTAATCTCAAATATCTGTTACAAGGGTTTGTACTGGTTGTCTTTTTGTCAATTTGCCATCCTGAGCCCCAACCCTCGCTTGGTGCCTTCTATACTAATTCAGCTCCATTTTTGGTATCAGGTTTTGATCAGATTATGTTCTTCTTAGCTGATGTTCTGAATGATAGCTGAGAACCAAAACTGAGAGGGAAAGCAATTTGTAACATGCCGCATGTTGGCTGAGTTCTCCATTAAGCGGAGCCCTATCCATTCAGAAAACTTTGGCTCCAGTTTAATTACTGAAAAGTACTGAATTAATTCATATACAGTCAGCGGCCAGAAGATTAGATTATCAGAGCTACAGGATAAATTCTGCAGGATCATTCTAGGAGAAGGGGGAACTGAGTAAGAAATCATGGTTGTTTCTTTGAGGAAGAGAAGCACCTTGTCTTAGGGTTTGTCTAGACATACAGAGCTGCAGTGGCGCCACTGTGGTGGTTAGTGAAGATGTTACCTACGCCGACGGAAGAGCGTCTCCTGTATGCATAGGTACTCCATCTCCCTGAGAGGTGGTAGCTATGTCAATGGGAGAAGCCCTCCCATCAACATAATGCTGTTGACACCGGGGGGTTACGTCGGTTTAACTATGTTTGCTCAGGAGTGTGTGGATTTTCCACACACAGTGTCGCGTAGTTATATCAACATAAATTGGTAATGCAAACCAAGCCTCTCTCTGTTTTGACTTGAAGGCTGTCCTGAGGGTGTATGACAGAAGTTGCTACATACATTATCTACTGCTTCATGCTCCCATGTGACAAGAACTCTCAAATGTTCTCTGTAGCTGAAAGCCCATACACTCGATGGCAGCGAGTAGAAGTGCCTCCTGTTTTCCTGAATATTCCTGTACTGTGTGTCTGAATTGCGGTGGAAGCAATAAAAATCCTCTTCTTTGAGCGCTTCTGAGCTGCTCAACTACTCAACCTGACCTTGGAGCCAGGCACTGTTCATAGAATCATAGAATCTCAGGGTTGGAAGGGACCTCAGGAGGTCATCTAGTCCAACCCTCTGCTCAAAGCAGGACCAACCCCAACTAGATCATCCCAGCCAGGGCTTTGTCAAGCCTGACCTTAAAAACCTCTAAGGAAGGAGATTCCACCACCTCCCTAGGTAACCCATTCCAGTGTTTCACCACCCTACTAGTGAAAAAGTTTTTCCTAATATCCAACCTAAACCTCCCCCTCTGCAACTTGAGACCATTACTCCTTGTTCTGTCATCTTCTACCACTGAGAACAGTCTAGATCCATCCTCTTTGGAACCCCCTTTCAGGTAGTTGAAAGCAGCTATCAAATCCCCCCTCATTCTTCTCTTCTGCAGGCTAAACAATCCCAGTTCCCTCAGCCTCTCCTCATAAGTCATGTGCTCCAGCCCCCTAATCATTTTTGTTGCCCTCCGTTGGACTCTTTCCAATTTATCCACATCCTTCTTGTAGTGTGGGGCCCAAAACTGGACACAGTACTCCAAATGAGGCCTCACCAGTGCCGAATAGAGGGGAATAATCACGTCCCTCGATCTGCTGGAAATGCCCCTACTTATACAGCCCAAAATGCTGTTAGCCTTCTTGGCAACAAGGGCACACTGTAGACTCATATTCAGCTTTTCGTCCACTGTAACCCCTAGGTCCTTTTCTGCAGAACTGCTGCCCAGCCATTCGGTCCCTAGTCTGTAGCAGTGCATGGGATTCTTCCGTCCTAAGTGCAGGACTCTGCACTTGTCCTTGTTGAACCTCATCAGATTTCTTTTGGCCCAATCCTCTAATTTGTCTAGGTCCCTCTGTATCCTGTCCCTACCCTCCAGCGTATCAACCACTCCTCCCAGTTTAGTGTCATCTGCAAACTTGCTAAGGGTGCAGTCCACACCATCCTCCAGGTCGTTGATGAAGATATTGAACAAAACCGGCCCCAGCACCGACCCTTGGGGCACTCCACTTGATACCGGCTGCCAACTAGACATGGAGCCATTGATCACTACCCGTTGAGCACGACCATCCAGCCAGTTTTCTATCCACCTTACCGTCCATTCATCCAGCCCATACTTCTTTAACTTGCTGGCAAGAACACTGTAGGAGACTGTATCAAAAGCTTTGCTAAAGTCAAGAAATAGCACATCCACTGCTTTCCCCTCATCCACAGAGCCAGTTATCTCATCATAGAAGGCAATTAGGTTAGTCAGGCATGACTTGCCCTTGGTGAATCCATGCTGACTGTTCCTGATCACTTTCCCCTCCTTTAAGTGGTTCAGAATTGATTCCTTGAGGACCTGTTCCATGATTTTTCCAGGGACTGAGGTGAGACTGACTGGCCTGTAGTTCCCCGGATCTTCCTTCTTCCCTTTTTTTAAAGATGGGCACTACATTCGCTTTTTTCCAGTCATCCGGGACCTCCCCCGATTGCCATGATTTGTCAAAGATAATGGCCAATGGCTCTGCAATCACATCGGCCAACTCCTTTAGCACCCTTGGATGCAGTGCATCCGGCCCCATGGACTTGTGTTCGTCCAGCTTTTCTAAATAGTCCCGAACTATTTCTTTCTCCACAGAGGGCTGGTCACCTCCTCCCCATACCGTGCTGCGGAGTGCAGCCGCCTGGGAGCTGACCTTGTCTGTGAAGACAGAGGCAAAAAAAGCATTGAGTACACTAGCTTTCTCCACATCCTCTGTCACTAGGTTCCCTCCCTCATTCAGCAAGGGGCCCACACTTCCCTTGACTTTCTTCTTGTTGCTCACATACCTGAAGAAACCCTTCTTGTTACTCCTAACATCTCCGGCTAGCTGCAACTCCAAGTGTGATTTGGCCTTCCTAATTTCACTCCTGCATGCCTGAACAATATTTTTATACTCCTCCCTGGTCATTTGTCCAATCTTCCACTTCTTGTAAGCTGCTTTTTTGTGTTTAAGACGAGCAAGGCTTTCACTGTTAAGCCAAGCTGGTCACCTGCCATATTTACTTTTCTTTCTACACATTGGGATGGTTTGTTCCTGCAACCTCAATAAGGATTCTTTAAAATACAGCCAGCTTTCCTCGACTCCTTTCCCCCTCATGTTATTCCCCCAGGGGACCTTGCCCATCAGTTCCCTGAGGGAGTCAAAGTCTGCTTTTCTGAAGTCCAGGCTGTGTATTCTACTGCTCTCCTTTCTTCCTTGTGTCAGGATCCTGAACCCGACCATCTCATGGTCACTGCCTCCCAGGTTCCCATCCACTATTGCTTCCTCTACTATTTCTTCCCTGTTTGTGAGCAACAGGTCAAGAAGAGCTTTTCCCCTAGTTGGTTCCTCCAGCACTTGCACCAGGAAATTGTCCCCTACACTTTCCAAAAACTTCCTGGATTGTCTGTGGACCGCTGTATTGCGCTCCCAGCAGATATCGGGGTGATTAAAGTCACCCATGAGAACCAGGGCCTGTGATCTAGTAACTTCTGTTAGTTGCTGGAAGAAAGCCTCATCCACCTCATCCCCCTGGTCTGGTGGTCTGTAGCAGACTCCCACCACGACATTACCCTTGTTGCTCACACTTCTAAATTTAATCCAGAGACTCTCAGGTTTTTCTGCAGTTTCATACTGGAGCTCTGAGCAGTCATACTGCTCTCTTACATACAACACAACTCCCCCACCTTTTCTGCCCTGCCTATCCTTCCTGAACAGTTTATATCCATCCATGACAGTACTCCAATCGTGTGAGTTATCCCACCAAGTCTCTGTTATTCCAATTACATCATAATTCCTTGACTGTGCCAGGACTTCCAGTTCTCCCTGCTTGTTCCCCAGGCTTCTTGCATTTGTGTATAGGCATTTAAGATAACTCACCCATTGTCCTGCTGTCCCAGTATAGGGCAGGAGCCCTCCCCTCTTGCACTCACCTACTTGTGCTGCCTCCCGGTATCCCACTTCCCCAATTACCTCGGGGCTTTGGTCTCCTTCCCCCGGTGAACCTAGTTTAAAGCCCTCCTCACTAGGTTGGCCAGCCTGCTTCCAAAGATGCTCTTCCCTCTCTTCATCAGGTGGAGCTCATCTCTGCCTAGCACTCCTTCTTCTTGGAACATCATCCCATGGTCAAAGAATCCAAACCCTTCTCTCCGACACCATCTGTGTAGCCATTCGTTGACTTCCAATGTTGAAGCAGAAAGTGGGCTCTATATAAGGGGAGGATGAAAAAAGTGGATACATTTAGGGAAGGACTTTCAAAAGGGTGACCTTCCTTTTGTTGGTGCAATTTGCCCCTTCAAAATTTTTGCGCCTTCAGTTTAACAGGTCAGAGCAGCACATACCCAAGTTTGCACTTACGGTCCATTTTGCAAGTGCAAGAATGAGGATGCAAATTTTGCAGGTGCCAGAATGGAGGCTTTTGAAAAATGACCTTAGTCTTTCTAACGCATACAAAGCTAGCCATAAAAACTGGGATTGGCATTGGCAGACAGAAACCTCACTTATATTAATTAAAAGAGTGTAAGAAGTGTTAAGGATGTTCAAAAAGGGTCAGAGTATTCTGCTTCTGGGAGAGGAAATTTTCCTGTTGTTACTGAGAATTTTGCTGACACAAGCTCTGTTATTTTAACTGGCTGTGTGTCCGCATTTGCAGTAAAAAAATTGATGAGATTTACCTCAAACTATCATTAATAGTAATGCTTTGAATCTGAATCAGAACCCTACTCCTGTGCTGCAGAATAATTGGGCCACAGAGGCTGAAAGGATACAGTTAATTGCTACTGAACGTAGACATTATTGACTGACTTTTTTTCTTTTTAAACACTGATGTTTTAAATCACTAATAGTCTTCATTCACATGAATTCGAAAAGGCCCTTTGCCAGACTTTGGCTGTTGGTGAAAGAGACAAGTTTTTGAGCTACACAGAGCTCTTCTTCAGGTCTGGGAAAGGTAGTCAGCCTTGGTCTACACTGGGGGCGGAATTGATCTAAGTTACGCAACTTCAGCTACGAGAATAACATAGCTGAAGTTGACGTACTTAGAGCTACTCACCGTGGTGTCTTCGCTGCAGTGAGTCGACTGCTGCCACTCCCCCGTCGACTCCACCTGCGCCTCTCGCGGCGGTGGAATACAGGAGTTGACGGGAGAGCACTCGGGGGGGGGGGGGGTTCGATTTATTGCGTCAAGTCTAGATGTGATAAATTAACCCCCGCTGGATCGATCACTACCCGCCGATCCGGCGGGTAGTATAGACATACCCTCAGAGTATCACAGCTAAATAGAAGGTGAAACAGATTGTTTAGCATAAGTAGTTAACACACATCTAAGGGACCATTCAAGGTGAAGTGGCCTGTTAACACCTCTTTAGTCTTAGGACAAAAAGGGGAGGAGGTTAGTAGATTACAGATTGTAATATATCTAGTGTTTTTATTAAGACCATGATTTTTAGTGCCTAGCAAAGTTCTGAATTTACTCTTCCAGGCTTGTCTTTTGAAGGTGCAAGATCGCAGAGAAGGTGCAGATATGAAGTGATCATTTTGTGAATAGTGTTCACCCAGGGGTGATAGTGTGTTTTTGTCTTTTATCATTTTTTGTGTGAGTTCATAGAATATCAGGGTTGGAAGGGACCTTAGGAGGTCATCTAGTCCAACCCCCTGCTCAAAGCAGGACCAATCCCTAATTTTTGCCCCTGATCCCCAAATGGCCCCCTCAAAGATTGAACTCACAACCCTGGGTTTAGCAGGCCAATGCTCAAACCACTGAGCTATCCCTCCCCCCAAGAGTGTGGTGGGTTGTCTGGTTTCACTCACATAGTTGTTATGGGGGCATTTAGTGCACTGAGTGAGATACACCACATGTTGTGATAGGCATGGTAGAACCCGTGGATCTTGAAAGGTGTGTTGTGAGGGCGGGATATTGATCATTGGGTCCTGGTCTGTGGGAAACTTGCTTCTGATGATGAACTTGGTGAGGTTGGGGGGTTGTTTGAAGGCCAGAAGAGGGGGTTCAGGAAAGAATTATTTCAGGATGTGGTCTCCATGGAGTATGGGATGTAATTGTTTAATGATATCTTGTATGGGTTCCAGGGTAGGGTGTTTGGTGACAAATAGGGTTGTGCAGTCAGAGAGGAATGAATATTTGAGTTTTTGTGGCTCATCAAAATGCTGAAAAACATAAAGATGTGTCAAACCCACCCAAATTCCCTAGTAACTGCTAAAGCTTGCAAAACAGTCTCTAGTTTGAGAGTTCTTGATTCCTTCACTCTCTAGGCTTTTCATCGTATCACTCGATCTTAGGAGCACTATTCAAACTGTTAAAATATACAACTACTAATTTCAGTCTCATTAGGGACCTCCTTCAGTCATTCAAGTTCTCTCTTCCTTGAATAGGCAACTGGAATCACAATCGTCAAAAAGGGCCCAACCCAGCTCCTACTGAACTCAACAGAGAGACAGCCATTGGCAGATGGAAGATGGAGTGGGATGGAGGAATTCAGGGACAGAGAAGCTAGGTGGCTAATAAAACTAAAGATATTTAAACAGTTATTTTACTTTTTGAGCCCTTCAGACTGTAATTGGGACAGTTAGATTAGAGCAGGGGTCTCAAACACGTGGCCTGCCAGGCTTCCCACGCCCCCCCGCCGCCCCGAGTTACTTTCTGAAGTTCCGCTGCCAGAACAGCTGTCTGGCGACTTCGCGGTTTCTGGGAGGGAGGGGGGAGGAGCGGGCAGCGCGCACACAGGGGAGGAGGGGGGGAGAAGAGGCGGGCTGTCAGGCTCCTCCCACCCTCCCTCCCATTTACGTCCTATGGCCACCAACTCCCCTCACCACCACCACCCCCAGTTACGTTCTGTGGCCGCCAACTCCCCTCACCCCCGCCCCCAGTTACGTTCTGTGGCCGCTAAGATCGCTAAGATCCCCGTTCCCTCCGCGCTGTTCCAAGGTTCTATTTTTTACCCCCAGGCAGTTCCCGCCGCCAGAACAGCTGTCTGGCAGCTTCGCAGTTTCTGGGAGGGAGTGGGGAGGAGCGGGGAGCCATGCGCTCAGGGGAGGAGGTGGAGAAGGGGCGGAGAAGGGGCGGAGCCTAATGGAAGGGGTGGAGTGAGGGCGGGGCCGGGGGCAGCCAGGGGGCGGGGTCAGTGACGCGGCCCTCGGGCCAATGCACTAGTCTTCATGCGGCCCTTGTGGTAATTTGAGTTTGAGACCCCTGGATTAGAGTCTCTTTGAAGTCAAGGCAACCAAAATATAATCAACCAAGCATTTACAATCTGCAGTGATTCCGCCCCCGCCCTCCATCAGTGACTTCTGGATCCAAACTGATTTTAGGAATTTCTGAGAACAACCCACCCTATCATTCAGTGGGGTGGGATGAGATATAGCTGGTGGTTCTTGACCTTACACACAGTGCTTGACCCTAAAAGACTTATCTATCTTCACTGCTTCTTATGCTCAAATCAGTTTTTGGCTGAACTCTGGGAAATGACAAGGAGAGTAGGGCACAGGAACAGATCAACGTTGCTCCAGAATGGCCACATGTGTCCACTGAGTTAGAGTGCAGGTGTACCAAAGGCTATAGCAGAGGCAAAGAAGAAATATTTTGGGTTTCGTTCAGCTAAACTGTACTCGGTGTAGGACCTGGGGATGTGGGCAATGGTGTAAAGGTGTCTTTATGCCATCTTTGCAGTGCCCTGATCCTTGTGCTGCTTCAGCCACTGGCACAACAGAAAGCACCCTCAGGGCTGCTCCAGTTTAGTCATAACTGCCCAAGCAGCCAAGCATCACCAGACTATAGGGCTGAGTATGGTGGGGGAGGACACAGGATTTGTTCTCTAATAAATTAATCCACTTAAACCATATAATGAGAAATAATGTCTGCACCTTGTGTATGCCATATCTTTCTCTTTCATATACAGAGAAAAATCACATGCCTGGCTTGCATGTGCTATTCACCCAGCATCTGTGAGTCATGATGGTTTGAAAAGCAGCAGCACTTAAGAGCTGAATAGTCGTAGATCCAGCACTTTCCAAATTACTACACCAGTCTTTTCCAAACAAAAAACTGAAGCACATTTGCATTCAAACACAAATGAAGATTGAATGTACACGTTTTATTAGTCTTCAGCATAAGCTCATTCTGTTATTCTCCTGTGGAAATCCTCTGCAGCTAAAGACATTTGTGTAGACTGTTTCAGCCACGAGAGTTCAGACTGTATTCCAAGTGTTATTATTATTGGATGGATATTGAAAGTACTAACTAATGCGGGTGGTGAGCATTGATTGTAGCATTTGTAGAAGCCACTCTAACCTTCTGTGTCATCAGATTTTACCAAAATACGTACCATAAATATATTAGAAATATGTCTAGATTTTACCACTTTGATACATCAGTACAGCCAGGTAAGTGAGGCGCAGACACTTATACAGTGTCCCTTGTGCAAGTATGGCAAATTGCTATCCTTAAAAATACAATAAATCTTCCTTAACAAATCAGCCCTGGGATTCACAGCTGTGAGCATTTGCAAATAAGGAACTTTTCATTTGGCACTTAGAATTCTCTGTGATCCAAGTTACAGTCTAATTATCTGTCAGGAAAGCTTGGGCACATCATAAACATACTGGTCCTGCTGTGGCTGGGTTCAGTAGCACAATAGATTGCCAAAAAAGCCAGAGAGAATGTCAGAGATGGGTGATCATGAAAAAGCCAGGAGTCTAGGCTTAGTTGAGATAAATATCCAAAGGTTCTGATGTGTCTCTAAAGGCTATGCTCACTGTATAAACCCAGAGTTGTTCTTCCGTCCCTTTCCTCCCAGCCCCTCTATCTTTTCCCCTTGGTGGTTCTAGCAGTAAATGGGAGAAGACTGGAAGAACTTTCTGGGCCAAACTGCAAAGGGATGGGTGTTGAGTGCAGTGGGTAGTGGGAGTCAGTGCTGGACTGTGAGGAGGGAGGAGTGGAATGCTGCTGGTATAGACTGGAGCCAGGAGGTTGATAAGAGTGTGTTGGTGGTGTCTGGGGGGAGCATGGGAAAGAGTTTTGCGACAGTGGCTACAGAGGAGGGCGGGTTGTGGAGCTGCTCGGTTTGAAGAGCTAGTATCGCCCAGAGCATGTCCGCTTGGTGCTCCATAACCTTTAAGAGCTCTGTGGCTTCATTCTGGTGTGCCGCATTCTCCTTTTGGTCCCTCTTCTCGTTGTCCCACCACTCCTTAAATTCCTGTTTCTCGGCCATGGAGTGCATGATAACCTCACGCAGAAAGTCCTACTTAGATCTTGTTGGCCGCTTTCTAATTCTGCACAGCCATTCTGCTGCCGATAACAAAGAGGGAGGCTGGGCTCCCAAGGTCATCTCTGTGAAGTTTAAATGCAACATTTTACAGAAGCCCTATTGTTTGCAACACAGACAACACTGATTCGGTGATTTAAAACACAGCCAGTACTCACACACTAGTCACTAACTGGCTGACACCAGGCAAGCACACAAGCCACAAGACCCCCAAAATGGTGAGTAGCCACAGGTGCCGGGTAAATCACTCTTCCCGAACCCTGCTGTACACTGGGCACGTGGCTCTTGGGGAGAGCCAGCACTGTGGCGGGGGGGCTGATAATCATTCCTGTCCCCACAGTTTCCACAGGATGTGATCTTAATGGAAGATATCTCGCTGCTGAGGATGAGCAGGGAATCAAGGGAGGGTCTTCTCCAAGCCTGTGGCTTCTGCCCTGGCCCCTATGCGGCTCGCCTGTGTGCAGCAATGGTCCCATCCCCCCATGACAGCACAGTGGTGTGGGAAAGTTACGGTTAATGAGGCAAGAAACAAAGCAGCTCAGCTGACGAGCCTGTGGCGGCGGATTGCCCACGAGAGTTTCCTGGAGATCTCTGAGGGAGATTCCCATGAAGTGAGGGATTCAATCAACAGCCTGTTCCACAGCTCAGACTAGACATGCGGTGGGAGACAAGCCTTCTTTCTGCAACCCTCCTGCCCCCAACAGCTCACTTCAGCAATTCCCAAAACCAGATCCACTTACCAGGGGCGCCTCCTCTCCTGTTTGTGCTTCACCAAGATCTGACTGCTGTGACTGGCTAGGCTCCTCCGGGGTAGAAAAGAGCTCCTGGCTGCATGCATCTCTGGCCTCCAAATCATTCTTTGCCTCTCGGTCCCCCTCCCCCTCCCCATCCTCGTCCAAGATTTCCTCATCCTGGCTCGGTCCAGGAGGACTGGCACATGAGTCACCAAAGTATCCACAGTGTTCTTTGCAGTGGAGGTGGAGTTGCTGCCGAGTATCGCGTCCAGCTCTTTGTAGAACCGGCAGCTCACGGGCGTAGCATCGGAGTGGCGGTTTGCCTCCTGCGCCTTGTGGTAGGCGTTCCACAGCTCCTTCACTTTGACCCTGCACTGCAGAGTGTCCCAGTCATGGCCACTTTCTGTCATGTGTTGTGAAATCTGTCCATAGGTATCATAATTCCTACGGCTGGAGCACAGCTGGGACTGGACAGCCTCCTCTCCCCAAATGCCGATGAGGTCCAGCAGCTCGGCATTGCACCAAGCGGGGGATCGCCTGGTGCATGGAGCCTGGAAAGATGCGCTGAGACTACTGCATGCATCACCGAGCAAACAGGAAGGGGACTTTCAAATTTCCAAAGGAATTTACAGGGTAGGGCTGACAGGTGGTCACCTGAGGGTAGGGCAGTAGAGTTCAAACCAATGACCAGAGAGGGAAGAACAGGCATTGGGGGACACCTCCTGAGGCCAGTTGCAGCGCTGTAATTGACCACGGCGCAGAAAGCTCTACGACTCTCGTTGGGGTGCTTTTTTTACAGCACTGCAACTGCGCAGTTTCTGCGCACTAAGTGGCTTGGCAGTGTGTACACGTCGGGAGTTGCAGTGCAGAAAACTGCTTTACTGCGCAGAAAATTGCCGGTGTAGACAGGGCCTTAGCAATGTCCACTGAAAGCTGTCTTCCTGTTAATTAAGTGAGTGTATTGGTTCTATCCTAAACCCTGGTGCACGAAAGCTACCCACCACCCACTGACTTTCATTTGTTTACTCTAATCTTCAATGCAGTGCAGCTTGGTGGGTCATCCTTCTCCTGTCCAGATTCTTTGGAAGGAAGCAGTCCATTCCCTTTCACCTCCTTTGGTTACTGTCTGTGTTGGCTGATAACATTGGCAAAAGTCAATAGAAAAGTTGTCTGGTCTAATTGCTTTTGCTCTAACATCTTTGTACAATGGTCTGGGGTTTCCCAGCTTTAGAGGTAGTTAATGGGCCTGTGAAAAGGCAGCAACAGGACTGGGAGAAAGCTATCCCATCTGCTGCTGTAGGATAGAGCTGAATAGTCTACATGTTAGCATCCCTGCAGGCCATCACGCTGTTCCAAAGGAGGGGGAAACCACGCATTGTTACAGAGGCTTCATTCCAGTGTAGCTAGGATGTGAGAGAAGTGTAGAAGAAGTTACTACTGTGTCCCTCTGTTTTATTATAGCTCCATCTATAAAAAAAAAGACCTTGGTTAAAATTGTGGCATGTTATATAATGAACTAGGAAACCATATTTTCCCCAGTTTTCCCTTTCTTCATCCCCTTTTCCTATGTTTATGTGTCATATTTAGTAAAGTCTCTCTCTTATTGAACATCTGTTTAATTCATAGTAAGATTATTCAAACCCTGCAGGGAAAGCACCTTTACTCCAAAATAAATTAAAAAGATGTCTGTGCCTCTGGCCAACAGATCATTGGATGGGTGTCATGAGTGTACTTTTATAGATATTTGATGGAAAGTGTATAATTTAAATGATAAGAATATACTACTTCAACATATGGATCATTCAGATCGACTTCATTTCCTTTCCAGTGGGGGTTGGGGATCATTGTACATTCATAGGGATTAGAAAGAATTATGCATTTAAAATGGGATGCCATTTGTAAAAGGCATTACCAAGGAGTGAAAATGGAGCAGCGACATGCAGAATGCAGTTTGTGTTTGTTGTTCATGGAGGTGTCTAACTTCTTTTTATGCTTAAACAAGATCAGTTTTAGGTGGTGCAAGAAAATAGGGCATATATAAATAACTAGCGAATTAGAGTGAGACAGAAAGCTCCATTACTTTCCCTTTGGGCACCACTGGCTTCTCATCCACAACCTACACTTGTGGCAATGTAAAATTGAGATTTACAATGGTTCCTGTCCATCTATGTTCTTCTTGCCCCATTGTTCATGGTTGCGGCAAATGATCTCATGGATGCTCTGGAGTATCATTTTCATTGTAAACACATTTTGATCTCTAATACAGCACTAGTATAATAGTGTCAATAATTAGTGTTGTTTACTGCTGTAGACCCTACATGTTCCAAACCCAGTGTCTCATTATCTGGCAGGACAGTTCTATTAGTAATGGAAGGACCCTTATGTGAAGTAAGTTTACATTACTATGTGAAGTGTGTTCTAGTTAATGGTTTAGTTAAACTAGGATATTCATAATGAATATAGTTGTCAGGAAATAAATATGATGATGAGCACATTGAACTCAATAGGAGTTTAGGATGTGCAAGTAATTCAGGATCATAGACTCACAGACTTTAAGGACAATCATGGTCATCTAGTCTGACTTTCTGCACATTTCAGGCCAGAGAACCTTGCCTACCCACTCCTGTAATAAACCCCTAACCTCTGGCTGAGTTACTGAAGTTCTCACAGCATGAATTAAAAACTTAAAGTTATAGAGAATCCATCATCATGATTATGGTTGATACCAATACCTAGCTCTGACACAGCGCTTTTCATCAGTAGACCTCAAAGCACTTTATAAAGGAAATCAGTATCATTATCCCCATTTCACAGCCGTGAAAACTAAGACACAGAGAGGTGAAGTGACTTGCACCCAATGGGTCACCCAGAAGGCATAGTTAATGCATAGTTATTGAGCTATACCTGCTGGTATTATATAGTTATTAAAAATGTGTTATCTAATGCAAGCATCTGACCAATTCATACTATTGTCAGTGTCCTGAATTGACATCCATTAAAAAGTAGACCTAACAAACACTATTTAGGGTGAAGTATCAGGGAGGTAGCCGTGTTAGTCTGAATCTGTAGTAGCGACAAAGGGTCCTGTGGCAGCTTATAGACTAACAGACGTATTGGAGCATAAGCTTTCATGGGTGAATACCCACTTTGTCAGATGCATGCAGTGGAAATGTCCAGAGGCAGGTATCAGGTATTCAAACCTGCCTCTGGACATTTCCACTGCATGCATCCACTGTATTCACCCACGAAAGCTTATGTTCCAATACGTCTGTTAGTCTATAAGGTGCCACATGACCCTTTGTCGCTATTTAGGGTGACTGACCACCAATAGGAGTTATAAAGCAAACATCACCTACTTTGCCTTCTTAGGACTAAAAGATTTTGCTTGTTCTGAATTTTTTTATTATTCACACTGCAGAATTTAAATCCAAATTACATACAGACATAAGGATAGTACATTATTCAATAAAATATAATTTCTTATCCAGATTGTCAATTATTTCCCACAAACAGATTTGTTATCACCATCCTTAAGCGCTACTTTGTGTGGCTAACATTAAAGCATAGTTTGTTACTTTACATTTTGTTAGTAAGCAAAGTCCTCATGAAAAAAATTCCTGTATCTTGTCTTCAAAAGTACATTTTCATCGAAGGGGGCTGTGTGTTTGGCTACTGCAAATATAAACTTAGACATAAAAACTGAAGGTATGTGCCTAGAGGTAATGGTAGACTAGATTCATCAAACACAAGTATTCAGTGTCACTTATGATGCTACTAATAACAAAACAATATAAAAACAGCACCTGAAGTTGAAAATATTGTATGATATTCATAGATTTTAAGGCCAGAAAGGACCATTTTGATCATGTAGTCTGACCGCTTGCACAACACAGGTCATAAGACTTCCCCAAAATAGTCCTTAGCTGATATCTTTTAGAAAAGCATCCAATCTTGATTTAAAAATTACCAGTGATGGAGAATCCAACACGACCCTTGGTAAATTGTTCCAATGGTTAATTACTCTCACCCTTAATTTTTTTTGCCTTATTTCCGGTCTGAATTCGTCTAGCTTCAATTCACAGTAACTGGTCATGTTATACCTTTCTCTGCTAGATTGAAGAGCCCATTATTAAATATTTATTCCACATATAGGTACCTTTAGGCTGTAATCAAATCACCCCTTAACCTTCTCTTTTATCAACATCCTTCCTGAAGTGGGTATTCACCCACGAAAGCTTATGCTTCAGTACCTCTGTTAGTCTAGAAGGTGCCACAGGACCCTTTGTCGCTTCTACAGATCCAGACTAACACGGCTACCCCTCTGATACTTCTTGAATTTGGGGGCACCAGAAACAGCCATGGCATTCTAGCTTCAGTTACACCAGTGCCATATACAGAGGTAAAATAACCTCTGTACTCCTACTTGAGAGTCTCTTGTTTATGCATCCCACAATCACATTAGCTCTTTTGGCCATAGCATCACGCTGGGAGCTCGTATTCAGCTGATTATTCACCATTTTTTTTCAGAGTCACCACTTCCCAGGATAGAGTCCCTCATTCTGTAAGTATGGCCTACATTCTTTGTTCCTAGATGTATGGCATGTACATTTAGCCGTATTAAAACACATATTGTTTGCTTGCGCCCCGCTTATCAAGCAATTCAGATCACTGTGTACCAGTGACCTATCCTCTTCATTAATTACCCCTCCCCCCTATTTTTGTGTCATCTGCAAACTTTATTAGTGATGATTTTGTTTTCTCCCAGGTCATTGATAAAAATGTTAAATAGTGTAGAGCCAAGAACCAATCCGTGCAGGACCACACTGGAAACATACCTGCTAGTTGATGATTCTCCATTTACAATTTCATTTTGAGACCTGCCAGTTAGTTGTAATCCATGAAGTGTGTGCCACGTTAATTTTATATCATTCTAGTTTTAATCAGAATGTTGTGCTGTACCAAGTCAAAGGCCTTACAAAAAACTAAGTATATTTTATCAACACTATTATCTTTATCAACCAAACTTGTAAGCACATAAAAAAAATCAAGTTACTTTGGCAGGATATATTTTCCATAAACCTGTGTTGATTTGCATTAATTACATTTCCCCCCTTTAATTCTTTATTAATCAAGTCCCGTATCGGCCACTCCATTATCTTGTCCAGGATTGATGTCAGGCTGAGATGCCTATAATTATCCAGGTCATCCAGCTTACCTTTTTTTTAAAAATTGCATAATATTAGCATTCTTCCAGTCTTCTGGAACCTTCCCAGTTCTCCAAAATTTATTGAAAATCAATGTTAATGGTCAGCCAGCTCTTTTGAGACTCTTAGATGCAAGGTCTCTATACCTTCTGATTTAAAAATGTCTGACTTTAGTAGCTGCCATTTAACATCCTCCAGAGACAATAGTGGAATGGAAAGAGTGTTATCATCACATATGAGAAGACTATATGCTTTTTCCCCAAATACAGAACAGAAATATTTATTAAACATATTGGCCTTTTCTGCATCATTATTGATACTTTTACCATTTCCATCTAGTAGTGGACAAAGACCATTGTCAGGATTCTTTGTGTCTCCCCCCCACCCTTCATCATTATAAAGTGTATATATAGATATATAAAGTCATTTTTGCATTTCTCTTTAACATATTACAATTTATAAACAAAATTTCAGAAGTCCTTTATTCAACAACAATATACTGTGTTACTAAGATGCTTTTTTATTGAATTACATCGGGAAATATGACTTCATTATTCTCTATTCTCTGTAAGAATCACAGCTTTATATGCAGAACAGGGGCACTAAAGTCAAGTTGAAAAATGGAATGATGGTGCTTAACCAGGTATTCCTTACTCAGGCAAAGCTTTCACTGACTGCAAAGGCAAAACTCCCCCGCCCTCCTTTTTTTAAAGTCAAATGGGAGTTTTGCCTGAGTACCAACTGAATCAAGCTAAGTTTCATTAACACTGCATCATAATTTGTGTTCATCTCTTGAACACAGTTCCACTGCAGCTGTTATTGTGGAAAGCTGCCTCACTGGCATGGCTTTTGCAATCAGATTTATTGTTTGATACATGCAAGAGCTACTACAAGCCTTTAAAGAATACCTTGTGCGATAGTCATCTTGGTTGTAATCACTTGCATGAGAGCTATCACACCTCTGTGGGGAAGATACTTAACAATCTATTATATTGTAATTAAGTTTGGCCATGTTTACACTGCTTGATGATGATGCATAAAGATTAATTTACCTTTCCATCCCTGTCACAAGGATGTACTGCATAGTATCCCATTAAAAATGAAAAGAGTAATAAAGACTCCAATTATTTTATATTGCCTAAAGTCAATCAGAATTCATCATTTTATGCAGTTACTTTAATTTATTGGTTTATCATCTATATATGTAATAGCAATTATCACGAGCCATTTTGTATGTGTTTTAAATATATTATCTTCTATCAAGAAATAAGCCAAAAACCCTCTTATTTACAGTTTCTCTATGTGTGGGGGGTGGTTTTATGTCTACAAACTCTGCCAGTATTCAGGTGATCCTCACTAAAGAATACTACCACTAAAAATTGCTTTAAACTACAAGACATTGTGTGCAGAGATGCAATTTAAATGGGTTCTTCAGAGTGTCACTCCCATTTAAAATTAAATAAGTGGGTAAACTCCTCTGCTATGTACAGAAACAGGGCAGAATTTGGCTAGTTAAATAGTCTTACAACACCCTGGTTGATTTTTTATGAGACTTTCACTAATTATTGACTGGCAATTAGAAATTTTTTTTTAAAAAAAAACTAGGCTCTAGTTTAACAAGGTACTTAAGCACATGCCTAACTTTTAAGCACTCACACTTTCCTGTTGACTTCAAAGGCCTACTCACATGCTCAGTGACAAAAGAATGATTGTGTGTGGATGAGATTCATGTCTGCAGTGCAGCCAGGTGTTTATAAAGGAAATGCTGGTTCAGGTGGTCTTCATTTGTAAGTATTTTTGGAACACAAAAGGTTTCATGGAAGAGCTCTTTGCCTTATATAGAGGAGATAGTTCGGATTCCATACTTGCTTAACCCTACATCCCCTGAGTAGACACTGCCCATTAGATCAAATTATGAGTATTACTGTTGTGCATTTTGTGATGTATACTCCTGTTGATTAATAATAATCAATACCGGGATGTCTGTTCAGGAAGTGTGACCCAGGAAACACAGCCAACCTCTGAACTAGTGTGATTTTTGTTCCCCTACCGCTTCCCAGTTCTCTGTGGTGACTCTTCTATAACACCAATTACTCTGGCTAGAGTGACCAGATGTCCTAATTTTATAGGGACAGTACTGATTTGGGGGGCTTTTTCTTATATAGGCTCCTATTACCCCTCACCCCCTGTCCTGATTTTTTACATTTGCTATCTGGTCACCCTAACTCTGGCACTTGGAAAAACACTTGTATGTTCATATAGTGCTTTGCTTTCATAGAGTGTCAGCTTTGGAAGACATTGACAAACAACTAAAGTTCAAATTGTGCCCTGTCTTAAAATGATATAATCTTGTGAAGAATGTTCTCTGTTTCAGGGTGGACTATACTAAAATGATGAATTACACTGTTAATACAATGTAATATACTGTGATTATGTTTTTGATTATTCATTATCACTAATACATATAAGTAGAAGTTTAACTATATGACTGAATAATTTATTATTATTATTTTATTTATTAATATAGTTTCATACTTAATACCTACAGTTTTAGATTCCAGTATATCACTATGAAGTCGCAATCATGAAGTTAACTTTCCATGTGTAAATGAACCTGTGGCCATTACAATTATCAAAAAATGTCCCCAGCATCATTGCAAAGTGTAACCAGATTCTAAAGTATCTATTTTTCTTTTTTTTTAAATACCCCTTCATTTAAAAAATTATCCTCTAAAGTTAGGTAGGACCCATGGAGAAACAATATCTTTTGCTTCTGATTCTTATGTGGTGGAAGTTATATTACAAGTGCTATATTCAAAGCTATACTGACATTATTAATCATGATTGAATTGATCCACGAAGAAGGATGTTATTAAGAAAGATTAAGGCCATGATCCTGCAGTTCTTTCTCAGGCAAAACTTCCGCTGAAATGTTAGCAGTATCAGGCTCTAAATCCCATGTCCATTTATGAGATTAAGCATTCCCTAGAATCCGTGCTCAATTCCATTTCAAATAATTGCATCTGAGGACTATGAGATCTTTCGTGGCTTGCAGCTTTCCCAACACAAGGCAGTGCCTGTGAAGCCACACCACCCCAGTGGGAGATTGGAACCATGGTTATAGCTTGCTGCTGCCTGGGGGCACAGAATGTGAGGGCTTGCATCCTTTGCTCCCCTTTGAACAGCCCTGGAGTAGCTAGGTGCAAACTGGCCCATAGCATTTAAAGCATTCTTTGATGTGAGGTGCTGTATATAAGTAAGGTCATTCTCAGTAATAATGATGATGACATAACTGCAAGTTGTGTTAGAGTGTCAGAAGGAAAACATTATTTGTAGGATAGATGGAACAAAATCCAAAGGGAAAGAAACACTATTCATACATTTGTATTCCTATTTTGCCTTTTCTTTCTTTTCTCTTGTTGTCATTATCTCCCACATATGAAGCACTTCGTGGTTATTCCTACCTTGATTTCATGCACTCTCTTCACTTTTGTCACGTAAAGAAATGATTTGCAAATTGTCAGTATTTAGTCCTTTAGTGGCAATCCCCTAAACCCATTTACTCTACGCCATTACCCATATATTTTCTGAATCAAACAGCTTGCAAGCTTCAGCACACGTTGTAAAAATCGGATTAACAATTGTGTTGAGTGGCATAATAGTGATTGGCAAAGTGTTGAAGAAAGGAGCATAATATGCAGCATACAATACAGGCTGATTACGAAGCAGCATTTACACTAAGCACCCAAACTTCATTAAGCGGCGTCTTCACTACCAAGCATGAGATCAAGAACTTGTATTACTACAGTTTGGGAAATTGTGACTGATTGATTGTATTGGTTCATAGAGACGAGTTATGCAATGAGCTAAGGTAGCGAGGGTAACTGAGGGCAGGTGTGGGTGAGGACAAAATCTGCCTGAGGAGACATGGGGTGAAGTAAATGTGATTATCCTCAACATACAAATGAGGCACTGCTATTTTGCAGGAGACATTAGTTGGATGCATAACATGGGATGGGAGCTTCATTATTTGAACTGGAAGCGCCTGGGCAGGAACAACCCCAAGGCAGCTCAAAAGAAGCTGGTGCAGGGACCGTTTTCCTGCAGCTCCCATGCAGATTGTACAGGGACCACCCAACCTATCCCCACCTCCAACTGGCCTAATTGGGTTTCAAAGGGGGGAGACATTTTTACAAAGAGGTTAAAATATTATAATCTGTGGTTTATGGGGTGACATGGCACCAAACACGGGTCTCCCACATTTTGGTGGCTGCTGTCACACACTAACTGGCAGGTTTCAAGGTTAAGCATTATGGGGGCTATTCCTGTCGCTGAGTTGAAACTCACCCTACTGTTCAGGCTCTACAGTAGGCTTTGTGGACCACTGCAAACCTGCATTAAATGGCATGGAGTGTATTGCATCATGAAAATCACTCTCTCTCCGAAGAGTTGTTTCTAGCAGATGTCTTACAGCACAGGTTCCAGTGCCCACAGCTCCAAACCCAGCCTTGGTTTATATAGGACATACTTTGTTCAGTTAGGCAGGGTCCCTTTCTGAGAATCCACATGGCCCTTGGAGACTCACACCTGCTGCAAGAGCATAGATTACTGTGATCTATACAAAGAGTTTGGTTAAGTATTGACATGCTCATATAAGCATCCTCCAACTTTACCTCTTTCAAGAGGTGAGGGTTATTGCATTGGGGAGGATTCCTATGGCAGTGATTATAACTAGGACTGTCTATTAGATAATGACTAGGGTAATGGAGAAAATATGAAATGATATCCAGAGTATGCACAATGGTGCAATAAATCCTAGGTGAAATAGTAAATATCTGGGAAGTTACAGAAATCCAGATAGATAACACAGTTCATTTATTGTGTAACGCTACAAGGTTTTTCTCTTATCTTTTTTTTTATAGTTTTGTGCAGCTGCAGTAGTCCTTGGATAGGGAACATGTTTAAAAATGCTATAAATTTCACCTCTTGTTTATTTCAGATTCATTGGCACTCTGTCTTTACTGTCTACTGGTATTTTATGCCTCAGTACTCTAAGAAAAAATGCTCTGTTTGCACTAGATCTAATAGGAAAACTCTCTCTGACATTTAAACTTTAGTACCAGTTTGCCTACAGTGTTAATATCACTGAAACTACTTATACGGATTAAATTGCCTACAGTATATAAGGCCAAAATATGAACATAGCACATTTACTGATTCAAACCCTTGAAAGAATTATTACCATTAAAATATTTAAGGTCACCTTTACAAATCCAATAAATCAGAGGTATGTCAAACAGAGAGCATTTTAAGCTCTCTGACTGGACCAGCCCACTGGGGGTAAAGATAGTATGATTCATTGCACATAGAGAACGGGGTTTGGGCACAACCTTGGGCCTCACACTTTGGTTACTCGGGGCTAGGAGTATCATCAAGATGATGCTATCAGCCTCTGGTGGGGGAAGGGAGGGTCAAATTGTTTAGAGGTTTCCTAAGAGCTAAACATCAGACTCAAAAGGGCATGATAAGCATGAGAGGAGACTGCAGATCTTATTTGCCAAAGGGATGTGCTGCATTGCAATCACTGCTACTGTTGCTGCTAAGGCACAAAACAAGGACACAGTTTAACATGATGGGGAAAAAAGGTAAGGACCCAAATGGGAGGGTTGTAATAGTTCTTATCCTAACTCCCTCTTGACATGCACCTTTATTTGTGGTTGGGTGAAAGAAGGAAACAGAATGCCTAAATCCTGTTGCAAACATAATCGAATAACAGCCTGAGA
The DNA here is from genome assembly GCA_037349315.1 of Chelydra serpentina. NCBI lineage: Eukaryota > Metazoa > Chordata > Testudines > Chelydridae > Chelydra > Chelydra serpentina. The sequence continues at coordinate 16,180,125 of JBAIAC010000028.1, read as the reverse complement.
AGTCTCTTGCAGATAGTATTCCTATGGGATTATGAAAACTAGAGATAGGGAGGTGTTAAATGCCCTTTCCCCTCGTTAACCTGTACGTGTTCCCAAACTAACCACAGGCTAGCTTCTTTGTGGTGCAATACCTGGGATAGGCTCTCTGGAACAGTGTTACAACACCAGCAGATACTGTAATGTAATCATTGGATGCAAGTGGCAGGAATGACATCTTGCTAGAGTGCCCCAAAAGATATAGGAAACTCTTGTCATGAGGCCCAGATAGGAACAAGAAGTGAGACTGCCATGCTTTTATGGAAGTGGAGAGTGGAACCAATATGGCATGCTTCCATTTTTTTCCAGCTCAGACATCCCTCCTCTGTGTGTATAAGGCTTAGAGTTTGGGGGAACTGGTGTTCTCCTTGGAAAACTCCCCTCAAAAATCCATACAGGAGTTAATTCTCAGATTCCCCTCTGATGTTTCTATCATGTAGGCCTACGGGGAGCAGGTACATGAGAGCAGTGCAACTAGCCAAAGAAATGGAGGGTGAGCCAGGCAGTTGAGCAGAGGAAAATGAGTGGGAGCTACAGGAATCTTGTCTGAATTTCCTGCAGATCCATCTGTTGAATGCAGCAGCTAAGCTCTGTCATTCTCCTCCCCACTGCCAGTAACTACTTTCCAGGGAGGAACTGAAAGAGAACTCTACAAGTTCTAAGGTGTGGTGAGTTTTTTTTTAAAAAAGTTCACCCTCTGTGGAAGGGCAGCATGCAGCTTTGGGAACTTAGATCTGCTCTCCACAGAGGTCAAAGGGGCAACATGACTCTTCTGTTTAAAAATGCCAAATCTTCTGTTGGAAATTCAGGTGCTCAGATCCCATGCTGATGGGTTTAGAATAAGAACCTAAGTAGAAAAGAAGAGTTTTGCAGTGTTAATACATTTAAACTGTGTGTGACATAGTAGCACATTCTTTCCAAACATTCTCTCCATTAAGTGAGATTATTCTCTGAAAAATAGTTCTGTAAAAACGGCCACCTGTAAAAAAAAAAAAAAAAAAAGGGCAAAATTCCTTGTTTCTCCTGTTTTACTGTCCCTTGTTTCTCCTGTTTTGCTGTCCCTTGTTTGTCCTGTTTTACTGTCTCTGTATTACATTTTCTTAGCTTATAAATAAAAAGATTCTTTTTTTCTACGTGCAAGCCCTGCAAACGCAATCAGGACCCTGAATGAAAGTGACTCTGTGTTCGCTCTGGCTCAGGTACCATCACCAGTAATAAAGGTTCTGCAACTGCAATGTAGTTAAAATTCTGCTGCTGATGCATCAGTGCTCTCTCCCAGAGTCGTGTTGGCTCTGAAGGCCTTGCATGAGTAAAAAATGGCAAAACCTTATTTTTTTGTCATTCAAGTAAGAAGATATGACTCAGAGCGCACAGGCAGAACTGATTAGTAAGAAGATGCCATTTTCAAACAGTCATTTTTCTGATCAGAACAGCCGTTGCATTCAGTGGACCCAAACCTTCAGTCTTTACTCAGTCAAAACTCCCTATTGAGCTCAACACAATCTACAGATAATTGAAGTCAGTGCAGAGTTTTGTCTGAGTGAGAAAAGGCAGAGAAAACCTGATCAGGCTATTTTTTTTTTTAAAAAATCAACCCTTTTATTATTCTTTAATTTTAAATATTAGCAGTGAGTAAAGTTTTTGAGAACAACTCCTGTGTAAAACTTTAATCTTACTAATGGGTTGTGGCTGGAACAGCACAAACTAACACACACACACACACACTATAAAAATCAGCAGTTACTTGTATATTCCATATGGGAGATGAGTTTACATTTGGTTCTGTTGTTGTTTGTACTTGTTTACAGGTGATTTTTAATTTTTTTACACCATTTCATATCATACTCAAATGTGCAGTTTTTGAATCATCAGAGCCACAATACCTAGAAATGGGTTACTGCTCAATGTCATTTGTAAAGACAAAATTTTGTGCTTAAAATTATGACCCCATAAAGTTTTTTTTTAATTACACACAAAGCAGTTAACTCTGATAGTTTATTGATATCTCATTTACAACAAACTCACACCAATGGTCCCGAGGTATCTCAGGAAGCTTTCTAGTCAATGATCAGGGTTTATTTAATCCACTTTGCAGACAGATTAGTTTATGTAGGATCTATATAACTATATATTTAGAGGCTGCAGGAATTTCTAGAGAGTGTCCTTGTAGAATAAATGCAGAACTTCCCAGTAGTGCTTGCAGGCAATTTCATTAGGCATTCAGTGCAGCGCAGCAGTCAGCATTTCTTACTGCCCTGACATTCCCACTCTGCCTGACAGATCAGTCCTTTCTTCTCTCTGCTGCTGATAAAGTCTAGAATGGGGGCAATTAAACTAAATGCTTATTAAGGACAGACACTTTCATTACTTGATATTTTCAAGCCAAGTTACTACTGTAGCTTCCATGACTAGAGATGCTGGATGTCTCTATTGAGCGCATCTTTTTATTGTTTGCTGTCATTGCCAGAGAGGATTCCCTTTCATCATTGCCAATAAAATACTCTTGAAATTCACATTTCTATTTTGAGACGGGAGAGTGGGCAACTCATTTACTTATAGGAGAGAAGCAAGGGAAATTCCTCCTCCAGCCCAAACTTTGTTACCAGCCTTTCAACTTGGCTGCCCCTTCACAATGGCCTCTTCTTTCTTCCCTGCTCTGTTGGAGTTCCCCAGGCTCTGTCCTTTTCTCCCACTACTCTCTCCTTCTCCATTCTTGTGGTCTGATGCTACCTCTTCACTGAAGAATCTCAAAACTAGCTCTCCTGCTTCACTTCAGGCCCACCTCACTTCAAGTCTCTCTGATATCTTCTCAGATGAAATGTCAAAAGCTGTGCTTCTCACCCTTCCCTCCTTTTCACCACTGTTGACAACAGTGCTTTCCTACCAATCACTTGCAGTCCTGATGCACCCTCACAGTTAATCTTAATAACTCTTTCCTTCTTTTGTCATATCTAGGCTCCCACCAAATCAAGCTGCTTCTCTTGCTATACCATTTGTATCTGCCCCTTCTTCTTCATCCCACTTCCATTTTGTCTTGTGTAGGCTATTCTAGTCTCTTTTTAGGGTTTCCTACCTTTCCCCTCTCAACTGTGCAATCTATTCAACATTCAGCAGCTATAACAATCTATATATGCCATCCTTTCTGCCACATTATTGTCCCCCTGCAACCTCCCACCCTCTCTCACATGCACTTATCCTGCATTGCTACTTGAATCTCTTCAATTCCTTTTTGTCAGCGTAGGTTGACTTAAACCACCGATTGTAATCAAAATTTAAATCAGCAAGCAGTTGCTGATTTAAACCTTGCTTTAAGTAATTGATTTTAGTTTTGCACTTGCACTTTTTCAGTTATTTCCCTAAAGAAAGGTTGATTCTCATTGGTTGGTAGGTATTGAAACATGTTGAGTTGCAACTAAATAGACCCTTTATGCTAAATTTGGCACTTCTTCTTGCTAACCAGAGGATACCTTATATCTATATGTATTTATTTTAACAATGATATACAGGTCTCTCGCATCTTACGCGCATTTAACATGCGCGATTTCAGCTTTGCGCGGTCGGCAAAACTAGAAAAAAAAAGAAAAATAACTATTTAAAAACGGAATCGGTACTGCGGGCGATTCCGTCCGCCATTCAACTCAATGGCGTTTCAGTATACGCGGTTTTCGCTTTACGCGCTCAGCGCAAAACGGAACCCCCGCGTAAGACGCGAGAGACCTGTAGCTTACCATTTTACTTGATGATTATTAATATTGCACTTGTGATTTGTGTAAAGCTCTATTTGGATGGAAATTCAAATTCAATTAAAATGTACAAAAACAGCATTTAATTTTTTTCATTAAATAAAAATACTTTAAATATAAAAAAGCTCATCAAAACATGTTTTTCATTTTTAAATGATTTATTAAACAAACGAGTATTATCTGATTGGTTCTGGTCACTATGGCCTTCAAGACTTTAGAACTAGTAGATCTCAGGTTTAATCCATAGACTGGAAGAGGAAAACAAATTTTCTGCTTCCTGAACTCCCAATTGGTTTCTTAATTTTGAATGAACTAGTAATTGCACTACATTATTTGAATAAACTGAAATAAAGAAAATATTCTCTGTGTACTCACAGAAGAGGCTACTGCTGTCAAAAGCTGGTTACTGGGTAATAGAAACTTTAAGTTAACTAAAAGTAAATGTGTAAGAAAACAATAAGTCCCATATTGCAATTAATAAGCTCACCTGGGAAAACAAAAGAAGTCTAAACTAAATGGTTGTTAGTAGTCTTTCACATGAACTCACACTTCCTGAATCAATTAAAATGAGACTCAGTTTAGGCTGGCACTACACTACAACATTTGGTTTACTGATTTTCAATTAATTTATTCTCAGTTAAATTAATTAATGTTAATCCATTGCCCAACATTTTCAATGTTGCTTAATGTTGTTCACTTGCCATAAATTTACCTTTCTGTGCCCTAACAAATGCAGCCTGACTTTCAATAATTCTGAGCATACTCAGCTCTCACTGACAGTAAGCAGAAACTGTGATTGTACTGAGAGAAAGCGGAGGTCACCTTAAAAATTTGCCAATAGCCCTATATTACCAAATAGGCCTATAGTTTAGTAGGGAATATCCAGAGAATAGTGTAAATATTGCAGTAATTCTGCTATCAAAGGCAAAACTGGAAACTTTTGGAGGGTAACCACTGTCTTTTAGCAGATGCTTTGCAATGTGAATGGATTGAAATCTTGAACGAGCCCTTTGCACACCTGTACTTTTAAACATTCTATGCTGTAAGATTTCACCAACACTTTTGATCATCTAGTGTGTTACTGTTTTGCAAGACTGACTGACAACCAGATCGGTGTCAAATCAGGGGTCCATCAGCTGGAGATTTTGAAGTTGACAGAGCCTGAAAATTTACAACTTTCTCCTTCAGTTTCCATAATTTACATTCCAACCACTGAAGGGAAACCTAGAGCCAAAGAGAATTGATGGAATCAGAGCTCAGATATGACATTCCTAAAACTTTAAATTGCTCTTTTATACACATGTGGCAGGAAGAATGATCAGTGTGTACTTGTAAACTGGTCTGTTATGTGACCCTTGGTGAACCCGGATAGGCTGCATCTAAAACTGCCCATTTCCTTAGCTTAGTGATACTTTGTGGTATGTTTTAAGAGGGTTTCATTTCGGATTATTTTCTCAATGGACTCATGCTATTGTAACTCACCTGAACTAACTAATATTTGCTGCCAGTCCTAAGCACCATGCGAGTGCTCTTTCAGTAGAGCATCAAAGACACACAGTCTGTGGGTCATCATACGTCATGCATTTAGGTTCTGATTTAGCAACATACTTAATTATGTACATGAACAGTTCTGTTGGCTTCAACAGCACAGCTCACATGCTTAACATTAGGCATGTGCTTAAGTACCTTGCGGAATTAGGAGCCTTGATTAATAATTTATACGCTTTTTCAGTTGTGGATCATGATCATGAGACCCTGTCAATCATGTATGCGCACAAACAGTTTCAGGTCAGCACAATGCAGTATATTGTATGTATAATATACAAATTCCTCTCTTCCTTTCTAAGGAAATGAGGATGAATTTATATAGTTTAAGAAAACTAGGCAGAAACTCAAACCTGCTTGCTTATTACCACACAGGGATAAGTTTACTAGTGACAGAATGAGGGAGAATTTGAAAACTCACCTCTCAGCTGAGTGAAATTCAGTGGTACTTTTTCAAAGGGGACCTTGTGAATATTGCATTTAGATTCAATACATATGTTACCACCACCACCCACCCCAAGTTTAATTTGAATTTAAGACACAAATAAACTCCAAATCCCAAAGTGAAATTCATTGAAAACCACCAGCTTTCGCCTGGTTTGATGTTGACACTGAGTGAAAAAGCAATTTTTGCATGATTTCAATCCAAAAATAAAACATCAGATCAGGATTCACACAAAACTCAGCTCAAATTCTCTGAAGAGATAATCAGATTGCACTGGAAGTGGAAAGGGCTGGCAAACTCCGCTGTGCTTCCAGCATATAGAGGCAGATCCATAGCCTACAGTAAAAATACCACTGTGATAGCCAAGAAAGGGGAGATAGAGACAGAGTACTTATATGATAAAATAGATACACAGGAATAATGTTATTGCAGTCTTTGTTTATACTGTTAGGTCTTGATTTAGCAAGGTATTGAAACACATACTTAACTTTTCAAGGATGTGAAAATTTCCATTCATTTAGATGGGGACTACTCAGATGGTTGAAATTAGGATTGTGTTTCAAGTGCATTGTGGAACTGGGGCTTTAATTTGTATTAGATTAGGTGATGTTACTTTGGCTTGTGTTGTACTCTGTTGTGCTTCATCATAAATACCCAAATGAGCATTTTAAAGCCAGTCGTATTGTATATCTGCGGTATATTCACTGCAATATGAGTTGCAAGTTCACAAACTTCAGAATCTTTGCTGAAACCATCATTATGCCTCCAGACTCCTTAATCCTAATAAGTAAAGGAATAGCACAGGAGGCCGGGGTATAGTTTTGAAAAGGATAGGTGGAGAAATGGAACAGAAGCATACTATCCAAACAAGCTTGTAAATAAATAAGCAAAAACAAAACAACCCCCCCAAACATCTTCATAGCTAGCCAGAACCACAACAGTTTCTTTGTTTTGACTTCTTGTTTGTATTGACTCCTTAAGACTGACATAATATATATTGGATTCCAGAGCAAAAGCTGAGAAAATAATGTGAATGTACTTTGAAATTATAACAGAGACTTAAACTTGTGTAACATTGAGGAATTGGCATGAGTTGTCACCAATGAAATGTAAAGAGCTGAACTGAATCCCACCAATCTCAAACTATTATAATCCTGTACATTGAAAGCACATTTGCAACAAACACTGTGCCTGGTTCCTGAAAAACTGAAATGAACAAAATATCTTTTGAATTTTTAGAGAGTGAGTGAGGTGAACCCGCTTCAAACATGTTCTACGCTTCAAGTCAGATATAGCAATTCTAAGAAATCCATTAGCTGTTTACATCTAAAACTCATCCTTCAACACTTTGCCTCACAATGCACAGTGTTGTCAATTTTTGTCTTATTTACCTCCTACTAATAGCTGGGCTCAGTTCCAAGAAAGTTAAGACAATTGTAGAGAGATGCAGATCTTACATATTTTCAAGCTTGACAGCCAATAGTTCTGAGCATTTAATTCCCAAAACACAAGAATCTCTAAATCCTGCTTTTGTAATTCATTGAGGAAAGTACATCAGAGTCAAACGGTATCTGTGCAGCCCAACTAAAATGTTATTGTTTGATCAAAATGGTGTCATTCTTGGCATATTTGTAGGGACTGATCCTATGAGAAACTGGTATTTTAATGTGGAGCTGAGGGCTTAACAGTTCTTGATACATTAGCATCTGTATCCTAACCCTAGGCATTCTGTTCTCAGGAGCACATCTTAGGTAAAGGTTCATTTAATTTATCCCTTGTTAAAATTTAAACACCTATGCCAAATTCCACCAGACTTGGCATATTTGACATGACTGATAACTCTGCTAAACTTTGTCAGAAGCATCAGTTTTGAAATGTATCATCTTTATGTATTTGCCCCTGAGCAACAGATCTAGTCAAAAAAAAAAAAAGGCCCTTCATATACTCAAGTCTGAAATTTAAACAACTGAACACAATTCTAAAAAATTTAGGTTTTTTATGCATAAATTTGATAAACAGTTTATGCGCAGAGCAGAAAACTTGAAGGGTCATGGCAGGGTAAGGGCCTAGAAATCTTTCTTCTTCTCTTTAAAAAGATAGCATCATACATAGTCAAAATGTTACTTCGGTTATTCCCTGCTCAAATTTTAAACACAAAGCTTAGGGCAGGATCCTCAGCTGATAGAAATCATTGTCACTTTGCTGAAGTTTTCCTGCTACATGTCATCGTTTTGCAAATGAATCAGTAATTGCTAACATAGGCTTTTAATTTAAATTCAATAGGTTTTGTCTTACCTGACATAACATATTGGCAGCTGGAATTTTTGGCTGGTATTTTTCTCAGTTCAAGATCATAATCTGTATTCATTTTGCCTTGTTTATCCCTTGTAAACAGGGCTGGTCTTACCATGAGGTGAACTGAGGCGGCTGCCTCAGGTGCCAGACTGTGGGCGGGGGGAGGGGGGTGTGTGCCACTAGGACCCAGAGTGGAGAAAATTGTCTGCTGCTGGTACATATGTATTCTCTCTGCTCTAGATGCACAGAGATGGTGGAGTGCTGTGCTGGAGGAAGAAGGGTACAAGAGATGTAACAGGCAGGCATGGCCGGTGCAAGGAAGTTTTGCGCCCTAGGCAAAACTTCCTTGCACGAGCTCTGCACCCCCCCCCCCAGATAACACGCCTCCCCACCCCCCAGTGCCAGCCAGTCCACCCCCGCGGTGGCTTTCCGGCCCCCCACCCCCCGTGGACCGGCAGCTCAGCCCTCCGCCCGCAGCAGCCTCCCCCCACCCGCGGCGCCCTCCCGGCTCAGCCACGGAGCTGGGAGGGTGGGAGGCAGCTGCGGCCAGCTGCCCTCCCGGCACCCGAGGTGACCTCCTAGGGTCACCTAGTGGGTGCGCCGGCCCTGCAGGTAGGCAGGAGAAAAGGTGAGAGGGAATAACAGGAAGCAGCAGGAGCTGCAGAGAGAGAGAGGAGGAGAAGCCTCTTATGTACCTCTCTAGCATCCCCAGGAGCCTGGACTGATTAACAGCAGCTTCTCAGGGAGCTTCCTGTTTCCTGCTGCTTCCCTGAACCCACTTGAGGAGAACAGGCAGTCAATTGAGATGAAGAAATGGATGCTGCAGTAGCTGCCCGGTCACCTGCACTCTGACTAACTGGAAGATCAGGCATCTCCTCACCACTCACATCCTCACTGGGGCCGGAAGGCTCACCGTGAACATTTGTGTCTATGTATCTCAGGAGAGCTCCTTCCTGCTTAGGTAGAAAAGCTTCCTTTGCTTTCTTTCTTTTTCTGAATGCTGCCCCAGAGGGGCGTTTTCTTCTTTCACTCATGACTGCTGTTCTGTGCCAGCTATAGTGGCTCTCGACACTCAATTGAAGGGGACAAATAAGCAGGCTGGTAGCAGGGCCTGAGTGAGGGAAGATATCAGCGTTTTAAAGGCCTAACTGGCTCCTACTACTTCAGTTGACTGCCTGTTCTCCTCAAGTGGGTTCAGGGAAGCAGCAGAAGACAGGAAGCTCCCTGAGAAACTGGTGTTAATCAGTCCAGGCTCCTGGGGGTGCTAGAGAGGTACATAAGAGGCTCTTCCTCCTCTCTCTCCCTGCAGCTCCTGCTGCTTTCTGTTATTCCCTCTCACCTTTTCTCCTGCCTGCCTGTTATGTCTCTTGTGCCCTCCTTCCTCCAGCACAGCACTCCACCGTCTTTGTGCATCTAGAGCAGAGAGAATACATATGCGCCAGCAGCAGACACAATTTTCTACACTCTGTGTTCTAGTGGCGCCCCCCCACAGTCTGGCACCTGAGGCGGCTGCCTCAGTTCGGCTCATGGTGATGCCAGCCCTGAACCAGTGCCACATGGGCCGAACCATCTTGGTCTTTAGTAAATCAAAAGTGGGATAATAGTGTATATTGTGAAACTTCACTTCCCCCTAGAACTTTAAGAATCGAATGTGTCTTACTGCTGATCCAAGAGATTTGTGCCCTTCTACAGGTATTGTCTGAACAGTTTCATTATCTGTTTATGCAAAAGAATGGCAGTTTGCTCAGTGTGTAGATTATTTCTGAGATAATTGCCAGTTTGAATGGTTTCATTCTGATTGCCACCATATAGGTTATGTGGTTTTCACTAGGCAGCATTGGCTTTAAGTTTGTTCATAATACAGGTTTAGTTAGCAGTGAGTGCGTCCATGATATTTTGTTATGATGTTAGTCTATAAGGTGCCACAGGACCCTTTGTCGCTTCTACAGATCCAGACTAACACGGCTACCCCTTTGATACATGATATTTTGATAGATATTTAACTCTGACACCCTGAATCTCGCACTGTTTTTTTCACCTGTGCAAATCCACCAATTTCAGTAGAGTTACTCCAGATTTACAGTAATGCAAACCAGAAGAGAATCAAATCCCAAGTATTATAGAGTTGGGTTTTTGTAGATGTTTGTGGTGCAATAAGCAGAACTGGATCAAGCAGAAGATATGGGCAAAGATAACTGAAGGGGTAGAATCCCAAATTTTTACGCTAGTAGAGGATTTTTGCTTGTGTCTATTGGACACTGGAGATTTTGCATTTCCAAGAGTAGTCTCCAAAGTTTAGAATCCAGCTTCCAGCTCTGTATCCAGATGTTTGGCAAGTTTCCTCATGTAATTAAATTTATGACACACTTGGCATATATCAGGTGTGAAAACAACATGGTGACAGCATATTATCTGGTATGAGAATAATATGCAATGACCATGGGCTAAATCCCTGTTCTAACTCGTGCATATTCCTTTGCTTGATTAAAGGCAATGTGGTTACTGATGTGAGTGAGGAGAGAAGGATGTGGCTCGTTATTTGTGTTATTACCACCCAAAATGTGGTATCATTCTATTCTCAATCTACCATAGTTAGTGGCAGGTCAAGGCATTCCAGTCACAGCCCTCTTAGAACTGAATAACAGTGATATTTAGGCACTTTCAAATCTGATCTTTAAATTAAAGAAATGAAAATAAATGCCTGAACATTTTTTTTGGTGAGTTTACATGAAATATATGGTGTTGGCTCTGTAGCTGTACATTGGAATAGCTCTGTTGAAGACAATGGATCTGTGTTGATGTACACCAGCTGAGAATCTGGCACATAACCATCAACACCGACATTGTAGATATCTTTACATCCATATGTGATGGCCACTTAACCCATTCTGAGTGTGCTGTGGTCTTTTGCTTGAGGGTGAAGCAGCTGGATTGAATGCATTTAAACAAATCTAGAATTCAGATCCAGATTATTATGTATTGCCAATACGTATATTGCAGACAAATGACACTTACAAAATATCTGTAGAGTTCAATGCTTTCTTGCACCAAAAATAAATTTCCTGAAACAACACATCTGAAATACCCTTACAGATGTTTCTCTGCATTACAAAAAAAAAAAAAAAAGTCCCCTGAGCTAAAATGAAAATTGATTTTGAAAAAAAGCTGAAGGATATGAGTGGATCATCATAATTGGATCAACATGCTCCAAAAGCTTCAGGCTACTTCAACTTCATTTCTTAGCTGACAGCTTTCTTTTGGAATTCTTCAAACTAAACACAAATGGTTTGATTGCAATATGTGAAACATTTGACCATCATATCCTTGACAGTCTGCTGCAGGGGAGATTTGATAACCGTTGTCAAATTCATAACAGCCATTCTAATCCAAAGAACCAACAAAAAACACAGGAGCAGCTTCCACAAAAACAGATTTTATTAATGTCAAATGACACCATTTACAGCGAAAAAGGGCAACAGCTAGTATCAGAGTTGTTAAAAACTCTTGCGACTACAGGAAGCGATCTCATCAGCTATTAATTGGTAAATACAAATGACTTAGAGATGTTAGCTTTCCAGGAACTATTGACACAGGTATTAAAGCAATAATGAAAACAGATAGTTAATACTCAGAATTTACTTAATAGAAATTATAGTTTATTTATTTTAGAATGGGTTAGTCTTCCAAGAACATTTTTTAATCTGTAACATTAATATATCTGTTCAGGGGAATAATAGGGATGGTGGCAGGTAAGGATTCCCCTACCTTGCATAGCTCCAATGGGGCTACCAAGATCACAGCTCAAGGCACTCTAAGATGTGCAGTTTCTGTGCAGCAGTTGCACGCTCCCCCCTCTGCAAATGGGTGAGGCGGTTCAAGGGGTAGGCAGATCCATGACGCCAGGTCAGTGAAGCTGGCTGGTTGAGTGGGGAAGAGTATGTTCCATTCCATACGGGGGATGTTGTAAGTTAGTCCCTCTCCAGTGGAATCCAGGAGGAATTGTTCTTCTGAGCAGTATCTCTGAGGTAAAATGCCTTCTGGTGCTGCCCCTGTGCAATGCACCTGCACGCCACCCCTTACTTCAGGCTATACTTAAATGCCACAATTTAGCCCTTATTGAGATCTTGTCACCCATACTCACATTGAGCTGTACCATATTCCCTGAGTGGTTCCATTGGAATCATGGGATAAGAAAGGCAGAATCTGGCCCACAATGATTTATAAATGTTTAAATTTTAGATTTTAATGACAGCAAGAGTAGGCGAAGCATCTTTGCAAAGTTCAGAACTCTGACATTATCGATTTAAATATAAATGTTGCAGCTATTTTTCAGGGTTCCACACAGTGCTCAAAAGTAAAAGAGAGAGAAAAATTTCGAAACCACATAAAACTGAATAAAATAAAAATCTAATGCTGTCAACCTTGTTGCATTTCAACGTCCCACCAAAAGTAAGGAACATGACACTAATCAGCAAAAGATAATTTATTCTGCTTTCCCAGTGATATTATTCAATTAATTATATGATGTCAATATTGCATTAAAATCTGGCAAAGAAGAATTTTAATTACTGTATATGTTCTGAAGCTGAAACTTCAAGATCTTTAGCTAAATTTTGAGGAAGAGTTCATTCAGAATTCAAAAAGAACTTAACTTCATTGTAATCAGAAAAATATGTTTGACTCTCACCAAAATGATGCAGGATTCCACAGAATAAAATTCAGCATCTTGTTCCCCCGCTGATGAAAATAAATCTAGTCTTGATCTTAAATGCATGTAAAATAAGTGATTGCTGTAAAACAAATGGATCTCTCTTGGGAGGCTTTACCACCTCGGTTTAAGTTAGCAATACCAGGAGTCTTGCCAGATACATGATAAATTAGTTCTCTAGCAAAGATGGCTCAAACTTAGGCCTTTGTCCTGCAGTTGGAACACTCATGCAGAACCTCCTTGACTTCATGCAGTCATGGATGGGTGCAGGGATCTGCCCACCTGGATCCTACTGGAGGATTGGGGCCTTAGAATCTTATCACTATTTCAAGCAGATCTCTCCTACTCTACACAGTTTTAATTACTTCCACGCCTTCTTTTATCCAATGTGCTCTTAGGTTTCCACTGTTAATTTGGTTTTCCATAGTATACAATTTCCTTTTCCAACTTAACATTCTCCTGAGATACAAACAGTGAAATATTTAGGCCCAGATCCTCAGAGGTATTTAGGCTCCTAATTTCCACTGAAATAAACTGCTTATATTTGGAGTCAATGGAAGTAAAGAGCCTTGGTACTTTCTGACCCTAAATTCTAATGATCAAACTTGTCACTTATACAGGTTGATAACACTTGAAGTTGGAATGATTTTTTTCCTACATCCTTTTTTCTGATTCTCCACTCCAAGAACTTATGAAGCGAAGAGCTGAAACTTAGTGACTATCCACGGTTCAATGTCCTGCAAAATTAGAGATATATCTGGAAGTGATTCTGCATCAGAACCATCTTTAACTGATTGAATGATCTACTTCATTATGGTACATAGACCCACCAAAGATAAAGACCTACCACTAGCTCCCATCCTAGAGCACCTGATGTGGACCACAAATAAGTTTTTCTACCTCTTTAAATTCCCATGCTTTTTTTCTCCCTTTAGGAACAATATTAATTAAATAGCTATAAAACCAAATAAAGAGAAAGCAATAACATCCGATTAGGACCAAAGAAAAGTCAATAGCTCAGCATAAGCAAGCAAGAATAGAAGAATTTTAGTGTTAAATGTTAACTCATAAGAAGAGAGATGTTACTTGAGTCTGGAATTTGGTTTGAACAATGGGGATTAATAACTCTGCTTTCCTAGATTCCCTCTGTTTTAACCATATGATGTATTTTTCAGTTCTAGCACAAAGCTGTTAATGTGGTGTTGCTGTGTCAAGTTAAACAGTTACTGCTCCTCACCACAGAGTTGGTTGTAATTCGCTGGTAATGACCTGATCCATTTCAATTAGGCATTTATACTGTATACATCCCCCTAGTATGTAGGTGTCAGTGTATGACCACATCCACTAGAGCAGATCTCTGTGCTTCAGTAGAATGTGTTCTTCTGCTAGCACGTGGCGTCAGTGGAATCCATGCAGGCAGAGGGCTCCATACTAGCAGATCTTGATTCGAGATCAGGGCCATAGAATGTCTATAAGGTTAGGATTTCAAAAGGTTTTGGATTCATTGGGAAGCAAGGTGTTAATATAAATGTGCTGTAAAATCATTATCTTTAGGAGCCAAGTATCAGAGGGGTAGCCGTGTTAGTCTGTATCCACAAAACCAAGGAGGAGTCCGGTGGCACCTTAAAGACTAACAGATTAATTTGGGCACAAGCTTTTGTGAGTAAAAAACCCACTTCTTCAGATGCATGGAGAAGTGGGGTTTTTTACCCATGAAAGCTTATGCCCAAATAAATCTGTTCGTCTTTAAGGTGCCAGCAGACTCCTCGTTATCTTTAGGAGGCTGTCTATATATATATGTAGGCTTAGAAGGATTAGATTTTTGTTAGTGAATGTCAGTAAACGTTGATTTCACCACACACACACGAAAAAACATTTCCATTGATAATAATTGAAATGTGCAGATAGGTAAAATGAGAAATATACTGTTTGAGACCTAGAGTTTGATTTAAGGATGTATACTTTGCACATTTTGACATGTGATGTTGACAATTTGTGTTTTAAAAGTTATCAAGCTTTAACTTTTTCAATCTGAACATCTACTGTTATTAAATAATTGTTTAACCCCTCATAATTTCCTGCAGCAGTGAGAATTGAAATAAATAAAATTTAAAAAAAGCTTAAAACCTATAATTTTGCACACATGTGAAAATTTAAATAGATAAAAATACTTAAACATAATCATCAATATTATCCTTTGAAATTATATATAAAATGAATCAAGCGAAGGCTATATATATATATATATATATTTAAAGATTTACCCAAATATGGTAATGTATAGGGTATTGTGGTATTAAACACTAGGGGGTGGGAATATGAAGAAGGGCAAAGGGAGTTGAAGCAACGGGATGCAATAGGATAATGGTGGGAAATAATGCTATAATAATGCCGAATCTCTACTTTGTTACATCTGTTTTGCAGCATTGTGACACCATTATTTCAGTGGAGTCACACAGATGTAAAATTGTGTAGAGGAGTAGAGATTTAGGTCCATTGTTTTCTTAATGTATCATCATCTGCTTTACTGTATAGATTTCCTTACTTCCAATTCACTGAAGGGACAGATTTAGAAGATTAGTAGCAAGCCTATTTCATTAGTTCTTCTTAGAGCTACTATAGGGTAAAAAATATAACATTTATGGCTTGTCTGCACTTGTTTGGAATTTATTCCATGGCCATTACAGGAGACATGTTTGAGATACAAGAAGGTGGGAATTCCTGCTTAGAATCATAGAATCATAGAAGATTAGGGTTTAACGAGACCTCTGGTGGTCATCTAGTCCAACCCCCTGCTCAAAGCAGGACCAACCCCAATTAAATCATCCCAGCCCAGGGCTTTGTCAAGCCGGGCCTTAAAAACCTCCAAGGATACAGATTCCACCACCTTCCTAGGTAACGTAGGAGGGAGGGATAGCTCAGTGGTTTGAGCATTGGCCTGCTAAACCCAGGGTTGTGAGTTCAATCCTTGAGGGGGCCATTTAGGGATCTGGGGCAAAAAGCTGTCAGGGGACAGTACTTGGTCCTGCTAGTGAAGGCAGGGGACTGGACTTGATGACCTTTCAGGTCATTCCAGTTCTAGGAGATTGGCATATCTCCATTTATTAAAATTATTATTAAAATTAAATTATTCCAGTGCTTCACCACCCTCCTAGTGAAATAATTTTTCCTAATATCCATCCTAGACCTCCCACACTGTAACTTGAGATCATTGCTCCTTGTTCTATCA
The DNA here is from genome assembly GCA_037349315.1 of Chelydra serpentina. Classification (NCBI taxonomy): domain Eukaryota; kingdom Metazoa; phylum Chordata; order Testudines; family Chelydridae; genus Chelydra; species Chelydra serpentina. The sequence goes on along the minus strand of JBAIAC010000028.1, from coordinate 16,164,124 downwards.
TCTGCCACCACTGAGAACAGCCTAGCTCCATCCTCTTTGGAATCCCGCTTCAGGTAGTTGAAGGCTGCTATCAAATCCCCCCTCACTCTTCTCTTCTGCAGACTAAATAATCCCAGTTCCCTCAGCCTCTCCTTGTAAGTCATGTGCCCCAGCCTGCTAATCATTTTCGTTGCCCTCTGCTGGACTCTCTCCAATTTGTCCACGTCCTTTCTGTAGTGGGGGGCCCAAACTGGACGCGATACTCGAGATGTGGCCTCACCAGTGCCAAATAAAGGGGAATAATCACTTCCCTCAATCTGCTGGCAATGCTCCTACTAATGCAGCCTAATATGCCGTTAGCCTTCTTGGCAAAAAGGGCACACTGTTGACTCATATCCAGCTTCTCGTTCACTGTAATCCCCAGGTCCTTTTCTGCAGAACTGCCGCTTAGCCAGTTGGTCCCCAGCCTGTAGCAGTGCATGGGGTTCTTCCTTGTTGAACCTCATCAGATTTCCTTTAGCCCAATCCTCCAATTTATCTCGGTCACTCTGGACCCTATCCTTCAGTGTATCTACCTCTCCCCCCAGCTTAGTGTCATCCTTAGGCCTATAGGAACAGTAGATTTACTCCGTTACAAATTTTATCATTACCAGATGGGACTAGAAAGTACAATATTGTATTACTGCCCTGGAGAAGAAATTTCTCCCTAAGAGAATGTGGTGGCCGTGTGCACAGTTCCAATTTAGACAATGTGCACAATGCACTGCTAAGCTTCTTGAAAATGATGTTAGTGCTTTGAGAGTATGTTGTATTGTATGACTGCAGTGACCAGATGGATAAATGTTATACAAAGGGATTTAATTGGCTGTGGAATTTCTGAGGAACTGCTTCATTACAAACTGGAATGGAGAAGAAGGACTTAAAGAGCCAACCCCATATAGATGGGACTAAGGTGAAAAGAAGAAGAGAGTAAGACAGTGCAATATAACTACTGTCTTTCAGTGCTCAGAGGTAATGAGAGCTCAGATTAATTATTAGATTATACTTGGCCTGATACATCTCTATGATTCACAGTTATGTACTCGGTCAGTTGAAAATCTTTGAGGTATACACCAATAAAGAGGAACCAAACAAAGTTGTTCTCTATCCCCTGTGTTGTTTACCCTCTTTATTGAATTTCTGGCACACACAAAAAGTCAGAATAGTAACATAATAGGGGTTACAATTGATAAAATGGAACAGAAATTGTGCTGTGTGCAGACAACATGATACTCATGGTTATCAATCCAGTACAATCTATGACTTATATTCTGAAAGAAATTAATGAACACAGTAATGTGTCAGGCTATAGAATTAATTATACAAAATCTCAACTATTAAATATAGGGCTGGAGGAAGCTATGATTAAACAGCTGTAAGATTCATGTGAACTGTGTGGTCTAAACAAATGAAGTAACTAAAGAGTCAGTATTTCTCCTTGTGACAAATGAAGGGAGGGGATAGCTCTCTTTTATGGACACCTAGCCAGACAGTAGCTATAAAATCCCTCTCGGTAGCTGTTCTCTAATTGCTCTACCTGTAAAGGGTTAAAAAGTCTCACTGCTATGCATAAGTAAAAAGAAGTAAGTGGGCACCTGGAAAAAGAGCCAATGGGAAGGCTAGAACTTTTAAAAATTTAAACAAGACTCCCCTTTTGTCTGTCTGTTGTTGTTCTTGGGGAGAGGCAGACAGGGAGCAGTTACGCTGTGAGAAGCTTGGGCCAGGTATGAAAAACCATCAGTGTCATACCTAGAAACTACTCATCTAAAACCCCAGATATGTAAGTAGATCAGGAAATGTCTAGGAAGACACAATTACGTTTATCCCTTTTATTTCTGTACGGCTTGTGGATTCCTCTGTGCTAACCCCAAGTGCCTTTGTTTTGCTTGTAACCTTTAAGCTGGACTTCAAGAGAGCTATTCTTGATGCTTAATCCTTGTAGTTTTTTTTAAATCTAGCACAAGCCTAAATTCCCAGATGTATTTTCTTCTTTTTTTATTAATAAAATTTACCTTTTTTAAGAACAGAATTGGATTTTTGTGTCCTAAGAGGTTTGTGCACATGTTGTTTAATTAGCTGGTGGCAATGGCTGATTTTTTTTTCTTTCTCAGCTCTTCTCGGGCGGGGGGTGGGGAGGGGAATAAGAAGAAGGGGGTGAAAGGGCTTGAGAGTACCCCACAGGAAGGAATTCCCAAGTGCACCTTCCTGGGTTCTCAAAGGGGTTTTGCACTTGGGTGGTGGCAGCATCTACCAATCCAAGATCAGAGAAAAGTTGTAACCTTGGGAGTTTAATACAAGCCTGGAGTGGCCAGTATTAATTTTTAGAGTCCTTGCGGGCTCCCACCTTCTGCACTCGAAGTGCCAGAGTGGGGAATCACCCTTGACATAGTGGCAGAGCGGTGGGATCATTTTCAACCAGAGCTGCAGATCTCAGGATTTTAAAAGGACACATTTTTCCTTTTGGTAGCCTGGGAGTTTTTTCTTTTCTTTTCTTTTCTTTTCTTTTCTGCCTGAGGGGGAACAGGCACACAGAGGGTTCAGCCTGCGAAGCCGGGGAGTCCAACAAGCAGTTTATTTTTTTTCTAGCTTTTTGACAACAAAATAGCTAGGCTAGAGTAGGGCAGCCTGTGCATGAGGTTGCAGTTGGGCACCGAAACTCTTGAGCAACCAGTCTTCCCAAAGTGGTACGCCACGGAGAAGACAGACCCAGATCTAGCCCAATCATCCAGCTCCATGACAGAAATGCAGGGAGGGGATGGGGGACTGGGGATTTCTCAGGAGGCAAGGGTCAGCCCTTCCTAACCCGAGATCCCCGTGCCAGGATGGAGGGATGCCCTTAACCCAAACCGAGTTCTAACTGAGGAAGACAGGACTTTATTCCTTGAGATGAAGTGCTTGGAAACAGAGGCAAAGTGCTTGGAAGCGGAAGCAGAGGTGAAGAGCTTGGAGGCGGAAGCAGAAGCGAAGCGCTTGGAAGCGGAGGAGAGGAGAGTGGCGAAGTGCTTGGAGGCGGAAATGGAGCTGAAGCACTTAGAGCTGGAAAAGGCTAAGCTGGGTCAACCAGGTAGCCCTAACAGTCCTTCTCCAGATACTGCTCCCCATTCCAAGAAATTCCCCATATAAAGGTAGGCGATGATATAGAGGCCTTCTTAGAAAATTTTGAAAGGGCCTGCCTTGGGTACCACATCCCTACAGACCAGTATATGGTGGAGCTGAGGCCACAACTCAGTGGACCCTTAGCAGAGGTGGCAGCTGAAATGCCTAAAGAACACATGAACGAGTGTGAACTTTTTAAACAAAAGGCCAGAATTAGGATAAGGCTAACACCCAAGCATGCCCGTTGATGGTTCACAGCCCTAAGGTGGAAACCAGATGTGGCATTTTCCCGACACGCCTACCAGATTGTAAAAAATTGGGATGCCTGGTTATCAGGAGCAAATGTTAAGTCTCTGGAAGATCTGTCTCTCCTAATACAAATGGAGCAGTTTTTAGAGAGTGTTCCTGAGGAAATAGAAAGGTGCATCCTAGATGGGAAGCCCAAAACTGTAATCAAGGCAGACGAGATTGGAACCAAATGGGTGGAGGTGGCAGAGAAGAAGAAAGCTAGTAGCAGTTGGTGGGGATACCAGAAGGGGAAACCCGAGATGACACCCCACCATTGGAGTCAGCCCAAGGCCCCACCTCGCAAGGAGGAGCCCTCCACACCATCGGGAAACCCAAGATGCCCTCTCGTCCCACTACCCCACTCTCCAACCACCCACCTCGCCCCAGCCCACAGTCAGATGGGCGATGCTTTAAATGTAATGAGCTGGGGCATGTGAAGGCCAACTGCCCCAAGAGCACCAGCAAACTGCAACTCACTACCCTGGGGTCCCACCGAGAGCCTTCAGGCCCAGATGCCTCGCAAATACCCCCAGAGCGAAGACAGGATATTGGGCTAGATGGATCATAGGTCTGACCCAGGATAGCCATTCTTTATGTTTTTATTCTTATGATACCATAAAGAACTCTAGAGGAAATTCTAACAGGAATTATTGAATTTATATGGGACAATAACTTGCCAAGAGGAAATATGAAAATTCTCTATAGACCCACTCTGGAAGGAGGATTGGCAGTACCAAATGTACTAAAATATTATTGGGTAGCTCATTTGAGACCATTATCCCAGGGAGGAAATCAAGCAACAGGATTTTAAATATTAATTTTTTGCATTAATTTTTTACATAAAAGATTTACCCAATACAAAAGGGAAACAATCCAGGCGTCGTACTGACACTTCAGATATGGAATTTGTCACAGATAAGGGATAGCCCCTTCCCTTTCTGACCTGTACCCATCAGAAAAAAATGCAGAATTTCAGTAGGGGTTATCTAATTGAGTACATAACATATGGGAGAAAAAAGAACATACATCCATCAGCCAGCTAGCCCATAATGATAAAATTATTGGAATTAATACCATCAAAGAAATCATGGGGAATACTAATATACCAGTTTGGACTTTTTTGTAACTGAAGCATTTTGTCAAATGCTACATAGGAAGGCCAAGTTTCAGGAGACCATTAACAAGGATAGAAACACTAGTTATAGGAAAACCACATGAAAGGGCCTGGTTTCCATATGGTATAACTAATTGTTACTGCTTGATCTAGAAAATAAGACTCCCATTATGGAAAAATGGGAAAAGGATCTCAAACCAGATATTATTGGAACAAAAGGAAGATATCTGGAGAAAGACCAAAATCTCATATGTTTGTGTAATCATTAAGGAAAATTATTACAAAATACATTATCAATGATACCTTACTTCTTTTAAGCTAAGGAATATATATATATAAAGGAGTTATAAATACTAGAGAGGCTGTTCAGGAATAGGAACCTTTCTGTTTGTGTGGTGGGAATGCCCTAAGATAATAGTTTTTGGAGGAAAATAACAAATAGATTTTTCAAGATAATTAAGATTAGGCTAAGCACAGAACCCCTGGGGATTCCATTAGATCACAGTCCAAAGGAGGTTATTGACTTGGGGAAAGACCCATTGATAACACAGCTACTACTAGCAGCCCGATGTATGATAGCTCATTTTTGGAAAAGAACAGATTCAGCCTCCCCCGAACATTAGTCATGGAGAAATAAATTATGAGAGATCCCTTCAATGGAGAAAATGACAGATAGTTTATATCAGGAGCAAATAGATTTTATAATTTATATTTACCATTTTTTGAATGTGAACATAATTAATACACAGGCAATGATAAAAGTTTGACCAAACACAAATGGGTCTTTCAAATGCGACAAATACAAGTTATGAATGAGATTTGTAAATATTTATATGGAAAGTTCACGTATGTTAATGATGACCAAATAAAAAAATAAAAAGCCATCAACTGTGCTGATCTCTGTGAGCCAGATCCTTGGTTGGTGTAAATTGGTGTAGCTCCATGGCCCATTTTATGAAGCTGTTCTTCCATCAATAAATGTGCACATCTGTCCTTAAAGTGATAGAGTTACACGTATAAGACAGCAGGAGAAAAACTCCTAAATATGGATCTCATCTCTACTGTTCCTTTAATACCTTGAGATATTACATAGAATGACTGAGGCTGTCATTCATCTGCAATATACTGCGGCCACCAACCAGCCCAGCATATTGTCACCTGCAGGTTTCTAAAGGGGAGACATCGGTACTTAATTTGGTTCTATCAGCAGCTTTATGCATAAAGTAAAAATACATAAAGATGTTAAAACACTACAGCAGAAGCTAAGACACCTGCCTCTGTCAGTTAGGAAAGCAGATGCAAGGGAGCTGGAAGCTTTTACCCAAATGGGAATAGTTGAAAGAGTTGATGCATCTGAATAGATTTGCCTATAGGAGATACCATGAATAAATTGGCTGGAATTCAAATGTATGGTAATTTGTGTGATCCTAACAAAGCTGCTGTGGTTGATAGTCACCTCTTTCCACTGACTGAGGACATTCTGTCTGAATTTAAAGAGCTATGTAATATATTCACCATTGGATTTAAAGAATTTTTATAAGCTTTTGGTGTACATAGGGTGGATAGTAGAGACCTCGCTACATTATGAGGGACTGCCTTGCTTCTGCTATGTACTGTACGAACTCAGCTCAATGTTTCCATGAATGTCAGCAATACAGGCGCGTCTCATCTTATGCTGGGGTTACGTTCCACAGTTAGCGCGTAAAGCGAAAATTGCGCATAGTCAAAATTACATTGAGTGTAATAGTGGGCGGAATCGTCCGCACTACAGGTGAAGTATTTAAATTGTTATTTTTCTCTTTTGTTGTTTTTTTTGTTTTGTTTTTGCTGACCGCACAAAGCTGAATTCACACATTTTAAATGCGTGTAAGATGAGACTCGCCTGTGTAATTAGTCCTGCCATGAAAACAATCATGTATCTGTGATGCAACTAGCTGTACAATATCCACAGAGTAGGACAGCTGGACACTAAGTAGTCCAGGTGAAAACTTTGACCGGAAAATTGCTGTCAAAATGCTATTTCTGTTAATTCATTTTCACTTTTGTTTGGGCCTTGTTGCTGCATTGTTTGCACAGTATCCTCATGTACAGTGACAAAATATATGGCTACATATTGTTTTGTGATGTCAAAACTGCAACAGAGTAACTACTTTTTTGACTATAATACAGAAGGGTCCCAACACATGTTCCACAACAAACTGTAAAATGTACTGTATTCATATTTTAGAAATTCTCCTTCAGCTAAATCTTAGTGTGAAGGAGGTCAGTGGCAAAGCTTCCATTATCTTCAGTGGGACCACGCTTTGTCCCGAACTTCACATGGCTTCATCATATCACAGGACAAATCTGCCTCTCAGATAATTTGCTTCTGAAAACAGTCATCCTGCTGAAAAGAAAGATGTTTTGTAGGGACAGGTTCTGATATCCTTACACATGTTGATTAACACCTTAATGGTATCCAAATCTAGCCCTTAGTGATCAATTAAAGTCAAAGTCTTCTGCAGTTTCACAAACTTGAATTCCCTTTATTAACAATTTATGATTATTGCTTCTGCAATCTTGCAGCAATTTATCTGGTATTGTAATTGTTCTAGGGCAGTGGCTCTCAACCTTTCCAGACTACTGTACCCCTTTTAGGAGTCTGATTTGTTTTGCATATGCCCACATTTCACCTCACTTAAAAACTACTTGCTTATAAAATCAGACATAAAAATACACCAGCATCACTGCACACTATTACTGAAAAATTGCTTACTTTCTCATTTGTACCATATAATTATAAAATAAATCAATTGGAATATAAATATTGTACTTACATTTCAGTGTATAGTATATAGAGCAGTATAAACAAGTCATTGTCTGTATGAAATTTTAGTTTTTACTGACTTTGCTAGTGCTTTTTATGTAGCCTGTTGTAAAACTAGGCAAATATCTAGATGAGCTGATGTACCTCCGGAAGACCTCTGCATACCCTTGGTTGAGAACCATTGTTCTAGGGCATTAGGGAAAGATCATCCACAAGCTGGTCCTGCTCCTAAGTTCTTCTGTCCTAGAATTAACTCCATTTGCCAGGTGACAGATCTGTGGAGGATTGATAAGGGTTAGTAATGAGTAAGTGGGAGGTACAACAGACCCCTGCTCAGGGGCACAGTGGGAGATAACTCTCAACCACTGTAACCAGGCCTGCAGGCTTGGTTTGGCACTGTTATAGGATGCCAACCAAGCCCTTAGCCCGTAGGTCAATTCTTGACAAATAAGGGCTTGTCTATACCTACAGTGGTGCAGCTGCAGCACTTAGTGAAATTCTACCTATGCCAATGGGAGAGCTTCTCCTATCAACATAGGTACTCCAACTCCTGAGAGGCAGTAGCTATGTCAGTGGGAGAAGCTCTCCCATTGACATTGGGGGTTATGTCGGTATAACTACATTTCTCAGGGGTATGGATTTTCTACATCCCTGAGTGATGTAGTTATTCCAACACAAGTTCTTCATGGAGACCCAGCCTAAGGGTGGAGTTCCTACAATCTCCATTTTAAGTGTAAATCCTTGAGCTGTAGCATACCCATAGCGTGGGTGCTCACCTAGAATGCCCTGCAGAACAGGATAGTTAAACAGTGGACACTTGAAACCAGAGCTGATACGTTGAGCAAGTATGGTGCAAAAACTCACAGAATATATAAGGTAATGGGGAGTCTCTGGTTCTGAGTGGGACGTTGGTCACACTCTCCATCATTTTCCCCACAGTAGAGGGTCTGCTTGGGTCAGTTTACGTAAGCAGCTACAAGAGAGAGAACGTGTCAACTAGGCAGAAGGAGATGTCTCCACTCACCCTTGTCGTTATAAACTGCCATGTGTCTCTGTGGGACAGATCAGCCCAACATATTCCTTGTCCTTGGAATGATAGATTGCTCCATGAGCCCCAAACCTGTCATGCATGAAAATGCTGTAGGGTCTTTGCCATTTTGTGGGCATCCCAAGCCACTTCTGGCTCTAGCTGATAAAACTGTCAACAATGCTGCACTCCACACTTAGAATATGGGGGGCTGGGAATAGGTAGGATAGCCAAAGCTGTCCAGAACCAAGGCTCACACCAGTTATATGCTTGAGAGGACTTGGATGACTTGCATTTGATAATGTGAATAACTGTCTGGCTGTCAGACTACAACATGCCTCTTTTTTTCTTTTTCTTTTAATCCTTCAAGGATAAAATAGCAACTCCTGTGTTTCTTTGTCCTGGGGGCTGATTTTAGGCCCATTCAAGTCAATGGGAAGCGTTCAATTGACATCAGTGGGGTTTGGATCAGGCCCACATGAGGAATATTTTTTCAGACATTGCATCATGCGGCATATGAGAACCTGAAGACACATGAAGATGGCAAAGTTGGCATGTGCACAGTGAGCAGGAGCTCCTGTAGAGGAACACAAGGTCTTCTTTTCTTTTCACTTGAACAAGAAAATTGATGCAAAAAATGAAATCTAGGGTTAAAAAAATTGCATGGGGATACATAAGAGAGCAGTCAATACCAGGTCTGATCAAAGTCATTTTGCAGAGCTCACTCTTACTTTGCCATGCACATAATCCCTTCAGTAATTCTTCCCTAGCCAATGCCTGCAAGTGTCCTGTTTTTATTTCTCACTCTGAGCAGTGGGCAGTAGAATTAAAATATGATACGGAAGCAAACAAATGGCAACTTTAGTGATTAAATATAAGGACACTAAAAGATCTATGATTATGAAACTGAAATTTGGGAGCGGAGAGCGAAGTAAGAGGGTAACAAATGTGTCAGGACTAAAGATTTGCTGGAAGCTTAAACTGATGCTAACTGCTGGACAAGAAACCCCCCTTGAGAATCTCAGGAATACACAAATAATATTTTTAGATCGTTTTCAAGCCTAAGGAAAAAATCTTAATAACAGGCAGTTAAAAGAAAATTTAGCTTAAAAATGACACAGATAATTTCACTTTGCCAATGTAGTTAGGCTGGACTGAAAGGAACCCTTCCCTGAAAATAAGAGAGAATTTTTTAGCAGTGGGACTTGGTTTGTTCATTCTTATTCTTTACATCTCAGCTGGTAAAAGAAACACATCAAGCCTCATCTTACCAGGAGAGGGCACTTGTGGTACTATTTCTGCTATGATGATGATACAATGCAATGTGCGCAAAGGAAATTTGGGATGGGCTTTTACATTGCAGCAGCATTGTTTCTTTTGAAAAATTTACATTCATTATGAATCAGAATAATTTTAAAGGACAACCTGGCAGGGACGAAGAACTTATTAAACATGAATGACTGTCATTATACGAAAGAATTTCTACATTACCTGGCCCTTTAGAAGCTATAAGTTCTAAATATATTGAGTCTGTCAGTTAAGGGTGCAGAAATTACCTCAGACAGCAGCTTTTCAAATGGTGTGTTTGATGTCACACAGTCCCTAAAGCCTCATTTGATCTTTTATGACATATAATGTTCTCCATTTTTGTATTTTGAATTATAAGACTTAATTCTTATTTCTTTTGAAATGTAAGGCCAAATACTGGGCCCCTATGCAAATCCTGTATAAAAGCATTTTGCTTGAGGGACGGACCAACATTGAACTTGACCTCCAACCCAAGATACAAGGCTCGGTATTTGTGGAATCATTCATAGCATCTGCTGTGACAGCCCATAATGACTTCAGCCTTCTATGAAGTACTCCATCACCACTGTGAGGCTTGTGGCCAGTGACTCTGTGCTGGTTATAGATGCATGGGCTATGCCTCAACCAAACCTCTGTCCATTTACAGAGTTTAGAGTGTATTGTAAACTACATGCACTAGATGAGTGTGTATAATGTTAATCATTAACTATAACATGACCCATACTGTTTATAATACCCAAAATAAAGATGATTGAGTTCTGTTATGCTTACCAGCCCCAACGCTGAGCTGCACCTCTTGAGTGGTGCAGTTTAAGAGGCACTGCTCACATGGGGAGGATGGAACAAAAGTAGCTTTAAGCCACATTTCTACCTTGAAAATGCTGGGCCTGTATAAGGACCTATCTGGTTCCTAGTGTAAGTTTACAGCAATCTCTGGGTTGACCTAACTTATGGCCAATTCCCTCAGTTGCCTATGGAATGCAGACAGCTTTGACCACACTCCCTCCTATTCTTGTCACATATCTGTACTGGGTTTGGAGTGCTGCGTATGATCAGCTAAGGTGCCCAGGAAAACTTCCTCACACTGGGGAATTCCCAGCTGGGAAGGATCAGGCTGGGTTTTGGCACCTTCACAGTGTCTTGGGACTATCATCTGTATCTCCTACAGTGCATGTGAGATATATTAAGGAATGAATGAGGTATGAATATGTCATGTGATATAGCAGGGGGGGAAAAGGCCAGTGCAAGTTTGTTTTGCATACACACTGGCCTCATGTCATGGGACAGAAGTATTGGTTCTCTCTCTGTAGCTCTGGCATGACTACAGTTGGAAGACTGCATTCACTTCTGTGTACCTCATGACGAAGAAGATATTGACAGATTGGAGAGTGTTCAGAGGAGAGCAACAAAGGAACCTGGAGGGAATGAATTAAGGGGAAAGATTAAAAGAGTTAAACACGTAAAGCTTGTCAGGGGAACATGATAACAGACTACAAATATTTGAAGAATGTAAACACCAAAAAGTGTGAGAAAATATTTAGCACGTTAATAATGGTGTAGTACCGGAGTGATGGATGAAATTAAGAAAGAGAAAATTTTGGTTGACTCTCAGGAAAAAGCTTCCTGATAGTGAGATTTGTTAGCATGTGAAAAAGTTCCCAAGGAAATGGTGGAAGGGCCATCACTTGGTTTATTTAAAACTCAACTGGAGAAAACACAAGAAAATTAGGAACAATTAACACCAGTTAACAGAACAATCCAATATTGGCAGGGAGACAGACCAGATGACCAACTCCCGGATTCTATGAATTATATAAAAGGATAATTAGACATGTAATTTGGCAATTAAAGCATTCTTCTTCGCTGAAAGGATTGTTTTCAGTGATGTGAAATGTAAGATTAAGTTGAGCCTATAAGTAAGTGCAATTCAGGTTTCTTTAAAATTATTATGTAAACATGCTTAGTTACCAGTCATATGGTTTTTCCCTCCTGTCTGCCTTCCCTCCTAAGGAGTGGACTTTTATGGAATGTGTTGATCATGGTTGATTGCAATTAAGGTTCATTTCACAAAAAGTATGATTTCCCCAGACTAAAAATTCTATGTATTTATTTAATTTATCTACTAGTGAGGTACCAGCAGCTTTGCTATCCAAGCTTACTTTTATGAGAAATATGAGGAAGAATGGGCAAATATTTGTGCTAGGAGATTTGTGTTGATTTCTGTGTGGGTTGTGCTGAGGGATTAGTGAAGGTGGTGAATGGGGGTGTGTGGTGAATGTGTGTTTGGGGATATTGTGTATTATGGTTGTGTTTTTGTGCGGGGGTGGTTGTGTTGATTTTTGTCTGGGAGATTTCTGGTGGGAGATTTGTGTTGCTTGAGCAGGTGGCAGTTGGGCCAAGTAATCCACCATCTTTGCAGTCTCCCTCATACAACCAATGACATTGTTGTATGCAAATTAGCTGCAGAGGAAGGCTGGTGACTGGTTGAGTAACCTCTGATACCACAGTGGTCTAGGACTCTTGGCATAGCCTTACTGTAGCTGTGCACTGAATGTGTGTAATTCATAAAGTGAAAATGGCTGAGAATTTAATAATTGGATGGTAACAGACTGTTAAATCTAGTGATGATTCAACCTGGTCATATTCTAAACAAAAAGAGCTTTCAGCCATGCTTGTAGCTGTTTCTGTCACTTCACACTGACTCAACGGATATTTTAGGCTTCAGAGTGACACAGAGAGACATTCCTAGAATTGTATTCTATAGATAGTGTTAGCACCCAAAGGTCCTAATCTAGATAGCACCCAAAAGCTCCATTTGGGATCAGAGCTGTATATTGGTGAGACTACACACTGAAACCTACTACATGATGTAGGAGATTTTGGAGGGAAAAAATTGATTTCCTTTGTTGAGATTTCATTTAAACATACAAGGCCTCATTCTCACTTACACTAAGGCCACTTTACACACTCTGGCCATGTAAAGGGGCCTTAAAGTAAGAGTAGATATACTTTATGTCTCTTTTAAGGCCTCCTTGCACTTCTAGAGCTATGTAAAGGAACCCTAATGTAAATGAGAATCAGGCCCATAGAAAAGTATTGCTATAGCAACAAAATAATTTATGAGGATCTGTCTAACAAAGTAAGAATCAGATAAATGTGAAGGGAAAGAAGCTCTTCCACTCTTGAATAACATCACGCTTCTCTTTGTAATAACTAACACATTGAAAGGAATGAGTATACTTTCATTTTATGATTTTGTTTTTAAATTAGCTTTATCAACAACATTTGGCAATTGTCAGTCACTGAAAAATATTGTGCACGTACTAGTAAAACAGAAGACATAGTGTAATTAACAAACACGGTCACAAGCTAAAACACATACTCCACTGATTGATACCCTCCGGTTGCATAAGTGTGTGTTGATAATTCACAAATAGCGCCATTAAGACCTGTGTGCAGAAATGCAAGCAATAGTGCTAGATGCACAGCCATTAATCACAGTCATCAATAGGCCTCCCATAGTAGTATACAGCAGCTTTTAATGTATGTTTTGCTAATTGGAAGTTACAGTAGTGGTGTGAAGTCCCAGATGAATAACTACTTCTATTGTACAATAGTGCATAGAAAAAGCTTTTTGCATTTTGCTTTGGAAGATCAGCTTAAAAGTTGGATAAATTTATTATCATTACCATTTATCCTTTAAGGCTATAAAAATATGCCAGCAACCCCCCCTTCCCCTGAAAGTTTTAATACATTGCCAAAGTTCTAATTTTATTCTTCATTATTCCCCACAACATACATTCAAAACTGAGGCCCCTGATCTACAGAGAGCTGTTGTTTAATGCATTTCTGTATGTAGATCCTTGACAGAGGCCATTTTTCTTGCCTCTCAGGTGGCTCGTATAGAGAGATTTATGTCCATTATGCATAAATTCTTTGTAAAATTGCTCTAGCATAATCAGCAGAAAGTCTGAGAAAGCACCCACAGCAGCCACAAAATGAAATCAGAGATACTTGGACTTAGCCCACCTTCTTTAAGTTTCAGGAATTCTGTTGCCATAGAAATGTGAGGAATGTGAAGCTCATTGTTGTCCTGATTTGCCAACTTCTAATGGCAGATCATTATTTCTAGAATTACATCATCAAGAAATAGCACCAAGTCAAAAGCCAATATTCATGGTCTATTAAAACCAGAATTATTGATCACATTAAAGCAGACCTGGTGAATAATTCATAAAAAGCCACAGGTGTTACATTCTAAAGTTGGCATTAGATAAAATGGTAAAACAACAATCAGCATTTTCTACTTTTCAAATAGCACCTTTATTACTGGGGACTTGGGACTTCAGCCCTGCACTAAAAGAGAATTATGAAAGGCAAGATACTCCTTACAAAATGGTGCAGCATTCAGCATTTTTTAAAATATGCATTCTATGGGTAACAGTCAAATAATCTTCCCTATGATCCATTAAGGTGAATGGGTGCTTTCTTTTGAGCAAAACTTGTTTATAGCATGATATGCTGTTGCAGTTAACCTAGCTCTCCCTTTGGGCTGTAACCATTACAGAGGCTCTGGGCATGGGAACTAACATTTGATTTTCCTAAAGGGTGCTTCAATGCATAATTCTCAAAAGGTTATAGATTTGGGGCTCTGCCTACCAGCCACTTCCCATGAAATGAAATAGCTGCGGGGAAGGTTGGTTCCCTAGTGTCAGTGCTCTCTGCCCAATTAAGAGGCAGCTCAGATGGTCTCAGAAAGGGAGTCCCATTATATTCAGAATGACATTAGCTGAGATGCAGCACTTCAGAGGATGGAGAAGGAAAATTAGTCACTGTTTAGAGGTTTAGCAAGGTTGTGGAGCAAGCTTTTTTCCTCACCTCGTCTCCTGTGTGTAGGGGGGAAAAAGAAGAGTATAGAAATGTATATTCAGATTAATCATTTTCTTATATATTTGGGTCCTAATTATTCTCCTCACTTGTTAATTTAAACTGTGATATTTAATTTATTTAGTGCTCTCCTCATGCTCTGGATATGTCTGTCTGTATTGGAGACCATTTAAAGGAATGTGAAAGGGTCTTCGTTCACTGGATTGGACACATTTTTCAGACTCCCTTCAGATATGTGCTTGGCCTCTCTTGGGCTACACGGGGGTGGGGGTGGTGTGTGTGTCAGAGAGGATTCAAGGATCCCCTTGCATAGTTGCAAAGATGCCGGGCACAAGCATTGTCCTTGTACCACCCTGAAAGCCAGAACCCGCTTATGAGAAGGGGCAGAACCAGGAGAGATGGTATTGCTCAGGTGGCAACATGCATTGTACCCTCTTCAATGGTAGTGCAGCACTGGGCTCCCTAGGGCTTCTGGGAGAATAGTACCAGCTTGAGATATATTGCCTCCAGAAATTCCTCTTCAGGTTGTGCGCCGTTCCTTGCTCCCTATCCTGGCGTCGGTGGTAATGCCACACTTGAGTCCGCAGTTCATCAACTCCCCTGAATGTTCTTTTCCTAAATGCTTGTCTAGTTTGTTTGTTTAGGCTTCTTAGAAGTTATTGAAAAGACTAGTTTAACTGGTGTTTGGAAGATTGCTAATGGCGAGCAATCTTTATCGTTGATATTTATATATTGCCCTCCATGGTCTATGGATCAGAAACCTTGAGGATGTTTTAGTGGCAAGAAAAGCTGGCCATATCACAAGAAGAAGAGATGGAAGATGTCCTTAGAACTAGGGTCCAATTAGGCTCAGTCAGCATTGACCAGGATAAAGGGCAGGATCATGCCCTTTAAACTTTGTCTCTCATTATGACCTTTGGAGCTCCCCAGCAACCAGCCAGGATACAACTTAAATCCTTCCTTCCTTGAGCTTCTGCACAAAATCAGCACACAGTCTGGTCCAGAAATGCTAGGGTTCAAAGGATTGTTGTAATCACATTGGAAAGACGGGTGCTTGGTAACACCATAGTGTGACCTTTAGCCTTCAGAGCGAGGCAGTGGCTGCTGGTTTTGATATTGAAGTTGACTATTTAGAACATAAGAACAGCCATACTGGGTCAGACCATAGTCCATCTTTCCTAGTATCCTGTCTCTGACAGTGGCCCATTCCAGAACTTTAGCGGAAGTGTACAGAACAGAGCAATTATGGAGTGTTCCACCCGTCTTCTACTCCTGGCTTCTAGTAGTCAGAGGTTTAGGGTTTCCCCAACAATGGGGTTGTGTCCCTGAGCATCTTGCCTATTAGTCATTGATGGACCTATCCCGTATTAACTTTTCCATTTTTTTAACCCAGTTATATTTTTGGCCATCACAATATCCCATAGCAATGTTAGTTGTGTGTTGTGTAGAAAACTACTTCCTTTTGTTTGTATTCAACTTGCTATGTATTAATTTCATCAGGTGACCTCTTTGTATTGTGTGAAAGGGAAAATAACACTTCTCTATTCACTTTTCCCACACCATTCATGAATTCATTGACCTGTATCATATCCCAACTTATTCATCTCTAAATGCTGCCAACAGAGAATTAAGTTCAGGCTCTTTTGTTCTGATATTGTCTGTAGTCTAAGAAGTCTTGTGAGCTCTATTTTGGCATCTGTGTCGTGCTTAGAATTCTGGATATCTGTGAAAACTCTCCTCTTTCAAAAAGATACAGAGTTAGTTTTTGTAACTTTAAAACAATCAACCAACTCCCATCCTTCCCCAGCTCCTCAATTCACTCTAAAAATCATTATACTTTCCCTCTCCATTTCTACCACACCTTTTTTTTAATTTTAAGGTTACCAGAACAGTATACAACATTCCAATTGTGACCGTACTACCCAAGTTTCTTACGCAGGGCCAGAATCATTTTCTTTGGCTGGTTTTCAATGCTTCTTATTTATGCATCCCAGAATTCTGTTTGCTTTCTTTGCTTCTGCCAGATAATGCAATGAAGACTGAAAATATTTACCCATGAAAACTCCAGATCCCTTTCTTGCTCAATGTTTGACGATGTACATTACTTTTTTTTTGTCTCTTGCCTTGTTGCTCTGCCCATACTCCCACCTTATCTGCAGCAGTCTGAATTTGATTGTAATTCTCTTTTGTATTGAATGCAGTTCTGAATCATTAGCTGTTGTCATCACGTCCCCATACATACTGTATTCCATGTAATTGATCTGTAAAGAGAACAAAATTAATTCTAATACTTTCCTTGTGACACCCAATGGCACAGAGGCCCATTTGTGGTTCACTATTCTGTGGTTCACCATTCAGGCCTGACATACTCACTACACCTAGCACACTGTTGTCATACTCTGTATCTGAAAGGTGGCATGTAGGAAAACTAATGATGCACTGATCATTAATGCACTTATATTAATACTCTTATAAGATGTATGCACCGGGTGTATACAGAAAGTTATGAATATGAGCTAGAATTATATTGTTAGGTATGTTTGGCAAGCAATGAATAAGCAAGTCTGTCTTAGACAAAGGAATGTGGGTTTGCCTCATTTTACATACAAGCAGTAAACAGGGCCATCAAGCTGACTAGTGGGGGAGGAGACAGCATGGCATCTATGCCCCAGCAGGAGGGAAGCTTGGTCGGGGTTATTTTTCAAAGAATACATTGCAAAGGTTTACTGGTCTATAGATGGGAATCTCACATGATAAACAATTGAATCAACGAATTGTGAACTGTATGTATTAACACTACATAAGGAATTATGCATACTCTTGGATATTAGGTTTTCCAGTCTGTGACCAAACAAAGGGAGAAACAGGTTTTCCCCCCCTACAGGAGGAAAGGCCTCTGTCTACCTGTCTCCAGAGACATTGAGCAATGTGTTACCAGAACCAATAGAAGCTTCTTTTACACAGAAATCAGCAGGGGGAATGGGAAGCCCACAGGAATGGAAAAACAGCCTGAGGCCATCCTGCCTCTTGATACAAGTTAAGTGAACTTTGGAAGATATAAGCAAAGACCAAAGCCATATTTTGCATCCATCACAAGGGAACAGAGCACTAGCAAGCTGAGAACGATGGGTCCTTCAACCAAGGAGGGGGTGAAGTCTGAATATTGTGAAAACTTGCTTAGGCAAGATCTTTTACTGAAGAAGAAAAGGGAAACCAGCTCCTTATACTTCTATGGAAGGTCCTGACTGAGGGACAGTCAGCCATGTCTGGGAAGAAGGAAGATTGGTGAGAGAAGCCATCTGGAACAAAACCTGTATTTTGCTAGATGAAGTTTTAGACTTTTAGATGCTTGTTTTCATTTTTATATGCTTGTAACCCTTTCTACCTTTATTCCTTTTACTTGGCATCACTTCACCTCTGTCCTATTGTTAATAAATTGGCTTTTTTTACTATAAATCAACTCAGTGGTGTGTTTAAATAGAAGGGTTTATTTACTCCAGTTAAGTTGATAAGCTGTGATGTGTTTTTGTGTCATTAGAGGAACAAACAAACCCTGTTATTTCTCTGAACTGTCCAGGAGGGGGCAGGACATGACAGAAGCACACAATTTGGGGGAATATTTGAGACTGGGAGTGTGTTGGGGTCACCCTGCAAATAGTAACCAAGGCTGGTAGAGACCAGGGACTGTGACTGGTGTGTTGATGGCAGGCTGCTGGGGTCAGAGTTGCTGTACCCAGGGTGCAGTTAAATACAGATGCTCAGGGTGTGACATGCAAGCTTGGTACTGACTGTGAACATCCCAGTAAGGAAGTTACAGTAGCAAAACATTGTGAGGCAAGGTAAGAGGTGAAAACCCTTTACTGGTCTGAGTTGCACCCCAGACTATGACATACCCCACAGGCTTCTACTCAATGAAGTTGTCAGGCTACCTTCATAAACTGCAATAGCTAGTTTCTGTTATGGTCCTAGTGGACAGCAGGTAAACAGACGTACTGCAAATACATATGCGATACATAAGATGCAATAATTTTACTTCAAAATTTTAAAAATATGTATGCATGTTCAATAGTTATGTTTCCTTGTTCCACAACAATTAGGAGTTATTCCAAACCTCTGTTTCCCACTGGGTAGCTTTTATTTTCCATTGAGTTATAAATCTAAATAGATAAAAAAATAAAATTATGCAGTTTGAAAGTTATTTACAGAGATCTACACATTACATTAGACATTGTTATCATTATTATTATTATTATTTGTAAAACCATAGCACCTAAGAATCCATTAAACTAGGTGCTGTACAAAGACAGGACAAAAAGACAGACCCTGTCCCAAGGAGTTTAAAATCTAAGAATAAGGCAGGAAACAACGGATGGGTTCAGACAGACAAGGAAGCACAAGCAAACAACGGTCATCATAATAGACAGTGGTCTCAGCACACCAGCTGTTTAACAGTTGCGAAGTTTTTTGTAGGTATTATGGCAAAGGAGAGTTTTAAGAGGGATTTGAAAGAGGATAGTGAGGTGGCTTAGTGGATGTTTACGTGGAGTGCCTCCCCGGCATATGGGTTAGCATGGGAGAAAGTACGAAGGTGCTTGTTATAACAAGTATACAAATGGGAATGGCATCATGGGCCAATTGGAGGCAAGCATCAACAGCTCGATAACGAATGGGAGATAGTAGGTAGAATGGGGATTGACCATGAAGGATTTAGAAAGTGAAGACAAGCAGTTTTATGTTTGATGCAATAGAGAAGTGGGAGACAATGGAAGGATGCAAAGAGAGGGGTGGCATGATCAAAGTGACAGGCTAGGAAAATGACCTTTGCTGTAGTGTTCTGAATGGATATGTGCGGGGCAAGAGTGCATTTATCATGACCAGAGAGAAGGATGTTGCCGTAATTGAGATGCAAGATGATAAGAGCTTGGACAAGCAACCTAGATGTTTGGATGGATAAGAGATGTTATGCAGAAAGAATTGGTAAGATTTAGATATAGCCTGGATGTGAATTATATAATGAGCACTATAATACCACCATTGTTGCTATCAAACAGTGTTCCAACATGTTCTTGTTGGCTGTTTTTAAAAAAAGACGTGTTCTTCTTGCCCTCTAGCAGCTAAATGTTCTCTGCTTGGCTGTAAAATAAACATAAATTTTGGGAAAACCTGATGGCTCCTAAAGGGGGGTTATCAGTTTTCCACTCAAATACAAATGTAATAAAGATTGTGAAATGCATTTTAAGTTTCAATTCCAGGCCCCTGCAGCAAGAAAAGGGTAAGGCTTTTTTGGGGTCATATTCACAAAGTGTGTGGGGTGGGGGAGAACCAGAATTCTTGAGATTTGGGGGGAAGTGATCTTCATCCCAATCCCTAAACTCTAGACCAAATCAGCTGGAGAGGCATTTAATACAACTCTTTGGTGGTTTGGATCAATTATAATATGGCGTTATATGAGGCTATGGGCTCATTTATACAATTAGGTTTGTTAGGCATTTGTTATTACAAAAAAAAAAAAAAGAGCTTTTCACTGATAGTCCAAGTTTAGGATAGTTGGAGAATAGCTCTTTGGTGCCTGTTGCGATTTGGAACATCAGATATAATCAATTAGGGCTAAATTCTGACCCATGTTGAGCACCCACAGAGAGGCCTGACGGAGTAAGAGCATCCCTTATACCTCTGGGTAGGCTAGCTGGGCCTTTGGTCCACACATACAAGGGTTAGGGTGATTTTTGTAGTGCCTTTTGTACTGGTTATGTTATATTTGATGGGATTAAAACCGCAAATTCTGATGTACTGGAAAGATAATTGAAAGCTTTAAGCTGTAAGCTCCTGATCCCACATCATATCATAATTATTGTATTAATTATATATTATGAAGTAATAAAACTGGAGAAAAACTAACTGATTTCTTGGCTTTATATATATATATATATTTCTTTTGTATACTAATAAACCTATGCTGTTTGGAATCACCTCTAACTTGCAAAAATATATTTTGTTCAACTGGCAAGTACATTTATGCCAGTAGTATTTATGTTTGGTTACAAATGATACTGTAAGATTTTTGAAAAGGAAATAATGTATGGGGATTGATGATGAAATAGATGTAAACTTTACACACTTTGTTTGGATTTCACTTACTTCTCTGAATGAGACCTTAGACTTATTATCAAATTGTAAAAGTAAAAACACAAACTAGTCCTTTCTACTCCACTGGTACCTGTAAGCCAAATAACTATTAATAAAAACAAGCAATTGGTACTTCAACTGTTTAAGAAATGGAGTGCATATTGACTCAGGGGGTGATGAATGGCATTTATATTGCCATTGCCAGAGAATTTATAAATAATTTTTTTTTTTACTGTTTAAAGATCATTGCTAATATTTTTATTACATCATTTGCTCTTTATTAGCACACTCCCACTTTTTGTGCCGAGGTCAGTAATAAAAAGATTAAATAAGATTGGTCCCAAAACTGATCCCTGAGGAACTCCACTAGTGACCTCCCTCCAGCCTGACAGGTCACCTTTCAGTATGACCTGTTGTAGTCTCCCCTTTAACCAGTTCCTTATCCACCTTTCAGTTTTCATATTGATCCCCATCTTTTCCAATTTAACTAATAATTCCCCATGTGGAACCGTATCAAATGCCTTACTGAAATCAAGGTAAATTAGATCCACTGCATTTCCTTTGTCTAAAAAGTCTGTTACCTTCTCAAAGAAGGAGATCAGGTTGGTTTGGCACGATCTACCTTTTGTAAAACCATGTTGTATTATGTCCCAATTACCATTGACCTCAATGTCCTTAACTACTTTCTCCTTCAAAACTTTTTCCAAGACCTTGCATACTACAGATGTCAAATTAACAGGCTTGTAGTTACCCGGATCACTTTTTTTTCCTTTCTTAACTATGGAACTATGTTAGCAATTCTCCAGTCATATGGTACAACCTCTGAGTTTACAGATTCGTTAAAATTTCATGCTAATGGGCTTGCAATTTCATGTGCCAGTTCCTTTAATATTCTTAGATGAAGATTATCTGGACCCCCTGATTTAGTCCCATTAAGCTGTTCGAGTTTGGCTTCTACCTCGGATGTGGTAATATCTACCTCCATATCCTCATTCCCATTTGTCATCCTGCCATTATCCCTAAGCTCCTCATTAAAGACTGAGGCAAAGTATTAGTTTAGATATTGGGCCATGCCTAGATTATCCTTAACCTCCACTCCATCCTCAGTGTTTAGCGGTACCACTTCTTCTTTCTTTGTTTTCTTCTTATTTATATGTCTATAGAAGCTTTTACTATTGGTTTTAATTCCCTTTGCAAGGTCCAACTCAACATGGCTTTTAGCCTCTCTCATTTTATCCCTACATGTTCTGACCTCAATAAGGTACCTTTCCTTGCTGATCCCTCCCATCTTCCACTCCTTATAGGCTTTCTGCTTTTTCTTAATCACCTCTCTGAGGTGCTTGCTCATCCAGCTTGGTCTACAACTCCTGCCTATGAATTTTCCCCCCTTTCTTGGGATGCAGACTTCTGATAGTTTCTGCAACTTTGATTTGAAGTAATTCCAGGCCTCCTCCACCTTTAGAGCCACATGTTCTTCAGTCCAATCCACTTCCCTAACTAATTTTCTTATTTTTTTAAAGTTAGCCCTTTTGAAATCAAAAACCCTAGTCACAGATCTATTTTTGTTTATCCTTCCATTCAGTTTGAACTGAATTAGCTCATGATCACTCGAACCAAGGTTGTCCCCTACAACCATTTCTTCTATGACGTCCTCACTACTCACCAAAACCAAATTTAAAATGGCATCCCCTCTTGTTGGTTCAGCAACTACTTGGTGAAGGAATCCATCAGCTATTGCATCTAGGAAAATCTGAGCCCTATTATTATTACTAGCACTTGTCCTCCAGTCTATATCTGGGAAGTTAAAGTCTCCCATGATCACACAATTCCCATTAGTATTTACTTCATTAAAAACCCCACTTGCCAGGGGAGGCTTTTGTAGCTTTCCTCCCCAATGTGATTTTTGCCCAGACAGACTGTCTTATCCATTCCATCACTTCTTATTTCTACCTCTACAGTCTACCTCATCATTGATATACAATGCTACTCCACCGCCTTTACCTTTATTCCTGTCTTTTCTAAACAGCACATACCCTTCAATACCTGTACTACAGTCATGACTACTATTCCACCATGTTTCTGTTATCCCTATAATATCTGGTTTCACTACCCTGCACCAGTAGCTCTAGTTTCTCCATTTTGTTTCCTAGGCTCCTTGCATTGGTGTACAAACATGTTAATTTTTGCTGTTTGGCCTCGCTCACATTCTTTACCAGATTAGGCAACGGACATTCTACTGCCAGTATCACCTACTAGACTGGTATCTACACTACCCTTCCTTCTTATGTCCATTTTCTTACCCACGGCTGTATCCTTTCTTACTTCGTTTTCTTCCCTCTCAATGTTAAAATCCTGCATGGAGATTACCTGGACATCTCCCCCAAATTCCTAGTTTAAAGCTCTCTTAATCAGTTGTGCCAGGCTCCATCCTAGAAGTCTATTTCCCTCCCTACTCAGGTGAAGTCCATCCCAAGAGAACAGTCCTCTGTCCATGAATGCCTCCCAGTGGCCATACATCTCAAAGCCCTCCTTATAGCACCATTGCCTGAGCCATCTATTGATCATCATAATCTTGTTACACCTTTGTTGCCCTTCTCTAGGAACAGGCAGAATCCCATTGAACATCACCTGAGCCTCAGTTTCCTTAAGCGTCTTCCCCAGCCTGGCATAGTCTCCCTTGATATGTTCCAGTGAGAATCTAGCCGTATCATTTGTTCCCACATGAAGGTCAATCAGTGGATTCTTTCCTGCTCCCATTAGGATCCTCTTCAGCCTCAGGTCCACATCCCATATCTTAGCACCTGGCAGACAGCACACCCTTCTGTTCTCTGGATCAGCTCTGGTTACAGGCCTGTCTATTCTTCTCAGTAAGGAGTCCCCAGTCACGTAGACCTGCATTTTCCTGGTGATGGTGCAATTCTCCAGTCTATCCCCTGTTCCCTCTGACTGCAAGTCCTCTCGGTTCCTATTCTCCCTTGCAATCCTCTGCAACCCATCCTGTATCCTCCTGGGGCTCATATTTGGTATTATCTCCATTGACACGTCCCCTTTTAGGACCAGCTGCTCTTCTCTTCTTCCTTGCCCTCCCGCCTTCAGTGACCACCTACTGTTCCCCTTCTTAATTTTCCAACTCCACAAACCTATTCCTGAGCTCTATTTCTCCTTCACTAGCCCGTCTTTTCCTCTGCCTGGTTCTCTTAGTCACATGCTTCCACTGTCCATTTTCGTCATCCAGCAGTCTCCCCTCAGAGTTCTTTGGTCTTGCTTCCATCTGTAAGTCTGAGCTTTTCCCTTCAGCCTCCACGTGTCTTTGCTCCATCATCTGCTCGAACACCCTTCTAAACTCAACCAGAGTTTCCAGCTGCATCTCCAATCCTCTGATCTTTTCTTCCATCAGCTCTATCAGGCGGCACTTCATGCAGATGAAAGTCTTTTCAGGTACCCCCTTCAGGATCATGTACATACCACAGCTTCTACAACCAGTCATCTTCATTGTGTCCTCCACTGCTTGGGTCACTACCACTGCTGCCTTTGTATCTGTCATAGCCTTCCCACCTAAGTCCTGCTAGTCCGGGACACACAAACCAAACTAAAACACTACCACCCACAGCAAAACAAACCCCCAGCGAGCACCACAACACTGCCAGAACACCACACACTCCCTTCACTAGTCTGTCTGTTCCTCTGCCTGGTTCTCCTAGTCTTTCCCCCAAACTCCCCTTACAAACTCCCACTCAGGCTCCCCTGTTTACAGCTTTGTTTGCTGATTCCTGTGCTGCTGCAGCTGCAGTTTTCACAGTAGTCACCAATGTCACAGATTCAAAAGGGAGGAGGCTCAGATTGTCTCCTCCCATAACCACCAGCTAAAAGGACTGATTTGGAGATTACAAGGCCAGAAGGGACCATTCTGATAATTTAGTCTGACCTGGCCTGCTGTATAGCACAGGCCTTAGAACTTCCCCATAATAATTCCTAGAGCAGATCTGAGGAAAACATCCAATCTTGATCTAAAATGGTCAGTGACATGCTCCTTTCTCTGCTGAAACAAGATATTAAGTTGTGGGAACCCCAAACTGTGCAAGACACAGAGGCTGCTGTCTCCAGATACCAAGCCAGTGCCTGCATAGCCCCCACAAATGGGTTTAAGGGTCCACAATTGCCTTATATTACCTAGAAATGCCACTCTGAAAACTCAGCTCTATTTGCAATAACTATCGGTAGCCTCCAGCCCAACAACCTGGGTGCCAAGAAAAAGGTAAAAAGCCCACAAAGCTGTTTGCCAGTTTTGCTGGGTCAGAAAAAGCTCTTCTAGACCCTGAGAAAGGTGGCCAGCTTAGCCCCCAGCATGAAACAGCAGATCCAGCACACATACCCAAGGGAGCAAGTTGCAGGGGGGAGCAAGTGCAAGTGCCAGCCAAGGCTGCCTATGCTTGGAGTCCTTATATAACCCCCTTCAGTGACAGAGTGCTAGGTATAAAGGTCTGAGTCAGCATTCTTCACAGGCGCCCCAAAAAGGTAAAGCAGATTGGAGCTGACTATGCAAGGCTGTGCTTAATTTGTGTGTGTGTGGGTGTGTGGGGCAGAAAGGCTAATTAAGCCACTAGCCAAGAGCCCACAAATAGGCACAGGAAGGAAGCTCACGGGGGGAACAGGTAGTAAGAGAGAACATGAGCAAGAGTGAGCTTACTCCCTTCTCTGCTTGGGAAAGGTCTTAGGTATGCTGTGAAGGTGGTGGGATGTAAGTGTAAATAAACTGCCCAGGGTGTTGAACCAGCAAGATGGTCTCTGTGTAATTTGTGGACTGAGACAGAGGCAGGACCCTGTTACACCCCTGCTATAAAGGCAAGAAGTCAATCAGCTCCCTGCATCTCCCCCTGCCCCAAATACCCAGTAGGGCTGCAGGGAGTGGAACCAATCCCAAATCTGCAGTGCATTTATGCTCACATGCACCTTCTCTCCCTTGTGTGCCTCCCTTCCAGGAGCAGCATCACTTCTGTCCGAGCTGGGGATGGCAGCAAGATGGGGGGAGCAGCGGGATGAGGTGAAGCACTGGCTGCCAATAAGCCCACACAGCAAGTGGTCTATTATTGGGCCTCATCAAAGCCCAACTGCAGCTAGTAAGATAGGAATGTGTTTTCACTCAGAAAATGTAATAATCATGTAATTTGTAACTTGTTTCCAACAGGCATATATTTAACATTATGACAGTTTCTAATTACAGACTCATCTATTATTCCCCATCCCCCACGGGTTTTTTTCAGCATTAGAACCTACAACCTCTAGACCTGCAATGCGGATTTCTTGCTCAAGCTAAAGTAACATCTTCTAGCAGAAGCAAGTTGTTATCCTTTATGTTAGTTTTCCCTAGAGAGGGATATGACACACAGTTTGCCCATGGGTTACAAGCATTTTGTAAGACAGTAGTGGCATGGCATATTAATTCTGAAAAGTGGTATGACTGAGTGAATTAGATGTGGGTCTGTCTTTGAGGCCTGGGAGCTATTCACAGCTCTCCCTAAAATGATCTTGTGCAACTTGCAGCTAACTTTACTTGTAAAGTAAGTAAATGATACTTGCCTACCTTCTAGAGAAAGGATGTGAGACCTTGGTCAGTAAAAAGCATTGTGAACTGCACAGTCAAAAATGCCAATGGATAGAAGTAGTGGGTACAGAACTCAGGGTCTCCTGGCTCTGAGTACAGTGCATCTATCCCTTGGCTTATGAGTATTACAAAGTGGGGTGGAGATGCACACATGATCATAGGCAGGATCAATGTAAACAGAAGCCCAAACCAGGAGTGTCTGGCCACTATGGAAGATTTAACAGGTCTATCCTTTTTCACCAAACCCTTGTATCCCATTGGAACAGAATTATTCTGGTTCTTACTACACCTACAGGGCGTGTCTGTCTGCCTCAGCATCTAATAAATGCCTATCCTACTAAACTATGGGTGTAGTATCCTAAAACTGGTCTTGCATCTCTCATTCCTTGGACTCCAGGTATTCATATTAAGTTAGGGATTTTTTTTTAAACTAAATTTATGGTAATCCCTATTTATCTTCTTGTTTGTGATGATGGTAATAATAATAAAAATTATAATAATAAAAAATAATACCAGAAAGGCCTAGAACTGGCTTAGCTATGTGCATAAGTGGAAAAGAAAATATTGACAATTCAGGAAGATAAACTACATGGAAGATTAGTTTGAACTGTCAGTTTCTTAAAAGGTTTCTCATTTCTAGGTTATGGCTATTTTTGCAAATTTCCCTTTCAGAAATCACATTTCTTTCAAATCAGATGTTGCCCTAGGGTTGTTGACCTTTATTTCGCCCATCTGGAAAACAAATGAAGCAGGAAGGATCACAATATGAGATACTAATCAGAAGAGCTGTTTGGTTTTTTTGGAAGCTTGACTTCCAACTTATATATTCCCCCCCTAAAGGCATTGCCGGCAATACATTGGATAACTCCGCTATAAGGAAAACCAGCAGTTTGGCCAGACATCTTTTTGTGGCATCGTGTCAGTGGTGAAGTGAGGAGGATATAAAAGCCAAATAAATAATAAAACTGGATGCAGCTGCATTTGCCCTTGCAACAGGTGTGATTGGCTGGCTGAGCACACACTTAACAAACAGAGCAAGCTTGTTTTAAAAAAATCCAAAATTGGCCAGTCTCCTCAGTTTAAGGGGAAGTTAATTAAAGTAATGGGAGAAAACAATTAGTGTTACTTTGGGGACAAGAATTATACAAAACACTAAAATGTTTGTGAATACAGGACTGTGGTCCTGATCCTGGAACTCATCATGTGCAGCTGTGCTCGTGAGCCTGTCTGCTCTTTGAGGTTCTGTCAGGGTTGCCAGGTGTCCAGTTTTTGATAGGAACACCCCTTGGAAAAGGGACCCTGGCGGCTCCAGTCAGAACTGCTGCTGGTGCAGGGGGGCTGGCAGGCTCCCTTTCCGCCTGCACACAGCTCCGGAAGCAGCCGGCATGTCCCTCCAGCTCCTAGGCAAAGAGGTGCCCACGGGGGCTCCACGTGCTGTCCCCGACCTGAGCACCGGCTCCGCAGCTCCCATTGCCTGGGAACCGCATCCAATGGGAGCTGCGGGTACGGGACCTGCAGATGGGAGCAGTGCTCAGAGCCCTCTGGCTGTGCTCCGCCTAGGAGCTGGGGGGACATGCCGGCCACTTCCTAGGAGCCGCCTAAGGTAAGCGCCATCCAGAGCCTGTGCCCCAACCCCCTCCCATGCCTCACCCCCCCTGCCCCAGCCCTGAGCCCCATCCTGCACCCAAACTACCTCCTGGAGCCTGCACCCCATTCCCCCTCCTGCATCCCAACACCCTGTCCCCGCCTGGAGCCCTGTCCCGCACTCCAAACCCCCTAGCCCGGAGCCCCCTCCTGTACCCCTCAGCCCCATCCCAGAGCCTGCATCCCCAACCAGAACCCTCATCCCCTCCTGCATCCCAACCCCCTGTTCCAACCTGGAGCCCCATCCCGCATTTCAAATCCCCTAGCCCGGAGCCCCCTCCTGCACCCCCATCCCCATCCCAAAGCCTGCATTCCCAACCGGAACCCTCACCCCCTCCTGCATCCCTGCCCCAGCCGGGTGAAAATGAGTGAGGGCAGGGGAGAGCAAGCAATGGAGGGAGAGGGGGGATAGAGTGAGCGGGGGGTGGAGCCTCAGAGAAGGTGCGGGGCAGTGGCGGGTCCAGGGCCGGCTCCAGGCACCAGCTTGCCAAGCTGGTGCTTGGGGCGGCAGGTGAGAAGGGGGCGGCAGTCCGAGTCCCGCGGTGGCAATTCGGCGGCAGGTCCGCTCTTCCCGCCGCCGAATTGCCGCCGCGGGACTCGGACTGCCGCCCCAGTCTCGCCTGCCGCGGCGGCAAAGGGGCGGCAGGTCCGCCGCTGTCCCCTTGCCGCTCTGGAATGGGACTGCCTGCGTCGGGGGCGGGGCCCCGCCCCCGACGCAGGCAGACGTGGCGGGGCCCCGCCCCCGACGCAGGCAGACGTGGCGGGGCCCCGCCCCCGACGCAGGCAGACGTGGCGGGGGCCCCGCTACGTCTGCCTGTGTCGGGGGCGGGGCGCCGCCACCCCTGCTTGGGGCGGCAGAATTGTAAGAGCCGCCCCTGGGCGGGTCAAGGGTGTTTGGTTTTCTGTGATTAGAAAGTTGGCAACCCTAGGTTCTGTGTGGATCAAGGGTGCTCCCTTGCAGTTGCTTGGAGGATAGGACCTTATGTTTGAGATCAGCAGGCCCAAATACATCCCTCCGCCACCATCCTGTAGTAGATTTATACCAGTGGAGTTACTGGTGAGGAATCTGGCACGTTGTATTGATCAGTCTCCTCTTTACACCCACATTTTCCTTTTGAAGTCTCTACATTGTGTCCATGCCCTAACTCAATGGGAAAGAGAGGCCTTTATTGGAACACGTTTAACAGAGTGGGTTATGAATTTGTAGCTGCTGTTATTTTAGGCTAAATTCATGCTCACTTCCCTCCTCTCTTTGAGCTCAATCCTACATCAGTCCTCAGTACCTCCTGCAGTTATTTAGCCCCTCACAAGACTGGGCCCTTAGGGTATGTCTGCACTGCAATAAAATACCCACAGATGGCCCACGGGCTCAGGCTGCAGGGCTATAAAATTGCAGTGTGGATATTTGGGCTCTACAGGGTCCGAAAGGTCAGGCTCTAGCCCTGAAATTTTATAGCCCTGCATCCTGAGCCCTGCCAGCTCAGGTCAGCTGACATGGGCCAGTCATGGGTGTTTTATTGCAGTGTAAACATTCCCTTAGCTACTCTGACATGGTTTCATGTGGAGAAAGTAGATATAACTTAAAAGCAGAGCTGTGTGAAACTTCCACAATAAACCTCAAATCAGGTGAGCAAGGTAGGGTGATCAGATAGCAAGTATGAAAAATTGGGACAGGGGTTGGGGGGTAATAGGAGCCTATATAAGAAAAAGACCCCAAAATCATGACTGTCCCTATAAAAATCGAGACATCTCGTCACCCTAGAGCAAGGGCACAGTTGGGAGCACATCCTGGACCAGTTTAGTGTTTTGGCTAGAAACTTTTCAGTTCTCAGTATGTTTTAGGTAGTTTGGGCTGTTTTTTACCTTGTGTTTTTCATTTGAACCTGAAGCAAAATAGATCTCAGGGTGAGACTATGTCTTTAAACAAAGGATTGCACAAACTAACGCCTGGGTGGCAAAGCTACTGAGTTTTCATGGCGCTCACATTAAACTGGAGTAATTTAATAATTCTGTTTAAATAATTACAGTTCTGCTGTTTATTGGAGTCTACCTCTTTAGTTCTCTCATTTTTTTTCACTGACACGTACCATCTAGGCCAGGCCATGGGCTAGCTAGTCTTACACTCCCCACGAAACTGCACGCAAAACAAGATTGCAATATAGTGAGCACATTTGGAATATAACCCTCTACTTGTTCCTTCACTTCACAGTCATTTAAATTTGCCAGTAGCTTGGTCATGCAGTTCTGGCAGCTTGTTCAGCCTTGCTCAATTCCTCACAAGAGCAATGGGTAATTACAGGTCCAGGATGAAGAATGATCTACGCTGCTGAGCAAATGTCAGTAAACTGGTGAGTTCTGAGGGAAGTGTTACTGATGTCTGTAACCCTTGGAAAGGGTTAGCTATGATTTTAATATCATATCAAGTGCAATACATTCAATATGTTCCCAAAGCTGTTTGTGATTACCATGAGCCAAATTTTCATCCAACATCAAGCAGTCTTTTGCTCCTACACATGTATGTGATTGCCCCTGTAAAGGTGGTTTGGAATCCATTTTATGCAAGCAAAATCTGAATGTACCCATGCAAAATGGATAGCTGGGCAAGCAACAATCAACGGCACAGTGCGAACATGAAAATTGTCAGTAGTGCCTTTCAGGGGAAGGAGGTGTCAGGTGAATTTAGCTAGCGAGCCCTATTAATTTTTAAGGGAAAGAATTTCCATCTACTACAATAAACACAGCTTGATATTAAGTCTAACAGAAATCTTAGCAGGCTGTGTGTTAGAAATGATGCGGGGGGGGGGGGGGGGGGGGGGGGGGGGGAAGATGGTGCGGAGTTTTCTTCCAGTTTCAAAGAAACTAAGCTGCAACGAAATAAATCACTAGGCTAGACAGCAAAGGCACATTGAAGAATCATGTAGTCATAACTTGTCCTTGATTAAATAAAAGGTTCCTGGTCACAGAATTTGTGCCAGACCTTATTTGTAAGCACACAGAGTATGAGAAAATAAAATGCAGTTTTATACATTGCCATTCATGATTAATTTGCAGTATTTTTAACACACTTCACCAAGTTAAATACTAGTAGCGTTATGACTGTGCAGACATTATGTATGCAGCTCTGCCTCACACACACAACCTTGAATATTAGAACCTTCTTTGATGATAAATAATATCTAAATATTGGCTAGGACACTAAAATACCATGGGATACAATACTTCCACCCCTACTGCCACTGACGATGAACAGAAGGGATGTGGTATGATGTCTCCTCTGAAGGACAGAATAGTCATATTCCATAATAGTATATCCCATTTTAAAATAGTAAATGATAGTCAGAGGAATAATAAAACCCAGAAAATCACACCAAAAACAGCGATACATCAAAGCCATTTTAATAGCCCTTAATACAGTCACTGACATAGCTACTGTATTTGCAGGGCTAGATGATGGCACAGACAAGGTTTCTGATTTTACATTCATTACATCCTAAAAGTTTCAGTTGCTTCTTGCATGTAAATTACAGGTAATGAGTATGCTGATAAGAGGTTGCACTTAGCTGACTCTGCTAGAATGGTAAAACTGGAAAGGGGATACCTGGATAAAAGAACTTCTTCTTCCTTGAAAAATCAAGAAGCAAAAGTTAATTTCATGGAATTGCTTATATCTCTTGGTTGGATACTGCACCCAAGTCATAACTCAGTATTATTGGATGGTGACACACGAGACATGGTTTTATGAGGTAGGGGCAATCCCATGCTGATCAAATCATCTAACATGCTACTGAATCTTAGATCTAATTTACGATGTTTTATGAAGCCATAGATTGAGCTAAGACTATAAAAACTGGAACTTAATATTCTAAAATAAAAATGCACAGAGCACCACTGAAGGGGCATTTTTTAAAGGAGTCATTTCCTTGTTGCATTAAACATAACTAATACTGTAGCAGTAGTGGCATTTTCTCTAAATGAAGGGATTATTAGACAAAGGCAATAGGTTTTTCTTATTTTAAGTATTGGTATTTACTTATATTAATAAATAATCCTGATTGCACAACAAAAATGTACCTGTTATTAAGGTGGAATTTATTAGCCATTATTATACTATCCACAACTTTGTTTCATTATGATCTATGAAGTATTGTGCATTCTATTACTCATTTATTTTTAAATCTTTTCTGTGTGAAGAAGCACAGAAAAGCCCTCAAAGCACATCTGCCTGCCAGATCTGGTTATTTTTGGCCTGAGTGCCCAAAATACAGAGAGGAACTGAAATTTATCTGCAGTGGTTTTAAGAATAGTCTCTCCATCTACGTACCTGAGGGAAAAGATGAGATTCCTTTTTCCTGTGTTTGAAAATGAAAGTAAAAAACAAAATTTTCTAATTCATTTCTGCGCTTTCTAGGACAGTCACTCGCATCTTATACTATCTCAATACCTGGTGTTAATGTACCTCTTTTACAATCCTTAACCAGGAAATACTCATCTGTTATTCTCTAAGGCCCTGGTTCAGCAAAGCATTTAAACACTTTAATTTTAGGCATATAAGTAATCTCCCCCCTATTCAGGAAAGCATGTAAGCACTCACTTAATTTCCATTGGTGTGCATGGGATTTAAGCATGTGCTCAAGTGTTTTCTGGATAGGAATGGGATTAGTTATATGCTTAAAGGTAAGCATGTGCTTTGAAGAACTGGGGCCCAAAATTATTAATGAAAATTATCTAATTATACAGCAACTGTACAAGAAATCTCTCCGAGGACACCTGAGGTGAAAAAGTTTTGAACATGGGTTACCTGAAGACTTTGTTTTAGCTTTGAGGTACTCTTACCTTATTAAGATCTTGAACTAGAATTTTCAAAGGTGTACAACTCCCTTGGGATTTCAAAGGGCTCTGAGTGCTTAACTCACTAAAGCACCTTTGAAAATGTCAGCCTGGATCTTTAAAGAAGTGGCCTAGTGGAAGACTTAAGTGCTGGGTAGCCTTGATCATGCTAATGGTTTAAAGCAGCTCAGGACCTGAAGTCACTTCTACTGTGATTTAAAGGATTAAAATAACCTAAATGGACACAAATTCTTAAAATGTCTTAATGGCAGCTTTAAGGAATGAGCACCCTTAGCTTTTTAATTTATTAAGGTCACCACTAAGTTGTCCTAAAAAGTTAAAAATGGCTTAAACACTTAAGCTTCCTGTAGTCTATGGGTTGTTTCATTGCAGCCATAAGATTTTAAATAGCTTAGCATTTAAGGCTTCTAGTAATAAGCCACCTAAACTGCTTAACCTATCTTAAAGAATTTAAGAGTGCAGTCGCGAAACACTTACACATACTGGTGCGCAGTAACTCACACAAACAAACCCACTGTCTTCACTAGTGCAAGGGTTCACAATATAGCTTTAGATTAAAAGATGAGCTTAAAGTGCCTTTCTGATTAAAGATAGCTAAAATGTTGACAGAGGTAGTCCATGGTATTAAGGGTGCCTAATTTCTTTTTTTGTTTTTTTTTAAATGAAAACCAGCCGGAGAATGAGATGGCAAATTCTTAATAATTTCAATGGGAATAGGATTGGGTCTCATCTCCTTCAGATGTAGCTTTCAACCAAAGCTGCATTAAAAAGGCTAATGGGGAATTTAAAAAGGGTAAGGGGCATATTGAGCTATTGACAATGAAGCAGTACTCCCTATTGAAACCAACGGGGAGTTTTGCTTCAAACTGTTAGTACCATTTGCCTTATGACATGAAATCAAATGTTAAGGAGTGTACGTGTTTTAAAATGACAGATTAATTCCACTTCCCGTATGCACAGGAATACGACAGCCAAGGTTTCTCATTACACTATTAACTTTTGAGGTAGATTGTGCCCTAGACACCATTAGACATAGAGGAGAGTGTACTCTACAGCTGGAGTGCCCCTGAGAAATTCTAGCTGACTCAACAAGAATTCCTCCTGGCAGCTGCCGGACAGTGTACCCCACTCATAAAGAGAGTGCAGCATATTCACCCTTACGTACTGACTAGTGTGCGGGGGTTGGGAAAGAGGCCATAGGACTGCCCTCGCTCAGCTCCTCTGTCCCCCTGTGTCTCCATTCCCGCTCCGAGGCACCTACTGAGAAGAAGCAGACATTGCGAGCCGATGGAAATTCTGGCAACCCCCTGCACAGACTCCTTGTGCCCTCCCCCACCTACACACCCAAGCGGGGACTGGGTAGAATTTGGTCCCTTGTTAGAGTCTGTCTAGTTCTGGCTGATTGCTGACAACATTATCTGCTGAGGGCCAGTCCATTCCTATCTACAAAGATGTGATATCTATGTCCAAGTTGCTCATGAAGTAGCTGTTCCTGAATTCTATTGTTACAGAGGTGTAGCAGCTGTAGCTCTTAGCCCATCATTAGTGCCGTGGCTTAAATACACAGCCTCCCTCCAATTTGAATCAATTGATTAGCTCCAACCAGTTTCATTAAACTATTCATTTAATTTAACAATCCACACATAAAATGCTTCACATTGCAAAAATTAGAGAATTAATCAACCAAAATATCAGAGGATGATGGCAGTGAAATCGTTTCAAGAAGTAGCAACAACTGTAAATGTTGAATCTCTGAATTTAGCTTCCTGTGCCTAATGGCACTCAAACAGTTGGGGTTATTTCACTGATTCACTGATTATTATGGTTTAGCCTTTATGGAAATTACTCTGAAAGCAATAAAAACCTAGTTTTCTAACTAAATAGATGGTTTTGCGTTTTATGGTGTGAAAAAAAATGACCCTTGACTCAGCTGGGAGAAATTTGGCAATTTCCATTTCAGAGGTTTGTTTGTTTTGTTTTGTTTTGTTTGTTTTCCTCATGGGCTTTCCAGCTTGGAGAGTTTGACATGTCATGAGAGGAGGTGCCGTAACTTATACGGAGGTGCTGGAAGCTGCTAGTTACTGGGACATGAGAATATTCATCCAAGTGTTGTGAAGAAATTTAAGAATGAAGTAGCTGAGCTGCTGACAAAAAAATATGCAGTCTCACTAAAATCAGCTACTGTGTTGGAGGACTGAAGGGTAGTCAGTGTCTTTATGTTTAAGAAATGTACTCAGAGTGATCCTGGGAATTACAGACCAATGACACTGAGTTTTCAGGGCATAAGCCACCTACTAACCTTGTAGAATCATCGACTTCAAGGCCAGAAGAGATCATCATGATCATCTAGTCTGCTCTCCTGCACATCACAAGCCACAGAACCTCACCCACCCACTCCTGTAATAGTGGCTCCATGACCTCTGGCTGAGATACTGAAGATGTCAAATGTTGATTTAAAGACTTCAGGTTACAGAAAACCCACCATTTACTCTAGTTCAAACCAGGAAGTTTCCTGTGCCCCGTGCTGTGGAAGAAGCTAAAAAACCACCCAAAGTCTCTGCCTATGTGACCTGGGGGAACATTCCTTCCTGATCCCAAATATGGTGATCAGTTAGATGCTGAACATGTGGGTGAGACCCACCAGCCAGACACCTGGGAAAGAATTTGCTGTAGTAACTCGTAGCTTTCCCCATCTAGTGGCCCATCTCTGGCCACTAGGGATATTTGCTGATAGCAGTTGCAGATTGCCTACCTTGCAATATGGCCTATCTCATCATATCATCCCTTCTTTCAATTTATCAAGCTCAGTCTTGAAACCAATAGACTTTTTGCCCCCAGGAGGCTTTTCCAGAACTTCATTCCTCTGATGGTGAGAAACATTCATTTAATTTCCAGCCTAAACTTATTGATGGCCAATTTATATCCATTGGCCCTTAACCTAAATAACTCCTCTCCATCCCTGGTATTTATCCCTCTGATGTATTTATAGAGACCAATCATATCTCCCCTCAGCCTCTGTTTTGTTAAGCTAAACAAGCCATGCTCCTTACATCTCCTGTTATAAGGTAGGTTCTCCATTCCTTATAATCAATCTAGTAGCTCTTCTCTGCACATGTTCCAGTTTGAATTAATCTTTCTTCAATGTGGGAAAACCAAATTGCACACAATATTCCAGATGAGGTCTCACCAGTGCCTTGTATAAAACAGTAATGACACTTCCTTATCTCTACTGAAAATACCTCCCCAGATGCATCCCTTGGGATTGCATTAGCTTTTTTCATGGCGGCATCACACTGACAGCTAATAATTATCCTGTGATTGACCAATACACCCAAGTCTTTCTCCTCTTCTGTTGTCTCCAACTGATACGTTCCACAGCTTATAGCAAAAATTCTTGTTGTTAGTCCCTAAGTGAATGACTTTCACTATTAAATTTCATCCCATTTCTATTACTTGTTTCCAAGATGTCCAAATCTTCTTGTGTGATATTCTGGTCCTCCTACATATTAGCAATACCTCCCAACTTTATGTCATCTGCAAATGCTATTAGCATACTTTTTCTGCCAAGGTCATTAACTAAGATTAAGACTGATCCCTGAGGAACCCCACTAGTAACCTCCCCCATGCCTGACAGTTCATTTTTCAGCATGTCTGTTGTAGTCTCCCTTTTAACCAGTTCCTTACCCGCCTTTATCTCAGGTCTTATTTTTATTTCTTACTAATTGCGATACAATAATATGCTCAGCACTCACAGTTCAGGGAAATAATTTGCTTCATACTCACTCATAACCTCTATGCTTTCCTCAGTCTGACTAAGCTCAAAAAACCAAACCCCCTCATCCACACTGTGACAGAACAACAACTCACTAAAACATCATCTAAAACAGGAAGTTTGAACTCATTGGAACTCTATTATATGCTTGAGCAACTCCTGGAACAATAGAAAGCTATGCATGATTATGTAGGCAAGTACAAATATGCAAGGCAGATGTTGTCCTTACTGCCACACACTGAAATCTCATAACTGGCTGTTATATACCATTTTCCTGTATAATTGTCGATTTGAGATGGTCACACCAGGAAAAAATGGTAATGATGCATTTTTAAGCCAGGTTCTGCTACTTATTATGTTTTCAAATGTAAAGTTAGTATAAAAGCAAAGAAATCAGTGATGGAGTTACTCCAGGAAAAGATAAACTAAAGCTCTAGGCTGCCTAGATCAACAGAATAAGTGAAAAGTTTAAGAGGAGAAAATGTGTTGTTGATATTGCGTGAGCTATAGCATAACAGCATCGTATCTAATTTCCACAGTATATAGTTTATGCCCGATCACTGGTAGCCTAATCATATGTACCAAAGGTATGTCAATCCATGTAATTCTTTCTCCTCTTATTCCTCTTCAGTCTCTAGCATCAAACCAATGAAACCTCTAAAGAAAACTTCTAAATATGAATCTCTGCTACTTCAGATTTTTGGGCAGATCCTCAGCTGATATAAAATGGTATAGCTTTACTGAAGTCAACAAAGCTACTCCAATTTACACCAGCTAAGGTTCTGGGCCCACGTAAGCAAATGGTAATAAACAGTGATAAATATGGCCCTGTTCTTCACTCCTGGGATGGTAGTTTTTCCTGAGTGAGCAATGCATGCTCAGCCTTGACCGTAATAGCAAATTCACCAAGTGTGAGCATTTCATCATGTCAGCAACCAGATATTGGCATCCTACTTTGAATACCTCTGTCAAAGTCCTGGAACGCAAACAAGAGCATGGCTGAAAAAACAATGGCAAAAAGGACTTGAGCCATTACGGATTCTTGTTTGGTGCCACTGGTGACAGGGAAGGCTTCTGATGCATCACCCTGACCATCATGCTGTCATGAAATAAGCAGATGACAGCAATCATCTTCTCTTGGTAGCCAAATTTTAAAAAGAGTTCCCATAGGCCCTTGCAATTTACCGTGTTGAAGGCCGTGGTCAGGTCAACAAACACCATGTGCAAGTCCTTGTTCTGTTCATGAGCCTCCTCTTATATTTACCAGTCTGCAAAAATCATGTCCATGGTGCCACAGACAGCACAAAAGCCGCCCTGGATATACCGAGTCCACTAGGTGAGTGACGAGCCTGTTGAGGACAACCCATGCAAGGATCTTCCCTACTATAGCCAACAGTGAGATTCTGCAATATGTGTCACAGGTAGATATGCTTCCCTTCCTTTTGTATAGATGAACTATACACATGGGGTACAGTACCCTGTTTCCATATAGTCTTGAAAAGGCTGGTGAGCTATCTGTTCAGGGGGACACCTCCAGATTTGTACTCTCAGGTGTAATACCATCAGGCCTGGAGATTGGCCTGTGGACAGCTGCTTGATGGGCTTAGTAACTTTTGTTTAAAGAAGGATCCACAGACAGCTGCTCCAGGACAGGATGCTGTGGGAGTGAGTCAATGGCTTTGTCGGATATAATGGATTGACAGTTCAGGAGACTATCAAAGTGCTCTACCCAATGAGAGAGAATATTGCCTTTGTAAGCAGTCAGTTACCATCTGCTGTAAAGACAGGCTGTATCACTATATTTTGGGCCAGACACAGAACCTTCATAGAATGCTTTCATATCATGTTTGTCAGCTGCTTCCTGCAGTTCTGCAGCCTTCTGCTCCCATCAGTGGTTCTTCATTAGCTTTAATCAGATTTGTAGTGTATGTTTGGCCTGATGGTACCTGGCCTACTTTGCTGTTTTCTTGTCCAAGATGAAGGACTTGTGTGTGGTGTGCCTGGTCTCCCCTGCTCAGCACCACATGCCTGCTGCGTCAATGCTGTCTGTACCTTCACCTAAAACTCTGCTGGAGTGCCCTGGATAGTTTGCCCCATTGTAAAAGCAGATCAGAGGAAAGGGGAGAGTCTAGTCACCAAAGACCCCCCACACCTGTGCCCCATAT
Organism: Chelydra serpentina; assembly: GCA_037349315.1. Classification (NCBI taxonomy): domain Eukaryota; kingdom Metazoa; phylum Chordata; order Testudines; family Chelydridae; genus Chelydra; species Chelydra serpentina. The sequence goes on along the minus strand of JBAIAC010000028.1, from coordinate 16,125,423 downwards.
GCGATTCTGGGTCTTCATCTGGCATACCAGTGTTCAAGCCAATCTGGCTCTGCATTTGTGAATACTTTAAAATTAAACACAGGTCATTTGCTGGAAGGGGAAGGGGGCTGTATCTCAGGAGCTCCTTGACCACGACCCCAACATTGCACCACAAATGATATCCAAGGCCTTCTCCTAGCATACAAATTTCCAAGAAAATCTGACTTGTCTATGAACTTTAGAGCACTCTGAAAGTTTACCTTTAAACAAAAATGCCACCATATCCTTTGTATGTCACTTGCACCTGTTGGCATTCCATGTCTTGCTCATAGTGGCACCACTTTGTAGAACCAAAGTGAAAGTCTCACAGAGCTTGGATTATTGGGTTTTGAAGCTGTGTGTTGGTCAGCTCAAGAGAAGGCTAATGAGGTACGTTCAATGTGAATACTAATCATTTCCCTGCTAGCTTTGTGCAAAAGAAAACTGATTTCTTCCCATCTCAAAAACTAGCATGAAATATCAGCTGTGGTGTGTCAGCAACTAAACTGCATGCTGTCATTTATAAGCCTGCTCCCATTACCCACAGTGTGAGCAGTTTTGAGGGCAAAGAGAGACACTGAGGCACGGTCACACATGAAAGACGATATGACATTCTGGGAGGTAGCTACATCTCAGCCTGTTGATGACTTTATAAATTAGGACCATTACTTTGAATTCATGGCATGGACAGACCTGACCTAAACAGAGAGTTAATGAAGAACCCAGCAGTAGCTGAATTAAGTAGTCCTTGCTCAGTATCACTAGCAAGATTTGAAGGTAGGAAACTACAGTCCAACCCCACTACAGCTTTTCCAGCGGCAGCAGTCTACATCTCATTGATATCTTGACTGTGCTGTGATAAGAAGCAACCACCTCTGCATAATATGTATGCACTATGTATTGTTTGCTAAGAAGAACAAAACAAGTGAGAAACTGCCACCAACAATCACCTGCTTCAGGCAGCATCTGAAATGTGACCACTATCAGTCATACACGTGGAATCACACAATTCAGTATCTTCAAGTGTCCCCTGTCAACAATGGATGGGTGATAGTTAGCATGGGACATCTTGTGCCTAAAATGATGGTGCTTCTACCTGCTCCAGAAGCCATCCTCACCTTTGTGCATTGTGGCTTTGAGAATACCTGTACAACAAGGAGATGCAAATGCCTCAGGGAAGATTTGGTGGGCTGCGATGCATGCAACTGTGACAGTGATGAATGTAGCAAGAGAATATCAATCACATCAGACAGATTCGAAGGGGGGAATAGAAGTGTTTCAACTATCTGCAAATTACTGGGACTATTTTATGAGTAAATATAGCTCGAAGGGGTGTTGCATTAGACAATGAGTAGCTCATAGTTATATGCAGAGATTGCGTAAGAGTAGATGGCTGTACTTTGTTATTCAAATGATGTATTCATACAAGACATTCTACAGTCCTTCTACTAAGAGTTATATAAGTAGTTTACATGTATTGTCAATGTATTTAGTGATAGTAAGAAAATAATTACAGTTGTACCATGTGTGCTTTCGACTTATGTCTCTGGCCAAGCAGATAAAATAAAAAAGATGAGTTTTATAATTAGGCAGCTGGGGTCTTATCTGCATAACTTCATAAGAATAGCAGACAGAAAAACTTTTCTCAGATGAATCCATTCTACAAATAATAACATATTTTGATATATTATGTGATACAAACAAGCTCATACTGTCATGTGATTACAGACATTTGCTTTGACCAAAGGCAAAAAAAGTATGGGAAAATGCATAAAATATATCACTTAGTCCTAACCTTTTCCCAAACTTTCCAAAATAGTACTATTTTGAGTACACAGTTACATCATCAATTGTATTTAGAAACGTTCTGCCAAATTCAGTGAAAATTAAACTATGTTTCTATGAATTATGGCTCCTTTTGTGAGTTTATGATTTCTTCAGCTCGGATGCCTGATAACATTTAAATGTTACATGATATAGAAAAAAGGTACCACTTCCAGCAGCTACATCCATCCTGGTGATGACCACCAGATATGTGCCTAACGTGGTAACCATGAAGTTTTTCTAGTTGATGGAATACCCCCTAATGCCCACCATGGGACCAGGCTGGACCCTTATAGGCCATGGGCAGTGGAGGATCAGTGATGAGATTCCTGGCTAAGCCTGTGATAAATGAGAATTGCATGGACAAAATAACGGTATATTTCTCGCAGGTGAAAGTTAAGGCATAGAACACCAAGAGCTAAACTCATGTAACTCCACTGACATTAATGAATTGATGAATTGATACCCAGGATGAATTTGCAGTTAGGGCCAAATCCAAAGCCCAGTGACTCCACGGACATTAATAAATTGATGAATTGATGAATTGATACCCAGGATGAATTTGCAGTTAGGGCCAAATCCAAAGCCCAGTGAGTTAGTGGATGTCTTTCCTCTGACTTTAAAGGGGGCTTTAATGGGGCTCTTAAATGGGGCTACATCTGAGAGGTGGGATCCTGTAGCCCAGTCACAGAGATCAAATGTGGAAGTTGCTTTCTCTGAAGACAGTTTCCATAGTCAATAGTGTGAAATCATCCAGTGTGCTGCACGATACAGAGGTTTCTGGAGTGGGCATTCTGCATACCCTGCTTCTTTATTGCTAAAACAAAATTACCCTTGCTTCTATCCCTTCCACCCCACCGAGGTTGCATAAGATATAATTGTGGGTAGAATTCAACCTAGTATTTTCCTATTGTGTTTGCATTAGCATTTGGGATATGACAGAAGATTTTTCAAATACCACTGAAAGTAATGTAGGCTGACTCTGACTTTAAATATATTTGGGATTATTTTTATGAAATATAACAGGGATGTTATACATTACTCTTGACAGCCTGAAGTTCAGCATACCAAAGGGAGAGCCCTCCTCCTGGGTAAATCCAGTTGTGGAAACCTGCCTTTGGAAGGTATTTTAAGGCAGCAATGCTCTTCCCAGCCACGCAGAACACACTGCCTGTTGTCATTTATTCTTTTGGATGCTTAGAATGCAATTGAACTCTACCTCTATTGAAACTGACTTTACTCTTTCCACTCCTCCCTGTGCTTTTCAGTGGGTCACCATGGAATTATTGTTATATTTATTATTGTTTTGGGGCTGGGGGAGAGGGATGGCATTGCAGAGATTGTGAGAGGATCCAATTAGGCCTGTCCAATTATGATTGCATCTCTATTATCAGAGGAGATCTCGCAGGCCTGGAGCTGTTATCAACAATTCAGGGGAAAGTCAGGGGGGCGGGGAGGGGAAGAAAACACAAGATGTGTAGCATACTGCAGAATATAAATAGTTAAGATGCTGGAAATGGGATCAGAGGAGGCAGAGGTGGTGAAGACCTGTTAGACTGCTAAATGCTACCCCCTGCTAGACCAAGGGAAAGTTGCCATCTAGGGAAGATATTATGGGATAGTAAATGGAGATTATCCTTGGTCGTAACAAAAGGGTCAAAATTCTTCATGTTAAGGAGACAACCAAGCATGGTGAGCAAACCTAGACAGTGAACAGGGTTCTCACCTTTCTGCTAGCCTTGCACTTGTGTGTGCACGTGCATCCACACTTGCATGCATGTGAGCCTCAACCCCTTACCAGAGCCCAGTGTCAGAGCAGGGCCCCAGCGGATAAAAAGTACAGCTCTACCAGGTGCACTAACGAGGATCTTCCCACCTGTAGGACCACTTAGAGTTGCGCTCTTGAGAAGCTGCTGTTAGATACATAATCATCTATGTGGCAGGAAGGCCATGGCTGGCGAAGTGGTGCAACAGGCACAGCCTGCTAAAGTAATCTAGCACATCCCCCCAAGAGTGTGCGTGTGTCACACTGTCAGCGGCTTGGTGGAGAACAAGGGTTTCTCTCAGGCTAATGTGCAGAGGCTCACAATGCTCTGCAGATTGTCCACTGGCCACCTCAAGCAGAACTGCACCCTCAGCTCTTTCTTGTCTTTGCGCCTGTTTCAAGGGCAGATCATTGCAAGTGAGAAGACCTAGCATCCTAAATAGTGGGTAACATTTTCAAAAACAGACCCAAATCCTCAAAGGTAGTTAGGCACCTAACTCCCATTGAAATCAGTGGAAATTGGATGCCTAGATGCCTATAAGGATCTGGGCCCACATGTCTTGGTAGTTTAAGTCCCATTGACTTTCAATAGGCCTGCTGAGTCATTTAGTTGCTTTTGAAAATGTCCCTCACCAGCTAGCTAAACACACCTCTAATGAGACAACAGGTGCAAGAGCTACAGTATCATCTGCCTTATCCAGAGACATCATGACTGGTGTGGGATCTCTTTTGATCCAGAAGGAAACCCAGGACAAAACTAGTCAGGATGCAGGGGATATAGGTCTGAATGGCAAAATAGCCCATCTGCCTGCTCAGGCCAAAGGAATCCATCATGATCATATAGTCCCCTAGGAGAAGGCTACAAAGTCTGCAAAATAGGAGTTTGAGTTGGTTAATCATCCCTTTATTCCTATTATCTATCATATGTATACAGCCTCCAGTACCATAGCGTCTGAGCACCTCATAGTCTTTACTGTATTTATATATACACAACCCCCCAGTGACGTAGAGAAACACTACCCCCCGTTTTACAGATGAGGAACTGAGGCACAGAGAGGCTAAGTGACTTGCCCAAGGTCATGCACAAAGTCTATAGCAGAGCAGGGAATAGAAGCCAGTTCTTCCAAGTCCCAGTCTAGCTACCTAACCACTGTCCCATTCTTGCTTGCTACCTTTGATTAGCAAACTCCCCTTCATAAAGAACATAATTTCCTTTTTCTTAATACAAGACATTTAGCTTGGGGGCCATGTGACCTTTGAGTTAGAATGGCGAGTTTGTGGCTTGCCTGTTGATCATTTAAATACAGAACAAAGATGGGGCCTGAAGGTGTAATTGACTGCTCTGTGAGAGAGCCACGACCTCAAAGACAGATGTTTATTGGAGACATTTGAGGTGCAAGTCGCTGTGTCACCTCAACAGCCATGTATGAAAGTCTATATGCCAAATTTCTATCTTCACTCAAAAAGATGTTGCAAAGATCCCACCACTATCTCCTACACCTCCATCTACTTGTCTCTCCTCCTTTGTTCTGATGCTACACACACACGTGTGTGTGTGTGTGTGTGTGTGTGCATTGAAACACAGCCCAAGGCAACTCACTCTGGAGAAGTCTAGGAAACAAGGAGAAGATGCAGGTAGGCAAGGATTCAGGGGACAATGGTGGAAAAACTGGAATCCATTCAATGTCACTTTGTAACTAGAAATGTGGCTTATAATGCCTTAGCCAATATTCCTTGATGACAGATACTAGCCTCTCTGTCCCATGCTGCCATCCATAAAGGGGCAACTAATTTGCAGATACATTTACATATTGGTCCTGCCCACCAGTCCCCTGATCACCAAGTACTAGCTCAGCTGCTCAAGCATTTCCTTTTCTCTGTCTTCAAAGCTCTCCTAAAACTACACTTCTCCCAGGGAGCCTTCCCATCAGCCATTTCCATGTGTAAGCGGGGGAATAGTCCCGCTATTGTGGGGAACTTTCCTCATCTCTGCACTACCCCGGTGAAATGGGCTAGCGGAAGGATCTCAGTCCTCGCTCCCACCTCCTTTACCCCAGAGGCCTCCCTGCCCTCGAGGACTCCCCTTGTACTCTCCTGTCTGGCAGAGTCCTCGTAACCCCAACAAGGCTGGGCCCAGGATTCCTGGGGGGCTCGACCCCCAACCTTGCTGTGGTCACCTAGGTCAGGGGCTAGGGTGTCCCCACTCTGGGGTACTCTCTCTGTACAGGATGCTTCCCTGACCCACTGATCACTGCATACAATTCAAAGCAAATGCAAATTATTTAATTAACAATTAATTTGTAACAGGAATAAGGAAAAATGGGAAAGGCTAATGAAAACTCATCACCCCGCTCTGTGGCAGGGAACATCACAACAGTGTCTCTACAATGTCAGGGCAGTTCAGTCTGTTCCTGTGCAAGTCCCAGGCTCCTTCTCAGGCCCTGGCTGTGCTGCAGGGATGCTGCTTGGACACTTGTTCTGGCGGTGGCCACACGCTCGCAGGCTCTGGGTGGCAGGACCCTTCTTCCCAGCGTTGCCCCAGCCCTGTCAGGGTTTAGATCCCCCTGCAAGTCTGGCCTGCAGGGCCCCTTGGCTGAGGCCTCTCCCTGTGCTGGGCCCACTGCCCAGGGTCCCCCTCGCTCTCCCCAGCTGCTCACCGCACCCGGCTCCGGACTGCTCCAGCCCCAGCTCCACAGCTCTGCCTCAGCTCCAGCTCCTCTGCCTCTGCACGGCTGCTGCTGCTCTGCCTCCAGCTCCCTGGGATGCTGCTCTGGCCCCTCTGGCTGCTGCAGCTTCTCCCCCAGGGCAGGTCTGTCTCTGGGCTGCACCTCTGCTCCCAGGGCAGGTCTGTCTCACTGGGCTGCACCTCTGCTCCCAGGGCAGGTCTGTCTCACTGGGCTGCACCTCTGCTCCCAGGGCAGGTCTGTCTCACTGGGCTGCACCTCTGCTCCCAGGGCAGGTCTGTCTCACTGGGCTGCACCTCTGCTCCCAGGGCAGGTCTGTCTCACTGGGCTGCACCTCTGCTCCCAGGGCAGGTCTGTCTCACTGGGCTGCACCTCTGCTCCCAGGGCAGGTCTGTCTCACTGGGCTGCACCTCTGCTCCCAGGACAGGTCTGTCTCACTGGGCTGCACCTCTGCTCCCAGGGCAGGTCTGTGTCTCTGGGCTGCTTTCCTGGCCCCTCCAGATCTGGCCCAGCTCAGCTCAGCTCTGGCCTCTGGCTTCTGCCCTCTCCTCAGCTCGGCCCCACTCACTCTGACTCAGGCAACTTCAGCTCACACGGAGGACGGGATCCACTCTGACCTCCTGACTCCCTGATTCGCCTGCCCGCCCTGTCAATCAGGCTGACCTGGAGCATTGGCCTCTCCCCATTGCCCCTGGGGACTGTCAGTCCCATCGACCCTTCCCCTTTTGGTACTGGGAGCTCTGAATGTTAGTAAGGGGATAACAGTCCCCTTACACATGTCTTCCCTTTCCTGAGCTTTGGCCCCACGTCTTGACCTGTGTTTATTAGTCTCGTCTCCCTTAGAACGTAAACAGTTCTGGGCAGGGAATGGGTTTTACTCCTAAACAATGATGTGAATGCACAGTGCCATGGGGAGGGGGTGTGTGACTTAAATGGGCCAAATCGTCATTCCCCTTTTACTCACTCTTTAACCAGGCAAAGCTACCTTTGACTTCAATGAATGATAAGAGAGCAAGGATTCATTAATAATGCATTCCAGGTGGCTGTGAAGAGCCATTCTAGGTGACACCTTCAAGTACACTAAGCGAAAAAGCCCCATGATGGATTGATGGAGCAAATCAGAGCCAGCTCCTCCCAGCGTGGGGCAGAGGAGGCCCTGGTGATGAGTAAGATGAGAAGAGGAGAAAGGTGGTTAAGGACATAAGAGCTGCCATACTGGGTCAGACAATGGTCCATCTCGCCCTGTATCCTGGCTCTGACAGTAGCCAGTACCAAAGCTTCAGGGGCAGTGTACAGCACAGGGCAATTTTGGAGTGATCCACCCCCAGCTGCCCCTCCCAGCTTCTGGGAGACAGAAGTATAGGGTTGTGTCCCTGACCATCTTGGCTAACAGCCATTGATGGACCTATCCTCCATGAACTTATCTAGTTCTTTTTTGAACCCAGTTATATATTTGGACATCACAACATCCCTTGGCAAGAGAGTGAAATCCATGTAATTTAGGGCTCAGTTTCCTCTGTCCGATATGATTTCGCATCCTGCCAGCATCCTTGCTATTGCTGTAGCAAGCAGCCTGTCCCCTGAAATGGGGGGCCTATCAATGCCATTGTGGGACATGCCTGGCCCATTGCTGTCAGCTGGAATGGAGCCGGTCCGACTGCTCTGTCCATGTAGCCATTGCTTGGCGGCCCCATGCACTGTTCTCCTTGGACAGGCCAGTACTGCCTTTGTCTGTCTGTCTCAGATGCTCAGCCTCTCTCAGCTCCTGTTTTAATCCCTTTGCTTTCTCCACTAAGCTGCTAACTTTGGCATCTAATCTTTTTTATCCAAGAACTGTTGGCCTAAAGCTGCCCTTTTTGATGTTTTCACATATGTGCAAGGTTCCCTGACCAGCTGCTTTTCCTGGGAAAGGTGGGAGGGAAAAGAGATTTGTTTTGATGGTTCCATTTCTGTTTCCACAGGGCAGAGTCAGCATTTGAAAGGGATTCAGATTGCTCTCGCAGGGGCAGGTTTCACATCTGTAAGGATGACAGATGTGGCAGCGCCCTAACAGAGGCATGGGGAATTGAAAGTGGAGCATACAGTATACATGCATTTCAGTTATGTAGATCTTACTCTTCTTTGGTGCAGTTGTGAATTTGGGGAGAAGGGGCGACAGCATTTATGATTAGAGGGTGAAATAGCTGGTGGGTTTTTTGTAGCGATGTGATGACCATTAAAATTAACCCAGGATGTGGAGAGATTTTTCACTATAGCAGGGCATTCACTCAATGAAGAGGGTTCTTGGTAAAAATGAAACTGTAGGAGGAAATGGAATTTCAGAAATGCTCAAATATATCAGTGGGTTTGTTATAATATGGTAGCACTTGTGGGTCTTTCAGGAATCCCTGCTCATGGGGCATGAATTCTCTGTAGGTAGTTTGGCCTGCCTTTAATGGATATGGTCAGTTTTGTGGATTAAAAGGATTGTTTACTCATGCTTTCATATATTTTCTCCTGGATCACGTCTACAATGAGTTTTCATTGAGAATCAGGGGGTAAGGCGTTCTGGCTCTGTCATGCAGTAATAATGTGCATAATGTTTATAAAATCCCACTAGGTGTAGTGAACATGGTCCCATGCGGTGTAGGAATGTATCAAGGACAAAACAGTTCTCACACTAGGAACATCATTAACTACACAATGTTATTCAGTTGATTATTGTCTTCATTTCTTCCACATGTAATCAACGGACCTAATTTCTTGCATGAGAACTTGACCATCATCTTAGTAAAAAAATGCTTTCAGTTGGCTTAGCTATATAACTGTGTATATTCTCTTTTGTGTATGCAACCCCTAAAGCTGGCATTGTTCTGCTCTAGTTAGTTTTCACTGCCTTAGTCTCTAATTTTAATATGCTCATTTTGCTGATAATAGCTTCTCATGTGACATTTTGTCATGCTTGGGAACAATTGGGCAGGGCCAACATATTTGACCCTTTGGGCAACCGCCCACAGATCTCTCCCAAACTACAATTTTTATTAGCTTCCCTGCTGAACAGGAAGCCTTATAGGGAGACCTGTATGAGGAACATGTCAGGGGACACCTTTACAAGGTAGTGCTATAGCAAACTCTCAAACTGGGAAGAAAATTGTGGAGGAAACTCCTCAAGTAGCTCTGAGACAGGATCATTACAAAAAGAGTGAGTACCGCAGGGATAGGGCTGCTCAGACCCTTCTCTCTCTAGCTCACTTAATTAGATACTTAGGGACAGATCCTCAGCTAGCATAGAGCAATGTAACTCCATCAAAGTCAAAGGAGTTATGCTAATTTACACCAGTGGAGGTTCTGGCCCTTATTTATTGTACTCCAGGAGACGCACTGGTACTCAGCTCTCACTGGAAGATGACGTCAGGACCACAGCTTTTGAATCACGTTCCCTCTCAGTGCTGGTCCACCCTCTCAAGTTGATTTGATCAGAAATGAAGACATTCCAGATGATGACTTTCATTAGCCTGAATGTGTAAAATGGGCTGACTTTTGCCCCCATGCTATACTTTATCCAGAGCTCTGTGTTTTGAACGTACTAAAAGTTGACCTCACCTCGGTTCATCCCAACTCTATTTAGAAGCCTCTATTTTAAGTACAAAAGTACTTATACCCTACACTTAAAAAGGATGTGAGCTAGGCAATGAAGCACAACACTTGAGCTCTGCTCATCTCTAATATATATTCCTATGTACAGAAAGCATGGACAGTGTCAGATGAAACACGCAATTAGTCTCCCTCTAACAGTGAACAGTTCAAACTGTAACATCATGCCAACCGTGATTAAGAGTGATACAGCACATCATCATTGTCAACACTATTCAACCAATGTAAACCTTAGTTAGAAATGTACTTGTCAGAGAAAAATGCGCCTTTGATTTCTATTACACTTTCCCAGTAATTGCTGTCATCAGTGGCAGGTTATTATTACAGTTGAATAGAGTTTCAGTAATTACTTTTGCACAGATTCTAACAGCTTTTAGATTGAATGATATTCTGACAGTTTGAATACTCTTGACAACAATTACCTTTTTCCTGGTTAACACTGATTCAGGAAAATTAAAAATTAAATCTGTTCAGAGGAAACACTTATGTATGGCACTAGTAAGTGGGTTGATACAAAAATGTGTAAATTACAGAATGACTTAGAATAAAAAGTTCCTTTGCTCTTCCTCTTATGCTTTACAAAAAATCAGCACTTAGGGTACATACAGTACCTGCTGGGTAGATTACCAGTAAATGATGGGAAATAATTTAAGGCACTCAAATCCATTTCCTACTGATCATCTATGAGGATGAAGAAAACAGTATAATGAAGCATGGCTCCTGGCTTCCACTCCAACTTTTATTTTTGAACTTTCTAACTATAAGATAACACCTTGGTTTGGAAATCCTTCTTATCTCATTGCCAGAATAACATTTTATCAAAGTTTAAGCAAATCAGCCTAGCCATAGGTGTTGGATAGCAAAAATATAACGTTTCTTATTTTTGCAAAATGTATTTAATTATGTGGGAATCAGATTAATCGAATTTAAGGTCAGAAGGGATCACCAGATCATCCAGTCTGACCTCCTGTATATCACAGGCCACCGATACCACCCAGCACCCACACACTAAATCCAAAAACTGAAATTAGACCAAGGTATTAGAGCCCTCAGGAAGCTAAACTATTATGGGCCACAGGGAGAGAACTCAAATGGCTTGGTATCAACATTTTGAAGTTCTCATGCATATAGTCATGTTCAAAAGCTAGTGCACAGAGTACTGTTGAAGAAAATTGATTAAAAATAAGCTATTATTCCATTTTCCCAAACCTAATTAATGGTTATGAGACAGAGCCTCTGCTGCAAAATGAGTTTGTGTTAAAAACTTGGTCAACAACAGGATACGCATTGGCAATTGAACTGACAAATTATGAATCAGCAAACCTATGGTGAACTGGTTGGACATCAGAAAGTCTGTGGAGAGTACATATCTGATTATGTGTTAGCTAGTCTGCAGAGAACTAGCAAGAATATACATAAGAACAGAATATGTACCAATGAGTCTCCTGAGAAAAGGGCAGGAATCAGAGGACCTAATTCTTCAGTGCCTTGCAACTTGTCATCTATACCTGAACAACATGGGCCCAGTTCACCACTGTTATTCCAGTTTTATATCATTGTACTACAGAGTTACACTGGCATAAAGCTGAAAAACACATTAGTGAATCAGGCCCAAAGAGTTCACAGTGGATGTCGAATGCTACAGATCAGAATAGTAAGGGTTGTTTGGTTGGTTGGTTTGTTTCACCCACCTTTTACACTTGTGGCAGACGAGTACATGATTTACACTAGGTGGAAGACAATGGAAAATGAATTCCAGTGTGCAGTGAGCTGGCTACATACCAGCTCTGCAGAGGAGAAATCATTTTATGATGGCAAATATGCAGTGAATAGATGAATTTACATCAGTAAATCTGCAGTGGAAAGCTGAGTATTCCAGTAAACATGTGATGTAAAACCGGATATGCGACAGTCTTCAAAGAAATGGGTATATGTTAATGGGTTTGCAGAGTGTGCTGGGGATTAGATTTTTTAAAGGTGGATATACAGTTTAGAAAAGTTAAAGAAATGAACTTTCTACCAGTGAGAAAATCCTTGTCTTGATTGATTAATAAAACAGTAATATATTATCAAATGAAATCAAACCGTATAAAGAATGCATTTCCATTTTTCATGGACCAAACCATAGCACAGCTATTCAGTGAAGCATACTGTATACAAACAGCAAAGTAATTTTAAATTAAATTAATACACCATAAATAATGTAAGTTGTTTAAGGAATATATTTCTATAGCACACATACACAAAAATGGAAATTTGATCTGACAATACTGATCAGAATACTGTTGGTCTGTTAAATTTATGCATTTTCTTTGTACTAAACCAAAATATATTTAGCAAGGCAACAGAAACCTCTTTAAGTTATACCCATTATAGACAGACTGGGCAGATCAAGACTGACTATTAAAACAGGCTTGTTCTGAATCTTTAAGTGCATTTGATTTGATCCTTGAACTTAACGTGAAAAAATATTTAAAATATTGCTGTCATAAATGAAGGGAAGGGGGAGAGGGTCTGATGCAGTGCTATAAAATCCTCTTACCAGTAAAGGGTGAAGAAATGCAGGTAGCCAGATTGACACCTGACCTGGCTGGCGTCTGACCAATAAGGGGACAAGATACTTTCAAATCTTTAGAGGGGGGGAAGGCTGTGTGTGTGTGGCTTTGTCTGAGTCAGAGTGATCTTGGAAGACAGAAGGAACCTACAGAAAATCAAACCTCCCTTTTCTGAAGTAAGTTTAGATAGCATAGCGAATAGATTTCTGTTTAATTTTGCTTGGTGTATTCCCTGTGTTAGAAGGGGCGGGGGTGGTGGTGTTATTCATGGTTTTCTGTAACTTTAAGGTTTTGTCCAGAGGGGGAAATCTCTCTGAGTTTGGAAATTAAGTGCCCTGTAAAATAGTTACCATCCTGATTTTACAGAGATGATTTTACCTTCTTTATTTTTAATAAAATCCTTTTTTAAAGAAGCTGACTGTTTTCTATGGTGTTAAAACCCAGGGGGTGGGTTTTTAGATCACCGTGTAACCAATTGGTTGGGAGATTGTTCTCAAGCTTCCCAGGAAAGGGGGTGTACGGCTTGAGGAGGTAGTTTGGGGCGGGGAGAGAAGTTCAAGTGATTCCTTTCCTGGATTCCTGTTAGACATTTGATGGTGGCAGCGAAAGAAGCATTTCTCAGGGTGCAGGGAATTTTGTACCTTGGGGGTTTTAACCTAAGCTGGTAAAAATAAGCTTAGGGGCTCTTAATGCGGGTCCCCACGTCTTTACCCTAGAGTTTAGAGTGGGGAGGGAACCCTGACAATTGCTCTGACTTGAAGTATGGTTGGAATAATCTGTTAAAGGAGTACATCATTTTGCTCAGAATCTTTTAAAAACATGATACTTTAAAAATATTACAAAATCACGATAGCAACATTCATCAGAAAAGACGTGGCAATTGTTAAGGTCAAACCACTAATAATATGAGCTTCAAAGCTTTAATTTGACACACATAAACCCCTTTCCTAATGATAAGGCATTTTACCTGTTCTATGATTGTCTGCTTTAATAACCTCATTGTTCTGTATTAATTGCTCCTTTTTTTTCTCTGATAGAAATATATTTGCAAATATGGGAGGCAGCTAGACAGCTGGAAGATACCCTCTCTTTGTCTGGGAATAGTTCTGTAGGTTAAGAACAGGAATGAAATGCCACATCTCAGAAATTGCTTTTTGAAAAAAATAAATGCATTGGAAAAAGAACTGCGTGCCCTTCCCTCCACTAAGAGCAAATCCTTTCCAAAGAGCACAGCCTCGGTACCTGTGCTTTGGTAGGTTCTACTAGGAGAGGGAGCTCTCCCTCTCTATCTGCGCTGTATCTTTTACTGCACCATGAGGTTCTTGTAATTCCTTCAGACCTACTGTTTCTAAACTCTGATTGGAAGAAGATGAAAGAGTGGTAAATCCACAGTGGCTCTACTGGTTGCAAACTCTGTTTTTGTAATCAAAGATACCTCCATCTGTGTGGATTCCTTCACTAAGTGACAAAAAAGCTCAAGAGATGTGTCAAAATAAAATGCAACAGAAAACAAATGCCTGGCGAATTGAAGATTATTGTCATAAGAAGAAAATGGGAACAAAAGCGTCATATGTACATCAAAAAATAGACTGGCAGGAATTGCCTGTGTATGTGGCCATGGAGGAAGTAGAGAAACCCCACCTCTTTTCCACCAAGTCATATCCCACTGAGCTACGTTAGACTATAAATTGCTTTCTTAACACAGGTTTCAGAGTGGTAGCTGTGTTAGTCTGTATCAGAAAAAACAACGAGGAGTCCTTGTGGCACCTTAGAGACTAACAAATTTATTTGGGCATAAGCTTTTGTGGGCTAGAAGCTTTTGTAGCTACTCCATGCATCTGATGAAGTGGGTTCTAGCCCACGAAAGCCCTTGCATCTGATGAAGTGGGTTCTAGCCCATGAAAACTTATGCCCAAATAAATGTGTTAGTCTCTAAGGTGCCACAAGAACGCCTCATTGTTTTTGTTAACACAGAATGCCCCTACTCAATCCCAGAACTCAACACCTCAGAGAAATTACCTGCATCCAAGACATCCTCTTGTAATACCATGAGTAACACAACAGATCAATAATCCAACAATACAGTACCCTCATTCTCTAAATACCTTCCTTCACGCAACAGGAAGTCCCAGGAGTACTGCAGGAAAACCAAGTTATATCCTGTGAGTCTGATCCATCATTCCTGACCAGTGAAAGAGTCAAGGGCACCTGGGACTAGAACCCGTACTAACTGAGAACAATACCTTTTCTGAGGAAGGAAATCTACTACCCTCCTAATCATGTCATAGTCCAGTTACAATACCAATTCCAATACCTGATGCTACAAATTTCTTCAACCACCATCCTGTATCTAGTCTTTCCAGATGGCTGAGAAATTCCTCAAGGGTCAGCTAAAACTCCATCTGGATACAATCAGGGTTTGGTTCAGGAAAAGGGACAATGCTAGTACACTGGTGTATGATCTCTTCTTGGGCATCAAAAGCCAGACTCATACTGCTCTGCACAGCTGTTGATACAGTCAGTTATATAATCCTGTTGTCCCACCTTGCTGATGGGGCAGGATCACGCTGATATGGTTTCAATTATTGTCCTCAGACAGTAGATGGAGCCATACTGGACATACAAAATAAAAGTCCAGGGCCTATAGGCTTGGAGGAAGATATAACTAATATCTATTTACATGAACTCTGTAATTTTGGAATGTGCGCAGATACCTTGGTGATGAGAGACATAGAATACCCAGATAGGTTGAGAGCAATATTGACTTTAAAATCACGAGACTTTTTTAAAAATACATTTTAAATGATTTTTATTTGGCTTCTGGTTTCTGAGCTTTTGCAGTGCACTCAGATTGCCTAAGAATTTCACCTTTGGTTTTAAAAAAAAATAAGTTTCTAGCCCTCCTGGTTGCAGAGAAGAGCTTGAAAATCAATTTATTGCATCCAGCAACTGGGGCTTTAATGAAAAAAACCCAATCAAAATATTAGAGATTTGTGATAAAAAAAATCACAAGATTTGACAAGGATTAGATACACATAGAGATAAAGATAGCAATTTTTAAAATTTGCTTTCCATATTTTTAATTGTCACAATAAAAAGAAAATGGATAAAACTACAATACCTTTTCAATGAAATAATTCAGACCATTTCCCCTCAATCTCTTCCTTCCCTAGGCCAGACCAGGGCCCGTGCTGCACTCTTGCACAGTAGAGTAAGGAAGTGTAAAGCTCTGCCTTCTTCACCCGCACCACCTACCCATACTGTAGTAGCTGCCTATGCCGGGGTGGGAGGAAGGAAGCAGCCTTTTCAGGGGCCACTCTGTAGGGGAAGAAAACTGTGTGGCATCTCATTAAATGTAGATGGAAGTGGGCGGGTAGGAGGTGAGGAATGTGGGAAGCTTTGGCTCCACACCCAAATGCACCAGCCAGCATGACTGCACTAGCCAGCATGCTATGTATGCTGCATAAGCTATTGAACTAATGCCCTATATATGGAGCCTGTGGGAAAGCCATGATTGAGCCCCTTGGTTTTCAAAGCTTTTTTTCTAGTTCTGATCTACGTTTATATTAAAACAACATCATCTCTTTCTGCTCATTAGAATTATAGATTTCATTTATTGTTATACTTTCCATAGAGTATTCTCTTTTTATTAGCATTGTACAAGCTGTACAAAAGCAAAATTTAGTCCTTTCAGAGAGTTGAAAGGAAGCAATCTTTTACATGACAAATCCAACATTATCATATATAAACCTCATTTACTATGTAATGTCTCCCTGTTTCCAGATCATTAATTAAATGAAACCTATTTTCACATTCTTGTAGGCAGCACTGTTCTCCAACTAATGTAAATGGCGTCTTTGGGGGGTAAAAAAGAGGAAGCTATAATGTTAGAAAATTATTCACAAAATGATTGGTTTGAAAATATACCAGTACCGGGGGTGGGGGGAAGGAGGGAGAGCCAAGCACAGAAAAGATAAAGTGTTTTTGTGTGATAAAGACTGTTACTGGAAAAAAAAAACCCTAGTAAATCTTAAAAAGAGTTGATTAGATCTTTCAAAGATCAAGAAAACAATGTTGGGATTCGGCAGGTAGCATAAAAACAGGTTTGACCAGATTGACACTAGTTTAGCCTTTAGAGGCTAAACCATTAGGGCTCAGTTGTCACTGCAATCTGACTTGAGCTGGGGCAGCACATAGATGTCCTGCTCCAGCACAGCATGGGAAGCAGATTGATTCTGAATCAATCTTCCTCCTGATCTCCCTGTTGCTGTGGGGAGGAAGCAAATTGTGCCGGGCCTATGCTTACATCCCACGGTGTAACTGGTACAACTGTGTTGCCCTCCCCTGCCCCCCATCTGTGCAAGGGCAGGAGAGTAGCAGCTTTGCCGTCTTCTTCCCCCTCCCTGCTCTCAACCCATGGTACAGGGAGCCTGCACAAAGTGTGCCCTCCACTCCGTTGTACAGGCATGTTGAGCTAGTAATGATCTAGCCCATACAATGAGAAATCAAAAATCCAACCCTTGTCTTCCTTCCTGAAGAGAATTGCTGAACACTGACATACCATATCTAGTGAGCTAGAGCTAAGGAAGGTGCTTTTATATCTAGACCTTTATTTAACTGTGGGGTACTGGTATATTTATCCAACAACATTCATCTTATTCCAACACAGCTAAATCTTGGGTATATCCATAAAATCTTATTGGTAAGAACATCTCAATATATCCATTGTATGTTCCAGACCATGAAACCACTTTCTCACAAAAGCATCACCAAGATTTGAACCGAAACAGCATCTTTAAGGCAGAAGAACCAAGGTCCATGAGATCTAATTTTACAACATACATCATCATTTTGAAATGATATGCAAGAACTCCATTAGCGCTACTGATTAAGACCAGAGTATGTAGTTAATAATCAAAGTGTATTTCCTAAGTCTTTGTATAACTTTTACACTAGAGCCTACTTTCTGGCTTCTTTGACCTAGAAAAACATGTGACCCTCCCCATGTTTGCCTTTAGATCTGCCTCAGAAATTATGCTGGAAGAATTAATAGTTTGCTCATCATGATATTCAGTCACACCTATCTCAGCTGGCTTAGCTGAAGCATCGTCCAAAACTGCATAACAGATGTCTGATTAGACACTTGCCCAGATACGTTACAGTACTTTGCTCTTAATCATATATTAAAATCACATTTCCAATGACACACTACACTCCTTTTAAAATCTGAGGTTTTGGGATACATAATCATCAGTGAGAGTTGACACTACAACCTAACTTACAATGCTTATGAACTTTTAGAGATTCAGAGACTAAATTTTTTTTGACTGAAAAATACAGCCACTTAGGTTGTTTCTCTCTGTTGAAGAAATTGTAATAAACAAATGTGTTGCTGACTTGCAGCTGATATAGACTTTTATTTGTTACTTGAGGATCTGATTACATTCTGCATTCAATAGAATTCTGCATTCAGTAGAATTCTGCATTCTGCAAAGCCATAGAGGTGCCCAATTTTGTTCAGCCCTTGTTTATTTGAAAATGAGCCCAAGTTTCCTCTAAATGTCTGCAAACCTTTAGCAAACTTTTTTCATCGTTCCTGCTATGTTTCAAGTATGCAGCAGAACCCCAAACCAGGCCAATTTTCATGTGGCAAAGAGATTAGTTGCAAACATTTTGCACACACCTATTGGTGGAATCCAGGTCTCTTGTGAACCAGTAACTAGTGTCAGAGTCAGCTTCACCTGGCAGGACCCTCACACAGAACAGAATGCAGCAAAGCAGAGCAGAGAGAGAAAGACAACATGGAATGGGAAGGGAATAGAAGACATACTGTATCCGAATGGCTGACCATTCCAAAACCATAGCTTTGGATTTGTATAATTTCTTATCTGACACCATCAGTGGTGGGGTAATATATATCCCAGGATTTGAAGTTTTGGTCTCATAGGTTCTTTTGCAAGTTACAAACAAGCCAAACAAAACGGATATTGGCAATTAGGGAAAACTGTAGTATTTACATTGACTGCAACAATCTTATTATTTTGGGGCCTGATCCAAACCCGGGGAAGCCAAAAGAGAGACAGGCCCAAAAATTAGCGATGAGTGTTCACCTGGTCAATTCTGTATGGGCTTTTAAATAAAATGATCAGTGAGACTGGAAAACAGTGACTTACTGAACAGAGGACAATTTTGTAAGTACAGTTCATATTATTTTAAAGTCAATTCATTTTCCAAAGACAATTGTTTCAGCAGGGTTGTGTCATGCCTGAGGGGAAATTCCTTGCTATTGGATAATTTAATATTTAAATACTTGAAATGGTACTTTCTTCGAATAAAAGTCAATTATAAAATTGGTAGAATTTGGTTTTTTATTAGGAATTTTTAGTGAGAAACACCGAAAGTCTACAGAATAACCATATAAGATAGCAAACAAACCAACCTGACTGGAAGAAAAGGAAAACAGAAATAGACAACTCTAAAATGTTTATGAATTATCATGTTTGTCACCATGCTGATGCTTGTCTGAACAGACATCAGGATGATTAAACAAACACATTTGAATCAGACTTTTAGAAAAGTAACCTCTTCAGCAAATTCCTGTTGTCTTTATAGAATTTAAATCATATTAAAAATAAGATAAATAGGAATATTTCATCCTGTCCATAGCAGATGAAATTTCATTAGAGAAGACATAAATTGGCAATTTAAGCCCTGTTCCTACAATTTGGACCCTTGTCCTCAGGCAGCACTCACTTCCATATGAAGGCTTACACTGCAAACTTGTATGGCTGAGTCAATCCACAGCAAGTAGTTTTGTCAATTGAAGACAACTTGCTATTTCCCAGGGAAAATAATGTTTCCTGTATTTCAAGACAACTTCAACTTCAAATCCTGAAGTCTTTCTGCCTCTCACATTCCCACCACTAAGTGTCTTCTAAGCCCACCTTACCACATTCCACTCCAGATGCCCTACTTGGTCTTAGTGCCTTTTCTTGCATTCAGGACACCATCTCCCTTTTACCTGACAGGAGGCTTGTTTCTCTTGGCAGACTATTACAGCCAATACTCATAGGTCTTCTCCAGGTGTTTGCACTGACATAAATTAGCTGCATTTATAACATTTTAACACACATTAACAATAAGTATTAGGTATGACAGCAATCATTCATTATCGTTATAGAGTCTTCAGTTATGAAGTTGTTGTCTACACTGCTTTAAACACCAAGGCACTAAGGGTACGTCTACACTACAGAATTAGGTCGAAATTATAGAAGTCGATATATTAAAACCCGAATTAATGGAATCGATTGTGTGTGTCCTCACTAAAGAGCATTAAGACCATGAGGTCGATTGTCTGTGTCCACAGTAGCGAGACTAGCATCGACCTTCGAAGCATTGCATTGCGGGTAGCTATCCCACAGTTCCCGCAGTCTCCGCCGCCCATTGGAATTCTGGGTTGCGATCCCAAAGCCTGATGGGGCAGAAAACAATGTCGCTGGTGGTTCTGGGTACATGTCATCAGGCCATCAAACGTCCCTCCCTCCCTCCTTGAAAGCAATCTTTTTCGCGCCTTGTCTGTGGGCTTTCCATGTTTGCTACGGAAGGCTGCTCAGCTCACAATTACCGTACATCTCCAGCGTGCGCCTTCACATTAGGTCTAGTGGAGATTCAGTCACGGTATAATACGGGCAGAGGGATAGCTCAGCGTTCTGAGCGTTGGCCCGCTAAACCCAGGGTTGCGAGTTCAATCCTTGAGGGGGCCATTCCGCCTGAGGCTGGTAGTCGTGGGACTGCACAGCATAAGCTCCTTGCCTTCTAGCTGCAGATGGTGCAATATGCCATAAATGGTTGTGGTCGCGGGACCATATAGCAGAAGCTCCTTGCCTTCTAGCTGCAGATCATACAATATGCTTGAAATTACTGTGCTCCTGGCCGGCGGCCTTTGGTGTGGCTGGCCGGGGGTGCTTTTTTACGTTTTCTTTAAGGGAGATTCAGCACTGCCTGGAACACGGGCAGAGGGATAGCTCAGCGGTATGAGCGTTGACCCGCTAAACCCGGGGTTGCGAGTTCAATCCTTGAGGGGGTCAGGAGAGCTTATTGTACCATCTGCAGCTGGAAGGAAAGGCGCCTAACCCTTGCTCCCCCCTCCCTCCGTGAAAGCACCTGAGGGGGGAGCGAAAAATCCTTTCGCGCCTTTTTTCGTGCGGGCGCCATATTGCTGCCACCATTGTTATCCACCCGCCGCTTCTGCTCCCACTCTGCTGTCCTGCAAACAGCGTACCAGGGGAAGCATGGAGCACGATCAGATCACCGCAACTGTTATCGCCGTTATGAACACCACGCGCATTGTCCAGCAGTATATGGAGACCGAGAACCGGGAGCTGCTAGAGCAACAGGAGGTGAGGACGGGACAGCATCAGCCTGAGGACAGTGATGAGGACATGGAGACAGACCTCTCTCAAAAAAGGCCCCCCCGCAAGGTGGACATCATGGCGGTAATGGGGGCTCGTTGATACAATGGAACGCCGATTCTGGGCCCGGGAAACAAGCACAGACTGGTGGGACCACATAGTGCTGCAGGTCTGGGATGAATCCCAGTGGCTGCGAAACTTTCGCATGCGTAAGGGCACTTTCATGGAACTTTGTGAGTTGCTTTCCCCTGCCCTGAAGCGCCAGAACACCAAGATGAGAGCAGCCCTCACAGTAGAGAAGCGACTGGCGATAGCCCTGTGGAAGCTTGCAACGCCAGAGAGCTACCGGTCAGTCGCGAATCAATTCGGAGTGGGAAAATCTACAGTGGGGGCTGTTGTCATGCAAGTAGCCAGGGCGATCACCAAGCTGCTTGTACCAAGGGTTGTGAGTCTGGGAAATGTGCAGCTCATACTGGATGGCTTTGCAGCAATGGGGTTCCCTAACTGTGGAGGGGCAATAGACGGAACCCATATCCCTATCTTGGCACCGGACCACCAAGCCAGCGAGTACATAAACCGAAAGGGTTACTTTTCAATAGTGCTGCAAGCACTGGTGGATCACAAGGGACGTTTCACCAACATCAACGTGGGATGGCCGGGAAAGGTACATGACGCTCGCATCTTCAGGAACTCTGGTCTGTTTCAGCTGCTGCACCAAGGGACTTTCTTCCCAGACCAGAAAATAACCGTTGGGGATGTTGAGATGCCCATAGTTATCCTTGGGGACCCAGCCTACCCCTTAATGCCGTGGCTCATGAAGCCATACACAGGTAGCCTGGACAGTAGTCAGGACCTTTTCAACTATAGGCTGAGCAAGTGCAGAATGGTGGTGGAGTGTGCATTTGGCCGTTTAAAAGCACGCTGGCGAAGTTTATTAACTAGGTTAGATCTCAGCGAAAACAATATTCCCATTATTATTACTGCTTGCTGTGCGCTCCACAATATCTGTGAGAGTAAGGGGGAGACGTTTATGGCGGGGTGGGAGGTTGAGGCAAATCGCCTGGCCACTGGTTATGCGCAGCCAGACACCAGGGCTATTACAAGAGTACAGCAGGGTGCGTTGCGCATCAGGGAAGCTTTGAAAACCAGTTTCATGAATGGCCAGAATGCTGTGTGAAAGTTCTGTTTTTCCCCGCCCCTTCATTCACTCTACTTCCCTTTACCCAAACCGCCCTGCCCTCCCCCCCTCGATCACCGCTTGCAGAGGAAATAAAGTAATTGTTGCTTAAAAATCATGCATTCTTTATTAATTCGTAAAACACAGAGGGGGGACTATGGGGGTAACTGACACAGTCTCCCGGGATAGGTGGTGGAGGAAGGGAAGCACCAGGATGGGTGGTGGAGGAGGGGATGAGGGAAGGACAAGGACACACAGCACTTTAAAACTTATTGAATGGCAGCCCTTTCTTGATTGGACTGTTCTCTTGGCTTGAGTGGCTGGGAGCACGGAGGCCACCCAAACGCGTTCTTGGGCGTCTCGGGGATGAGGTTATGGGACTCGGGAAGGAGGGCTGTTGGTTACACAGGGGCTGTAGCGGCGGTCTGGGCTCAGGTGGCCTTTCCTGAACCCTACGCCTGTCCTCAGCCATAAGCCGGAGGATTTCCGTTTGATCCTCCAGTAGCCTCAGAATTGCATCCTGCCTTCTCTCTGCACGCTGACGCCACCTACTCTCTTCATCCCGCCGCTGTCTCTCTTCAGCCCACCAGTCATTGTCTTCAGCACGCCACTTGTCCGCGCGATCAAATTCTGCCTTCCTGGACTCAGACAGTGTCTGCCTCCACGCATTCTGCTGGGCAGCCTCAGAGTGGGAGGATTCCATGAGTTCTGAGAACATATCGTCTCGACTCCTTTTCTTTTTACTTCTAATCTTCGCTAGCCTCTGGGACGGTGATGAAAGGGGTGGCGTTGAAACATTTGCAGCTGTGGGAGGAAGCAAACGGGAGACAACTGTAAAAGACACATTTTGTTGGAACAATGCTCCAAACATTACATATCACATGTGCATTTGGTCCAAGGTTGCACTGTGCCTCTTATATTGAGGGTCTGCCGGTTTGCTGTGAGAGATCACACAAGCAGGTCCGGCGGGCAACAGAATTCGGCTTGCAGACAGCCATGGTAAGACACTCTATAGGCTTCTTTAAGCTTCACAACAGGAGGGAATGTTTTCAAACAGCAACCCCCTCATTTCCCATAACAAACATCCCGTGGGCTGGCAATTTAAACCAAACAGGTTAGCAATTGAAAAGTTAGGGGGGCGGCGGTTTTCGGGTTAACATGCAGCGAGAACCTAATCACCCCCCCCCACACACACACCCATGCAAGATGTTCGCTGTGCCCCCTCCCCCCACCGCGTGGGTCACAGCGGGGAAGATTTCCGTTCAGCCACAGGCAAACAGCCCAGCAGGGACGGAGCCCCTCTGAATGCCCCCGTACTAAAATTCCCCTATTTCAACCAGGTGACCATGAATGATATCACTCTTCTGAGGATAACACACACAGATAAAGAAAGGATGTTGCTTGAATGCCAGCAAAAACCGGGACCATACGCCGCCATGCTTTGCAAAGCGCTGATTCCAGACTACGTGCTGCTTGCCTGGTGTGGCAGATTGTGTTACCACGGAGCACAGGATAAGGCTGCCCTCCCCAGAAACCTCTTGCACAGGCTTTGGGAGCACATCCAGGAGATCTTTCTGGAGATGTCCCCGGAGGATTTCTGCTCCATCCCCGAACATGTTAACAGACTTTTCGAGTAGCTGTGGCTGTACTGGCCACGAATTAATAATTAAACACGCTTGCTTATAAAACATGTATTAATTAAACAGAGGTACACTCACCAGAGGTCCCTTCTCCTGCATCGAGCACGCCTTGGGAGGGTTCGAACTGTACTGGCTCCAGGGTGAAGAGTTCCTGGCTGTCGGGGAAAAGGGCTTCTCCGCTTCCTTGCTGGGTCTGTGTGCTATTTTCAGCATCATTATCATCATCATGCTCCTCTGTGGGTTCTGATGATCCACATACGGAGTCAAACCACATGGGAGGGTCTGTGCTGGCTGCACCTCCTAGAATGGCATGCAGCTCATCATAGAAGCGGCATGTCTGGGGCTGTGACCCAGAGCGGCTGTTTGCATCTCTGGTTTTTTGGTAGGCTTGCCTGAGCTCCTTAATTTTCACGCGGCACTGTTGCGCGTCCCTGTTGTAGCCTCTGTCCTGCATGCCCTTGGAGACTTTGGCATATGTCTTGGCGTTTCTTCTTTTGGACCCTAGCTCTGCTAGCACGGTTTCGTCTCCCCAAACAGCGATCAGATCGAGTACCTCACGCTTGGTCCATGCTGGAGCTCGTCTTTGGTTCTGGGACTCCATCATGGTCACCTCTGCTGATGAGATCTGCACTCACCTGCAGCTCACCACGCTGGCCAAACAGGAAATGAAATTCAAAAGTTCGCGGGGCTTTTCCTGTCTACCTGGGAGGAGCATTCGAGCTCAGACCGCTGTCCAGAGCGGTCAGCTGTTGCACCGTGGGATAGATTTAGGAGGCCAATACTGTCGAATTGCGTCCTCACTAAGCCTACATCGATTCGGCAATATCGCTTTAAGCGCTAATTCTCTCGTTGGGGGTGGAGTGGCGAGATCGATTTTAAGAGCCCTAGAAGTCGATGTTAAGGGCTTCGTCGTGTGGACGGGTGCACGGATCAATCGAAATAACGCTAATAAATTCGACCTAAACTCGTAGTGTAGACCAGGGCTATGTGTACTGATAAATTAGATACTATAAATAAAATTACCAAGAGAGTTTGGTTAATAGGTTTACATCCCTGTTCAAGTGTCATTGTTAGGAACAAGTCTTTGCTCTTTTAGAAACTGATCCAACCTTACTGAAGTCAGTGGGTAGACTCCCATTTATTTGAATGGGCTTTGTATCAGGCACCAGCAAATAGTCCCATTCATATTATGGTGTAAGATTTCTTCAGCTTTCAGGTTAATGCTATAAAGCTCAGTCTGATGATACTCTGGACACTTGTTTGAAGAATAGTGACGGGAACAGACCTGGACGGGAGAAGAAACACAGGACAAGGAGGGAAGCTGTGATGTTCTGGTCATGCACACACACTGTTGAGGTCACAGTAAGAGTTGGTACTTCAGAAAGGTTATAATTTGGCATACTAACCAGAAGGCACTTAAAGGTCACCGGGTTCAGATGTTCATAAATAATATTTTAAAAGTAGTTATGCTGTTTGCCAATACAACAGATTAAAATCTTATCTTGATTCTCTCCAGTAGGCTTATGCTGTAAATCACCTTCTTGTCTCTCTGTAGGAGGGTAACTGTATTCTTTCTCACCATCTATAGCAGGAGGTCACTCCTTCAAAGTATTGTTTCTTTGTTCAGCACAGATGTGCTGCTGAAGGAAGAGCCACAGAGCTAGGCTACTAGGACGTTTCCCTCTTTGTGTGTGCTGCAGGGATGTGAACAACTTGTGGACTGTGCTGGGTAAAGGTAGTAGAAACACATTGATGAGGACAACAATATCATGTAGTGTGTGTAGAGAAAATTCTACAACATGCCCACCAAAAATATTTGAAAATAGGTTTGATTGCTTTACACACTGGCATTCCTTACCAGGAATTCCTTGGAACATTACTGGAACGCAGTAATGTCAAAGAAAGGAAAGCTCATAAATCACACATGGTAAATTAGCAATGAAACATGGCAACAAAAAAGACAAAAACAATTTTTGGCTGCTTACACAGAAGCATCACGTCAGAAAGTAGAGAGGTACTAATCCTTCTCTATAAAGGTCTGATAAAACAGCACCTGGAATATTTTGTTTAGTTCTAGGCATCTAATTACCAGACAAACACTGAGAAATTGTAGGAAGCTTACCAGAAAACAAGAAACATGATTTGGGGGCTGAAGTATTGATTTTTGAGAAAAAAAACCAAATCACTTAAGTATGTATTAATTGTCTAAGTGATGAAAGTAGATGTTAGAAATACTTGAAACACTGGTATATAATACCAAGATGGGAGAGGAATAATTTAAGATAGAAAAAGGGAATAAAATTACAGATAATGGAATTAAATTCAATAAGGGAAAATGTCTGATGAATATAAGGAAAAACTCTCCAACAAGTGAGCTCTTTCGGAGTGTAAGGAAAATTGTATTACCTAGGGCAATTAAAAGTAGACTTTAAAAACACTAATAAATATTCAAGAGGAAACAATCTTGCCCTAGCAAGAGAGACTGGATGATCTAGAATTATAGAACCATAGGGTTAGCAGGGACCTCAAGGTCTAACCCCCTGCCAAGATGCAGGATTTATTATGTTCCATCCTAGAAATCCAGCCTTTGCTGCTAAATTGGTGTACAACTCACTTGGGTACCCCCCTCTACACCCCAACACCATACACAAATCAGTTTTGGGTCATTTGTATCTGAAAGTGAAACTGATTACTTGGGATTGCACCAAGCTCTCTCTTATTTTCGCTCAGCAACACTGCTGTAGCAGGACTGGAAAAAAATATGGAAACAAAAGGAGATGAGGCCAAAGGAATAAATTCAAAAGAACATAAATGTTCTTTTAACAGTGTGATGGATTATGTCTCCAATAGAGTCCCCCTACATAGCTCATCTAAACCTAACCAACATCACGTGATAGATCAGCAGTGGCACTTACATACAATACAGCTGTCTCTTTGTGGTACACAGGTGTCTCAGCTAGTATTTGCTAGTTAACCAAACAATAGCCAGGCAGAGAGAGGGCAGACTGAGGGGAGGGAAGGATCACTGCTACACACAATTATTTTACATAAACAAAAAGAACATGGTGTGTAGCCACTGTCAATAATTATTATAATTTGCACTTCTAGAGCACCTTCCATTCAAAGATCTAAAAACGCAGTACATACATTAAGGAATTGAAGCTCATCCACAGCTATGAGATAGGCATTATCAAGTCCACTTTAGAAAGGAGGAAACTGAAGCAACGAATATTGATGTGTGGGTGTTCAAAATTAAGCAACTAATTTGATATTTAGGAACTCATATCAGTAGCTTGATTTTTCAAGCCGCTGGGCACCAACAGCACATGCTGATGTCTGATTGCCCAACACATTTAAAAAATCAAGCAACCGCTTTAGGTGTCTAGTATGGATTTAGGTGTCTTGACCTAAATAACTTGTAGAGATCACATCTGAACTCTGTGGCAGAATTGGGACTAAAGTCTAAGACAGAGCCTGAGATTTAATCAAAGAAAACATAGTGCAACTTCAACCACATTTGTGCTCCCAAGATCATGGGCTGATTAGCACCAGGTCATTCCTCATGGTAAAAATTAAAGCAGCCTAAGGGCTGTTCTTGGTTGTACTTGCCGCATATTACCCCAAAGGGCCATTCTGGTATCTGGGATTGCCAGGACATAGGGATGCCCCAAGCCTATTCTATGTTTCCTATTCATGCCTCCTATATGGACTACAGAGAGTGAAATGGGCAATTCCATCAATGAAAGCAGAGGCAATCCTTCAAGAGTCTGTGTCAGTCTCATTCCTCACCCACCTTGTCTCTCTAAGGTGGTTTTATCCTTTTTGCTACTGTAATCTGATAAGATTTTAGTCTGAATTTCCTAATAGGACTAACAAATCTACTGCTGAAAATCAAACCATC
Organism: Chelydra serpentina; assembly: GCA_037349315.1. Classification (NCBI taxonomy): domain Eukaryota; kingdom Metazoa; phylum Chordata; order Testudines; family Chelydridae; genus Chelydra; species Chelydra serpentina. The sequence goes on along the minus strand of JBAIAC010000028.1, from coordinate 16,097,815 downwards.
CATTACCACTTAGGGCTGAATGTTAACGAGCACATGTGCATCTCTTAACCTGCATATTCAAATTCCATTAGGCCACAAAGAGTACAATGATAAAGATTCTATTTCATGGTAACTGGAGATTTAAAAGGTGTCTCTGACATCACTGAGTTCTTTGTGTCTAAGACTCCTTTTCTTAAAAATACTGCACACTCTTTAGTCTCTTTGGATGTTTTAAATCTGACCTTTTGTAAGTAAGATCTTCAAAAATTTTGTTCTGGGTTTTTCTAAATTCTTCCGTTGTGTAGATATTGACAGTTCTTATAATTGACTGTTTAAAGGATGCCATGAACTCAAGGTCTGAGGCTTCTAAATCAGATCTTAGGGGCTCTGACTCTCCTCTGAGGGGAGATTTAAATTAACCTTCACTGAGATTATCACTCCCATTCTCTTTGAATGTAAGACATGGTCTTTGTTTTGCTATAGTCGGTACTAATATTCAGTAAATATAAAAGGATATTTAAATACACACATTGCACTTCTCAAAGCACTTTACAAATATCAGTGAGTAAAGCCTCAAAACATCCCTCTCTTATTGTTCCAGCTTCACAGATGAGGCATAGAAGGGTGAAGTGACAGGTCCAAGATCACACACGGCTGTGGTATAGTTGGAGTAGAACACATTCCACGTGTCTCAATCTAGTGCTTCAATCACAGGACCACCTTCCCTCCCCAGTTTCACTGCTCCATGTTGTTACACTACACATACTTCATGACTATGTCTACACTTATGGAGCCGGGTAGAGTGTATACATTGCATGGCCCCACTAGCACGGGTATAAGTAGCAGTGTAAAGGGCGGGACACATCTTATGCAAGTAAAGAGATCTCAGAAGCGAAGGGTATATACCCTACACAGCTCTCCACATACCCAAGTAGAACCTTAGCAATGTAGTGTTCTGCTGCCTGAGCCTTTCCCTGCCTTAGAGAAAAGCTCTGGCACCAGGGAATGGCTCTGACAGGGGGATGCAGTGGGGAAAGGCTCCAGCAGTTCCAGGTGCCTTTCACGGATGCATGTAGCTACACACCACAGTTTTTCACTGCAGCATGTGGCGATACATACCCTACATGCTGCCACAAGTGCAAACAAGGCCTAAATGGTTCTTTGCATTTCAAAATCAAAGATTCTCCATAGGGGTATTTTCTCCTGCCAATTCCAAGGCTCACCAGAAGGAAATCATGGGACTAGAAGGGACCTCGAGAGGTCATCTAGTCCAGTCCCCTGCACTCATGGCAGAACTAAGTATTATCTAGGCCCACACCACTTTCCGTAGGTCCCATTGGCTGGGAACAGCGAACCACAGCCTCTGGGAGCTCCAGGCAGCTGTGCAAATGTAAACAAACTGTCTGGTGGCCCGTCAGTAGATTACCGTGATCACAGGTTGCCCACCAGTGATCTAAACTATCCCTGACAGGTGTTTGTCTAACCTGCAGTAAATTGTTCTGGCAAAGGTTAACTGTTTGACTGAGCCATGCTACCCATCCAAAATTCCTTCTCATTGTTGGAGCTTTGGAAATGTTTTCATAGCTCATGACTCATTTTGCCTAGCTGTTATTTATGCTAGTTCTCTGACATTTTACATCAGTGCAGCACTTGTGGAACTTGGTGTTTTGTCAGAGTGCTTCTTTCTCCCCTTCAATGTAGGGGCTTCCTTGAGGTTAGCTATTGTGTTACACATTAGATTGGCAAAAAAATCAGGAATTCTTGCAATTTATTTTACTTATATTTTCATGTAACCACAAACATGTGGAGAAGTGGTCTGTGATACCCAAGAGGTCAGACTAGATGAGCTAGTGGTCTCTTTTGGCCTTAAATTCTGTATGGGCTGATTCCTCCTTTGCTTTGCAGCAAATTAAAAAACGTTGACTCTAGGGGCAGTTCAATGTATTGCTTTCTAGTGTTTATGACTCAAAGACTGTGACCTTGATTTACAGCAATACAGCCCTGCTATAAAACAACAACAAGAAATCACCACACAAGGCCAGATGTTATGCCGTTGATAAGTTGAGGAACTTCAATAGATATCAAAGAGAGTTTATACATGAACTGAGAGAAGTACAAGGCCCTTTACCTGTGTATTCATCTTCATGAGACATTTAAAATTTGGGAAATGTTTTCACTAGTGACTTACTGTACAAAAACTAACTACCATTTTGTAATAGATTGCATTATGAATTATAGTCGCATTGGGTTAGGGACTGTAATTTGTTATATGTTTGGACAGTGCCTACCACAATGGGTCCCTGACCTTAATGAGGCCTCTAGGTGCTACTGCAATATAAATAGTTAATAATCATTATAATTATCATCAAGAACCGTGAAAGCCACCAGAGTCAATGGCCCTGACAGTGGCAGCCACACTATGGCATCAATCTAGCAAACACTTAGGCACATCAACAACATTATACATGCAAGTAGTCTCACTAAGTTCAATGATAGTATAGATAGGAGAGTTTCAAGTCTATAAATATGAAAAAAATATAGACTGGTGATATTGTAAGTGCAACATTCTTTGCCTACAGTGAAAAAACAAAATTAGCCTCCCATTAGTCTTAAAACATCTCTTTATTCCTGTTGTGTTTATAGGGAGGTAATGTCTATTCCATCTTTGCTGTGCTGATAGATAAGTCATTTGGCCAATGGAATGAGTTTCAAAGAGCTGAGTGCATTGTGCAGCAGCCGGACAATGTCATCTGTAAGGCTAAGGTGACCAGATAGGCTTTAAAATTATAGGAAGTCACTGGATACACAGCATGTTTTTGTAATTTCTGTATGTTGTGCTCAGCTGATGTGAGCTGGTCAGTCCTAGGACCAATCCTATTCAACTTATTCATAAATGATTTGGAAGAAGGGGTAAACAGTGAGGTGGCAAAGTTTGCAGATGATACTAAACTGCTTAAGATAGTTAAGACCAAAGCAGACTGCGAAGAACTTCAAAAAGATCTCATAAAACTAAATGATTGGGCAATAAAATGGCAAATGAAATTTAATGTGGATAAATGTAAAGTAATGCACATTGGAAAAAATAACCCCAACTATACATACAATATGATGGGGGCTAATTTAGCTACAACTAATCAGGAAAAAGATCTTGGAGTCATCGTGGATAGTTCTCTGAAGACGTCCATGCAGTGTGCAGCGGCAGTCAAAAAAGCAAACAGGATGTCAGGAATCATTAAAAAAGGGATAGAGAATAAGACGGAGAATATCTTATTGCCCTTATACAAATCCATGGTGTGCCCACATCTTGAATACTGCATACAAATGTGGTCTCCTCATCTCAAAAAGGATATACTGGCATTAGAAAAGGTTCAGAGAAGGGCAACTAAAATGATTAGGGGTTTGGAACGGGTCCCATATGAGGAGATATTACAGAGGCTAGGACTTTTTAGCTTGGAAAAGAGGAGACTAAGGGGGGATATGATAGAGGTATATAAAATTATGAGTGGTGTGAAGGAAGTGAATAAGGAAAAGTTATTTACTTGTTCCCATAATAGAAGAACTAGGGGCCACCCAATGAAATTAGTGGGCAGCAGGTTTAAAATAAATAAAAGGAACTTCTTCACACAGCGCACAGTCAACCTGTGGAACTCCTTGCCTGAGGAGGCTGTGAAGGCTAGGACTATAACAAGGTTTAAAAGAGAACTGGATAAATTCATGGAGATGAAGTCCATTAATGGCTATTAACCAGGATGGGTAAGAAATGGTGTCCTTAGCCTCTGTTTGTCAGAGGGAGGTGATGGAAGGCAGGAAAGAGATCACTTGATCATTACCTGTTAGGTACACTCACTCCAGGGCACCTGGCATTGGTCACTGTCGATGGACAGGATATTGGGCTGGATGGACCTTTTGTCTGACCCAGTATGGTCATTCTTATGTTCTTAAACAATATAGAGAGAGAGACTCCCCAGCACCAACAAGATGACACAGTAATAAGGTGAGCAACCAGAAGCTTTGATTCTCCACCATTTGAAGTTAAAGGTGAAATCCTGGCCCCACTGAAGTCAATGGGAGTTTTGCCAGACTTCAATGGGGCCAGAATTTCACCTCATTTTGGGTGGAGAGAGTCCACATAAGGCATCATACTTCCTTAATGACCAAGAGTGATGGCTTAAAAGGATTTAACTCATATGAGGCTCTCCTCACTGGGGTGTATTTCACTGTTATGGAAGCTGTCATGGTTACAGGGCTTGCAGCACCTCTATTCCCCTTTTTGGTCCATCTGATTGCACTCCCTCAGGTGTCAGGTCTCTTGCCTTTGCCTGTCTCTAGGGGGAAATCACAATTCTTCCACTCTTAGACCAGGACTTAGTGTCACTGCTGGTATATATCAACTGTTATCACCCTGCAGAGTCCAAGTGGATTTCTTCCATTTGGGAGCTTGTGACCAGTGATAAATTGACCTTCTTCATTAACAAATGGAACAAAGCATTAGGGGAATGAATTTAAAAACAAACACCCTACATACATATTTAGTCTCAGCTTGGTCAATATAGCTTTATAGGGATCTGAGGACAGAACACTAGCATACTGGAGGTGAAGGGAATCGATGACAGGTGATAAGGACTCACGGCAGGAGACACCGAAGGATAAGTTTAGTTGCAGCTCTCCCCGCCTCTCTCTCTCCATGTCAACATGATACAGAAACCTCACATTACTAGACATATTACAACACAAGGAACATCATTGTATCCCTTTGTCATTGATACTGATTGCAGCCTTTCAATAACTGTCACAATATCAACTGCATGTTTTCTCATGCATGCTGTTTGAGCTGACAAAACTTTGTCAGTTTTAGTTATTTAAATGTTGCTAATTTTGATGAGGTGCTATTAATAAACTGTTTTAGCACAAGTACATGTTCTGCCAAAGAGCAACTGGCTGTCATTCAGGAGCTCTAGAGCTCTTTATAAGAGCTGGTTGGGAATTTTCTACAAAAATGATTTTTCAATGGAAAACAGTTTACGTAAAGCCAAAATTTTCTATGGGAAAATGTCAATGTCGCCAACATTTTCCAATTTCTCATTGGGAAAATCAAAATTAAGTGTTTTGTTTTGACATTAAATGGCATCGGCTTAGGTTGCCATGGGAGTTGTAGTTCAGGTGCTTCATACCCCAATTCTCCCCTGTGGGCCAGCCTTCTAGGTCACACTATATCCTCCATAGTACATTGTGGTCTCCCCTCCGACTATATATAGCGAGGCATCTTGGGCAGTTTGTCAAATTGACTTGAAACAAAATATTTGGTTCAGTTTAAGGCAGTGAAACAAAATGTCTAGATTCAGGAGTTCCAAAACAAAATGTTTTAACATTTCCTGTTGGAAATTTTTCTGAACTTTACATTCTGTGAAAAATTTTGCTACTTCAACTTTTCATCCCAGTTTGCGGCAGAAACAAATGTTGAAATACTGGAATTTTTAACAGGGTGGAAATTCCAATTTGTATGCTGTTCTACTCTTTATAGAGCATGCTGGCCTCATATCCATATGAGCAAGGCCCCGCCTACTACTGAGGAATATTAGATTGAACTTATGTGGAGAGGCCAATCCTCACCTAGCTGATGTGTCAAAGTAACAGTGAATTATTTGACAAACTGGGAACAGGGTAGTAATTTTAATTGGTTACCTAAGCATGCCATAAACTTCAGTAGTATTTTGAATTTATACTATGGTACAGTGGTGGGCAACCTGTGGCCCATGGTCTGCATGCGGCCTGTCAGGGTAATCCGCTGGTGGGCCGCCAGACAGTTTGTTTTTGCTGCAGCTCCCAGTGGCCGTGGTTTGCCGTTCCCGGACAATGAGAGCTGCGGGAAGCAGCGGCCAGCACACCCCTCCAGCCCGCGCCACTTCCCACAGCTCCCATTGGCCGGGAATTGCGAACTGTGGCCACTGGGAGCTGCAGGCAGCTGTGAAAATGTAAACAAACTGTATGGCGGCCCGCCAGCGGATTACCCTGACGGGCCATGTGCTGCTATGGTAGCACCTGGAGGCCTCCACCAGTTTGGGGCCCTGCTATGCAGGGTGCCATACAAACATACAGTAAATGCCATTCCCTCCATCTCAAAGGCAAGACATAGCAGGTGGCTGAAGCAAACAAATGAGCTTGTTTCCTTGAAAAAAATTCCAACTATATACCATAAAGTGAAACCACTATATTTATTTGCTTGGTATTTCCACAATGGGCAAACTTTAAAAATTGTGGTGAACCAGTTTAAAGACAACTTCTCTTTATACTCTGAGGAGTAAATTTGAGCTCATCTAGATGAAGGAGATTTGCACTGGTGTAACTACATCGGTGTAAACACACTGCACTGGTGTGACCTGTCCTGAAACTTCCTGAAGGAAGCTGTGGTGGTTCAAACCCCATCTTACTGCTGCAGCTCATTTACATAGCAATTTGCAGTGCTGGGGTAGCTACATGCCACACTCCGCTATTGCTTCTTACAAGCAAGTATCAGCATAATATTGGGACTTCCACTTTGGACAACAGCGACGGTGGCATCAGTCTCTTGTTTCCAGTTGTTCTCCCTCCCCTCCACCCCCGACCAGGAACATTCATTTTTTAAATTAGGCAACTCATTAGATAGCATTGATGTAGCTACACTGGTGCAGAGTACACAGGGCCTTCAAAATTACATGGGGTTTAGCCAGAGGATTGTGAGGAGGGAAGGGGGTCCAACTGAAGCAGCTCCTAGGCTTAACTGTGGAAGTTAACACCTCGCTGGGACGACTGGGTATTCACACCTACTGAAATGAAGAGAGTTTAATTTTGGAAGCTCATACTTCATTTAAGTGAATATGGGTGAAGGGGAAGCTCTCATTTGCTGCTGTCTTTTGGAGATGGTTTTCTGAAGGAAGGGGCTGGCAGCTCCAATGTGCACAATGATGTATCTGATACATAGTGGGCCATTTTTTTCTAAATCTGGCTCCAAATTTTCACATACCTTTTTGCATGCTCAGTCTTTGCACATGCCAGTAACAGAATTTGAGCACACACTACATTTAGTAAAATGCTAACTGTAGAGCATCACAGACATGCTGTCCTCCTCCTCTTCTCTTTATAGAATTAATGGCCTTCCTGTGCTTGTACAGTGGTGTTAGTCTGCAAGTATTTGGCTGCTGTATCACAGAGAGAGAATTATTCTGTCTCTACTGTGACCGTTAGCTCTGAAGAAGCCACATTCCACACTCCTCTATTGCTTCCTACAAGCAAGGATTAGCGTGATATTGGGACTCCCACTTTAGACAACAGATAGGGTGGCCACAGTCCCTGATTTCCAATCTTCTCCTTCCCCTCCCCCCCAAGAAACTCATTCATATTTTAAATTAGATAACTCATTTACTGAGTCGTCTAATTTACTGCACTGCTTCATAATCTCACATGGCGGCAAGAGGAGGGGATCTGGAGGAAGATGGCATGGTGTGGATTATTTTGTTTACAGACCCTCCATGCACCCCAAGCATGGTTTCAATTTTCCCTTTGAAATTTAGATCAAACAATACTGTCAACATAGATTCATTTCTCCTGACTGTTTTTCATATTATGGAATCTGCAGACAGCTTGAGGGCCATGGTTTTTGACAGCACTACTGCAGAAGTACCCTTTTGATTCTAAGGCCTGGGTTTATATGTCTGCCAAGCCCATGTGTAATCACCCAATGCAGTATATACCAATGGCTATCTTGCAGTCAGCACAGATACATCAAATGGGTGAAGAGAGAACACCACACTGCTCATCAGATATGAATTAGCACTAGCTTATCTTGTATATTCAATACAGACCTAGCCTCCTTTGTCATACACAGATGCACAAAAAAAATGTAGGCACTTGGGACCTAATCCAAAACTCCTTGAAATCAATGGGTGTCAGGATTCTAACAAGGACAGTCAGGACCAAGGATCAGAGCAGGGTCAACCCTGAGGCTGGGAGTAGCAGTGGAGTTCATAGTCAGGTTCCAGGCCAGGGTTGATGCCAAGGGTCAGAGTGAATCAGGCTTCAGGGTCCAGGTCAGGAGGTGATGTTCAAATCAAGCCAAGATCAAAGCCAGGAGTTCGAGAGCAGGAATGGTTATGGCAGCTACAGGAAATCTGCACTGTTGCCTGGACACTTCCTGGAACACCCCTTGCATTTATACAGGACTGGGAGCCGGAAGGCTGCTGCCTGTCAAACCCCTTGAGGCGGGATTTCCCATAGTCTGTGTCCACAGTGGGTCATGAGCCGTGGCGCACAAGCTGGTTACAGCTGCTGCTGGGTGGCAGTGTGGAGATGCCAGCTGCCTGGCAGGCCTGGCTTCTAAACTGGGGGAGGGCCTTACAATGGGAGTCTCTCCACTGATATCAATGGACTTTGGATTGTGAATCTGTAGTGAAAATTACGTCCCTGATGTCACTCAGAGAGGACATAATGCAGGTAGGCAAGTGTTCACCATCTTTCAGGGTCAGGCCCTTGACTTCTATATAAGTTAACTCTTTCTGTTCATATGATTACTGGAATAACTTCATTGTAGCTACTCACGTAAGAGAGGACTTCGGCATATAGCTCAGAACCATTCAGAATCACAGATGGTGAATCAAGCTTCAAAAATAATTTGTCACTTCAGAGTTCATTTTATTTGGGAGAAAATGGTGGTGTGAACAAATGTCCCTTATTAGCTAAGTATCAGAGGGGTAGTCTGTATCCACAAAAACAACGAGGAGTTCTGTGGCATGTTAAAAACTAACAGATTTATTTGGGCATAAACTTTCGTGGGTAAAAACCCCACCTCTTCAGATGCATGGAGTGAAAATTACAGAAACAGGCATAAATATATATGGGCACATGAAGAGAAGGGAGTTTCTGTAATTTTCACTCCATGCATCTGGAAGAAGTGGGTTTTTACCCACTAAAGCTTATGTCTAAATAAATCTGTTAGTCTTTACGGTGGCACCAGACTCCTCGTTGTCATTATTAGCTAGATTAAGATCACAAATATTTTGCTTGTGATTCAAATAACTTTACTATGTAAGAGGAGGAAGCCTGATCCAGTGAATGAGAGCACTACCTAGTCTCCCTTGCCAGAATTGTTGTAAATGCTTTGTTCCAGTAAATGCAGAACAGAGAGTTCAAGTGTCTGATCCTGTGAAGTTTTGAGCACCTCCTATTCCAATTTACTTAAAAATCATATTTCTCAGTGGGAATCGCAAGTGTTCACCATCTTTCAGGGTCAGGCCCTTGACTTCTATATAAGGTAACTCTTTCTGTTCATATGATTACTGGAATAACTTCATTGTAGCTACTCACGTAAGAGAGGACGTCGGCGTATAGCTCAGAACCATTCAGAATCAAGCTTCAAAAATGATTTGTCACTTCAGAGTTCAGCTACTGTTTTTAAGAGCTGGTTGGAAAATGGTAAGTGCCTCCTTCCCTACACACAACTCATTTTTCAGTGGCAAAATGGCTAATTGTTCTTTCCCTCTTTTTCCACTCTCCCTTCTTCCGTTCAAAGGAAAATAAAGGGAAAAAATGAATTAAAATCCTAAAGTATTTGGTTTGTTGCCAAAAGAATAAAACAAAATTGAGAAAAAATATGCCAAAAATTAATTTTAGAGAAAAAAAAGCCATTGAAGTTTTGAACAACAAAAATCAACCATCTCTATTGGTGTGGCAGTTTATGCTCTTGACCCTGCAGTTTTGCCATGCTTCTAATTTGAGAGATTAGTCCAACTTTTCATGTAAAGCCTGATCCAAAGCCCATGAGTGTAGTGAAAGTTTTTCCATTAACTTTAATGGACTTTAGTTCAGGTCCTCAATAAATGGACCACTTTTATCATATTTCCGAACCAGAAACAGAGTACCCTTACCCCAGAATTGTATCTGTATAGGCTTGTATCTTTGATGATATTGTGTACTGTCTATAGAGATTTTATGGGGAAATTTTAGTAGGAGATGCTTAGGTAGACAGACAGACACTTATAAAAACAGATGTGTAGGTGTTAGATGGACAAATATACAGAGGTATCTGGTAGATAGATGCATACACAAATGAGATATCACTCATATGGACTGCAAATTTCATATTTTTGAATTTTTCTCCTCAGTGCTGAAAACAGTTTTCTATATGGAAATGAATATAGTATGATTAAGGAAATGTATATTTATTTCACATTGTTATATTTTAAAACAGCGGTTCAGCTGTACCTAGTTATGGAATTCTGCTGGAAATAATTATCAAGTGCTGCATATAAACAACCCCTACAGTCTTTGAAATGTATAGAATGCATATCCATTTTTACTATTCTGGAGATACCGAGATTGAGATATCACTGTTTGTATATAGAACCCAAGACAAGAGATAACCTTTAAATTCAATAACATTAACACTTGCTAATTATCCCCACTACTGTATCACTCACACACTCGACACTCTGCTTGCATACATGTATATTTTGTGTGTGTTTATGTGGTATTTTATATGGAAATGTTTCATGATTGGCCCCAGCAACATGTGGCATTTCTTCAAGAACATTTCAGCACCTTTTAACATGTCTTCTTCAAATATGTTTCTAATTGTGAAGCTCTCATATTAAAAATGTTATCACTGCTCAAACAGATTAATTTATTTAAGCGATTGTTTAATATGCATGCTCTAGGCACTTTTATAAAATGAAAAATGTACACTACACAACTAATATAAATAATAAAATGGACTGTTATGGGTTAGATTCAAATCTGGTATAAATGGGAACAAGATCATTTAAATCCTAAAAGTCTTTCTATTGTGGCATCAGTTTGTCTAGGTTTTTTGTTAGGTGTATGTGGGAATGATTCCACTTCATTTTTACCTTACCACCAGAGCTGGTTGGAAAAATTCAGATGAAACGTTGTTTCAGAATTTGCCAGCTCAGTGAAATCAGAACGTTTAGTGTAGATGTCTCCATTACATGAATGTGCCAATAGAACCCTGCCTACCAAGCAGGTTTCCATCAGAGACCTATTTGGTTTCTTGACAGTTCATCTACCCAGCTCCTCGGCAGCCCAGGTTCTGCAGCTCCACGGCAGCCAGCCACGTGGACTGCCCCTGAACCCAGAGAACCATAGGGCTTCCAGGATCTATTGCTCTGGGACTGTGTGACAGGGCAAGGCCAGATGGCTATAGGAAAGTAGTCCTATTGGGATCCGGGAAGTGCTAAAGGATCCCCCCCCTCCAGCCTAAGGGGAGGGAGCCACAGGACCTGGATACCAAGTGATTCCAGGGGACAAAAAATGAAAAAACAGGAATGGGAGTGCGGTCAAAGGGTCAAACGAAGTGAACCAGATGGGGACACCGAGCAGAGAACCCCGGACAGTGCCCACTGCGCCTCAAAGGCATCAAGGGAGCCAGTGGACGCTGCCCAGAGGAACTCTGCCCGGATGCGTGAACGAACAGAGGATCGAAAATAGGCCCCACAGTCACAGGAGCCTACATTGGCCAACCTCCTCACCCTGGTTTTGTAGATGGCCAGTTTAGCTAGGGCCAGGAGGAGGCTGACCAGGAGGTCCTGCGACTTCATGGGGCCACGGATTGGAAGTGCATAAATAAAAAGGTGAGGGGGAAAGTGCAACCAAAACCTCAACAAAATGTCTAAGAGGAGCCAGAACAGGGGCTGCAGCCTGGCGCACTCCAGATAAATGTGCGCCAGGGTCTCCCTCACGCCGCAAAAGGGGCAGGTGTCGGGGATAGGGGTGAACAGCGCCAAGTACATGCCCGTGCTCACGGCTCCATGAAGGAGCCGCCAACTGACATCCCCGGTGGGCCTTGGGACTAAGGAGGAGTAAAGGCTGGCCCACCGGGGCTTCTCACCCTCTAGAGGTGGCAGGAGGTCCCGCCATTTCGTATCGGGGCGGGACGTGAGGGTGAGGAGATGAAGGGTGTGGAGCACGAGCGTGTATAGATGTTTCCTTGGCGCGGTCTGGAAGCGGACCGGCTGCAGTTCGTGCAGCCGGCTTGCGGTGAAGGGACAGGGGACCCGGTTGGGTCCACGGGGCAGGGGCCCAATAAAAAGGTCCGGAGGGCTTGGGGTGAAGGGAGGGCGGGGCGTACCCTCTCGCAGGACCCGGTCGAGGTAAACCCGAGCAGCGGGCGGCAAAGCGGCCTTCACCTCCTGAAGTACACGCCGGGGAGTACGAGGTCTGGAGAACCCCATGCGCTGAGCGAGCGTCAGGGGATCCAGCCAGTCTCCCCGGTCGTAGTCCAGGAGGTCTCCGACCCTAGTGACTTCTGCCAGGACCAACCTCTGGCGCACTGAGGGGGACTCCGCCACCTGCACACGGAGCTGGGGGTTGTGTAGCAGGGGCTCCGCGAGGAGATCTGCCCCCTCGGTGGCCGCCACGGACCTGGTCGCTGAGAATAGCTTCCAGGTCCGGAGGAGGTCCTGGTAGAAGACCGGCAGCCCGGAGAGGTCTCGTGGAAGACCTCTCGGATGGAGATAAAGGAGCTGCCGGTCGTATTGGAGCCCTCAGAAGCGGCGTAGGAAGGCATGCGCCAATACCCTCCACGCCGGACTACCTGCACCATAAAGGAGCCTCTGCAGGACCTGGAGACGGAAGACATGGATCTGAGTGTGTGGACACTTCAAGCCCTGCCCACCCTCCTCTAGAGGAAGATGGAGAACCCCTGCAGAGACCCAGTGCAGTCCTGACCAAAAGAACTCCAGAATCGACGTCCGGAGGTTGGCCAGGAAACCCTGGGCCGGGACCAGGGTGTTGAGCCGGTACCAGAGCATGGACAGGACTAATTGATTGATTACCATTGCCCTCCCTCGAAAGGAGAGGCACCGGAGTAGTCCTGTCCATCTCTGGATCCTCTCTGTCACCATGCCCTCTAAACCTTGCCAGTTCTCCGGCGGGGATGGATGCGTGGCAGAAAGGTAAATGCCGAGATGGAGCGCGGTCCGCTGCTCTACCTGATGGCCTGAAGCACGGATGGGAGGGAGCTCGCCTGCCACCCGTCCCCTATCACCAGGCCAGAGCTCTTGACCCAGTTGACCCGGGCAGAGGAGGCCGCCGAGTAGATTGCCTGGCAAGCCTCCACCCACATCAAGTCACCCGGGTCCTGGACCACAAAGAGCACATCGTCAGCGTATGCCGACAGGACCAGCCGCAGCTCCGGCTCTCGGAGCACCAACCCCGTTAAACTTCTGCGGAGGAGACAGAGGAAGGGCTCGATCGCCAGAGCGTACAGCTGGCCCGAGAGGAGGCACCCCTGCCGTACTCCTCGCCCGAAGCTGACCGGCTCGGTCAGGGTCCAGTTGAGCCTGACCAGACACTCTGCGGAGCTGTACAGCACCTGGAGAAAACCCACAAACTGGGGCCTGAAGCCAAACTCTCGCAGGGTGCTCAGGAGGTACCCGTGATCCACCCTGTCGAACGCCTTCTCCTGATCCAGAGACAGGAGGGCGAACGACAGACCATCCCTACACTCAAGCTGCAAGAGATTCCGGACCAGATACAGGTTGTCAAGAATGGTGCGGCCCGGGATGGTGTAGGTCTGGTCTGGGTGGACCACGTCCGCCAGCACGGACCCCAGCCACAGCGAGATGGCCTTCACTACAACTTTATAGTCCGTTCTGAGGAGCGAGACGGAATGCCAATTCTGTAAATTGCGGAGGTCCCCCTTCTTCGGCAATAAGGCGAGCACGAAAGAGGGAGGACCCCGCCCTGCAAGGACTCTGCCCAGATGGTGACAAGGTCTGCACCGAGGACATCCCAGAACACGCGGTAAAACTCCACGGTCAGCCCGTCCAGTCCCGGAGATTTATTAGTTGGCATGCGACGGAGGGCTTCTGAGAACTCGGCCAGAGTGAGAGGCAGCTCTAGCCAGTCTCGGTCGCCCGTGCTGACCGTAGGGAGTTCGTCCCAGAGCACTCTGCAAGCGTTAGGATCGGTCGGATCCGGGGAGAAAAGTCTCGCGTAGAAGGCCCTGGCCCTCCCGCACATCTCCGCCGGATCTGTGAGGGGGGTGCCATCTTCTGCGAGGAGGCAGGTGACGTGTTTCTTAGCCCCCCTCTTTTTCTCCAGGGCATAGAAGAAGCGGGAGCCGCGATCCATCTCCCAAAGGAGACGGATGCGGGATCGAACGAAGGCGCCCCGGGCCCGATGATCGAGTTCCCGGAGCTCCTCCCACTTCTCCCGGCACGCCCCACAGAGGGATGGATCCTCAGGGCTGGCGGCCAGACACCTCTCCAGCTCTAAGACCTCCCATTCCAACTGCTCTATCGTCGCATCCCTTCGTCGGCTGGTGCCCCGGGTGTAGTCACGGCAGAAGAGCCGGGCGCGCACCTTCCCTAGATCCCACCATCGCCACGCCGAGGGAAAGGCGCGCCGCTGCCCTCGCCAGGCCAGCCAGAACTCCCGGAAGGATGCCACAAAACCCACATCCTCCAGCAAACTGTTATTAAAATGCCAATAGGCCGGCCCCGGCCTCTCCGCGCAGAGAGAGGCCGTCACGGTAGCGAGATGATGATCAGAGAACGGGGCTGGCCTGACGCTGGAGGAGTGGGCCCGCGAAAGGTGAAAACATGATAAATAGATGCGGTCCAACCGGGAGTGGCGTGACCAATGGGCCTCCATCCGGACAAAGGTGAAGGTCGAGATGTCGTCCGGGTGGTGGTCGCACCACACGTCCACCAGGGAGTGATGTTCGACAATCTCCCTGAGGACATCTGTGGCGGCCGGGCACTGCTCGATCCCCGAGCGGTCCCGTTCCTCAAGGGTGTTATTAAAGTCCCCGCCCAGGACCAGGCACTCGCGAGGATCCAAGGTGCCGAGGAAGGTGGATGCCTGCTGATAGAAACGAAGCTGTTCCGGACCCGATGTCGGGGCATAGATGTTGACGAGATTGACCACAAGCCCCTCCATACGGACCCGTAGGTGCAGCAGGTGGCCCGGCACAACCTCGGCAACCCCCAGCACCTCAGGCCGTAGGTCGGGGGAGAACAGGGTCGCCACTCCAGCCTGGCGAACAGAGAGATGGCTGAAGTAGACTCTGTCCCCCCATTCCAGCCGCCAGCTGTCTTCGGTGGCTGGATCTGTATGGGTCTCCTGCAGGAACACTACAGAGTACCTCCCCTCCCGAAGGAAGGAGAGCACCTGGCTCCTGCGGAGACCCATCCTACAGCCCCGGGTGTTCAGTGTTGTGAAGAGGAGAGATGCCATGAGGAGGGCTGGGGGGGATCCTTGCCGGCAGGGTCGCTCACAGCCCCCATTGGGCTGCCTAGCAATCTGTGACCTACCCCATAAGTGATTAGGGTATCACGGAAGAGGCGGACCCGTTGGTAGGCCGCGGTGGCCTGCTTCCCAGTTCTTTTACCCTCCCCCATAAGGGCTCTCACGGCCCGGAGGATTTGATGGAAATCCCCCCATCGCTGGAGAGCGAGCTGTACCTTGTTGCGGGAGCCCCGGACGGCCTCCAGGAACTCCCGCAGCTCCTCTCGCAGCGTATGGGGGGCCGGGGTTACTGGCTCCCGGCTATATAACGAAGGGGCCCCTGGCACAGTCCCGTGGCCCACCGAAATGGACAGGCAAGGGGCGGACCCTCGACGCAGCTCCTGCTGGGCCAGCACCTTAGGGTCCACTCCGAAATTCGGCTTAGAGTGGGGAGGCGGTGGAGGGAGAAGAGCAGCCCCCGGTGGGTCGGGACGAGGAAATACTAGAGCCGCTCCCTGGGGGTCATCTGAGAAGGGGAGGGAGACCGCCCCAGGGGCGGCAATGTCATCGTGGGAGGTGGAGGAGATTGGGACGGCATCAGGGGCGGGGCAGGGATCAGGCATAGGGGCCGGGTGGGGGTCAGAAGTAGGGGAAGGGAGGAGGTCATGAGCAGGGCCGTGCTGAGGAACGGGTACAGGATCCTGAGCCACAGGAGCTGAGCTACTGGGAGATGTCTCCTCTTGGTGCGGCTCAGGGATCTGGGAATTGGGAAGGGGACCCCCCCACGATGCCGGACTCTAGTGTGATGGCTTGTGTAACAGCCATGGCATTGGGAGGCAATAGAGATATTTGTGGGGTCCCCGCCTGGGGAGAAGAACTGTTGCCCCACCCCAACGAGGGATACCCCCTGGGATTCGGGTCCCGGCCGCAGGGCACTGGCCGTCGCTTTAGGAGGCTTGGCGGCCGTCAGCGGGGTGCCACTTGCGACCGGGCAGATGGTAGAGCCCAGGGGATCCCCGGAGGTGGAAGCAGGACTGGCGGTCAGGGGAAGGGAGCATGGGGAGAGGGGAGAAAGGGATCGAAGCCTGCTGGTAAAGGGTCGTCCTCCCCCTGGGTGATTGGGGTCAGACTCAGGGCCTCGATCTCCTTGTAGATGGAGGGCAGGTCACCTTCTGCCACCCTGGGGTTCTCCCCGCCGGCACCCGAAGCGATGCTCGGGTCAGGGCCCGCAGGGTTGACAATTGGGAAAGGGGCAGAAGGGGCTCTATTGGGGGTTTCCGAGGAAGGGGTCTTCCGGTGCTGCCACGTCTTCCCCAGCCGGTACTGGTGGACAAAAGCCACTCGGGGGCAAAGCGGGAGGTTCAGTATCGGGCCCCTTCCTGATCTTCCGGGGGTCTTCCGCATTGGTGGAAAGGAGCGGGACTCGAGCCTTCTGCTTGCCCCGCTTCCCCTGTACTAATGCCCAGCCCTCCATGGCAACATCTAGGGGTTGGCTAGCAGGGGTTGGGTCGGGGGGCGGGGGGGATCTCTTAGGGACTTGAGGAGGTAGTGGTGGGGCAGCATAAGGGAGAGAAAGGACTCCCTGGGGCGGGCCCTCTCCCACGCCCGGCAGTATCCCTGCCTCACCCTCCGCCACAGACCTTGTCAGACTGCTTGCAGCAGGCCTCTCCCGCTCGTCTGGGGACACTGGGGGAGGTACTCCCAGGGCCCGAGCGGGAGAAGCGGTGGACTGGGAAGGAGGAGGGGGCAGCTCTGGGCACCGGGCATTCAGGGGTGCTGGCGATGACGGTGCCAACGCCCTGCCGGGGCTCGGGGGGCTCGGATGCTCCTCCTTGCCGGGCCAAGGGACAATCTCTCCGGACGTGCCCCATCTCCCGGCAGAGGTAGCCCTGGGCCTCCCCCGTAGAATAATACACCCGGTAACGGTCCTCTTGATAGGGGACCATAAAGGACCCCTCGAGCGCCTCCCCGTCACGTGCCGCCGGCGGCATTTGAAGCTGCACCTGCCGGTGGAAAGAGAGGATGTGACAGAGGGTGGGGTCTTTGCAGCCCAGTGGGAGAGGGCTGACTACAGAGATGAGTCTCCCCATGGCAGAGAGGGCGGGCAACAGGGCGGCATTAGGGAGGGACGGAAGTGAGGACTAGGCAGACGCCCAAGTCCTCCAGCGGCTCTAGTGGGACAAACACGCCCCCCACCGCCAGGCCCTTCTCCACCGCCTCTTGGGCTGCGGCCTCCGATGCTAGGAAGAAGACAGCCTTCCCGTACATTTTGGAGGCCGCTACGATGGCCGTGGGCCTCATCACCCTCGTCAACGCCCGCACATAGATTTCTACGTGGGGTGAGGCGGGTACCAGGAGGCAACAGACGCCATGCCTCCTGGTCAAGGTGGGAAAGGGGCCCCGGCCGCTATAGATGGTAGCTGAGGTGGTGGGCGGGTTAGGTGACGTTGTGGCAGGTGGGGGGGCTGCCGCCACCTGGGCGTACACTCTGGGGGTCGGGGGCGGATCCCCCGCAGAGCTGGTAGAGGGAACAGCAGGGAAGGGTGCCGCGGCCGGTGGCAGGGCCGCAGCAGTAGTGGCAGCCTCTGCCATGGAGGGCCTGGCCTTTGTCGCGGGGCCCTTACCCTTCTTTTTACCCTGGCCCTTCCTGCCGGCTGGGGGTCTCCCCCAGAATCAGGGGGGGCGAGGGGCATGGCAGCAGCAGAGGTCTCTTCAGTGTCCGCCGCTGCCGGTGCCCCAGCGGGGGCGAGAGCAGGTGGTTCGGCAGCGGCAGTTGAGGTAAATGCTAGGGAGGGTGACGGGGGAACAGGCGGAGGAGGGGCGGCCGTGCTGTATGGAGGGGCTCCTCCCTCCATGTCGGCTGCCATGATGAGCAGGGGCGGGGGAAAGGGAAAACACCTGAGAAAGGAAGGGGAGGGGAAGGGGAAGTGGGTCGACCACTCCTCCCTGCTAGGCTGCAGGCAGGGGAGGAGGGCATTGGAAGGTGCGGGGGACTGGATTGGAAGAGGGTTATCAAGGATTTGTGGGGGATCAGTCACCGACTCAAGGTAGGAATTCCAGCTCCTCTATGTACACTAAGAAGGGGAATATATCAGCATGGGGGTGCAGTGAATCAAGGGGAAACTCAAATAGGGGAGGGGCACAAGCGCATGGGAGGGGGCATGGTTGCACGAAGGCAGGGGGGATAATCAGGGCAAACGGAGCTGCAGGGGGAGGGAGACAACCAGCTGGGAATGGGGCAGAAAACCAAGGGGCTATTTTCAGGGCTAGGGTGGGGCAAACAAACAAAGGCTGCAAAGGGAGAAGGGCGGGGCAGGCAAACTGAAACTAGCAAGGGGCTGGGACCCAAAAAAAGGGGGGGGAAACAGCTGCAAGGGGAAATGAAGCTGGTAGCTAGGGGCAAAGCAAGGGACATGCTGCTGGGGGGGCGGAAGGTCAGTCCAAGGGGTAAAGGGGGGGGGCACGTGCACCCACGTGCGCTTATGCAAAGTCAATAGGTGGGCTGGCTGCCGCTGCAGGCCCAAATGATGGTAAAAGGGCGTGGCGAGCCAGGGAAGCAGCTAAGTCCAGAGGCTGTAGCACAAGGCAGATGGTGAGTAGCCAGCCGAGGTGGTGGAGGGGGTAGCGGTGGGGAGGGGGGGGCATAGATGGACCAAGGGGCAGGCTCCACGCCATACCCCTTGTGCCCCCACATACACAGTCAATACCCCCACCACTAGAGCACAGTTCAAAAAATACTCAGTCCTTGGAAGCCCACTCCACGGTGGTCTGTAGAATCGCCATGTGCTCCTGTAGTGGCTGATGGTCTTCTATGTCTTCTGGGTTTCAGCAACTTCCCTGGCAGCACACACAGCAGCAGCTCCAGCAACTCCAGATGATAGTCCAGTGGCCAGGCAGGACCCCTCACAGGTGGTAGTGGTGGTGGTGGTTACAGCAGCAGCAGCGGGGGCTGGTGGAGGGGCCCCTCTCTCCCCTCCTCTGGGGAGAGGGCCAGCAGCACTCTCCCCCCACCCCCCACAGGGGGCTGCGGCAGCAGGAGGAGCAGCAACCAAGGTGTGGGGAGGTTCAGCAGCTAGCTGGTAACTAAA
The DNA here is from genome assembly GCA_037349315.1 of Chelydra serpentina. NCBI lineage: Eukaryota > Metazoa > Chordata > Testudines > Chelydridae > Chelydra > Chelydra serpentina. The sequence continues at coordinate 16,078,529 of JBAIAC010000028.1, read as the reverse complement.
TGGTAGAATAAGGTGAGGGGTGTCTGACCCAGCCAGGGGAGTAGCTGGAGCAGCAGCAGCGACAGCAGTAGCCGGGAGAGCCCAAGGCCTAGCAGCGGCAGCCCTAGCAGGAGCAGCAGCTCTCTACCTCCCTCCTCTCTCCTGGCCAGATAGCTATAGGAAAGTAGTGGGAGATAGAGATAGCCCCAGGCTAAATAAATCCCTGGTACCGGGATAAGTAAATGGCAGCTGCTCCAGGTCAATTAAGAGACCTGGGGCCAATTAAGAACTTTCCAGAAGGCAGGGAGGACGCTAGGTTGATTGAGATGCCTGCAGCCAATCAGGGGCTGGCTGAAACTAGTTAAAAGCCTTCCAGTTAGTCAGGTGGGCGTGCATGTCAGGAGCTGTGAGAGGAAAGTTGTGCTGTTGGAGAGACTGAGCTGTACACACCATATTAGGCACAAGGAAGGAGGCCCTGAGGTAAGGGTGAAGTGGAGTTTGAGGAAGTGGAGGCTGCTGTGGGGAAGTAGCCCAGGGAATTGTACGTGTCCTGTTCTTAAAAGGTCAGCTACCATAGCTGATACTATTAGGCTCCCTGGGCTGGAGCCTGGAGTAGAGGGCGGGCCCGGGCTCCCCCCCTTTTGCCTCCCCCCAATTAATCACCAAGACTGGGAGATAACAGAGACTGTGCAAGGGAGGATAGCTTCTCCTCACCTCCTTCGCTGGCTTATGATGAAAATGGCTGAGTAGGCTTTGACCCTTGCCTCTAGAGAGAGAAGGGCTACAAGGAGGGTCACAGTGAGCCTCTGAGGCTAGCAAAAATCCACCAGGAAACGCAGGATCCACGGAGACAAGGACAAAGCTTTCTCACAGACTGACAGACTGTCCCAGAGCAGAGGCTATGTTATCTTTCGTGGAGAATTTTTGGATTTTTTCTTTTTTTGTTCCTCAGAGGATTACCTTTCTGTGCACAACTCTCCTTATTACATACTCCAGACACCTGAAAATTCAAATGCCATTTGGAAAACTACTGCACCGCTATCTCATTGTCAAAAGTGATTGTCCTGGGGCATCAGAGGACAGAGTTTGGAAGGCAAGGAAGTTTGCCACTCTTCATCATGGTTCTGAATCTGAATACTGATCATTCTTGCTTTTACTCTTTGCTACCTTTCTGTCCATTCAGAAGCTTTCTTAAAGAGATTGTGGAAAACACAAAGGGCCAGATTCACAGAAGTATTTAGGCACCCAAAGCTGCAGATAGACACTTTCATCAATCTCACTGGATGCCTAAGTAGTTTAGACACCTAACTCCCACTGTCATTTACTTTCAATGCGACTTAGCCACATAAACCTGCTTAGGCACTTCTATAATTCCCACTAGGGAATTCTGCCTAAATACCTTTATAATTATGGCCCAGAGGAACCAATATCCTAGCCCCGCTCCTTCTAGACAAAAATAATGTAAATAAAAAGTCTGTCAATATGCTACTGTTTCATGTTAGATGTCTAGATAGATTTTATTTGATTGGAGTCCAATCCATTATTGCTGATGACACTTCATTTGTGATATTACTGGATATATTTCTGAGCAAAATTATTTGTAAGAATTCCTTTCTTCTTTAGTCTTTATAGTTTTCCCCAGAGGTGACTTTTGAAGCATCTATGTGACCACCTTACTAATGGTTACGATTTAACTTCTTTAGCCATACGCTGGCAGAGATATTAAGATGTCTGCTACATTTTTATGAAGTATTAGACAATGCTTGTTCATGGATTCTCCCAATAAGCTCTGCATGATAAGAGCTGACAATGTTAGGAGGTTATGGTGTTAGATTTGGTCTTGGAGACTAATGGTTTTGATTTGTGCCAAAACTACCTTTGTCTTGTTAAATTAGTATGACATGAATCATTTGGCTGCAATTCCTTGCAACTGGCTGTGCACATATCCTGAAACAAAGGGAGGAAAAAAGAAGATCCCATGTGTTTGACTAGAAAATACACAGAACAGCTTTTCTGTAATGCCCCATGTGTATTACTGATTGAATTTACCAACTAAAAGGAGCAGCATAAATGTGCCAGTCACAAAGGTATTGTGCCAGAAACACCTAAGCAACAGGTGGTGTGAGCCTTTTCTTTGGAATATCTCAGCTTGTTAAGGGTGGTCAAAAATATTGGAAAAGTTTACAATCACATGCAGCTTAGTTTGTTTGAAAAGAACAAATAACCCATCAAAAGACTGAAAACCTTTTTTCACTTGTCTCCCTTCCTTGTTTCCCCACTGTTTTTTCAGATTTAGGCCTTTTGTTTCTTCTCCGTCAGACATCTGTCCTCTTTGCCTGGATCACTGTTCAGAGCAGCTAAAGTACATATAAACTACCTTGTGTACAACACACTTTGATAGTTCACAATGAGACACCAAAGCTGAAATAAACACAGCCAGGAAAAAAAATGTTAAATCCCTACTTCAAAACTTGTTTTGTATTTTCTTATTCCTTAAAGTTATTTTTAAGTGTCTAAACCAGACCAATTATAGTCAGAAACTACTTCACTTAATCCATTCCTTTATCTCCTGGGAAAAATCACCAAAGCAATTCTCAAAATGTTTAAATCCCACAGTGTGCATAAAGGCAGCAAATAAATCTGCTCCTTCCCAGGCAAACCTTAAGGATTTTACTGGCATCTTTAATTAAACTAGCAAATAGGTTGGTTTCCCTTGTATTCTGACCAATATACTGTCAACAGGAAGAAAAAAATTCAAAGAAGGATTTGTACTGCAAAATACCACCAGAAACATTTGTGTAATTATGATCGTGGATTGTAACAGAAATAACTTCAGGAATTATTAAACATTGTCAACTACTTCCTGGCAGGATATTACTTCTGTAACTACAGTAAACTCAGTTATGAACTAACTAAATCTTTAAATTGGCAACTGAACAAACAAACAAAAAAATGCACCAGGTTGTGCAATTGAAAAGCATGTGCATATGTCTATGTGTGAGAATATGTAAGGGCAAATTTAATTCCAAAAGGTTGAATTACACAATTATTACTAGCTTGGTAATAAACACAGATGGTTGTGAGGAACACATTCCCCAAACTATCCTTCCATTTGATAGCTAGCTTACAAATAAAAATGCAATACAAAAGTACACACTAATGTAAGAAGGGATTTATTTATTCTTTTTTAAATGTAGGAAATTCACATGGCTGATCAGTTATTTGATATCAATAAAATTAACTGCAGTGTACCTGACATAGATTTTGTTAGTACATTATCATTTTAGCCCATTAAAAAAGCTATACCTGATGATACCAGAAAGCTCCATTGGTGACATCACATTCATCTATTGTAGGTTTCAAACTCCCCAAAATATTTTGCCTTTCCCTCTTGAATGGGGAAATTGACATACCCATTGATGAACAGGGTTATCTTTGCATGTAGAACTAAGATCCAGAAATTTTGCTTTCAGCTCTGTGGAGGAAGGTTTTATGAGACCCAACTAGCAGAGATAGCAATTAACTAGAATACTCAAGAGCAGAAAGCTTGACAATCTGATGAGTTATTCTTTTGAACCAGGGCAGCAACTCATGCATAAATGTTCATGTAAATAATTACAGGAATGCATTGTAAACACAATTAATCATCTCAAGGTGTTATCTCTAGGTATTCCCCCCACAGATTATGTGCCACTTACTCAATAAATCAAATTTTAACATAAAGATACCAATAGCTGGTATTAATATTCCCATTCAGCCAAACATGGTTGGGTAGAATCTAACAAGATTACATTTGATTACATTTTGAAAGCACAAAGTATTGTGAAATGTTTAACAAAAACAGGACTTAAGAGAAAGTATATAAATCAGAAAACTGGCTCACATAAAATGCAAATTCTTTGTCGTTTAAAATGTACTTTCCACTCAGTTAGTTGGGAACAGCCTAGTACATCTTGTTAATATCAATATTGAGTTTACATAATCTCTGATAGAGCGACAAAGAGTCCTGTAGCACGTTATAGACTAATAGATATATTGGAGCATAAGCTTTCGTGGGCGAAGACCCACTTTGTCACTTCACCCACGAAAGCTTATGCTCCAATATGTCTATAAGGTGCTACAGGACTCTTTGTCGCTCTTGCAGATCCAGACTGACACTGCTACCCCTCTGATACCAATCTCTGATAGATTGTTCCTACAAAACAGTGTTTACAAGAACCTTAGAATAACGGGCTACTTAATGTTTCCATAAGATTTTTTCCATACGATGATATATACCAAACACATTTTAATCTATTGTTCATAATTATCAGCTGGGGATTTGAGTAGTGGGCCAAAGGAACAAAACCATCTAACTGTTTCATCTCTTACAGTCCACAGTGCATTAGACAATGTGCACTTTAGCTTCAGCATTTGAAGTCAAAGATCCCTTTGGGGATCATTATATAGACTTTGGCAGGAACTGTGAGTGATTCTGAGGAGTGGTGAAGAAGGCTACCAGGGACAGGGGAATGTTGGATAGGGCAAGGGGAAAACAGCTGAGGAGGTAGTTGGAGTAGAGGAAAGGGAAGGAGTATTGCGAGGGTTAGAAGGGCTGCCGATTGTCAGAGGATGCTTACAAGCAGCTGGATGGCCTGGCAGCTTTCAATGGGTTTGCAAGGTGGAGAGTTTTTAAGAGGGATGGAAAAGACATCAGAAGGGATTAAAGAATTTCAGAGGGTGGATTATGAGAAAGGACAGAGGATAATGCAGGAAGGCCAGGCGAATAACCTGAAGGATGGCGAGAGAAGAAAGAAGAACTACAAAACCAGTCAGGAAAGACAATGAAGCTGGATCTGTATATGAAACAAACCTGGATCTGCCATATTATGCATTCTGTTACAGTAATGTAAATTGAGTAGAACTAGGGTGACCAGATAGCAAATGTGAAAAATTGGGACAAGAGGTGGAGTGTAATAGGCGCCTATATAGGACAAAGCCCCAAATATCGGGACTGTCCCTATAAAATAGGGACATTTGGTCACCCTAAGTAGAACTGGGCACCTACAGATATGTTCTCTGCCTCAAATATATCATGCTTCTGTGACCAAAACCTTGTGATCATCCCCCAAAAGTCTGCAGCTTTGTTTAGAACTAGTTTCCGTAATGAAATTTAAAACCAGTCAATACCTATTGGTTTTTGCATGGCACCAAGATATTCAAAATACCATGCTGAATAATGACTTTTCAAGGGTTACTATTTTTGTCTTGGATGATGCCATCCTTCAAGAACTAGCATCTTCCATTTGAGACCAACGATTCTTACATGTGTTCCAAACAACACTGTTATTCACGTTTACAACCTGGGAAAGAGTTTGCTTGCTTCATAACCAATAGACCTGACTGTGTTGCACTGTTTCTTGTGAAATCAATGAGTCTAATTCATACCTGGTGTAAGATCAGTGATGTAAGAGGCATTAGAGAAGGGGTGCATTTAGCCCAGTAATTTCAATGGGATGTAAATCAGCCCAGAATTAATCCCTTGTGGGCAGCCTATAAGTGATTAGCTGCAAAGTAAATTCCAGCACAGTTGAAACAATACAATTTCTCATATTTGGCCTTGTTTTCAGGGATAAATATTTAGTTGCACTTCATGCCACCGTACATGAAACCTAAGATACTATTTAAGAAAATGCTGATGGGAATGCTGATGTACCAGGAGTTGCAGCATTTGAAATTCAGCTCGTCATGATCCCATGTTGGTCCTACTCACCTGTGTCTTCATAATATGCATAATTATTCAATTGGTACTCATCATAGTGATATTTTAGGGCCTGATCCAAAGGGAGTCTTTCCATTGACTTAAATTGGCTTTGGATCAGGGCTATGGAGGATAAATATAGTGGAATGGGTCAGAGCATTTTCCACAGCAAGCCGCTCTGTTTTATTTACAGATTTAGCATCCATGTGGGTCTGTAAATGCTACTAATTTGTTATCACCATTCACTCTGCAAACCAGTGATCTTCTTGGTTACAATAAAGTCACGTGTTCATCTTGAGGTGATCGACTTAATATATCCATTTTGCATTTTATCCTCTGATGTAATATAAGGGGATATGGCTACCACTGATACAGAATAAAAAATATTACTGGGCCAATATGGCTGGAGGTTATTGAACTCATATTGGCCCATGAGAAGCATATGCGTATGAGGCATATTAAACAATCCTGCCAATACAAAGTTTAATGACTGATTTTGGACAGAAAAATAGTGCGGATGGTTAAATAATTAAAAGACTACATCTCATGTGGGAAGTCCCTGCAGTCTGTGAGGACTTCTTTATATCCAAAATGCATGTCCATGGGTCTTTGATTGCCCCTGCAGGAGAATTAGCTGGATGAAGAACCTTATCAAGGATTCAGACTCCATACCATAAGTGGTATCAGATTTACCAGGTCCACCCTGCATTCTGTCATAAAGCATGACATTTTTCAGCTGGAATAAAAGTGTGATTTTTTTTTTTAGATAATATCACTGTGTAGAGAAGAATCAGCATTTTGGACTCAGTTTTCTCATGGTGTAGGTTGCCAATACAACCTGAATAGCCCCCTGTGACACATATGTTCAAAGGGCTTCAATCCAAGTTTTGTGCATTTTTTATTTTCTATTACTTCCATGATCAATGAGAGGGAAATCCGTGGGGGGAGTCTGGTCAACATTTTAGATATCTATGCACAAATGCAAGGAGTATGAGGAATAAACAGGAAGGCCTGGAAGTATTAGTACATAAACAAAATGATGACTTAATTGGCATTATATAGACTTGGTGGAATAAGTGTCACGACTGTAATATTGGTATAGAAAGGTATAACTTGTCTGGGAAGGACAGACCTTAAAGCAGGCGTGGGCAAACTTTTTGGCCCGAGGGCCACATTGGGGTTGCAAAATTGTATGGAGGGCCGGGTAGGGATGGCTGTGCCTCCCCAAACAGCCTGGCCCTGCTCCTTATCCGACCCCCACCCACTTCCTTCCAGTAGCGTAGCCAGGTGGGGAGCAGGGGAAGCGGCGCCTTAAAAAGTGCCGCCCGAGCCCCACTGCCTGAGCCAGGCTTGGGCAGCACTTTAAACGGCCCGCGGCTCCCCCAGCCCCACTGCCAGAGCCGGGCTCGGGTGGGGATTTAAAAGGTCCACGGCTCTTGCAGCCGCAGGGAGCCGTGGGCCTTTTAAATCCCCGCCCGAGCCCCGCTGCCGGAGCCGGGCTGGGTGGAGGGGGGCCTTTAAAACGCCCACTGCTCCTGCGGGGAACCGCAGGCCTTTTAAAGCGCCCCCCCAAACCCCGCTGCCAGAGCCGGGGTGGGGAGGGGAACGCTTTAAAAGGCCCGGGGCTCCGCAGCGGCTGAAGCCCCAGACCCTTTAAAGTGCCACCGGGTGAGTACAGGGGGAGCGGGGAGGCGCCTTTTTATAGCGCCGCTTCCCCTGTGCTCCAGACCTGCCTACGCTACTGCTTCCTGCCCCCCGACTGCCCCCCTCAGAACCTCCAACCCATCCAACCTCCCCTGCTCCTTGTCCCCTGACCATCCCCTCCCAAGACCCCCCACCCTAACTTCCCCCCCAGGACCCCAATCCCTACCCAATCCCCCCTACTCCCTGTCCTGACTGCCCTGATCCCTATGCACAACCCCGCCCCTGACAGACCCCCGGGACTCCCATGCCTATCCAACCCCTCCGTTCCCCATCCCCTGACTGCCCCCCCAGAACCTATGCCCCATCCAACAGCCCCCTGCTCCCTGTCCCATGACTGCCACCAGGACCCCCTGCCCCTTATCAAGCCCTCCTACTCCCCGCCCCCTTACCATGCCACTTAGAGCTGCAGGAGCTCGCAGCCCGGCTGGAACCAGCCACACCGCTGTAGCACTGCCCAGGAGCAGCGGGCCAGAGCGCTGGTAATGCGGTGCATTGAGGCTGCCGGGGAGGGGCTGGGGCTCGCCTCCCTGGCCGGGAGCTCAGGGGCCGGGCAGGACGGTCCCATGGGCCAGATGTGGCCTGCGGGCCCTAGTTTGCCCACCCCTGCCTTAAAGTCTATGAGGTGTTCCATTATACACCAAGAATATATACACTTAACCTGAGGTTCAGAAGGAGGTGGGAGGCAGACCATTTGAGAATCTCTGGGCAAAAATAAAAAGGGGAACTGATGTCATGGTAGGGGGCTACTATAGACCATCAAATCAGGAATAGGGGGTGGATGAGGCATTTCTAGAAGAAAAATATCCAAAACACAAGATCTAGTAGTAATGGGGGATTTTAACTACCCAGACATCTGTTCGAAAAGTAATATGGCAAACACCAAATATTCAATACGTTTTTGGAATGTAATGGGGGCAACTTTTTGTTCCAGAAAGTGAAGGAAGTAACTCAGGGACAGCCATTTTAGACTTGATTCTGTCCAACAAGGAGGATTTGGTAGTGAATCTTAAGGTAGAAGGCAGTTTGGGTGAAAGTGATCAGGAAGTGGTAGATTTCATGATTCTAAGGAAAGGAAGGGGGTGAGAATAAGCAGAATAGGGACAATGGATTTCAAAAAAAGAAGACTAACAATCTCAGAGAACTGGCAGGGAAGGTCCCATGGGGAGAATATCTAAGGCAAAAAGTTGTTCAGGAGAACTGGCAGTTTCTCAAGGAGATAATATTAAACTATCCTGATGCAATGGAAATATAAGAATAAGAGGCAATATGGTTCCATCTGGTGATCTTTCATGACCTGAAAAAATCAAAAAGAAATCCTACAAAAGTGAAAACATGGACAAATTGGTAAGGAGGAATACAAAAGAATAGCACAAGTATGTAGGAACAATTCAGAAAGGCTGAGGCACAAAATGAATTACACCTAACAAGGGACATAAAAGGCAATAATAAGTGGTTTTCTGAATACATTAGGAGCAAGAGAAAGATGAAGGGAAGTGTAAGCTTCTCTGCTAAGTAGACAAGAAAGCTAGTAACTGATAGCATCAAGAAAGTGGAGGTGTTTAATGCCCATTTTGTTTCAGTCTTCACTAAAAACATTTATAGTGACCAGAAACTCAACACAATTAATATTAAGAACAAGGGGGAAAGAATGCAAGCCAAAATAGGGAAAGAACAAGTTAAAGAATATTTAGGTAATACATTTAACTTAAGTCAGAAGGACTCGATGAAATTCTTAGTAGGGTATTTAAGGAACTAGATGAAGCAATCTCAGAATCATTTATATGATATTTGAGAACTCCTGGAAGACAAGTAAAGTCCCAGAAGACTGGAGAAGGGCAAACATACTACCTTTTTTTTAAAGGTGGAACAAACAGGACTCTAGGAATTATAGACCATTGAGCCTAAATGATACCTAGATAGATACTGGAACCAATTATTAAACAATAAATTTGTGAGCACCTGGAGGATAATAGGGTTATAAGGACTAGCCATTATGGATTTGTCAAGAACAAATCATACTAAACCAACCTAATTTCCTTCTTTGGCAGTATTACTGGCCTAGGAGATGGGGGAAGCATTATATGTGATGTATCTTGATTTTAGTAAGACTTTTGACAGTCCTATGTGATATTCTCATACGTAAGCTAGGGAAATGTGGTCTAGATGAAATTACTCTATGGTGGATGCACAACTGGTTAAAAGACCCCACTCAAAGAGTAGTCATGAATGATTCAGTGCAAGCTGGAAGGGCATATCTAGTGGAGTCCTGCAGGGGTCAGTTCTGGGTCCAGGACTATTCAATATTTTCATTAATAGCTTGGATAATGGAGTGGAGAGTAGGCTTATAAAATTTGCACATTACACCAAGCTGGGAGAGACTGCAAGCATTTTGGAGGACAGAATTAGAATTCAAAACAACCTTGACAAATTGGAGAATGGGTCTGAATTCAACAAGATGAAATTCAGTAAAGACAAGTGTGAAGTACTTTACTTAGGAAGGGGGGGGGAAAAATCACATGCACAGCTAGAAAATGGAGAATAACTGGCGAAGTGGTAGTACTGCTGAAAAGCATTTGGTGGTTATAGTAGATCACAAATTGAGTACGAGTCAACAATGTAATGCAGCTGTGAAAAAGGCTAATATCATTCTGCGGTGTACTAACAGGAGTGTCTTATATAAGACATGGAAGTTTATTGTCACCATCTGCTTGGCACTGGTGAGGAAATTGGAACTGGAATTGGAAAAGGTTCAGAAAAGGGCAACAAAAATTATTAGGGGTATGGAACAACTTCCGTATGAGGAGAGATTAATAAAATCGGGACATTTCAGCTTGCAAAAGAGACGACTAAGGGAGGATGTGATAGAGTTCTATAAAATCATGACCGTGGAGATAGTAAATAAGGAAGTGTTATTTACCTGTCTCATAACACAAGAACTAGGGGTCACCAAATGAAATAATAGGCAGTCAATTTAAAACAAACAAAAGGAAGTATTTCTTCACATAATGCACAGTCAACTTGTGGAACTGCTTGCCAAAGGATGTTGCGAAGGCCAAGACTATAACAGAGTTCAAAAAAGAATTAGATAAGTTCATGGAGGAGAGGTTGATCAATGGCTATTAGCCAGGATGGACACGGATGGTGTCCCTAGCCTCTGTTTACCAGAGGATGGGAATGGGCGACAGGGGATGGATCACTTGATGATTACCTGTTCTGTTCATTCACTCTGGGGCACCTGGCATTGGCCACTGTTGGAAGACAGGATACTGGACTAGATGGACCTTTGGTCTGACCCAGTATGGCCATTCTTATGTTCTCAGTTGTAGTACTGTGTCTAATTCTGGGCACCAAGCTTTAGGAAAGCTATGGATAAATTGGAAAGCAAGTCCGGAAGACAGCAACAAAAATGATAAAAGGTTTAGAAAATTTAACCTCTGAGGAAAGGTTAAAAAACTTGGGATATTTAGTCTTGAAAAAAGAAGACTGAGGGGGGACATGATAACAGTCTTCAGATATATTAAGGGCTGCTATAAAGAGGATTGTGATCAATTGTTCTCCATGTCCACTGAGGGCAGGAAGAAGTAATGGGCTTAATCTGCAGCAAGGGAGATTTAGGTTAGATATTAGAAAAAACATTCTAACAACAAGGGTAGTTAAGCTCTGAAATAGGCTTCCAGAGGTTGTGAAATACCCATCAATGGAGGCTTTTAAGAACAAGTTGGTCAAATACTTGTCAGGGATAGTTTAGGTTTACTTCATCCTGCACAGTGCATGGGGCTGGACTTAACTTCTCAAGGTACTTTCCAACCCTACATTTCTATGATGGTTTTGCATGTGTAAGTTCTATTTCTCCTAATGAGTTTGGTTTATGTAAATGTTATCGACTATGCACACAAATGAGAAAGGCCTAAAATGTGCAAAGTTGTGCAGAAAAAAAATGAAGGCCACATTTTAAAAATGTGTCCCGTTAAGTCCACAGCAGTTATCATACATCAAATGTTATCTACCCTTACAGCCACAAATGAAAGGGAGAGAGCTGAGTCCACAAAACCTTAACAGAGGGAACCAAGGGATACTTGAGGAGCTGCCTCAAGTCACCTTTCTGAGTTCACATCATGCCACTGTTGGGTATTACTGACAGGCTACACAATGGTTCTAAACAATCTGTACCGTTGTTATAGGTATAAGATACCCATCAGTCTGGAACAGCTTGGAATGGATTTTATGCTTATCAGTGGATTATTTTTCTTGTAGTGTCTGGCAAATTTCTAACAGTGGATGATTTCCTGTCTGGACATCCCATTTATAGTTTGTGGCACTGCAGTATGATGAGTTTACACTGTCACTGAACATTGTTGAAGGACCTCATTAACATATGCAGACAGTATATTGGTAGTTTTTTGCCAAAGAAATCTAGCTGACAGTGGCAGTCAAGTACTTAACTGGTAAATAAGGTGGTTCAGAAGAGGCAACTTCACTTTAGGTATGTGAAACAACGCTAGGTTTGGGAGTTATTTATTGGTATTACTCCAACTCTCTGTACATGATTTGGGGATGGGGGGCAGGTTAATAAAATTTTATTTTATTTTTAAACACTTATGCCCCACAGGTTAATGTGCTAAAAATACAGCAGAAACACAGAAAATTATATTGATACATTAAAAGAGAGTCATGGACAAAACAATGAGATCCTTGCACATTTCATACTCTGGCAAAACTGCCATTGACTTCTTTGGGAGTTTTGCCTCAATTCTTGCAAAGTCTCACTCCCACCATCCCAATCCTGCCAAGTCAATGAGACACTCATGCATAAAGATAAGCATACACAGAATTTAGGCCCCCAAACATACCATAACCTGCGAAAACTTTAGAAGAAGTCAAGCCAGACTTATATTCTTCATACTGCAGTATATGGAGCAACAATTAGAATGCTTCCAGATATAGGAAATTCCAAGCATTCTGTAAATAGAGTAGCTTGGAACAAAGTTATTTTGCACAGACATGTCTATGACTGTAATAAGTTTTGAAAATGTACTCACTTGACTCAGACCTAATTGATACTTGTGGGTTTTTTTGTTTTGTTTTTTTAAATGACGTGTAGTTAATATACAGGGTTATTGTATAAAACAGGTATAGTACCTGAAATAACCAACTGAAAAAATCACATTCTCTTCCAGTCTGTTAAAGGTTTCATGGAAACTATATAATCTGTGGGGGTTTTCTATAGTTAAATCTACATTTGTGTCCCTGAATATTTTTTAAAATTTATCTTTCGGATATCTTTAAAAGTACCTAGATATTAAAGTATATAAGACCTTATATGAGCGTGTCTCAGTGGTTCATCTTATGTGCCACATGTATAACAATGTCTAGGAACAATGAGGTCAAGCTAAGGACACTGTAGCAAATAGCAAGACAGAACGTACTAGATTTTAAAGGCTTAAATCCCAAATCTAATGTTCTTTTAAATTGGTTTTTCTTTAGTATGCAGACTCTGTTTGTCTGTCTCTAAATACACACACACTATATATATTATATATATATATATATATATATATATATATATATATATATATACACACACACACACACGCACATATATATGTAGGTGAAATGGATCTGTAAAACATGAGAAATGACATCCACTGAGGTACATTTTTAGTAACACAGAACAGAAATGATTGACAGAACAAAGCATATGGAAACGAAGAAGAATCTAACCCACATTTAGATCTAAGAAAAAAATATTTGCCTGAAGGGAAAATATTAATTAGTTTGTCTACATGCAAGATAAAAGTCTGGAAGACATATCCATCAAAAGGCAGCAGAATACACAGCAAAATGGAAATTATTTGTAAATTGACAGTAAACTTGGCAAACATTGAGGGGGTAAACAAGTTATTTGGCATGCAAAGCACTCAGAAATCACAGCCTCTGTCAGGAGGCATCTGTGCATATATTCACTTATTTGACAGAAATTAACATTCTGCAGAAATCTTTGTTGCATGCTAAAGATTTCTTCACCCTCCTTAATTATTTTAATTGCTGCTTCAAAATGTTCCCTATAAACATGAAAAAAGACATTAAAATCCACCAAGTCCAGTTCCATGTTATCAATAATACACAGCAACTCTGTACAGGAGTTTAACACGAAACCTACTGAGACATAAAATATTTACATAAAAGAGCCACATTTGTTTTTCTTGGTTGAAATTTAAGATGTCCTCTCAATATTACAAAAGGTTTAAAAAGTACAACACTGTCATATAAACAAATGCAATTAATCCAACTGCTTAGAGGGCCAGGGTTTATTGAGATCATTCTTTTATCAATAGTTTGCCATATTGTGAGGAAAAACTAGATTGTGACAGTTGCATTTGCTAAATATTTCCCTCAACTCACAGGCAGACAGGCACAAAGTGATACCTACGTGACTTTGAAAGGGGATCATTATTAGGTGTATCAATTAGCCAAGCTGTTCTACAAGCCTAAGCTACAGCCAGATGCTGGCTGCTACTCAGGGCATGCTCAAGTTTGGGGTTAGGATGCACCTGCACAGGGGGCTGATAGAATATCAGTGCTAAAAATGAGTTGAAGGAGCCATAGCACACAATCTAACAAGGATGTGTAGGACAGACTTGGCCATGGCTCTGCCCCCTTCAAAAATGTTTGGTGGTCCAGAGCTGGTGAATTACTACATTCACTCACCCAGTCTGCCTTCTGTTCTCTGCGGTTAGAATACTTAGGTCACATCATTGGTGTGGTACACCTCTGTCATTGCTTAACCTTGCAGTGGGTGTTAGAGCTATAATCTAACGGTTAGATTATGGTAAACAGTTCAGTGGTTAGATTCTAGCCACTGAACTGCACGTTTCTTGGGGCAGGGACCATGTCTCTTTGTGGTTTGTACACAGCTGAGTAAAATGATGGTTCCCAATGAATGACAATAGATGCTAAATGGTCATTACAATAGTTGAGGCTAGGAGCAGAGCAGTTATAATTACTGTTGTCTATGTCCATGGATTTATACAGGAAGCTACTGTAAGAGGTCAATGTAAAAAAATGTGTTTTTAAATAGAATCCAAATAACACATGCTGCAAAATTTAGGAACTCTATTGTTAATCAGACCCACATAACATGCCAGGTCGTCAACTGGTGTAAATTTGCATAGCTCAACAATGGAGATATGCTGATTCACACCAGCTGAAGATATTCTATTTAAGCACCATTTCTCTTTCTACACAACCCCTGAGATAATAATGGTCCTTTATTATATGGTGCAAGGCCAATAGATCCCTTCTCTTTCAGGCTAATGGGGAAGTAAATTCAGAGTCAAGGGCTCTCTATCAAGAATGCCCAGCTGGTGACCCCAGATATTTAAACCTGTTGGTGTTGGTTCAAATACTCCATCTGAGTTCAGCTGCCATGGCTTTACACAGGGAGAGAGGTGCTCTGTGGGTTGCCAGGATTTAATTCAGGTGAACACACCTTGAATTAGACCCAGAAGCAAATAGGAAGGCTGTGCAGGTTTACGACAAATGAAAGATTCCATTTTCAAGCCATGTCTAGATACCTTTATGTCCATCCTTTCTGAATATCTGTGTAAAATAATTGTGGCATTTCAGTGTCATCTCCCTCTGGTCACATTTTCACATGGTTCTGGATATACCACAGATCAGAGTGTGAAGTAAGTGGATACCCAACTTTGGGGGGCAGAAGTGTATGACCACAGAAGGTATTTTAATGCCATTAAATATATGATTGCTTACACTAGATTATGGTTTTCTACTGATGAAAATGTTATAGGTTTGTGGGGAAAATACTTATACCATTATTTATAATTTGAATTTAAAAAAGGAAATATTTCAACTTTCAGAAGTTGCTATGTTTCTTTTGTATCTTTCATTTTCAGGCAGTCACTTGCATTGTTTCTCATCAGTCAGCTCTACAATCTAATACTATCTAATCCTTTTCTTTTTATATGTAAAATGACACAGTTTAATGCTCCACAGTTTAATATCTGTGAAGTTTTATCTTTATTTGTTTGGAAAATTTGAGTCAGATATTCACCTACTGTAATTTCCAAAGAACAAACAAATGAAAAAGGGCAGTCTATTTTCATGCAAATCCAGCCAGCTGTTTAGCTGAAGCTGCCCTTGCGTTTTGATGTGAGGATCTGCATAAAAACCAAAGTGGAGATATGATAAAATATAAAAGACTGACAATAACATGCAAATCGAAATCAGTCACTGGAAAACTGTGGACTCATTGTCATCAAAAGAATTAGGTGGCAGAACAAAACAAAAGAGCCCTACTGATAAAAGTAACTATGGCGTGATGGCTTTAAAATTTATAGATTTCTTATATCACAAAGAAAACTGAAATTAAACACCTCTCTAGACTGTTTGCTTTTAATCTTTTCTTTCTGAGCTGTTTCCTGACATATTCTCTGTTAACTCTTTATCAAAGGTCATTTATAATCATATTTAGGAGATAAAAAAATTTAAAAATGAATGTATTTAATAAGTTTTAATCATTGAGTGCCCTGGTAAACTGATACTAAAATAAGCAGCTACACATTATGCAATACAGTCCGGATATTGAAAAATAATTATAGAAAATATTAACCATTCCTTTTGTGATTAGCTCTGAAATGTTACATTATGAGCACAATCCTGCTCCCATTCAAGTAGAGGGTTAAACTCTATGAGAGTAGAGCAGGTCTTGTGTAAAACATACTTCTAAGACTGGATGGTGTAATGATAAACTCCCAGGTTCCTACATGCAGTCAGGTGGTGACAATGACTGAAAATGATGCTAGTCAGAGCTCCCTGCCAAACATAAGCAAGCTATTATTTGATGGTTCTTTTATATGTCTCCCTGCTTATGAATGTAGGTGAATACATTGTCATTAATTTATTGGAAGAACTTTGTGAAAATTTTCAAATACAACATTAGGGCTGGGTGAAAAATGTTCTGTCTAATTTGGTGTTTGACAGACAACTGGATTTTTTACAAAATGAAAATTTCCACAGAAACTTTGTTTTCCACAGAAAATTTCAACTTTTTGCCAAAACTCAAACCCCCCAAATGTTCAATTTTCAGATGAAAATTCTCAATTTTTTTTGTTTTTCAATGAAAAGTCAACATTTTCTTCAGGGAAAAAACCCCAAACATTTTCTGATCAGTTTTAAAATGTATTCATTCAACATAAACATTTCCCATAATTAGTGAAGCTTTACCTTTGACTAAGCATAGCAGAGAATGCATTCCTTTTTCAGTTTTATGGTTTATTTTGTATTGATGGTTTTTCAGAAAGGACAGGTAACATTGGCAAATTTGATCATTAAATAAAACTATTCACCACAGCTCTTTAGAGTAAAAATCAACAGGACATAGCTTTTAATAATGTCCTTGTGATGGTTCTTGGGGTACACCAGCCTGTTAGCCACCCAAGCACTCGCTTCTGGGCTATGCCAGCCCTTACTGTGTCCTGAAACTTAGCAATAGGGGGCCCCCCACTCCCTGACCCACCTTGAAACACAGACTGGTGTACCCCCTGCAGTGTCCAGCTGTTCTCCAGTGAACACTCACAGAAATACCAACTCTGCTGTTCCCAAAGGAACAGTGTACATAACAGCTTGTATACTTCAAAGGAACAGTGTACACAACAGCTTGTATACTTCAGCTCACGATCAGCACCTTGCTTAATACCACAGCACTGCGATATATTTATAGTGAAAACAACAATACGTTTATAAAGATTCAAGACATAGTGTGTAAGGATAATGGAAACAAATGGTTACATATAAAACAAATCCTAACACTTTTTCTAGAGGTTAAACTTAATTTAAGAGGCTAACCTCCTGTCTGATGAACTTTATCTCATCCAAAGCATTTTGCAGCATCTTCAGCAAAGCTGGTTGTGATCCTGTTTTCTTGAATGTACATGCACTGCCTGTTTACATCCTATGTGCAGGATAAGAAGGTGTCTTCCTTGCCTTCTACTTGTATCCCCAAAGTTTATTGTCTGTACTCAGTCAGTATAACCTCACATCACTTGTTTTCCTGTCTCTTCCCTATCAACTTCACACATCTCCGTTGACTTCATATGTAAAAATGTATTTCCATTGTGTAAACGTCTTTTGTCTGACTGGAAAACTGTTTCTCTACCTCTGCTGTGATACAGAGTCTAAGAACATATTTTCAGTGTACATACATAGCTCCTTACATAGTATCAGTACATACATTTCACAATAATATTAATGATCCTGGCTTTCATTTAAGACCTCACAGGACATTCTTTTGTGAACCAAAATGTACATTCCAGAATCAGGATATTCTTGTAACTCCTTTGAGGGATTCTTGGGTTACAGCCCTTAATTAGTTACCAAGTCTAATATCAGTATCTGTGCTCACTCCCAAGGAGCTAAATTCACACTAGCAACTTCATTCAACTTAGAGGAAGTGCACACTTTCAACCAGTTTGAATTTGATCCAATGTTCCTGTTTTAGTATATGAACACCCTCTATACCAGTACTCTCCCCTCCCCACCCATTAATACCCTGTTAACATACACACCAATCAGGTGGACTGTGGGTTCTAAATTCACAAATCATATATAGCCATTATGGCTCATCAGTAGCCTCAAATTCACCAGATATTTCATGCAGAATAATCCCTGTGAATGGAGGGCTCAGCATTTACTATAATGTTGATATATACATTTATAGCACACAGTACAACATCAAAACAACAGTCAAACCCCAACAAAACTCTACACATTAAGGTTGCAAACTCAAGCACTCAAAGACTAGGAAATGCCAGAATTAAAGTTGCTTGTGCAACTTTAATTTGTCCCCTTTGTGGGTATGCATTATGATACAGTCTTTAATTACATTATTGCATAGTATTTTTTCCAGGAAACTCCAGCCCCATTTAATGCACAGAACAGACTGTGCTCTGGGAATGAATCAGGTGTAGTTAATTAGGCTGTTGATTGTTAAGACCAGTGGTGCTGGAACACTTAATAGTGAGGGTGCTGAAAGCCAGCCTCCTTACTCCTGTCTGCCCCTCCACCCCCACCCCAGAGCTCGGGCCAGGAGCAGGGCTGTGTCTCCAGAAGGGAGGTGGGACCCAGTCATGGGTAAGGGGGCCAAGGCTGGGGCCACAGCTGGGGGTGGGGTCAGGAGAAGAGTCCCGGGTGTGAGGCTGGTATCTAGGTCCCCAAGTGTGGGGCCAGCAGCCAGGACCCCACGTAAAACCTTAGGTCTGGTCTACACTGGGGCGGGGGGGGGGGGGATCGATCTAAGATACGCAACTTCAGCTACGTGAATAACATAGCTGAAGTCGAATATCTTAGATCGATTTTAAAAAGTACTTACCCCAGTCCACATGGCAGCAGGCATGCTCCCCCGTCGACAGTGCTTCCTCCGCTCGCGGAGCTGGAGTTCCGGTATTGATGGGGAGCGGCTCTGGGATCGATTTATCGTGTCTAGACGAGACGCGATAAATCGATCCCAGAACATCGATAGCTACCCGCCGAATCGGGCGGGTAGTGTAGATGTATCCTTAGGGTGCTGCAGTACACCCTGCACTCCTAATTCTGATGCCTTTGGTTACGACTGTAACCTCATAGGAAGTTGGAAGGTATGTACTATTTCGGCAGCACATATACTAAAATTGGAGCAGGTGGATGTAAGTCTGCCCAAAATTAAAGGCTCACCCCCTTACCTAAGAGTGCAAAAAAATTGAGCCCAGGTTACTATTGATTTCTGGGGACAACAAAAGAGAAAACAGGATCAGGAATGAGGTCAAAGGTTAACAACAAGGGATCCAGAGGGGGACATTAAGCTGAGTGAATGAGGCAGGGGACTTCTGGAAGAGCAAGGATAGTCTTGTGATTAAGGCAGTTAACTGCCATTCTGGAAAATTGGATTCTCTCCCTGCTTCTGTCACAGAATTCCTGCGTGATGCTGGGCAAGTCACTTAACATTTTCATGGGTGCCCACTGTGTGCACCTCACATTCTGAGTACCCAACTTGAGACACCTGGTATCTGATTTGTAAAAATGCTGAGTATTTACAACTAGAGCTCTGCCAATAACTGATCTTTTGGTTCACTGGTCAAAACAGAAAAAAATTGTTTTGGCAAAACGAAGTTTTTGTTTGCATTTTAAATAATTTTCCCCTCCAATAAAATTGAAGTAAAATTCAAAATGAAAAGCAGTTTCAAATAGAAAAGTCAAAACAATTCATTTTAAAAATGTCAATGAAATATTTCAGTTTCTTTGAATCATTTGTTGCTGTCAGGTTTTTTCAACCGAAACAAATTAGCAAATTTGACACAAATTTGTGAAATATTTTGGTCAACCCAAATCCGCATCTTTCAGTGAACAAGGTTTCAGCCAAAAAATTCCCCCAGCTCTACTCATAATTGCAGCTGAGGATAACAGGAGGTCTGCACTGAACATACAAAATGCTAGAATGTGAAACATCAAACCCTAGACACCCCAAATTCATCACCCAAAATTTATTGGCAATTTTGACAGTTCTGACTTTAATCTCTGTGCCTCCGTTCCCCATGTGTAAAATATCCCTATGGGGATAATACTACCACCTCACCTCAGAGGGGTGTTGTGAAACTAAATTCATTAATCTTTGTACAGAACTGCGATGCTATAATGAGAGCACCATAGGAAAGCTGATGAGGAAAAAATTCTGTATTCAGTGCAGGGTTTAGATAAAGTGCAGTAAAATAAGGCATTGGGCTGGACCACGCTCATTCACTTCGTGGGGTTGGCATATACACACATCAATCAGCACATGGGAGCTGTGAGGAAATGGAGCATGCTCAGTTCAGGTGGAATCTTCATAGATTTTTGCTACAAGTCGCTACTGAACATGTGCAAACTGTTTTTCAAATGCTTATAACCTAGCCAGATTTGGGCAGTTTTTCCACAGGAACAGAAAAAGGCACAACCCTGACAGCAAGATATCTTCCCTGCCAAATATCAAGCCCTTGCTCTAAAGCACAGAGGATGCTAGAGCTTCTTAACAAAAT
This sequence comes from Chelydra serpentina, assembly GCA_037349315.1. NCBI lineage: Eukaryota > Metazoa > Chordata > Testudines > Chelydridae > Chelydra > Chelydra serpentina. Next base: position 16,058,042 of record JBAIAC010000028.1, on the reverse strand, counting down.
GGTACAATACAAATGTTGCTAAGTGACATAGTTTGCTCACTGAAGATGGTCTTTGGAAGAGTGTGCATGCAGGTGGGGAGGAGGTGGAAATGCTGTGTCCAGTAACTGAGCTTCCTCTATGATTTTCTCCATGATAGTATAGAGGGGAAGGGGTTTTGTAGCATAGTCAGCAACGAGGGTTTGAAGCCTTCACAGAAGACAGATCCCACAGCTCCTCACACAGCCTGTTCCCAGCACAACAGAATCCAGTGGCTGTGGGGGAAAGGGATAGAATTCGGGATGGGTTTGTTTAATTGCAATAGCAGTTTAAGCAAACAAACAGTTGATCTTTGCAGGGTTTATGAAATGATCTATACCTTGCAGCAGTGGTGTGCAAAATTGTTAACTCTGTGAGACACTAAGAGCAAACACTGCTTAGTGCAGGGCTTACTAATGGGAAGAGTTTTATTGAAATCTATGGGACTACAGTACTGCCAACATCGACATATAAAAAGTCATGAGTCAGGCCCCCCAAATCACCAGGTTATCTTTAAAATCGTGGTATTTAAAAACAAAAATATAAAAAAATAAAGGTGAGGTTCTTTTTTATTTGCCTTCTGGTTTCTGAGCTTTTAGGGTGCATTCACATCCTATTTTCAAGCTTTTCTCAACAAGCAGAAAAGCTAGAATCTTACTTTCTTTCTTTTTTTAAATAAAAGCTGAAGGGAGGTTTACACTTAAAAGGCTATATGAGCACAGCTGCCCTGAGCCAGCTGCACCGCTGCAGCGCTTTAGTGAAGATGCTTCTACGCTGATGGGGAGCTTCTCCTGTGGGCGTAGTTAATTCACCACCTGGAGAGGTGGTAGCTATGTTGATGGGAGAAGCTCTCCCATTGACATAATGCTGTCTGCATGGGGGAAGGGGAGTTAGGTTGGTACAACTATGTCGCTCAAGGGGGTGGATTTTTCACACCCCTGAGTGACAGTTATACCGATATAGGTAAAGTGTGTCTTCTATATTTAGAATGGCAACTCCAGTGAGGCCAATGGGGCCATGCATGGGCGGGGCAAATTCTGCGCCTGCCAGAGGCTTGAAATTTGTGGGGACAACATCTTCGCTGACACCCCAACTATGCCTGTGCTTTTAGGGTTCCTTTATGCAGCTCCAGCCCTGGTACATGGTATAAAGAGGCAGGCCAGGGTGAGAATCTCACCCTTAGTGCTGCAGCCTCAGTTATTAAATATTAGTAATAGATATGTAAGTATTATAATACCTCAATTAAAATTTAATAGTTGAGGCCCCAGTCCAGAAAAACATTTAAGCATATGCTTAACTTTACATGTGCACTTAGTCTCATTGAAGTCAATGGGCCTACTTGTGTGCTTAAACTTAAGCACATGCTTAAATGTTTTGCTGGTTCAGGGCCTTAATTTCTTCTGTCAATGCACAGGATCTTTCAAACCACATAAAGCTCTTCCTTTATCAGGAAGTACATTCTTCTTATCCTTTAGCACAATGTAAAAATGTTGTGGTTTTTTTTATCCTACCAGTCGTGTGCCTAACATCACTATAGATAGCGGCAGTGTTGGTATAGACCACTTTTAATAAACACAGTCAGCTCAGACTTTGAACTTTTTAATCTTTTCCTGTGTGCCACAGAGTGGAATAACTAAAGCTTATCAGTTTATGCATGTGCCTAACTCTTCAATGCATATATAAGTTTAAATCTCATTACATTATAACACACTGCTTTAAACTATGGAGACATTTTAAGAGTATGCTACATATTTTTATCAAATAGGGAGACTTAACTTTTATTTTTCTTCTACAGAAAGCCAGCAAAATCCTGCATGTTAATACTTCAAGAAAATAAACTTGTGTAAAGATTTGCCTACCCAAAGTACAGTATAATTTAAATGTAAATCCCTTAGAAACCCAAAGCACTGTGTTTATAATATGAGAACAGCGGGCAGTCATGCCCTTGACTGGAGGGCATGTCATCGAGTCCTCTCCTTCGCTACAAAACCATCAGGCTGGCAGTAGTGACAGATGAACAGCTTACCATTAATTTCTCCTCTTTCATGCCTTCAATCCAAATGGAGCATATTCTCCACAGGGAGGCATCAAGGTCTTTGCCTTTATTTCTCTTGCATACTCACACTGACTTATAAATCAAGTGCAGATAAGAAGAGAGGGCAAATATCAATCTTTTTTTCCTGGCCAGTGCCCACTGGCACACTACTGAGCTTTGAGTGAAAGGTTCTTCAAATCTTTATGTGATTCATAGGCAAGGGAGCTCTCTGAGAGGACAAAACAACAAAAGAAATTTGAGAGATAGGATTTGTATATCTGGGCTTATAAACTAGAAGCGTTCCCTCTGAAATGTTTAAATATGAGTTACAAAAAATGTGACTCCTAAGTTGTTATTACTTTATTGAACAATTCTTCCTGCAATATAAAATAGGCAGTATTCCTTAGCAGACAGCAGCAGAGCAGCTTTAATCAGAATGGTTTATATTCCCAATATTGTCTCTCTTATTTGGGGCATCTCTGTTCTTTGCTGCTAAAGTAATTCAATCCTTTAAACCAGATCTACTTTTGCAATTATTTTGCTGGATTGATGGCAAGTTTATGTTTTCCTGTCAAAATATGAGAACATATTTTAAATTATAACATGTAGGGAGAGATCCTCACAGCATAGCTCCAGCAACTGAAATGGAGCTATGCTGATTTCATGTAGCTGGGGATCTGGCCCAGAGTTTAAGCATAGTAGGTAGGATATTACTAATAATCAGCTATGTCATTGTTTTTTCACCCCCTACTGAAGATTTCAAAGTTGAAAGATCTATTCAGATTACTATTGAAAAAAAGATGCTGCATTTAAAAAAAATTAACTTCACAAAATCATTAGTCTTCAAATGTTATTTGGGTTTGCATTGTACCGACTAATGCTGTAGTCAACCTGACAATTGCAATGAGGATACTTTGGTCTTCCTTTGCCAGGATTTTTTAAAGTACCTTGCTAGAAGAATTTTCTCTTCAGTTACAATAAATTGATCTTGCATTTAAAACATATATTAAATCATTGATGTGGATGATGCAACATTATTACATGTCAGAAAAAAAATCTATATGATGATAGTTGTTGACACATGAGAATATTATTTTCCAGCTAAGCACGAGGTGTTAATGCTGCTAAATGGCTGCAAATGTTGATGTTAGAGGCTGCCTGCTGGCCATTTGCAGGTGACACATCTGGGGATTCAGGGCTATTTCATTTTCTAGCCTTTTTTAAGGCTTCAGGCCCCATCCATAAATTACAGCTGATGACAACAGTGGAAGCTAACAGTGGCAAAATTAGGCCCACAGGCAAAATAATTATATATACAGCCTTTAGCAGTGAGGGAGAAAGCCATCAATCAGCCCCCAATTATTCACTAGTTAATCAGCTCTGCCCTTCCTTTATTGAAGGGTTACAGTGTAATTAAGTTGGCAGCATCCTTTTAATTCATCAAACATACAACACATGGCGGTGTTTTCTGCAATCAGGGGACAGCACCTTTGTGTGTCTGACCCCTAGCACTGTCGCAGGAGATGAGGAAAACTTCAGAGGTAAGAGAGAATATTTATGCGAAGGCACGGTACAGCACGCATGAAGTTTGCAGCAGTCTGCACCTTGCAGTTGTTTTTAACTCAGAGCTGTGTGTCTGCATGAAATGAAATTGTAGTACTCCCTAGAATGTGTGTGAGTGAGAGATATCTAACACACATGCTCACCAAAACAGTAGTCACCCCCGAAAACCTGTTCGTTTTGTCTTCTCTTTAGCTACCTCAGAATGATGTAGGGATTCTGTAAATTTCTCATCAGTTACCAAAATAACCCACCTAGCACTGCAACTCCAGCCCATATTCCCACCAGGCTCTGCATCACCAATTCCTCCAGGAATCCTCAAGGAGCTCACTCACGGGTTGCCTTGTACCTAGCCAAAATATTATGAGAAGCTGCAGGAAGCTGTTCGGCTCCTGCCTGTGCTCCCTCCACTGCATAACTTCAAATGCCCTACCATACTCTGGGATTTGGAGCTCTCCACACTGAGGCCTCACAGATCTACCTCTCTGCTGCAGACCTGTCTCCTCTGTCCAAACTAAAATCTCAGCCTGCCTCTGACGTCTCCTTGTGGATATCTAGCTGTCAGCTAAAGCCCAACATGGCTAAACAAAGCTCTTAATCCCCCCTCCCCCCTCACAAGCTCTACACGCTACCTCCTTTCTCCACCACTGTGGACAACACCACCATCCGGCCTGTCACTCAGGCGCATAACTTAGACAGAGGTCCAAGTCAAAGATGATGCCCAAGTCCTCACGTCCACAGTATGTCCTAGTCTTGCAGATTCTTTCTGCATAACATCTCTGAGATAGAGCCTTTCTTATCCATCCACGCAGTTAAAGCTCCATCCACGCAGTTAAAGCTCTCATCCAGGGTCTCATCTCACATTTTGATTCCTACAACAGCCCTCTTTGGCAAATGCAATCTTGCCCCACTCATATTCATTCAGAATGCTGCTGCAAAGATCATTTTCCTAGCCTGTCACTTTCATCATATCACCCCTTTTTGCATCCCTCCCTTCTCTCACACATCAAACATAAGCTGCCTATTATCTCTCATTCATTATCAAAATGTCAACTCCTACTTTCAACTGGCCCACGATGCCAGCCTCCATTGCTCACTTATTAAATTTTCAAACAAGCAACCTTGTACTTTTCCCCCATGCTGCCCCTCTCATCTGGGAGAAGCTTATAAACATCTGGAAAAGTAACACCGTGTCCTTCTTCAAATCCCACCTTAACACTCTCCTTTGCCATAATGCCTACAGCAAACTTGTCAACGGGGAGGCCGCTAGTATGCGGACATCACAGTCTATTGTGACGAGCAATATTGTCTCATTATTTCCTTGTACCTACCCATCTGTCTGTATCCCTCAGTTATCTCTTGTCTTATACTTAGCTTGTAAAATCGTTGGGAAGTGGAACATCTTTTTGTTGTTAGTGATTAGAGTTTTCATGCAGTGAAGTTAGGGTGACCAGATGTCCCGATAAAATCGGGACTGTCCCAATTTTTAGTTCTTTGTCCTGCGTCCCAACTGAGGCATTGTCGGGACACCATTTGTCCCGATATTGCGCTTTTTTTTTTTTGCTTCGGCAACTTTGCTCCTGCCGCCTTTTTTTTTTTTGCTTCTCCCATGTGTCCCGATATTTTGTTGGTTTCATCTGGTCACCCTAAATGAAGTCCCCTGCATACAAACATTAGATCTTGATGCCTGCCTGGGATTTTAAGTAGCACTGAAAACATGAGTCCTACTAAAAGTCATTCGGACTTGTGTTTTTAACTCACGTAGGCTCTTCCAATCTCCACCGTGTGTATTCAAATCTGAATTCCCTGCTTAGGAAAAACTTTCATTCTACAAGGCTGCTAAGAATGAGGGGAAAAGAGATCAGCTGCTAGTCCAGTAATCTGCTTCATTTGTCCTAATAGATTAAGAGTTATATTCATGACTATGTCCAAATGTAGAGACCAGTGTGGAAGTTCTTCCTGCACAGAGCCCAGATTCCATTCTATAGTAATGTCTTTTATCAGCCTGATGCTGAGCACACTGGATAGTGCTATCATTTTCTTTGTTGTTACAACATGGTTGTTCAAACTGCTGTACACCCACTGATGGTGTATGGCACACTGGGACAGATCCTTAACTGGTGTCAATTGCTTATCTCTACTACTGTTAATGAAGCCACTGAATATCAATTTGGACCAGCTGAGGATCTGGACTCTTGATGGGATATGACTTTAATAGAAATTATATCCTTGCTCACTCAGCAATATAAAATTAGTATTTAAGCATTTTTTCTCATTCATATACAAGTACGGTTTAGTCTTTGTTTTTCATTACAGAAAGTTTCGGAGTGTAATTTAGATCCTGTAGTATCTCAATGTCAATAAGCATAATTTTTTGAAAAATAAAAAGCATGCCATATTGCAATCAGTCTAAGTCATAACTCAAGACAACACAATCATGTCCTAATATAACTTTATACCATGAGAGTGTATCAGTTATTATTGAGGGTCATTGGATTCCATCTGTCAGTGTTATGTTATTGAATAGTTTCAACTAATAGTTTGTGCTGATTATAATGTATGTTTAAAAACTGCCAATCTGTTTATACCCTTCAGGACTGCATTGAAATTATGTAGATGCATTGGTAAACAAGACAAAGCAGCATGAACTGCAGTGAAGCAAAATTCCTGGTAGAAACTTGCAGGATATCCTTCTATGTGTATAAATGGAGACTTTCACCAATATCATTTATTTTGTGTGCACACAGGGCCTGCATTTAAGAATTGCCTATCATGCAGAATAGCTGCAAGTATGTTTAGCTATGGCTGGAAACCCTGCTTCCATTTCTTGATCTATTTTCTCCCAGCTAATACTAATAGAGTGAGAGGGAAACAACTGAAGTTCCAGTTATGAACAGTTGCAGCTGAGCAAATAATGAATTTTTCAAAATATTCATTCAAATTTTAAATAATTATTATTCAAATGTATTAATAAAGTTTATATTTACTTTCTGAATTTGTATATTCAAATTCACTGAAACAAAACATTTAAAAAAAAATCCATACTTGACAGTTAATTATACAAATAGGTCAGATTCACGAAGGGACTTAAGTGCCTAAAACCAACATTTAGGTCCCCTGGCATTCACAAAACCCCTGCTCAGCTGCTGCCTAAATTTCCTAAGCCCCTACATTTTTGCTGTATAAAACCTAAAAGTTTCTGCTGCTGGGCCCATGCACTGCTGCCTCAGACTGGTGCCCAGATGCCTATCTCTTGGATTCTCAAACTAGGCATTGCCCCACCTATCTTGTCTGTGGGGTCTGAGCTGTTAGGTGTGCATTAGGATCCACTAGAACTGCGCCCTGCATCTGTATAGTCTCAGGGCTTGTCTACATAAATACGTAGTTTGAAAAAGGACAAAATCAAAGTGCACTAATGAACTGTTAATGCACATCAGCAGGGTCCACATGGACAGTTAGTGTGTAGCAGGCTATTAGGGGTGGATTCAGTAGCGTAGTAGCGTAGCTAGAGGGGGAGCAGGGGGAGCGGCCGCTCCCCCACTGAGCAAAAGTGGAGCCTTTTTTGTGCTCCAACACCTTTTGCTCCTGCGTTGCAGCCGGAGTGGAGCATTTTTTTTGCTCCCGGCACCTTTTTTTAGCTCTAAACCTGGCTACTCCACTGGGTGGATTCATATCCCGGATTGCCACAAACTAAATGTTTGTGTGGACAAGCCCTTATTTTCCTCAGTTGGATGTTTCATATGTGTGTGGGTGAATGTTAATAGAACCCAACATAGGATTGGGCTTACGTATGCTTGCTTTCGTAGATATATGGTTGATCTAGTATAATTAGAGGTAGGCAGCTGTAAGGGACCAGGGCATAGGCATTCTGGCCTAGCAGTCACATTTGGGCTGGGGTCTGCCTGTCAGGGACAGTAGTCACTGAGCAGGTGTTGGAGGAATTGCAAGAGCCAAGTTCAATAAGCAAGAGTCAAGGTCAGAGTCAGGCTGAGGTCAGAGAACAGAGGGAGTACCAGGCTGGAATCAGAAGGCATAAATCAGGGTCAGAGTCAGGCCAGAGTCTGAGACTGGAAATCAGATAATACCAGGCCAGAGTCAGCTGGGATCGGAGACCGGAGAGGAGACCAGGCAAAGTCTGGAAACTCAACGGGCCAAATACTGTGTGGCTGCCTAAACACACCAGGGTTAAATAGGGTGGTTGGCCAATTAGAGGGCCACAGGACACTGACCCACCCAAGGGAGCCAGTGTTACTTCCTGCAGCACCTACTCTCCACTGTGCTCCCTGGCTGTGGCTTTCCATGAACTCCCAGTAGCACTGTGGGACCATCAGCTGTCCTATGCTCTTCAGACCCAGGTTCCAATCAAGGTACCCTTACAGCAGCTACCTAAAAAGCATTCAGTAATATTCACTCAAACAAATAAATAAACCCTGAATACACTTCAGCTATCCACTATCTAGAAAATGAGTTAGTAGTTGGACTGAGACCTGAGTCAGAACAAATCTATACCATGTGACCTATACATTCAATCAAAATTAACCAATGCAGCTTGGATTTTCAATGTTAATTATTAGCAATGAACCGCTTGTGAAGAAACTTCAGACCTAAATTATTCAGTGTGTAAGTCTGAATAACGAATAAATCTGAGAAAGTCGTAAATTGCACGTGGACAATTTACAAAGAGGGGGGGAAGGCTAATTTAGAGGAATGAATTATTCACTCTGTTCTGATTAGCATATGTTTCATTTTTAACTAGGTGAGAGGTGGCACTCTGAGCATGGAGACATTTCCACAGAGCAAAGGTTATTACTTGTCAATCCAGTGCTGTAGGCAACATTATATGGACATTTTGGAAAAGTAGAATATCAGGTAATCTATAATAGGAATAAGTGCTATAAAAGGATGTATAGAATAGACATAAGTACATAGGTGTTATGTTATTGTAATCTAATCATCAGAATATTATATCAGATAGCTATTTAGGATTGAACACTGTGTGCGGATCTATGTTTAATATGAAATGCTCTCCATGTAAACTCAAAGGAATCCTAAATCTAACAGCCACATTGCTTGTATATAATATAGCAACATGTCTGTTAGGGTTCTTCTTTGCATTTACATGGAGATGGATAAACCTCCATGTCATTGTAATCCAGACAAAGCAATTAAGGAGAGGACCAAGCTACACCTCCAACCTCATTTGTTTACACGGTGTGTTTTTAGATCTCGCTGTATCTTTACATTTAATTATGAGGATGGAATTAACATCTTGCCACTATATCTGTTCTCTAGCTTCTACTGTTTACTCTTCATTTGTGTTTAAACTGCACTTTTTTCTGTACTGTTACATGCACTAATGTATTTATGTTACTGCTTATATTCTTAAACCAAATTTTAAACACTGCTATCCCACTAAGACTATGTAAATAGTTTCACTTTGACTTATGTTTAAATAGCACTCTTTTCTATAATCTTAGGTAAGCATAGTGGTTGCAATTACGCCTCTGTTGCATTCAATGCACTGGAAGAAAGTAGTATTAAATCTCATCTTTGACCACAAGGAGATGTAAAATTTAGAGAAACAAGAGTGCAATTTAGCCTCAAAGGGCACTTGTAGTTTTGTGTGCATTCCTGTGCTGCAGATATGAGCAAAGCAATAAAAAGAAAACCTGGACACAAGGAAAGGGGCTGTGTCCAGAGCTGAAATCAACATGCTGCATGTTCCTTCCCAAGTGTGCACATACTAGATGAGTGTGACCATTGCCTACTGTATGTTAAAGTAAAGCCAAGTAGTTTTAATATACCCTAGTTGAAAGAGTGCATAGTATACTTGCTCCATAAAATATGAGGACAGACCCACACAGGAAGATACAAAGTCTTGCTGTTCAGGTTCACAGGGGGGGTGGGGGGGGGAAAGACTGAGGCATAACAACCCACAAGAAGAGTAAACACATGCTGCCTGACCACATTATTGCTCTCATCTGACGTGATATCCTGGGCTCAAGATAAGTAACATACCATTCTTGGCCACCCCCCTCACTGTTGCCCATTCATCCCATCTCCATCTCTGTGCCACACCTTGTGCCCATGTAATGCCCTAGAATGGCACAACACTCTTCAAATAGAAGTGTTCCTTTCCAATGGTACCGCACTCCCAGCTTGCCGATGGGGGCATGGCACCGTGCTGGCTGTCAAATTTTGCCACAGTTATCATGGACACTTTGGGTTCCCATGGTGAGTTGTTTACATAGCGCTATAGTAGAGGTTCTGCTGCACCTTCCTCAACATCTTACTTTGAGAGTTTTTTAAAAAGATATCAAATGCTTGAAAAGAGAGTGCATTTTGTGTATGTGCGGGGGGGGGGAGATGGGATTAGCGGCACTCAATTGAAAGAGCCTTTAACATTATGTAGTGTGTGCTTTCCCCCAACCATCCTGGTTCAGCACTGCTGTCTGGTGTGGAGGGGAGCTGACAATGGCTCCACCCCCTCAATCTCCTTTCTGGATTCTAATGACACCACTGGCCTTACTTCCTTGTGTTCAGGAAGTGCAAGGACTGTGGCTGTGGCTGGCCCATGCACAGCCGTGCCAGAGGTGGGAAAGGCTTCTTGTGTCCTTTCTCATTACATCTATACAAGGCCAGCTATGCTTTGGCTATGTATGTCTAGAGCTGTGTGAAACTCCATGGTGTTGTGGTTTAGATTTTGGTCAGTTCACACATCCTAAATTTTGGACAAATAAAGTAAAACTAAAGTTATGTCTAAAAATCAGTTTTCTACCATTTCAAACAAAGGCCTAAATCACTTTCTAGAATCCATGGAAAGGGAAGAGAACCAAAACTCACCCAAGGCTTTCCAGTCACCGGTGAACTTGATCAATGTTTTGCACACGTCACAAAACCTGAAGTGAGGTAACCTTCATTCTGGCCCTTTTTACACAGCTCTAATAACCACATTGCTTTCTGTCCTGCTTAGTTTCTTTTGCCAGGCCCATGTAATTCTTGATCTGTGTTTCCAAATGCTGATACTCTACTCCTTATTTCTCAAGAAGAGAGAATGAAACACCTGCAATTCAATATTCCTGAGACCCCCACAAAGCAACCAGATTGGGCATGCAAAGGACTTTCGGTCGGGAAAGAGATTTCATTTCTGGTGGGCTAATGTAAACAGCAAAGAAAATATTTTTTAAAACTAAGATAATTACAATGACGGCGTCCTATTAAAATGAGCAAAACCTGCACAGATATACGTAGAATGCTACTTTGGGATCCTCTCAATATAGGGAAACAGTCCCTGGTAACCATTACCTGGTAACCTGTAACACAGACTAGCTGTGAGTGTCAGAGTGAAAGCATTGAAAGCATTTGCCCATGCTGCCTCCTAATTCTGAGGAAAATCTCCCTATGAGGGCTCATAGAACCACTACCTTAGGCATCATGGCATTTAAAAGAGGTTATCAGTGAGCAAAGACATCTGCTTTTCTGCTAAACTTACTTTTATTGTGACTTCATCCTCCAACCCTCACCTACCACCTCATTTATCTGTTTTGTCCACTTGTTGCAACCTGTCTGACTCCTATTTTGTGAGCCTTTAGGACAGAAACTGTCTTTGTTTTGTATACATTGTTTTGCACAATGGAGCCATGATTCTTGATTGGGGTTGCTAGGCAATACTGTACTAATGATACTGGATTCAGTGTTAGGTCAGCACTGCTTGGGAATATCACTGGAACACCACTTTTACCCCTTTGGAGCGGGGCATACTGCATTGCTTTCCTGATTAACCAGAACAGAGTCATGTTTATGAAGAGGCTGTCAGAAATGTTGAGTAAAATTTTTTCCAGTGATACATCTCTCCATACTCCAGTTGTAGTTGTAAGATACAAAACAAAGGGAAAAAACAGCTGGCAATAAAGTATTGGATGAAAATTCTGACACTGTCATTCTTGTCTGACTTTATTCCACATGGAACATAGGGCCTTCACCATGGAACTCCATCTTTAACAGTCTCTTGTTGCAGTCAGTTTCTTCCCATACCATTTTGAGGACTTTCAATTCTGCTTCTGTTGTACATTTCCATGTTGGTCTTGCTCTGCCTTATTGCCTCTTGCCCTGAGGATTCCAGTCCAATGTCTGTCTTGTTATGTTGTTTGGGTCTTTCCTCCAAGTGTCCTAGTCATCTCCTTTTTTGTTCCACAATTTCCTGTCTTATTGGTTTATTTTGTCCTCCTCCAAAGTTCTTCATTTGTGACATTATTTCAGGACATCTCATGTTTAAGGATTTGTCTGAGGCAGCTATTATGAAGGCTCGGAGTTTAGATAGTAAGGTCTTAAGTCTCCAAGTTTCAGCACCTTTTAGTAAGAAAGAATTTACAATGTTATCAAATAGTCAAAGTTTAGTTTGGAGGGCAAGGTTTCTGTTTCTCCCAATTGACTTCAGGGTTATGAAGGCATGTCTGTCTTTTGCTATTCCGGATTTAATGTCTTCATCTATTCCAGCTGTTTTGCTTACAGTGCTGGCAAGATACGTGAAGTTTTGGACTTCTTCTGTGTCAGTCCCAGAAAGTGTTATTGGTGTTTCCTGTTGTGTGTTAATTTCATGGCTTTAGTTTTCTTGATGTTGATTTTCAGCTCTACTAACTGTGCATAAGCCTGGAGATCATTTGTTTTGGCTTGCACGTCTCTGTGGGTGTGAGACAGCAGGTTGATGATGTCTGCAAAGTCAAGATCATCTAACTTCTGTGTGAAAGTCCATTGTAAACCCACTGGTTGTTGTGTGAGCTCTCTCATTACCCAATCCACTACCTATAGAAAGATCCTGGGTGACATAAGCGATCCTTGTCCGATGCCTATTGTAACCTTGAATGGCTTAGTCAGTTCGCTGTTATGAATGACTTGGCATGTCATATTTTCATAGAAGCTCTGAATGATCATAAATTTCTGGGGGATTCCATAGTGGCATAGCAACTTCCGTAGACTGTTCTACCCCCTCTGTTCAAGGATTTTTGGGAATCTATTAAATTCACGTAGAGCGGTGACCTCCCATTCAGTCGACAGTTCTATGATGATATGTAGGGTTATTTGATCTGTGCATGATTTCTCCTGTTTCAACCCTGCCTGTCTCTTGTTGTAACCTTCTCGATGGACTGTGCCTTGATGTGGTGACAAGGCTTGTGTGCCCACCTGGCCCTGAATGTTATGCTGAGTGGAGTATTACTCCTGGTAGGGTCACCTATGCCAGACAGGTTGAAGGGCAGGAGTCAGACTAAAGGTAGTTTATCAGTCCTCCTGGTTGGGAGTGGGCTAATGACCCACTCCTGTAAAAAAACAATGCCGTCCCAGATACCTACACTGCTGCTCAGTTTAATTTCCACTCAACTCAATTTAATTAGACCTAGAAGAGAGATGATGACGCAGAGTGGCCAAACCATCAAGGAAGCTACTCCTCTAATGAATTTGCTCTCTCCTAAATCCACAACCAAAACTGTATGCATCACTTACAGCAGTCCCAAATTTGTATGTCAATATGTTGGGGTGTCCATTCCCAGGGTAAATACCTTAGCATATTTCAGATGAAGTGAGTTTGCACTTGAATGACTAGGCCCGCTGTCGCAAAGGGAATAAAAAGTAATCAATAATGGAAAGCAGCATAGCTCAATGCCTTTATTCTGTAGGTCACATTACTCATATAAGGTAAGTAAGACAATGAGAGATAATGAAATGTAACAGAGCTTAAGTGGGTGCCTTTATTCTTTTGTTGTATATCACTTTGTTAATTGATATTATAGCGATGCTTTTCTTTCTACCTTTTTTTTTTATTGATGAGGAAGAAATATCTATTGAAGCGAATTTGAACTGCATTTAGTAGCATCAGACTGGTTCTCTTCTGCTGTGTGTTGGAACAGGATTGACAGTGAGAGATGACTGATACAGGCAAATGGTTTTGCATCACATGAGATACATAGAGGAATATAATCATACCCAAGGTCAAACATTAGAAAAAGGTTGGGCATTTGGGGCAATGAAAGCAATGCTGTCAGATATTGAAATCTCAGCAGGAGATTCAGCTCCATTAAAACTGAATACACAATTACTTTCAGCCTGCTACTTTCTGTGCATGTATAACTAGTTTGTTCATCTCGGTGCCCCCTGTGTTACTCAGAAAAGGTATGGCTTGAATATTTTGATGGAATGGTTGTTATAGTTCTTTTATTTGCCGTTTTCTTATGTGATATGATGGACTTTTAAATATGTTTATTGGTGATTAATTTTAATTAATCTAATTTTTAAAAAAAGACTTAAATACTTGTCCTGCCCAAGTACCTCTACATTATCCAGAAGCACCATTCGTCCCCCAGAAATATATGCATTTAGTAACCAGAAAATAAATGCCTGGGACACATGTTAAGCAGCACTGTTGGAGTATATAATGGAGAAATAAAAAGAATGGAAAATAACGAGGAGAGGAAATAATGACAGATCAGTGAGGAAAATACTTGTTAAATGAACAGGGAAAAAAATAGAGGGGAAGGCTGACAAGCAGGGCTCTCATGGGCACAGACCACAATATGGCTCATTCTGCCTCTCTCTCTCTCCACACTGCATTGCCAGGAAATTCCAAGACAGGGAGCATCTGGGCAGCAGCCCCAGCCCTCCATGCAGCAGAAGAGTCTGTGAGGGAAGGAAGAAGTCCCCAGGGATTGACAGGAGGTTTGGGACAGGGGAGGAAGGAGTGGTGTGCCAGCTCGGCCAACACCATTGTCACAATGGGGGAGAGGGAACAGAGCTGACTGAGCTTCTGGGCTCTCGCTGCTCCTGCCTCCCTTATCCCCGCATATGAAAATGCTGATGCCCAGTCTGCTAACCCCCTCCCTGCTCCTGCCTCGGTTATCCAAATACTATTATTTATTCCTTGTGGCCATCTCTTTGGAAAAGGCATCTGGACTCTGTTCCTTGGAAAGAGAGAGAGGAGCAAGGACCCCAGAGCTGCTATTGAAGAAGCAGCAGTGAGGGCCTTCTGGGGGCATTGGGCAACAGGAGCAGCAGAGCCTGCAGGTAGGCACAGTCTGTACTAGTTGAATTGGAGGGCAAGAGGGAACATTACTTGAATTGTAGGCAGCATGGGCAGGGACCACCCATACCCTCAAATCCTCCTCCTCCTGGTTTTCCCAAAAGAAGCTGAAACGGGGACCTTAAGCATGTGTTTAAGGAGATGGGAGGCCCATTACCCAGTGGAAGTATTTACATGTTTAGAATTAAGCACATGCTTAAGTCCTTAGGTAGATTGGGACCTGAAGATTGGTTAGTCTCATGTATGGTGTGGTATTTTTATTTCCAGTGTCAGAGTAAAACAGGAAATGACAAGCAGTCTCTGATAGTTATGTTATGGATAGGTAGACAAACGGTGTTTGGTATGAGTTTTAAATTTGGGAGCTTTCTGATTATTTCTAACTGATTTGCCCATCTTACAAATATGTCCTATCAGCTTGGTGCAGCTAAATCTTTAATGCCACTCATTAGTCCTTTGTGTCAAAAGGAGACACAATGCAGTTAGAATAAATTTGACTGAAATCAATGAAAAAACATTAGGCAGGTGAAAAGCAGGTGCCTACAAACTTCATCTGACCTGTTTAGGTTTAATACACCCTATGCAATACTGGTGTTATCTCCATTTTATTTTAGTATTATAACTTTTTATAAGAAAAATGATGAATTAGGTCAGAAGAAAAATGCTAAGTGAATTAAAGAAAGGAATCTCCACATTCCACATATATTCCATGACGGTTTTTTGTTTGTTTGTTTGTTTCCCACATTCTGTTCCATATTTGGGCCTCATTGAGTTGAGAAAATAAGGTTATTCCACTTGGCTTTCTGGTGTTTTCATTTAAAATAAAGATATGACGAGTCACACCATGGCAGCATAAGAATTAGACCACACAGAGTCCAGATAGCTCACACAAACATATTTAAGGCCAGGAATTTCTACAGAGTGGGCAGTGTTGCCCTTTAAATTTTGCCATTTACTGAATTATCACAAAGAATGTTTATGCTAAAAGAAGAAACTGCATTTACAGTATTGTGTTCACTTGGCCATCTCCCCTGTATTTTGCATATTAATCCATCTCTGCTGGAACTATTGCCAACATCCCAAACTCCTGAGCAGCTTCAAAGAAGAACAATTTAAAAAATAATTTTGTCTAAGAAATGTTACCATCATTCCTCTGAATATGGAGGTTTTTTTCCCCAGAATAGTGGTGTCAGGTGCCAGACACACAATATGTAATCTTAGATCAATGACAAGTTTAAGATTGAATATTTTACCATCAGGATTAGAAACATGAGCTGAAAATTCAGGTAAATTTTAGAGGAATTTTGAATTTGTTAATTTTTCTCTCTGAGGCCTCCATATTTGGACTCACCAGAGGAGGGATACATAAAGTTGTTCCATTAATTAATAAAAACAAAAACATGCTCTAAAACATTTCTCAAACAGCAATTTTGTAACATAAGTGCAATGTAAAAACATGTGGGTGTGATCTGATAGCAAACTGGTAATGTTTGTTTGGGATGCAGCCATCCCAAACTCATGGATTTAAACTGTGACTTCGCCTTGGCACCATCCTGCACACCACCCATCCACCCACACTGCTTAAGAAATGGTGATACCCAGGTACAGAAACATGTTATTCATTGCATTTATGATGCACCTTTGATAGGTCAGTGGGCACATGGCAAGGCTAGCTTCCCCAGAATATCTAGCTTTCCTAATCTCTAAACAACTTTCAAGCAGCAAATATTTATTAAAAATGATCTGCAACAAAAATATTTGCTACTTGCCCCCCTCCCCAAGTTACAGCTGTGAGATACAGGATAGGCAATATGAACTCCTGGACTTGTGTTAAATTTTAGCAACATTCATGACTGGAAAAACCAATTTGTTCCAATGGAAAGATGGGACTATCCCTTGCCAGTTCAAAGACATTTGTTTCTGTCCCTTATAGATCATGAGACTTAAAAAAAAAACCCCAACTTTGGGATTTATAAAGTCATTTGTCACTGATCGGTCCATCAGCCCTCACAGAGAGAGCACCGATCACAACACATTAGATGCGTTGTTCTAGCCAGTCCCCAACTACCCGCTAGCCAAGCTTTCAGTAGCACCGGACACCCAATTGACATAGCGCACAGCAGCCTAGAACTCCCGAGTGATCCACCAACCGCAGCCTCCCAAACAGCAAGGATTACAGGCATGTGCCACTGCACCGAGCCTTAGCCATTTATAGATTTCTAAATTGTATTAGTTATAATTTTCTCTCCCTTCAGGGGCAGCACAAGTTGGACTTGAGATTCTGCTGCAACCTGGTTTTATAATTTGAAAGATACAGATCATACTTTTTTGTGTGGAGAAATTATACAAACATTAATAAAAATAAATTTTCTGTGCAGTATGTGGCCTGACTAAAGTTAATGGCAAAAGAGGTGTATATAAAAGTTTCTCGGAGATCGGCATAGTTAATTTGTCTTTGCCTCATGTAAGTAACATAGTCACCCTAAACCAGTGATACTCAGACTGAGGCAAGCCCCAAGTGGCTTTTTAATGGGTCTCCTAGGCTCTCTGCAGCACAGAATATTAAAACACTGTGTGATTTAAGTATTAACCTATCAGGATATTTTTATTATGCTATTAACCAATTGTAGTTGATAAAATAATAATACTTGGTCAGTCATTTTGCTGTGAGAATAATATTATAAAAACTAAATATTTCCCCTGTGATGCTGTTTAAATATGAATAGATAGTACCTGACAGGAAGTATTTCCTAATGTCCTACCTAAACCTCTCTTGCTGAAATTTAAGCCTATTGCTTCCTGTCCTATCCACAATGGTACATGCCCTGGAAATTCTGCAGTCCCCTTTCATATGGTGTCTACAAAAATTCTCTCTATTGCTTAGTTCTCTCCTGTAATGTGTTATAAAATAAATGAGGAATACCATCAATATTCTGTCAGAGATGAAGAAAATATGTTTATGGATTTAGCGTAATCATTGACTTCTGGGCTCCAAACCTTTCCAGAAAGATCACAAGGCCACATGGCTGCCTGTTAAGAAAAGGTTTTGCACGGAATATTCTGTTTAGCTGAAATACCTCCAGAACTACATATAGCTAGACAGTTCTCTATTGGCTATATACTGAGGCCATTTCAGAACATAGATTAATCCTCCTCAATGCCGACTGCATGTTATATGCACCAAACTGACTTTGGGTCCACCTGTTACAGAGAAGTAGCATGTGACTAAGTTGACTTTTAGGGGGCGATGGACAGTAGCATGTGACATTTTGCTACACCACATGCCCTGTTGGAGATCGGCCATCACAAGTGCGGAGGGCATGTGGATCTGAGGAGCTGCACTTTTGGTATGATGGCAGAATGCCAGCAGATCGTGCCTGAAGCATGGGAGCTGCTGTTAACACTTCAAACATTTAAATAATTTTCAGGGATCTGCAGTGCAGGTGTAAAGACATCATTTTGCCCACAGTGTTTGGATTAACAATAAATCTACTAATCCAACACAACGGCCAAGGGACTGTTGCTAGATCTATGGGGTCATAAATTCACAACACTCATTATTTTGGGCCCCAGATGGTTTTGAATGGGCATAATGAGATCTAGAAAGATGTTCTATTCTTAGGTCAAAATTTTCAGTCCAGTCTCTTGTGAAGCTCAGAGCCTTTGTGTTCCTGAAGTGGCAGTACTTTATGCCAATTGACTGTGCAGGCTGTTATGAAAATCCACATCTTTATATTAATATTATTATTATTGAAAGCAAAAATTCTGCAACAAAAGTCCCTGTTTATGTAACTAGTTACTGTACTATACCATTCTTGAAAATAAAATGGCTAGACCCTTCCTTATGGCTATGTTTTCACAGCAAAACAGGGAAGAGAAAAAAGGGAAGTATTATTTTAGTAATGGAAAGACAAAGTATCAGAAAGACCAGCTAGTGTAATAAATACATCTTTGAACTGAGAAGGGTGGTTTTTTTTTAAATGGTTCTTTTGAACCTGGCAGTTGTAAGGAAGTGAAACAGAACAAACTTTGAAAAGCGTGCTTGTCTAAGACTCCTTACACCATATCTGGCTGAGAATACAGGTGGCCAAGCACAGAAAGTTCCTGCCAATTTCTAAAGTTACACTTTTATCCACTAAACAAGCATCCTGATCCGGGTTACCAAACAGGGCACTCAACAGGAGCCCCAGAGTGTGCATATTAAATATCACTTCAACAGCCTGGGACATCCAGCTTAGTAAAGCTTGATCTAATACTGTGTCACTCTTTTCCTGTACTCACTGGCTTTTAGCAATGGACCTTCCCAGGGGACTTCTCACAGAAAGTATCTTCTTGTAGAACAGTTGATGCACATGCTTCTATTTTAAAAAGCACATGTTCAGCACATTTTGCTTTTGTGAAATGAAATATGGTTTAAGTTTGTTTCAATAAAACAGTGATTCTGCTGGAAGGACTTATGTCAAAGTGCAAAAGGTTTTATACACAATGAATAGTTTTTTTCCCCTCTTGAGGGCCAAAGAGGAGAAACTCAAATGTAACCATTTTGCCACAATAACAGTTGCTGGTCTCTACATACCAAGGAATTTACGAGACAGCTTGTTATGAAATCTACATCTTTTTATTTATTTTGGATTACAATGATTTATTGTAAGAGTCACATCAAGAAAGCCAGACCTTGCCTCTAATGAAAAACTTAATATGTATTCACAGTAAACACTTTAAAATGCCAAAGTTTAATGGACAGTATTCAAAGGCCATTATTATAGTAACTATGCTTTTGTATCAGCTCGGGTGATGAGATGTAATTCTTTTAAACGCACTCTTCACAAAATCAATACAAATGTTAAATATAAACTGCAGTACATCTACATACAGATGCAGAAGCCAATAGAGCCAGGAAATTCAAAATTAAGGCTAGACAATCACTTTAATCATAGAAAAGGTACAAGACTATGAATTAAATAATGTCAGTCTAATAGGACATTCTGTTTAAAGATCAGGCTCTAAGGTTTTAAACCTGAGGGCCACTCCTGTTTTTGCACCCTTGTATTTATCTAGTTATGTGTTTGTATATGTATACATTTATGTAGGTATATTTGAGCATGTAAAACTGAGTTTTGCATAGGCAAAGTGCTAGTAAGCACTATGAACAAACTGCATTTATACTCCATCCTCAAAATGAACAAATCCCGTGTTAATGTCCAAACCCACTCCCAAAATCAGCCTCATCATAAACATCATAAAGTCAGAGAGTTTATATACATGTAGAAAGTTATTGTCTCATGTAGAGGTTGGCTCTAGTAGGGACCATCTGCCAGCATGACTCAGCAGTAATTACCCTGAATCTTAATGCAGGGTTTTAGCATCTGTGCCTAGTGTGACTCATCAGAAGACACCCCCCCCTATTCCTATAAAGGGTATGTCCACACTGCAAAGAAAAACCCTTGGAGCAGAGTCTCAGAGTGTCGGTCAATTGACTCGGACGCATGGGGCTGGGGCTGTGGGGCTAAAAATAGCAGTGTAGACATTCTCACTTGATCTGGAGCCCAGGCTCTGAGACTCAGTGCCATGTAGGGTGACCAGATACCAAGTGTGAAAAATTGGGACACTGAGTGGGGGGTAATAGGCACCTATATAAGAAAATATCCTGAATATCGAGACTGTCTTATAAAATCGGGACATCTGGTCACCCTAGTGCCATGGGTTTTTCTTTGCAGTGTAGACATACCTAAAGTGTTTCAGAGACTGCCATCCTGTTACAGGCAACTATTGTCAGGTCCTTAACCAACTCTCCCCACAGACCTTAGTCCTGCCTTGTAACACTCATGGTCTCCCAGCACTCTTGGGAGAAACCCAAACCTTCCCAAGTCTCCTACACACGTACATACACCTTACCACCGCTGGAGCATAGCTGATCTATGGACCCATGGTAGACCAGTGTCTATCGGCTTGATAATATCGGTGGAATGAACCTTTATAAAGACAATATAAGGAAACTGATCCTTAGAGGCATTCCAATACCATTTTTCAGAGTATGCTATAAATACTCAGAAGGTGGGAAGGCTCTTTTGTAACAGATTTAAAATCCATATCCAGGTTCTGAAGAAATTGCTTCATTTGAGGAGTCTACGTATTGGAGTAAAGACAAAACTGAAGAATTTGATGTAACCTGAGAGGTATTTATCTCTTAGATAAAAGAAAAACAGGCATGTGCTCAAGTTTAATTTGTGTTCGTGTTTTTTGTCTGTCTGTAAATGTTATTTGGTTTATGTATCAGTGTTTAACAGACATTAACATTATATGGAATCATTTAGGAACTCAGGGCCAAATCTTATATTGCTTACTCACTCCCTATATAGACAAAGCCTCCCACTGAAGTCGATCAGAGCTTTGCCTGGGTAAGGACTGCAGTATTTCATATTAAAAATTAAAACAATGAACCGATAAATCTATGCGTCTCCAGAAAGGTCCTACAATAATTCCTTTTCACACTGGTACAATAGATGCACAGATTTTAATTTGTGCAGATTTTACTCTAAGTAATGAAACAATATCTACTACTGTATTTTATCTGGGTGGGAGGAGACTACAGAAATAGAGAGTATAAAAGATTTCATTAATCCTAGCACTAAAAAATATGGTATGGATTCATACAGGGAAAATGAATGGTTAGTTTCTGTTTATTTGATTTAGAGACTACATCATGCTAGTCTCTATTTGCTATTAAATTTAAATTATAACTCAGTTCCAGTCAACTATCTATACTTAATAAAACAGAATATACTGTAGATAACTGCCCACTATGGAACTTCCAAAGTTACCCCCAAATTATTTTTGGAGAACAGCAAATGGTACAAATATTAATTTGAGATTGATGTATTCTGTCTTGTAATATGAATTTTTGTTTTGTTGCCAGTTCATTATAAGAGGTTAGAGTTCTTTGGCAATGGGTAGTGACTGCATTAAAATAGCATGAAACTATGGCAGTACACATAGGGCCTAATTCTCTGCTAACTTACCCCAGTGTAAATCAAACCTATCTCCATCAAAATCAGTGGAATTTACATTGATGCAAAGCTGGTATATCCAAGAAGAGATCACGTCCATAGACTTCATGTGTCAATGAAAGAGATTCAGGGCTAACAGTAAATTCTGTTACTGATAGCTAGCGACCATAGCAACTACATAAAGGGCTATGACATCAATAATTTGTCAGTTCTGTTCTGGAATACTTGACTGAAATTGTTCAGTTGATAGCTGATTCCATTGGAAACATTGATTGACTACAGGGACAGAGAAATGGTAACTAGCTCGTAATGATACAGATTGTTGCTAACCTTGATCCTGTGGAGTTCTGAATCCTGTCCCCCAAACTTTACCATCCCTTACCTATGAGTCAATCCATGACCGCTACATTGTAAAAGAAATAACTCCACCCCCCCAACAAATTTATATTGATCATATTTGAAAAACTAGCCATTAAGGTTATTAGTTGTACAAAAGAGGCAAAGTTCTATTTAATCTTAATAACCAGGAGCAAATACAAATAATATTGTTGCCTTAATAGTCCATGTGGAAACAACTGAAGCTTCCCAAAGCTGATTGTGGCACAAGAGGTCAAGTTCTCATGAACTCACTACTTGATGCATATGGAAAGTAAAATATCTTACCAGAAGACTGTGATGGGTGATACATCAGCCTCAATATTAAATGTCACATCAATGGTGTGCAAGTGAAAATTCTTCAGATAAATCCTGGAGTAATTTTTGTTACAGCTCTAATCTTGATTTAATTGTTTATGATGCAGCTCACTAACTGTAGTAGCAAATGCATTGTCTGCTCACTTTGGGTGCAGTTTATTGGGATACAAGTTTGTTTTTTCATCTCCCTTCCCCTGCAGCCCGCAGTGGAATTCTTCAAGAAAACCTACAGCTGTCCTAACTAGAGACAAAGGGCCAGATCCTCAGCTGAAGTCAATGGAGTTATGAGCAGTTACATTAGCCAAGGATCTGACCCAATGTATTTCTGCTTAAGGAAGTTGAAATCTTAGTAAATTTTACCCAGCTCTGTAACATGCATGATCTAGGGAACTTCTGAGGGAGAACAGCTGATCTGTATAATTCTAAGTCAACATTTAAAAATGTTGTTAGTGTCAGTGATGATTCCCGTCACTTATCTTTACCTTTTCCCCCCAGAAGTTCCCAGCTGTCATATTGGTGCCTTGTGTCATTGGCAGGTGATGCAGGTTAGAACAGCCTTGATACAACTTTAACTTGTGCCCAGGGATTGGCCCAGTGGAGACCATCCTCTGAATCAGGGGTGTGGAAAGGTGATTTAAAGTCAAGGATTGGAATATTTCAATATACGAATAAATACACATAATGCCAAACAATATGATTCTGTTCAAGCTTAAGCTATATGGTCTTTATAGATCAATACTGAAAATGGGCTACTCATCTTAATGACATCATAATTTGATTAGTTTAGAATATGTCTCCAGGAACTGCTTTCTGAATGATCATAAATTAAACTAGGGGAAATCAGTTTTTTGTTTTGATGCCTGGTGACCTGTCTTGTTCAGTTTTAGACCACAAGGTTTCCAGAGATCTTTAGCTCTTCAAGGCTTTAAGCAATTGTCTTGCATGCGGTATTATTAATGTAAGTGTTTTTGCTTCATGGCCTTGTTTCAGATAGTTCTTATTGAATTATGTATACTGAATGCTCAATATAATAAAATGAAACCTTTAGTGCTTCTATGCTGTATATTATCATTGGTTCAGCACTCTACTGGAGCACTCTACTTTCAGATGTTGAGATCACAAAAAAGCTACTTTCATATATTAGTTGGCAGGGGTGATAAAGCCTCCAGATTCAGTGGGTGCACTATACTTAAGCCCCTTCATTTTCAGTTTAAACTGATTTTTACAAAAAAAATCCTGGGTTTTACAAAAAGTATTATTTGTACTTTTGTATCATTCAAATATATTCAAAAATAACTTGTTTTTATTAGGAAAATACAATACATTGCATGAGATATATGTATCACGATAATACATTAGTCTGTGTGTATATGCAAAGCTGCCTGTTGAAGTAAGACTATGTATTCGTCTAGAAGATGCACGCAACAAACAAACAGGCAGGCATGCAAGCTCTGAAGTGCGTGCACATCTGAACGTACTGATGAATCTCACGCCCATCACATACACATTTCAAGCTATTAGCAGATAACAATTTAAAGATCTGACACACTAAAATTGGAAGAAAATGAAAATCCTGTATCAGAATATGTTTCCGAACACAAGGAAGTATTTAAAAGTTAAAAAAAAGAAAAAGAAATGAAGTTGAGTGTATGTGCTGCGAATGATGTGGCCCAATAATTAAATGTAAATATTTATAGGTTAATAGTTCTAAGTCTACAGCAGTAAACTGTTTATTTAAATGAAAAGTTTTATTTGTGGATTAGAGATATATTTTCTTAAACTCAGAGATGGCATTGTGTTTTGAGTTCTGTCTTAGTTCTTCATTAAACCTCATTGAATTTCATTCATGAAAGCATTAATATACTGAATATTTTCCCCCCTGCCCTTGCGTCCATCAAAATATTTACCCAGAAAAATTATTAATAGTTTTTTCCACTGGTTTTCACCTGTTTTTGTTATTGTTGCAAGAAATATTAATAAATTCCCAGGAAAAAATGTAATAAAACAAAAACAAAAAATGAAGGGCCCTAACTATACTAAACTCTAGCATAACTGTAGTATGAAACAAAACAAAAGCTAAATACAAAGAGAGGATGATTATTTATTTCAACAACTCAATCATATTATATTTATGATACTCTGCACCATAATTTTGTTATTACTAGAAGAGTATTGCAATAAATACCTGCAGCAATACTCTCCATCCCAGTACCGTATCCCCAATCCTGGCCTGGTGCGGCAGGGAGACCTACGAGGGGCAGGAAGGGAGTTGGAGAGTAAGCCTGCCCCAAACTCACCTGCAGCGGTGGCTCCTGTCCCACAGGCTGGGCCCTGCTCCTTGCTCTGGGTGTTGTGACCTAGCACATGGGGTCACAGCACTGTTCAGGCACCCTTAGTTTCGTGGTTTGTATAGGTGCAGTCGAACCTATGAACCCATGCTGAAGCTACCTCTGCTAACTGTGTATGTAAAATTGATGATCTTGTACCTTACACAAGCTGCTGAAGTGTGAGAAGCTTTGCTGGATGCTCCTAACACTGCTAAAGAAAGGCATTACCTAAACAGAAGGTGTGACAAAGGGCAGCATAAAAAATTGTCTCATTTAAATTCTTAGTGTAACTAGTTATGTGGTATCACAACCTGAAAGACAGCAGTCAAGATGCTGAGCTCATGCAAAGTCTACTGATGCAGCCTTAAATGGAGCAACAGAATAAGAACAACAAGCAAGCGAGACATGTCCACTGAGTTCCCAAAGGGAATGTATTAAAAAACATGTAGCTTCCAAGTTCCAACAGAGAAAATGAGAAAAGCCAATCAGTGATAACTGTGGTCAATTCCTTGCTGAAATTTTCTCTCATGCTGTCATTGCTTCTCTTGCCACTCTGTCTGAGTGATTCAAGTTCATGTCTGAGCTACGAGGTGGTACTTGTATTTTTGAAGGGTTTTGCCAGATGCAGTTGAAAAGGGAAGAGGGTTTGCTCTGTGGTCCCAATCTTCATATCCAGTCAAACGTCACTCCCACAAGACACGAAGCAAGTGTGAGGTAAAGGAGCTTTAAACTCCTTTTATATTCTCCTGAACCTGGGGTTTGCAATGGGCCCGACAGCCTTATTCCTGCAGCTGAGATGTGCCAGGGGACAGGAGCACCATAGTTACATTCCCTTTCCCCAGGCCACATCCTTTGCACTAGGGACTGGGAGGGCATTGGTGTAGCAGCCACTATGCAGGAGGAATCTTCAGCTGGCAAGATTTGGTGGTAAAAGTACAAATCGAGGTACCACCAAAACACTTCTGAGGTACCACAGTGGTGGCCACAATCTGATGCTGATGCCACCAGCCTAAATGTTAATGTTTGTGGAAGGGCATCAGAAGATTAGAAAGCCCTAGACATACTAGCACAGTAAAATGCTCATTAGTATATGGTAGCAATGTACATGGGCATGTGTGCTTGATGTGTATGATAAAAAGCCTATGCACAACATGATGAGTTAAGTATTCACTCGTGGTAGTTTTACTCTCTAGTTTCAGTTTTGTTGGACTTTTGTTTTTACAACAGACTTTTAGGGTATGCCTACACTGCGATTAAAAACCTGCAGCTGGCCTGTGCCAGCTGACTCAGGCTCACGGGGCTCGGGCTATGGGGCTATTTAATTGTAGTGTAGACATTCAGGCAAAGGCTGCTCTGGGTCCTTCCCACTTCACAGGGTCCTAGAGCCCAGGCTGAGCCCGAAAATCAACACCAGTTAAACAGCTGCTTAGCCTAAGCCCTGTGAGCCTGAGTCAGCTGGCATGGGCCAGCCATGGGCTTGTAAGTGCAGTGTAGACATACCCTACTTCCTCTGCAGTCATGGGAGTTTACACGTTGACTTCAATGGGAGCAGGATTGGCCTCTTAAAGTTACTTTGCAATGTTTGTAATAAAATTTTACTATGCCCAGGTGTGTAGGTAGGGGATGGTTTGAGGAATGTGGAGGGGTAGTCTGAGGGTAATATTTTATTATCTGTTTTTAGATGTAGTCTCAGCCGTTATCTGTTGTATTTATTTTTTATGATACTGTTTTATTCATTTTGTGGATTTTAAGCTTTACAAAGCTCGAAGAGCCTAGAATAGCTTTATGAAATCAAAAGAAAGAACTAAACATTGCTATACAGCAGTTGTGTGTTTTAATCTATTGCTGACATATATCTGTATTGTAAAATTTACGGAGCTACTAAATTTGGTTCTTTTACTTATAAAGAATGCCAGTTTGACTGGAAAGTTCATCCGTAAATGCAACATTACTCCAGAAGTGTTTTTATTTCTAGTTTTTACTTAACTCTTGGTAAAAGATTTAAGAGCATTATCTAGTAATAACAACAATATTCAGAAAGAAAAGGTCAATTTAATTGGAACTACTATTTCCTGAGGTTTAAAAGGAAAATGTTGAAGCTAAAGATGACATTGACAAATTGCTACTATTTATTTAAATGGTGTAATGCAATCTACCAGTAGTTCTATAATCTGCATGTTTGAGGCAGTTGACCCGTCCAACTAATGCAAACAAATTAGCCTCTTGGGTACTAGCTATATCCTATAAGCAATTAAATGTTGTAATTTAATATTATTTAATACATAAATTCTTTTAGCTAAAATATTTTAGTGAATATGGGTGAATAAAACATAACACATGGTCTAGTTAAGCACAGTGAAGGCCATCCCAGTTAATTATGTGTTTCTTTATAATTCATACAAAATATATGTAATGGTAATGCAAAAAAAATTTCATTGCATCACAGGAACATGCAGAGGTTGAGAAATGCACTTCTTCCCCATCCCTCAGCATACATCTGTCTCTGAGACAAAATCAACTGCCCCTACAGTTCTTAAAATGTTTCTATTTACAAATAAATTAATTTCCCTCAAATGTTTTTTAAAATCAATGTTCTCATTTAAAAATAAATTATCTTAAATTGGGCTGGAGGACAGACTTCAGAGGGACAACTCTTGGCTTAAACATATTTTTAGCTTTAAGAGATTTGCTGGGTCACACCTAGAGTGTTGAGCATGTTGCAATATCAAGCTCTAAGGGACTGATTCAAAGGCTACTGAGGTCAATGGGAGTCTTTCCATTGATTTCAATGGCCTTTGGATCAGACCCTAAAAGAAGAGCTAGCCAATAAAGCTTCATACGGTAAAAAGGATTGATTTAATATCATTCCATATCACTTTTGTCTATTAGGAAAGTAATGGACCTATGTAACATATTGGCTTTCCTTTAGATATATCACTGACAGGCAATAAAGTCTTTACAGGAGTTTATGGGACTTGGTCACCCAATTACTGTCCTGTCTATGAAAATTCCCAGGTTGCAGTAAATCAAGTATTTTCCAGCGTACTAATACACTTACATGAACTTTTTTGGAACATGATTCAGAACGAGACAGAAAAAGAACTCTAACTCCAGGAAAATTCCCAGACTATTGCAGATAAAGCTCTTTCTGTGCTTCTTTCTTTACTAAGCTTCTTTCTTATTTGAATTACTTTTGGAAGAATGAACTTAGAAAAGAAATGGGAGAGATCAAGTATTATCTAAAATGATCAGTCTGAGGTCCCTGCGCACATAATGTACATGGGCATGTGTGCTTCATGTGTATGATAAAAAGCCTATGCACAACATGATGAGTTAAGTATTCACTCATGGTAGTTTGACTCTCTAGTTTCAGTTTTGTTGATATGGCAGGGTGCAAGGAAGACCTGAGGATTGTGTAGCAACCTTGAGAATCCTGCTGCCTGAACTTAGGTGGATTGTTGTAGATGTGTTCTGGGAGAAAAGGCATTTGGCTTGTAGGGAAAGGCCAGTGCTTCACTCTGGGTGTCCTGCTCTCAGATCAGGAGGTAATATCTGCCATGGTGCCTCTGCCATTGCAGCCCCTGGAATGCGGCCTCATTTCAGCAAAACTTAAAAATAAAGTTACACGAGTTTACCCTCAGCCTGGCTTTTATGTGCCTTTCATAGCTATTTTAGTACTGTGGTACTTCTGCCAGATGAAGGGGTTATGCAGGGCAGATGAGATGGTTCTCCTCCTCCTCCCTCAAACTGTTTAGTGCCCACTATACTTGTCAGGCTCCAAAATACCAGCATCAAGTCTTCAGGGATGGTATTTGCACTTCATTGAACTAAACCTCAATTTGGAAGACACAGCAAAGGACATAAAGGCACTGTCAAAAGTGTTTGAATTAAAGAGCAAATATAGCCTAGAGCCACCAACCCTTGTTCACCTGCACAGTCTTCCACATTCTGGCCCCAAACATTTCCTCCACCTTTTCATACAGAATTATCTCATTTGTCTTAGGATATCATTGACCAATAAATAGCAAGACCAATCAGGTGCAGTTGCTTCCACTTGTGAGAACCTGCTCATTCCACTCTGCTGCAGGAACTGACAACCTGCTTATGATGGGTCTTTTCCTCCAACGGAAAATAACTATGTGTTTTCCCTTTCTCTGGGGAGTAATTAAATGACTCGCAGATGAGAGAAAGAAAATGGACACTTGTCACAGGGGAAAACGATGATCAGTGGAAAAGGGGTGTCTAACACAGTAACTATAGACATTTTAATCCATTTGTCCAATGTCTTAAGTAGCTTCAAATTCCGCTGGTTCTTTAAAATGAGCCGAATCTTGGCTACTTAAATACTAATTTCTGTTGATTTGGGATTTTTAAGCTAAAGTTTATTTGAAAAGAGGTTTTTAAATACATGATAAGTACAGTCTTTTCCGAACTCTTGTACAACACTATTGAATTTCGCTGTGTTGGATGGTGTTTGTATTTTTAATTACTATATTATATTGCAATGCCTTATAACCTACTGTGAAAGATACTGCTACTTTAAACCCTAAACAATCTTGATTGCTTTGCAGACTAGCCCAACCTAAAGTTAAAGTACATTTACAAAGAAACAAATCCACATTAACATGAACGATAACATATGAGGTGTTTTTAAATGAACAGTAATTAAAATTTAGTAGGATGATAATATGGTAATTAAATAGCAATTGTTTGCACAGGACCACTTATTGAGTTTAATAAGTATATAAGCGATATTAATCTAGTTGTCATGCAATTACCTCATTGGAGTGGGAGGGGAAAACATATCATGAAATACAAAATCCACTTTAAAAATAGCAATAAAGTTGTGACACCACCCAACAAAATACAATGAACTCATTGTCCGGCTATATCAGAAGAAGGATAGGGGACACTGGATCTGTTTACTTAGGCTGCAATTTTATTATTAGCTGTGTGGGAGTATCCGGCAAATAAAAGTGTTCAGTGCAGGTAACTCCACAACCATTTCAATATCTACCTGAGGGCTTCCTTCAGCCCACCTCCCCTTTTTCCATCCTGGTCCCCAGCCATTGCTGGGACATTACTATCCCTGCCCCTCGAATGAAGGTTAAGGTGGGCTATAAAGAAGAGGGGTTGGCTCCCAATCATGCCAGTCATAAGCGCCCTGAACCCCCATTTCTGCTCCTTTAACAAACATCTCCTTTCAATCCTTTACCAAACTTTATCTGATCACTGTATCCCCTCCCTATGGGGTACCTGCACTGGACATCCACCCCACACTTACATAATGAGTTGTGTCATCACAATCTAACTCCTGTTCCCTGTTCACCCTAAGTCCCCACGACCCCACTGAGGAGAAGGTGAAAAAACACAGCTCCGCCTTGCCCAAACTGGCCATGAGGGGAAAATTCTTTCCCAGCCCCCCAAGAAAGGAGTAGCTAGCACAGTGCCTACAGCAGATCCTGACTAAACCTGGTATTTTCCCACTTCCAAGGGTGGGAGGGAGGGTGCTGCTTCCCCTGGTCTGGGGAAAAGGGGGCTTCTCCTACCAGGCTTGCCCTTTATCAGCTCCCTTCTCTTCCAGTCCTTGAGGGACGAGTCAGTGACGCTATGCTGACCCGTTCCAGGTCAGCAGCAATGTCCATACCACACTACTTCTCCCCCTTAAAGTGGTATATCCCGTCCCTCAGCAAGCCAGACCATAGGATCCCTGCTTAAGGTGTGGTGTGGTCACTTTTTCCTTCCTCTCCTCAGACTACTGGGAAATTTGGTTAGATGCAAGAAGATGAGCCTCTCCCCCTTTTGCAGTTGAGGAAGGGGCTGTTGACTATAACAGTTCCTGAGCTCCCTGCACTTTGGGAAGCAAAAGGATTTCTTGCTGGGGGAGGAGCATAAGTCACGGCTTAGCTCCTCCCCTTTACTAGCCTGTAGAGTGAGTCCAGCCTACTAGGGGGCAGCAGTTTGCTCCATCCCAATACAAGATGGAGTAGATTGGAAACCCCCAGGAGCAAGAAGCAACCTAGCATAAATCGTATCTGCCTGAAACACAGGCTCTCCAATGCCCTTTTGGGATGGTACAGCTCCATACGGCCCCCTGTACAGGGCAGTGGCATTAATGGCTGTTAGCGCAGACCATTTTAATGGACCAAATCCTGCTCCTGTCTCCATAGCTCCCCCTGGAAACAGAACTGGGGCAGCATTGCTGTGCTGGAGGGCCACAGGGAATGCAATGGGGATACTGGAGGGGATACAGTGATCGCTGCCACTACACAGCTGCACAACAGATTCCTGTGGAGGGCAGATGGGATTATACACTCTGCTGCTATGAGAATCCTCTCAGCCTTCTCCATATTGGAGTGTACTATGGCTGTGGAATCACTGTAGCCCCAGGCCTGCAGTACCAGCAGTGTAACAGTTCAACAGCCACGGTGAGGGGCCCTTCTAGCCGAGCCCTTGTGCAGACGTACCTAGCCCACACTCTGTGCTGGCTGAAAGACAAGCAGGGAGAACAGAGGTTATGTGTGTATATTTGAAGGTGTTATGGATAACAACATCTATTCATATTACCCAGAGCACCTTGAAAATATAGACGAGAGCTGGATAACTCAGTCATGTTCACTTTTCCAAACAACTAATGATAAAGTGACTTGATGATAGTCTCATCCTAGACTAGAGAGTTAGGGTGACCGGATGTCCCAATTTTATGGGGACAGTCCCGATTTTTGGGTATTTTTCTTATATAGGCTCCTATTACCTCCCCACCCCCTGTCCCGATTTTTCACACTTGCTGTCTGGTCACTCTAACTAGAGTATTCACTTCACTTTTTACAAAATCAATGTAAATTCAATACTCTGTGTGTGCAAAAACATGCTCCTGAAACCTGTGAGTTAAGTCATAGATTTTAAAAAAATAGGCAAAATGTTCCGTTTCTCTCCCACACTCCCTGAAAAATCTAGGTGAGGGAAGGAAAAACCTAAAAAAGCCTCTGACCAGATTTACACAGGGAGTTTTCACTTCAATCTTCTCTCAGTGGGGAGCAGTTTTCAGACCATTCAAGACACTGTCATACATGTGAACAACTCCCTTTAAGAGGTCAGGAGGCATGGACTGCTCCCCAGGGCAGCAAGCACTACAGAATGGATTTCTTCATGGAAACACGAAGTGCAGAATGTGCTCTCCATCCTTCCTCATATCCAACACCCTCGCCCTAACCTTCAGATCTTTGGCCATATGGTGCTCATATGGATGGGCTTCTGTGGGCTCAAGGGGGCGAGGAAGCATGCTGTGGAGCCACTCCTGGCAAAAAATATTTTTGACTTTTGGTTTAGTGCTTTGGCAGAGAACAACTTTTTTTCACAGGGCCATTCTGTACCATTGAGATGTGTCACACATGGAGGTTTATAATGGAGATACTGACATAACTACAATAAATCACTGCAAATACACTACTGTAATTAATACTTTGAAATTATTAAGAATGGCTAGACATTTATTAAGAGATTTTAGCTAGTTAGATATCAATTACCACGCTTATAAATGTCACTTCGTAGTTTAAAGAACTATTTGATATTTAAGTTGCCATGGGCTATCATGTTCATTAAGTGCCTGATACATAAAAAGAAAATCTTGGGGCAGTTCTGTGGGATTTACACATTAATGAAGTTTTCCATAGTATTTGTATGACAATTATACATGTATTCATCATTTTCCCCCTCTGTATGTAGATACCTTCCCTCATGCATCACAGTAGCTTGCAAACTTCCAAAAGGAAAACATTAAATCAGATTTTAAAAGGGAGCAAAAAGGACAGTCTATACATTTAATTATAACCTATCTATCCATAATCAAACAAATTTGGGAAAAGTGCACAATTTCTGTAACTTAGAGCAGAGATGAAACACCAACTACAATTTACAAGTGTAGGGCTGTGAAAGAACAAGACCATATTTTCAATTCTGATGTTTATGTGAAGAGCAGAGATAGTCATTCTAGAAGCATGTTTAAAGAATGTTCAACTCCGTTTTGTATAGTGCACAAATTAAAAAGGGGATGTGTAGTTTCAAACAGGACCCTTAGGGGAAGCTGCTTTTTGTGCCTCCTGCCTGGTGGACCAGCAGCACTGCCCTGGGAAATATGAGAGGGTATCCGGAGTCAAGTAGCCTTTTCCCCTATATTGAGGGACCTGTTGGACAGCCATAGAAGCTCTGTCCAAAGGGGGATGAGGGTAAAATCAAAGTTAGGAAGAGCTCTGTACAGCTAGGAGAACCCTGGCCAGGAAAAGGTAAGGAGACATCAGCAGACATTACAGTGTCTATTTTAGTTCTATTATAATACAGTTCCTTTGAACTTCCCAAACAAGTATTTCGTTGCTTGTATATTTCTCCCAAACATCCCTTCCAGCCAGACTACAGCACATGCACATTATGAGACTCTACTTTAATCAGTGAATACTTAGTGTAGTGACTTCTGTACCACCTTAGGCCTGAGAAATATAGGGCCAAATTCAGCTGTATATTTTGTCTGCTTTGTATCGTTCTTGTAATGCAAGGCAGACCCAAACCCAGTTAACAAACTGGTCAAGTCAGGTTTATCATTGCTTTGTTTTACCACAAAACAGCTGCAGAATACTGATGAATTTAACCCACAGAGAGATGATTTTTTTTGCCCGAAGGGGGGGACGGGGGAAACGGGGGGAACGGGGGGAACGGGGGGGACGTGGAGGACGGGACACTGAACTATTGGACTTTACAGTGGTTTCAGGCCTATATGTATTACTGATGGCACATCATTATATTTAGCTGATACTGCTAAATATTGGGAAGGCTTCCCCTGCTATATCTGCACATTTATTCTTGTAAAATTATCATTCTGGGGAAAAGATAAAGACTTGTGTTTGGAAGAGAGAAATGTGCAGGAGGCATTGCAACTCTAAGGTGTGCTTGTGTTGTGTCAGTTTTCATTTTTATAACCATTTTATCACTGTTATGGGTGATTCAATAATCATTCAATAACATTTTAGACGCAGCCTTCTTAGTGTAGAGCTAGAAACAAACAAGGGGAGAGGTAGAGACAGATGATTAAATGGACTGAAAATCCAGGCTGACACACTGGTGCTGATTGTACCAAACTGGGGTCAGAGGACAGATACAAGAGCATGAATAAGGACCTACAATTATAGCTTAAATTCTCAATTTCTATAATACACATGGGTTTTTTCACAAGGATGGTATCAAGAAAAGACAAATACAAACCATATTCCACACATTGTCAAATCTTCTCGATTGCAAGTTAGTGCAGTAATGCTCATTGCAAGCCTTTTCAAAAGAATTCTATAGTTTACTCAATAGCCCATGCAGGCTCAGCAGAGCCATTACCATGTCTATGGCTGTATGTAAGCATCTTGCTGACTTAGATCATTGACCCAATAGTTTGAAATGTCTTCATAGGAGGTTATGTTCTAATGTGTCTAAACCTACTAAGATTTTTTTTTTCGTTTGCAGATCATTGACCTGGTGCATGAAAATATTTTCTCTCCATAGGAGGCAGACCTCTTTTTCTTCCTCTGATTTTCAAACCACCAAAACTTTGCAGAATTACAGTACTTCTTTCCCCATTACATAAAGCAACACAATCCTTTACTCAGGCAGAACTCTTGAAATTGTTATTACAAAAATGTAAATGTACATTCTATATATTAAAATCTCATATTTGCGTGTATCTAATATTTCTCTCCCACCAGTAAAGATATTTATTTCTATCCACCTTTATAAATAATTATGAAATAATGGTTTTGCTCATAAAATTTAACATGAAAATGTGATTTCTGTGTGTGTAATTCTCCTGTCACTCAAATTTTGCTTCCATTTTGAACATAAGCATGGCCATACTGGGTCGGATCAATGGTCCATCTAGCCTAGTATCCTGTCTTTCGACAGTGGCCGGTGACAGATGCTTCAGAGGGGGTGAACAGAACAGGGAAATTTTTCAAGTGATCCATCCCCTGGATGTCCAGTCTCAGCTTTTGACAGTCAAAGGTTTAGGGACATCCAGAGTATGTGTCCCTGACCATCTTGGCTAGTAGCCATTGATGGACCTGCCCTCCATGAACTTAGCTAATTCCTATTTGAACCGAGTTATACTTTTGGCCTGCATAACATCTGTTAGCAATGCGTTCCACAGATTTACTGTGCATTGTATGAAGAAGTATTCCTTATGTTTGTTTTAATCCTGCTGCCTATTAATTTCATTGGGTGACCCGTAGTTCATGTGTTATGTGAAGGGGGTAAATAACACTTTCTCCACACCATTCATGATTTTATAGACCTCTATCATATCCCCCCCTCAGTATTCTCTTTTCCAAATTCAACATTCCCAGTCTTTTTAATCCCTCCTCATATGGAACCTGTTCCATACCTCTAATAATTTTTGTTGTTCTTCTCTGCACCTTTTCCAATTCTAATATAGCTTTTTTGATATGGGGCAACCAGAAATGCAGGCAGTATTCAAGATGCGGGCATACCATGGATGTATATAGTGATATTATGATATTTTCTTATTATCTATCCCTTTCCTAATGGTTCCTAACATTGTTAACTTTTTTGGCTGCAACTGCACATTGAGCAGATGTTTCCAGATAACTAGCCAAAATGACTCCAAGATCTCTTTCTTGAGTGGTAACAGCTAATGTAGACCCCCATCATTTTGTATGTATAGTTGGGATTACGTTTTCCAATGTGCATTACTTTGCATTAATCAACACTGAATTTCATCTGCCACTTTGTTGCACAGTCACTCAATTTAATGAGATCCATTTGTAACTTTTCGCAGTTTGCTTTGAATTTATCTATCTTGAGTAATTTTGTATCATCCACAAATTTTGTCACCTCGCTGTTTACCCCCTTTTCCAGATCATTTATGAATATGTTGAACAGTGCTGGTTCCAGTACAGATCTTTGGGGGACCCCAATATTTACCTTTCTCCACTGTGAAAACTGACCGTTTATTCCTACCCTTTGTTTCCTAACTTTTAACCAGTTACTGACCCATAATAGGACCTTCCCTCTTATTCTAGGACTCCTTGCTTTGCTGAAGAGCCTTTGGAGAGGGACCTTGTCAAAGGCTTTCTCAAATTCCAAGTATACTATATTCACGGGATCAACCTTGTCCACATGTTTGTTGACACTGTCAAAATAATTCTAATACATTGGTGAGGCATAATTTCCCTTTACAAAAGCTATGTTGACTCTTCCCCAACAAATTGTGTTCATCTGTGTATCTGATCGTTTCAACAAATTTGCCTGGTACTGAAGTTAGGCTTACCAGTCAGTAATTACCAGGATCTCCTCTGGAGACTTTTTTAAAAAATCAGCATCACATTATCTGTCTGCCAGTCATCTGGTACAAAGACTGATTTAAGTGATAGGTTGCATACCACAGTTAGCAGTTCTGCAATTTCATATTTGCATTCCTTCAGAACTCGGGTGAATACCATCTGGTCCTGGTGACTGGTCCCATTTTTGTGTAGTTCTCCTTTATGAAGTTAAATGCTACTGTGGT
Organism: Chelydra serpentina; assembly: GCA_037349315.1. Lineage (NCBI taxonomy): Eukaryota > Metazoa > Chordata > Testudines > Chelydridae > Chelydra > Chelydra serpentina. Next base: position 16,021,782 of record JBAIAC010000028.1, on the reverse strand, counting down.
GGGTTTCTTTGGTATTGTCCCCCCTACAAGGACGTTAAATTTAATTACATTATGGTTGCTATTACCAAGTGGGTCAGCTATATTCCCTTTTTGGACCTGATCCTTTTCACCACTTAGTACTAAATCAAAAATTGTCTCTCCCCTTGTAGGTTCCAGGACCAGCTGCTCCAAGAAGCAATCATTAACAGTGTCTAAAAATGTTCTCTCTGCATCCTGTCCTGAGGTGACATGTTCCCAATCAATATGGGGATAATTGAAATCTTCCATTATTGTTGGGTTTTCTGTTTTTGTAGCCTCTCTAATCATAGAATCATAGACTCATAGAATCTCAGGGCTGGAAGGGACCTCAGGAGGTCATCTAGTCCAACCCCTGCTCAAAGCAGGACCAACCCCAACTAGATCATCCCAGCTAGGGCTTTGTCAAGCCTGACCTTAAAAACCTCTAAGGAAGGAGATTCCACCACCTCCCTAGGTAACCCATTTCAGTGCTTCACCAACCTACTAGTGAAAAAGTTTTTCCTAATATCCAACCTAAACCTCCCCCTCTGCAACTTGAGACCATTACTCCTTGTTCTGTCATCTTCTACCACTGAGAACAGTCTAGATCCATCCTCTTTGGAACCCTCTTTTAGGTAGTTGAAAGCAGCTATCAAATCCCCCCTCACTCTTCTCTTCTGCAGGCTAAACAATCCCAGTTCCCTCAGCCTCTCCTCATAAGTCATGTGCTCCAGCCCCCTAATCATTTTTATTGCCCTCCGTTGGACTCTTTCCAATTTATCCACATCCTTCTTGTAGTGTGGGGCCCAAAACTGGACACAATACTCCAAATGAGGCCTCACCAGTGCCGAATAGAGGGGAATAATCACGTCCCTCGATCTGCTGGAAATGCCCCTACTTATACAGCCCAAAATGCCGTTAGCCTTCTTGGCAACAAGGGCACACTGTTGACTCATATTCAGCTTTTCGTCCACTGTAACCCCTAGGTTCTTTTCTGCAGAACTGCTGCCCAGCCATTCGGTCCCTAGTCTGTAGCAGTGCATGGGATTCTTCCGTCCTAAGTGCAGGACTCTGCACTTGTCCTTGTTGAACCTCATCAGATTTCTTTTGGCCCAATCCTCTAATTTGTCTAGGTCCCTCTGTATCCTGTCCCTACCCTCCAGCGTATCAACCACTCCTCCCAGTTTAGTGTCATCTGCAAACTTGCTAAGGGTGCAGTCCACACCATCCTCCAGGTTGATGAAGATATTGAACAAAACCGGCCCCAGCACCGACCCTTGGGGCACTCCACTTGATACCGGCTGCCAACTAGACATGGAGCCATTGATCACTACCCGTTGAGCACGACCATCCAGCCAGTTTTCTATCCACCTTACCGTCCATTCATCCAGCCCATACTTCTTTAACTTGCTGGCAAGAACACTGTGGGAGACTGTATCAAAAGCTTTGCTAAAGTCAAGAAATAGCACATCCACTGCTTTCCCCTCATCCACAGAGCCAGTTATCTCATCATAGAAGGCAATTAGGTTAGTGAGGCATGACTTGCCCTTGGTGAATCCATGCTGACTGTTCCTGATCACTTTCCCCTCCTTTAAGTGGTTCAGGATTGATTCCTTGAGGACCTGTTCCATGATTTTTCCAGGGACTGAGGTGAGACTGACTGGCCTGTAGTTCCCCGGATCTTCCTTCTTCCCTTTTTTAAAGATGGGCACTACATTAGCTTTTTTCCAGTCATCCGGGACCTCTCCCGATTGCCATGATTTGTCAAAGATAATGGCCAATGGCTCTGCAATCACAGAGCATAATCTCCCTGAGCATTTCACAATCACCATCACCATCCTGGTGAGGGGGTTGGTAATATATGCTTTACTGTTATTATTAACCTTAGAATTTCTATCCCTAGAGATTCTATGGTACTGTTTGATTCATTTAAGATTTTTACTATATTTAACTTTATGCTTTCTTTCATATATAGTGCAACTCCCCCATCAGTGTGATCTACTCTGTCATTCCTATATATTTTGTATCCTGAGATTACCATATCCCATTGGTTATCATTCCACCAAGTTTCAGTGATGCCTAGTTTATCACTATGCTCATTTAATAGCAGGCATTCTACTTTACCCATCTTAGAATTTAGGCTTCTTGCATTTGTATGATAAATTTTATAAGTGCTTGTAATATTTGGTTGTCTGACTTCATATGATGTAACTGAATGGGACTCTTTCATGTGACTGTTTCTCTTCAGTTCCTACCTGTACTTATCAACTGCTATCCTCTCTTTACTGAGATCTAGAATATCCCTTTTAATAAATCATCCTCAAGGGATGTGTCTGTCCATACGGTGTGCTCCTCTGTACCAGTCCTTAGTTTAAAAACTCCTCTATAACCCTTTTAACTTTACATGCTAGAAATCTGGTTCTGTTTTGGTTGGGGTGACCCAGTGGATATAGTGTACTTGGCCTTTCAGAAAGCTTTTGACAAGGTCCCACACCAAAGGCACTTAACCAAAGTAAGGATAAGAAGGATAAAAGGGAAGGTCCTCTGATGGATCGGTAACTGGTTAAAAGATGGGAAACAAAGGGTCCAGTGGATATAGTGTACTTGGACCCAAATATTGAAGAAAAGAAGGTTTGAATCTTTTGGATGTAACAGCTAATTTTGCTTGAATAATTAACTCCTTTCTGACTGTTTTCACTTGGAAATAGGCCTAGTTTTATTTGAAAGCAACACAGCTGTCTGCAAATAAGGGTCCTATTTTGAGCTCATCACAGAATTCCAGAAAGTTGAATTTCTAGTGGTTTGGCATTTCAGACCTAAGCTCATTTCTGTAACTTGAACAGAGCAAAATGTTCCTGCCTAAGGTGTTTAGAACTCCAGTTATCTGCCTTGCCCTAATGTGGACAGGACAAAAGAGGACTCGCTTAGATTATTTACCTTGTTCTTTATAGGATCAAAGTATGTGGACGTACTATGGTCTTTAACTGAAACTGATGTTAATTCTCAGTGATCTGTTATCAATGCTCTTAATCAATACTATTTAGCTTCATACATTGAGACATGGTTTATCAATAGCTAAAGTCTTTACAAACTAAGATGTCCCATTTGTGTTTTGTAATAATAATTAAGGCTAAGATTTTCAAAGGAGTCTAAGGGAATTTCAGTGGGAGTTGGGTACCTAATCTTAGGCTCCTTTGAAAATCACAGCCTCAATGGCTAAATATAATATAGGGCCTGATCTTGCCCCCACTGAAGTCATACTATGGTGAGATATTTCATCATATGAATACAAAACTAATGGCAGTTGTATGAGAGAGGAAAAATTAGCATGTTACAACTTCTGTTCTAAAAAACTAAACAGGCCATGCTGCATCAATAATATGATAATAGCTACTGGCTACTACTGAACTAAGCTGGATTTGAACTAGTGACCCAGAGAAGAAAGACTAGCCATATCCCAAAACAAGCTTACTGAGCTAACTAGTGACATGTTGGCTAAATGTAATAAGTTGTCATGGCCTCAAACCTTCAGTATACAATAAAGATTAGCTGTCCTTAACTACTTGTAATAGTGACAAGTATAGTTTCCTCTATACTGATGAGGTTCCTGTACTAGTTGAATGCAGAATGCTGTTTCTTAGCTGCAAAAATTACTATTTTCACATACACATAAACATATTGAGCTATGTATATACTTACCTTAAATAATGTATACAAAATCTACTACTGGAAATATTCTAGCACGCAGGGCCGGCTCCAGGCACCAGCCGACCAAGCACGTGCTTGAGGCGGCACCTGGAGGGCGCCCCGGCCAGGGGAGCAAGGGGTGGGAATGCTGCGCTCCCCGCCGGCGCCCTGGCCGGTGGGCAGCCGTTGTTTTTTTTTTGCTTGGGGTGGCAAAAAGGTCAGAGCCGGCCCTGCTAGCACGTATATGACACTTTCAAGTGATTTTTTTGACAAATTATTCAAGAAATTATCTTAACCACATAGTTCTCTCGGTCTATATAAAGCCTTTAATTTTATTATTTCTCACAGTTAGACGCTGCTTATTGTGGCAGAATGTTAAGTCATCAATGAAAGAATCTTACACACGGTCAAGGAAACAGAAATGCTACTAGAGCTAGAACTAGTATTTCTCCATGGAGAAACACATGGCAGGGAGTGGCACAGAAATTCTGCAAGGATGACCTGGAGGAATTTCTAAATGATTATTCCTTTAGATGGGAGGAGCTAAGCTGCATGGACCAGGGAAGGCGGTCACTCCTGAGAACTCATACAGAAGTGGAAACCTTCAGTCCTCCAGAGGGAAAGCTCCTGGTATGGCTCCTTAGGCCCTCTCCCACAGGACCCATGCTGTTACTTGATATAACTTGTACTTGATACTTGTACTTGGCATGGGAAGGGGTCAAACACAGAATCAGAAAATGCTGCTTGTTTTAAGCCACTGTAGCTAAAACCCTGTCTTCATGGTCATCTCACCTCAACCACACATGTAGTGTTGGGAACAGAGTCCAGACCCTCTGGTTCAAAAGTCTCCTAGAGGAGACTAGCCAGTGGCTTTTACCAATAGTAGGGCTTATATATACCTGGTGTGATAGCTACTGGAGAACATATTAGTCTGTATATTGTACAGCACGAACCCAAGCGTGGATATCCAAGCAGTTATCCACTGCCCCTTGGGGTTCAATAAATAGCCCCAGAGAGCATTTTTTCTCACTCCTACACATTGGAATCCTGTACAGCAGGGGAGGATAGCGGGGAAGAATACACCGGACCCTCGCTAGAACGCGGAATTTGGGATCCATGCCAAGTACCGTGTTATAGCAGGGACCATGTTAAAATGAAATTAGCATCAAAACTAGCAAAATTAGCAAAACTAGCAAAATTAGCATCAAATTAGCATTAAAATTAGCAAAATTAGCATCAAAACTCGCCTCTCCCCCAGCCCCGGAGCTGCCGCAGCCAGGTGAAAGGCGCTTTTCCTTCCACCCCAGAGCTGCCACAGCCGAGTGAAAGGCATCTCTCCCGTGTCCCCAGGTTACTGGGGGTTAGGGTTACATTTGGGATCCATGGCCGCGACCGCGTTATAACCGAATTTGCATTATATACACGCGTGGTCTAGTGAGGGTCCGGTGTATATACTGAAACTGGAAAGGTAATTTACAGTCCTCTTACTGTGTGGTTTGATTTGCTTATCCCCAGAAAGAAAAAGCTGCATGCTCCTGTTTGTTCTATCCATTGTCATACAGGGGTGTTCCTGATTTTCTCCCAGGAGCTCTAAGATGAAAGTCACAGTAATTTTTTGTTTTACTTTGGCTGCATATTATGACATCTAACATCTCTCTATGCATGCAATGTTCATTGCCTGTCAGCTTGATCGATAAAAAGCAGAACTTTGTCCACCTGTTCTGGGAATTCAGGACATTTTCCATACAGCTCTGGAAATATATCCTTTTTATGTCTGCATATGCCAGGTTTGGCAATGTATTCCCTCTACCTTTTTAGGATGTTCATTACCTAAAGATGCTGGGAGTATTAGGAGAGGAATAGAGTTCAGATTTTTTTCACCCATCCATTTGATTCTATGGGTAGTGTCACTCTTGCAATAACAAATGTATTCCTTCATGCTGTGAATTAAATGTACTACATGTAGCTGGCCTCTAGTAATTTAATTCCAAAGTGAGACAGAACTACTGCGACAAGAGCTAAAGTACAGATGCTCTGTAATAAAGGAAGCGGAGTAATCACTTGGGTAATCAACTGTGTGACCTCAAAGCTGATTCTCTGCTTAAACTGGCACTAGTTTAGACTATGTCTCCATGCACCTGGTAATAATGATGAAAATGTGTTGGAATGCTTAAGATCCCATCAGGCTGGCAGTTTCAGAGCCATGGATTCAGGTGCAGCGCTAGATCAAGGACAAAAGAGGAACTGTTGGATGTGAATTCCAGGTGTGAAAGTGGAGATTTAGAACAGAGTATTGACTGTAATGCCAGTTAATGTCTAAAATCATTGCTATAGTTCATTGGAAAGAACCTAAGTGTACTGTATCAAACTAGTTGTCAAAGCATGGGATCTATAAGAAGAAAACATTGCTTCTCAGTGCAATAATGGCTTGAAAGTTTTGGAAGATCTTTCTTTGGGAATTTGCAATTATTTTAAAAAATATTTGCAGGGAAGCAAGCAAGGGCTTTGCAGTCAAGTTTCTGCTACAACACCTCTTCTGCATGGCTATTTCAACTTATAAAATTATTGTATGGCTGGTCTGAAATGGTTCTCACTACTTCATTACTTTTATTGATGACACGTTGTTAAAGATGAGGTTTTTTGACTCATTTATCTGCTTTTTTAGCATTTGTTCTCTACAATCTGGCCTCCCTCTCTCCCCCCTCCACCAAGACTAGACAGTATTTTCATTGTCAGAGCCAGCCAGAGCACTAGAGATATTTCAAGAAAGTGAAAAACCCACTGGATCTGAGACTGGACAAAGGTGAGATGGTTTATCTTTAGCCGCTTACTCTTATAGTCCATAACACGTAATGTATCAGACACCGAAATATCAGCACCCCATGATCCTTCAGACATAAACTGTTTGTCATTCCTTGCCATTCATCTGCACGTCCATGACTGTAAAAGGTGGGGGTACACACGGGCATCTTATGCAGTCGGTTAATCTTCATTTTATTCATTTTTGCAGGATATAAACTAACCTGATCAGAAATTTTAAATGTGACCTGATCTTGACTTCAGTAAGAGCGGAACCTAAAAGAGCCTACAGACCATGGCTGTTGTTCTTTGATATAGTTATTAGGCCATTAATTTCCTCTTCACCACAAACATCTAGCATCTGATGCTCAGGAAGGAAAAACATCCTTTGCTGAGAACTGGTTTAACTGCAGGTTCATCTTTTATAAATGCAGGTTACATGCACAAAAGAGTGCAAAAGGGACCCAAAATTACATAGGGGATATCCAGTATTTCAGAGGATGGTTGCCTCCTATAATGATATATTAGATTTTGCACTATAAACTTGGGGCTTGGAATGGGATCGTCTGCTCCCAGTGAAGTCAACAGGAGTTTTTTTAACATTGACTTCAGTGAGAACAGAGATAGGCCTATGATGAAAGCTTTAGAACATCCCCTCGGTTGGCTTTATAATATCACATAACCCTAACAAGTCTGCTTGTTGAAAACTTACATCATCAGTAACAGTTAGTGGATATGGACAAATCTTCCCCACTACTAGATCTCTGCATATGTTCTTCCTAGGTCTGAGTAAGTAAATTTTACTGAAAGTGACAAGCTCTCTTTAAATGTATGGTTTTTTTAAAAAAAATCAGCTTTTATAAAACCTACAGCCAATAGAAACATCTGCAAAGTATTTATTTCTTAAATACCAATGCAAACTATTATTTTTAAAATAAATAACAATTCCCCAGCAGTGTATTCAGATTGGCGGAGCCTCCCTCTAATGACACAATGTGACAACTGGGGGCTTCTGAGCAGCCTTGAAATTAAACAGTGAAAATACTTTTCTAATAATAATCTCAAATAAAATATTATCAAAAGACAGCAAAACTGACCTCTGGCTTGCTGATGATCCTTCTTCGGGCTCCTGTAGAGTCATTTCCTAAGTAACCAATTTATAAGCATGGAAAGGGACAGCACAGAATCAAAGAAAACAGAACTGCAGCAGAGTCACTTATTTTTTTAAACATTAATGATCCCAATGCTGAACGATCTGATGGAATAAAGTAATGCTATTCCTAATACTGTATGTAGCAAATGCTCTGTCCCTCAGTAATTCACTAGAAAGAGCAGAGATTACATAAATCATAAGACCTTTCACCTGATGTGAGTTATCGTCTCTTCCCTATTCTTCACTTATGAACCAGTGTGTTTAAAAATAATATCTCGTTTCTCCTTTTTATGTAGTCCATTCACAGTGTTATCTGTAAGCCATTTATTTGATATGGCATGTCTGGGAGAGAGAATTGTAAACTCTGCACTCTTCCAGGCCAGTCTGCCACTGAAAAGAGATCTCTGTTCTATGGTCTTGAACATATTTTTATGAGAAAAACAGGCAACCCCACAAAACCCAGCTCTCTAGGACCAGTCCCCCCACCTCCTCTTCAAGGTGGGGGGAAACAGCTCTGCCATTTTTAAGTACTTTTTCATAAACTGGTCTTTAACAGCATCCAGGGGACATATAAGTCCTGTAAACTGCATGGTCCTTGCTGGAAAAGAACGGGCAGACAAAGGAACTAGGAAGTTGTGGAGCACTGGAGGAAGGGGGCTTAGTTACACAAGCTCTCCCTCCCCCTGAACTGCTCAACAGCTTGCTAGAATGAAGGGAGTTCTCCTTTGCCTTCTCTATCGGAATAAGCTTTCTGCAGAGAAGGTCAATCTGCCGCAGAATCTGTATTTCCAGCCATCCACATCTGAGGTGGCTTTGGGTACATTGGACTGGATAGAATTCTGAGTTTATGGAAAACATATACTCGTCCTCCCCTCCCCCCACATACTGGCAGTTTGCTAGATGGAAACAAGCCAGTGAATGTAAATTGAGTCCTGAAATATAAAGTTCTTTTAATGGGCTGTGGCAGTTGGACTTCTCAGTCCATAATTAAACCCCTAAATAAGTGGCCTGATTTTCAGAAGTACCAAGCAGCCAACAGCTCTTCGGGCGAATGGGAGTTTGTTGGATGCTCAGCACTTTGACAATAAGTAGCCACTCAGACTTCTAGTTTTGAATATCTCCTGGTTTTTTAAGATATGCTATCATAGGGTACGTCTATACTTACGCGTCTGTCGAACGCGTCGGATCGATGTTCTGGGTTCGATTTATCGCGTCTTGTCAAGACGCGATAAATCGAACCAGGAAGTGCTCCGTTGTCGACGCTGGTACTCCAGCTCGACGAACGGAGTAGGCGGAGTCGACGGGGGAGCCTGCGCGCCGCGTGTGGACCCCGGGTAAGTGCTTTTTCATTCGAACTAAGGTACTGCGACTTCAGCTACGTTATTCACGTAGCTGAAGTTGCGTACCTTAGTTCGATAGGGGGGGGTAGTGTAGACCTAGCCATAGATAGCAATATTATTTACAGAGAGACAGAAGACATACCAGATTAGCAAATACATTCTCTCCAACTCCCCATCACTTTGGACTATATTATCATTTTTCCATATTTGAAAACTTTCTAACAAGAAAAAAAAAAGAACTCATATAGGTTTAAAAAAAGGTGTTAATGTTACAGGAGAGTATTTTTTAATCTGCTCAGAAAATGGGATTTTATTTGCCTATGAAATAAGAGATTAATAATATATTAGGATAGTTTTAAGTTAAATATTTTAGGGGCCAGACTGCCATTTGCTACAAGACACCACTTTAAATCCAATGAAACTCTGTTTCACCCTGTGGCATTGCTTCAGATTTATACTAGTGTAAATGAGAACAGAAATTTCTCTTTCGTTTCTTCCCTAGCTTTAATTTCCATTTTCTTAAAGTTAAATACTTATATTTTAATGGCACATTGTAAGAATATAAAAAGAATAGCATCTTCTTGGCAGAGGGGAGGAGAGCAGAAGGAAGATTGTAGGAGCGTAGTTTTAACAAAACACCAAAAAAACCCACAAAAATTCAAAGACCCCCATAAAGAGATTGATAACTTTATTTGAGATTCATCCAGTGGCAGTTTGGTTGCTACCCACAAGAAAATGGAATGAATCAGAATTAAACTGTAATTGGGACAAAGACAACTCTCCAACAATTTTCTGTACAGCAATAAAATAGTCAACAATGCTGCACTAATCAAACTGTAAAGCAGTTCTCATTAGATGACTATCTCTGCATGAATAATGCACTATTATATGTTTAGGTTTAATTAAAAATGTAATAGATAAAACTTTGTTTTAATGAACATAGGTATGTAAGTGCCAGTATTATTCTTTACTCCAGTGATTCATCCATTCTTTTCATATGCACTCAGTGGGATAATTAATGTGTCATGTTTCCAGATTGCCAAGTAGCAGAAGTGACTTATGGTGGTAGGGAGAAGTTATTGCTGGTAACTTTCATGTTGACTAGGAATCAAATACTGACCATGCAGAAGTTTTATTCTTTTGAAATATGGATCTTAGTCAAGAGTTCTGGATGAATAACTGTGATAAGATTTAAGAACAAATGGGTTTCTGCCAAGAAGGGGAGGATCTCAAAAGGACTTGAACTTGGGTTTTGATTTGGATAAAAACCAAGAAGTTTGGTTCCCTATTCAGAGCTTGAGAGTCTGGAAAACTGGGCTGGAAATCTCAAGAGAACAGGTTTTATCACAAGCAGACTAGCACATCTGCCTTCTGGTCAGGTCAGAAATAGTACAGTAAAGTTCTTCACTTTCACTTCCAGTCCCTATCGCAATGGCAAAGGTCTGAGGGAAAATACAGAACCTCAGAAAAGTTCAGGTTCCAAAACAGAGGAGTCATTTCAAAGAAGGGGATGTTTGTATTTTATCCAAAACCATCTTTAGTGCCTACCCATTTATTTCTTGTAAATTGACTATCCTCTTGTTTTTCGTAAACTATTGAGACAGGCCAAATCTGTGAAGTTAACATCCAGATTTGATTTCTTCAAGAGGAAGAAAATGGCCCTTTTTAACACTTGGACAACACAGGGTATCATCTGCAGATCTGGTTTCTCACTGTAGAGAATTGTATATTATATACAATATTTATAAAAGATGAAAACTAATCTGACATTTAATTAATGAAAACTGCAATGTTTGACTTTTTATTTTCATAATAAGCACCCTTCAGTCCCACAGAAATCATTACTATGAGCCTGTTTAAAAAAAAAAAAAAGCCAGAAACATTTAACAAAGGTTCCATTAAATTAGAGAGCAATAAACAAACACAGGCAATTTATGCATCAGAGTCATTAAATTTGTATCCTCTCCGACACTTTCTTCATGGATAGTACTTATGTCTGATACAATTGATCTGCAGGGAGCAGTTACCTTAATTATAAAATGAAACACCTCTGCTAATGTAGTCTTGGAGCCTTGTTAGTTTACACCCCAGACATGTGGCTCAGAATGGGCTCCAAATGCTAATGCCAGTAAAGGCAGACATTGTCAGTCTCTGATGTGTCGTGTTTGGCAGTCCATGACTACAGTGCTGTATGAGGCACCCGTTTTTTTCTCTGTTTTGCCCTTGGGGTGGAGATAAAATGCTAAAACTCTGTGGTCCAGCTCAGCATGTACTTTTGAATAGTTCATTCATGGGTAGCCATTTGTACAAGAAGTCTTATCATCTGATCATTTGCCCTCATTGTTAGGGTTTGTGCCTAGATGAGATGAGCCTTGCAGGAAAAATTAAAGAAGATGTAAACAGTAAATGCAGACATTTTGCAACATAGCTAAAAATAAATTGCACTACAGGCAATTATGCAAGTTTTACTGGATACATTAAAAAGACATTAAATGCACAGCTGTTTTAAGTGTCTTTTAAGCTGATAAATTAACTGTCTAATAAATTGTAAGATTTGTCAGCTAATAATGCTATTTTATCTGCTTTAACATATGCCTTCCTAGTTCATGAAGCATTATTGTAAGTGCCAAAAGGAGATAATGTGCATTTTACAGTGTTATGTCTTAAGTGGAATGGATCATTGGCCATGAAGAAGTGTGTTAATAAATCTCCTAGGCTTTGTTAATTGCACTCAATGAAGTGTCACTGTTAAAACACAAAAGATGTGATAGAGAAAGCTGAACATAATGTCTTTCAGTTTTACAATTAACAGTTCACTAGGCAAATCGACCAAAAAGACCATAATTTGTTGAAGCCTTATTAACTTACATTTTCCTAGTCAAGGTCATAATTGTGAATGGCTTAAAGCTATCTTTTAATGCTCATCAGGAAGAGTAACCTTGCTAGAGAGAATGAACTTTTTAGTCTCTCAGTGGCACTTATCACTTTCCTAGCAGGTAGGAGACAAATAAAGCTGAACTTTGTCACAGAGTAGTCTCTTAAAGTCATCCACCATACATAACAGTACCTCAGATAGTGGGGAAGACACCATTTTAAGCATCTTCTCTCAGCAGTAAATAAAAAAATGGATAAAATGGAAACAAAATTAGAAGAGAAATGTAGCACGAACAGTGCCCTATTTTAGTAACTGGGGCTATGTAGAAAAATGTGTGTTTAATATGAAATATTATTTACTGTTTAATTTTTTTTAAATGAATGTAGAAGTTGAATAGAAAACAAAAATTGACAAAACCTAATATTCAAACTACATATCAAGTACCAATACCAAGTACAGGTGCTGTATAACCTTAAGCAAGAATAACTTATTCCATATTTATTATTAAATATTGGTTGTCCAATAAATTACAGCTTTACTACATCCAGTCATATTACCACTATTGTATTTTGTTGGAAAACCTTGCCATTTAGAACCATGTAATGACAAAATTCGGTATTTATCTTCAACACGGCAATCAGAGTAAATACTGATGATGTTGAAAGAGTACAGTTGGCACCCATTAATACATATATATGATCATCAGCCAATTAATCCTTGTGAAGTAATGAGAATGCATGATAGAAGAATAATGACCAAATGTTATTATATGAATATAAACTCTTCCTAAGAACCCCTCAAAATGCACAGTGAAGTGTCTTCACATGAATTATGGTTTATTTAAGTCTCAGATAAATTCAACCATTTATATTACTCCTGTGTATCACTACTTTAAATGCTTACACTAAGGCCGTTCGATTTGTCCGATAGTAGTAGTAATATTTTTCTATGAAACACTGTAGACGTCATTTTTATTTTGTATATAAATCCTTTTACAGATACTAAAAATAATAAAATGCACCCTGTTTTACTGTTACTGGGTGATGCGATGACCTTCTGAACTTAACACAGTAGACGATAACGTGCTTCTCAAAGCCTGGCAGGTAATGATGCCTAATGGTTAGAGCAGGGAACAGAGTCAGGGCTCTTGGACTGTGTTGCTGGTTGCTTCACGATGGGCCAGACTTTGGCCTCTCTTACACATCTGGGCAGGAAGGGGAGGCACAGGGACCCTCCCTTCCTCTGTGCAGCCCCCAGGGACCTGCCACAGTTGTGGTCTTTGCACTTGTGAGAGCAGAAGGGCTGCTTCTCTGTGTGCAGGACACCAGAAAGAGGGCAGGGAGGAGGCAGGGCCAATGCCTTGTCCACTTCCACACCAGGCCTCAGAGCATGTCAGGAGCAGCAGAGGGAGCAAGTTCACATAGCCTGTATTCACTGGGAAGCTCAAGGAGAGATTGTGTCACAGACCTCTAATCAGGCCAGACTGTTTGCCACAATGTCATGCTGGCCAAGTGACTTTTTCTCTCTCTCTCTCATATAATGTCTGTCGTAAGCTTTGAGATCTATGGACACAAGGTGTTGCAGCTAGCAAGGGATGCTAAGAGTAACCAGAAGGGTTTCTTCAGGTATGTTAGCAACAAGAAGAAGGTCAAGGAAAGTGTGGGCCCCTTACTGAATGGGGGAGGCAACCTAGTGACAGAGGATGTGGAAAAAGCTAATGAACTCAATGCTTTTTTTGCCTGTCTTCACAAGCAAGGTCAGCTCCCACTCCCAGACTTCTGCACTGGGCAGCACAGTATGGGGAGGAGGTGACCAGCCCTCTGTGGAGAAAGAAGTGGTTCAGGACTATTTAGAAAAGCTGGATGAGCATAAGTCCATGGGGCGGATGCACTGCATCTGAGAGTGATAAAGGAGTTGGCAGATGTGATTGCAGAGCCATTGGCCATTATCTTTGAAAACTCATGGTGATCGGGTGAGGTCCTGGATGACTGGAAAAAGGCTAATGTAGTGCCCATCTTTAAAAAAGGGAAGAAGGAGGATCCAGGGAACTATAGGCCAGTCAGCCTCACCTCAGTCCCTGGAAAAATCATGGAGCAGGTCCTTAAGGAATCAATATCGAAGCACTTACAGGAGAGGAAAGTGATCAGGAACAGTCAGCATGGATTCACCAAGGGCACATCATGCCTGACTAACCTAATTGCCTTCTATGACGAGATAACTGGCTCTGTGGATGAGGGGAAAGCAGTGGACGTGTTATTCCTTGACTTTAGCAAAGCTTTTGATACGGTCTCCCACAGTATTCTTGCCAGCAAATTAAAGAAGTATGGGCTGGATGACTGGACTATAAGGTGGATAGAAAGCTGGCTAGATCATCGGGCTCAATGGGTAGTGATCAATGGCTCCATGTCTAGTTAGCAGCGGGTATCAAGCGGAGTGCCCCAATGATCAGTCCTGGGGCCGGTTTTGTTCAATATCTTCATTAATGATCTGGAGGATGGTGTGGACTGCACCCTCAGCAAGTTTGCAGATGACACTAAACTGGGAGGAGTGGTAGATACGTTGAAGGATAGGGATAGGATACAGAGGGACCTAGACAAATTAGAGGATTAGGCCAAAAGAAATCTGATGAGGTTCAACAAGGACAAGTACAGAGTCCTGCACTTAGGATGGAAGAATCCCATGCACTGCTACAGGCTAGGGACCAAGTGGCTAGGCAGCAGTTCTGCAGAAAAGGACCTAGGGGTTACAGTGGACGAGAAGCTGAATATGAGTCAGTGTGCCCTTGTTGCCAAGAAGGCTAATGGCATTTTGGGCTATATAAGTAGGAGCATTGCCAGCAGATTGAGGGACGTGATCATTCCCCTCTATTCGGCGTTGGTGAGGTCTCATCTGGAGTACTGTGTCCAGTTTTGGGCCTCACACTATGAGAAGGATATGGAAAAATTGGAAAGAGTCCAGCGGAGGGAAACAAAAATAATTAGGGGGCTGGAGCACATAATTTATGAGGAGAGGCTGAGGGGACTGGGATTATTTAGTCTGCAGAAGAGATGAATGAGGAGGGATTTGATAGCTGCTTTCAGCTACCTGAAATGGGGTTCCAAAGAGGATGGATCAAGACTGTTCTCAGTGAAACCAGATGACAGAACAAGGAGTAATGGTCTCAAGTTGCAGTGGGGGAGGTTTAGGTTCAATATTAGGAAAAACTTTTTCACTAGGATGATGGTGAAGCACTGGAATGGGTTACCTAGGGAGGTGGTGGAAGCTCCTTCTTTAGAGGTTTTTAAGGTCAGGCTTGACAAAGCCCTAGCTGGGATGATTTAGTTGATGTTGGTCCTGCTTTGAGCAGGGTGTTGAACTAGATGACTTCCTGAGGTCCCTTCCCACCCTAATATTATATGATTCTATGATTCCAAGGTGCTATAGAAGTGCAAAGCATTATCACCACCTAGTAGAGCTGGGTGACTGCAAACCAAAAAATAACTGATTATTCATTTGGATGCTTCAGTTTCTTCAAACCCCATTTCTCTTCGTTCTCTGAATATTCTAGAAAATTACTTCATGGCAGGAATATTCAATGAAAGAACAAATTTCAAGTGAATGTTGCAGAATAGCTGCAGAAACTGAATTTTGAATGAATAACCATGAGTACTCACACTGGAAGTTTATCCCCTAATTCTGAGAGAAACTCATCCAACCAGGGAACAGACTTATACCATGTGACATCTGTCGCCAATAAAAACAAGGGGGAGTTTAAAATATTGAATGCTAGCAAGGAACTGGTCATGAACAAGATGTGGACCAAGAATTATTTACTGAAGTTATTCCATGAATAATTTAGCATAATAAAAACATTTAAAAATACTGATGTATACAGACAGTTCAATAACAAGACAAACTAAACCGAAAAATATTTATTTACACACACCCACACCCACACACACACACATAGCTACACAATCATTTCATAATTAACAAAAGCACCATAATGATATCTGATGGAAACCACTGATACCATAAAATACCATATCTACAATATTTCACAAATAAAAAGGCTTATGGTAGAAAGAGGAACAGTTCAGCGAGGTAAAGTGTAATGAATGGTCTATCTTCCCTCCTCCCTCATGTGTATGTTTGTGAAAGGAGAGGAATATTTTATACATGGGAATTTACAGGTGTTAAGTTATCTATAGAAGCAGTCCCTTTGTTGGCCTTTAATCTCTACACTTTCTAGTTCCCTGGACTAAAAATAACACGATCATAGAAAAAATAATATAAGCACTGCAGAATTCAAACATAGCCTGTTCCCTTCCAAGATGGATACAAATGCAAACTTTCATGGTGATTAAGTCTATATTTCTTATAACTTTGCATCATCATAAGAGGAAGAACAAGATTGTCCTGTTTCATGCACTGTGCTCCCATTGACACAATAGGTAGTTCTGCTTGCAAAAGGACCTCAAGACTGAGCCCAGAGGCCCAGATTGTAACCTAACTCAGTGAGGATATTCAGGAAAGTAAGTGGGGAGGAGCATAGGCACTGACTCCGTGGGTGCTCCGGGGCTGGAGCACCCATGGAGAAAAATTGGTGGGTGCTGAGCACCCACCAGCAGCTCCCCGCCAGCCCATGCGCGCACCTACCCGTCCAACTCACCTTGCCGCCGTTCCGGTTCCCTGGTTGCAGGCGCCTCTGGCCAAGGATCTTTTTTTTAGCAGCAACAGACGCCTCTCAGCTGTGCAGCGAAAGGGGGCAAGCCCCCTGCTGGGATTGGCCATCTGGGCTGCCGCTCACGTCTCTCTGGGCCTGAGAAGCAGGGCTAGGAGGTGTGGAAAGGGACGTGGCTGGGCCCGGGGGCGGGGCCTGTGTCAGTGCTACCTCCCGCCCCCACGCGGTGGTCAGTTTGAATCGGGCAGCGACAGGAAGGGGGTCCCCTGGCTGAGGAGTGGATGCAGCGCTGGATCCTGGTGCGCAGCGGGCGGGCACTGTGCGGTGAGTGGGGCGTGAGGGGGACGTAGTGTGCAGGGGTGGGAGCAGGGTGTGCTGCTGCTTGTAGTTAGACGGATAGAGGGTGCGGGGAGTGAACAGTGGGGTGGGTGCATGCAGGGCCTGCGGCCCCCCCTCCCCCCGCAGCAGCCAGCTCCCCCCCTCCCCAGCTAACCCCTGCCCCCCACAGCTGTGGCTCAGCCCCCCGAGGCCCGCACAGCCTCCCCGCAGCCAGCGGCGGGCCCAGCTCCCCGCGGCCGGCCCGGCTCCCCGCGCCGGTCCCGGCTCCCCGCGGCCGGCGGCGGGCCCGGCTCCACACGGCCCGCCCCGGCTCCCCACTGCCAGCTCCCGGCGGTGGGCCCGGCTTCCCAGCGGCCGGCGGCAGGCCCGGCTTCTCACGAGCCTGGTTCCCCGTGCCCCCCACGGGGAGTGCAGGGTGGGGTAGGTGCGGGGTGGGGTAGAGGGAGCTGGGTGCTGTGTGGGGAAGAGAGGTCTGGGGGCGAGACCTGGGTGAGGAAGAGGGAGCTGGGTGAAGGGTGAGGAAGAGGGAGCTGGGTGAAGGGTGAGGAAGAGGGAGCTGGGTGGAAGGTGAGTTGGGTGGGCGCGCGCGCACGGGGGGGCTGGCGGGGAGCTACATTTTTCCCGGGGGGAGGGGGCGGGGATTTGGAGATGGGGGCGGGGCCGGGGTGGAGTGGGAGGGGCCGGGGGCGCGAGCACCCACCGGTGCCAACAAAAGTTGGCACCTATGGGGAGGAGCCCCTAGCCTTTACTCACCTGCATGGCTACTGGTACTTGCCCAGATTCTTAAGCAGGGAACATAGGGCAGTCCCAGGGCTTCCAAGCTTTGTGGTATGGAGCCTGGTGGCCCTAAGAACCAAAGTTTCCAGGCCCTGTGTCTCAAGCTGGGGTTCTCAGGGCGTTCAGCCTCTCAGATCCATGGCAGAGGGCCTGGAAGTCCTGGGGTCCCCAGCCCTGAAGCTACTCACATGGTGGGGCTGCCCCGAAGCCATAGACTCTGGAAGCCTGGGGTACCTTGCAGCTGGTCCACTTGGCTTGCAGGAAAGCAGGAGGGTACTGTTAGAACCCTGTCTGTGGTTTGTCAAACCCAATACAGTTCCATAAAACAAGTCAGGTTTGATGAGTCAGCATTTTCTGACAAAACCCTGTTCATGACCAGCGCTAATCAAGACCTACAGATATTCCCTTGTAAAGCAAAATCACCAAGTTTTGCAGTGTTCAACAAAAAGCTAAACAAGCAATCAACTAATTTTCAATACTTCAGTCTTCAAAGCATATGTTTATTATCTAAAAGAATGCTATTAATATCTTGAGCTAGAAGTAATCAATCATTATTTTAAGTTAAAAAATACTGTATGAATAGAAAAATCTTCCAGACCAACATCAAAATGTGCTGGAGCAGGCCCCAGGGTCCTTTTTCTTTCCCAGTAAAATGAATGGAAAGATTCCCAGTGACATTAATGGGAGCAAACTTCTAGCCTTGAGAGACAGTTATGCAAGGACATTCAAAGTAAAATCAAGAGTTTCTTCTCTGTACTTCACTTGCATACTCGGCTGTAATGATTCTCAAACTATATACCTGTCACCTGGGATGTTACTTCACTAAAGCACCTTTAAAGTAAAGAATAGAGTCTGTCAAGCTTGGTCAATCAGAATCAGTTTGTTACAGTGCATCCTTTTTTTTTTTTAATTAAAAAATAAATCTTCCAATTACAAAATTTGCTGGAATCTTTTCAGTGAGGATATAGTCTTGTTCCATATGGAGCATTCACACTACTAATAGAGATTAACTGTTTCATAAGCAAATACACAGCATTTGTCTTACACAATGTTGCCACTACTATTTTTGATCCATTTTATTACAACAGACGTACTTGAAGCTTACTTTTTTAGTCTATTGGAAAGCTCAGAAAGCTGTGGAGTATGTACTGATATAGATGAATTACCATCTTTTAAAGATCAAGAGTTTTTGAATCGCTGAGTCACCAGACAATACTAGGACACTAGAAACGCACAGCCCAGCTAACTTCAGATTGGAAAACAAAGGTTTTTGGACAAATCAGTAAAAGGGGGGAAAAAACCATGCTACAAGATTAGCACATGCGAATTCAGCGTGAAACCTGAGCATTCAGTGGCACCAAGAGTCTGCAATTTTCTTGAAATGGTGAACAACAGATCTGAATGTTGGCAAAAAGCAATGAATCCTCTTCATTCTGTGAAACCAAGTAAGTGGTAAGAAATTGCAAGTTTCTAGTTGGAGACAATTGACCAGGTATAATTATGGATGATACTAAAGGCTGACTTAACCCTTTCACCCATTTTTGTGATACAACAGAATTGATAATTATAAGCACTGCATGCTGGGACTTCTGCCACATTAGAACCAATTTACTTTCTCACAGAGAAGTTCATCCTGCTGAGAAAGCAGGATTCTATAGATAAAAGATGGGATCTCTCAAAATAAATTAAGGATACATGAAGCATGCCTGCATTTTACTGTAGTAAATTCTACAGCACTTGCCTATTGGCAGAGGTAACCTGTTATGACTTAAACAGATACCAATCTAAGATATATTAAATAAATGAAAAAAAGCTGAAATTACTTATCCAAGCTTAGTATATTGGCAGTAACAATAGACTTAGAAAAGTGGATGCAGCTTTTTTCCCCCTTTAACATTTCAATCATTCATTACTTAAATTAATAATAACGATTTTGTGGACAATTTAACTGGTAGACAACAGAATTGATTTCAAAACTGAAAAAAGTGCTATTTTGACATGACAAAGGACCTTTTTAAAAGCTTTTGTTACAGATCATTACATTTCTAGAATTAAAAACCCACTAGTGTTTTTAGCAACTGTTGGCATTCCCATTTTAAGGGTTACATTATCAGTTTATAATAAACATTTAATGAGGAGAACAAATGAGAAGAATTTTAAACAGGAATATATTTCCCAAGTCACTCTGTTTACTGGCTGAGATTCTTTTGCGTGCATTCATTTGAAAAAGACTTAGTTTTGATCAATCCCGCTCAACCTTGCCGATAGGAAGAAACATCAGAATTATTTACGAATGAGAATCACCTTCTTAACATACAGACATTGCAAAGCAGGCATAATAGAAATTACTAATCTTAATAGAAATTACTCATGACAGGCACATAATTAAATTCCTCAGTGTAAGAAAACATTCCTTATTGTTTAAAAGGTTACCTAGATTTTGGCCAAAATATTCTATTTGGGATGCCTAAAGTCAGGCACTCCAATATCTTCTATTTAAGTAGCTCAGTATGGATTTAGGAATGTTTAATTCTTAAAACCAGATTTAAAAATTTTTGCCTAACTTTTTCCCCCTTAAGACACAGCCACAATACCAGCTAATGCCCACATACAAAGCACTTAAGCACATGCCTAACTTTAAGCACACATAGTCCCATTCATGTCATAGTTCATTTAAAATCTTATCCAAATGGGACCTTAAGCACGAACATCACAGGCCTCTGCCATTTGAGCTAACAGAGAACTCATTTAGCTGTAAGTAGCAGGCTTTATGGTTGCTAAGTCGGCCACTAGAAGGAAATGTGATCACACGGACCCAGTAAATTATACACACAGCACTAAGTTCTGCTAATAGACTGCATTCAAACCGCTCATATTTGAACTTATTCTATATATAAATATTTTTGGCATATTGGTAGATTACTCAATATAATCATGTTGTAACAAGTAGCTGCAGCAGTAGATACCACCATGCAGGGATCTAATATGCAGACACCAAGCAAAAATAGCCAGTAGGAAGGACAAAAAATTGCTAGGAATAGATTTTGCAGGGACAAGCTCTATGAATAATCTTTGCTCATGTGAGTGTGGTTTTTCAGGATCAGGCTCTTTTTTCTCTGTTGTAGGGTACACACATGGATGTTATTTGCAGTTTCAGTTCACATAGCTGGTTTATTAGGAGACAAGACAGTAAAGTGTACTTGCCACAGGAGGAAGGTGAATAGACTTTTCTGATTATAGGCTGTTCTTTAGCAGTTCTGAACGTGCTTTCCTCTTTCCTATGATACATGTTTGAAGGACAAACAGCCCAAAGGAGAGAAATCAGTCAGATGCAGAAAGGCCTTGCAGGGTTCTACTGAAAGTACACATTTTCAATAGCCAATCAAAATAGACTGCAAAATCACCAAAAGGAGAACGTGCACAGACAAAGAGCAGGCCATTTCCACAGCAGTCTCAGCACAGGATTGCAGCACATACATATACTCTCGGCGCACACCTACAGGGATTTGCAATATTTTTAGATAAGATAAAATAGAACCAATCTATGGTACTTATCTAGCCCCAATTGCATAGGCACCGACTCGTGGGTGCTCGGGGCCTGGCACACCCAGGGGAAAAACTGGTGGGTGCTCTACACCCACCGGCAGCTTCCCGCCCTGGAACCCCGCCCCAGCTCCCCTCCACTGCGAGCGCACCGCGTGCCTACTTTTTCCCCCTCGCTCCCAGCACTTGCCACTGTGAAACAGCTGTTTCACGTGGCTGGGAAGGAGGGGGGTGGAAGGGGAACGCGGCGTCCTCAGGGGAGGAGGCGGGGCCGGGGCAAGGATTTGGGGAAGGGGTCCAATAGGGGCAGGGAGGGGGCAGAGACTTTGGGGAAGGGGTTGGAATGGGGGTGGGGAAGGGGTGGAGTTGGGGCGTGAGCACCCACCAGCACTGATGAATGTTGGCGCCTATGCCCAATTGCTGTGGTATCTGAGCACCCCACAATCTTTAATGTATTTATCCTCCCAACACTCCTATGAGGCTGAAGAATACAATAGTCCCATTTTACTGATGGTGGAGTGAGGCACACAGAGGCCAAGTGACATGCCCAAGGTCATATAGGAAGACTGTGTCAGAGTAGGGAATTGAATGCAGGTGTCCCAAATCCTGGGCTAGTGCCCTAATCACTACACCATCTTTCCCCTTTGCCTGGCTGCTTCTGCACTTCACTAGCCCCCACATTTTATCATTGGTACAAAAAATATCTCTCTCCCCAACTCTCAGCAAACGCACCCCTTTCCTGGAGTTTGACTTTTTAAACAAAGAGACTAATATCAGTATAACAAATTCCAGGCCAAGCCTCATAGGCAAGTTTGACTATTCCTAGGGTTAGTCTTTCTTTCTACAGAGCCAGACCCATCTCCCGTATATCCAGGGAGGGTCAATAGATGTTCTGTGCCAAATTCTTATTCAGGCCAAACTCCTCTCGAAGCCAACGACAGTTTTGTCTTTGGGACAAAGGACTGCGAGAGTTGGTCCTGTGTTTCCTTTTATGCTAATTAAAGGAAATTCTTAGAAGCTACCTACACAATGACTGTTTGAAAAACATGTTTTGGGTACCCCATAAGATCTGGATACTTTGCTCATTCCATCGAGGCCAGAGAATTTCTGATCCAATTCCAGGAGTAAAGCAACATGCCAAAACATCTGTTTAATCAGGAAGCTTCAACCCTTCAGAACTGTACATTCTCTAGCCCCAAGAGAATTTTATAACAACAAACAGTTTTTCATGCCTGTGTTAGTAAACGCACGACTGGAAAACTTCTCTGGTCACAGTACCCACCTTCAGTCTCCGCAAGCATTAGTGTGCTTAAAATGAGTGTAGGTGTGGGCAAGAGTATTTGATCCATGTGTCAACAGAAGAATGAACACCAAAAATATACTGAGCGCTGGAATTATGGTCTTATAAACAGTGACGTTCTGCTCTGCGGAGCCCCACGGAATGCAACGTGGCTACACAGGTGCAGCTGAAAGGAGTGTTCAGCCTTGACTGCTTGTCACAGCCCTGGTAAACTCCCCCTCCTGGACACTCACACACTGGACCTGTGTGCTTTTAAGTTTCCTGACACCAAGCAGAATCCAGGTACTAATTAGCGCATCTCAGGGTGCGGGTCCTTGGCTAGCAACCTCTTCTGAGGTCTGCGACCCCCACAGTCCAGCTGCCCTGAGCCCCCAGGACCAGTGCTAACACCTCAATACATCCCTGTTGCTTAAGAACACTCTTCCCCAAGCCCAAACCTTGTGGTCACTCTGGTTCACCATTCACTTCTCCTGACATTGGTGATAGTTGAAGCACATACTATCCGCAAAAGGGATAGTAAAGTAATTACTCTTCACTTTAGATAGCACAAGAGATAGACAGACCTAGGCAAAACAATAGAACACCCATTCACCATCCCCACTTCAGTTTCCTCACCTTTTTGGAGCATGCTTTGGGTTGGATCAGTGTTCTCTAAGGAGCCCAGGAGCCTTCTTCTCTCTCTTCCCTCCTGGACATGGCTTCTGGGCCAGAACATGGAGTCTCTCTGTTTTTCCTTCCTCTCTCTAAAATGGCTGATGAAATAACTTCCCTTTTATAACTTCCAGTCCCTTTGACAGGTGACCCCCCCTGCTCAGCCTTATCATGTGATCAAAGTCCCCCATCAGGTGCTCCATTGCTTAATTAACAGCCACCTGAGCAGACTGGTTTTCTTGGTCTGGCTACCTTCTTTGTCCAAGGGTGTTTGTAGTTAAATAAAACACGATCAAAGTTTAGAGAGCCTGCATTGTGAGCCCTGTGCCACCACCCTTTGGAATTTCATCACAAAGTGAAGGTAAAAAGACTAACAGAGAAGGCAGTCAAGCCCCACTTTTAAAATGGAATTTGCAATCTGACACTGATACATGTAGCTATAAGTTCCCAGTATCAAACTGAATTCATAAATTGTGCATAGACAGATTCCCCAAATTGTCAGTGTTTTTTTAAGTAAAAGTGATTGTATAATGGGTACTTTTCCTGCTCAAATTTTCTCTATTTTGTAAAAAAATCCTGAACATTTTAATCTGGAAACTAATTTTTTTTCAGTTTGGAGCTAGAAAATTTTCAATTTGGAGGAGTGTTTTTCCAAAGAAAAGTCTACATTTTCCACAGAAAGCAGACACTGTTAGCAAAAAGACTTGTTTAGTCAAAACCTCAATTTTTCTTCTAAAAACAATTTGGATGGAAAGTTTTTGACCAGTCCTAGCACCAAGGCATTTTACCCATCTGTGATGGGTTCGGTCACAGAGACCCCCTTGGGACTGCTACTTGATGTGCTGAGACTACCTCTGAGCCCATTTTCCCTGCCAGCTTGGGACTTCAGTACCCTGTCTTGTTGAGTCAGACACACTACTCCGCTGCAACACAGACCCAAGGTCTGAACCACTCCCCCAAAGCTGCAGGCTTTAACTGAAAACACAGCAGGTTACCTATCTCCAGCACCCAGACACCCAGTTCCCAATGGGATCCAAACCCCAAATAAATCCATTTTACTCTGTATAAAGCTTATACAGGGTAAACTCATAAATTGTTCGCCCTCTATAACACTGATAGAGAGATATGCACAGCTGTTTGCTCCCCCAGGAATGAATTACTTACTCTGGGTTAATTCATAAGCAAAAAGTGATTTTATTAAATATAAAAAGTAGGATTTAAGTGGTTCCAAGTAATAACAGACAGAACAAAGTAAATTACCAAGAAAAACAAAACAAAACACGCAAGTCTAAGCCTAATACATTAAGAAACTGATTACAGATAAAATCTCACTCTCAGAGATGTTCCAATAGGCTTTTTTCACAGACTAGACTCCTTTCTAGTTTGGGCCCAATCCATTCCTCTGGTACAGTACTTGTTCCAGCTCAGGTGGTAGCTAGGGGATTTCTCATGACTGCAGCTCCCTTTGTTCTGTTCCACCCTCTTTTATAGCTTTGGAACAAGGCGGGAATCTTTTGCCTCTCTGGGTCCCTATCCCTCCTTCTAAATGGAAAAGCACCAGGTTTAAGATGGATTTCAGTACTGTCAGACCCCAAACCTTCATTATTCCTGGCCTGACTCACAGGAAGGCTTGCAAGCAAACAGAGCCATCTACAGTCAATTGTCCTGGTTAATGGCAGCCATCAAGATTCCAAACCACCATTAATGGCCCACACTTTGCATAATTACAATAGGACCTCAGAGTTATATTTCATATTTCTAGTTTCTAGATTCCTTTCGGTCCAATTTACAGCATAAATGAAATGAGTGTTTAGGATCCTCAAAACAACACACAAAGATTTTGTTTTCATAGAAACCAGTGAATAATCTGAATCTACAAAATGTTTGGTTTTTTCATGAATCTAAGATATGCCAGGAGTCTTGTCTGTAATGAGATTTTTTTTCATAAATCTCTCCTGTATCCTTGGGATTATAATTTTTTCAGTTCAAATACTGCCATGTTAATTTTATCAGACCCGCTTTAGCAAAAATTGTGCCCTGCATCATTTCTAAATGCTATAGCCCAAACTTATGTCCTTTGGGTGCCCTTGTACTTGAATTTTTACTTATTAGCCACTCTAGTCATAAAGAATAGCCCAGCAGTCAATATGCTCAAAATATTCATGAACAAATATTTCCGAAAGACATTCTCTAGTTTCTAGGAGCACAAGCAAAAATTGCATGTCCCTTTGTTTTTTGCACATTAGTCATAATGTAGGCAGAGTTGTTAGTTACTGAGAGGCTGAACCCTCTTAATATACTTAATGGTGGATGTCTCAGAATTGTAAAGATAAATCTGAGGAATTTCATAGATTATACATTTGCTTCAATAACATACATTGCAGAGGCAGAGATGGGCAGGGAGCCAGTCAGGATGAGAGCAATATTTTTGCAGGCTATGCAAGACCGGGCACGGTTAGCCTTTTTTTTGACATTTTCTAGAAATAAAACAAGAAAATCACAGAAGAGCTTCTTCCCCTGAAAACTCCAGCCTCCAACTCTCAACAAGTTTCATTTGCCCTGAGCCTACACCCCATTGTTCCAACCTCAGTAACACTGGTGTTTTGTACAGGCACAAAGGCCCAGATCTTCAAAGGTATTTAGTCACCCTAGGCAGGGTGGGGGAAGCTATAGTGGCGTCAGTCTGAGGAGACAGGAGAGCACAAACTCTATTAGCTAGGAGAAATTTTGCAAGCTCCCAATGAACCAGTTGGTGTGGTAAATAGTTTGTGCTGGTAAAAATATGCATGTGATGGTGGATTTACTTTATGAGGAATTACATATAATGCCACATTTAACATGGTTGTTCCTAGTGTCAATAACTGAATTTATTTATTGCCGCTAGCTTTATCTCACCTTCTTTTCCGTCTGTGAAACTTTCAGGGGATGATCTCTGAAAAAATAGAGCTCCTGGCTAGCTAGTTGGCAAACTGTATCGCTCTTTGTTGTGGCTATTCTATTGAATCATATTCTCAACTCACCACACAGGAAGCTATGTGGCACAGTCAGCCTATAAACAAAGTTAATTAGTGGTTAGGAAGAGGGGATTTGAGCAGGTAATTGTGCTAAATGCTTTTAAACTGAGAAGAAAAATATATACTGAAGTTCCATTGTTTTATGGAGTAATTTAATGTGAAGAAATGGTGCAGCTTGCAGTGTTGACCAGCAGATGGAGTCTTACTGTGTGAACAAAACTCACACCCATCAAGGGCCTGATTCTGCATATCTAGTGGCGGAGGGCTTTCCTTACATACCACCACAAGCTGCTTGAGGGAAAGAGGAGTTGTGCAGAGTAAAAGAGTAGCACAAGAGTGTCTGGCATCCAGGCAGGATCAGAAGCAAGGCAATCAGGAGAGAAAGGGGGGGAGGGTAAAGTGATCGCTTGATATCAAATTCACTAGAATAATGAGAAAATGAAAGAGTGTCCTAGGCATGAAACTATTCCACCCCCAGTTTTAGGGAACTGGATATAGTTTGAACTCTCCTGAAAAGTTTGCATCAAGACAGGCGTCACAAGCAATTACAAAGTCCTGATCTAGTTGTGAGGAACATAGATTTGGGAGAAAGAAATGCACTGGCTGACGCATTAGGCTGGTTTAGCCCCCTAATTTCCCCAGAACCAAATAAAGTCACCTCATCCCCTCAGGGGAACCAAAAAGATTAAAAGGCCCTCTGTCTAATACAAGCAATTCTAGTAACAGAGAAAGGGTGCATTGAGGAGAACCTAACATTGAGAGGATCGATTCAGCTAAGGAAAAGACTGAGGCCTCACTGTGACAGTGAAGAAGCAGAAACATAACTTCTCAAACCATTTTCTTCACCATTATCTCAGGGTTGTTCCAAAACCAGAACCATGGTCCTGATCCAAAAACCTATTGAAGTCAACAGGAGGAGTATTTTTATCTCAGAACTGTCTCTATAGCGCTGACTGACCCGACCTGAGTTATTCTTGTGAGGAAATTAGAACTTTTTGAAGGAGACAAATTGGGCTGAAAATACTTTTGGGATAGTAAGAGAGAAAGAGAGAATAGAGATGGTTTCAAAGGTTATTTTTACCATTAAAAATAAAGAAAACAACCAATACTGTGTTAGAGAGAGTGTGAAGTACTGAAATGCTCAAAGATAAGTAAAATTGTCAGCTCTTTGGTGCAGAGACCATCTTTTGGTTCTGTGTTTGTACATCGCCTAACACCATGGGTCCTGGGTCCAAGACTGTGGCTCCTAGGTGCTACCATAATATACAAATAAATAACAACAATAATAATAATAATAAAGCTTAAAATTTCTCCTAACTTACCATTCTATGTGAATTAAGTTATATATGGAAACTTTGAGCATTAAATCTAGAAATAAAATAAATAAAAATAAACAGAGCATCTTTTATTGCATAATAAACCAAAATGAGAGAACACAATGTGTTGGGACTGTTCAAAAGGAAAATGTATACTGTAAAATGCAACGTTGCAAACCTTCACACTGTTAGTATATCCAACTACCTCAGACACGTTTAAAAATCAAAGCACCAAGCACTTATTGGATCCAGTTGAATCTGGTTTCTGTCTGAATTCCCACCTTAGTGAGAACCTGCCCACATAAGAGAAGAATGAAAGATACTGCATTGTGATGCAACCAGGAAATATTGTTTAAAACAAAACTTTATGCAGACCGAAGACCATATCTTCAGCTCATCAGCTGGTTTAAATCAGTGTGTCTTTACTGAATTCAATGGCGTTGTGCCAGTTTAGGCCAGTTGAGGACCTGGCCCTGAGAGTTTAATCAAGCAAAGATGCGTTTCCCTGGCAAAATTGTGGTCTCCTGTAATACTCTTTACCTTAAATGCTTGCGACCTGAGGAGAGTCATGTTATTCGGATTAAAAAAAAAAAAAAAAAAGACTGGGAGCTCAGGCTATAAAAACTGTTATACCAGGCTGTCCCCCTGGTCAGATGTAGTTCTGACCAAAGTCTGGAAACCTGGCTTACAACTGATGGCAACCTCAGGAGAATTAGCAAATTATAGAAAGTGTGCAGCGTCATGTTAGCCATTACACTTCTTCAGGCCCATGCAGAATCCTGTCTCTGGCAGTGACACAGTCTTGATGCTTCAGTGGAAGACAAAGCCACGTATTGCTTAGTGAGTAGACCTGAGAGTTATCATGGGAAAAATTCCTTAACAACGCCACTGAGTGTCATCTTATGTCTTGTGGAAGCATGATGGGGGTTGTTTCCCCATTGACATTAGTTTTGACCTAATTTCCGGCTTTGATGTATCTGCCTGCCATTATTTATTTACATAAGCCTGAGGCTGTTATAGTACAAGTGTGAGGTGTGGCAAGCTTGGAATCCATGGCCAAAACCTGTCATAGTTCTCACTCATTGACCTCAAAACTTCCCATTGACTTCCATGTCTCCCATTGACTTGGATGAGTCCCATTGGCTTTTTATTATTCCTATAGCATCTGTTCTGTATTTCTCGGCATCGAGAGTGCAGGATTTTGTCCCAAGTTTATACTCAAATTCATTTACTATATTATATGATGTGGCACTCAGATATTATGGTGATGATGTCAGAATGTAATCAAGACAGATAATGTAAGAGAGATGCTGGTGATTGACAAGCAGAGGACTTAGAATTGATACTGTTAAGCAGAATCAAGCGTTCATTGATCCTTCCTTCTTCTTTTTTACTGAAAAACCCATGAAAAGACCAAAAGCTATTGAAGCGTTCAAAACACCTAAGAGACTTGGAGCCAGTGGTATAACCTCTTCCTATCTAATTACAGAACAACTACGAAAACAACCCCGACTATATATTAAAAGCCCCAGCAATGTCTAGAGAATCCTAAAGTGACTCCAAAGAGGTAACATTGTGGCTACGTCTCAAAGACTTAGTCCATTGTGTTGATGAATGTTAGTGCCAGTGGACAATGATTGCTCTGGGATAGCTGTTGGTGATCAGCTGAACATCATCTAGAACAAAATCAACCCTCTCATGGACAAAAAGAGGTCAAATTGTGTGTACTGCCACTGAGCCATCTGAAGGTAATGTATATGCCAGATGTGGTACTTGAAGTCAGTTAAGAGGAGAATAAGAAAGAAAACCCATACTCCTATTAAGATATCTTTAATTGATGTTATATATCTTTGATATTATTAATGATACTGGGGATGAATTTTGCTAAATGTGATAGGAAGAAGGCAATATCTTTGTCAGTCGATTTCAACTATATTTGACGTACCAAAAAACTGTTTATGGAATTAACACTTGCTTTGAAGCCTAGAGTCCTAACAGTGAAGTTGCCATTAAAATCCCACCATTCTTGAAAGACATTCAAAGTGAATTGACATCATAACTGGAATGTAAAGTGATATGCAGTAGTAAAGGAGAAGTCTTCACAAGGATTTGAATTCATTTGCTAAGTTTCCAACATTATTTCTCTACATTTAGGGTGGAAGGTTGTCAAGAGCAGTATTTGATGAGCAAGAGGAATAATAAATTTCCTATCACAAAAAAAGACTACTTCTTGGATCTTTAGAGGGTATTGAAAAGGGACTTTTATTGAATACTCATTTTCAATTCATAGTTTTACAAGAATACATAGAGAGATTCTATTCGGCATGGGGGGTGGGGAGAAGGTGGTCTAGATAACGACTCATGGTCCTTTCCAGCCCTGCTTTTCTATGATTCTGTGGTTTTATTTTTTAGAATCTACCAAGCAAGTTCTATCCGCTCTGTTTTGCCCTAAAATCGGGCAATAATGGACATTTAGTTAGGGTGGAGTTCAGTGCTAATTCTATCCCAGATGTTCACAGCAAGGTGTCAGATGCCACCTATGAAGCTAAGAGAAATGATAAAGACTAAAAAATAAGAATTAAATGAACATGTTATCTCACCAACACAGGACACAAAATGCTTGTTTTGCTATTCACATACTATTTTAGAAATGTGAAAGGCATATAGGATGTCTCATGCAATCATTTTCAAAATGGTGTACGCAGAACTGATCTAAAGTTAGCTTTCTAAGGAAATATATCTTGCTCCTTGTTATTTGTTAAAACACTGCTATATTTGTGATATAATTGAAGAGAACGTGAAGGGTTAAATTCTTGTTTCTGTTTAAATGTGTTGCAAAAGCATTTCAAGTGACTTGCATGAAAGGCATGGAGGTGGTCTTTTTTTTGTATTGAGAGTTGTTAAAACTAAAAATTCCCATATACTTTCACTTCCCCTTAGAGGTCTATTGGGGTTGGCTTATTCCTTTACTTTGATATGCAAATTGGCAGATTGCTTTCCTGCAGGGGACACTGGAAGCTGTCCAAAGAACACAGAGTAGATGTCCTGTCAGGATAGAAGCTGAGCTGCCTAGAACGGTCCTTGGACAGCAGTGAAAGCCAAGTTTGTGTTTTGGCTTAAAAATAAAATACCTTTGTTAACAGTTTTTACTTCCAATATAAATGTTTATATGTTTACTCTGCTAGTCCTCTCGGTTAGCCAACAGCTGGAACACAACAGTTTAGCTGTTCCTTTCAGGTCAGTATATTACTAAACTTATACCCTTCTTTTAAAGATACTATTTATGCTGCCCTTGACATATTCCATAAAATACCAGGTTTTTAAAATAGCATTTACCTTCGGAGACATTGAGGACACATTTTACACCATTTCAATGAAGTGTACAACTTCTGTAATAGGGAAAAAATGCTAACTTCATTTATAAAAGCTTGTGCTCTGTCCCATTCATCTTGTCTACAGCCCATTTTGTGGAAAAGAAAAAGATTAAAGCTAGGTTTTCGTTTTCATCTCCTTCCTTCTTTAAGTTCCATCTCTTACTTTTTTTTGTTTTCCTGCCTGTTCTTTTTACCGACATAATGGAGTACCTATAAAAAAAGATTAAATGGTACCATAAAGTTTTATTAATGCCTTACATCATTGATATCTCCTCTGTATTGATAGTTCCACTTCCATTATTGCTACTTAGGCATTTAATTAGTGATTCATACAGTATGTTGTAAACTACAGTATGAGTGTTAACCATCTATATAAAAGCCCATATTATGTAAAAGCCCTTCCCAATATCATAATTGGAGTATAGTTATCCATTTTAAGTGACTTGAATTAGATTATTATAGATTAATTTATAAAAAGTTACTTGTAAAGGACATTGAAGATCACAGAATATTAAGAGTGGGACTTCATTATAGTAAAATGGACTTTAAGGACAATGGGACTGTTTCTGTGTTTTATATATATCCATTTCATTTTTCTTGTAATAAGAACAATAACAGTTTTATCTGGCAATACAGTGATACTTGAAGATGGAAAGCCAGATTGTTAAACAAGAAATATGTGAAATGACAGAGTGAGGGGGACACAAGTAAGAGCATAAAATGGAACACATGGATGGATAACATTAAAATGGTGCATGGAAATCCATAACATTTGGAGGGCGAGTGCTAAATGCTGGACAGAACAATATAAATTCAGAGGAAGCCACTAACTAGAGTGGAGTTATTTCACATTTACAGCAGTGTAACCAAAAGCAGAATTTAGCCCAGATCCGGGCTTGTCGTTATCCTCATATCCTTTCTGTCTCTTCGCAGCTTCCACACTATTTAATTTGACTTGTAAGAAAACACATTCTGATGCCCAAATTCTCTGATCTGGCTGGACTGTGTTTGGCCCAGGACTCGACAGTAAGGGTATAGTTGGCTTTAGACCATGGTCAACTTCGCCCCTGGTGGAAGTTAGAGCAGCCTTAGAGGTCCTATAAATCATGCCTGGCTGTATAAGGCCTGAAGAAGCCATTCTAGCAGCTGTGGATCTGGAGAGTGCAGTGACATGCTGACTCTAGCAATACCCTCACTGCTGAGGGCCAGGAGAAGGGCCGGTATAGAATTACTGCAGCAGCTCTGAGTCACTCCGGTATTTCCCTTATGTGAAACAGTGCAAATGGCCAGCAACATACCCCAAAATCTGTCCTGTATTTTGGCATTGGATTTTAATGTTAACCAGTCCAGCTTCCTGCTGACATTGGACCCCTGCTTTTCAGAGCTATCTTTCTCACCAATTTTATCCTTTTTATAATGATGCCCAACCACTGTTTCCTTGATATGTGCAATAACATTCTGAGGCATTTGCCTGCTAAGTTGATTTCTCTGATCTTTATTTGATTGATGGAGAGACATCTCTAAGTGCTTCTGTTTCTTCCAGTCATAGGGGATCCTGAACTTCAATGGCTCAAGTGGGCTTTAATGTTTGATCAGGATTAAAAATTCTGTACCTGCCACCTGTATGCTTGCATAGTCCCTGAACTGCCATATTATGATATCATTCACAGAAGCATTTCATCTGCGAGGGAGGAGTTGCAGGAATTCTGTAGCTGAGTTATTCAAACAGTCTATCTAGCTTTACTAACAGCTGCTGGGTACACAGGGAGCATCTCTGGAAATAGCGCCATAACAGTGCAATTAATTCTGCTTGGAAATGGTGCTGGGTTGCAAAATTCCAGAGCTACAACGTACTGCTCACTCCAAGGGAAAACTCAGAAGAACATTACAAATAGACTCAGGCAAAAGCAACCTACTGATCTGCACATTAGCCATCCAACTGCTTTTTGACACATGCTATTCCCCTGCTCATTTCCGGGGCCTCTCTAATCTTTCTTCAAAATGTTTCTTCTCAGTCCCTCCAGGCCTTTTGGATTCTACCTGCAACTTCTCCCAGATTTTTTAAATTTCCTCTGAGTGCTTTCCAGTCTTTCCTCTGTGCTCTCCACTCTATCTGATCTTCATCCAAGTGTCCAGCAATGCAAGATACCTGGGCATGAAGCCGTCAGCCCTTAGGAAACTCCAGCTAGTACAAAACTAAGGCTTGGTCCACACTAACCCCCCAGTTTGAACTAAGATATGCAACTTCAGCTACTTGAATAACGTAGCTGAAGTCGAAGTATCTTAGTTCGAACTAAAAGGTACTTACCGCGGGTCCAGACGCGGCAGGCAGGCTCCCCCGTCGACTCCGCCTACTCCTCTCGCGGAGCAGGATTACCGGCATCGACGGCGAGCACTTCCGGGATCAATTTATCATGTCTAGACAAGACGCGATAAATCGATCCCAGAAGATCGATTGCTTGCCGCCGAACCAGCCGGTAAGTATGGACGTACCCTAAGCAACAACTCCTCAGCAACATGGGCTACCACGAGCACATCAGACTTGTCCTCCACTCTTTATATTGGTTTCCCATAGAAACTAAGTCAAATTATAGGTCTTGGTCCTTATCTGCAAGGCTCCCAATGACCGAGTCCAGGATATCTCAAAGATTATCTGACGCTTCTGCGTGAGAACTGTCATTGGCAACTCCACTCCTCAGGCACAATGGTACCTTCAATTACAAGATAAAACTCATCATAAAACTCAAGAGGCAGAGGTTTCTCGAGAGCTGGTCTAAGACTGTGGAATCAGCTTCGACAGGAACTAAGGACGATCACAAACCTCATCACCTTCCATCCAAAGGCAAGGAGTATTTCTTCAACCTGCCTTCTCTAATATAAACACACAGCAGCCTGTACATGATATAATAAAATAAAAAACAAACAAGTGAAAAACAACTTACCAAACCAAAACACTATGGTGCACACACAGTTCTCCCCCAGGAAGAAGATGAGAGCAAGAACAAACCACACATGACAGATATTAGTTGTAGTGCTTAATGCACAACTAGAAGGTGCTCAGATACTACAGTGATGAGACAGAATTAGAATAGAACTAGTCATTTCAGATCTCCCTAAAGTCACAGTTGGCCACTTTATTTTCCCTTGCCAACTTCCCTGTAGCTCCATCTTTCAGGAACCTGTGCGTTCCTTCCTCCTACCCCTCCCCTTGGCTAATCAAGGCTCCTCTAATGGTTCCTTGCTATTCAGATTATTTGTGATTCCTCCTGCCTCTGTTCATTAGGAGCCATATTAATTTCTTCCTTCACTGACATGTTATGGAAATTTGCAAGCCTTTCAGCGTGGGCAAATATATTGTTTTTATGAAACTGATCTCAACTCCTTACTGCTTAGACATTCTCAATACCCTATGATGCCCCATATCTTAAACATTCTTAATACCCTATTTGTGCCATATCTTTTTTCTCTTTAGACCATTTTTTGGGTGCTGCTTTATTCTTAAAATAATGCCAAGCATTCTACTCCCTGCATTGTTTGTGCAATATTTCTCTGATCATAAATTTTATAGACGGCTAATAGAATGCAAACACATTAGCAGTAACACACAGAAATCCTGATGCCACAGGGTAAATAGGAAATGCAACAACACATTTACAATTTTGACCAGTGAAGTACCAACACTACTCATTGATCTCATTAAAGGCTAATCTACATTCCGAGGAAATAAAGTTCACTGAGATTTTAGATCCTTAGAAACAAACATACAAAATCTACAGACTAAATTCATTTTAAAACAACTCAAATAGAAAAATAACCCATAAAGGAAGGCATGAAATTCAGGTTCTTCTACTCTCTATTAGACTAGAGTTAATAACTACTCTTTTATTGAATAATAACTTCCTTCCATGCCACAATTATATGTAAATTTCCTCCGCTATGTTAAAATAAAAGCATCAGCACACAGATTAATACCAATACTTTTCTTTTTATTAATGAGTTTATCTGAGGAAAAGAAGTTCAGCAAAAGAAGTGAGAAAGGGATGGTTGGGATGCAGGATCAATAGCTTATTTGAATTATCTTTATTCCTTTATCTTAAAGGGAAGAGAGAGAGAGAATACATTTGCTGAGGCCAGGTCTACACTACACACTTACTTCAGTATAACTACATTGCTATCTCTGAGCAACTTAGGGCTGGTTTACCAGGGAGATCAATGCTGCTGCAATTGATGCAGCAGGGATTGATTTAGTGGGTCTAGTGAAGACATAGCTACCACCTCTCGCAGAGGTGGAGTAATTAAGATGATGCTGATGCAGCGCTTGTAGTGTAGACTTGCCTTGAGATCCTTTCTCCTCCTCTCTTCACCTTAAATGTTAGACATACACGTTTAAATCACACCACTTCCATCTGGACACTTTTGAATCCAAACTTCATGGATGACACTTCATAGGGACCTGAGCGCTTCACCCAACTCTGCAATAGAATGCGTGCCCACAGACAAGTCAGGTAACTTCTTTGTTCCCAAGTTTCTCCATCTGTAAAATGGGAATAAATATAGTTATCCAACTTTAAGAACAATAGGCGGAAAGCACCTGTTAGGCACAAAGTACTGTGGTATTGGTAAGGATGATTGACGACAAAATAAGCATTCACACACTACTAAATTATTCAAGTACATCTACTCCAGTTTTACTTCTGGCAACACCAGAATGAATCTCACTGCCATTACGCTACAGGGAGCAGCAGCGTTGAGTAAAATGGCTAAACAACATAATTCATACATTAATGTCTCTTTTGGCTGGAATATGCATTTCTACTTGAGTCATTTTAGGCAAGAAAATAAAATCTTTACTCTTAGGAAATATCTCTGTCTGATACAATACAGAGTGGAGCTGAGCAAATAATTCCTAGGGAACAATTTGATAAATTATTATTTTTTTTGTTGTGGAATATCCACAAATACATTGGGATTTCCTTGAATGCACTCGTTCTTCAACAACTACATTTCCCAGTATTTCCCTTTATGGCTCGATTGTTGTGATTACATAAGTTACACGAAGCCAGATCCTCAGCTGCTGTAAATCAGTATAACCTCCATTGATTTTATTTGTTTGGTTTCATTATTCACTCACTCTTTCAGAGGCAATAAAAGAACAAATTCTGTAGTTACAATAGTTGTATAACTTATATTATTGTTTTATAACTATGATGTACTGTACATATGTAGGGTTGTGTCATATACCCAGTTTGTAAATAAATCTAATTCTTCTCAACGTTTTTGCAATAGCTTGGATGGTGGAACTAATATATACAAGTAGATGAGGCACATGCTGAGTGAACTGACCATCAATCATTGCAGAGAGTGCTGCCCATCATCTAAGATTTGATCCAAAGTCTACAAGTGGAGCTAGCATGGGACAGCATACATGACAAAAGGAGAAGCGCTGTTTGAGATTTTTTTTCAGTCTGTACTACTAATTCAGAGGGAAAAGGTGAGCATACATTTTACAAAGCTATTTCCTATAGCAATGCAATATCTGGCTAGTCCATCTCAGCCAAAGTCAGACCTTCTGCTGTAAAACTACTCTTAAATGTGTTAAGAGAGACATGTTCTTAAGCGTCATTCTAGTTTCCTTCTTGCATGGAAATGCCTGGCAGATTTTTGGAACAGCTCCTGCCTGACCAAGTGCCAATAATGTGGACCTGGCTGCTATTCCTAGTTCTGTTATGTGACCTTGGGCAAGTCACTTCACCTTTCTCTGACTCAGATTCCTCATGGGCATAATGGGTGTATAATGATACCTCTGTAAAGAGCTTTGATAGCTATGGATGAAAAGTGCTAGGTATCATTTATGAAAAGATAAATCTTTAGGGAAAGAGACCCTCAGGCACTGAGCACTTTTGCCTGATACAGGTTTCTGAATCTGGGGCCTGATTCACCAAAGTCTGTAAGCATGTGCTTTACAGCATATTTTAAATAATCAGTTTTGTTTCTGTCCAGTATCAGGCTCTGTCTTAAGTGCAGTCTCTTGTATTTAAATAATATTTTTATTGTGGGTTGCCTTCAAAAAGGACAAGCAATACAAAGTGAAACATATCAGTTAATCAATAACCTAGACAAACTGCAGTATATTAACGGCCCTCATCCCCAATCATTAGTAGTGAGATGCTCATTACCTGATTAACAAACAAAGAATGAATGAAGATGTTGATGTGGTTTTTGTGGAGCTGTCTTTTTCTCTGGGATTCCTGCAGTATAAGGCAGTCAAATCTCAACATAATCTTCAGTGGTGTTTCTATAAAAAGATAAAACCCTTTCTCAGTAAGATAATAGAATATAAAGGCTAATGCATGATTTTGAAGTAGCAGCTGCTGCCTACAAGATTCTTCACCTGCTCTTAATTAAATCAACATTAAGTCACAAGACCAGCCCCTTAGTAAGAGGGCTCAGGGGTGTGCTGTTTGTAGGATCAGGCCCTTAACTTTTCCCATAGCTGTTAGAATAGGATGACACATAGAAGGATGATGGTAAGCAATCAATGATTTGACAAGCTAACCTGCCTTGCTAACAATTGTATCATATCCTTATGTAACGCACTGGTGAGTGTGCCATGTCCTCATCTAGTACCACCCAGAGTACCAAAGCCTACTACTGCTACTAGCTAATGGAGGTGTTTTTTTGTTTAGTTTTTTATAAAGCACAAAGGGTAGAGGCCTGTGCTTTAGCGCTAAAGATCCAATGTGCTAGCCACATTAGCAACCCATGGTGATGGGTCTTTATACCATTATGCTTTTGCATACTTCAGACTGATGCATAACCACACCCTTCATTTAAGATAGCTGTAAGAGACAATTAAGGGGCCACACCTAAAACAAGGCCTAATAGAGTCTTCCCAGAAATTAACACCATGTTGGTGAGTATTGGGTATTGTATTGTGACCAGCTGGCTGTGGGAGAGAACACACAGAAATTGAAAACAAGCAAGAATGGAGAGAGAGGCAGAGGCACAAAGCAAGAAAACCAAGCAGTAGCCTCCGAGCACAGTATGACACTGGGGAGAGGACTTTTGAGATGATTGGCTGAAGTAGTTTGGGGCTGTAAGCTAAGCAACTGCTCCTTCTGTTCTTGGTTCCTCCTGCATTTAGAAAAGCAGGACTTTGTACACTCCTTGTGAATAAAGAAGATTGCATCAAGAGAATTCCAGGTTCCAGTAATCTAATGCTGCTGTTTATGCAAACACGTGACTTAACTTGGTTTATTTAACTTGTTTTCCTTTTATTTATCTAAAATTGTCTTTCAATAGAATCTGCCCACACAATTTTTCGTTTGAAGATTGCACTTGAGCAGCCATATTCCTAATTCCACCCACACGTGAATGGCACAGAACAAACCACCCAGATATGTTCTTATGTTTGTACCTGGTCTGAAGGAACTGTTAATGTCTAATGTCAATGTACAGGTTGCAGTTTCTGTGCACATTTATGCATGAAATCTCCACTTTTACATGTGCAAAAATTGTGATCAGAGTAAAAAACATGCTTTTATTTCACTGAAATAAAGGGAAATTAATAGGGCTGTCAAGCAATTAAAAAAAGTAATGCGATTACAAAAATTATTCGTGATTAATTGCACTGTTAAACAATAATAGAATGCCATTTATTTAAATATTTGTGATGTTTTCTACATTTTCAAATATATTGATTTCAGTTACAACACAGAATATAAAGTGTACAGCCCTCAGTTTATATTTATTTGTATTACAAATATTTGCACTGTAAAAAACAAAAGAAATAGTATATTTCAGTTCACCTAATACAAGTACTGCAGTGCAATCTCTTTATAATGAAAGTTGAACTTACAAATGTAGAATTATGTACAAAAAATAACTGCATTCAAAAATAAAACAATGTAAAACTTTAGAACCTACAAGTCCACTCAGTCCTACCTCAGCCAATCACTCAGACAAGTTTGGTTACATTTTGCAGGAGATAATGCTGCCCACGTCTTGTTTACAATGTCACCTGAAAGTGAGAACAGATGTTTGCATGACACTGTTGTAGCCAGCATCACAAGATATTTATGTGCCAGATGTGCTAAGATTCATATGTCACTTCATGCTTCAATCACCACTCCAGAATATATGTGTCCATGCGGATGATGGGTTCTGCTCGATAACGATCCAAAGCAGAGCGGACCGACATATGTTCATTTTCATCATCTGAGTCAGATGCCACCAGCAGAAGGTTGATTTTCTTTTTTGGTGGTTTGGGTTCTGTAGTTTCCGCATCAGAATGTTGCTCTTTTAAGACATCTGAAAGCATGCGCCACACCTTGTCCCTCTCAGATTTTGGAAGGCACTTCAGATTCTTAAACCTTGGGTTGAGTGCTGTAGCTATCCTTAGAAATCTCGCATTGGTACCTTCTTTGCGTTTTGTCAAATCTGCTGTGAAAATGTTCTTAAAATGAACATGTGCTGGATCATCATGCTATAACATGAAATATATGGCAGAATGCAGGTCAGGGCCAGCTCCAGGCACCAGCTAAGCAAGCTAGTGCCTGGGGCGGCAAATCAGAAGGGGCGCACTTCGGCAGTTTTGGGGGCAGCACTAGGGTGACCAGACAACAAGTGTGAAAAATCGGGACGGGGGTGGGGGGGAATAGGAACTTATATAAGAAAAAGACCCCAAAATCGGGACTGTCCCTATAAAATCGGGACATCTGGTCACCCTAGGCGGCACTCTGGCGTCTTTGGCGGCAGTTCAGCGGCAGCTTCTTGACTTCTGCTTCTTCGGCGGCACTTTGGCCGCAGCTTCTTCGCCGGCAGCTTCTTGACTTCTGCTTCTTCGGCGGCCGCTTTTTTTTTTTTGCTTCGCCGCTTGGTGTGGCAAAAAAGGTAGAGCCGGCCCTGATGCAGGTAAAACAGAACAGGAGACATACAATTCTCCCCCAAGGAATTCAGTCATTAATATAATTAACACATTATTTTTTAACAAGCAGCATCAGCATGGAAGCATGTCCTCTGGAATGGTGGCCGAAGCACAAAGGGGCATATGAATGTTTAGCATATCTGGCACGTAAAAACCTTGTAATGACGGCTACAAAAGTGCCATGCAAACCCCTGTTCTCACTTTCAGGTGACATTGTAAATAAGAAGCAGGCAGCAGTATCTCTGGAAATGTAAACAAACTTGTTTGTCTTAGCAATTGGCTGAACAAGAAATAGGACTGAGTGGACTTGTAGACTCTGAAGTTTTACATTGTTTTGGTTTTGAGTGCAGTTACGTAAAAAAAAAATCTACATTTGTAAGTTGCACTTTCACGATAAAGAGATTGCACTACAGTACTTGTATGAGGTGAATTGAAAAATACTATTTCTTTTATCATTTTTACAGTGCAAATATTTGTAATCAAAAATAATAATATAAAGCGAGCACTGTATACTTTGTATTCTGTGTTGTAATAGAAATCAATATATTTGAAAATGTAGAAAAACATCCAAAATATTTAATAATGTTCACTTGGTATTCTATTGCTTAACAGTGCGATTAATCACAGTTTATTTTTGTGAGTTAGTCCCATGAGTTAACTGTGATTAATTGACAGTCCTAGAAATTAATTTAAATGTGCATCAGTGTTATTGCTTTGCGTGCTATTGGCATGAATTTAAAGGAGGAATATTGTTTTGTATTCTTCCAAAACTGCACTCCTTTCCTTGCCTCTCACCTTACCTTCTTTTCTCTATGTCCTTATTTTCTTTCTAACAGTTTCTTTCATCACTTCTTTACTTTTCATACCTTCTTCTTGCTCTGCTCATCTTGTTTCACCATCTATTGCTATTCCCCTCATCTGATCCAATCCTATTGCTCTAACACCTCATATTTTTTCCTTGTACACCTTCCTTCTCTCTGTTTCACTTTGTTTTTCCCACTCGCTCTTTCCTCTCCCATTTCCCTAATGGCTTTTAAATTGTAGCAGGCTTAGGAGCAGTTTTCCTTCTTGGCTGGTGCTGATGGAGCATTTCAGGAACTCTGTCTTCTAGTGGGGAGTGTCCAGCCTTCTATTCTGCCATTAAGGAGGCATGGTATGGCACCATGACAGATACACAATTAAAAAATGAACTAGCCAAAGCAAGAAAATTGTCCAATGGCATGACATTTGCAGATCCTACTCTTTTTTTTTTATCTTTCCCATTTTCTAAGGTTACTTGAGGCAGAGAATTAGACTTTAATAGAAAGGATATTAAACAAAATGTTATCATGAGTCTTTATAGGTATTTA
This sequence comes from Chelydra serpentina, assembly GCA_037349315.1. Classification (NCBI taxonomy): domain Eukaryota; kingdom Metazoa; phylum Chordata; order Testudines; family Chelydridae; genus Chelydra; species Chelydra serpentina. The sequence continues at coordinate 15,980,679 of JBAIAC010000028.1, read as the reverse complement.
GTGCTGAATGGAATGCTGAAAGCAACAAGTAACTAAATTGGTAGCCCTTTTGTTTTCTTATCACGCAAATCTGTTGCTGAATGCTAACAAGCAGGTCTTTATATCCTTAGTCCACTTGTTAATAGCCTAGTATTCTTATCATGATGTTTCCTTGAACTTGAACTAGGTGTATACATTTAAAGATTGGAATATGGGAAATTACTAAATTATATAGCATCAGAGAGATGTTACAAGGAAGTTCTGATATTTCGCGGCAAAATATTGCCAATTATGGTAGCTGTCAATTTAACAATAGGCTTATTCACTATGGTGTTTGATTAATGTGAAATTATTCAGTTGGCTACCTTGTAGTTGGCCTATTTTTGTGTCCAATTAGTATGCTAATAATGGTAATTATGTTCTATACTGCATGTCTCATCACCTAGAGGGTTTTTAAAATGATAAAATAATGAGAATAAACAAGCTGATGCTGACATTCACTGGGCCATTCTAATTACTTACTGAGAGCACACTGGGGAATCAACACTCAACCAAAGAAAATGATTCTTGCTTACTTTGTTAAAACTACTCTTTTCAAAGAGCATTAATAGTTTGCCGCTGTTTTCTTTATTACACGGGACTGCACTTTTCCCCCCTTTTATTTGCTTTGTTAATGTACAGTATCAGTGCAAAAAAATATCAAATTATATTAGACTTTTTTGATAATTGTTTGCAGAAGGTGTCAGAAAAACAAATAACTGTAATTGCTGAATTATGCACCTTTGGAATGACTACCATTTATTTCTTCACTGTTGTGATAAACATACTGTCACCTCTCCCACGAAGACTGTGTGGTACCTTTTCAGTGTGGAAAGGAACAGTTTAACTATTGCCAATGTCATATGTTTGGGTGAACTTTTGTCTCCATTCAGTGTCCAAGAGTGTACCCATGGCTACTTTTCCATGTAATATCTGTTCTCCTCAGTTTAACAGCACCCAGGCCCTCTGTAAGGGAGCTAATGGCCACATTTTCCGAAATGCTGACCAGCTGCTGCTACCTTTGGCTTCTGTTAAGCATTGCAGTTGCTCAGCACTTATGCAAAGGAAGCCATATGGATGGCTCTGTCCACATGGCTGAGGTGCTTCCAGCCTCTCTCGCTCCCAACATTCTCTGTTTCACTGATGTCCCCTCAATAACACACCCTCCAAGGAACATGGGCCCTCTGACTCCAGTTCACCAATCATGATACAGTAAGGACCTATAGTCATAATGCTCAGGCATTAAACACTTCCCATTATATCATTTTACAGAGATTTCCTCTTACTTTTCCGGCAGAGGGCATAGTTGTGGACATATTTGAGTGATTTATACTATTTAGATGGATAAAACATACACTAAGAGAGGACTCTAAAGGTTTTGTCGATACAGAGACGTTACTGCAAAATAGCTAGTTTAAAGCACAATAGCTATTCTGCACTAACTCCATGGATTGACTTAAACCACACAAAAAGCAGTCAATGATTCATAAGAGTGTCCACACTGGGAGCTAGTGCTGAATAGTTATTCTATTCTGCACTAGCTCTTCCAGACTTTTTCTCCATGTGGACAAGTCTTAGGACGTACTTGAGATAATGTGCTTACCACACATTACTGAATCTGCTTTTAGCCTGGCCTTAGATGTTCTACTCAATTTGTAAAAGGTTGCTTGAACAATGCTACCATGATGCTAGAACAATTTTCTCCCTAGAAATTAAGAAAAAAATATGTTTCACAAAATGCTTCACCCTAATCTTTCATTAGGCAACATTAACAGTAACTCTAGTGGTTGTCTGTCTTAAGAAAGTTTGAGAAGTTAGTTGTGAAAGACATCTGTTAACATAACAGAATGAAAATTCAAGATTTGTCCAATTTTGGTGCAAATGAAATTTTGTTTACTGAAATGGAATGTACTGTAGGGAAGAAATATGTACAAGGGCGCTTGAATTCTTAAAAATCAGATTAAATAATTAATACAGGTTTTAGTTAACTGAAAACAAACATCAGGAAGAAAAATGTCCTCCTTGAAATTATTATGATTACAATACATAAGAAAAACCACACTGAGATTTGGATAAACAAAGTGGTCCAAGAGAGTTACCCACCCAACTCCACCTAGGCTTGGGCACGCTACCCTTTTGCCTAACTGCGGTTATCTATTTCTTAGACTTCTGCTATTTCAAATTGTTCTGTTTGGGGACTTTTCCACTTCTGCTTCCCCCTCCTTCCTTCAATACACAGACATAAGCTGAACCAAAGTTGAGCACAGCCTGGACACAAGCTTATCCAAAGTTTTAAGGCCCACACAGCTTGGCCAAAGTTTTGGGGCCCCCCAGATTTTCCTTCACAATAGTCAGTCATTCCATAGATTCCAAGGCCAGAAGGGACCATTGTGATCATTTAGTCTGACCTCCTGTATGAAACTGGCCATAGAACTTCCCCAAAATAATTCCCAGAACATACCTTTTAGAAAAACATCCAGTCTTGATTTAAAAGTTGTCAGGTGATGGAGAGTCCACCACGACTCTTGGTAAATTGCTCCAAGGGTTAATTATGTCCAATGCTAACCAGAGAAACACCTTTCAAAACCTGAGCCCTAGCTCTCTTAGGGATTGTCTACACTGCCCCACAGTTCAGAGTATGGCGGCATGAATAGCAGTGCACACCAAAGTACTGCGCTAGAACTTCCCTGATGTGGACATTGCAGGCACAAACTAAAAGGTTGCTAGTTCACATTAACGTAATCCTCTTCCAACAGGATTACATTAATGAGAGCCTGAAACCTTTTAGTTCACTCCTGCAGCATCCACACACTGGGAAATTACAGTGCAGTCCTTTGGTTCACACTGCTATTCAACCCCTCCCATAGGCCAAACTGTGGGGCAATGTTGATAGGCTCTTAGGCTCCTTTGACCAGCCTGAATAATTGAGAATAATAAGATCTGAATAAAACGTTATGAATGCATTACATAACCCACACAGACACATGCGCGCCCCCCACTGAACTACGCTACAAAGAAAAATATTTGAAACAAGATTATACTTTTGTATATATTGAGTTAGATATAACAGTAAATTTTTTAAGGATTCTCATAAGTCAGAGTAAAGGTTCCCTGTTGTAAACTCAGTTTGTCTCTATTGTGCATTAACTGCTCTTAATTTTTTTAATGGTATGTTTAATGAAATGAAGTGTTAACAATGTGTCATTTATGTGCCCTCTAGTTGATAACTTGTTGTTTCCTGTCTTTTGGAGTTTTGAGCTATGTCTTAATATGTCTTAGTTGCTGAAACAACTTTAAGTCCCAACAGCGAAGTTTTTTGTCTTGATTATAATAAATATTGAGAATCACATGTAACTTACAAATAATTATCAAACTTTTTTAAAATTAGCAGGTATATGTGCAGTTTAGTAATATAGTTACAAATGATCAAGAAAGCTGTTTGGACATACTGGAAAACTGTATACAGTGTGTCACTGTAATGTCATATTTAGGTTTTTCTTATCCTTGTGAATGAAAGCTTAGATTTATTGCTACTTTATAAAAGAGAGGATACTAATTAATTCCTGCCCTTTTAGGTGATTATAAACTGATTCAGGATAATTTTAAATGCTTGGTTTTTTTCCCACCTGCATAGAAGTGTGTGTGTGTGTGTGTGTGTACACACACACACGCACACACAGAGGAACATATTTACATTGATAAGCTGAGTGTGAATGTGAGAGTTCTTAAAGAATTTACTTGAAACTTTTGAATTGGGTCTTTCCAGAAAATTGCTGATATTTTTCTTATGTAATATTATTTTTTTCAGTATGGGAGGATAATTCAGAAAGTGTACATCCTGCAACTTGACTGTGGGTTCAGTGGTGATTTTTTTTATTCCTCTACGTCCATTAAGTGGGTTATAATGAATTTTATATCAAATTATTTAAAAGAATCATTTTGATAATTATAAATAATTGTTTTGAGTGAGACAAGATCTGAGAGTTGGCCCAACTACTAATGATCTAGAAGTTGTTTAGTGCAGATTAAGTGACATCAGGGTATGAGAGAGTCAAGGCTTCAGTGCATGAGTGTCTAAACATGGATTTAGCGGCGACAGTATCAGATACGTTCCAGAATCCAAAACTATGTTTTAAAGCAATTAGGGTTGAGTAAATGTGAAAATATATTTAAAAGTAAAAGTTGAGCTAATAATGCTGGAAATAATAATTATCAGCTCTTTACAGGTGATCTGGATCAATTCCACAGTCTCTAGTAACTTTTTTTTTTAAATAAAAGAACAGTTCCTATAAATGAGAAGCTGTACCTTGTTGCATGTGGAAGCAACTTTCTGATTAATAATAATTTCAACAATGACTACCACAAATTAAATTCCAGGGTAATTTCTCACAGAGCATGTAATTCAGTCAGCAACAGAGTGCCATATAGACTGTGATGCTTTAATTGTGAGTGTTTGTCACATTCACTCGTAATTAGGCTACAAAACGCTAACAGGTAGATTCAAATAATATATGTATTACACACTGTAAATAATTTTTCATAGTGTGATACTTTAGGGATGCTGTACTTTATTGCAGGTTACAATATATAAAGTTTCTCATACGCAGATTAGAAATTTAATTAAGTATTTAGTGGCAGATTCCGCCATCAGAGTATTCTTATAGTCCATTCACTAGAACAATAAAACAGCTTGTGACTTTACACCAGCAAAATAAGAATGTCACTGGAATAACTTTGTGCAGAAATAGTGACTTTTCAATTAACTTGAAAACATGCTTTAGTTAAGATGTGGATGCAACTTTTGCCATTGGAGAAAAATGGCCAAGCTAATTTGCTGTGATATACTTGGTAGTCAAACACGTGCTATACAGTAAAAACAAAAAAGGAAATATCTACAGGTAAAATAAATGGTAAAAAAAAAAAGGTTTTAAAACATCACTGTTATAAAAGTATGTTTTCTTTTCTATTCTAGTATCATCAACATTTCACAGCAGAGCGGCCTGTTGGCAGGGATATCTGTGACAATTTAAACAGATAATCAGATGTCTTAAATAAATGAAAAACTGAATTTACTCAAACAAAGCTCGGTATAGTAGGATAAAAAACAGACCATAAGAAAAGCACATTGCTCCCTTTTTCATTTCCATGATTTGTTACTTAAATTAATAGTAAAGGATTTTGATTTTTGAAATTATAAAATAACAAAATATGTAGAATGCATCATTTACATGTTTGAGAGTTTATAAACATAATTAAAAGGACAAAAATTATATTTTCAGCCATTATTATTTAAGACTGAAGATTTTGTTGAAAGGAGGAACTATTATTTGACCCGATCTGAAAAATGTATCTTGACATACTTTAGTCAGTGTATCATCCAAGGAAGAAAGTTACAAAGCTGGTAGTTATTGCTGGTACCTTTTGGGCTAAAGTTCCCAAAAGGCTAAGCAAATGTGAGTTTAGCATTTTTCAGTCTTTCTCCATATTCAACTCTTAGCAATTACAAACTAATAGAATTGCTAAATTAAGATTTTAATCTTGCCCCTGGCTGATGTTGTCACGTGTTGGTTTTAATACTAACTAATGTATGTGCTTTGATATTCCTCATGGCTGCATTACCATTTCCTGTTGGATGAAATTGTGTTTTGTTTTCTGTCTGGTTTTCTTAAAATATTAAGCCATTTTAGGCAGAGGAAGATTTATTCTTCTACTGCTATTTTTTAGAATGTTGCTTCACTTGACCTATTTAGATTTCACCCAGTGATCTCTATATTTTTCTTATATTTGCATTTTCACAATCAAATACACTTCAGTGTGCTTTTGCAACTAGCAACTCCCTCCCTCCTCCTCGCCCCCACCCGCTCCACACACACACAAACGTCATTCTGGAAATTTGATCCCAGCGCAAAGATTTCTGCTTATACAGTATGTAGACATTATAGCTGGCATAATATATTCCAAAAAAAAGTACTGAAACCTACAAGCTCAAGTTAGAAATTTCTAGCCAGTGAGTCAGATTTCTAATTGCATAGATGGGACAACTCAAAAAGTCAGAGAGAGGGGAGAGCAGTGCTTATATACACAGGGACAGACTGGGAACCCCTTCCTCATACTAGAGAGCAATTACCAACCCCGGAGTAGTCCCATTAGCATGAAGGAGACTACTCGAGTAACAGCTTGAGTGAGGGTTTCACAATCTGGCCCCAAAGTGAATAATCTAAGACACACAGACAAATTTCAGGCCACACCCCTCATTCTTTACTCAAGCAAAAGTCCCATTGCCCATTATCTAAAGCACTGGCTCTCAAACTTATTTGATCCCGCCCCCCCCCCTCTTTGTGTCTGTACAGTGGCGTAGCCAGGTTTAGAGCACAGGGGGAGCGGAGCTGAAAAAAGGCACTGGGAGCAAAAATGGTCGGGAGCAAAAAAAGGCGCCGGGAGCAAAAAAAAAAAGCTCCGCTCCGGCTGCAGCGTAGGAGCAAAAGGTGTCGGGAGCAAAAAAAGGCACTGCTTCTGCTCAGTGGGGGAGCGGCCGCTCCCCCTGCTCCCCCCTGGCTACGCTACTGTGTCTGTAGTCGTTTATGCTCCCCGCCTCCCACCACACAAGCACATATACCAATAAAAGAACAACAACATGGAACTCTCACTAAATATTACAAACAGCAAGGCACTGATTCAAACAGAGCCATTTAAGTATATAGCCATGTACATTTTAAGTGACATACTGCTTACTGGCATCACATTGTTACTAGTGTGATGGGTGAGCCTGTTTGTTGGAGCAGAGCAATTCCATCCTGGTTTGGATGCTTGAGACAGTTATCCAGAGATCCCCTTCTACGTGAAGATAAAATCGTTGTTTGGTTTTTATGTAAACTAGGGCAGAAAAGGCTGCTTCGCATAAGTAGGTAGATGCAAAAGGAATTAAGGTATTCATTGCAGCTTCAAATAACACCGAATACTCCACTTGCCAGCTGCCCAGCCCTGAAGGCTGCGCTGCTGCCAGCAGCAGAGGAGAAGTAAGGGTGGCAATACCACGCCAGGCCACCCTCACTTCTGCGCTGCTGCTGGCGGTGGCGGTGCCTTCAGAGCTGGGTGCCTGGCCAGCAGCTGCCGCTCTCCACTCGACCTTCAGAACAGGTTGGCAGGAGAGCAGCGGCTGCTCTCCACTCGCTAGCCACCCAGCTCTGAAGGGAGCACACAAGTAAGGGAGGCATGGAATATACAACTGTGTGAACACAGCAAAATTTGCTCTTTATACCCTGACCAACCACAAAAAACATGTGATTTCTCTGTGATTTAAGTAGACTCCTCTGATATGTCTGGAGGAATCAGGTTTGCTAGTTATTCATTGCTGTGGGTAAAATGTGCACAGTAAGGTTTTTTCTCACCCTCTCCTTCCCCCGCACATTGAATACATTATGTACTCCCCTTCTCCCCAACCCCCGGTTTGAGAACCTCTGAATGGTGGGTCACTTTACAAAGACTAGGGCAGGCTGAATTCAGCACTTTTTGTTATCCCTGAGCTTCTCTGTTCAGCCGGCACTGGGTAACATCTGAAATTAACATATTTCCTCAAATCCCCTGGGTCTGACAGAAAGGTTCTATGACAGAAGAAGAGGCAGATCTGTGTCACAACGAGGATAACATGATATTTCCTCTGGGTCGTCTGGTTGCATCCTACAGATATAAAGTGAAAATATGAAACACAACTCACTTTGAAGATAGAGATGAGCTCAACTAGTTTGGCAAACTTGAAGTACAGTGGTGAAAGTAACAGTGACTTCCCAGTGATTTAGCATGAGATTTTCAATGAATCTCCTTAGATTAGTGTGTGTTAAAAATGTACCTTCCAAATGTGGGGGAAGGAGGAAGGGCAGTTTGGATGACTACCAGTTGGCTGGGTAAGTTTCCCTTTTTAATCAAACTCTAAACAGAGGGCCAGAATGTCCTTGAATAAAATTGGCTACAATATGCTACCCAGGAAATATACTTTTTTATAGAGATAGCCTATTTGTAGTAATTGCTAGAATGACAAATATATGGTAGCAGCACATATTTAGCATGGCCACTGGCCAGGAAAACATTCAAGTGTTAGAAAGTCCCACTACTCACAATTGTATTGGTAGGGTGACCAGAGAGCAAATGTGAAAAATTGGGACAGGGGGTGGGGGGGTAATAGGAGCCTATAGAAGAAAAAGACCCCAAAATCGAGACTGCCCCTATAAAACCGGGACATCTGGTCACCCTATGTATTGGAGGTGTACTGTCAAAAGGTTTCAAATCTGTATTGATCTCATTTATGAACATTACACATTGCCAGAAATACTTTGAAAAGCTAAACACAAATAATGTGTTATTCGCACAATACATATGGACTCTATCCTGCCAGGTGCTGATCACTGAGACCCATTCCAGCAAAGGATGTGAGTAGCCTCACTGAAGTCAGTGTGACTACTCACATGCTTAAAGTTAAGCACTTTGAAATGCTTTGCTGGAGTAGGTCAAAGTGATCAGTACCTTGGAGGACTGAGTCTTATAGAGGTAAATACTGTAGGTCAGACCTTCTGCTGGTGTACATTGGCATAGCTCCATTGATTTCAAAGGACGTACACTGATTTACACCAGCCAAGCATCTGGCCCAGCATGCTCAATGCTTCTAAAACAATACCAGACTGACAGCCCTGGAGACTGTACACAGAATAGGCATAGTGTGTACATTGTTTGGACAAGAATGTAATGTATTTCATACACCATGTACATAGCAGAACATGTATTTATTCCCTCTTTATTTACAAAAGGGAGATTTTCCAAAAGGCACAAAGGGGAGTCAATGGGAGCTGGCTGCCTAACTCTCCTTAATTTCTTTGAAAATATCCTCCTCAGTTGCTAACTGTGCCAGCCCAGGGGTTCTGCACCTCTAGGCACTGCAGTAATCTGTCATTTCCCGGCAACAGTGACAAAGAAGAGCATGATGTGGAGGATGTCTAAGTAGAATGGGTGGGACTTTCAAAAGTCAGTGGGACTTGTGCACCTCAGACACGTAGGTGCTTTTCAAAAATCACACCCCATATCCATAAACTGATATGGAAACCCACATATCTTGCATAGCCCTTCAGAACTGATTGGCTTGCATAGGGGAAAGTGGTGCACAAAATGGTGTATCAATATGGTGTAACATACATATTTTCTAGTGGTCCATAAAATTGGATATTGATGAAGAGCCCTGGTATTAAGGACTTACTCTAAGGGCCGTAAGTAGTCTGGTCTAGCAGTCAAGCTGAGCTGGAGCCCATTCATCAGGGATGGCAGTCAATGAGCAGGGGTCAGAGGAATCACTAGAGCCTGGTTTAATTAGCATGCGTCAGTGTCAAAGTCAGGCCTGGTCAGAGACAGGAGATCACAGATTGTACCAGGCTGGAATCAGGAGACAGGGATCAAAGTCAGAGTCAGGCCAGAGATCAAAGGTAGTACCAGGCAAGAGTCAGGCTAGGATGGAAGGCGAGGTGATGCCTGGAGTCACAGCAGGCCCAAAGTCTGTGTTGTTGCCCAGACAATGTCCTGGGGCACCCTCCAGTGTTAAATAGGGTGGTTGGCCAATCAGAGGGCTGCAGGGCACTGTCACTCTGGCTCCCTTGGACGGTACTTCCTGCAGTGCCTATTCTCCACAGTGCTCGCTGGCTGTAGCTCTGTATGACCTTTCCAGTGGCACTGTGGGAACATCAGCCATCCCAGGCTCTGAGATGCAGCTTCTAAGCCCCACATCGTTACCCTTAGTCACAATGAGTTAATTACCTGGCACACAAACACTTACCCAAACTGGGTCTCTTCTGAAAGTGAAACATTGTTTCCACAGACTTGCACTAATATTGTTTCACTTTAACACTGGATCTTGACCTTCCTAGATTTGTACTAATATTTTGCCATCAGAACTCAGCTATATTTTGCCAATGACAATTAACAGTGTAATTAACAGTGTAATTTCCTGTAAAATTTCCATTGTAAAATCCATTGCTATGACAATGTCAAAGAGCTTAAAATATTACAAAAGTCAACTACTGCATAAGCACAATAGCCAGTTTTCAAAGCTAAAACATTGAGTTCACTCTGATAGTTTCTATAGTGCGCTAGTCCAGTCACACTGTGGACTAACTTCTTACACATTTTATTTTATTTTATATTTAAATTGTCACTTTTTGGCTGTTGCTTTTCTATAGCTCCAAAATATGGTAAGAAAATTAACTTTATAATGGAAAACTGATTAGACCAAAATGTACAATTTTTATGCCAGAAGAAAGTCTGGCAACTCTCCATACCCATTGCAAAGTGAATTTGTAATAAAGTTATAGAGAGGTTCACATGAACATTTCCCTGAAATCCCAATCCCATTATGAATTGCAGGAATTTAATTGCTAACTCCCTTTATATTTTTAAAATTTTTTCTAAGTTCTATCTCTCTTTCATATTTCTCAGTTGTTCACATGCTAACATAGGACTTCCATCATCTGACTCCAGCTAGACCTGTACCCGGCAAACCCATCATCCATCAAAACATATTCCTATGCCTTAAAAGAATCCCTCAGCAGGGGAAATCACGTGAGTGCTAAATCCAATAACCATCTTGCGGGGACCAAAGATTGTCTCCTTTCTAATATGGCAACACTTTGTTATGATAAAAGGAGAGATTTCCAGGTCCCTTCCTGAACACAGGCTCTCCACTCAGCCTCTCATGATCGGCTACAGCAGCATCAACAAAGAGGGGGCCCAGAAATAAATAAACTAGAACAACATACTCATTTGTTTTCAAGTTACAAGCTGACTTGGGAGATTTCCTAGTACATCAGTGATGCAAGGAGTGAGAGTTCTCTCTCTGGGTTACTGCTTTTAAAATGTAATAAAATCATGTAAAATATACATTGCAAAATAGCAAGACAAATGTGTATTCATGACTGATTTGTCTGCATCTCTGCGGCACCCTTCCAAAATGTGCTGCATATTATTAGTTACTCACTTCATCATTAACCATATTATTTTATGATTCATAAGATGTAACATATTCAAACTGGGATTTTCAGGGGCCCAAGGGACTTAGGTACTGAAGTCCCATTGACTTAGGTCCTTCTGAAAATTCCCATCTCAGATTTTAATTACTTTATTTTAAAAAACAAACTAGCTTCATTTTAAAAACCATGGGCCCATTTCTCTGCTGCTTTACACTCTTGGAAGTCATTTACAGCTGTGCAAAGTAAATGCAAAGTAGATGTAAAAACCACTGCCAAATGAGTGGGGTAGCATTTTATGCACATTCGACTCTCACTTTGCATAGGTGTAAATAATAACACAGGGCAGTAGAGAAGTAGAGTCATAATGTTTTACTACTTGAAAAGTAACTTAGTCCACCTTGTGACAACCGAAGTTTTGTACAAAGACTGAGGGTAGAATATAGCCCTGTAGCTAGAAAACTAGAATGAGAGAGAAAAAAAATGTTTTATTTTATTTCCTTGTTGATTTTTTTTATCTTGCTCAGCAATGTTTGCACGATTAACATCTCAGGTACGTCTGCTCTGCTCAGGAACCAAAATATTCGGTTTCCTTTATTCCGTCAGTGATAATTAATTAGGTAGTTAAAAACAACTGCCATTCCTTTGCTGGAAACAATCAGTGGTTTCTACTACGCAGTGATACTCATTCATTACCTCAGTGCCAAGAGCCCCAAACCCATTCTTGGCTGGGAATCCACTTGCCTGGGGAAGGGATGGTCCCTATAGCACACAGTCATTCCTTGCCAAAGTAATTGGGGCTTGGGAGGGAGTACTGAGACACTCAGAAGTCTGGGCCCACACATGCCACTGAAAATAGAAAATAAAATGTTGCCGCCATTAGTGAGTTGTCATTAATTGTTCTCTTGATGAATGAATATCTTTGACGGGGAATTCCCATCTTCATCCCGTAATAATTATTTCTGTCTTCCTGACAAGACAATATAAGAAATTCACACACGTGGATACAGAGCCCTCTGAATGTTGTTTATGCTTGTATGGGACTTCAAGTATGAAGACTTGGCACTGGCAAAATTAGAATTGCCACTACAATTATTTCCTTGGCAGGCTCTTTCCATGCATGTTCCTTCTAGCACATGACTAGCACTTGGAAAGGGCCATTCTAGCAAAACAAGAACAACATTCACAACACTGACACCTCTTCTGCCTCCACTAACCTTCCCCCCACACCCCCGATGCCAAAATAACTTGAATTAACTAATCAATCACATAAAAAGAAAAAATCCCTACCCCATGTAGTTTTTACCCTGAAAAGAGAGATGAGCCAGAGACTCCATGAAGTCCAGCAGGGACTTTGCTATTGTTACTGGTTTTATGTGGGATACTCTCAGACACTACCATGATAGACAGAAATAAAAGCCCTATGTCAATGGAAAATTCAAACCTCTCTTGATTTTCTTGGAAGATCTTAGTTACCAGCACAAGATCACTAACATAAATTCATCTGAATTTGTTTTTCCAATGACAGGGGCTTCTGTTAGCAAAAGAATGTTTAATAACATTCTGGTGTGTAAGTATTCTTCTACCCGAGTATAATTCATATTGAGCCTACAATAAGATTTAGCTAGGTATATTTTATTTCTCTGACTTTGTGTATTCAGTTCATTTCAACCGGTATTATTTGGAGCATTCCTTTGAATATACTTCACGAATCATGTCCATTCTGCCTGGTGAGACAAGGTTGGTGAGGTAATAGCTTTTATTGGACCAACTTCTGTTGGTGAGCGAGACAAGCTTTCGAGCCACACAGAGATTTTCTTCAGTGTTCAGGTCATGACCTAAGAACAGCTCTGTGTGGCTCAAAGGCTTGTCTCTCTCACCAACAGAAGTTGGTCCAATAGAAGATATTACCTCACCTACCTTTGTTGCTCTAATATCCTGGGACTGACACGGCTACAACTACATGGCATACATTCTGCCTGCTGTTACTTACACTAAAAAGGTGAATACAGTGTAAAGGGACACATACCACTGTAGCCAGCTCTTTCTTCGGGTAAATAGAAAACACCCACAATTAATTAATATAAGCTCCTAATGTAACGCTTCCATGACATGTTTGGGAAGGACACCCACTGTGTAACCTCTGTTGAGTAAAGGCATTTCACTAGACATTTGATCCCCATTGCAAAAAAAAAAAAAAAAAGTTTGTAGAAACTGAATGGCTCAAAAGATTAGTATCTTTTTTAGTATTAGAATATCTCACTACAATGCCACATTGCATCTTAGGTTGGTGGTGAGTCTAACCAAAAAGCAGCTACAATCTGATGGATGCTCACTAACCTATTTAAATAAGAGATCAAGGATTGAGAATGGGCATACTTCAAATGGACCTCTAGGTCAGGGCTGAGGCACACTGGGAGACAGTGGAGGAAACTGCCTGTTCTGTGAATAAGCAGGGGTCTTTAGTCTCCATGGCTGTCTGCCCTGCCCATTTCAGGAGCATGGTTTTCACCACAAACATTTTCAAACCTGTTTACCAGAAGTGCTTTACTTGTGTGGCTTTCAAAAAGCAAATCTTTAAAAATAGCTCAAGATGTACCTATATTTCTGTCAAAATGGTTGCTACTTCAACATTTATAAATATACATGTATATTTCTACTGCATCTTGTTGTGTTTTAGTTGCAATGGAATAATGCAATCCTGACTGCACTCCATTATACCAGTTCTATGCCTTTGTTATTTTATTGATTTCAATGGAATTATTCTGGACTTATACCTCTTTAATCAGTCTGACTGGAATCAGGTCCTGTATGTCCTGAAAGTGATCCTACTAGTCTAGAAAGAAAGTAGACTACAGCTTTCAAAACACAGTGAAATCCTCTTAGTCCAGAGAATACTATTGGGTCTATTCTGACCTCTGAAAGTGCTGATTATAACTCATGTGAGCTGATCTTTAGTTTTAAATTCTTAGCATTGGTTAAAAAAATAGCCATGAAGCTGAGGAAGACAGAAGAAACAGGCATACTAACAATTGCTTGCTTATCCATACTAGACAATGCATAGTATGCAGAATAGTGAGGCAATTTTGCAGCAAACCATTTTTCCCCAAAAATGCCAATTCGTTTAAACCCAAACTGTTCATGAAACAAGGTCAATTTTGTCAAATCTCCCAACTAAAAAAAAATTCCTTTTTGAACTAAAACGTTTTGGGGGTTTTGAGCGAAAATGACTTTTTGTTTTGAAATTTTAGTAAATTTGGACTAAAAATTGTTTGAAAAGAGAAAAAAAGACAAAAGTTAAATGAAGCATTTTGAAATTATCCAAACAAAATGTTTTGATTGACACAGAAAAAAATTTCTCACCCTGATTTGGGAAGGGATGAAATTTCATATCTGATTTTTTTTTATGAGATGGGAAAACTATTCCCCACCCCAATCTAAAATGGCTTTTACCTGGGGCCTGATCCTATTCCTGATACAGAGATGGAAAGATCCCTATTGACTGCAGTAGGAGTTGGACCTGGCCCTTGCTGAGTATGTCTCATCACTATTTGCCAGAATTTACCACTGCCACACACAAATCTGTTATTCTCCACTGTTTATTACTGCAATTTATTGACATCAGAAAGGCTGAATCAAGAAACCAAAGTTATAGCAAACTATAGAAGGTCAAGAGATTGATGCTTTCAAAACTATTCCCTCTGGTGTTTGGACATGTCCCTCATGTGAGGTCTCATATAAACATTTTAAATGCCTGTATGCCACAGATCATCCTGTGTTCTGTTGATGACGAATGTGCTAACTACACCACTAACACCTACTAAGAGTCTTCCTGGTGTTATAGAACCCTATACTGCTAGCATAAATATATATAAATCCACTGGTAACAATGTTATATATATAACTTGGGATAGATTATTTATGATACAGAATTGTTATTATATAAACATAATTAAATCTGTGTATGTATCTGTGGTATAGTTGCAGCTGGACAAATGGCAGATATGGCACCTGGAAAGAAATAGTCCTAGCACTATTTTTAAGAACTCTCTAAAATATTTCTAAAAAAGTTAGTCTGTAACACATGCAATATACAGAATACATGATGATGAATAATAACAGCTCATGAGTAATGCCATCTGTGACCAGAGTCCCAGGAAGGGCCACACTGAGGCTACTCAATTAGGGCAAACTGCAAAGAATGGGGCAGACAATCCCCAAAACTGGTGGCTATTCCAATACTTAGGGTACATCTACACTACTCGCTGAATCAGCGGGTAGTGATCGATCCCTGAGCATGTTCCCCGTCGACTCCTGTACTCCATCTCCACAAGAGGTGGAAGCGGAGTCGACTGGGGAGCAGCAGCAGTCAACTCACCGCCATGTGGATGGCCATGTAAGTCGACCTAAGATACGCCAACTTCAGCTACACTGTTCATGTAGCTGAAGTTGCGTATCTTAGGTCTACTCTCGCCCACAGTGTAGACAAGGCCTTAGATTTACCAAGCCAACACAAAACAGCTTCTATAATACCTTACTAGTTACACAGAAGCCAAAACACAGTTCCCTTAAAAGCAACCCAGCTTTTGGGCTCCCTCCCAGACAGTCAAGTCAAATATGAAAGTTCTACTAATCTCAAAGGATCAGACACATTACCTCCCAAATTAATGAATATTCCAGATCTTACCTAAATACACACTTACAGCCAATTCTTATTAAGTAAACTAAAAAATGTTTTAAAAGAAAAGAGAGTATTTGTTAAAATATCAGTATACATATAAACATGAGTACAGTTCTGAGATCAGATTCATAGTAGAGATGGTGGGCTCTGTTGCTGCAAAGTGTTCTTTCAAAATTAGTCCATAGGTTATAGTCCGATGTTCATAGTGAGGGAGATCCAGCTGGGAAGAAGAAGTAGACTTATTTCCTAAGCATCACCAGTAATTAGCTACAGGAATTAACATAAGGCAATTGCCTATTTTCCACCATTTGCAGGTGCTCTGCTACATACTTCAAAGAGAAATCAATACAGTGATATCACTATATTTACACTTAATTTAAATGTTAAGATCTCCATTGGATCTCTGAATTAACAGAATACAGCATAGACAGGAAATGTTTGATTGCATTGTTAACGTCTAATAATATATATGTAAACACACAAAAACACAAAAATTATCTACCAATATGGCTCTAAAGGTTGAATTTGGGTCATTTATCCTGAAGGATGCTTAACCCTTTCTGGCCATGTGTCACACCATCATTCCAATCTATCCTGATAAACTCTTTATATCACACTGTGCCATTTTTGTAAACTCCCTATGGGTATATTTTGCCAATGCCCAAAATATACCCATTCTAATATGGGATTAATAAATCCAACTGTCATATACAATTGGTCACATGAAGATAGGATGTTTAAAAGTTATATATATTTAAAGGTATATTGAATTGATAAATATGCTTATTCTTACAGTGACAAACTCCATGATCCACAAACGGGAATTACAAGGAATATATCCTCTGTGTAGATGTGTGTGTGCTTGTCTTTGTGTACGTCAAACTTCTTCAGATACTTTCCTAAAGCCAAATGGTTAAACTTGGTACAATATTTGATATGCCCACAGGAAGGGAAAGCAAAAAAGAGTTCTGATGGTTGTTGAAGGCAATAAAAGGTTCTGTTATATATGATCAAAATATCCAAGATGAATAGACAAAAATAAACATAGCTTTTTGCATTATTAAAAAAAAATCAAAATGAAAAGAAAAATAAAGAATTGGTTAAAGAAGTAAGGCATTTAATGAATTAGAAAAACTCATGAGGAATATTACTATAGGAAAAAACCCAAACAGAGAAATATGAATTGAAGAACAAAATTTGGACTTGCAATTTTATGGATACAGAAAATAGACAAAGAACATTTCTTTAATGAAAACCTAAAGGGAGTGGAAGGGTCTTTCACATCAGTTACACCAGTTTAGTCAGACTGTTACTATTTATTCTGCCTCTGAAGCTGAACAATCATGTTCTTGGCAATCATCAGTAAGGTCAGAGAAATTAAACACTTACCACTGGGCTTGGAAATTTGGGGGCCATTTTTTTAGGCTGTTCTACATGAAAAATATACCTACATAAGAGCTTGTAAATTCACTCATTAATATAGGGGATATATGAGAATATAAGACCTGCCATGCAGAGTCAGACCACTTATCCCTCTAGCCCAGTATACTGTCTCCAACATTGGCCAGTACCAGAGTTTCAAAGGGAGTGTACAGAACACGGTAGTTTTGGAGAGATCCACCCTGTCTTCCCCTTCCAGTCAGAGGCTTAGGGTCACCCCGATCATGGGGTTACATCCTGACCATCTTGGCTAATAACCACTGATGGACCTATTTGCCATGAACTTATCTAGTTCTTTTTTGAACCCAGTTATACTTTTGGCCTGCACATACTTGTTAAGGACAAAAGTCCAGAAATCTGGAGATTCTATACATGCAGTGATACATTTATTTGCATATTGATGAATATATATTACATCATTTGCATACATTGTCTTCTTTTCATTAAATGAAAGAGTTGTTTTTATTTCTCCTCCTGCTCCCACTCCCTGACCACAGCATCAGATGTTCTGCTGCATCATTAGTGCCAATCCCGTTTGTTCAAAAATCATGAAATACATTAAAACAGTAATGAGATTGGGGAAAAAATCATGAGATTGTTTTTTTATATATAGTCATTATTTTTTTTAATCAGTTTACTGATTTTTGAATGCTTAGCTGGAACGGCCCCTTTTTTCCTCTCTGAATTTCAGGAAATTCAACCAGAAATAAATAAAAAAATAATTGGGAGAATTGCTTACTTGTACTTTTGTACTTTACATACTTGCCAATAGAGTCCAACATAAAAGGAGTACATTAATGTTCTGTAAATATGAATAAATCATAATGGGCTTAATCTGAGTGCTCTCAACTCCTCCACCCAGGCCCACTCAATTAAGTCCTTAGGTCACATATCTTTCTCAAATAATTCTATATATGCCCCCTGGACATGCAGCCCACCATTAATTTAGCTCCCCGCTGTACATATAGACAGCCCCCTCCCCCAGTTAATTATCTGCACAATTCATTCTGCTGTTAAACACACACCCAGCCCTCCCCAGGCTGAGGAAGATGTGGGGGGGAGTGGGGCACAGACTCCCGGGATCCTTCTCTGTCTCCTTCCTCTTCCCCTCCCCCACAATGCTCACCTTTTCTCCTATTTAGCACAGGACTAAGTGTGTGGGGGGGACGGGACAAGAGGCTGGTGGGAGCTTCCTCTCCTGCCCCCCAAACTGGCTGCCAGCTGCTGCACCTCTGCTCAGCACAAGAAGAGTTGCTAACTCTTGGAGGGGGGGAAAGGAGCACTCCCTTTCAAAACAAGCCCAGCCCATTTCAGGGGGAGGGGAGTGGGGGTATTTATACAAAGTCCATTTTTTAAATAGTTCTAGTTTTGCTGCATACAACATTAAGTTACACATTTAAAATATTAAGATAATAAATGTGTGCATACTTATAGTTAGAGCTGTCTTTAGGGAGGCTGGCTGGCTGCAGAGCAGTTCAGATTTGGAACGTGCGCTTCACAACCAGAAGGACTCCGCTTTTTTATTTATTTATTTTTATTTTTTGAAAGTTCACATTTCACAGACCCCCAGACTGACCTTGAGACAAGAGCAGGGCCAGTTTGGGGGCCGGGCAAGCAAGCAGGCCACATCCAGTGCACAGGCCTGGAATTTGACATTCATGGCTTAGGGTAATATTTGGTAGACTCACATGTGTTTTCAGTGAAGTAGAGCCCTTTTAACAAAAAATGAAGCAGAAGGCAGTAGTGTTGGAATCCAGCATGAGTTTTGCTATAAGAACATAAGAATGGCCATACTGGGTCAAACCAAATGTCCATCCAGCCCAGTATCCTGTCTACCGACAGCGGCCAATGCCAGGTGCCCCAGAGGGAGTGAACCTAACAGGTAAGGATCAAGTGATCTCTCTCTCCTGCCATCCATCTCCACTCTCTGACAAACAGAGGCCAGGAACACCATTCCCTATCCATCCTGGCTAATAGTCATTAATGGACTTAACCTCATGAATTTAGCTAGTTCTCTTTTAAACCCTGTTATAGTCCTAGCCTTCACAACCTCCTCAGGCAAGGAGTTCCACAGGTTGACTGCGCTGTGTGAAGAACTTCCTTTTATTTCTTTTAAACCTGCTGCCCATTAATTTCATTTGGTGGCCCCTAGTTCTTGTATTATGGGAACAAGTAAATAACTTTTCCTTATTCACTTTCTCCACCCCACTCATGATTTTATATACCTTTATCATATCCCCCCTTAGTCTTCTCTTTTCCAAGCTGAAAAGTCCTAGCCTCTTTAATCTCGCTTCATATGGGACCCGTTCCAAACTTCTAATAATTTTAGTTGCCCTTCTCTGAACCTTTTCTAATGCCAGTATATCTTTTTTAAGATGAGGAGACCACATCTGTACACAGTACAGAGGTTTATGTGATGCATATTATATCAATATCCTCCTTTAACAGAGGCACTCTAGTTCACCCATCTTATTATTTAGCCTTCTAGCATTTGTGTACAAGCACTTTAAAAACTTGTCACTGTTTATTTGTCTGCCCTTTTCTGATGCGTCAGATTCTTTTTTATGTGAATGTTTCTCGTCTGATCTGGCCCAAACTTTATCCTCTTCCATCCTCTCCTCCTGACTGAAGCCTAGAGAATCTCTATCAATAGACTCTCCTCTAAGAGAAGTCTCTGTCCAATCCACATGCTCCTCTGCAGCAATCGGCTTCCCCCCATCTCTTAGTTTAAAAACTGCTTTGCTATTAACTTTTTAATGTTAAGTGCCAGCAGTCTGGATCCACTTTGGTTTAGGTGGAGCCCATCCTTCCTGTATAGGCTCCCCCTATCCCAAGTTTCCCCAGTTCCTAATAAATCTAAACCCCTCCTCTCTACACCATCGTCTCATCCACGCATTGAGACTCTGAAGCTCTGCCTGCCTACCTGGCCCTGTGCGTGGAACTGGAAGCATTTCTGAGAATGCCACTATAGAGGTCCTGGATTTCAGTCTCTTTCCTAGCAGCCTAAATTTGGCCTCCAGGACGTCTCTCCTACCCTTCCCTATGTCATTGGTACCTACATGTACCATGACCACCAGCTCCTCCCCAGCACTACTCATAAGTCTATCTAGATGCCTCGAGAGATCTGCAATCTTCGCACCAGGCAGGCAAGTCACCATACGGTCTCCCGGTCATCACGAACCCAGCTATCTATGTTTCTAATGAAAGATAACTGAACTTGTAAATTGTTTATATTGCTTTATTCTGTACAATCTTTGTGAAAAACCTAATGTTTCTCAGATATTGATAATTACTGCTTGGTTAATATTGCATAGACCCATTTGTGAATATTCATTTAAATAACAACACATGAGTAAGGGTCACAGGATCGGGTTCTGAAAGCTTCCCTAGTGGTAATATAAACCAGATACCTTATTCAGGAAATTAATTACCTTTCCTGAGTAGTGTCACAACTACCCCCACAATTCATTACTGTTATCGTGTCTTGGAAGAGGTGGATGCCTGCAGTGGGGCTATGTACTAGGAAGTAAAGTTCCTAACTGCCAATTCCTTCATCTTTTAGGAATTGTTTTCTAGTGCATTCTGCATATACAAATTATATTACTTGGGGTTTTTTTGTGTCTCTAGGCAGCATTTGGTCTATCTAATAAAGTTTTCTAGTCATCCCCCTTAAAATCACAAAATGTCTATCATTGCATTACATTTTCCTCCTCTCCTACTCCCCAGCTTTTTAAAGGAAATCCAGTTAACTTGGAATCTCCATAAGAATTGTTTAGTCTTCAAACCTATCTTAATAATAGTCTTACTCCAAGCCTTGTAAGAAAAGCTTATAATAATTGAAGGATATTAAATGATGATGAGGGTATTATACATAACATATAGCAGAGAACATTTTCTGCTACTAAACTGGAACATTTTGGTGACTATTTAATATTTTTAAAGCAATGAAATTAACTAAAACACGAATGTCCAGTACCATGTGTAAAAGGTACAAATGATTACATTGAGTCTAGTGGTGATCTCATTTTCATTGTGTAACTCCACTGATTTTAATGGAGTTATACTTGACTTGCACTGGTATAAGTGGGATCGGTGTTAGAGTCATTATATCATGCTAGTCAACAAGCCTGAGAAAATCCCTTAAGTCCCTCCAGATAATGCCATTGTTTTCCTGGAGGTTTCACATTTACAAATAAAGCTTTTATTTCAAAGCCAGCTATTCAAAAATGTAAAAGGCAGCCACAAAGCCAGGGTTTGGTGAAGCATTTTATTGGCATCAATCAGCAGACCATATAAAAGAGTCAGATCCAGTAAATCAGACCTAGAATAAGAAAAAAGTCAAAGAACAAAAATATTCTCATCAAAACTATGATTTTGATAAACCGTTTGTATTGCAAAGCATTGCCCCAGTGTGACAACAGAAATCCGGAGTTACTGCATAGAGTAGGGTCTCAGGCTTACGGGCAGGCCAAGGTTGGAGCTAGTCCTTTAACCCTGCTCCTTACTTAGGTTTAAAAGTAAGCGTGCCATAGGAGACCCCTTTCTCTGCCTGAAAGTGGTGAGAAGCATTTCTAGTTCCCAGGCTACAATGCAGCAAAAATGGTTCGCCACTTCCAAAAATTAAGATAATGCTGAAATACAATGGAGCATTAGCCACCTCTCCCAGCAACAGCAGGTAGCCCTTACAACTTACACACAGATGTATCAATATACAATTATTCCATTGATCTTAATGGGAATTGTGTGTATTCATCGCTCAAGGCAATGAGAATATACAGTAGTCCCCAAATTTTATGAACTGCACATTTATGAAGCTTATTTTAATCTGCAATGCTTTGTGCCCCCTGTTTTAAGAGGCCACTCTTCATTAAAACATGCAGGTCCTGATTCAGGAAAGCACTTAAGTAGGTACTTAAGTCTCAGCATGTGCTTAAGTTCTGCCCTGAATAGGTTTGCTTACATGAACTGGAGCCCAAGTGCGATCAGATTGTAATTTGAATATTAGAATTTCCCTGATAGACTCATAGACTTTAAGGTCAGAAGGGACCATTATGATCATCTAGTCTGACCTCCTGCACAATGCAGGCCACAGAATCTCACCCACCCACTCCTGGAATAATCCTCTCACCTATGCTTTAACTGCTTTAATAGACTCTTGAACATCTTATTTGAATTAGTTGCACCTAATACATAAATTTACATAACTGGACTGGACATTGTCATATATGGATGTTATGTTACATCTCATGTTTTACCAAGATTTCAGATGAACTCCTAGAAGTTTATTTCATAAGACAGACTCTTGGGGACCAATCCTGCAAATCAATGTGAGTAATTTATTCATGCAGGTTGTGCCATGAAAGTCTATGGCTAAGCATACCAGTAAGGGCTTGCAGGAGTGGAGCTTTATCTTAAAGCAAAATAATATGAAATAACCTACCCCAAACTGCTCAACTGAGAAGAGGAACAAAACATAACAGTGATATCACTGATGCCATAATTTAATACTGCATAGCAATAATAAAACTGATTAAAATAATCAATACAATGAATATGGGTAGGATATACATAATATGCCCAGGTAACACCAGTTTTTAACCTCAACACAAAATTGAAAAATGTAATTAACTAAACAAAAATGTAGTTACAATATTTGATCACCTCTCTTTCTAATAGCTTCCCCCCTGTAACATTCCAAGGACAGCCCATATTCTCATTCCTGAAGATAGAATAAGAAACAAAATAGATGCTCAGAAGTCATGTGATGATCATGCTATATGAACATAGATAGATGAGAGGAAAGGCAAATAAATAAATATATGGGGTGGAAAAGTCAAGAACACTCCATGGAGCATACAAGGAAAGGGTGGAGAATACAGTCTTTCAATTTGCCAGTATGCTAAATCATTTTGCTGTGTTCAGATACCGTGGGTGCTGGATGCATAATAGACGGGTACATAGATACATTCAATAGACATACAGCTTCTGTTACATTTAATATAAACATGTTCTGTTGGAGAAGCAATTCTTTATCAGTTTTTGATAAAGTGCTATTATCATGCAATTGATTCCACCGGTGCGCCATGAAATCATTTTTTGGCCAAATCCTCCTGGCCTCATCCAATATAGATATAGTCCTATTGAAATGACTGAGTAAGGTTAACAGGATTTGGTTCATTATGTCACTAAGATTTGCATTTGATGCCATGTTTTTACCTCAAAGTCTAGACCACAGTTGTCTAAAGCATTTGCTGGTAGGGTGCCCTTGAAATATCTTATTTCTTCTCAGACCATCTTACTTATTCACTCGCTTATTTACTATTTCTAACACCATCAATTTACAAGGGGGCAGGTCCTGAGATGTGCTCTTCAGAATTACTACTCCCATTGATGGCACTGTGAGTTTCAAGCATTCAGCCTTCATGGGGTGGTCGTGGCAAAAGCAGGAGTGGTGAGCCTAGAGCATCCAGCACGTTGCCTGATCATGGGCCAGCAAAATAGTTCCGAGGGATTGTGCTAACCACAGCAACTGAAGCAGCACTTTAGCTATTCTGTGCTATACCAGGGGTTGTTTTGGCCCGTGGTCAAGTGGAGGATTGGAGAAGGCATGAGTCGGGCACAATTTAGGATTAAATTAGTAGTTTTAGAATGCAATAATCAGCTATCAGAAATTTTACATCATTCAGAATGAGATTGGGCTATTGATGCTGAACTGGGTAATGAGTCATCAGAGTAACTGAAATGGGTCATACAGTCCTTCCTTTCTGGCGAAGGTGTGAAAACCCTTGGAGAAAACAGAAATTCTGCAGGCACTATGCTGAAAAAATCAAAATGTCTAATTTTTCCATTCAACCAAGTTGTGTGGGTTCAGGTCAGCTTCAGACGGCAGTACATGATGATGGAGCAAGCTGACCTTCTCTGGCACAGACATGATTTCCTCCAGCAAATTAACCTTTTTCTCACCTACGGAGAGAACAACAAAAACAAAAAAAAACAAAAAACAACCCCATAAATCAACTGGTAAACCTGTTATTTTAGAAAAGAGTGAATTCTTCCAATATATCCTTACATCATTCATACAGACATAAAAACAATTACAAGCAAATAAGATTCCTTCTTTAATTGATTATGTTCACAAGTCCTCTCTCAAGAAGAAAAGTTGCTCTGGAATCAGCCAATATTCTGATGCCTGGTAAAAGCAACAACATACCCACCCCCTGATTTTCTTTCCTCCAAGCAACCCACTTGCTCAAGCAAGTGCTCAACTCACTTGCTCAATTTAAAATACTAGATTTAGTCGACAGTTTCAGTCTTTTACTTCTGGATCCTAATCCCAGTCTAATTCACTACATATTCTTCTCCACTAGCTAACTATTAATTTCCTGACACCTGAGGAATGTTCCAACATCAAGCACCAAACCTCATAGAAAATACCTTCCAGTGACACTTGGGATCTTCTCACAAGTACTCTGACATAAAAAGCTTTGAGGCTGAACATAACCAGAACTACTTTCACTTCTTTCTTATGGGGTTTCCTGCTTCTTTGTGCAGACTTTAGCCTGTCATACCACCTACAGAATGCAGTGCTAGAATGGGTTTCAGATTAATTGCACTGTTTCCAGAGTGTATAACGTTGCAGTTCCACTCTACGCCTCCTAGCAGGAGCTGCTGCGTCTTGGTAACTGTCACATAGTATAGGGGAGAAAAGGTTGAAGTCAGACTCTTTTCTTATCATCTGAACTGATTTGAATGTAAAATAAAAGTTATATTCAAATGTACACCTAATTAAGAGCTTTTTCTTTGTAAAATGGTTCGCATTCACAGACCTCTGTGCTTCAGATGCTGTGGAAATGTGTAGCTCTTGACTTCACACTTAACTAGCCTAGTCATCAGGAAATTGGCTTGGTGAAACCCTTTTTCATGCTGACCTTTGAGCCAGGAATATGGAGAGGTGGCTTTGCATCAAGCCTCTTTCTAAGGTCTAAGATTTTCTGCTTGTAAAATTGCAAATAAAGAAAAAAATCGTCAAGTTCAATATTGCCCATGATTAAGGAGGAGAACTGCCACAGGGTGGGGCTAAACAATTAGTCATCAGACATGTCACAACTTGGTGGGATGGCTACATGATCTGCATGTTCAACAACAGCTTATAAAGGTCAACATGCAGCTGTGGAAACTCAGTATTTGTTTTTCTGAATTATGTGATTTACTTTTCCACCATGACCCAACGCTCCTTCTATCTCCATCCCATCCCCTCCCTAATGTTTTGCTGGCTGCTCTCTGATCCTCTCCTCCCTCCATGTGAACTGCCTCTTATAGGCAGGTGGGAGAGCAGGTGGGCTGTCAAAGGCATTAACACGAAGTCTCCACCGCTCTTCTGCTCCTAGTGATACAAACACAGAGCCCGATTCACCAATCCATTACACCCGTTCCCACTGCTGTAATGCCAGTGAATGCACTGATGACTCAAGCCAACTGGTGTCGATAGAAAAAAAAACCCACATGTGCCTTTGCTAATTTAATGATGACTAGATTGCACATGTGCAGTGTCAAGATCTAAGGAGAATGAGCTAAGAATGAGTTTGTCCATGATTGGCAAATGGCAACAAAGTAGCAAAAAAGGTGTCATTATTGTAGTACTTATTGAAAGACCATAAACTGGGCATATCATCTGCCATTTAGAAAGGAGCTCCAGAATTTCATTATACAGTTGGGAAAGTCAGGTTTTGGTTCTGCTGAATCAGACTATCGAGCTGTTACTCCTCCTAAATCCTCTTTACATTTCTTCTAGATAGACTAATAAAGCAATTATCTATGCACATCTCTTACTTCTTGCCTCCCACATGAGCAACTTCCAAGGTTTTAAGCTGCAGTCACTTTATCTCTTTGTTCCTCCCCCCCCCCCCCCACTTTTAGGGCTTTTTATAAAAATCTGGCTGATAAATAATATTCTGCTCAAAATAAAAGCCAAACTGCAGAAGCCAGATCTCTCTACTGGCATTTGTAAAGCTGTTATATCTCTGGGGGGGGGGGGTGCTATTCCCATACTGCAAGTCCTCACACTTCACACCCGCCTCTGCTAATGCTCCCATTGATCCTATGGCGCTTGATATTAAATGCTTCTCATTGATCCAATGGGATTTTGCTGGAGTCAGAAGTGCAGGCCTGAGTCTGTAAAGAAAGGTGTATTCAAAATGCTCAGCACTCTTTTTTCTCCCTTCACTGCCAGTGGCCTTTTCTTATTTAACTATTAATCACTGGGATGTCTAAAATTCTGCTTAGTATCTTGATTGCATTGTCTCCCCGTCTCACTTTGGGCTAGTTGCATGCATAAAGCCATGGAAGGGTAAATTCAGGGTGGTGCCACATTCCTAGTGGCCCTAATATTTGACAAAGTTCTGTCCCCCAAGGTTTTCAGTGGTGACTCAGAAATGGGGGCTTATGTTCCAAAATTGCAGTGCATGCACCTTTTGAAAATCAGCCCCCTTTGGTGTGTCTCACCAAACACTGAGGCACCTAAAATCACTAGTCACCTTTGACAAT
This sequence comes from Chelydra serpentina, assembly GCA_037349315.1. NCBI lineage: Eukaryota > Metazoa > Chordata > Testudines > Chelydridae > Chelydra > Chelydra serpentina. The sequence continues at coordinate 15,954,000 of JBAIAC010000028.1, read as the reverse complement.
CTTGGTCATGAAGTTTATTTTATAAAATGTACATGACTGCGCTGGAACAGGTGCCAACACAAACACCCCTCAGGGGCCGTTTGATTGTAAGCTCCTTGGGACCAGGACCATCCTTTTGTTCTATACAGCGCCTAACACAACAGGGGCCTGGTCCAGGGCTGAGTCTCCTTAGCACCACTTCAGTACAAATAATGAACAAAATAATAATAATAGAGTTGTTCTACCACAGTCCACAACCTTATGGAGACGCTTGCAGTCCCTTTGGGGCAACTAGGACCTTTAGGAAATATACATGCTTAAATTTGGAAATTTTTAATACCAGTCAAATTAATAATGCAGATACAACCATATTTATTTCCTTCAATTTATAATGACTAATTTTGATTTACTGGAAATGAAAATAACTTTACCCACTATGATCTGCACAGTCTTTTCATAAAACTTACCCTCAGAGCTTGTTTTCATTTACTATTTAATCTTTTTTTCCAATTATAGCGTTCGTGCTATTGTTTAGAGGAACTTATACACAGGGATATATAGAGTGCCTCTCCAATTTTCTCTCAGCCTGTGCTTTGAATTGCCTGTTCTTATCTTCTAATTAAAATGACACATGGTGGTCTGGATTGGAAATCCTATTGAATTAAACGACACAAGGTGGTCTGGATTGAAATCGTACAAGAGTGCAGCCAAAACTGGAAATATTTTAACAGTGTCAAGTTACTGATTTCAGATCGCAGCGTACTTTGGCTAAGCTGGCTGTTGAACTAATGACCAGAAGATACACAGTGAATAGCCACCAGTGAGAGTGCTAATTCCTCCAGTGGAGAAAGTGTAAGTATATCATGTCACACTTTTAGCCTGTCATTTGGTAAAGATCCTATATATTTTTAAAAATATAAACCCTTTCCACTGAACAATTATGAAAGAAGTGAAAGGGAAAGTATGTTTTGTGCTAAAAAGCTTTAATGCACAATATTATAGAATCATAGGACTGGAAGGGACCTCGGAAGGTCATCTAGTCCAGTCCCCTGCACTCATGGCAGGACTAAGTATTATCTAGACCATTCCTGACAGGTGTTTATCTAACCTGCTCTTAAAAATCTCCCATGATGGAGATTCCACAACCTCCCTAGGCAATTTATTCCAGTGCTTAACCACCCTGACAGTTAGGAAGTTTTTCCTAATGTCCAACCTAAACCTCCCTTGCTGCAATTTAAGACCATTGCTTCTTGTCCTATCCTCAGAGGTTAAGAAGAACAATTTTTCTTCTCCTCCTTGTAACAACCTTTTATGTACTTGAAAAGTGTTATATCCCCTCTCAGTCTTCTCTTTTCCAGACTAAACAAACGCAATTTTTTCAATCTTCCCTCATAGGTCATGTTTTCTAGACCTTTAATCATTTTTGTTGCTCGTCTCTGGACCTTCTCCAGTCCAATTTGTCCATATCTTTCCTGAAATGTGGCACCCAGAACTGGACACAATATGCCAGTTGAGGCCTCATCAGCGCAGAATAGAGAGGAAGAATTTCTTCTTGTGTCTTGCTTACAATACCCATGCTAATCCATCCCAGAATGATGTTTGCTTTTTTTTGCAGCAGTGTTACATTGTTGACTCATATTTAGCTTGTGGTCCGCTATGACCCCCAGATCCTTTTCCACAGTACTCCTTCCTAGACAGTCATTTCCCATTTTGTATGTGTGCAACTGATTGTTCCTTCCTAAGTGGAGTACTTTGCATTTGTCCTTATTGAATCATAAATAAATTATAGATCATAAATAAGAGTTTATCAAGTAAATAAAAGACACCATTCTGTTTGTGCCCTTCTTGTGAGACACCGGAGGAAACAAGTTATTCCATTCAAACTACCACATTAACTTTTGCAATTAGATAGTTTTTTTTAAATGAAAAATGTCTTTGCAACGGAAGCAAAAACTGAACAATGTTCATTTTAGTTGATTCCCCTCTCCCCCACCATTTTCTGATTAAACAAAAACCAAAAACTTTTCAGGCTTTTGTTTGGTTGGTTTTGTTTTTTTTGTCTCTCAGGGTATGCCTACACTTCAGCATAAGCCATACTTGAGCCCGGGCTCCAACCTAACCCCCTTTGCATCTATACTGCAATTGCACTAACCCATGGCTCAGACCCAGGGTTCCAGGACCCTATAGGGCTGGGGTCTGATGTCGAGTTAAGCCATGACACAAGGTCTGAGCTCTATTGCTTTGCAGTGTAGATGCAGCCGCTTGACTTGGGTTCCGGGAGTCAGTAAGAAGTATCCCACAACTTCCTTAGTGCTCACCATCCCAACATTCTGCAATCCAGTCTACTGAAAAAGGAAACCATCCCACCTTTGCGAACAGCAGCAGCTCAGGTCAGTTTTACCCCATTATCTTCTGATCACTAATCTGCAAGCGCACTATCAAAGAGCCTCCTGGGTTTGCAATGGAGAGCGAACCGATCAAGCTTTTTGCAAAACAAGCTGCTTCCTGTGCTTCCACAGGAGCACAGCCAGATTTTGGTGAATCTCTGGTGCAAGGCCAGTAAAACTGTTGACTTCAGCAAAAGCACCAGGAATGACCTTGCATACCAGCAGATAGCTAAAAAGCTGACAGCTCTGCAGATTTCCTGACAGGTGATCAAAATGCAGGGAGAGTATTAAGAGGCTGAAAAGTGAGTACCAGAAGACCAGGGACAAGAACTGCAGCTTGGGCAACTTGCCAATGACATACCCATTTTATGATGACTTTGACCAGGTCCTGGGCACTGTGCCCAGCACAGAACCAACTGTGCTTCATGATGACCTAATGAGCTGGGCTGGTGCCCTACTAGCCCCTAAATCCAGCATGGGGACTAATGGGAGCCAGCAGCAGGCCCCCAGTCATGAGCATGGAGTGACTCTCTTAATGAAACCAGTGCCAGAGCAGGCTGTGGATCAGGATCAACAGCAAATTCTTCACACACACACACACACACCCTCTACCTCTGAGGAACAACCTCCTGCCAAGCCTGCAGAGAACCTGGTGGAGACAGAAGCTGCCCCAGAGTCCAGTAAGTGTATTATTACACTAATGGGAGGGATTTCTGCTGTAAGAAGCAATACAAAAATGGTAAGCCTCAGCTACCAACGTTTGGTCACTAATGGATTGTACAACAGTACCTAGGTGTCCCCCTGTCCACCAAGTGGAGTTCAAAACGGGAGCTTGGAACTTCAAACATTCATAAACAGCTGTTCAGGTTATTTTCACTGTTCAGTCACAGAGGTTTGCTACAGTCATTCTTGTTTTCCTGTCAGTAATTAGAAATTTGCCACTCTGTAATCACTCCTGCTGGGTCTATGCCATCACCTGTAAACAGTGAACTGAGTTTGTGTGGTTGGGAAAGTCTTCTCATTCCAAATCCAGTCCATGTCAGTTAGAGGTAATTCATGCTGGGGTGGATTCCCATCAATAGCCCTGCCACAGTTAGGAAACTGCATTCTCTCAAAGCCAGCAATTACCTCAGGAATATCTTTAATACCCGCCATGTTGGGGTAAACCACATGCCTCATTGCCTCAGAAACCTTCACCACCGCTTTACCCACAGTCGGCTTTCTCTGTGGAAAAATGAAAGGGCGGGGGAGGGGAAAATAAGGAGAGAAAGGGGGGTAAAAAAAAATCCAAAACCTGGAATCCAAAATATTTTTGAGTTTCTATTTTGGAAAAAAAATCTTCAATTTTTTTTCTAACAATAAAACATTTTCTTTTTGTTTGAAAATGTTCAGTGAAAATATATAGCATTTTTAGTAGTTCTCTTTTCAATATATGTGCTCAGAGATTACAAACAATACATTAATGTAATTGTTCCATAGAGAGGAAAAATAATGTTGAATGAAAATAAAACTCAGGAAGCCAGGGCAAAACCATGAAATTAATAAGCAGGTCACTCAAGGAAGTTTTTCTGTCTCTCTCTCTGTAAAATAATGTAAGAACCATAAGGTGGAAAAAAAAGAACAAGACCAATATACATATAGAAAGTCTCAAAATTGTACATATAGTTGAAATATCCTGATAATGGATAATGAATAGTGTGGGAGGAAGCAAATTTGAAGGTGATAGACTGGAGGATTCAGACAAGAGAAAATCATCTTATACATGTAAAGGAAAGCTTGCAGATCTCTAAGCACCTGTTTCATGGGCTGCATACTGGGTAATAAACAGGTGAGGACTCCATGATTCTAAAGCTAAAATGGTTCTATATTAAGAGAAGTGTTTTCAGAGATGCCACAACAGCAGCTAGCATTCCTGCCATATACACACAGACTAACTTCCGGGTACCTCTTCCAAATTATTCTTTCCTGCAATCTATCCAACATGCAAGGAGGAATGAAGTGTTTCTGCACAGGGTCTCTGATGCTTTAGACCCACAGACAGCTTTATCTCTTCTTTGAACAATTAAGGCTGTAACAAAATTAATAAAGGAGGAAAATAGCACAAATGAAGAGACAGTAAAGAAATCAAAAGGGCTTGAGGAGAAAAATTCACAAACTACTACTAGTAAAATATCTTACCTTCCTAAACATAGGCCCCATCCCAGCAAAGCACTTAATGACATGATTCATAGAGTATTCATGTGTTTGAAGTTAAGCACATACTTAAGTGCTTTGCTCGGCCAGGGTCATAATGAGAGACCAAAACTGGGAAGAAAAATAACGAGCAACAAATTTGTGGCCTTGGCATATGACTTACATAGGGAGTAATTCTAGATTTAGATTTGTGTTACAATTGTGCTATAACTAGTGATGCAGAAGTGGGGGGAGAACCATCTAAACAACCAGGACTGTAATCTAGTTAAGGATTTCATTGGGATTAATGTTCAACTAAGAAACTGAGAAAACAAGAAGATTGGATTTCAGCAGAGCAAAATTTGGAAGAATGCAGGAAGTACAGGGTGAAATTGAACAGGATGAAGCAGTGGAGGGAAAGGACACAAAGGGGAAATAGAAAGTGTTCAAAGATAAATTAATGTATGCCCAAGGGTTATGCATGCCATCTAGCAATATGAACGCCATCTAGCAATAATTGCACAAGGAATTTTTTTAAAGGGGACCAGTGTGAAGGAACAGAGAAATGTAAAAGTAATCAAGGGTGAGAAAGAGGCAGACATGGGTTATAAAACATCAAATGCAGAGCAGGATAGGAATGATTGCATAATGAAGTTAAGAGAGCATAAAAAAGTGATAAGAAAAGCAAAGGCAGAGAATGAAAGGAAACTTTTAGAAGAGGATAAAATGAAATTAACAGATTTTTCAGGTGCTGTACATAAACAAGAGGCCAGCAAAGCAGCTCATAGGACTTCTTAGAGGAAGGGAAGAGTGATTTATTATCTGGAGAATTATAAACTGCTGAGAGACTGAATTATTTATTTATTGGTGTTCAAAAAGATGGGGAGACAGATAACAGAATCACACCTCCTCAGGGAGAAAGAAGACATAGAGGAGGTATCATGACAAGGCCTAACAATGTGATGTACTTATTATTATTTATAATTGAACCAAGAATAAGGCACCATTGTACAAGGTACTGTACAAACATGTATGACAAGACAATCCCTTCCTTAGGAATTTACAATCTAAGGCCTCCATCCTGCAAACTGCTTGGTATAAGTGGACATCCTGTGACCAAACAGAACCCCATTGCTGCTGTTGGGACTCCATGCAGGCATAGGCATAGGAATCTACCTACATGAATTAGATTGCTGCATCAGGGTCTAAGGTAAGTCAGAAGTTCAGATGAACCACGGCAAGAAGAACTTCAGAAAGTTTTAGGATAAAATGGGATCAATACCAAAATTCCTTTAAAAAATGGCAAAAGTGATGCTGTAGTGGAATCTTTGGCAAAAGGGAAAGTACCTATGTTGTTAACTCTTGTAATTTAAGTGCAAATTTGATATTTCTCTTAAATTCCCAGGTACTGGAATCATGTGAGTACATGAAAATCTCAGCTTTCATTTAAAAATTAAGTTGTTAGTCTCCATAATTGCAGAGAAAAGTTTGAAAACACAAACCCTAAAAGATAAAAAACTAAAAGTCAACTGAAAATAACCAAAGATTAAGTTCTAAAAATAATAATGATTTCTTGACGCATGACTAGCTGGCAATATTGATGATCTGGACAGAGTCCAATAAAAGCTATGTTAAAAACAAACACTAAAGATAACCCAAGAAGCTCCAAATCATAAACTTGATTTTAATGCTAATGAAAAATCCCACCTGGGAAAAGTGGAATTTGCATTTTGTTCTGCGGTCACTAAAGTTTGTGGTCAACCTGGTCTCATCTGTAAATGAATTCTAAATTCATGGCTCAATTTCCTACATCTCCTGCTCACATGACTTTCACACTTGAGGCAGATGTAGTATTGTTCCAGTGGACTGTAATTGTGATAGGAGGTCATGACAGAGATCATATTATGTGTGCTTTCAATTTTCTTTCTTCCAGCCACAACCTCTCCTCTCATCCTGAAAGAATGTTTTCAAAGAAGTCCGGCATCCTACTTCCACTCAAACACATCATCTTGCAGAGCTTTGAATAAACCTCCTCCCCACAGCTGAGTTAGCTTTGGCTTGCATCATTTCTTTTTGATGAAAGTGAAAGTTTACTCAGAAGTAGAGATGGACCTGAACTGATATCCTGGATCTGAAAAAACCCACAAACTTTGAGGAAGGGTCTGGAATCCAAACGAGGCTCCAAACTTCACTGCTGGTGTCTCTCCTTCTCTCTCTCTCTGAGTCAAACTTTCTGACTGGGGCCCTTTTCTTCTAAGAAGGGGCTAGAACTGAAAACATAGAAAATGAAACTGAACATTTTTGCACAGCACTAGCCAAGAGTATTCAAGCAAATTTTTCTGTATCATTACTTGAAATTTGTTTTGGTGAAGGGCCTAACAATGTCATGGCACAATCCTTCAAACATAGACCAAGACAACAGATCTAACTAGTCATGTATTTCTTGGTTGTTTTTACTTGCTGCATTGCCCATGCTCCAGCATCTCCATGGAGCTGTGCATTCAAATCATTGATGATTACATGATGTTAGGTTACCATTTAGTTCAGCTAGTGTTTAAGGAAGATGAATATAACAATGTTGCCGATTCCAATAACTTCCTTTCTTACACCTCAGTATGAAACCTCTTAGGGTAACAAAAAGTCATTTCAAATACAAAGGAGGACTTCTCTCTTTTCATCTGTGAAACATTGCTTGGTGTTTTCTCATTTTCTCCCATTTGTTTTTCGCACTGAATTTTGAATGCTAGATAGCTAGCAAATATGCCAGATTTATTTGAGCAAGGAAGTGTTGGAAGAGAAGAGGGAGAGAAACAAACTCAACTTGCCGTAAGAAAGTGCAACTCTTGCTGTAGTCAATGGGACTTGTGCCCGCTCCTGCCAACCTGAGTTTGGCTGAGAGAGAGAGAGAGACAGAGACAGAGAGAGAGAGAGAGAGAGAGAGAAGTCAACATTACAGTTTACGTGATCCCTTCTCACTAGGAGCGGATGAACCCATTTCACCTTACTTTGAGCCATCTCCATTACTGTAGTTTGACTCAAGCATTATTGGGTTTATGTTCCATCAGAGTCCGTGAGAAAAGGAACAGATCAAAAGGAGAGGAACAACCAAATGGGAAAAAACATATATACATGGTACATTAGATACAAGGCACTCACTTGTGCCATTTGGCTTTTATGGCGGGGACTGATGTTCTGCTAGCCTTAATACATAAGCACGCTTTTCCTTTCAGCTAGGGAAAAAAAGGGGGGAGGGTGTAATTCAATCACATTTGAAATAACATGGAAGATAAGTTACAGGAAAAAGTTTCACAAAATTCGACTTGTGTTTAAACCCAAAATATAATTTTAATGATCCACAAAACCTCAAATTCTTCAAAGATCACCTATCCTTCCTTTCACTGTTCTCTTTGTATATTCACTTATGCTACAGAAAGTACTCCCTATTCCTTATGAGAGAGAATACACTTGGAGCACCATCAGGCAATTATTCTCAAGTACACTTCTCTGGCAGTGCAAGGCTGAGATTAGCACAGTTACTAAAAATTATGTTGGTAGCACTGTATCAAGACAATGTAGATATGTCAGTACCAGCAGATCTGGAAATTGGGGATAAGCAATAGATGGTTATACTAAACCTCCCTTTCTCACTGCTGCCAAATGAAATGAGAGGAAATATTAAACATACTATAATTCTCCTCCAACCACCAGCATTGCTACTGCTCTATTGATATACATCCAGCATAGTAAATTGAATTCATTTGCATTTGTGTTGACTAATTATCTAAACTCAGTTGTATGTTAGAATTAATGGTAATGTAATACAAATGGGCCAAATTCTGCCTCCGCTTCTACCTGCCTCAGTTTTGTATCTCAATAACTAAAGAAACGCAGAAAAAAGATACAGATATTACCATGAAATCCACACGTACAACATCAAATGATTTTTCTTTTAAATTGGGGATAAATATAATTATTTATTAATTAAATAATTAATAAAAATTTATTTTATATGCACTTTTATGCTTAACAAATACACATGACCTGTCTTTTAAGTTTTGTATTTCCTTTCTGCAGCCACTAGAGGGAGAAATCTGTTACTGGAATCTCATGGCTTCTAGTCTATTTTTGGAACAGCATCAGAAATATTACTGTTACATGAAAAATCTTGTCTCCTGTGTAGTAAGCATGAATAACACAACAAAGAGCATCTAAAAACAAAGTGAAATACACTTTTTTTTTTTACAAATAAACTCCAAATAAAATCCTCAAACCTTGCAAATTTAAACACTATGTTAATTGTTCTTGCTTTGCCTATATTACAAATCTTTCTATTGTGTTTATTCCCATTGCATCCAGGGGATGGGAGTCCAAATAGGAAGAAACCAGTGTACTGGTTTTCCATCAATATACAAACAAAAGTTGGATTCTAGTAGCTTAAACTAATAATGATGGAAACACTATAAAATTCTCTATTAGCACTAAGGTGCATTGGAAATCCACTTTCGACTGAAAACAAACATAAGCAGTGACATTTTTGTTTAAATAAGTTGAACATTTTAAAATCCTGAATGTACAACCCTCCTTTCTATTCCATCAACCGCAAGAAAGAGACTTTTATTGGTGAAGGCATTTGCTTGTATTGCTGTACCTTAAATACTTCAAAGAGAATAATTATCACGAGTTTCTCATGCTGACAAGGCCATAAAAAAGTATGAAAAAGTTATTGAGACAACATTTTCAAATTTGGTTGCCCCAAAATTAGGCACTTAAATCCACACTTCAGTGTCTAAAGAAGAAGAGGCCTGAGACTCAGGGGTGCTGGGTCACCATGGCTCCTCCTGAAGTGCTCCTTCCAATTAACTGGATTGCTGACCGCTAGAGATGAAAAATTAAGCCTGGCTTCATAAACTAGATACTAATAAAAGGCCTCCTTATGGACCATTTTTCCTTGCAAGGAAGGAGAATTTATGAGATCAAGGCATGGCCTATGTTCCTTCACTTGGATGTACATAGTTCCTCTTGCTGGGCCTTAGTTCCTTAGAATCATAGAATATTAGGGTTGGAAGAGACCTCAGGAGGTCATCTAGTCCAATCTCCTGCTCAAAGCAGCACCATCACCAGCTAAATCATCCCAGCCAGGGCTTTGTCAAGCCGGGCCTTAAAAACCTCTAAGGATGGAGATTCCACCACCTCCCTAGGTAACCCATTCCAGTGCTTCACCACCCTCCTAGTGAAATAGTGTTTCCTAATATCCAACCTAGACCTCCCCCACTGCAACTTGAGACCATTGCTCCTTGTTCTGTCATCTGCCACCACTGAGAAAAGCCTAGCTCCATCCTCTTTGAAACCCCCTTCAGGTAGCTGAACGCTACTATCAAATCCTCCCTCACTCTTCTCTTCTGCAGACTAAATAATCCCAGTTCCCTCAGCCTCTCCTTGTAAGTCATGTGCCCCAGCCCCCTAATCATTTTTGTTGCCCTCTGCTGGACTTTTTCCAATTTGTCCACATCCCTTCTGTAGTGGGGGGACCAAAACTGGACAGAATACTCCAGGTGTAGTCTCACCAGTGCCAAATAGAAGGGGATTATTAATTACGTCCCTCAATCTGCCGGCAATGTTCCTACTAATACAGCCCAATATGCCATTGGCCTTCTTGGCAACAAGGGCACACTGCTGACTCATATCCAGCTTCTCGTCCACTGTAATCCCCAGGTCCTTTTCTGCAGAACTGCTGCTTAGCCAGTTGGTTCCCAGCCTGTAGCAGTGCACGGGATTCTTCCATCCTAAGTGCAGGACTCTGCACTTGTCCTTGTTGAACCTCATCAGATTTCTTTTGGCCCAATCCTCCAATTTGTCTAGGTTACTCTGGAACTTATCCCTATCCTCCAGCGTATCTACTTCTCCCCCCCAGCTTAGTGTCATCTGCAAACTTGCTGAGAGTGCAATTCATGCCATCATCCAGATCATTAATAAAGATGTTGAACAAAAATGGCCCCAGGACTGACCCCTGGGGCACTCTGTAGTTCCCTGGGTTCTCTTTCTTCCCTTTTTAAAATATGGGCACTATATTAGCCTTTTTCCAATCATCCGGGACCTCCCGCAGTCGCCATGAATTTTCAAAGATAATGGCTAATGGCTCTGCAATCACATTAGTCAACTCCCTCAGCACTCTTGGATGCATTAGATCTGGACCCATGGACTTGTGCGTGTCCAACTTTTCTAAATGTCCAGCTTTTCTTAACCTGTTCTTTCACCTCCTCCCCATACTGTGTTGCCCAGTGCAGCAGTCTGGGAGCTGACCTTGTCTGTGAAGACGGAGGCAAAAAAAGCATTGAGTACTTCACCTTTTTCCACATCATTGGTTGTCACTAGGTTGTCTCCCCCATTCAGTAAGGGCCCACACTTTCCCTGAACTTCTTCTTGTTGCTAACATACCTGTAGAAACCCTTCTTGTTACCCTTCACATCGCTTACTAGCTGCAACTCCAGTCGTGCCTTGGCCTACCTGATTACACCCCTGCATGTTCTAGCAATATTTTTATACTCCTCCTTAGTCATCTGGCCAGATTTCCACTTTTTGTAAGCTTCCTTTTTGAGTTTAAGCTCACTGAAGATTTCACTGTTAAGCCAAGCAGGTCACCTGCCATATTTGCGATTCTTTCTGCACATTGGGATGGTTTGTTCCTGCACCCTCAATAAGGCTTCTTTAAAATACAGTCAGGTCTCCTGGACTCTTTTCCCCCTCATATTAGCCTCCCAGGGGATCCTGCCCATCAGTTCCCTAAGGGAGTGTAAATCTGCTTTTTTGAAGTCCAGGGTCTGTATTTTGCTACTCTCCTTTCTTCCTTTTGTCAGGATCCTGAACTCCTCGTTCAATGAGGAGCAATCCCAGAGACTCTTTTACTTGTTATAAGCCTTTATGTGTTTTTATCATGTACTGTATGTTCCAACATAATGTCACCTGATCCTATTTGCCTAGATAAATGTGCCCCACTCTTACGTCTGCCTGTGCCATCACAGGAGTGACAAGGAGCTCTTCTTTATAAAACACAGGACAGTACAAGTAGAAGACTGTAGTCTTGTCCCTGTAGTGCCTACATAGCCAAAGAGTCCTTACTTATTGAGCTGAAGGATTAGGGTAAAACCAGAGATGGGCAAATAGAGATGAACCTGCAGAACCACATTTTCAGGGGCTGACAATGGGCCAGCATTCCCAGTGGCTCCTGCTCTGCATGGCAACAGATTCCCATGTTGCAGATCTCAAGGGAATGCAGGAGAACTGTGTTAGGGTCCGTCCCCTCTCCCCCGCCCACACACACACAGAACTAAAAGCAAATAGAACAGCAGGGACAGGAGAGCCTTCTCACACCTGCTGCAGTGCCTTACACTAAGTGGATGGATCTGGACCTACGCTACTTTGACACCGTTATTATAAAGCAACTCGGTAGCTAAAATTGTTGCTGAAAGGTCCTACATTTATAACCCAAAGCTCCCACTGTATTTTTATTGTTATTATTATTATTATTATGAGGAAGATGCTTTTATTGGTTCAGGGGCCTAAAAAAAATGCAATTTTCAATCTGTGCCAGCCAAATGATTTTTTCCAGAGGTTGTGTGCTGGAAAACTTTAGAAGGCGTTCCAGCCATTTGTTTATTAAAAGCTATTCCAGAGTAATTTTTCATTCTAAATGGATTTCCACCAGGCCTTAAGAAGTTATGGTGTATGCAGTAAGTATGCCATTCACAAACATTTCCGTTAATTACAAAGTTTCTCTGTGCCAGAATCTGTTCTACACTGATTCCACAATATGCACTCCCCATAAACCTGAATTACAGGTTAGGCTTCATTTTAAGTATGAAATATTAAATGAGATCCTAATGGTTAAATCAGTCCATTGTCATTCCACTAGTGTAACTCAGGTTGGCAGACCCCAGCCTCAGTGATGTCACCGTCAGCATTTATACTTGGCTACGGTAGTGAACAGAGCCCAATTTGTATGAATTAGCTTTGATCGATTAAAGGTATTAACATTTTTTTTATCCTGGATCAGTTTGAATTATCAGCTGCTTTTTAGTGTTTTAAAAATGCATCTCAATGACTTAAGCGGACAGGTTAAAATTGTTAATAGATTGCAGTGAAAAAGACAGAAGAGTAGTTAGCATGTTTGAAGCCAAGTGGAATTGTGGAGGATCGGAACCTCCGATCATCAGATGCTCCAATCCACATTTTGACACCTTTGCTCAGGCTGAATAGTACCTTACACCTCCAATAGTCCCACTCTCTTTGCAGGTCAGAAAGGATATCAGAACTTGGCCCTAAAATAACAAGGTCAGATGTAGGGCTGGGTTACATTGCCCTTGCACACTGACCACCACTTGACTTTGTAGGGACTCCCACTGAAATCATTGGGGCTACTCAATGAGGCAAGGGCTACACGACTGGAGTTTGAATGGCAGAACCTACCTCACAGTAAGGAAACCATGTCCTTGTCTTGTAGGGATAGTTTATTCCTGGTTCTTTAAACACAGCTATAAGGAGGGGCAGCTACTCTGCCTACAGGGAGCACTGGGAGGCATTGTGGCCCCACAAAGGCACAGCCCCTCTGTTTCAGTTAGGGAGGGAGTATTCTGAGGTGCCCCTTTTCATGGTGCAGCACGCTCCATTCCACAGCAAGTGGGGAGGGTGGAGTCAGGGTTTTGCCAAACCCCCCCGCCCCCCCCGCGCCTGATGCACGTGTTTCTTGACATTTGGCATTCAGCCCCTCTGCTGCCCTTGGCATGCAGCTCTGCTTATATTTTCTTACCTCCTGACTTGAGGGAAGTGTCTTCCCCCAGTGGTGCTGATTGCACATGCACAACTGCAGGCAGTTCCTGTCAACAGTTCTGCCATGGCTGGGTGCAGACAGCAGCCAACCTTCAGCAGAACTCCCTGCAGAAATCCAGGGGGAGGTGGCTGCTTTTAATGATGAGAGAGGCCTGCGACCAGCTTAAGGTCAGGACCTGGGTGTCTGATAACCCCAGGTTGCTAATGAGCAGTTTCTGATACTCCCTGCTTCAGCAGTTACGCCCTGTCCAGGATTTATACTTTTTGGGGCTGCAAAATTTCATAATAAACCCCCACCCCCATACCAAGTGAAACTCATCTAGTTTTGAATTTCAGTAAATGCCCCAAGCTAGGCACTGTTGCATGGAGGAAGGTGAACCCGGACTGCTCTGAGTTTCATGCAGACATGCCCTGTCCCACCTGGGGTGGGGGATGAGGGAAGGATTTATCATGTTGCATAATTTTGCCCCCAACCCAGGAAAAACTTGGCAGCTATGGTTAACTTTCACTTTGAGATTCAAATCTCAAAGAGATGCTCTGGGAGTGAGTACACAATAGGGTGCCGCCTGTCCAGGTTTTCCCAGGGTCATCCTGTTTTTGAGGTAGCTGTTGCAGGAAATCTGTGAGGGTGCTCAGTACACACTGCCAACTGTCCAGTTTTATGGGCTCAGCATCCCCTGCTGTACTTTTGTTTTGTACCTCAGAGAGGCAATCTTAGTACACGGGCTAACCAAAATCCAAACCCACCCCATGGTCCCATGAACTGAAAGAGCTGAGCTTCTCACAGCTCTCTAGGTACCTACACCTCACAAGGGTAATCTCAGTTGAAATTTACTCATATCCTTCAAGCACCTGAGCTCCTCTGGTGTAAGTCACTATAGAACTGTAATCTATTATTGTTGTTGTAATAGTGCAGTTGGCCTGTTGTATAAGGGTGCGCACTAATACAAAAACATGTCTGCACTGAAGGAGTCTCTGAAATAGGCAGAATATTGTGGAAGGAAATGACAAAGACCTTAAGTCATCTGCAGTGTCAAGCATACATATGTAGCAGATAAATGGACAAGAGTTCAAATCAAAGACTATATGACAGCAATTGCTTTCTAGGTTTCTTTCAGGACCTTCCTCTGTTCTACCAAGGGATCCAGCCTTTTCCGAGGCAAAGTGTTCCTGCTATTGCTGGCTTTGGACAGAAAGCACACTGCTGCTACCCTCTTACATAAAATGAAACGACAAACAGCTGAATCGCTGACCCCAACTGGCCTTTTCCCTAGGATTTGTGGTTTGGACAATGTAGCCAACATTTTACATGCAGTCAGTGGTGGTGGTCAGAATTGTGCACAAACCATGTTTTGAGTGCACTCTCTTCTTCCTCTAGGATGCTAAATACTGTATGCCTGAATAATTTTTTTGAAAACCACTTTGTAATGCACTACACTGTAATGAAACACTGCACACATTTGTGCGAAACACTTGGCAATAAATGTGTGAGTGCACTGTGGATATACAGTAGGAAAAGTACAGTGCCCTATTTTTAAAGCATAGTATACATAAAGGTCATTTAGCAAGATACAATAGGACTAATAGTTTCAATTTGAAAATAAAGAGGAATCTCTTTACTTGTTTTATGCAACATATAAAACAGATCTAATAATGTATAACGTATAGTACTTTGAACTTACAAACATTAACTATTTAATGGTCACAACAGCCATAAAAAGTAGCTAGATAAATATTATCCCTATTTTATGGATATGGAGACAGAGAGGCATCGGCAGAGCTGGGAATAGAACACATGTGCCAGATTCTTGACTAGAGTAAATTGGTGCATTTTCATTAAATCAAAGGAGCTGTGCTGATTTACACCAGCTGAGAAGTTGGCCTCAAGAGTTTTGAACTCCCATATCTCTCTCAGTCCACTAGATTACACTGCCTCCCACCAAATCTACCCAGAAATACAGTGATGACAGCATCCACTGTAGCCTAGCAACTGTGTGCTTAGTGCTACTTATCACTGACTCACTGAACATTCACTGGTGTCCCTTTGGATACTTCTTCACTACAGAGTTAATTTACCCATGTTTCAGCCCTCCTCTTCCCCCCTATCCCAACGCAAAAATCCTTTCTCCCAGGTTTGGATATGCTTTGAAACCAGACCAGTTTGCTTGACTGGGGGTGGAGGAAAGCGCTCAGGCTCCATTTTAATTTGGGCCACAACCCACCCACCTTGCAGTGTAGATATAATCCCAGTTTCTTAACTTGGGTGCTGATCATCCTCCAATGCCTTCCCACAATTCCCTCTGGGCCATATTTTTCAGCCCTTCTACCTATTCTCTTCCTCTGTACCAGAAGTCACCTAACAGTTTATATACACAGAGTCAAGATTTAAACCCCACATTCCAATGTGGCCTGCTACATCTCTGCACAGTACCTGATGCCATCTCAGAGATTCTCAGTCCAGCATGCTACCAGGGTGTCAGAGGCTCACACCACACAGTGGTGCAGATTAATACAGCCCAAAGAACCATGAGATATGCCCCCAGAAGTCCTAGTGCCTAACGCAAGTTAGTGCAGTGCAGACATGGCTACACAGATACAGTAACTCCTCACTTAAAGTTGTCCCGGTTAACATTGTTTTGTTGTTACGTTGCTGATCAATTAGAGAACATGCTCGTTTAAAGTTGTGCAATACTCCCTTCTAACATCGTTTAGCAGCCGCCTGCTTTGTCCACTGCTTGCAGGAAGAGCAGCCCATTGGAGCTAGCTGGTGGGGGCTTGGAACCAGGGTGGACCGGCAGCCCCCCTATCAGCTACCCGCTCCCCTAAGTTCCCTGTGAGGCAGCCGTCCAACAGTCTATCAATTGCCAGCAGTTCACCTGTCCCTCCCCCCACTGCCATGTGCTGCTCCTGTCCTCTGCCTTGGAGCTGCTCCGGGGTGCCTGCTGCTTGCTGTGCGGGGTGGGGGGGAATGGGGGCTAATATCAGGGTGTCCCCTTTCCCCCTGCTCCTGCACCCCGCTTACCTCATTTCCATAGAGCGGCGGGGTGGGGGGGAGACACGACAGGGCTCAGGATGGAGGGAGCTTCCTGGCAGCAGCTTCTGTCTCAACTTCCTGATCTATTTAAAAAGGCAGTGTACTTAGAGTGGGGTCAGCGTACTTAAAGGGGCAATGCACATCTCTCTCTCTCACATAGGGTGTGTGTGTCTCTGTCTCTGTCTGCTATGCTGTCTCCCCTCCCTCCATTCCTGCTGCCTTGTAGAGTGTGAGGCTACATTAACAACAATTGGTTAACCCTTGAGGGCTCAGCTGATTGCTAGTTCATCATTTAGCAGTAAGGCATTTCCTGGGAAATATCTCACCCCCCCTGACTTCACCACCTCAACCAAGCTTCACAATCATCATCATTGTGTACCAGTCCATTAAATTGTTTAAAACTTATATTCAGTTGCCTTTTTCAGGAACATAACTACAACATTAAGCGAGGAGTTACTGTATAAATTGGATATGGCTTAGAAGTGTGGATGCTTGCAGCTAAACTTGGCTAACCCAGGTTCCCAGACCTGGGATAACTCAAATCCCATATCCAGGGAAGCTCCATCAGTAGGTCTGATCACCAAAACTGGAATATTTACGCAAATGTGAAACAAATTGAGGATGAAAGCAGCATGCACTACAATACTCTGATTCAACAACAACAAAACAGCATTCAGGCGTAACGGCAGGCACAAGATCACCATTGTACTTTTGGCTTCCACTCATTCTGGTTATAAAAATGCATTTCCTGGGCCATTCAGAACACAGAGTAAACATTATTCCATGGTCCAAAAACTTTAACTATGTTAAAATGCACACTCTGTATTTTATCTGAAAACCCAAACACACATAAATTGTTCTGAACACAAAGTATTACCTGGGATAGCACTTCAAATGCAAATTAAGGGCTCTGTAAAATTATTGTAATGCAAGAGTACCATGGTTTATTAACAGCAGATTTGCAAGGTTAATTTTCAATTATGTATTTCTTATTAATTTTCTAGCTGTCTTGCTATTATTAAATGTAAAGAGGAAGATACTTTCAATGTGTCCAGCTTCTGTGGCTTTATTACTGATAATTATTCCTATTTTCCAATTTGTGTTACTCTCACGTCTTGCAAAATTTGTAATTAATGAGCAAATAATTATAGCAGCACTTACTAGAGCTGCTTTAGTTAAAGCTGTGTCAGCTTTTGCATTAGGTTCCCCATTTTTCAAGGGTTTATAACTCAAGCATAAAAATTCACTCTGAGCAGCACCTTGTCATACAAGCCATCAGCTGAGAGTGATTCTTCTTTTTTCAATGTTTCTAAACAGCATTGTTTGGTTCTGTTTAAATGATTGGCCACTGTAAATATAAAATATTAAAAGGCCAAGAGGTTTACTGCTCTTACATTTTTCAGCGCTATGATGACTTCAATAGATAAATAGATAGATACAATTTTTAAAGTGACAATTTTCACATTTTAAAGTTAAAAGTGAGAGACGGAATATCTCCAAAGAACAGAACTGAGCTCTTGAAGCCTGATGAACTTTACAAAATAAGCAGAGCAGAGGATGTTTGACAGACATGGGAGATGTGCATTCTGGACCCAACCTTTCTAAGAGTTTAAGCATACACTTAACTTTAAGCAGATGCATGGTCCACTGGAGTCAATGGGACTACTCCCACATGTGCTTGATAATCCAATTCTGCAAAGCACTTAAGCACGGGCTTAACTTTAAATATGTGCTTATATCCATTCCTATTTTAAAAGTAACAGCTGCTTTTATGCTTTACTAAATTGGGGGTCACAGGCTTAATCCTGCAAGCTGCTGAGGATGCTCAACTCCTACAGAAGTCAATGGGAGCTGAGGGCACTCAGCACCTCACAGGATCTCAGCACTCTTCAGGATTCATCCCTGGTCATGTAATATTTAGAAACTGGCCATTAGTGTCACCTGGATGTAAGTGTCTGGCTTCTATTTTCCCCTGTTTAATCAAAATGGAAAAAAGTCAGGACAGGTTAAAATAGACACATCACACATACCAAATACATGCAATTCAAAAACCCTTCCCTGGAGAACACTGTGAAAAAGATGTAGAAAGTTTTTCCCCAATTACCTTCTTATCACCTGTGTGAATGTGGACACAACTAACTCTTTGGCGCGAGCACTGTGCCATGTCATATGTATTTAGACTGCAGCCTCTGAGTGCTCCAATAGCAACAAGAAGATACATTTATCTTTTATGCTGGGTTGCACACACTCTCTTTCTCTCCTTTTTTTCCCTTCATGTTTTAGTTTGTCTGTTATACATTCCACTGTTTTCCACCAGTAAAATGAGTGTCTGAAAGCAAGGGGAGAAGGAAGCTAGTACAACCATTGACCCAAATTAAAGCTATGGACCAAAACCTAAGAGGCTCTGCAAAATTCAGGAACTAC
Organism: Chelydra serpentina; assembly: GCA_037349315.1. Classification (NCBI taxonomy): domain Eukaryota; kingdom Metazoa; phylum Chordata; order Testudines; family Chelydridae; genus Chelydra; species Chelydra serpentina. The sequence continues at coordinate 15,935,181 of JBAIAC010000028.1, read as the reverse complement.
TGCAAAGGGAAGATAATGCACAAGTAGCCAGAAGGCCATAGGGAGAGTTCAGATTAGTGAGTTGATCACAATTTGGTCACTGGCAACATCAGAAACAATAAAGCTAGCAGAGAGAGCAAGGTACTGCATATGGGCTGCCCCAGCTTCAAAAAAAATATGTGATTCCAAAAGCTACTGGGAGACAGAAATGCTGTGTGACTACTTCCTCCCAAACATCCCATGCAAATATGCTGCTTGCAGAGGCATTGTGGCTGCACTGACTAGTCAGGCCCTACTTTTTTGTGCTCCTTCTTTTGCAAAGACTCTGCAGATGCTCCTATTTGCTTCTATTTCTTTGGCTCTGCAGGACCCACAATTTTTGGAGCAGCTAGGCCTGAGTGCTTAGTTTGTTTAAGGCAGCGCTGTAGCACCCATGCAGTAGAGGCAGGGAACAGGGAAGAGTCATCATTGTGTATGCGGGTTTTATTTTGGTTTTTTCCTGTTAAGAACAGGGCAACTGAGGGTACTTGAATCTGCTCGAGATGATCACATCAGTCAAGCAGTTTTACTTGTTGGGAAACGCAGCCAGAGGCAACCCTGGTATAGCACAGCTCAGGGAATGAACAGTCCTGTCTGCACACTTGCACAATTACACTGAATTCTGGAAATGAAACATCTGGACCAAATTCTGCCCTCATTTTTTACATCCATGCAATTTACCCCTTACGACTGTTAACCCAGTAAGGCTGTTTTGTCTGTTCACCATGCCTTTTATCTGGACAAGTGTATGTCTCAATTAATATCAGCTGAAGTTCCTTAGGGCCCCTTTCCCCATAATTATCTAGCCATCTTCGGATTTTAATGACTACTTCTAATGATCATTTCCTTATTGTTATATTTATAGCAAACTAATTCAAAATAAAACAATAGAATTCTATATTCTAAAGAACCTGTTTGAAATCAAAATTGGAGCTCATAAATGGAAATGTTAACGATATGTATTTAGATATTTAAATCAAATTATAAAGTACTATGAATTTCATTGACATGGCTGATGGCTCATAACATGGTTCAAAGCACAGACCTCAACAAGCAACATACAAGCATGCAGGTCACGCCCTGGCTTCCACCACCCAGTTACTGTTTGCAGAGTGACACCAACACCCCCAGTCCTGAATTTCCCCAAAACTGTCTCCCTGCAGTATCCATCCCTCTCTTGGAACATTCCCAGAAGGTATTAAGTTCACTGCCCCTTCAAAGAAATAGAAACAGCAGCTTGTTGCCTTGAATGGAGTTTACAATCACCTCAATTGAATCAAAGCACTAGGCTGGTTTAGATAAAATGTAAAACAAGCTGATTCAATCAAAAAGAGAGGTTTTAAGTGAGTTCACGTATAAGGGATAAAGATAGAAAAGGTTATAAACAAACAAAAGTAAATATACAATTTCTAATGGTTAAGACCTAACTTAGCAAGCTACAGTCTGTGTTCAAGGTAGTTTACTCACCAGCTTTCCTTTTCCAGTAATGGCAGACTAGCTCTTAGTCAGAATCCCCAGAAAGTCCAAGTTTGTCTTCCCACGTGAAAGGTAACATGTCTACACTACGAGAATAGTTCAATTTATCTTAAACCGAACTTGTGAAACCGATTTTACAAAGTCGATCGTGCGAATCCACACCAAGGACATTAATTCGAGTTTGTGAGTCCACACTAATGGGGCAAGCGTCGACATTGCAAGCGGTGCACTGTGGGTAGCTATCCCACAGTTCCCGCAGTCCCCACTGCCCATTGGAATTCTGGGTCTAGCCCCCAGTGCCTTCTGGGGCCAAAAATGTGTCGAGGGTGGTTTTGGGAACATGTCGTCATTCGACCCACACTCTCGCCCTCCCTACATGAAAGCGCTGGCGGGCAATTACATCGCGCCCTTTTCTGGTGATTGACAGCACGGACGCCACAGGACAGCGAGCATGGAGCCCTCCGTGATTATCGCTGCTGTTTTGTCCGTTGTCAACACCTCGCGCCTTATCGTCCACCTTTTCCAGAGGCAGATGCAGAGAAACAGGGTGAGGAGGCAACGGAAGCTCCGCGAGGACATGAACTCTGAGAGGGGCACAGACCTCTCGCAAAGCACGGGACCCCGGCCCCTAGACATCATGGTGGCAATGGGTCACGTTGATCCTGTGGAACGGCGATTTTGGGCCAGGGAAACAAGCACTGACTGGTGGGACCGCATAGTGCTGCAGGTCTGGGATGAATCCCAGTGGCTGAGAAACTTTCGGATGCGTAAGGGCACTTTCCTGGAACTTTGTGAATTGCTGTCCCCTGCCCTGAAGCGCCAGGACACCCGGATGCGAGCTGCCCTGACTATCCAGAAGCGAGTGGCTATAGCCCTCTGGAAGCTTGCAATGGCAGACAGCTACCGGTCAGTCGCGAATCAATTTGGAGTGGGCAAGTCTACCGTGGGGGGTTGCTGTGATGCAGGTAGCCCATGCAATCGTTGACCCGCTGCTCTCAAAGGTAGTGACCCTTGGAGACGTGCAGGTGATCATAGATGGCTTTTCTGCTATGGGATTTCCAAACTGCGGCAGGGCTATTGATGGGACACACATCCCCATCCTTGGACCGGCCCACCAGGGCAGCCAGTACATTAACTGGAAGGGCTATTTTTCTATGGTGCTGCAAGCACTAGTGGACCATAAAGGACGTTTTACAAACATCAACGTCGGATGGCCGGGCAAGGTTCATGACGCTCGTGTGTTCAGGAACTGTGGTCTGTTCAGACGGCTGCAGGAAGGTATTTACTTCCCGGACCGCAAAATAACTGTTGGGGATGTGGAGATGCCTGTAGTGATCCTCGGGGACCCAGCCTACCCGCTAATGCCATGGCTCATGAAGCCATACACGGGCGCCCTGGACACTGAAAAGGAGCTCTTCAACTACCGACTGAGCAAGTGCAGGATGGTGGTGGAGTGTGCCTTTGGCCGTCTGAAGGGGAGATGGCGAAGCTTACTTACTCGCTGCGATCTCAGCCAAACAAACATCCCCATTGTGATTGCAGCTTGCTGTGTGCTCCACAATCTCTGCGAGAGCAAGGGGGAGACGTTTATGGTGGGGTGGGAGGTTGAGGCCAATCGCCTGGCTGCTGATTACGCACAGCCGGACACCAGGGCGATTAGAAGATCCCAGCGGGACGCGCTGCACATCCGGGAAGCTTTGAAAGCTAGCTTCCAGAGCGAGCAGGGTAACCAGTGACTGTTTCGCTTGTTAAAACTGAAGCTGAACCAGCCCCCGTTTCTTTACCCAGTTACCGTTGTCTATCCTCTCCAATTACCAGCACCCTTTCCCCCCCTTCATTCCCCGCTTTAAAAGTATAATAAAGGAAACATTGTTTATTAAAACCGTCTTCTTTATTAATGATGTCTCGGTAAAGGGTTCAGACTGGGATGAATACTGCGGTTGGGGAGCAGGTGGAGTGATGGAAAGGACGCTTCCCAACTCGGGGAATAACAGGCTCCTGCTCCCTGAGCAGTCCGCAGTGGTGTACTGCTTGTTTCAACGGAGCCTGCAACCCCTCCTGTTCGCAACTCTGTGAGGGGGGGCCTGTGTGACTTCTTGGCCGGGGATTGCGGCCACTGATCCCCTGCTGCATGGATCTGTCATGCAGGCTATTGCCTGCCGCCAACGGTCTGCAGCCACCCTCCACCACCAGAAAGTGACAGCCCACCCCCATAGAGAATAGGAAAACCCCCTCCCAGAATGGCAAGTGTGCCTAGTGAATGCAATGTGAGTGTGACTTTCTGTTGAACCTTTTCCCCTGTCCCCACCCTGTTATCGGCAACTATCGTTTCAAATCACAAACCACCCCTCCCCTCCCCCAAAATCGAACAGCCCTTTGAAAGATAGTCAAGGAAACAGCAATTTTCATAACATAATTTTTTATTTAGGAGAGCAAAATTTTAAGATGAAACTTGGACGGGGGCTGGGGTGGGGTGCGTTTGGAGGGAAGTAAAGGTCCCATCTAAATTTTTGGAAAGGAGAGCCTTCTGCTACTGGAGCAGTCCGCAGGGGTGGAGTGATTTTTTCCGCGGCCCCTGCCTCCCCTTGTTCTACTGACTGTGGGCGAGGGGGGAATTGGACTTTGTGGCAGGGGAGGGCGGTTGGAAATAACATACAGAGGTGCCATTTCCTCCATCCTCCGTTCCTGCAGAACGTCAACAAGGCGGCGGAGCGTATCTGTTTGCTCCCTCATTAGTCCAAGCAGCGTTTGAGTCGTCTGCTGGTCTTCCACCCGCCACCTGTCCTCGCGAGCTTCAGCCCTCTGCTCCCGTTCGCTGACTGCTCGCTCGGACCTTGAGATGTCCTCTCTCCGCTGTGCAGCATCATTTCAGGAACAGACCATCAGTTCCGAAAACATGTCGTCCCGGGGGTTTTTTTTGCGCCGCCTGATCTGCGCAAGCCTCTGGGAGGGCGATCCACGGGTAGGGAGGGAGACACTCGCAACTGTGGGATGGGAGAAAGGGAGTGAATTCCTCAGAAAGATACATTTTCCCGAACAATGCCTATACTCTTTCCCTGTGAACAAGACCATGCATACTATCTATCACATGTGCACTCAGTACAAGGTCGAATATTATGTCTTTGTATTAAGTGCCAGGGGTCCTGGTGTTCAGATCACACAAGCGGACCTGGACACTGGAAAACTTCTCTCTGGAGATCATGGTAAGCCGTTGCCTTTGGACTGCTGTGACCTAACTTCACAGCAGTGCGGTACTCCCATGTTTCAAGCACAGCTCCTAGCGGTGGCCAGTTCCTGATGCCGGCAAAACCGCTCGGCTACAACGGCTCGCCTACACGTTTACCCCCCGACCCCCTCCGCGGGGCCGGTACCGGGAACTCTGCCTGCCCGCGACCCACTGTGTTTTAACAGCTCGCCTACCTTCCCCACCCCCTCCGCGTGGCCGGTCCAGGGAACTCTCCCTGCCTGCGCACGGCTGTGTTTTAACGGCTCGCCTACCCTCCCCACCCCCTCCGCGGGGCCGGTACCGGGAACTCTCCCTGCCTGCGCACCGCAAAGTTTCAGCGGTTAGCCTCACAGCTATCACCCCCCCGCATGTCTGCAAACCGCCGGCTGTCATTCTTTAAAGGAAAAATCAAGAAGTCACTATACTAACAAAAACACCCATTCAAACCAGGGCACCATGACTGATATCACTCTGATGAGGATTTCGGAGACAGACAAAGACCGCATGCTGCGTGAATGCCAGCAAACCCCAGGGCCATATGCCGCCATTCTATGCAAGGCAATGATACCAGAGTACCTGCAGCTTGCATGGCGCAGAAAAGTATCCTACCATGGAGGAGATAGTAAGGCCGCTCTCCCTGGGAACCTGATGCAAAAGCTTTCACTGTACCTACAGGAGAGTTTCGCGGAGATCTCCGATGGGGATTTCTCCTCTATCCCCATACATATTGACAGACTATTCGAGTAGTTGCCTTGGAAAGAATTGAAAACTGAAGCACCTATTGCAAAGCCAGCAATAAAAACACATTGATAACAAACCAATGCCTATTCTATTCAAAATAAATGTTTAAAACACCGACCTGACGATCCTTCGCCTGCGTCCTCGTCCAGGCTGCTGCTTTGGGAGGGTTCGTAAGGGATCTCGGTGAGGGTGATGAACAGATCCTGGCTGTCGGGGAAATCAGTGGTGAAAGCACTGTCGACTGCCTCGTCCTCCTCCTCTCCTTCCTCTTCTTCACCGTCCGCGAAAATTTCAGACGACGTGGCCGTAGATAAGACCCCGTCGTCAGAGTCCACGGACACTGGTGGTGTAGTGGTGGCAGCACCACCGAGCATAGCATGCAGTGCCTCGTAAAAACGGCATGTGTGTGGCTGCGATCCGGAGTGTCTGTTGGACTCTTTGGTTTTTTGGTATGCCTGTCACAGCTCCTTGATTTTCACGCGGCACTGCGTTGCATCCCGGACGTATCCTCTCTCCGCCATTGCCTTGGAAATCTTCTCATAAATTTTCGCATTCCGTCTTTTGGATCGCAGCTCCCAAAGCACGGACTCATCACCCCAAAAAGCAATCAGGTCCAAGACTTCCCGATCAGTCCAAGCTGGTGCTCTCTTCCTATTCTGCGATGTCATGGTCACCACGGCTGCAGAGCTCTGCATCGTTGCCAGTGCTGCTGAGCTCGCCACGATGTCCAAACAGGAAATGAGATTCAAACTGGCCAGATAGGAAAAGGAATTCAAAGTTTCCCGGGGCTTTTCCTGAGTGGCTGGTCAGAGCATCCGAGCTCGGATTGCTGTCCAGAGCGTCCACTGAGTGGTGCACTGTGGGATAGCTCCAGGAGCTATTAGCGTCGAATTCCGTCCACAGTAACACGAATTCGACATGGCCATGTCGAATTTAGCGCTACTCCCCTCATCGGGGAGGAGTACAGAAATCGAATTAAAGAGCCATTTATGTCTAAATAAATAGCTTCGTAATGTGGACGGGTGCAGGGTTAAATCGAGTTAACGCTGCTAAATTCGACATAAAGTCCTAGTGTAGACCAGGCCTTAGTGGCTCTCTGCCCCTCTCTGTATAGATACAAGGTGGGTGAGGTAATTTTGTTTTTATTTACCCAACTTCTGTTGGTGAAAGGGACTAGCGTTTGTACTTACACAGAGCTCTTCTTCAGGTCTGGTCTCTCTTTATAGTCCAGTAAACCTTTGAAAAATCTCTCTCTCAAAGTTCAATTACCCTGAGTCAAGAGGCAGGATGGCTTCTTGGGGGTGCAGTATCCATCCCCCGTTGAAAGTGTTCAATGATCACTTTTCCCTCACTTGCTCTCCTGATAGCTTTGTTTGCCTGGCATGCAAATGTGTTTTTCTTTGTCTTTGGTCACACCTTGCTCAATGTACTTGGGGGAGACATTTAAGGAGGCAGAACCACATTCCTTTATCTGGAAAAAAAACTGTATATCAACTCCTCGTCACATGCTTGGTTTAAACACATTTTAGTCATAATTCCAGCATATCTGTATAATCCTTTGTGGATTGACCATACATCCATCACACAAGGATAGTAATGATCAGTGATTTATTAGTGTTCCAATAGCATAGTACCTGACACCTTCTGGATATATATCATGACAACAGTGTGTTAGGTGTAGAGAGTATGTCAGGCCTGGAAAGAGTTACTTTCAGAATAGTGAATCACCAGTGGGTCTCCGTGTCGCATCTATATTCCTGTATCTTTAGAGGTAGACAGAACTTAACTTCTTCTTAGAGGGAGTGCCAAATTCTAATAGCAGTTATTCCAGTCTCCATCCAGAGTGAATCCACTGAAGTTAACTGAGTTATTTTGGATTGACACAGGTGTATGGGAGTGCAGGACACAGTCCACAGCCATTGCATTTTTGCAGAGTACTTTTTTTTTAACGTAACAGGAGACCTCCACTGCTAAAGATGATACAACCACATTTTCGCACTGAGTTGTTTGCCCCTGAAGAAGCTAGACGCCAGCACACAAGTAAAGAAAATAAAATAAAAGCATGTCATTGCCACTCTGAGGATCACTTCATATTTCATAAGCTTTTTTATCCTAACATCAATATTCTCACCAATAGCCATTGTAAACCTTACCATGCTAAAAGAATACTGATATCATTATTTGTCTCTCTCTAACACACACGCACACACAGGCAGAATAAAGCCCAAAATACACTGATGCGTTTATTCCATAATAAAAGCTTTATATAAATACCAGCAGTTACTCCACATATTGGGTGACTGTCGAGCTTTTAGGTAAATATTTTCTGCTGCTGAACTAATGTCATGCGTGACATGCTTCTCCAGTTAAGATTAGTTTGCTAAAGCTAGTCAAAGAAATCTATATGTGCTCATATTCCCTAGTTGCTGGGGGGCCTTACATTTTGACTGTAACCATGGTGCTGCTGGATTTATCATGACTGCATGGCACAATGTGCGTCTCATTATTCTTTCCTGGCAGCTTTGTATAGCTTTTATTTAGCTGTAAAAATAATTTACATTTCGTGAGCATCTGAATTAAAGATAAACTAGAACTATGACATCCAGGGATAGATATTTTTATGCAAATTTATTTATAAAACAAATCACATTTAGAACATAACATCACACCAATGTCTTCTTCAGATGGCTTGTCTCTTTTTACAAATATTTAAATCTTTCTTTTGGGGAACAATATATTAAAGTATAATGTATACATTTACCATGGAAATGGACATACAGAAGATAAACAATTCTCAGTGGTTATTTACATCAATGGATAAAATTTGGGTTAGTCACGGGTTTGGTTATGGGGTTAGGAGTTTTTTCACCTTGACATCATTGATTTAAATGTTTTCCAGGTCAGTAGTGACTACGGACCGATGATGAAATCCTGGCCCCGTTGACTTCAGTGGGGGGCCAGGGTTTCACCCCTAGTACACACTAAGATGCTCTGTGGCCTATATGACATGCTTTGTTATTAGTTCTGTTGCTGGTGGTCAACAATCCATATCACAAACAGCAACATCACCTTTATTCTTGTGCCATTATCATCTGTGACAACTTACCTGACACTTTCTATCACCAGGACATTTCAATAAAAAATTACGTCCCTTTTAAGTATGCCTGTAACCCTTTTCAGGATCATGACCTATATATGCTATTTGCCACTCACTCCAACTATTGTGTTGCTCAATTACTCCTTAATACAACTACTGCAAAGAGTTAATAACTCCTTTATAGTCTAAAACATCATAAATCAAAGTATTTTGCACTGTGTTCCAAATGTTCAAAAATGGTTCATTTTACAAAACCAATCAAATGGGAAAAAAAACCCAAAACAGAGTTATACACATGTTTTGGGTTGATAATAAGGCTATTATTACATTATGAGTACACAATGCTAAATTTTGAAATTTGATTTGAAAATAGGCACAATTTAAAATCATACAGGTTTTGGGTACAAAAATATTGATTTCATGAAATTTCATTAAAACATGAAAATTTGAGCTGAGAAATGACTGGAAAGAACTAACAAAAAATTCCACCCGAATGTCATGAAATCATTTTTGTCAGTTTCATCAGACTTTTCCTTCTGATCTTTTCACTCACTTGGTTGCTTTTATGTTATCTCATTTCTACATGGTCTCTATTTCTTGATTTGTGTCCAAAAAACTCTACAGTTAGTTTCTTGATCTCCCATAAAGCATAAGGCTGGTGTTTGATCAATAGTTTCACTATAACACTCTTCCTGTTTGGTGACAGCAGAATCTCATCCATGTCAGAAGCCTCTGCTATTTACCATCCTTCTGCAGCTGTGAACTCTCTACTGTGTGATTCCATTTTCATTGTATGTTACCCTAAAAGGGTACGGAGGATGCCATAGAATTGTTTTCCATTTCTAAAGAAAAATTGCAAAAGTTCTAAATGGCAATAAAACACATCACAAATGCTGATATGTTTTCTTATTACAAATGTGCCCAGGCAAAGGTTGGACACTTGCCCCACTACTCTGCTTCTCTTAGTCACTCTAATGCTAATGCAAATTATCTCAATCTCCAAGGCAGGAGCATCTCAGAGGATGGATCATGCAGCACAACATGCTCTTATGTTAGCGCTCCAGTAAATGGTGTTTGCCTGTGGCAGTGGGATCCTGTGAGAGTTGGTAGGAATACTATTGCTGTTAAGTTCCAGCTTTCTATCCAGACTGTTTTAGCTCAAATCAATGCTTGCCCCAGCCCAGTTTGTGTGGATGTATGCATGTCTAACTGCAGATACTAAAGAATAGCTGGTGATGTGAGTGATCCTGCTATGGCTGATATGTCACAGGCTGTTCCTTTTTCATCACTCCCTTTGGCACTCTGACAAACGTTTTGTGCAATAACCTCTGTCGAATGCTGCAGGCACTATTATGCTCCTTCTTTAGCTCTGCTTCCATGTTCAGACCAAATATCACTCATGAATAAAAAATAACACAAAATATTCGGTGGCTTTTGGTTGGAAAGTAGGCTGTGCTATGTGTTTGCTGCACTGAAACTGTGCAATCCACAAGTTCCCTGAACTCTTCAGCCTCTGTACTTTACACACAAAGGTACTTAACTCTCACAGTACTTTTGCCAATTGTGCAGAGAGCTTGTAGACAGATATACATTCTGCTGGGTTTTAAGGCATGTTAAAATATTTTCCAATAGTATTTCATGCCAACATACCGTCTGACTTTTTCTCTTACCTGCCACATGAACCCTGTAGGTTTCTCCCTTTCTGCGCATAGAGCTGGAGGATAACAGGACAAACTCTTACTTATTTGCAATTCCCACTTCTGCAGCTTGTCTGCCATCTTGAGGGATGGCCAGCAGCTGAAAAGTGCATCTGAGATTATATTTGACTTTTAAAGATAAGTTTTTATGATAGGAGGCAGTGATTCAGCAATTAATTATAATAAGCAAGAACACTAACCAATGAACGTTGTTTCTAAACAAGTCCTCTTCTACGCTTTGTACTTTTGCCTGTAAACTGTTAGTTTACTAATCTGCAGGAGAACTTTCTGTCTGGATTTTCTAATAGCTTTCCTAAACACTGAGGTCAGTGATTGACAGGTGGGTTCTGCACCCCACACCTCCATCAGACTCGTGGAGACAGAAAACTTAGTGTGAGGATTGGTGTATGGGCAAATTGAAGTGAAAATGGCAAGAGTGTTAACCCACTCGTAGGATTCCTGTTCCTTAACCATTCCTAATCTAGTTTGTCTTCTATCTTTAGATGATACAAAGGTGACTGAACAAGGAAAGAGGTAAAGGGGAAGCATGAGGGAAAGATAGCGATTCGAGCTGAGGGACACAAATGGGACTACTTGCAAGGTAACTCAACATGAGTAAGAGTGGCAGAATCTGGCTCTGAGTTATTGTGATTCCATGTCTTCCAGCATCCACAATCTCACTACCATGTAAATTCACCTCATGATTCCTACTCAATAGCAGCTCAAGTAGACTCAAGAATGTCATCACCTCACTCTTCACTTCCTTATAGTTATCATAATTGTGCTGTAAAGTGGGTTATTATTGCTTCTGTGTGTATAAAATTCAATGTGTGTATAAAATGTACTGGTGTTGGACCCACTATATTAGCGAGACAAGGTGGGTGAGGTAAGATCTTTTATTGGACCAACTTCTGTTGGTGAAAGAGATGAGCTTTCAAGTTAGTCCAACGTATTATCTCACCCACCTTGTTTCTCTTATAAAAGCATTGTGAGATGGCCACCCTCTGTGACTTGGTCAGTGCTACAACAGGAGATCACTGTTTTTCACAATAGTTCTATTTTGTTAGTATTTCAGCACTGTTTGCCCAAATTTTCCTACTCTGCACCCTTTATCCCCTGCCTTGCAAAATCTCTGAGAGAGCTGCACTGAGAGAGCTGCATTGCGTTTGCTGCTGGTGTTTGCTGCTACCAGATCTGCCTATGGTGCATTCTCTTTTCTTTTCAGTACCCATGACATTTTAGGAGAACATTATCCTATCCAAAATATCTTCCTTTTTTAGTATTCTTAATACATCCTTTCTGCTTTTTTCATCATCCCCTCACTCAAAAGGATCAAAAATAAGTGTCTCGTAAACCCCTTTACACTGTTTGGGCCATTTCCTGGTAGTGAGACCCTCCTAATCCCCACCAACTTCAAAGAGAGTTCTGAGTACCAAATGATAGCAGGATATAGAACTTTGTTTCAGTTGACTTCCCTGAGAACTCATTCCATGGGACCAATATCTACCTTCGAATTCATGCATGATTTCCATGGACACCAATGAGGCTTACACGGGCAAAGGGAAGGCCCACCTGGCCCTTTGTAATACTAAATAGTTCTCCTAAATTCCTCATTTTATTTCTACTTGCCTGACTTTTACATTATCTAGTTGGGGTTGGTCCTGCTTTGAGCAGGGGGTTGGACTAGATGACCTCCTGAGGTCCCTTCCAACCCTGAGATTCTATGATTCTATGATTATGTCCCTGAGATTTTTTCTCCACTTCTTTACCTTTAAACTAGTGCTTTATCACTTTCCATTTTAGTTTTGTTTCTCACTTTGCTGTATAATATTGGAAATCAAACAATTATCTGACCATCTTCACTCAGACAGACTTTTTTTTTATTAATTTGGTATAAACATACATCACTCAGAAATGAAGCTGAAACTACAGCTTAGATTCGGAGAGGAGATGGTTTCCTGATTTCCATCAAGGTCTGCAATATGCTTTTCGAGTTCTGATTTTACCCAAACTTTTGCTGCTTACCTCTTTTCTAAATCCACTCTTTTGTGATAGTGAGCACAGCCAATCACAAGGGTATTCAGATCAACACTGAGTGATGGCTTTTGACTTTTTGTCTATATTGAGACTCTCTGCTTTTAGCTTTCCTATAGCTGAGCTAGAACTAGATTTTCTGTTTCATAGGAAATTCTGTGTCTTTGAATTTTTTCACTTCCAAAATAGAACAAAACCAAAACATTTCAAAATTTCCCATAAAACAATTCATTTCAGATCAATTGAATGGTTTGTTCTGATAAAATCAAAATGTTTCATTCCTATGGACTTTTTACAAATTTTATATTGTATTATAGAAATGTTCCACTCTCAACAAATCAGCATTTTCCAGCTAGGCTAAGCATGTTTCACCAGTACGACAACCAACATAGGATTTCTTTTCACAAATCCAATGTGGTGTCCAAAATGTTCCTATTTAGTGTTATATGGGATTTTTTGTTACAGCTCTAGGATGGCAAGTAGTTAATTTATCTGTAGCATTTCCAGAACCTGTATACCAATGTTAGTTAATGAGTTTTCAAAACTGCCATTGACTTCTATAGGGCTAAGATTTCTCCCCACTTGCGGCAATGTATGATCAGCAGGGAAAAGATTTGATTCTATCACGTCTATTTTTAAATTTCACACACCAATGAGCTTAAAGTACTTTTAACCAATTGCCTGAATCTTTGGCCAACTCTGTCTTGACTGACACAGATCTTTCACAGGTATGTAATGCTCTTTTAATTTTTCATTCATTTAATTTAGGCCGTTGATAGAAATTTTCTGTCAGCTTGTCTGTTTCCAGTTATTACTAGACAATACCTAACAATTATAATTGTGGATTGGGTATGATGTTTGTTTTACTTCTTCATTAACAGTTACTACACACTAAGTAAATTTGTTTCCTTGACATGACACATCACTAACGCATGTGAAAAATGTAATTGGTTACATCAAACTAAAATTAGGAAATAACATTAGCTGTCTGTATTTATTTACACATGCAAAGTTCAGACATATCATCAGGAGTTACAATGCCGTGTTTCATTCCAGCACAGCTTTAGGGTTTCCCTTTGGTTAAATGGAGACATTGGTTCCACGTTAATTTATAAGAGCTGGGTAAGACTGAAAAATGCCGTGATTTCCTGAATGTTATCTCACAGTCCAGAGTTACATTGGCTTCTTCATTTGCTTGTAAAAAATTGTACTTCCTGTTGGCTCAGGGCCTGATCTTGCAGTCTTCCACTGCAGTGGAAGATTTGGATGCTCAAGGAATAGAGATTCAGGTAAATGTTGCCCCTTCTATTACAATAAACATCATATAATCACATTTGAATTTTGTTGTAGTTTTGAACTTTGTCTTCATGGAAAAAATCTTTCATCCCTTAATAGGGATGAAAGCACAGGATTTTATAGAAAATACTCTAAAAAGGCCCTATTGAATATAAACAAAAATTAGATATTTGCTATGTTTTTTTAACCATCCTACAGAATTCTATAAAAGTGAAATAACTCTCTATTAAATCCTATAGGACGGTTTAAAATACCTAAAGAAAGGTTATCATTTCTGATCAAATTCTGGAGACTTTTCAATAAGGGTATAATTCACATTTATGTTATCATATGTACAGTACATTTTTAGCCATTTATTGTTTCATCAACATAGCCAGAAGTTGTTTTGGAAAGAATATAGTCTGATTATTCAACACCATGTTCAACTTGACTTTTCAGAGTAGCAACATTCAGTGAAGTGAGCAAGAGAGCAATAATTAACAATGTCCAAAGGTAACAGATTAATTCTGGATGGTAGTGGAGCAGGCATGTTCATCCTTGTGTAACCCACACACCTCCTGGGTGTGGTGTTCTGTCCCATCTAGTGGCACCGAGACCAATTAGAGAGAGAGAGATTAGTCAGTTTGCTCTACATCCTTAGTTAACAGCCAGTTGGCTTTTAGCTCGTGTGGTAGAGGCTCATGCCCTAAGCTCTAGAGGTCCCAGGTTCGATCCTGCCCAACCACGACCAGTACACTTGCATCAGAACAGCAGGTGTGGGCAGAGGAGGAGGGTGGAGAGAAGAAAGGAGGGGAGGGGGCATTTGAATTAAAAATGTAATAATAAAGAAATTTTATGCACTGATACATGTTAACTGGAGATGACCTAACTAATTTGGAAATGTTCAGGTACTTTACATCTCAAAAGGGAATACCATCATGAAAACCACAGGGAGGGCAGGTAGCTTACTATGGCCCCAACTCAACAAAGCATACGTGCGTAAATCCTATTGAAGACAGCTGGATTCCAGCACATGCTTAAGTGCTTTGCTGAATTGGGATGGTTTGCTGAATCCCTATGACAGCATCACCACCTATTGCTCTTGTTAGACTACCCATATAGAGTGACAGGGACAAGTAAAATTTACCTTTTACAGTATCAGCAAATAAAGTGTCGGTAGGAGATCTGTCTTTGTGATCTGTGTTTAAGTTCTCTGGAACAGATTCTCGGCAAGTGTGGAAAAACTATATGTTCTGCATGGTGCAAAGTGAACCTAAAGTGACCAAAGATTGTCAAGGGAGAATAACCCTGTGTAGGGAGAATCTCTGCCAGCATAACTCCAGGACCAGCCAGCTGAGAATCGGTCACAACCGACTCCCTGACTACAGCTCCTTCTCGCCACTGTGCCCAAGCAAAGCTTGAGTGAGTGAAGCCTTTGGTGTTAAAAGTGTAGGCTGATAATGTGTAAAGCCGGGTATTTGGCATGGTCAGCCTGAAAGCTGTCAAAACCATAACCATTCCAATTTTGACTGTGCCATAACTTTACCCATCTTTTTTTCTATGAAAAACATAGGGAACTACATGAAACTTGAAAATTCATTGCCCATAAAACAAACACAGTGACTCAAAATTTTTTAATCTGCTTTACAACAGGTCAGAGAGCAAAACTGATAAATGAAATGCACCACAATATGCTGGCAGTATCCATAATCCAATTCAGAGATATATAGCATACTGGGGAAAGGTACAAGGAAAGAAGGGAGTCCTGTTCTGAGTCTCCTGCCATCAACTTCCTAAGACACATTGAATATTCAGTTCTGATATTGCAAAATACCTTTTAAACTCAGTATTGAGGTATCGCTGATGGGGGAGACAACAGAGGACTTGTACTTCTCCATGAAACAAATACAAGGCATCAAATATGCACTCCTGACAGTGAGTGAATCTTGGCCAGACATGGGACTGTTCAATCCTACACTTGCTACAGTTTCTATGCATTGACCCTCTGTTCCAGTAAACTGTGTGAATGAGGAATATTCATTTTGGAGCTAATCTGAACCTCACCAGGAGTCAATGGGAGTCTTTCCATTGACTTCCATGCTCTTTATCATAGAATCATAGAAGATTAGGGTTGGAAGAGACCTCAGGAGGTCATCTAGTCCAACCCCCTGCTCGAAGCAGGACCAACCCCAACTAAATCATCCCAGTCAGGGCTTTGTCAAGCCCGGCCTTAAAAACCTCTAAGGATGGAGATTTCACCAGCTCCCAAGGTAACCCATTCCAGTGCTTCACCACTCTCCTAGTGAAACAGTGTTTCCTAATATCCAACCTAGACCTCTCCCACTGCAAGTTGAGACCATTGCTTCTTGTTCTGTCATCTGCCACCACTGAGAACAACCTAGCTCCATTCTCTTTGGAACCCCCCTTCAGGTAGTTGAAGGCTGCTATCAAATCCCCCCTCACTCTTCTCTTCTGCAGATTAAATAACCCCAGTTCCCTCCGCCTCGCCTCATAAGTCATGTCTCTCAGCCCCCTAATCATTCTCGTTGCCCTCTTCTGGACTCTCTCCAATTTGTCCAAATCCCTTCTGTAGTGGGGGGACCAAAACTGGACACAGTACTCCAGATGTGGCCTCGCCAGAGCCGAATAGCGGGGAATAATCACTTCCCTCGATCTGCTGGCAATGCTCCTACTAGTGCAGCCCAGGATGCCGTTAGCCTTCTTGGCAATAAGGGCGCATTTAGATACCGGCCTTTCCTGTTTACAACAATATGATTAGGGATGACAGTTCCATCAACTGAAATCACAAGAAATGGTTGTCACCTATTATCCTATTCCATCTCTCTATATCTCTGCCTATATTACATTCATCACCATTGCATCCAAACACCTGCCAGTAAAACTGATGTTACTATGCAAGATTCCTGCCCTATTAGAGATATGTGTGCTTCATTTTTATCCCTTGCACAAAAAATCCGCCCCCCCCCCATTAAAACATTATCAATGGTCCAAGATGAATGAGATAAGTTTAGGTATAATTCAATAGTGGTTTCTTGCACACTTTATTTTATCCACATTTTTGTTTTTGTTTGTTTTTATGATAGTATCAATTGATTTTATGTAATCCTGGGCTCACTGATTTACTGGTGCTCATGCTGGCACAGGTTTCTATCGTGTTAATATTTTTTCCCCACTATTGTTGCAAAGAAATGTAAATGCAACTAGAATAAAACATGCTCCTATTGTGATGATTTTAGAGAGCAAACTTCTTAGCGCAGTGTGATAATCAGTGCTTGTGCGACTGGGGCCTAAACTTGGATGGTAGAGCAACTCTTAGTTAATAAAACGAAAATAGTCTGCTGACACAGACTAACACGGCTACTACACTGAAACCTATCTTAGTTAATAGTTAATGTTGAATGAAAGAAAGAAAAAATTAAAAGGTCCTCAGCTGATGTACGTTGTCATTTCTCAAGTGAAGTCAATGGAGCCGTGACAATTAACACCTGCTGATGATCTGGCCGAAAGAAACAAAGCAAAAACAATGACAAGAACTCCATATCTGGATACTGGTTGGGCTTTTTTATATGCCCATCCCTTTCTTCTCTTCCTCTTGGGTATACATCTAGGCAGTAGCTTTCACAGATGCCAACAGGCTGACAGAGTCACTGACATACGTTTTCAGGCAACAATGCCAGGATGTTTGGCAGTTACAAGACTGCTGTAAAGTTCTTTCAGTTTTTAGTTTACAAACATTTTAAGCACATTTTAAAAAATATATAAGTTGAATAAAAGCTCTGAATTTACAGTTAAAATAATTTTGTAATGTTGTTCTAAAAATATATTATTAAAAGTGAAAAGGGAGAAAATAAGACAAGAGCAGAGAGTGGATAGAAGCTGAGAAGTGGAAGTGCTGAGAAGCAAGGATTAAAAGCCAGCCTTTCCCCCAAAATTTTACAAAATCTAAGGGCAGTTTGGAAGCAAAGCACAACATATATTGCACTCATTTTGGTATGAGGAGGATGGTAACATAACATTCAGTCATTTGGAGACAGTCTCACAGCCATCTGGATTTGGCACAATTTCTATCTGCAAAACTCATTTTGCAACAAAACATTTCTTCCAGAAAGTCTATTTTTCTGACTTAATATTAGTTTCTACATTGCTAATAAGTCTTCTGCCATTAGATTGCTTATGATAAGGAACACATTTTATTCCACGAGCTTGCTCCAGCAGTCTCTTCTGAGGAAAAGCTATCATTCAGGTCAATGAGAATTTTTCCTCAGGTAGCGCACTGTGGGTATTTGGCTCTGTCTTGGGAAAGCTCAGCGCTATATAAATTGTTCATTATTATAATCTAGCACCACTGCTCAGAAAGATGGTCCTGTACTGCCCTTACTAGTTTACCTTGATTAACATCTAAGAAAGATCTCAGGTTCAATGCTTTGTGCCGGGTTAATGGGGAGGAGGCTGATGGCAGGGCATTCTTTGTGGGGGTCCCTTGACTTTGGAACCCACTTCCCCACCGTTGGTCTAAAATAGTCTGAGACAGCCCAAACTTGTTGACTTTCAGGGCCAGCTAAAAGGCCCACCTGATTTCCCTGGCTTTTGAGAAGGATGAGGATTCCGATGGCACGGGAATGATTGAAGGCAATGTGGGGTATTGGGTTTTGTTTGAAGACTGCTGGTTTTTAAATTACAGATAAAGCTGCTTGGATTTGCATGAGTTCTGTAATTCTAAGTAATGGCAGGGCACCCATAACCAGGGGTGGGCATTTTTAAATTGTATTATATAATCAAACTACATAATCAGAAGGATTAAGCCATGCCACTTACTATAGGTTGACTTAAGGGGGGCGGTCCAGTTTAATATCCATGCCCCTCATGAAAGTTAACCCTATGGTGTTTACAAAAACTCAGCATGCACATTTTAAACCTAACCCAAAAAGAATAATCACAAAAGAGAATCACCTCTATAGCCACATTTATGGGTCCTTATTTACAGGTTAGACAAATTTTCACAGGGGATTCTAACAGATACATGGGTGAGCCCTCCAGTGGGAAAAACTGGGTTGGGAGGGGTGTCACAAATAGGGGGTGTGTTATTAATCCATATGGAAGACTGAAATTTCCCCACAAATAATAACAACAATGTGATATGTGGAACATTTTCCATTTCCCTCTTCACCTAGAAGATAAATCCAAGTCAATTTGCTATCTTTAAAGTCATGTGACAAGCCCCAGACTCATCTTGCAACCTCACCTGTATATTCAAGTGCCACCTCCCCGACCACCTTCACTTTTATATGCTCCCACTGTCAGGTTGCTTGGATGCTAATCTGTGAAAAAATATTTATACTAAGCAATAAAGGCCCACTTTTATATCCTCCTTCTCCTGACTAAAAGAGCTTTTGTTTCACTTGATTTTTTTATTAATCTTTTTAGAGTTAATCAAAATTATAGTATTTACAGCAGGTGGTACCAGTTATGTCAGGCTAAATGTACTGATGCTGGATGAAACAAGTCTAGTATTAGAAATATTATGGTTAATTATTGCCAGTGGGGATAGGTAACACTCTGATTTTCAAAAACAACCATCTGTCTTCACCACACTCCATGTATATGCACTTTTCCTGCAACCTGTTCCACGGAAATGACATCCCAGACTTTCAGGAAGTACTTGTCTATTTATAAAGATTATTGGAAGAGCATATTTACTGAAGAATAAAAGCAAACTACTAATTCAGTATCACTCAGCCATTTGCAAGAGACATGTTTGAAAGATGGCAAGAGAGGGCCAGATTCTACCTTTGGATATTCATGAGCAGCACACATTCACTTAAATGGCCATGCAATTAAAAGATTTTTTGCATAGTATTTTCATATCATTCCAGAAAATCCACTAAAGAGTTCAAAGATTTCTATCTTAAATTCCTATAAAACTGTAGAAACTGATGTCATCAATGTATTTAAAATTGAAGTTCCAAGATTAGGAAAGAGTTTAAAGCAAATTAAATTACTCTTATTCCCCATTTTTTTCTCAGAATTCCTTCCAAAAACATATAGAGGTGATACATGTTGTAAAAGATCCATGTCAGTGTTTTCCTGGCATTTACAGATGATGTCAGTCAATGTTGGTATTGAAAGATTGGCTTTATTTTCTTGTTTGTACCTATGATTGAATTGACTCATTTTGTGAGATTATAGAAAATGTATTATATGATCATATGTGTCTGATGTCCCCTAGAGACCCTATGGAAATGAGAAGATGCATTCCATAAGGTTGTCTTGTCAAGATAGATTGTACTAGCTAAATAAATAAACTGCAGTATGTGATTTCACTGTGCACTGTTGACTTCTACTTACATGATTTAAAGGATGTTACTATGAATATCCTAGGTTGCTAATGTAAATGATGGAGAAATCATAGGTCAATCACATAATAATAAATATTAGCATAGGTTTCTCAAGGCCAGAAATGGCTGAAATTGTAATTGGAATTATAATTTTACTCTTGAATTATGGGATGTTGAAAACACTCAGGACCCTGCCTTCCTGGAACTGCTCCATTAAAGCCAGGCAGTCTCAAGTTCTGGTTTTTTTTATTGTTCCAGAAATCACATTACCATGTTATAACAGGTATTTTTGCATTTTTGTCCACTTGAACATTATGTTGTATTAATTCATATTGTATATTGACTTGTAGAGGACTGATGCATAGCAACTGCCACACTGGATCAGACCAGAGGTCCACCTATTCAGCATCCCATCTCCCACAGTAGCCAAAAGTGCAAAGGGAGGTGCACTTTATAGTGCCTCATAATTCTCTGTTGCTAGAACAAAGAGTATTTAACATAATTGTTAATTGTAAGCTGCTTCCACCTCAACCGGCAAAATAAAGTGCTCTCAAAATGCACTCCTGTGATCACTGATGCATTACATTTGATGGAAGGCTGGTCAAAACAAGATGGGGTAAACTGATACAATAACAGTCACTTATGGCACTATTTATCCCACTGCTGAATTGTCCTGGACATGCAGGGAGAAAGACGACACAAAGGATGTGGTTTAACTGGCCACAGTCTTATTAATTTAACTCTACTATGAACTATCCGGCAATAACTTGTATCATATGGGTCACTCTTTCTTCATTCAATAATACGCTCTGCCTGATGGATGGCTGCCGTCAGCCCCCTTCCCCTCCCACACTAGTGGCCAAAATATCGTTGAGACCCCACCACCCATAGTATGATGATTAAGTGGCTGGAGACATTAAAAGCCCCCCAACTTCTTTCCCCAGCTTCCCCTAAATTCATGTCCTTATCTGGTTTATCAGGGAACAGACCACTATTGAACAATTGCCTGCACTGTATTACACCTGTACTGTACCTGCACTACCAAGTTGAGACAACTTGGATGTAACCTCCTGTTGAACTCCCATGTCTCAGTGCTGTGGGGCAGGCAAAAAAACCCCCACCTTACGGGGAGGGAAAAATTCCTTCCCAGTCCCCAAAAGGCAACTAGCACTATGTCCGCAACAGATCCAACTACACTAATTGCATGGGTGAGAGGGTGGGAGCTGTTGGTCCAGTGTGTAATGGCACATAGAACTTAGAATAAGATCTATATGTCCTCCTCATTGGTGCGCAGAAGCCAATGGGCTTCATTAGAACTTCTGCCAACTACCTTCTCCCAAACTATGAGATGCGGGCTCTCAAGAAGGAAGTGAAGTAAGTTCACTTAAAGGGGCTCCAGCCCTTCCCCCCAGAAGATCCACACAATAATCCCCACCTCTGAAGCTGTGGGGGTGCATTTTCCCCAGAGACTTTCATGGGAGTTGCACCTGTTTATTTCAGGTCACAATTTTATCCAGTAGTTGGGAAGTCAAAGGTTAGCACATGAACAATATTTTTCATAGTATTAGGGCAATTGGTGTATTACCAAAACAGGGCTGCCTACTAAGCAATGAACAAAGCAGACTTGGAAATGATGGTGAAATCATAGTCTCTGGTTACTATAATGCTTACAGAAAAATCATCCTCCTCAGAAGTGGTAAATCCAAGGGTGTTGTAACAACCCTGGAATGGCCTATTCAAAGACATTAACATCTTCATGGGAATTGATGCCTTTTGGAAACACACTTTGCTGAAAATGCTGTTTATAAAAGACTTTCCACTATAATCTTATCTGAACATTTTCTATGTTTTCCTAATATGTAATGCCTGTATCTACTCACTGATGGGTAGTTTATAGATGAACAGGCACATTTTCTCTGTTGGCTGATTCTGTATCTCTACACAAAGGAACCCAAATAGTCAGTGAGCATTTTAACACAGTGGGGGGAAAAAACAAGCAAACAAAAAAAGTAGGTCATAAATTATATAATTGTGTAAGGTAACAGCAAATGCAATGACTATGCAAAATTAGAACTAAAAGTACAGGAAGGAAATAGCACTTATTTCATTAAGAACCAGTCCCTGCAAACCATCCAAACATTGAACTCAGTGGGATTGTGGCATGTATATTTGTGTATATTCTATGACATATACTTGTACATTAGATTCATATAAGGTGATGTATAATTTTGTTCCACCAAGTGTAGACACAGCAATAATTGATAGAGTTACTTAATCAGATAGCATGATGTCTTTTCTTCAGCCTTGTTCCAAAATGGTTTAATTAAAGGATACTCAAAAAGAATAGATACGAGTGTCCCTTTGACACACTTACATGACCAGCAGGTATCAGAATCTTGTAAATCAGGTCTGTTCATTCTCACTGGGATCCAAGTTGTCCTGTGTAAAAGAAGAAAGATTATTACGTTATAACCGTCGATTTTAAAACTCCATACAACCTTCCACACTCTTCCAAAACACTGCCCTCCAATACTTTCAATATGTCTTTTTTTCTGATGTCATTCAAGAGCAACAGGTTTTTTTATGACCTGGTCTATTTAAGACTTGCATAGGGCTGAGGTGTGTACATTTTCCTCAAAAGTTTTACAAATTTCATCCAGGTCTGGTGGCCCATACTGATGACCTGAGTACATTCATTAGACTGAAGAAGAATCTCTGATGGAATATCCCAGATAGCGTGCCTGTCTTTGTTGTCAAAGCTTCCCTGATAACCATGTCCATTTTTTCTAAGATTTAAGCCATGTGTGGATTGACTACATAATCCTTGCACTGAAGCCTTGGGAAACACTCCTGTTGATTCTCCTGGCAACCTCTTAATCTAAATAAGTATACAAAAGGTTACTAAGTTAATGTATAACACAGGTATGTAAATAGAAAACTCCATAATTGTAATTTTCTCATTTAGGGCCTGATCTAAGGGCTATTAAAGATAATTGAAGTCTTCCCATTGATTTTAATGGGCCTTACATCAATCCCATATTCCTCTCTCTAATCCATGTTTGTTTCCATGCAGTATAGCACTGACATAGATCATGAATTGTGTGAATTATAATATGTAGAGGATCCACCACTTATTATACGCATGCCAAACACTATGAAATCAATACAATTTAGCAACATAAGTAAAAATTCAAAAAGTATTAGGTCCTAAATCATTACCTGCTTTAAAATCGGTCAGGTCAAAAAGTGAGACAGCCTTCCTGTTTATCATATTCTAATACAACGTCATTGTATTTTAAATATCATGAAACCCAAATGGAATTTTTCATAATTTTTTCATCTCCGCTTGCAGTAATTCAACAAAAATGATATGGAAATGCCTTGAAACCTCTTAAAGAAGCAGCATTTTTTCCTAATTTGAACAGATGAAGAAATATTTCAACCTAAGCTCAGCAAGGGATAACAGTATTACAGTCACTGCATGGGGAATTTTGCCACTCATAATTCTAAATCCTTCGCAAACACTTTATTGCTATAAGGTAGCTAACACCAGCCTCTACACAACAGGACATCCATAGCATTAACCATAAGAGATAGGCTTGCAGAAAGAAACTATAGCAAAGTAATTGTAAATCTCTAATGATGCATAAAACCAAGCTGAATTGGTCCTGAATTCTCAGCATAAAAGAAATGAAGCATCAGAAGAACCAATTCTGGTGGCAGTATAACATACTGTAGTGTGGAAACTGTTTATGGTATTTGCTGCAGTGAAAATATTCCTACTAAAATGCATCATGCAAGTGATAGGAATACATTAAAAAGGCCTGAATGATGCAACTTCTAATAACATCTTGTGTGACAATAGGAGCAAAGAATTAGCCAAAAGAAAATCTGATCTGGGATGCACAATTTGCCATCATATTTCCTAGTCACAGCCTGTATCTGGCAGAATTGGTTAGCATTTTTTTAATTTGCTACTAAGATAATTAATCGAATGAATCCAATGCTTCCAGTCCTTGCTCTATTATCAAATGATCTTCCTAGGAATACTTGCTCTCCGCTTTTCCATTGTGCAATGAGGTCTTTCGTTCTTCTTCTTTCTCATATCTCAATGATGTCTGCTTTTATTGATTTTATGACTTCAATATAAGTATTGTGGCAAAGCTCTGACCTTGTCTCCATGGTTCCCACACTTCCTGGCAGATTTTGCTAGCCTCAGAGGCTTACTGCAACCCTCCACGTAACCCTTCTCTCTCTAGGGCCTGGGTTACAGTCTACTGAGCCCTTTTCATCATAAGCCAGCAAAGAGGTTGGTGAGAGAACTCCCACAGTCTCTGCTGTACCTACAGGCTTGTTCAAGAACAGTTTAGCTCCTCTCCTGACAGGGGCCTGTCTTCCCCTCCCAGGAGGTGTTTCTGTAGTGGCAGGTTGGGGGGAATCTGGGCCCGCCCTTTACTCCAGGTTCTGGTCCAGGGACCTTAGTAGCAGAAGGTGTTGGCAGCCGACCTTTTACCATCAGAGCTGCTACACTTCCCTGGGCCACTTCCCCACAGCTCTCCCACTTCTCTCTCTCAATGCCTTCTTCACCCTTACCTTAGGGCTCCCTTCCAGTGGCTTGAGGGTGTCTTCATTACCCAGCCTTTCAGCCGCACTTCGTCTTCTCTGGCTACCCGTTGCTCTCTCCAGCCTGACTGGAGTGAGCCCTTTTATAGTATCAGAGGGGCCTTAATTAGAGTCAGGTGTTCACAATAGCTTAATGGCCTCACCTGACTCTTTGCAGGTTAATTAGAGTCAGGTGTTCACCTTAGCCTAATGGCCTCATCTGACTCTTTGCAGGCTAATTGGAGTCATGTGTCCACCTTAGCCTGGAGCAGCCCCTGCTCTGGTCAGTCAGGGAACAGAAAACTGCTTATCCAGTGGCCAGTGTATCTGCCTTCTACTACTCTGGTGTACCCAACTGGCCTGGGTCCATCACAGTATTGATGTACGGATCAGATGATAGTGTTCTTGTATTGTGACTTGCAACAAATAGTTGGGCTGTTCTTTTAGCCATTTTCCGTTTTTTGTCCTATGCTACCCTGGGTTGTGAGCATTGGTTATGCTGACGCATGATTCTGTGCTTAGTTTCCTGGTTTATTCTGCTTTGTATGGTTTGTTTGGCAGAAGAATTTTGAGGCAGTGCATTCGGGGTGCTGTCCCTTGTGCCCTGTAGCTGCAGTACCCTGTCCACTTTGGCTGGGTTGCCCTGGAGTAATAGAGGTACGTTCAGACTTCCTACTACCCTAGATGCTAGCTCAACCCCTTCTCGGCTTGGTAAGACCTGCCAGAGCAAATGCTCTGCCATACTTTGCTGTCAAACCCCGTTCATACCCATACCAACACTGAGGTAGGGAGGCAGGATTTTGTGTAAAATAATACTCCATGATCATATACTGAACGAGGAGATCAGAAGGCATACAGAGTGACCGATGTAGTGCAGGCGATGTATGACGCAAAGCAAAGACGGGTGGGTCATGTAGTCCACAGGCAAGACAATAGGTGGGCAAACCGCATCAGTGACTGGATCCCAAGAGCCCACAAGTGATTGCTGGGTAGACTGAAACTGTGCTGGGACGATCCCATGACAAAACTCTTTGGCCAGAAATGGAAAGGACGTGCTCGCAACAAAATGGAATGGTGTGGCATGGACCTGCATTCGTGGAGGGATGGACGAGGCCAAGCAGGACAAAGATGACAAAGGTGACTAAGACACCTTCATTGTGATGTCAGATGTCTCAGCAGAAGTTTTCATATTACATTGGGCTAGATCGTGGCATTTATTCCACAGCCCTGCGTAGGGAGCAGCATGGAGCTATGGTACCCCAAGAGGGCACTAGGAGAGCTTGTACTGCAGGCAAGTGCATTCTCTCCAGAGGCTGCTCAGTGCACACACTGCACCATCCATCAGACTGGCACAGCTCCTCACAGTGCACTGTCCCTCTCTGCAGACTAGTATAGAGGCCCAGAGTCCTACCACCACACAGTCGCTTTGGCGCAATTTGCCTGGCAGTGTGAAGAAGCAGGAGCAATGTGTGCCTGTGCTCCTCACAAAAAAGAGAAACTGCTATTCTGGGAGGCCCTTGTGTGGCTGCATAAACATGGGTCTGGGCTCTCATTGCTGGGCTCTTCGCACCCATATACCCCCATGATGCCCACACAAGAGCCATCATTATCTAGACCATAAAATAGAATGCCTGTCTCACAGTTGTGTGTGAATGTTATTTATTTTGACTGTTACAGTGCCTGCTCTGAGTTCTAAGCACTTCACTTTGTACAAACACCTAGTAAAACATTTAAAAACTGCATTTTAAAATTCCATATTATGTACTACTGGCCTCACCAAACCATCAAAACCAACTTGACTCATCCCAGCGACCTCACCCCAAACCCACTGAGGCCTTCCTCCATCAATCCTGAAAATCTGTATGGAAAGACGAGCTTTGCAGCAAGCTTTAATGCAGGTGAAGGATGCCAGACTGATTATCCTGAAACTGGAAGTCCTTTACTCATCTACAGATCGGGAGCAGCAAAGGCAGTAGCAATGCAAGTTTCCCCCCATGGCCTCACCTATATGCTTCAGCATGGCCATGGACAGAACAGATTTTGAGATGAAAGGGTCATTTTGTTTCTTTGCATCTCAAATCCAAGCCTTTCTACAGACACTGCCAGGTGGTACCAATGGGATAATGGTTCTGGGACCTGTCCACTGAGAGCTAGAATGGACACCACCAAAACTCTTGCTCTTTTTTTTAAAATAATTTCACAAATCTCAGAGCCAGACATCTGAAAAGTAAGATATATCAACACAGTGTCAAAATCTATAAATGCACAGACTTGAAATCTGTATGTGCAGATAAAAAAATGGGGTATTAGCAATTAAATAATCATTTTGATGGAATGCATAAGAGAACCACATTTATCCATAATATGCTGGTGGCATTGTATACCAGTTTCAGTTTATGATCCCTCATGCACTCTTGATGTCTTATTGGAAGGACACCTTGCTGCAGCAAGGAAAACAGCTAATATTTATCATTTTTATTCTTTAAAATATTAATAATTTCTCCAATTAAAAATAAAAAGTGAACAAAGTGATCCATTAAGGCTTTGTACAAGTCATAGAATATGATGTACAGTATCTGTGTACAAATGTTATACCCATATTTATAACCCCTGCAAAATTCTGCTTAATAGAAATAAGCATTAAAGAGTTTAGCATGAGATCTTTAAAAATGCTTGGCATTGGCCTAACGCTGCTCCTGTTGAAGTCAATGATAGTTGCTCCATTTACTTCAGTGGACAGAGAGTTAAGATAATGCTAAAAAGTGAGGAAATTCAGTTTCCCAAAGACAGTAATTGTCCTCCAGCCCTTGCACAAATACCCACCCACTAGAGGCGGAGAAATTGATTAAAGAGAAAAGAAGATGTAGAGACAGAGGAGTGAACCAGTTCAGATCAAGGACCAGAGTCAGAACACTTTACATACATTGGTGCACTGTTAGTCACACTGATTTCAGTGTGACTGAGGGGTACAAAATCTTGCCCTGTACAACACATACCTTCAGCTCCAATCCCAAATCACCTCCTCATTTTTAGATGCAAACTAAAATCAAATCAATGCTCTTATAAGTTTCTGAAATGTCTGGATATATATTTTCCCCACTTGCATCCAGGCTGGGAATGGAATCAGAGCTGGTAAAATGCCACAAAAAAAGTTGTCCACACAGTACTTCCACCTGGAATCAAAAAAGTATTTGATTTTCAGCCTTCCTACTCAGGACATTGAGGTTCAAACAGTTTTGCTAAGCATCTGAAGTTTGGAATGATTGTCCAAGTCAAACACAAATGCTGGACCTTTTGTCTCTACCTACCTGAAACCTTTGCTCACCCCTCAAACCAAATCAGAAGCTTCTACAAGTGTGAGGGTCTTTTGTGCTTGTTTGGAAGTCACAATGGTCATCCCTGCTTTGAAGAACTAGCTCTGAGAAGTTACTTTAGGAGGAGGGCTTGGTGCATAATACTTACTGTACATCCATACCAACTCAACCCACGCATGTGGTGACATAACATGGGCCTGCTTGCCACAAGAAGGAACATTAGAAGAGGGCCATATTTATGCATTCTACATTCCACAGCAAATTGACACTTTTAAAAGACATTAGAAATCTGCTGTCTTAACAATCTCTATGGCCTTGGAGGTTTTTATGGGTATTAGTTTTGGAAAAGAGTCCAGTCTACTTGACCTGCTATTCCTCGGATCTCGTAAAGCCATTGAGACTCCATTTGACACCTCTATAATTCAGAGATACCTCACATTTTTCCAATCAATTCAGGCCATCTCTAATTAAATTGAAACAAGAAACTAAAGTGAGATGAATGGTTTATAGCTGCTTCAATGCCTCTCTACATTGATTAATAGATAAAGAATTCATACTTCCACCAAATTAGTTGACAAACTCAACTGTAATTTATTCCTTGTACATGATGATCTGCAAGCACAACATGCTGCTGCTGAGGCTCAGCTTCAGCTCCCTCTAAATATATTTTGTGCTGCTTGGCTGCCCCCACCAGGTACTATCAACCCAGCAAATGCTGCCTTAGCATGCAAAGTTCCGCCACACACTTTTCTTTCAAAATACAGCAACAAAAGGTTTTGCTTACATATCATACCATTATTTGCCAATCCGGTTCATATCCAAAGGGGTTGTATTAGACCCATGGCTGCTCCTGGATGCCCAGAGTGTAGTTGTATTGAAGAGTGCATTTCTCCATCCGCACTTAGTAAGGTGCTGGCATAAATCTCTGGTTTCGGATGTGAATTATGCTACACTTACCCATGCCTTTCTCACCTCGGTGTCAGACTGCTGCAATACGTTCTACTGGAGACTATTCAGAAACTGACGCTGACCAGAATGTGGTGGCCTGCTTATTAAGCAGAGCATTACATTGGAAGCACATTCTTCCACACTGGTCACCTATAGGTTTCTAGGTGAATGCAAGGTGTTGGTACTGACCTTTAATACCATAAATAGTATGGGTTTGGGTTACCTAAGAGACTGCCTCTCTCCTCGTGCCAAACAACTGCACTTGTGGTCAGCAAAAGGCACTTGAGCTGGATCTCTCAAATATGATCCTTTAACTTGGACAATGGGACTGGGTACAAACTGGGTGAGATAGCAAAGTAAAAGTATTGGCACTGAAACTGCAGCTGGACATGGATATAAGTTGCTTAATCTGATTCATTGATTATTATGCACTTTGAACTTTATAAGAGGCATCCAGAGTTTAGGATAGACATTTCTGTTGTCTGTGTATTAGAAATGGAAATCCATAAATCGATCATTGAAAACATAAAACTTAATTGTGCTTCTTAACCAGAAATTGAGATACATGCATTTCTCTCTTCACTCTCCTCTCTGCCATTTAATATATCCAGTGTTACATAAGTAACTGCTTTGAATCCACATGCAGAGACATGATGCCAAGAACACATTGTTAGTAAAACAAAATAAAACCATTTCATGTCTCTGCTGAGTTCACATATACATGGCTAAAAAGGCAGATTTTCTAATTATCCATCCTGATCTGGTCATTGTGTGTTTAGTCACTGCTGTCATAACAGGTGCCCAAGCATCCTTTACCCTTTGTGTCACTGTTTTGTTTTGTTTTCCCAGAACTTGTCAAAGGCCTCTGCTGCCTTGCTGTGGTGACTTTGCTGTTCACTCCAACGTGGCCCAATTGCAAGTCCAGTGTTTGTTGCTTTAAAAAATCCCTTCTGTGCATCCTCCAGGGCTTGTGCATTTTGGAGTAACTGACCTCCATCTTAAGTGTCACCAATTTTTCTTTAAAATCTGACATTCTTCAGCTCATCACACTTTACATGTTCTACCAATCAGCAGGAAAACACTGGTCTTTTGTTAGTCTCTCTTTGTCTGTCTCTTTCTCCATCTTTCTTGCAATCTCCATTTGTCCTTTCTTCTAAGTACTGTACGGTATTTTGAAACAGTTTGATTCTGATTCTTTTATTAGGGTCAATCTTACTCCAACATCGATCAATGGCATAACGATTCATTGACTTCAAAAGGGCAGGACCATGTCATAATTTTTGTCCCAAAGCAAACTAAGATTTGACTCTGCTACTGTCAAACAATTTCCACACAGTCTCTTGATCTTTTTGTTCTTATTTCTCTGCTGGCATGCTAAAATCATGCTTGAGAATGATCCTTAAGCTTTATGTAATTGGGTCCCTGTCCTGCTCCCATTCAACACAATTCAATTTTTTTCCACTGAACCATCTACATTGCTGGCTCTGCTTTCCCATTTATTGGTGTCTAACATTTATTGATGACCTCTGAAGTTCAAAATACTATTTTTGTTTTGTTTTTTAAGTTCTTAAATTATCTGTAACACTTTTTACAGTATTGGAGTATATCTGATGCCCTATCTCATAAAACAACATCTTTTTTGGATTAAATCATAATTTTTCTGGTTGGAAAAAGTACCCGCTAATAGCAGTGCTCCAAAATAAGGAGAGCACTCAATGCTGATTTTTCCCTAGGGTCTTCAAGGAATTTGCTATAGCTGCAGAGCAAAATTTCCATAACGGGAATCTAAATTTAGGATCTTAAATCCATATTTAGGCCATATTCTGTGCCATATTTAGGCACCATCTTCAGACACCTGATTAGGTCACATTGATTTACAAAGGCTGACAAGAGGAAAATTAAAGTCAAAGCCAAATATGTAACCAAAATGAATCACTGGACACCCTGACAAAAATGACAAGAATTCCCAGGTTTAGAATGGCAATGGTATTCCTGTTATTTTGAATTGGAGTTCAAACATGGACCCTCTATATCAGGGGTTTAAAGATACTAGAGTGGACCTCATATTTTCTATAGCATAGCCCTCAAGGACCACCTCTCAACCAATACCTGATAGTATGACATCCCTGTGCCAATTACAACAATTGCTTACTTGCAAAACCAGTATTAAGATATGAATTAATCTATTTTAGCCACTTTTAATGTAATTCTACAGTTGGAAGCAAGGAGGAGGAGCCAGTATCATGTGACCTTCCAGATCCCCATGGGTCTCTAGTGATTTGGAGAATCTCTGATCTATAGTATCACACTTCACAACTCTTTGATATAATTATTGTCTGCCCTGTTGTGCTAAAATGACTATAGTTCTTGCTGCCCTGGAGGCAGAGCCAGGGATTCCTTTCCTCTCTTCACTTATCCTTCTTTTCTGCATTGCACTTTTTCTTCAGAGGTTTGCTGACTTGTTCTTCAGAGGTTTTTCTTGTTCTCTGTCATACAGTGAGTAAAGTGTACAACAGCAATAGTTTCACTTCATCATAAAGTCATATGACTGCCTGTAATTCTTTCAAAATTTCAGCCCTAACCTGGAAACTTCACGTGAGCGGGAAAACTGCAGCACCCATGTCCAGACTCTGACTCCAGTTTGATCATTAGCAGGGTCAGGGCCTTACTAGCATACCTACTTTCATAGATGGTAAAATTCAGCTTTCCTGCAACTGTACACTGGGCTCACGGAATGGAGAGATTTGCAACAAATATCAGGACACGGTATTTAAAGACGATGAACAGTGTTTCTTACAAAACATGGAAGCTAGAATTAAGTAAATTCTTGAGGCATACTCTAGTCTAAAATCTGTAGTGCAAGACAGACTAACAATTACCATTATTTTAGAAATGTCTCCTCAGATTTTGGCCCATTTGTGCTTTAATTGCTTTAATGTGTTGCATTAATACTTCTCCAAAAAGCCTTTTGATAAAATGGGGAAAGCCATGAAGTGCCAGATATATTTCTTTCCCAAATTGCTTGCCTTCTGAAAAGCAGCTAGATTGACAGGCATCACTTATACAAATATAACAGTATAACATTGCTCCAGAGTGAGAGAAAGCCAGGGTGTTGAACTGGTTCTCTGCCTTATACTGCAGTTCTATAAATGCAAAGACTCGATGTTCCACATAATTAACCTCTTTCTATTCAAGGATCTGGAAAATATGGTTGTGTTGGAGTCCCCCAACTTAAAGTTCAAGACCTTCATGGATGAAACAATATTTTAGAGCATCAGAACTATATAAAATCCTTATCAAAAACTGTCAGAGTTGGAATTACCAGTAGGTTTCAGTCAATAATTGTTAGAATTACTGATGGGTAAGCAGCCACACTTCACATGCAATTCTTTCACGAGGATGAGAAAAGCAGCAGGAAAGAAACCATAACAAGAATCTTGTGGAGCTCAGAGAAATTTTATGTATAAAGAGATTATTTCCTGTGGATATTGATGATAAATTAACTGGATTTTGTGTGAATAAGAAATATTGTTACCTTCTAAACCATCTGAACTCCCTGAATGTCAAGGTAAAAATAATTCCGGTCACATGTAAGGACTCAGCACAAGATAAATACTAAATATCTGGGTCACAAGTAATCAAAAGTAGAAAATTCTTCTTAAATTGTTTTCATTTAATTAATCCTTCCTGCAATGTTATCAATGCAATGGAACATTGGTTAGTGCAGAGGGTGTTTTATGGGATAAATTCATCCATATCAAAGGAGCTGTAAGAAGTATTAAGTAGTAAGATAAATAAACAAAAGGCAAGGTATGTTGGTCATCTGGTTGAAAGACTGCCCCAGGGGATACCCATATCTGTAAATCAGTTACTGTAGTTGGTCTAATCATAGTATGTCATAAACGTATAGCTTTCTTTCTTAATCTTTACCTGTACTCATAGCTTACATAAAACATGAAACATTCAGCTGTAAAACAGCTAAAACAATAAGGGCTGCAGGGGCGCTGTTAGAAAGATGTCCCACATGAAGCTGATAGTTTAGCTAATTTATACAATAAAACTTGCATAAGACATGACTCTTCCATTTAACTATTAGAAAATTGGTATTTAGTGGCACAGACCGGTCAGTGTGATAAGACACATGGCCAGTAATTCTAAGATGAGGGGAAAGCAGCATGAATGGACAGATCATGCTTACTATTAAATACAGAAGAGATTGATGTTCGGAAAAGCAGGATGCACCCATGAAATGACCTTTAAAACCTTTTGTTGATATGGGATGCAGCTAGAGATATTACCTGGCTTTTCACAATGCCACAAACATTCATTGCTAATGAAAAAGAGACCAAGAAAAACATTCAAATAGCCCATGAAGATGAAATATGGGGCTAGTTTCTGCACTGATGTACACTCCACAGAGCTCCTTTTAACTTAAGGGGGATTTCACAGGGTGCATATCATTGGAGATCTTGACCCATCAAGTCCAATAAGCAAAATGCTAGGTGGCAGCAGGCCCCCAATTGCACAGAGACCATCCACAAAAACACACTCCAAGTTTTCATGGAGATTGCACACCACTTAATTGACCAATTGCAACTACCCAACAAACCTCAAATAATGACTATCAAATTCTCACATTCATTCTAGAGTGAAAAACTTTCACACAAAAAGCTTTTTAAGTATCTTTGTACAACAAAACATTCAAAGAAATCACACTATCTCCGAGCAGAGGAAGAGGCTGAATTCAAAAGGTAAAATATTATTTGATAATTATTCACTCAGCTCTAGTCTGAACTGTGTGCTATTTATCCATTTTAGACTGTAACCCCCCTAAGGGCAGGACCCCCATCTTCCACTATGGGCATGTACAGTAGAGCTCCAAGCATACTGATGGTGCTCATCAAATAATAATATAATATGTTTAAAACTGTTGGCCTTACACAGAAAACTCTGAGTTTACAGTATTGATTACCTTAAACAAAATAACTTGCACTTATGTATGAATACAAATCCGTTTGATTATTTTAGAGCCATCAGGCTATGTATGATTTTACACATCTATCTGCTTAATTAGACACACAAGTTCAAAATATTGCAATCAGGATCTGTTACACTCCCTGGAGAACACTGGGCTCCTAAAGATATGGATTACAATAAACCAATATGTAGTATTTTCATTTTACCAATATAATCTAGTTCAAATATTGTTTGTGTTATTTAAATGGAAGACTGACAACAAACCCAAGAAAGTATTTTTTCATGCAACGCACTGTCAACTTCTGGAACTCCTTGCCAGAGGATGTTGTGAAGGCCAATACTATAACAAGGTTCAAAGGGGAGTTAGATAGATTCATGGAAGACAGGTCCATCAATGGCTATTAGCCAGGGTGGGCAGGAATGGTGTCCCTAGCCTCTGTTTGCCAGAATCTGGGCTTGGGTGACAGGACATGGATCACTTGATGATAACCTATCTGTTCATTCCCTTTGGGGCACCTGCCATTGGCCACTGTCAGAGGACAGGATACTAGGCTTGATACTTTGGTCTGACCAAGTATGGCCATTCTTATGTTCTTATGACACCTTTGGGGCAGATCGTCAGCTGGTGTAGATCAGCATAGCTCCGTCAATGCCAATGGCACTATACCAATGTACGCCAGGTGAAGATCTGCCCCATTACCTTCTGATGAGCAATCTGAAATTTCCAAAGGTAGAAATCATCTCTCAGATTAAATATAATGAGAAATATAAATTTAGTTGACATATTTAGATGAACAGGTATGTGTGTGTATGTATATATATGACTTTCTTTAAAAAAGTAGAGTTCTGGAATATCTCGAATGGGTGAGGTTTTGTTCTTTACATCACCATGACTAAATAAATACAATGGAACAGAAAATGCCTATCCCAAATGTGAGATGGATTACAGCATTTTGTGACATGAGACATGCATGTCAGTGAAATGAAAGGTACATTTTGGATACGGCTTATCACCTCGCCTGTACATTTCAGTAGCAGAGTGGTGTCACATCCTACGACCAACAAGCACATGCATATATGCCCTTCAATTCACTAGTCTACATGACACATAATATTGTAATTCTGACTGTATAATGCTGTAGAAGTAAAAGTCGGATTCACTGAGACTGATTCTGCTCTTAGTCACACTTGTAAAAATCAGGAATAACTCTGATGGAGTTAATAAAGTTACACCAGTGTAGACTTGGAGTTACTGTGATCTGAACTGTCCCTCTGTATTTAAAGGTGTTGAATAAGAGTCATCTAATAATTTCTTCAACATATTTTGCAATATTTTGAGTAAATTATTTGACAATACATTTCTTTATTATTCACCCAGCTATATAGTTGAGTGGGATATATTTAGAAACTCATTTGTACTATGAATATGGCAATATTTTCTCAAGTAAGTTATTCAGTTATTTTTCCTATTATTCACCCAGTTCTAGCTGTATTTTTTTTTTTATTTTGTACTTTCAGGTTCCTTGGTGAACATGCAATGAGTCAATAGAAAATTGAGACAGAGAAACTGGTCTCACAATGGCCCAGAGTCTCAGCTGTACAGTGGCCTTTCGCACAAATCCTATAGCACAAAGCAACTACAAACCCACCCAGCAGAGGGTCCTGCCCTTCATAGTGGAATTCTTGATTGGTGCAGGAACAGAATAATGGCTTTATATATAAGGTAAGGGCCCCCCAAGCCCAGGGCTCATTGGGCTGATGTGACAAAGGCACATCAGTTTTCATGGCCATCACCACACATAGGAGTGATGTGGCCAGCACCACGTGTGACCGCACTGGAGGTGGTGTTCCAGTGGGCAAGCGAGTGAGACCTAAGCTGACAACCTTCAGGATCATAATCTCCTCCCCAGTGCAGGGAGCATGGTTAGAGCTCCTCAGTTGACAGAATGACCCATTGCAGATGGCATAAAGAAGACCAGCCCCAAGGGTGATGTAATTTATGGCAGGGGTTTGCCCAGCAGCTGAATGGTCCCAGTAGCAGGGTGACATAAATGTGGCTCAACCTCACCACTGCACCCCACATCCTCCTGAGCTGCACCATGTGCCTACAGCCCAGGACCAGACTGAATATTTTTTGCTCTATGAGGATATCAGTTAAGATTCTGAGTCAATTTTTTGTGATACATTTTGAATTTCACGTTTCACTCTGGGATTGATTACATGATGGAATGCACACAGCTGAAATTTTTTCCTCTAGTTTGCTTGGTTGGCTGCACCTAATGCACGTGCTCCGGATACTCAGAGGAAGAGGCTGAATTTATATGCATCTTCTGCTTCCTTGTGAGCTTTGGTAAAATATCATGTTCTAAAGACTTTTTAAAATGGTATATACTTCACTAATTATAGACATAAATGCTCCTTGCATTGACTTGCAAATACATTTACTTATTACAACATTTAAATTGCTTTTTATAATTTGAGAGTTAGCTATTTTATTTTGGTGTCAATCAAAACCTTGAAATGCATACTTAAAGGTGTATGAATTAGTTTGGAATAGGAGCTATAGATTTTTCCATCAGAAGCATTAATGAGTTAATAATATTAATGAGTGTCATTTATACACACACTTAAAACTTTATTACATTACAATTGCTAACATGAAGAAAATTGTCATCTGATAATATAATTGCATATACTTTTCTAGACTTTGAACATGAGTCTTGGTTATACAGAATTAATAATTATGCCGTAGTAATACTTACAGAACGACATGCTCAAACTTACACCCATAAATGAAAAAATGAGGGAGTGCAGGCTTATGTGGTGTGGTCATGTAAAGCGCAGTCCTGACATCTCTGTGTGTAACAGAATCCAGCCGATCATGACTGAAGAGAAAAGACAGATAGGCTCACCCAAGAAGAAGTGGTGGGATGTTATAAAGGAAGACATATTAGCATGTAGAGTGATAGAGGATATGGCACTGAACACTTTAGACAGAGAGGACCCATACAGCAGACCCCATGTGATATCATGGGATTAATGCAGGGAAGAAAAATTAGGCTTCTGTAACTAGACAATCTTGCAAAATACAGCTCATACACCAATGAGCTACAGTACAGTCTCTAGTTAATAAAGAATGCACATTGAAACTTCAATCTGTTTTTGTTAAAGTATAAAACCACCTTCAGTGAAAGGAAAGTTCAAGATGTTGTCCTACACATGATGAAAACAAATGCCCGAAGTAACCTTCCTCAGGCCCTGCAAAAACCTTTGGGCAACCATAAAGGAGGTGATTTAGGGCATGGAAGTGGGGGGAGGGGCGAAATCTCAGCATCTAGGCAGGGGAACAACAGACTAATCCCAACATGGCCATAGAAGAGGAGCTGACACTCTTAAGTGCTACTGCTATTGTAGCACACACAAGTACTCATGTTGTGTGAAATGTTGGGAATTGCAGTGTAGAAGCCAGAGCCACAGGGAGTGGTAGGGCTGGTGATTACTCTAATGTTAGTCGTTCTTATGTTCCCCCTAGACTAGCAGTTCCCAAATTATTGGCTATGGATCTCCAGTGTTTCCTGGAGCACTTCCAGGTAGTCTGGTGGCTGGTCACATGTTTGGACAGAGTTTTCCATGTAAGCAATTCATGTAGTTGTCATAGGGTTGTCATTTGATGGCCAATAGATGAGGAGATGGTCTGTGAGACAATTCCTCTATTAATATGGAGTCCACATTAGGAAAGCTTTGGAGAACCCTTGCCTTAGGCAATTGCCCTAATCAGAATCCCCTGCTCTGGGAGGCATAGTTCATGTTAATACTGAATCAGCATCATTAGCACCAACAGCCATGAGATATTTCCTACGCAGAGACAAAAACTGGTCTTCATGGGAGAGGGGCTATTTATATACAATGCCAAAGTTGTCAGGTGTGAGGTTTTCATCATACATCAGAGAAGGTTAGCCAGGGTATCAACCTTCATTTGTATGCTCTTGAACCATTGGTAAGCAGCAGTGGATATCAACATTGTCCCAGTGGAAAGGAGATATAGATATATACACACAATAATGGTGGTGTCACTATAATGGTAGGGTTATATATATAAATGACCCCACCATTATAGTGTATTGTGCCACAAAAAACTCCCCAATTGCTCATACTACAGGGCCACAGCATTGTATCCATTGTCAGTAAAAAGGATAGCGACCAAGAGGTGGGACAAAGTGCATGACCATGCAGACTACAGAAAAGACAATAAGTACTATCACAACCTCACTGAGACCCTCTTGTTTAATGTCATGGTAGCTAAAATGCTTGCACTTTACTTATTGCCCTTCTCACACATGAAGGAAGAAGGCCTCTGACAGCTGTTGAAATTTGCAATTCCAAGATGGCAGTCGCTTGGTCACACAGTTTTTGCTTTCCTATTTTTCACTATTTACAAAAGTGTCTCCTGCCATGATTCAACTATGGCCATACAGATTACTGAGAACACCACTGACTACATGTCTGAGTGGCCACTGGATCAGTTTTGGTGGCAGCAGTATCTAGCGATGTGCCAAGTTGCTTGTGTGTGGCTTCAATAATCACGCACTGCCATTAATCTTTTGATCAACCTGGAGGCAATCAGAGTAGACTAACTGACCAGATCCTCTCTCTTCTGGTATTATGGTGTCAGACAACAGTGCCAATGTAGCATAGACAGCATGGGATGGTGGATGTCTCCATGTTACAGGCTTTCACACTGTGTGTATGGTCCTTGCCTTCAAAGCATATTGGGAGTCCATGAGGTTTTGGGATAGAATTCTCTGCTTCTTCCATGACAAAGAAAAACCTTCCACCTCCCATACCTACCACTCTGAGGATTTTTGCTCCCCAAGACAAGTTTTTTTCCGTAAGAGGGCAATTCCCCTTCCCCCTTCCCAGCTGATTTAGAAATGTTGTTTTTGTCTTCCTCCTTACAGATGGCAAACTCTTCGGTTTCTGCCACCACTAAAGATGTAAGTAAATCATCAAGATATGATCTGTTAACATATTCAAATAATGCTTGGCCTCCATTTTTTTAAAGTTTCAAACATCAATTTTATTTAATAATGAATACAACGGTCAGCTCTTAACATTTAATTTTCCCTACATTTAGCAAAATTGCTTAACTGATAAATTTTTCCCAGTCTTCTTTCTGCCCTAAAATCATGCAAATCAAAGAACCACAGACTTATCTGATGTGCATAATTCCCCACAGCCAGTTCAATCATGAAATTATAAAATATTCATTATATATCTGGTTTTTTTACAAAATAAATTTGGTATCCTAACTTTTTTCTTGTGCTGATCTTGTTAAAATATTTGGACAAAATCGTACAGGCATCCCCATATAGTTATTTCCATTTTATTTGCTTTTCTCTCCAAAGACAACTCCTCACACACACACACACACACACACACACGCATACACACACTACACATAGAAGCAGCCTAATCTGAGATACTGGCTAGGCATATCCAGTACACAAGCTTAATGCCCTTTGCAATTCTTGTCTGAACCGCTGTTAGCAGAAGACAAGACGACTTATTTCTATTCATTCTCTGTATAATCCACCTTATGAATTTACACCTCACCTATCCATATATTCAAGGACCTGAAATACAAAATATTTCCTGCTGTGTTTTAAGCCCACATCCTCCTGGTTACAAGATAAGAGCTTAATAGCTTTGACACTGCACTGTTTTCATATTCATGCATAAGTTATGGATATAGCAACAGATCAGCACTTCTTTGTGATTCTCATTGGCTCTGGTTCGCTGCCTTAAACTGTCTGAGTCAAGGCCATGTTTTAATGCCATAGACATTCTATTCAAATACCAGTATGACCACATTTTAAAAGCCACCCTGTACCACTTCATTGCTGCAGATGTCCTTTACATCTGGCAAGGACCGTTTCTCTGCATGTCAACAGTAATTCAGTTTAACAGCTGTCTCTTTTGACAAGCTTAGTGTCAGACTCTAAAATGACAGGGTGACAGTTTTCCTTTTCTTTAACAGAACATAGTACAAATTAACCATTTGAATGCAGGATCACTGGATGCATTTAGAACACAGTTTTCAGAGCAAGCTGAATAGGATTTAGGAATTGTTTGTATAATACAACCAAGGCTGTAAACCTATAGAGTTTGATAAATCAAAGCACTTTTCATGTAATTGAGATCTGTACCTGAAATCTAAATGTTCACAGTCCAGAATACCATTAATTGAGATGAAACAGACATCTAAGGTAAACACTGGGAATTCACAAACTGGTATGATAAGTATTTTTGCTGCATTGTATGAATACACAAGAGAATTTCCTGTATATTTAGGCAGCATGTTGTTAAAGTGCTTGTTAATATATTAGTTAATGGTACCATGTGTATCAGCTTTCAAACAGCATACTGTACACACACCATTTTCTACAAATGCTATACATACAAAAAACCACTCAGCATAATTTGTTGAGGACTAAAGCCATGCCTGAGATAATACTGTACATCTTAATGATTAAAACCTTTAGCATAAAAACCAGAATGTGGACAGTAACAAACTGCCACCGTGATTTATGAACAACTAGTACATGCTACGGAGACTCCACTTTAATCTGGTGCAAGAGTGAGCTTTATGAGGCTGGTTGTATTAGGTTCACATAAAAGTGAATAAAAAAATATAAACATTATGCTCAACATATTTAAACTGCATATTGATGTAAGCTACAATGACTGGGTGACTTCTCTTCACCATTCCTATGTTATACAGAGGTCTGCCACAGTTAGAATGAAGGATATCTCATTGATTGGGAAGATAAGCAGCCCTATCCTTCTCCCATTGAAATCAATGGCAAACTCCCAATCACTTCAATAGGAGTAGGATCCGGCCCATATGGTTCATATTATATTATAGACAAAGCACTATACAAAATGATTAATAATTTTTTCAGTTCATTCCTGGGTAATCAGCTAGATCTAACTGCACAAAGGAAAATAGGAAGAGGATGCAGAGAGCTTAGCATTTAGATGCTTAAATTCACTCCACTTTGTTTGCTTTTTTATTCATTGATATAAGCATTTGTGTATGGCACCAATTGCCATAGCATCTGGGTACCTCACAATATTTAAAAGATGTATACTTAAATGCTTATTATTATCTACACGGGGCATACACAATTATATTAACTGGAGTAGCAATTTCTTGTTAACCTCTCAGTTTTAGCTGTGCTCTTCCTGTTTTCATTTAGCTTTTTTTAAAAAAAACCTGACAGCTTGTTTGCACATTAAAGCAAATCTTTTAGGTCACTTCATTGCATTTTGAGGACTTGGGACAGACAAGATGAATCAGCTCTCTTCCCTAAAGACTAATCTCTTACCTGATATGCCCTGCCTCTTCTTTTTCCTGGCCTGGGATTCATACTTCTGTTTCCAGAGGCAATTCTCTCTAACAGCCGCATACACTGTGTTATTAATACACCATCCAACTAACTCAGCTCCAAATGCTACAAACAAATAATCTGAAAGAAATGCCACTCCCATATGGAAATTTACAGGCAGTTTTCTCATTAACAACCACAACCCTTTTGTCTTCATACACATGATATATAAACTATACAACATGTACTTAATAATTTAAAATACTTTTCTTTGCCTCCTTAAAATCCATGATATGATTCAACCACTAATAAATCTATAGCTTAAGATGAACAGAGTACTATTCAGTTATAAGGTTTTATGTCTACTATCTCCACTTCTTCTGAAGTGTGAAAAGAGGTTTCATATCTGTCAGTCTTTTCTCAAAAGTGACTTTCACTGCTTACTTTAACTTTCATTAAATAAGCTTTCCACAAGCTGTAAAAACAGAACACACAGGGAAAAAAAATTGGCTCTCTTTTAAAAGTGCTGTAGAGTCTCTTTTTGAATGAGTAATTAGAAATGTGTAAACTCTTTTATGGATATCTGAGAAGTACATGCAAAAAAATGTGACATTCCATGTGAGTATTTCGGTGTGCTATCAAATTTCATTGTATTTAGCAGACACCAAAACTATACAAGACCCAAAATACACATGCCCTAGTAGACATGGGTTATTTGCAAAGATTGACTTTACATACAATACAAGGAAAACATTCTAATTTAATTCTAGGCCAATGGATGCCCACATTCTTTAAGAGAAATCGGAGTTGTTTTGTCTTTCCTCCCATATTTATACAGATTGCAAAGATGTTGAGAGAACATAATTTGAGTTGGGCCTCTCCAACAGTTTGCTGTTATTTTTATTGTAACTGTCAGTCATCTTTTTCATATCAAGAGTCAATCTCAGATTAAAACTTTCTGATTTTGGAATCAAGAAACAAAAAGAGAGGTAGTGAGGTTTAGTTGTTAGGGTACTGGAAACCTGCTTTCCATTGCTGGCTCTGCCACTGATCTGTGTGACCTTGGGTTAGTTACTGCACATAGCTGTACCTCTGTTTCTCCTTCCACCCATTGTCTGTCCTGTCTATCTGTAAACTTTTTAGGGCAGAGACTGTCTCTTACTATATATGTATAGTGCATGGTATAGTGGAGGCCCATTTTTGGCTGGAACTTCTAGGTGCTACTACAAAATATAAAATATAATCATAGTTCCATCATTTGCAATGAAACTTTCTTTGACAAAGTATCCCCTTCTAAACACCTTGCTCTTTATGATCCTGATCCAGCAAGGTACTTAAGCACATATGTGATTTTAAATATGTGAGTAGTCCATTTATTTCAATTATGCAGGTGGTGCTTAAGTGCTTTGCTGGATCGGGGTTTATGAAATTGAAAATATCAGATTATAGCAAACCTGCTTTGAACATTTTCACAGTATTGTACCCGGTGAATTAAGAGGTATGATATCTAGATTGAAAGTTACTCAGATGCCATGGTGATGAGTGTGGGATAAATACCTAGACAGAGAGATGGGTCAGAGTGTTTAAAGACGAAATGGATAATTCTGGTTAGGTTTCTCCATACTCCCCCCCCAAGTCAACATGGGCAACTGGAGTATCCAAATCAGACTTCCTGGCTCTTTACAACCTCTTTGTAACTTCTGTAGTCTTAAATCACAGAATCAATTAAATGTTGGAAGGGTTGGAAGGGACCTCGAGAGGTCATCTAGTCCAGTCTCTTGGAAGCCTATTTCAGTACTTAACAATCCTGGTACTTAGAAAGTTCTTCCTAATATATAACTTAATCTCCCTTGCTTTAGATTACTTCTTGTCCAACTTTCAGTGAACATGGAGAACAATTGATCACCTTCCTCTTTATAACAGACATTAACATATATGCAGACAGTTATCAGGTCTTCCTCAATCTTCTTTTCTCAAGATTAAACATGCCCAGCACTTTTAACATTTTCTCAGATCATGTTTTCTAAACCTTTTATCATTTTTGTTGCTCTCCTCTAGACTCTCTCCTAAAGTGTGGTGCCCACAATTGGACACAGTACTTCAGCTGGGGCCACACCAGTGTGCAGTACATTGAGACAGTTACCTGCTGTGTCTTAGGGCTAGTCTACACTTACCCGCTGTGTCGGAGGCGTCGGATCGATCTTCTGGGTTTGATTTATCGCGTCTTGTCTAGACGCGATAAGTCGAACCAGGAAGTGCTCCCCCATCGACACCGGTAATTCTGCTCTGCGAACGGAGCAGACGGAGTCAATGGGGGAGCCTGCGCGCCGCCGTGTGGACCAGGGGTAAGTACTTTGAAGTTCGAAATAAGATACTTCGACTTCAGCTATGTTATTCACGTAGCTGAAGTCGCGTATCTTAGTTTGAACTTGGGGGCTAGTGTAGACCAGCCCTAACATACAACACTCCTGTTAATACACCCCGGACTGATATTAAACTTTGTTGAAAATGCATCACATTGTTGATTCATATTCAATTTATGATCTACTATACCCCCCAGATCCTTTTCAGCAGTCCTACTGCCTAGCCAGTTATTCCCCATTTTGTAGTTGTGCATTTGATTTTTCCTTCCTAAGTGAAGCACTTTACACTTTTCTTTACTGAATTTCATCTTGTTGATTTAAGACCAAGTCTCTAATTTGTCAAGGTCATTTTGAATTCTAATCCTGTCCTTCAAAGTTCTTGCAACTGCTCGCGACTTGGTGTCATCCACAAGTCTTATCAGCATACTCTCAATTCTATTATCCAAGTCATTAATGAAAATATTGAATAGTACTGGTCCCAGGACAGATCCCTGCAGAA
Organism: Chelydra serpentina; assembly: GCA_037349315.1. Lineage (NCBI taxonomy): Eukaryota > Metazoa > Chordata > Testudines > Chelydridae > Chelydra > Chelydra serpentina. The sequence continues at coordinate 15,891,170 of JBAIAC010000028.1, read as the reverse complement.
CCCTACTAGATATGTCCCCCTAGTTTCACAGCACACCATTGATGACTACATTGAGTATGGACTTTTAACCAATTTTGCACCCACTTTATAGTAATTTAATCTATACCACATTTCCCTTGTTTGCTTACGAGAAAGTCATGTGGGACTGTGTCAAAAGCCTTACTAAAATCAAGCTATATCACATCTAACGCTTCCCCTTTCTCACTAGGCTAGCAATCCTGTAAGAGAAGGAAATTAGGTTGGTTTGGTGTGATTTGTTCTTGACAAATCTATGCTGACTATACCTTATAACCCTATTATCCTCTAGGTGCTTACAACCCATTTAATAATTTGTTCCAGTATCTTTCCAGGTGTCAAAGTTAGGCTGACTGGTCTATAATTCCCCAGGTCCTCTTTGCTCCCTCTATTTTAAAAAGGTACTATATTTGCCCTTCTCCAGTCCTCTGGGACCTCACCCATCCTCCATGAGTTCTCAAAGATAATTGCTAAGAGTTCTGAGATTGGTTCAGCTAGTTCCTTAAGTACCCTAAGATGAGTTTTATCAGACCCTGCCAACTTGAATACATCCAATTTACCTAAACATTCTTTAAACTGTTCTTTTCTTATTTTGGCTTGTGTTCTGTCCCCCCTCCTCATATTTGCACATTACTCACATTGACAGCAACGTTAACTTTCCTTGACTGTGGGCCCTATAATCAACCCCACAGCATGAAAGGGAGTAAATCAGACTGGAAAAGGTGTAGAAGTAATCCAGTAACATTGGTAGGTGTGATGTGTGACTCCTCAGCACCATTTGCCCTTCGAGGGAGCCTGCAGATACGCCTCGCATTAACAGTGTGGTGAGCATGTGCAAGCCTGAGGCATTGTCACAGTGGGAAAGGCCAGGGCCAGATAAGGGGGAATGCTTCCCCCTCCCTCCAAACTGGTAGGATGTTTGCCTGAAAAGCCAGTAGATGTTATGCCGTGTGCACGTACTATGCACTATAAATAGTAATGTGTTATATGCTTCTCTGCATGGAAAAATCTACAGGAGGGAAAATAGTCTAAAATCTGTGTAGATTTCAAGACAAAAACCACCAGACTCAAACTCTCCTCTGTTGAGAAGCTGTGCACAGAGGTTATGGCCTATAACCATATGCAGTCTGAGGAGCCAGGGGAAAATCAGGTTCCAGCACCATGATGCTTAGGTCATTTGTAAAGAGGGCTTGCCCCTCTCCACTGCTGCCCAGCCTCACCATTCCCCTGGAGAAATGCAGCCGTTTGGCTTTCTCCCCTACAGCTGCGCACTCGCCCCCTCTCTGAGGAAAATCAAAGTTACAGAGGAGAGTTATGCTGCATTATGCAAGCAGCATTAAACTACCACATGGTTTCCCACTCCAAAACCTGCCCATGTTTAAGGGGAGCCTACCCTGAAGAGCAGCTGCTCACAGACTCCATCCTCCCAACTCATCCTACTCCTTCCAAATCCCACAGATCCCCAGCATGGAAATCCTTCCACCACCACCCGAGGAGAGGGACAAACTCTACTAAGTAATCATTCCTTCCTTGCTTACTTTTGAGATACTGGAGTCCCTTTTTTTCCATACTCTGCCCCTCCCAACTAGGAGTATAGGGCCCAATATGAAAATTCAACAGCTAAAACCACCCTACTGTTGTATATTATGTGAGAAAACAATGCACTCATTCCTGTTTTTTCAAGCTGCTAGTCAGCATGAGTTATCTGGCAGAATATTAACATGTGCAACTGAGCAAGGTCTTGTATAAAACCAACCACAAAGTAAATTCATTGAAGTGGAATAGCAAAAGACACAAGAAAAGAAAGGGGTTCCCACCTAAGGGGATATAAAGTATTTAATACGCTCCAGAATCAACAAGATTGGAAGATCTGAACAATGTATAGCTTTGTCAATATCTTCTTTTCAATTTAATAATCTACAAAAAATTACAGTATATCTGTAGCACATTGTCTGCTTTCTTTAAAATACCTCACTCAAATTTCAAACATTTTAACTCCCGGGTCAAATCAGCTCTCTCCCTCTCGCTCTCTCTCTCTGTCACATTGATAAATGGATCTATTTAAATTTTTATCATGGGAAACTCTCTTTCTTGTGTCTTTTTCACTATCAGATTTCATGCACAAGATAACATAACACTTATTATTTTTGTTACATTATCCAGTGCAATAAAAATAAATTGAGTCGTGATGGCACAGATGTCACTGTGGAATGGTTGTGTTTGGTTTACAGAGTTAGAGTGTGTCTCTGTGTGATGTAAGGAGGATCTGTCACTGATTGATATAGCAATGAGATTAAATTTATTATTAACCATTAAACAATAACATACCAACTCTTAGTTAAACTGCATAACTGCATTACTATTGTACCTGTATAATTCAGTCAGACAAATAAAATTGTCCAATCAAACATTAGTAGAAAACATAGTAGCAACTGAGTTTCCAGATCTATATTACCATTAGAAATTGGGGGGTACCCATGGGTACAGTAAACACATGTGCACCCAACGACCCTATGGCAATAAGGCTTCATTCATCCTGTAGAACTAGAAAGTGGGTGAGTGCTTCCAAGAGTGATCTTATATTGCATGTGAATTGATGTACCCAGCGCTGTAGTTATCATGCCTGCACAGAAGTACCTTTTAGAAGGGGAGAAAGTACTTCTGGGAATAATATGCAAAGAGAAAGTGCTCTTCAAGTAAACAAAGGGCTGAATACAACATTATGCAACCCATCCACAAATTGCGGCATATCTCTGTGTTAGTAAATAAATAAGTTAGAGGATTTCAATACCTTCTTGCACTTACCCTCATAAGGAACTATAGCAGGTTCTAGATGAACCACCAAAGTTTAATCTTTCTTGGCAATCTGTTTCTTCTTACAGGAAAGTAAGAAAAAGTGATGCCAAGTCAACACATTTCTAGGTATTATTCTAAAGAATTATCTGGCTTTTCTGCCAATAATCAAAACCAAAATATAGTTAAAGAGCCTTAATAACAATGAGCATTCTATATACTTAACCTATATGCTTAACCTTTACCTAATAATGTTAAGAAAATGCCTAATGCTATGGCTACTGTAAAGATAGAAAAACAGATACTAAAGGAATATAATAGTATTTAATGACAAGTTACAAAGAGTGCTGGTGAAAGAGAAGCAATAGTGAGAAAGGTTAAATAAAAACTATAGTACTTGCAATCTTTCTACATTAACTTCCAATAACTAGAGAATACAATTCTTCCATATATGATTTGATTTCCTGATCTGTGAATTAAATATTTACTTCTAATTATAAACTTACGTGAGATCCAAACAAAAACTAATTTGCATTATTAATGATGCAAGAAATGTGATGTTTAGTCTCTTAAGATTTGTAATAAAGAGGAAAATGTTAGAGATTTACTTTCCGTTTTTCATTTTAAAAGGCGAGTTAAAATGATAAAACTTATTTAATTAACAGAGGCTCCACTTATGAATTACTTGTTCCTGCCAGCAAGGATGTTTAAAAAAAAACTGTCTGAAATGAGGCTGAGACTACAAAGAGTCCATTTTCAGCTTCAGAGTCTCAAGGGAAAAATCAAAGGGTTTCTTTCTTTCAACGGTTTGGGTGAGATGATATTTTGAGATGTTGACAGCTGCCAAACTGCAAAAACAGTGAACTACCAAAATGAAATCTTTTTTATCTTTCTGAGGTTTTCTCAATGTTCAGCTTGACTTTCTTTACAACTCTTGACTGAATATTTCTGTTGTGCTAAGGAACTTTTAACTGTCCATATAATTGTATCTTCTACATCTGGCTAGAAATGGGCCATATTCTCTATTATCAAATACCACCAGTGAGGAAATCTTTTTTTAAATAAGTACTTACCATTACAAATAATAATAATAAAAAATTATGTAACACCAACAGGCCCCCAATCAGTGTCCCACAGTGATGAACACTACACAACATAATATAAGAGATAGTACCTGTTCCAAAAAGTTTTCAGTCTAAACATTTAAGGTCTTGATCTTGCAATATACTGCACATGGGTAGACACCTATATCCACATGGAGCCTCACTGACTCCAATGGGGCTCTGCCCACGTGCAGTGCACCATAATGTCGAGAACTAAAATTGTGTACGTTCATGTGAAAAACTGATCAGTCTCTTAATTGCCATCATTATTATAAACAGTTATTTGTTTCATACTGACCATGGAAACAATTTGCAGTGCTTAATGGTATAGATATATCCTGTTGGATTCTTACTATGTTTAGATGCGTACAACATATTTGTAAGCAGATTTGTTCAACTAAGCTAGTTGACATAAAATTAATAATTTTTATTCCACTAAATAAAGCTCAGTACTTTTAAAAATCTTTTCTATTTTTACCCAATATAAACTGTACCATAATCTACTTATGAAATAGAAAAAGATTCAATTTATCAGACTGATTCATTAATTTCAGAAGAGACCACTCCTAGGAAAAGTAGACAAGTATATGCGTGTGAAATACACAAACACACACACACAATGTGTCTTCATTATTAATTTTGTAGCTCTATTTTTATGGCATGGGGCATCTTGGGAGATTAGTGGCAGCCTTTACTTATTTCTTCTGTTTATTGTGCCATATTATTCTCCATTGTCCTATGTCTTGCTGATTCCTGTGTTTCTCCTTCTTCATTAAATCCACCTTTCCTCAACATCTCCCACTGCTAAGCTCTGGCCCACACATCAGTCACCCTGATTACTGTAACCTTCTTCCTTCTGGCCTCCCGTCTCCCCCATACCATACAGTCTATCCAAAATACCACTTCTAAAGTCATCTTCCTCCTCTCACTTCTGACTGTATTTTTCCTGTTTCTCACATACCTCCATTGACCTCCTGTCTTTCACCATTAAAGTTCAGTTCCTCTCCTTTACCTACAAGGGCCAGCATAGTCTCAGCCTCAACTATATACTCTGCTTTCTCTCCCCTCTCCTCCTTTTTAAACTCCTCTTACTCCTCTCTCTTTACTGCTACCTTTCTCTGTCTACCTCATGTCTTCACTCTTGCTGCCACCCCATGCCTGGAACACTCAATCTCTACCCTTTCTCCGAGCATCCATTCTCCTCCTTGAAATCATTCCTTCAAATCTGTCTCTCAAGAATTCTTCCTGACTTCTCCTCAAATGATCCCTCACAGCCCCTTTTTACATGGTCTGTTGTACTGTGTCATGTCTTTGTGTGCTCTGTCTACCTCAGGTCCTGATCCTGCAAACACTGGTCATCACGCATAGGTCCCTAACATTCAGTATGTGAGTTGTCCCATTCAAGTCAATTGGAATTTTGTCTGATCAAGAACTTAGTAAGAAATGTAGTATTTGTCCTGTTCACATTAAGTCCCTTTAACCTCTGCTTCTCCAGGACATAGAAATTAAATTTCTCTCTCCAATGTTGAAGGCCAGAGAACTTGGTTGGCTGATTGGTTGGCCTCCTGCTTAGTTTTGTTTTATCATCCGATCTGATTTCTGGAGTATTTTGTCATTACTGTGCTCAGCATAGACATAGAATCATAGAAACGTGGGGCTGAAAGGCATTTTGAGAGGCAACAGTTCAGCCCCCTGTGGTGAGGCATGGCCATGTAAGCCTAAACCATCCTTGACAGGTGTTTCTCCAACCTGTTCTTAAAAACCTCCAATGATGGGGCTTCCACACCCTCCTTTGGAAGCCTGTTTCAGAACTTAACTATCCTTATACTTAGAAAGTTTTTCTGAATATCTAACTTAAATCTCCCTTGCTGTATATTACTCTGATTACTTCTTGTCCTACCTTCAGTGGACATGGAGAACAACTAATCACCTTCTTCTTTATAACAGTCCTAACCATATTTGTTATCAGGTCCCTCCTCATTCTTCTTTTCTCAAGACTAAACATGCCCAGTGTTTTTAACCTTTCCTCATAGGAAACATTTTCTAAATCTTTTATCATTTTTGTTCCTTGCTTTTGGACTTTCTCCAGTTTGTTCACATCTTTCCTAAAGTGTGGTGCTCAGAATTGGACACAGTACTTCAGCTGAGACTTCACCAGGGCCGAGTAGACCAGGACAATTACCTCTTGTGTCTTACATATGACACTCCTGTTAATACACCCAACAATGATATTAGTCTTTTTCACAACCTCATCACATTGTTAACTCATAATCAATTTGTGATCCACTAGAAACCCCAGATCCTGTTCAGCAATACTACTACTGAACCAGTTATTCTCCATTTTGTAGCTGAGTTTTCCTTCCTAAGTGTACCACTTTGCACTTGTCTTTTCTGACTTTCATCTCATTGATTTCAGACCAATTCTCTAATTTGTCAAGGTTGTTTGAATTCTAATCCTGTCCTCCAAAGTGCTCACAACCTCTCCCAGCTTGGTGTCCTCTGCAAATCTTATATGCATACTCTCCGCTCCATTATCCATTATCCAAGTCACTAAAGAAAATATTGAATAGTACAGGATGCAGGACATCTTCTGAACTTCTAAGTCTCACTGCCATCATACACAGGACAGGGCAGAATTTCTGAAACAAAGGTATTAGGAGCTATGTGTACTTATTCATCTTCTTTAAAGCAGAGCAAGTACTATTAGGAAATAAAAAGAATAATTTCTGTGAGCTCAGTTAATGCCCCTCAGAAACGTCATCAACTGTACTCAATTTTAGGGAAGATTTATAATCGCATTTTACATTTAATTAAAAAAATAGTCAAGAAACTGAGGTAGAAAAAAAACTATCCACTGCAGCTGTTCCATAGTTTTTTTAAACAATTTTTTTACAAGAGTTATCATGAGGGCTTAAAGCATATGTGCAGCAGCCACAAAGACATGGGGAGGGGGAGAGGGGGCTATTCCCAAAGTAGTCTTTATGAGGGCCGATCAAGGTCAATGATCCATGGATTAAGTAGTAGTTATACAATAAACTATGATGGGTGTGTATGAAAATAAACTTTCAGAGAAGTGTCTAAGTACAGAGGAAAGAACGTAACCACATTGAGAGAGCTCTTACGAACATCTAAAGGAAATCCAAAATATTTCCACTTCCAAATAGCTCTCTTTACATTGTAACTCTCCTGCACTAACATGACATCATTTTCTGAGGGCTATAAAGTCTCTGAAAACAACACAAAGAATTAGATAGCTAAAGCGTTGTGATTCAACTTTAGGGTGGTCGTACACATCAAGACACTGATGTTCAGTACATGTGGATTTAACTGAGCAACTCCAGCACATGTCAGTGGGACTCACATGCTGAAAATGTGGCCTCAGGTTCTTAACTCCTAGCGCTCTTCCATTTTTTAAGATACTAGCAGGATTATTCTCACAGTGGAGCAAACTTGGTACAAAGAACATTTATTGAATCCTGCTCCCATTGAAGTCAGTGGGAGTCTTGCCACTGATTTCAGTGGGAGCAAGATGTGTCCATTAGGGCCCAATCATGCAGTTACACTGTAGGCAAAACTCCCATTGACTTCAATAGGTCGCAGACAAGAAGGAATTTAGTTTGAATCTCATTATTCAGACTCCCCTTGCTATAGCACTAGCCCTTTGTGTTTGAAAAAAACCTGTCAATCCAGCTATTTTGTGTGTGTGTGTTTGAACCTGAATTAAAAGTTATAATCCCTGGATATGTGACATCAAAGTGTGTTGTAAGGAATACTATTGGGATGTCACAAATTTTACACTCATGCTTCAACACAGGATTGAAAATGGAAGAGAAGATGGACAATGAGAACCCAAATCCCATTGAAACATGATTAACTGACACGAGGGATAAGGCAAACTATGAACAATACAGGACAGGTGAGTGGATTTTAAATAAGAATGTTTTTGGCACATGTAATTCCTCCTTTAAATGTTGATGAAACATTTTTGTTTATCTCTAAATTTTACTCACAGATCATTTCTTTTCCATATATACTCAATGAAAGTTAAAGGTGCTTGACACATTTCTATCTAAAACATGTATGCTTATATTCTTGCTTACTAAGTACATCTACAACTAAAGATGAAAACAGGAGGCATAAAAAGAATGTGCTGTATAATATCTTCAGTGTTCTATGAAAAAAGCTCATCCTATTTCATTGCAACCCAGGTACCGTAGCTCCAACTCAAGATGTATCAATTGTCAGTTATGACTAAGCAAACCTTCTATTAGATCTAAGAGTGTTACTTTGTTATTTGCCAGAGTAGTATGTCTTTTAAAACTATTAAAAGGACTGAGGAAATTAATTTTATCATCTGTAATATTCTTTGTGCTGGTGCAATCACTTGCACATTTCCATAATTTAATAAAACACTAATTATAAATTAATTCTTTTCACTTGCTTGAGTTGCAACTACGTCTAACATTAACAGAAACTGGTTTTATTCTCTCATTTATTTATACAGTGCGCTCATCATCACTTACTCCAGTTTCAGCTTTGACACCACTGTCTCCCGAATGGGATTAACCTGCTCAAGGCAGTGGAAGTTCCATGACTTTCCACTCTGTTTCCTACCCATTTCTCCATTGCCACCACCCTGGAAGAAGTAGAAGATTTAACTCCCTTCATTGTTAGATACCTCAGGATCTATGAGACAGAGATCATTTTCATTAATGTCCCTTGGCTCCCCTCTATTGCCCAATCCCACTGGCTCCTACCATCCCTGGAGAGAACTGCTCCTGCAGGAGTCATGCTTCCAAACAGGGCCGGCTCCAGGCACCAGCTTTCCAAGCTGGTGTTTGGGGCGGCATCGAGTATGGGGCGGCAGTTCGAGTCCCGCGGCGGCAATTCGGCAGCAGGTCCGCTGCTCTTCCTGCCGCTGAATTGCCGCCGCAGGACTCGGACTGCCGCCCCATTCTCGACCGCTGTGGTGGCAATTCGATGGCAGGTCCGCTCACCCGCCGCCAAAGTGCCGCCGCGGGACTCGGACTGCCGCCCCATTCTCACCTGCCGTCTCGGCAATTCAGCAGCAGGTCCGCTTGCCCGCCACCGAATTGCTGCTGCGGCGGGCGAGAATGGGGCAGCAGTCCGAGTCCCACGGCGGCAATTCGGCGGTAGGAAGTGTGGCGGACCTGCTGCCAAATTGCCGTGGCGGCGGCGACTGCTTGGGGCGGCAAAATTGTTAGAGCCGCCCCTGCTTCCAAAGGTTCCCTGACCATGCCTGTCCCCTCCAGGAGGAGTGCAGAGTGGAAGGCAGTACAAGCTGTATTACTGAGCCATGCTGATTTACAGGTTTGAGGGAAAGGGGGAAATTCAGAAAAGCACAAATGGGTCCCTACCCGTTCCAGCTTTGCAGAGGCCAAACCACCACAGTGGCACTTCAGTGGGCCTGGTGGGAGCAGTCAGTGTGTGCCTAGGCAGAACTCTCCACTTTCACCGGCACAGAATCCCCTCAGCACATGGAGAGAGATATGCCCCCCCCTTCCCCGCAGTAACTTACTTCATATCCTTTAACATATATTGATTCTAGTGCAAAGACGCCTAACTCATTTCTATTTAAAATAGTGGCATGCGTGTTTGTTATGTTTCACCTGGTGATGACATCAAACAATTGCCTTCTGAGAAGACATAAAACTAATTTTATATTAAGACAAACCTGTGTTGTTCTCTTGAAATCAAGTCTGCATTTTTGATTTTATGGGAAATTTTGAATCATGCTTATGGCTGAGATTGAGCTTCTGTGATGTGTGCTAATCTCGTATCACTTTTGGAGATTTAGAAAGTTATATAATCCACCCTGGGTTTAAAATTGAACATAAATCTGTCAACTCTCATCTCTCTCAAGAAATTAGACCTACCATAAAGAGAGCCCTGTTTCCATTTACTAGGTTTCTTTTTCACATCTCTGTCACACAGGTTTGCCATCGCAGACAGTGTGGGTACTAGCACTCCATCAATGGAAACCTTCATTTTAATTTTGGTTAGATCTAATGAGACAATGAATATTCCAGTGTCAACTCTGAGTAAACTGAAGGGGTTTCACCTTAGAGACCCTTCTTTAAACATACTGTGCAGATAGGCACATACAGAATAGTAAATAATTTAGCAGCAACAGCACAAGGACACCTTGTGTTTGCAGCTTCCAAATTCAGGCAAACCAGCCTTATGCATATACTACTATGTTTCTGGTCTTTTAAAGAGCACCAGTAGTGCAGCAAAGAGAGCAAAGGTATTATTTTTCTATTCATATGTGGGCCTTGCAATTGAGAACAACTGCAAAAAAATGTAGAGCTTCAGCAAACTATCTGCCAACTCTGGGGGAAAAGTCCCATTGGGTTCACTACAGTCACCCATCAGGGCTCCATTAAGCTCACCACTCTTCTGCCATTTAAACTGGATAAAAACCAAGCCACCACACTGAGAATGTTTACATGCTTCAGTTCAAAGTTACAGTGGTTTTGTCTGAGACGGAGTCCAGAAACAGAAGGAATCTGTTAAAAAAAATCATAATTGGCTACATCTCTTTTTCTTATTACTTTTTAAAAATCTAAATAATCTTTTGCAGCCCCTAGAACACCTTTTGTCTGAGACATTGGAAGAACTTTATAAATGTTCATTTAACTCTGTGAGGTAAACGCTTCCATCCCCATTTTTCAGGGCACAGGATGTGGCTGTGTTAACATTGCTATAAGAACCTTCACTTTTTGGTTTCTTGACCTTAGATGACTTCCACTGGGAACCTCAACATCACACTAACAAAAGGTTTTATAATTTAATATCTAGTCATTATTGGTTTTTTCAGACTTGTCTCCTGTTTCTTCAATCTCTTCACAAACTTTGCAGCCATTTGGTATTTTATGCTGCTTTTCTCGTACTGTGCTTTTGCACGTTTCAAGTTTCCAGTCAGACACCAAATACTCTCCTCCTTTTCTACTGCTGTTAACACTATGAGGATCAAACGAACACCAAAGTGTTTTCTCACAAAATAGTCATTACGCATATCTTGTAGTTCAGTTCATGTGACAGCTGAATATTTGCTTCATTAATAAGTAATTTGCAATTAATTCACAGATTCATTTCTAAAAGAATGTTGTGCTGTCACCATGCTTTTAAAGTGGCAAAACAGTACTTAATTTCTGACAAAACTTCAGTGGAAGTTTCACATATGCCTCTAAGGGCAAAATTTCACCTTTGATGAGGAATGTCCCCTAGATTCAGGAATACAGATTCCATTCATTTTAATGGAGATTATATATACATATCTTCAGCAAAGAATGTATTTATTTAGAAATTTGTATCAGGAATGTGGGTGCTTTATGTTACCTCATAAAAATAATTATTTACAAAATTCAGTTGAAAAGCTTATATTTAGTAAAAGATCAATAATATAAAATCCTGTACACAAAATGAATGACACAACCCCCCACCACAAACTATTCAGCTGATCTACTTTCAATCAAAAGCTTCAACCAACAATTATGCCTTATGCTGTGCCCTGAAACTCAACAAAAGTCCAGCTCAAGTAGGCACCTGAGGTTCCAAAAAGAGTGGAATCTATAGAGAATGTTCTGCAGCTGGTCACAGAATTTAAAATTTCAGCATCGACAGTGAATGTAAACCCAATGTGGACCATAACTCCTGCAATGGGATACAGTAACAGGGTCATTTTCTTACATTAGAGGTCCCAGGCCATGCCATGCTTTACAGATCACAAATAACACCTGGAATTACATGGGGAAGCAAGTATGAACAAGTAGCTAGAGCACAGCATGATGGAGCATTGACAATGTAAGAGATCCATAATATAACGGCTTGCTCCATCTATGTGTTTTCAAGGATAATTCCAGATAGAGTGTATTGTATTAATCTAGTTTTTAGAATACAAAAGTATGGTGATCCATCACATGCTGATGCAATCTGCTGATCCATCACATGCTGATCAGACAGGAAAGTCACAGTCCCCGGGCCAATCATAGACATTTAATGGCAGTGTGTGCCAGAACTGACATTTGAGATTCCAGAAGCAATACTGAAATCCAATACAACTCTGAGACTGACCCTTATTGAAAAAGGGGCAGATTTTCAAAGGCAGAAGTGGGATTTAGGCACTCAACTCTCATTGACTTTCAATGGAAGTTGGGCACCTAACTGCTCTTTGTGTCTTTGAAAATCTCTCTCAAAGGCTGGATATCCTCAACAGAAGTCACACTCACTGCGCTAACCTATTCCTTCAGATGCTTTCCCCAACTACCTACATCATTCTTGAGCTGACAGAGGCAGCCAGCGAAGAGAGGCAGTGACAGGCAAGCACATATTAAAGGATTTTTTTAATGAATTGGAGTTAGGCACTGAAGGGATTAGATTTCTCAATTAATATTTAGTGGACTAATCTGAAAGAAAAAAGTACAGAGCAAAGTACAGAGGGGAAAGACCCTATTTGGACACAGACTGGCTAACGTAGTGAGGAGGGCTTTAAACTAGGTTCGACGGGGACAGGTGAGCAAAGCCCACAGGTAAGTGGAGAACATGGGGACCTGGGAGATGGGTCGGAAATAGGAGGGAGCGTGGGCTCTAATGGCAAAGAGATAGGAGGGTCAGGGCAAAATTGGGAGGCAAGATCAAATCAGTATCTTAGATGCCTGTATACAAATGCGAGAAGTATGGGTAATAAGCAGGAAGAACTGGAAGTGCTAATAAATAAATTCAACTATGACATTGTGGGCATCACCGAAACTTGGTGGGATAATACACATGATTGGAATGTTGGTATGGATGGGTACAGCTTGCTCAGGAAGGACAGACAGGGGGAAAAGGGAGGAGGTGTTGCCTTATATATTAAAAATGTACACACTTGGACTGAGGTGGAGATGGACATAGGGGACGGAAGTGTTGAGTCTTTGGGTTAGGCTAAAAGGAGTAAAAAACAAGGGTGATGTCATGCTAGGAGTCTACTACAGGCCACCTAACCAGGTGGAAGAGGTGGATGAGGCTTTTTTTAAACAACTAACAAAATCATCCAAAGCCCAAGATTTGGTGGTGATGGTGGACTTCAACTATCCAGATATATGTTGGGAAAATAACACAGTGGGGCACAGACTATCCAATAAGTTCTTGGACTGCATTGCAGACAACTTTTTATTTCAGAAGGTTGAGAAAGCTACTAGGGGGGAAGCTGTTCTAGATTTGATTTTAACAAATAGGGAGGAACTCGTCTAGAACTTGAAAGTAGAAGGCAGCATGGGTGAAAGTGATCATGAAATCATAGAGTTCACAATTCTAAGGAAGGGTAGAAGGGAGTACAGCAAAATAGAGACAATGGATTTCAGGAAAGCGGATTTTGGTAAGCTCAGAGAGCTGATAGGTAAGGTCCCATGGGAATCAAGACTGAGGGGAAAAACAACTGAGGAGAGCTGGCAGTATTTCAAAGGGACACTATTAAGGGCTCAAAAGCAAACTATTCCACTGGGTAGGAAAGATAGAAAATGTGGCAAAAGACCACCTTGGCTTAACCACGAGATCTTGCAAGATCTAAAAAATAAAAAGGAGTCATATAAAAAATGGAAACTAGGACAAATTACAAAGGATGAATATAGGCAAACAACACGGGAATGCAGGGGCAAGATTAGAAAGGCAAAGGCACAAAATGAGCTCAAACTAGCTACAGGAATAAAGGGAAACAAGAAAACTTTTTATCAATACATTAGAAGCAAGAGGAAGACCAAGGACAGGGTAGGCCCATTACTCAGTGAGGAGGGAGAAACAGTAACAGGAAACTTGGAAATGGCAGAGATACTTAATGACTTCTTTGTTTCGGTCTTCACCGAGAAGTCTGAAGGAATGCCTAACAAAATGAATGCAAATGGGAAGGGGGAAGGTTTAGAAGATAAAATAAAAAAAGAACAAGTTAAAAATCACTTAGATAAGTTAGATGCCTGCAAGTCACCAGGACCTGATGAAATGCATCCTAGAATACTCAAGGAGCTAATAGAGGAGGTATCTGAGCCTCTAGCTATTATCTTTGGTAAATCATGGGAGACAGGAGAGATTCCAGAAGACTGGAAAAGGGCAAATATAGTGCCCATCTATAAAAAGGGAAATAAAAACAACTCAGGAAACTACAGAGCAGTTAGTTTAACTTCTGTGCCAGGGAAAATAATGGAGCAAATAATTAAGGAAATCATCTGCAAACACTTGGAAGGTGGTAAGGTGATAGGGAATAACCAGCATGGATTTGTAAAGAACAAATCATGTCAAACCAATCTGATAGCGTTCTTTGATAGGATAACGAGTCTTGTGGATAAGGGAGAAGCGGTGGATGTGGTATACCTAGACTTTAGTAAGGCATTTGATACGGTCTCGCATGATATTCTTATCAATAAACTAGGGAAATACAACTTAGATGGGGCTACTATAAGGTGGGTGCACAACTGGCTGGATAACCGTACTCAGAGAGTAGTTATTAATGGTTCCCAATCCTGCTGGACCGGTATAACGAGTGGGGTTCTGCAAGGGTCTGTTTTGGGACCAGCTCTGTTCAATATCTTCATCAATGACTTGGATATTGGCATAGAAAGTACGCTTATTAAGTTTGCAGATGATACCAAACTGGGAGGGATTGCAACTGCTTTGGAGGATAGGGTCATAATTCAAAATGATCTGGACAAATTGGAGAAATGGTCAGAGGTAAACAGGATGAAGTTTAATAAGGACAAATGCAAAGTGCTCCACTTAGGTAGGAACAATCAGTTTCACACATACAGAATGGGAGGAGACTGTAAGGAGTACGGCAGAAAGGGATCTAGGGGTTATAGTGGACCACAAGCTAAATATGAGTCAACAGTGTGATGCTGTTGCAAAAAAAAGCAAACTTGATTCTGGGCTGCATTAACAGGTGTGTTGTGAGCAAGGGCTGGTCTACACTAACCCCCCAATTCGAACTAAGATACGCAACTTCAGCTACATGAATAATGTAGCTGAAGTCGAAGTATCTTAGTTCGAATGAAAAGGTACTTACCGGGGGTCCACACGCGGTGCGCAGGCTCCCCCGTCGACTCCGCCTACTCCGTTCGCGGAGTAGGATTACCGGCGTCGACGGCGAGCACTTCCTGGTTCGATTTATCGCGTCTAGACAAGACGCAATAAATCAATCCCAGAAGATCGATTGCTCGCCGCCGAAGCAGCGGGTAAGTATAGACGTACCCCAAGACACGAGAAGTCATTCTTCCGCTCTACTCTGCGCTGGTTAGGCCTCAACTGGAGTATTGTGTCCAGTTCTGGGCACCGCATTTCAAGAAAGATGTGGAGAAATTGGAGAGGGTCCAGAGAAGAGCAACAAGAATGATTAAGGGTCTAGAGAACATGACCTATGAAGGAAGGCTGAAGGAATTGGGTTTGTTTAGTTTGGAAAAGAGAAGACTGAGAGGGGACATGATAGCAGTCTTCAGGTAACTAAAAGGGTGTCATAAGGAGGAGGGAGAAAACTTGTTCATCTTAGCCTCTAAGGATAGAACAAGAAGCAATGGGCTTAAACTGCAGCAAGGGAGGTTTAGGTTGGACATTAGGAAAAGGTTCCTAACTGTCAGGGTGGTTAAACACTGGAATAAACTGCCCAGGGAGGTTGTGGAATCTCCATCTCTGGAGATATTTAAGAGTAGGTTAGATAAATGTCTATCAGGGATGGTCTAGACAGTATTTGGTCCTGCCATGAGGGCAGGGGGCTGGACTCGATGACCTCTCGAGGTCCCTTCCAGCCCTAGAATCTATGAATCTATGAATCTATGAAAATCAGGTGTAGGACAAGCAACTAACCACTAAGTGAAACTTGGAGTTTGGGGTAACTGACATAGAAAACAAGCAATTGACCAGGTAGGGTGGCCTGTCTTCTTCATTATTTATCACTCCCCCAATGTTTGTGTTGTCTGTAAACTTTATCAGTGATGATTTTATATTTTCTTCCAGGTCGTTGATAAAAATGTTCAATAGCGTAGAGCCAAGATTAGGTGGTCTATTGGTCTGATCCAGTATAGCAGTCCTTATTTTCCTACATCATTTCCATCTACTTTCAGTTTACTCAGTTTGGTGAGTCAGTAAAACTTTGTAAGCAGTGATATCAAAGGGTGCTGACATCTAACAAACCAGTATGGATATTTCTTGTGTCTGTAGCTAACACACAAGGAGCTCTTCAACCATAGATCCCAACACCATCATCTCCATGCTAAAACCTCATATCTAAAACCTGGCCACTAGAGATCAAGGACACTCATGACCTTAAGTAGCAATTACAGCTGATCCCACATCACCTTCTCAATAACCTTCCACTAAAATGGTAGGTTAGAGGTTTGCCAGTAATCAGTAATCCCTTAAAGGGGAGATATACAGTACTAAAGCAACAAATCTTTAATCAATAGAGTGGCAGCAATGCAGAAGAGAAAAATAATTCCTTAAAAAGCAAACCACAATAGTTAAAAAATAATGTAATATAGGAATGAGTAATTGATATCCAGTGATTGCAAAATTAAGATACTGGCAATACCTACATATTGTATTTGTGAATACATGGAAATGTAATTTGCTCACAATAATTCCACTAAAATGGAAAGATTTTCTAGTTTTGGGTGCATGGGGGAAAGAGGATTGTTTGTATTAACCATTCATTGTAGGCGTGAATGGACTTAGCATTAAGCTGGTCAAAAAAATGCAACTTTTTAATTTTTCAATAAAAAGGGGTGCAATTTTCATAAACATTTTAGTGAAAATTTTCAAGCAACTGTAGCTTAGTGGTATATACCATATATCCATAACCTGTTTATAGGGATCCTGAAATATTCATCACTTTAATCTCTTTAACAGAGACTCACTAGAAGTTTCGTGTTCTGATATTTATCAAGAAGAGCTGGTTAAAATCAATATTTCAAAAATAAACACAGTGCCATAATTTAATAGCTAGAACATATTAAAGTTTTATAAATGTATCTATAAATTTATCAAACCTGAAAAACTGGAAACAGTCCACTATTCTTTATCTCCCATCAATATATAGTGCATTGTTATATAGTGAATTAAACCATAAAATGTTGTTTTGTATGTCCTATGCAACAAATGTTCCAAGATTGTGTGCATTTACAACCTCTTGGCCGGACCCAGTTCCCAGTGAAGTCAACAGAAAGACCACTAATTCCAATCGGAGTTGGATCAGGCTCTGTCTGCAGAAACACTACATCCCCAACCACATTTTCAGTGGAGAAAAAGACCCTACAATATTGTATATTCCTGATCTTTTAGTGGGAAATGAGTGTAAATGTATGAAGGACAAAAACTGAGCATACATTAGAAATAAAATATACTTCCAAGTAGAAATTACGAGATTATTAAATACTCTGAGTAAACCTACAAAATGCTAGCGATATAATGAAATTGTGCAAATACACTTCCAAATCCAATTATAACAATGGAGCAGTGATTATATAGTTGCTTTAACAGTTAAAATAAAATATGTTACTAGATAAATGTTTGTACTAGAAAGACATTATTAGATTTTCTTGCATTTATCCACGGAAGTGTGCGCCACCAGCCCTTGAAGCCAGGGACAGATAGAAAATAACAGAGGAGAAAGATTGAGTTCACTTGCTAAATATAGCTAGTAACAACTGAGATATTTCAACTAGAAAAGATAAATAGAGAGATACCAGATACCAGTACATGACTTGCACAACAAATCAAAATACTGCCTCTTCTTTACACTCAAAGCTCAACCAGAATTAGTACATTTTAAAACAACCAGATCATGGCACAAATAAAACCAAAAAGGACTCAGTGAAGAAAGTCAAAACATCCCAAAGAAAACAAAAGAATACCAATAAAGAACCAATTATTCCAACCATCAATATTCCTCAGTAGACTGATGGGCAGAAAGATACATAGAGTAAGATAGAAATAATACAATCATGCCTATCATTTAACAGAAAAGTGATACTTTTCTGGAACAGGTGGGAATGGAGTCACTTACTTTATTTGTTTGAGTAGTCACTTGATGCAAATCCATCATGTCAAAGAATTAACTTTTACTTTAAAATGTAAATGCTTTCAAGCTTGTAAATATTCTGGAAGCTCATTTAAATCTAAGCAAGCTAGAAAAAGCAGAAATATATGCCCTTTTTACAACTGTTTCATTTCTGATTTAAAAGTAAAATAACTCATCTCCTGTTCGCTTGCTCTGACTACTCTGCAATTTTTAAATTGTCTGATGAGATTACTTTAAATGTAGGGGTTGTGTGAAGGAAGGGGAAGTTACACATAAAAGTTGCCAGGTAATCTGAAAAAAGCCAGTCACTTTCCACAAAGCAATACATATTTTTTACTTTGTGGCTTTCTGTTTCTCTTCTCCTTTTGTTCCGATATTCAATCCCATCACTATTCTTTGCCTCTGGAAAAAGCAGGATGAATTTAACCAACATGTTCATGACAATCAATTTTATTTTTTCTTATTATGTAACCACCAATTCATTCAACACAGGCCATGTAACGTTCTTCAAATGGTAATGACGACTTTTTGGTCACACACTCACCTGGGCCAGAAGAAATTAACTCTCAGACTTTAATAACACAGTCAGATACTCTGGTGATAAGCACCACATAAATACACAGAAATGGACAGATTAGATAGACTTCATGTCCCTTTCCCAGTCTCTATGAGCTACCCAATCTCCTAAGACTCAAGGGCTCTTCACTTTCTCAGAGTATATATGACATGCTAAAAACATAAAAGAAAATCCTGGTTGTAACATGCTGGGCTGGCTGTTGAGGATTTCCATGGGGACAGAGGAAAACAGTCCCCGCAACAAGACAAGGAATGGCAGTTGAGCTGTTCTGCAGGCACCTACTCCAACCTTATGACTGCAGTAAGCTTTGCAACCATTTATATCCATATCCTCCTATATGGAAGATCAACAGGCCGTGGTTGCTCAGGAGGCCTGTCCTGTCTCAAACAGCTGGCGCAGTTGGGAACTAGGAAGGGACCCGGGCTATGTAGTCCACTGGGAGATACATACCTCTTGTAGTCTTCCAAAATTGTCCTGAAATCTCCCTCATGGTACCACCTCAGGAAAGTTCATCTTGTACCCTTGGCAGAGAGGACAGGGTTTGGTGCTGTGTCCCTAAACAATGTGGCAATCTTTGTTATAAACAATAACATATTTTTTAAGCTGCTAGTTAAACACATTTCACACAAAAATTCACTTGAATTAGGTGTTACTGTACTTGAATATTCTGGGGATTGCAAATCTATTTCCTTCGCCTAACACGCACCCAACAAATAGCCCTGTGAAATTTTCTTCTGATGCTTTGACAGGCTGATGAACCAGCCTGTTTTCTCCCACCCACCAAAGAGCAACCATTGTACAGAACATCTCTGAGAGCTCTACAGCACTCCCTGACATAAGGGAGTAAGGTTTGTTTCATGTTTTCCTTATGATGGGAGTATTCATCTTCAAAGCGTCTTACATATGAGTGGGGAGCCTCAGAAGCATATATGGGACAATTCAAAGAGTTTTACATGGAACAGGAGGGGGTTCCCCTTCAAAGTTTTAGTCTTGCATCTGCCAGAAAAGAGCAGATTCAAAACCTTAAAGGTCACTGCTCCTAGCTGCAGCAGGACCTGATATTCAGAAGACTCCAACTAAAAATAAGGGATAGTTATACACTGTGATGACCAAAGCCTCTAGGCAATGTTCTTTCTCTCTCCCTCACACACAGAGCACTGCCTCCCTTAGAAAAAAATTGATAAAAACAGTAGGATACATAATGGGCTCCAAACAGCTGATCCTCTACCCAAAGCATCCTCTTGGTATGAATATCAACGTTTTTGGTACACTGGAGAACTGCACAGCTCTGTTGTCCAAATTATCTTGAACAAAGCATTGGGGTTTAATTTATACAAAATGTATGATAAAGAGTAAAGAAATCCACAGATTTTTGATAAATTATTTCAGCTGTAAGTTAAATCACAGGATGGATTCTAATGTATGACACATTGAAGAAATATTCCATGTATTGCCTAAATTATGATTATTACTAGTTGTATTACAATATTATCTAGCCCCCATAACTGAGATCAGAGCTCCATTATGCTAGGTGCTGTACAATTACAAAGTCAGAGATAGTCCCTTTCCCATAAGTTTACAATCTAAATAGATAATGACAGAGAAATTGAGGGAGAGAGAAAGTATAATTAGCCTGATTTGACACATGAAGAACTGAGGTATAGAGAGATTTAGGATTTGTTTTCAGGCATATTTGCACCAGTTTAACCACAGGTGTAATTTAATATCTGCATTTTAATATCTATTTAGTTTAACCAATACAAAAGACTCTGTGGATACTCTTAAAACAATATAAACCTGGTTTATATTAATTTAGCTTATGCCAATAGGGAACAGAGTTAAGCTAAACCAAACAAACCACTCTGAAACTGAAATAAGAGTGTCTACATAGGGTTTTGCACCAATTTAACTAAATTGGTTTATAAATAATTAAATTTACACCAGTGCAACGTCTCTGTGTAGGCAAGGCCTATGTGATTTGCCCAAGGGCATAAAGGAAAGTCTGTGGCAAAACCAGAATTTAAATTCAGATCTCCTGCGTTCCAGTTCAGTGTTTTAACAACAAGTACTTTATCCGGTTAATTGGAAAGGAAAGGTGAAGTAGTAAAACATCTAGTGGGTTTGGGTTGTGTGGATCAGTAAGCTTAGTACAGTAGCCGTTCAATCTGTGGAAACCTGTTTTCCAAAACAGAATAGGTCAAAAGTGAGTTTAGACATCTCATCTTAGTTCTCAATTGCACATATCATAAACCCACAATTTAATATCGCGCGATTGGCAGTATCTGCTGTGCAGATGGCCAGGATCTGAGCAACAAAGATGTGATAAGTCAGGAGTAGTTGTTTTACCAGAGAAAAGTTTTCACATCATCTCTGTGGTTCAGGCCAACACTATTATCTCCATACTTCTATAAGCACTGAATTCAATGACAAATCTTCACAAAGAGTTAGCCATTGTTGTCAATAAACCTCAATATTCTTGAGAAGGGTAAGAGATTAACAGAATAGAATCATAGCCTTGATAGACAGACAGACAGACAGACAATCTCACAGCTGTATCCCCGTCTCCTCTGCAACATGTAAAGAATGATCAGTGCCCCCTACCCTTATCAGAAGGCTGGTTCCATCTAAGGGAGTTGTGCCCTTCATTCCAACTGGCACCTCTCTGTTCCTCTCACTGCTCAGCTAACATTAGCCACTTCTCTGTCTCATCATACCATTTCACTATGGTCCGTGAAAAAACAATCTTTGATGTAGCTCCTACCATCTGGAATAGCTTTTCTGTATTTCACCCCTGCATTAGCGCACCATCTATTTTCAATTCTCATTTAAATATACAGTATCTTTTCTTGATTCCTTGTTACTCTATATTTCTCTCTGCCTCTACTATTATTTAACATTTATTTGTAACTGTTTAATTTAAATCTGTAACACACTTAAATACTTTTTGCCTGAATGGCACTGTACCAATATAGTTGAATTATACTTTGTGTGGAATACTTTTTTATTTTCTAACTGCAAGTAACATCTTTTAAGTCTTCAACATTGTTTTCATTGTCATATGCTTCATTTACTTCATGTCATATGCTGTCTATGACATTTCAGATTCAATGTATTTACTTCAAGTTGGGTTTTTAAAGGTGGACTGGGAAGGATCATGGCCTTTTCCTCCTCTTATGTAACCTTTGTTCTATCAAATTTTCATTTGCATCTAGAATGTATATTTATTATTGCTTTAAATTGACTTGTCAAATATCCTAGGACTTGTGGGACAATTCCAATTGTTTAGCATAACTGTAATGACCTCACCACACATTAAGCGGTGGGGGCCATTTTCAGGTTTGTTGGAAAAGGTGTGTTTAAGGGCTAGAGAGCCAGAAAGTGACTTGCAGTGGCAGTTCTACACCAGGTCAGAGGATGGACACTGACCCATCCCCCCACACCAGGTGACTGAATGAGACTGGGGGACTATTTAGGTTCACACAGATGCAGGAAGAGCCCTCTTTTACCTGGACCAGGCAGAGCAGCTCCTACCCAGCAAAGTAGTGAAATACCAGGTACATCATAATCCGCTGTGGACATTGCTCCTTTCATGGGGAGACTGGGAAGGAATTTTTTCCCCTCACCACCACTTTGGCTCAATCGAGGTGAAGATTTTTCATCTTCCCTGAAGTGCGTTGGTGGCTTTGTTGGGGCAGACATGAAAAGGGGGTTCGGCTGTGATGTCACAACTCATTATGTGAGCGTGGGGCAGGTGTCCAGTGCAGGTACTCCGTAGGGAAGCGATACAGTGATAAGAGAAAATGGATTGACAAAGGATTTAAAGGAGCTGTTCTTTAAAGGAGCAGAAACTGGGGTGAAGGGGTTGAGGCTCCTATGACTGCTCCTTTATAGTCCCCCCCTTTAAACCTCATTTGAGTGGGGAGGGGGGCAAGGCCCAGCAGCAGGTTGGCTGGGACCCAGAATGGGTAAAATGGACGGGCTGACAGCAGCCCCCTTCCCAAGTATATGCAAATGATTATGAAAATATCTGCACAGTACACTTTTATCTGCTGAGTCCTCCCAGGCATTTAGGAATAAAGTTGCAGCCTAATCAAATCACATCCAGTGTCTCCTGTCCTTTGTCTGGGCCAGCATAGCCAGACAATGTGTTGTATGCATTGCATATTGTCTGTTGCCATATACAGTTTCATTTGCTATCAGATACAGTTGGTATTTCATGAAAGCTGTATAATGATCATATAATTATTGTAACACTACTGGGACACACCATGCTGTATCAAGTTCTTTTAGTTTGTACCCAATTGATAGATTTCTATCCATATTTTATTCTCACTCTAAGCAACAAGACTGCGAGCCTTCTGACTTCTTCATAGAAAAGAGCCAACTGTTTATGCCCCATGTGATTCCTGGGTTGTGAAACAACATAAAGCTGTAAATGATGAACCACACACAGTTTTTCTTCCTGCTGTGTGCAATGAAGCCAGAAAGCATCCCCTAGTCTAAAAAACTAAGATACTGCAAACTACCTCAATGTACCTGAATCGCCAACGCTAATAAGGCATTAGAACTATTTTTCCCTTACTTACATTTTTGTCTATGTGGAGCTGATACTCTTTCCTGCTGGGTTCCTTCAGCAAGTCTATTACATTTTCTTTTGCCATGTTGCCTGCTTACCTTTTTTTTTTTAAACATTCTTGAATGTGAATGAAACACAGATCTTTACCATAGAAGCACAAGAATTCTTTTGAAAAGAATTGCACATCAATTTATATATTGTTTCCAGGGATTCTGAAACTGATATAGATATAATTCAGCTAAGAAATAACCATAGAACAGTATTTTACAGTCAACCAAAGTGTGAAGTAAAGCATTCCATGTTTTCTTCAAATGAATCTGAAGTTTATTTCTTTTATATAAAATTCTATTACACTTCCAATTGTATAAAATATTAGTGTAACATGATTATGAAGTACAAAGGTGAATATAAACTGAGTATGTAATTAGCTCTTTAGACAAGTAGTTTGAAATACTGGGAAACTGAAAAGTCTAAGTCAAGAAAATGATGCAGAGATCAAATGCAGAAAGAAAGATAAGAAATAGTGTGAAAGAATGAACCATACTAATAATATAAAATCTAGGTGGCCTCATGGTACAGTATATCTCAGGATTCCATGATGTCATATCGCACACAGAAGCTATATTGGTGACTTGGAGTTACTATGTAACCACAGAACAAAGCATACCATAGGATTTTGTGAGGACATATCGCACATATTAACTCAATGAGACTTCATAACGTTACCATGTAACATGTCATGATGAAGCTAATTTTGAGCATTGCTGTTCTATTGAATCTGGATATACCCCAAACCTCCAAGTCAACACTCCCAACCACAGATTTTGGATGGAATGGGAGTAGAACATACATCTGAACTCAACTCTTCAGTCTGGCTGCTTTTTCATAACTGCCTACTGCAGTGCTTCTTGCACCGTCCTCTGAAGCAGTGGCTCTCAACCTTTCCAGACAACTGTACCCTGGCAGGAGTCTGATTTGTCGTGCATACCCCTCACTTAAAAACTACTTACTTACAAAATCTGACATAAAAATACAAGTGTCATAGCACACTATTCTTGAAAAATGGCTTCCTTTTTCATTTTTACCATATTATTATAAAATAAATCATTTGGAATATAAATATTGTAGCTACATTTCAGTGTATGGTATATAGAGCAGTACAAGCAAGTCATTGTATGAAATTTAATTTGTACTGACTTCACTAGTGCTTTTTATGTAGCCTGGTGTAAAACTAGGCAAATATCTAGATGAGTTCATGTACTCTCTGGAAGACCTCTGCATTCCGACAAAAATACGCAAACCTCTGGTTGGGAACCACTGCTCTAATGCATCTCAGGTGGTACTGGCGACTTTTGGGGACAAACTATTGATCCATTATGGCAATTTCTATGTTTCTATACTTTTTAGATTCCAAACCAGAAGGTGCCTGTTTTCTTAGATGCAACCCAAGTCTTAAGAGGGCATTTGATCTTGTGATATTTCCACAATTTAGTCTGAAACCTCATGAAATCAAGTCCCAAAAAATCAGCACCCTCAAATCTACACCAAAACCTTGGTCAGGATACAGTCGAGAACCCAAACCCTGTCTTTGCCAAAACCATATCCATATCCCAACAGTGATTTCTTTGACCATCTCAGACATATGCATTTACAGAGACATGTGCATACACCAGACTATGGCACAGATTCTGATCATTTACATGAGATAACATAGTAACCAGTAGCGTAGCTAGGGGGGAGCAGGGGGAGCGGCCGCTCCCCCTGAGCACATTTTCCAAAAGTGGCGCCTTTTTAATTTTTGAAAGGGTGGAGATGGAGTGGACGGAGGTGGAGCGATATCCCCAGCTGGCCCCACCAAGAGCCCGCTGCTGGCCTGGGCTCTTTCACCCAGGCTGGCAGCGGGCTGAGAGACCCCTGCTGGCAGGAGCCAGTGGGGGGATCTCAGAACGGGGCGGGCTGAGCGGCTCAGCCAGCTGCCACTCTAGGATTCCCCCCACGGGCTCCTGCCAGCAGGGGTCCCGCTGCTGGCCTGGGTTCTTTCACCCAGGTTGGGTCAGGTAGCGCCTTTTTTTAAGTGTTCACTCCCCCTGGTGTTAGAACCTGGCTACGCCACTGATAGTAACTACACCAGTCTGAATAGGATCAAACTGGCTATGTTTCTTTAGACGTATACATATTTCTATATTGCACATTTATTTATAATCAGAAAAAGGTATTATTCCTCAAATACGTTAAAAAATCATGATGTGGCCTAACACTCAAATGATCTTTGTACAATCTGTTGCATTTGTTTCTGTGCTGTCCTGTAATGGTTCAGACTATTTACTTCACTTTAAATTTGGCCATATTGTCACTTGCAGAAAATGTGTCATTCACCATTATATTCCTGAAAAGTTTGGTGTTAAGAAATTCTTTATAAGCCTATTTTGGGCCAGATCCTCAGGTGCTGTAAATCCTTTGTTTCTCCACTGAAGGCAATAGAGCCACAGTGATTACATCAGTTCTGTGTCAGTAAATACTACCAAGATTGATTTACAACTTTTTCAGAACAAAAGATTTTTGAAGACGGATTAAACAACATAAACACTGCGCTGTTTTGCTAGACTGTGAATGGTATAAAATATGCTTTGTGTGACATCTCTGAATTATCTGTTGGTGGTGATGTTGACATTACATGGTATTGCCTCATGGAAGAAGCTTAAATACCCTTTTAAGTTTTCAAGACTCTGTAACAAAGCACTATTTCATTAACAAAATGTTAATGAAATCTAAGAGGCTTGAAAATACAGTATAGCCTGCTGGTTTCAAGGAGCTCTGTTCTTTTTCTGTTGATCAAGAGATGTGACTGCAATACAGCAGTATAGTTCTTATTTCAGGCCAGCAGAAAAGGCAACATTCTGATCAGAATAGTCATCACTCAGTAAGGAATATCTAAACAGAGGCTACTTACATGAGAGTTCTACTTGAGGCCTACCACATTGTCTTGCTGGAGAATCATCAAAATAGCACAATCAAGTAAAACATGCAATACAGAGCACATTTTAGAGATTCTAATTCTTTTTGCATGTGAAAAGCAGAAAGCCACAGAGCAGAGTAAATCACCATATATGGTGCACTGGGTTCATTTTGGCAAGACATTTAAGAGTCTAGCACTAAGACCACTGGCACTAAGTATTCTGCCATCGATGAAATAGGCCACTAGAATGAATAAAGCTCTGTAGTTTGACCTGCCATGGCTTAGCTTTAGCCATGAACTTTTTGTATCACAATAGGCTTTTTCAGTAATAAATAACCAATCAACATAATAGATCCAGCTGTTAAAGATTCATATTCTGTCGATTCTGTGTCTCACATCCACTAGTTCACTAGCCAAGGCCGTGGGCTGGATCCCAGAGTCTATCAGTCTCTACATAATTATACAGACCTGACAGCCTGTACAGAGCATCCCAGTAGGTAGTCACTGAGTTGTTTATAGGGTAGAAGTTGTGTTTGTAACTAGAAACCTGTTCTTAGTTTTCCAGTTGGGTGGACTCTGCCATTGAGCTATACAAACAATTACAGTAGATGGAGTCATTTGAGACTCTTTATATTATAAACGTATAGAAGCATGTGTGCCAAATAAGGAAAATGGAAGTATCAGAACACATACAAGCTTGCTTCTAGGTGTGCTCACACTTTCTTCATCGAACAAGAGAACGAGATTGACATCATGAGATGAACTATGTCATTCAGCGAGATGACTGAGGAAAGCACAGCTGTAGCAAGCAATGACATCCTAGTATTGATTCTCACCACACTGAGCACCCTTCTCCAGCAGATAGCTATGGATGGGACAGCAGATACTTTACTAATGATCAGGGTCCTGCTATCCGATCAAAATGATTCTCATCACATCAGGCAACTGTCATTAGTGGATAGATATAAACAAGAGTTACCTTACCAATGGGAAATGTCTTGCCATTTGAGATGAAGAATATCTACTAGAGCAGTACATTCAACTTTTCAATCTGTATGCAGCCAGAAATCAGAGAAAAAGCCAGTCACACTTTGTATTCACCCTCCATTTATAAATAGTTTTAAAAGGCTTAATAAATTATTAATATATGATCTCATAAATGATTAATCCATTGTTATAGAGTCCGATAGGTAAATAGACTGCTTATAAACATAGCTTATAACTTTCTATAACTCCTTTGACGGATGCACTTATAACAGTTTAAAATACATACTACATATGTGTAACATGTATAACATCATTAATCATTTATTAACTCTTTATAAAGGGAACCTTAATATAAACTGTGATCAAAAATCCCTAAAGTGAAGTGTCCATTAAAACACTTAAAAGTCACTTTAAACAAAAATCACACCTGGATCACTGGTAGGTTTAAAAAAAAATTCAGAGAGACATAACACTTAATTACTATTAATGAAAGAGATTAGAAGGGAAAAATTCTTGTTTGTTCACTTGTGCATTTGGCATCCCTTTCTGTATCATCAATTTCATGTACCACACATGCTTGAGTCTCCCTGCCAAATTTTGCACATATTCAATGATTTTCTTATTTCCATTATCATGTCTTTCTTTCCCCTATTTCCTTGTGAAATTGCTGTTTCCCCCTGAACAGCAATTTCACAAGGAAATGGGGGAAAGAAAGACATGATACTGGAAATAAGAAAATCATTGTATATGTGCAAAATTTGGCAGGGAGACTCAAGCATGTGTGGTACATGAAATTGCTTTTAACATTTTTGTTAATTGTCCCGATTTCAAGTTGAGAGTATCCCTTTAACATGTTAATCTGCTGCTCCAATGAGGAAATGGGCTCAGACACAGAAAGGAGATGGACTCTCCAAAAGATTCAGTGATGTTGAAGATAAATTTAATGGCATGCGTAATTAATTTTTATGTACAAGATTTTGTATCCAGTTGAAGGACCATCCTTTAAACCTGTCCAGAAAGTTCTGAAATGGGAGAAAGGCCGGTGAGGCAGATTGATATGCACTCACACAAATTTCAAAAAAAGGCAGTGAAACAATTGTATGTATTCAAATAGAAATATTGAATCCAATCAAATATTCTGGAACTTTGAAACGTAATTGTACTTTGCTACTGATGTCTGGACTAAAGGACAAGGTAATCTACAACATGCTAATGAAAACTGAACTCACAAAGCCTCACAAGACTGTGGACCTGACCCTGCACCGCTGAAGTCTGTGGGTATTTTGCCTATTGGCTTCAATGCAATCAAGATTGAACCTTATAAGAGTAGAGAGGAGGAACTGCCTTTTACACCTGGCTGGAGAACAAAGGACATGATCCTTTCAAGCTGATGATAGAACTCCATCTAACGTCTTGCTGGACTGAGAAAGAGAAACTTTGATAATATATAAAATCTTCAGGTAACTTAATCAAAGTTCTTTTTAACTAACCTTAAAGCTGAGCTAGTCACATTGATCATGGTGTCTAGTCTTGTCATGTTAGTATTCTACTTCAAATTATTTTATTTTGTTTTCCTCATTTTCCACTTCTTGTCAAATAATCTTTCCTTTTAGAGGCATAGCATGTTAATGGGCATAATTACTGTTTGGCACCCCAGAGGGAAAACTGATTTCTGACCTTAAAGAAGGTGAGAGGATAAATGATTTTAGTGCCAGGCCAAAGGAAAGGAGATTCAATACATCTTCCCAGTGTACAAGGAATTTGGTTTAAGTCAACAGTTTGCTCAACTTCTCTGAGATAGCTATATTAAAACCAAATATTCTTGCAGGTCTCCAAACTCAAGTAAATAAAGTCACAAATGGTAATAACAATCATATCAAAGCCAGGGAATTTCAACCTCTGAATGGATGAACAGTTTATAAACAATGAGGTCAAGTGAACTTTTAAAATTCAGAGTTCCTGTTTTCATGAAAATGTACCTAATTAAAAGAAAAGTGAGAGACACAAAAGAAAAGATGTTCTACACAGACTGTTCCTCAGGTTTTCTGTGTGGGTTTCACTGCTGTTGATAAAAAGTAATTGTAAGGTATATGGAGGCATCTAAACTTGGGGGAAATAACTCACCTTAGAAGATCAAAGGATTCTCAACCAAAAAACATTTGACCCTACAATCAAGAGTATTGACAATGAACTAACTAAATGCCCTGGGCAGAACATTAGAACAAATTGCCATATCTCCACTGACCCTCAAAACCTAATCCAACTTCCTGACAATCTTGGGATGTTCTAGACAACTACATATAGTTTTCTGTTGTTATTTGTTCAAGTGCTATAGCCAGCCATGATCATTGTCATCCTAAGTTACTAGAGTAATTACAGTTTTAAAATGATCCCAGGTACATTTGTAATTGAGCTATTATAACATTTACCAGGCTCTTCTGGTACTAATAGGATTAGAATGTTTCTGATAAGAAAATAAGGAGAAAAAGTCATTTTATTAATTCATTCCCATTTTGAGGCTGGCTAGTGGAAATGCTCTGCACGCTGAAGTACACAGAGTGGTGACCTGTATCAATATTATGATTATCACATGCTCACACAGCACCATTAGGGCACCTCCCCATCACAAGTTCTTCAAGTCTGGGCCATTGGTTTGTTTGGAACAAGTACCAGACACAGTAATGATGCAGCCAGGTGTCAGCCATTACACATGTTCTTGAGATGGGTGGGCATTTCGTATCCACCCCCACTGTAGCATAGACTTTTCTAGGTAAACCAAGTTTGTTTGTTTTTTTAAATATCTGATTGGCTTCTTAAATCAAAGATGTCAGAAGTCAGACAAATAACACAAACTACCCCTCACTTCAATATACACAAACATCTATCATTTTTATCACAACCCACAACCCACAATATTTTCTGGTACTTCAAGCACATTCAAGTACATTACAGAAATATCTTTTGTGCTGCTGTTGTTTTATCCAAAAAAAGCTCAAATGAGTGCTTATCTATCCCAGTCAACAAACAGGTATACACTTTTCTGTGCTCATGTTCATCAAAACAATTAGCTCTAGACATTATTAATTTTCATTTGTGTTGTAGGAATTATATACTTTTTGTGTAACTCTATATTACATCCTGGTATACGCCCTTTGTGCAAGAAAATAAAATGGCATTTTCAAGACATTTTAGGCCTTCAGGAAAAGGCATTCTTTTAGTAAGGGCAGACACCAAACTTCTACTGTTGCTTAGTGTCTATATTCCTCTCTAGTTTTCAATTGCTGGGGTGAGTGCTTTAACTGTAGGGAAAACATTTGGTTGGTAACTATGTTCCCATGAACTGGGCTGTTGTTTTGCTTCTATTATGAGTGACTTGCACTGTGGTTCCTTTTCCTGTTGATTAGTTGTTCAGCAATCTGGGTTAAACTTCCTACCCTTCCCCTTTCAGACAGCTTTATATTTGTGGGTATTAGCAAACCTCCAGCTATCAAGGCTGACTGAATGAATTCTGAGAATCAGCTGAGAAGCTGAAGGTCTCTTGTCTCAAGAGCAGAAGAGAGAACTCCAGCAGCCAGCATATTATCATCACCATTTGGTGATAATTCAGGGAGGGTTGGGTTCTACCCCCTTTTCCATCAACTCCAACATTTCAAAAAGTTGCAGGCACCAGCAACCTTAATAGAAAGAGGTATATTAAAAACAAGTGCACTTATTACTAGGTGATTTGAACTTGCTCTGCAAGGTTATTGCTGAAGGGAGAGGGGTCGTTTTCCCAGCATTTCATTCTGAAACACGGTTTCCTGTCCGGTGGTCTCTAAAGCCATGAGTTAGAAAACCTTGAGGGAATATTCCATCTGGCTATTATTCTGCAGCACATAGACTACAGCTCTTTGTGGAGATGACCCGATGTTCTGCAAGGACCTGCAGCTATGTTTAGGGCTGTATGAAGATAGATATGTTTGAGAACATATTTTCATGGCTCCTGGTGTAAGGGAATTGGGCTACAATTTTAGAGAAAGGAGGGAATCACTTAAACTATTTGGGTCAGATCCTGGAGTTTGGCCCAGGACTATTAGAGAAAAGTCAGAAAATGAGGTGCAAAATTGGCTTTAAGCCCTGTTGAGTTGCTCTGATCCTCCTCCATTCTATGCCAGGCCAATCTCAAGGTGCAAGATAAAGCAGGAACTGTTCCTGCAGCCAAAGATTGCCCTGACCATGTCCTGTTTCCCCCGACTGAGCCCCTGGCCCCAGCCATAGAGAACTGCCTTTAGCAATGATGTAATAAAACTCCACTCAGGGTACTTCACAAGCCTGTTTACATCACTAGGATAAGACACATAGCTGAGTGACTGCTAGCCATAATGGCTTTCAAAACAGTAAGTGCTGTACTTAGGAGCACATTGTCCATCTCCTCAACTATATATATAAAACTTTAAAAATAAACATTTGCCAACTGGCTCATATATATATATGAGCCAGTTGGCGAATGTTTATTTTTCCTGCAAAAAATATTTTAATGAAAACAACAACAACAACAAAATCATCAGTCATCAACATTTACCTTCAGAATGTTTCAGGTTTATTGACAAACCCCGCAGAATTTTCTACAAACATTGATTTTTTTAATGAAAAAAATTTCAATTTAATCAAAAACTCATCTTCCATTAAAAACATTTAATGGTAAGTTTTTTAACAGGTCCAATACATATATTACATTTCCTTCCTCTTCAGTGCCCCTTTACATTGCCAGAGTAATCTAAAGGATCCTTAATATAAGTCAGAATCAGGCCTTGGGTGTATAGTTCTAATTGTGCACAAATATCTTGATGTGCAGAAAAGCCAGTGCAGGGGGGCATGCGAGACCTGTGATCACAGGTGGCACCTCTAGGACTAGTCACTCGTGCTTAAAAGAAGTAACAAAATCAGCCAAGGGGAAGTGCTATGCCAGGAGATGGCGACTGCCAGTATGAAGTTAGTGCCCGCAGAACTAGCCACCTAACTGTCACCACGGATCCCTGCAGTCTTTGTTGAGGAGGAGGGGAGTGAAGTTCCCCTGACATTCCCATCCTCCAGCAATAACTTCTGCCAAGAATCAAAATGTGGACAAAAATACAGTGGCACTCTGCCAGGCTCCACCCACAAACTGAACTCCGCCCACTTGAGAAGCCAAAATAAGATAACAACATAGTAGATTATACAGATGTTCAAAATGTGTTCATGAATTCTCTGTTGGATTTCTTGGGTTTGTGTTTATCCCCTCAAACACCTGGCTGTTCTAGTGGGCTTAATTCCTCTTCAGTGGGGTACTGAAGCTCTGCTCAGCTATTTTGGCTTGGCTCTCCCTCAGTAAGATTTGGATACCGTGCTAGCCTCTGTAGGATTGGCGTCTCCTTAATGGGGCTTGGATGATTCCCTGCAATCCTTTCTGGCTTCTTAGCTCCATGGATCAGACTGGGAAATAAGTGGTGTTACCCTCCTCTGGCCCCACAATGAACTGTCACTCAAAGCAGATTATGTGGATCTTCATAATATGATCACCCTTCTTCTTACTGACTTGCTCTTATCAGCAGTGAAATAGTAAAAAATGCTAACAACAAAGATGTGCAGGGGAGGAGGGGCAGGAGTGAAGGGTTTGTGAGTGTAGACTTATGCATGTGTGTGTAGAAGCAGTGGTTGGATTTGTAGCAATTGGGTTCCCTACTTGGCACCAGCCCACCTTGCCACAGAGTGCATCAACAGAAAGGGTTCCCAAGTGATGATGGGTGAGTGTAGGATAAGAACAGTTGATGGTGGGGTTTGAGGAGCAGAGATCTCATGCACAGAGAAAGTTGTGCCCCCCTTGGATATTTTTGCATGCCTTCTAAAATGTGCTGGGCCAGCTATAATGAGCAGTACTGGTGGAGGAAGAAGTGTTAAAATAGGCTGCACATTTAATGAGGTTTTGGTCAAATAAGTTCTTTGAAGTCTCTCAGAGTGGGGCAATGATTAACTAAACACCCTTTTCACTTTTGTTGTTTTAGTTACTTTTATTCAAGATAAACAGAACTGTTGCCAGTGCAAATTATTTTCTCGCATAAGCAGTGAAAAAGCAGGTGTTGCATATACAAGATAAGAAGGAATGCAGTATAAGTTAGGGGTTACAGTAAGTAAACAATATGGTCTTATTAAAATTATAGATGTGATTTGTAGTTTCTTGAGTGTGCATGGGCTTATCTAGGACCTGTCTTTTTTTTTAAATGGCTTCCATTTTGCAGGTACAAGGTTGTGCCAGCAATTCTTTGTGGCTGGGAATGCTAGCATTTCAATATCTATCTATATGCACCCACAAATCAGTCACTTAGACACTGAAATATTAGAATAATTGCCCATAGTGAATTGCTTCTGCAGAATGGAATTGTGACTTTAAAACGTTGGCCCAAAAGAAACACACCCAAATTCTGTATTACACACACATCCACATGTGCAGGTATATTTTATATCAGTATATGCATATTATATTATTTGTTTCTAGTGTATTCATAAACGTGCATAAACAAACGCACTCAAGATTTTGTCAAAGCAAAACCAAATATGATATCGTAAATAAACCAAACATACAAAAAAGAAATAAATGTGAGGCTCCTCCTTAGAAAAGGGGGAAGAAAGGAAGGCCAATAGTGGTCATTCTAAAAACACCCTTGAAAAAAGCTCTTTAAGGATTTTTTTAAGTGAGCATGAATGTAACGACACCAATTTCAGAGGAGCTCCACACCATAGGACCCTCCCACAGCCAAAGTGTAATAACCTGCTGACTTTAGGCATGATGCTATAACCCTTAATGGTGGGTCGTGGATGGCACATGAACACATATACTCAGTAGAACAAGGCTCAAGACATGTGTCTCACATGTAGGCAGGGCCAATACCATGATGGGCTTTAAAACCCTATAGCGCTAATTTAAATTCAAGCCACTATGTTATGCACAGCCACTGGAGAACACAGGTGAGCATAATCTAATTGAAATATCTCAAGTCAGTTTGCAATTGTGCTGCTGCACGGGTGGGCCATTATGGACATAGAATTGCAATAACAGAGCCTCGGGGTCATGAGGGCATATGCTGTTGTTGTAAGGCCATTGTGTGATAAAGGCACTGCTAAAACAAACTGCACAACTAAAAAGCCACATAAGATGTGGGTTCTAACCCACGAAAGCTTATGCTGAAATAAATTTGTTAGTCTCTAAGGTGCTACAAGTTTTTCTTTCTTATTTTCGTTTTGCTGACACAGACTAACACGGCTACTACACTGCAACCTAAAAAACCACATGTTCCCACCTGATATGACATGTAGGTTTCAACAGGAAGGACGTAATCAGAAGTGGAATTTCTTTTCCTCCATATCCTTCTATACACACACACTATCTCCTTGTACAAACATACAAAACAACTTATTCTACAAATGTGATAAATTCCAGAGCATTTGGGACTACATTTCATCATGCACCTTCACCTGCACTTTGTCCCCTCATCCTCGATATCCCTGAGTGGCTCAAAGCTCCCCTGTTTGAACGTTAAAAAAAAAAATCCCAAAGAATACAACAGGTTGAAAAAACAGAACTTCCATTCCTCAGGAAATTCCAATATTTCAACATTTGGTTTTGTTCCAGATTGGAACAAAAAAATTGAAATTTTGTGCGGAACATAAATTCTGAAAAAAAATTGTTTAGAAACATCTTGGAAGAATCATAAAATTCAAGGCCAGAAGGGATCAGATCTTCTAGTCTGATCTCCTGTACAGCACAGGCCACCAAGCTCTACACCAGTTACCCCTGCATTGAGCCCAATAACCTGGATTAGATTAAAGTACTACAGCCCTCAGGAGACTAATCTATTGTGTGCCCCAGACGGTGCCCAAGGCCACTGCAATGGCAGAGAATTCATTTGGTGACATAGACTCAGATGAACCTAGCAAGCAACCTGCACCCCAAGCTGCAGATGAAGGCAAAAAATCACCAAGAACCCCCAAAAACCAAGGTCCCTGTAGTAGGGTCCTCAGTGGGCTAGGATGCCTAGTGGTTAACGTCCACTCTGTCGCAGGGGAGCCCGGGCCCACCCACTCCACTGTGCTCTGACCCAATATTTGACATTTGGGGGGGGAGGGGACGACCCTCTGAATTACCCTCCATAGATCACTTCCTACCACTGCTTCTCTCCACTTTTGGTCCCAGATAAGGAAAAACAAAGAAGAAAAGGAAATCAAACTGTTAGCCCTAATCGGGCTCAGCATACAGTCCTGGTACTTCAGGGATGCATCTTTAGCCCCTTTTGACAGAAGGCTTTGGGATAGGTCTGTCCGCCTCTCCAGCCTCCAGAGCTGGATTGCTCCCTTTTCATGCTCTGCAGGGTTGCGGGGATGGGACTAGCTGGGCCTAGTACTGTACTTTAACCCCTTCC
This sequence comes from Chelydra serpentina, assembly GCA_037349315.1. NCBI lineage: Eukaryota > Metazoa > Chordata > Testudines > Chelydridae > Chelydra > Chelydra serpentina. Next base: position 15,855,672 of record JBAIAC010000028.1, on the reverse strand, counting down.
ATCCCAGTGTGAGGTTTGTATACCCCATCATAGTCCTATAAAAACATTTCATTTTATTTTGGTAATGTCGAAACATTATAATGTAAAATAGTTAATATATCTAAAATATAATGTAAATGCAATATTAAAATCAATATTTAAAAGATAGAAGTCTACACAAAATTAAATTAAACATTGACATTATCAAAATGAGAAAGGAAAAATGATTAGTTTACTTTTCTGTCAAAAAATGTCAACATCGACACATTCCTGCAAAATATTTCAATTACAGTGAAACTGCATTTTCCAGTGGAAAAACGTTCTGCTGAAAATTTTTCAACTAGCGCTTCCTTCCCCACCTTCACTACCACGGTAATAACACACATACAAACTGAAGAACCTTACTCATTCTTCCATAAGACTTATAATACTCACTATAAAATTGGTGGTCCCAGAGCATTTCTCAGCAAAGATGTTATAGAAGAGAGCTGGAGTGGCATACTACAGTGCATTTACTAGTATACTATGAAATAATATAAATAAAGGCACAAAATACATTTTGGGATTAAATATCCTCAATCTTATTTATTTGTTTGGTCACTCCTACCATTTGGTGCTCCTCAATGAGTTTCCCAATTATTAATGTGAAATAGCGAGGTTCTACTATAAATACATACATTCACATATATATGTGCATATTAACATATACAGACACACTGCAGATCTGTATATAGTTCTGTATATTGCTTCAATACACTTAAAATACAGCTTTCAAAGGACATTATACATTTTTTTCTGTAACATTGTTTCTCTTTCCCTCAACATCCCCCTCTACTCCCCCCCCCCCCCAAATATATTTCACTAAGGCTCAACAGTGGCATGGTTTAAGGGAGTCCTACATGGAAAGCTCCTTCAGCTGCTTAGCCCAACAGCATAAATTTGATCTTGTAATTAGTATTCAGCTCAGCATCTTGGATAGCAACCAATGTTACAGCCAAGAGGTGGTTTAAATCACATAAATCATAGATCAATGACAGAACTCTAAGCACTGGATAGATTACAAAAGTAAGCTTTAGTTAAAAATAGATTAACCATTTCCCTGCAGGAATTCCTTCAGAAAACTGAATATAAAACAAATAAAATTATATCTGATAATTTTTTTCTAGTATATGCACATACTAGATGAATTGTCCTTTCCCTTGACAGTTACACAGTGATTAAAGAAATGTGTTAACATGCTATTTCAATGGAAAATATTGTAAATTGTGGAGACTTTAATTTTTTTAATGAGCGTTTAATAGCCAACAATAATGCACCGAATATGTAGTGTATAAGGTACAGTGCACCAGCATAGCCAGCTTTATGGTAATTGTTACACCTCCTAATGGATATTTACTGTGTTTAAAAAAAAAATTGTAAATACCTTTCCATATTGTGTCAAATATATTGTGATTGTAAAATGATTCCAAATTCTATTTAATAAAGTACATAATTTTAAGAAGTGCAGAGTGCCCTCTGCCATTATTTATTTCAGTGCCCATGGAGGGTACTCAGCACCTTGCAGAATTGGGCCCTGAATCAGTGCATTATTAAACATTATAAGGTACAGAAAATAGATGTCTGAATCTACACTCCTTATTCAAGCAAAATTCCCCTTGACTGAGTAAGGAGGGCAGGATCAGGCCCAGGATCAGATTATCAACTGGTATGAACTGGCCTAGCTCCAAATGGAGATATGCCAATTTACACCAGCGGAAGATCTGTCGCTCGCCCCACCTCCACCCCTCAGCCCCCATGTTTGCAAACGCAAAGGTGAGTTTTAGAATACAAATAATGAAAGTATTTCCCTAATCCTACCCATTGAACTTTGTTTTCTTGCTGTAGGTTTACAGCACATGGTATCATTTCAAAGCAGCAAACTTTTCAGAATGTCAAGGAGAATTTGCATTTCCATTTAGTAATTACTGAATTCAAAATGAAAACATGTAAATGCCACCAAACCATTCCTGAGGGTGGAGAATTTTAGAATCCTAAACCATTATGGCTGGAAGAAATTATCTGAATTCCCTGTGTTTACAGGGAGGCACACAGAAAGAACAGCTTTTTTTTTTTTTAATTATTCTAGACAGCTAAAACAACATCAAACAGATAAAAAATGGTCTGACTTCAAACGCGTAATCCTGTCACCTTAGACACTCTTTTTGCTCTAGTTAAATGAATAGTGCAGTAATAGATTGATTAGAAAAATGATCAAACTAATTGAAAGAAATCCAAGACTTCTCCACACTGGATTTCCCAAATTTTGATCAAATGAAAGGGGTGAAATTCAGCTATTTTAGTGAATCAGGATAAAGCTGTACAATGTTGGACTGACATATAAGAAGTTTCTACCAATGATGTAATGAAAACAAACATTTCCAAATGTCTATATCTATTTCCATCTTTACCTTCCCATAACTAACAAAAGTATTCAGGTATTGTCATCATGTTTAGTATTTTAAAAGCAACAGTTCCGCTTTCATGTACCTTAAACCTTTTTTCAAATATTCTAGAGCCCCATAACAAGTAAGTGTGTTATTTTTTGGCATCTTAGTGTAAAATCACATTCTGTAAAATAGGAAGATGCATTCCAATAATTACTAATGCAGGTTCCAGAGGTTAGGAGAATACTGGTGTCTCACTTCCTAAGGTCCAGATCCTGTAACCCTTAATCCTATGACCAGTCCCATGGGAAATAAATGGGACTACTCATGTAAATAAGCACTGAAGAATAGGGCTCTACATTCCTGCTTTCTAAGGTGCTGAAAGAAACAGATGATGTTCGATGACAAAACTCTACCAAAATCAGATAACTAGAAAAAAATATTCAAAAAAAATCCTTTATTTAATAAGCCAATTTTTCCATGAGAAGTCAGGGATAATTTTTAAAGACAAATTTCCATGCAACAACAATTCTCTTTAATTATTTCAATGTGAAGCAGATTATCAAGCATATTTGTTCCCTGTTCTCAGTTTTTGGTGTCTCACAAGATGTTTAATATTCTTCAGTTCTGGCTCAAGCCCACAAGGCACTGAATAGCCTCAATGGGAAACGACTTCACCTACACTTGAGGGTCGTCAGCACCAGCCAGGAGGCACTCATCACCTTGCAAGGATAGGACCTAAATTTGTCTTCCACGTGGCACTGTAACTAAAACCATCATATTGTTCTAATGGAAAAAACACCCACTTTGGGCCAATTCTTCCACTGAAGCTAATGGAAGAAAGGACTGTAGGATCTGGCACTTTACAGATGAATAGAACCACTGTTCTATAAGGCGTAGAATACAAACCTCTAGTTTTAAGGAATATCAGATTACCATGGTCTGTTCAACATTCTCCATCAATTGGCTACAATATGCTCAACAGCATTCCAGTATATTTGTATGGGAATTTTTCCAAATGTTTTGAGGTTTAATAATTGTGTTCAATAAATAGCATAAATCAGACAAAGTTAATGAGAACATTGCTAATACACTCTAGTGCACAGTGCCAGTGCAGGATGGAATATCAAATAGTAGCTCTTAGAGTTCACAAGTGTTTATGGGAAGTATTTTCAGTGTTCTCTTCAAATCGGAGAAGGATAAACTGGAGAGTTTACATTGCAAAAGGACACCATAACACCAACATGCAACAACAGCTGAAAAAATAGGAGTTAACGTTAAAAAGATAAAGCAGTGTTTTCAGTATTCACCTGCTGAAACATTTGGTTCATCAAATGAATGAGTTTGATATCTCAAATGCAGTAAATATGCCATAGAGGTCTGTTGTTCCATCCAGGGAAAGCATTATGTGTGGGGTTTTTTAATATTAGTTTTAACTCAAAAGAAAAAATTTATTAAAAAAAGATTCCAAAGCTCTTAAAGACACCAGAACTTTCATAGACATACTCTACTACATTTTCATGAGAAAATTTTCTTGGGGGGAAAAAAGGAACAAGATTTTGGACAAACTCTACCAGATCAGCTGTAATCTAATGGTCTTTTTTATACCACCTACAGTCAAACTCACTATATAGCCAGTCATAAGATTAAAAGCTTTTCAAGTTGCTATCTTGGGAAATTTCTTTCAAGGAAATTACTACAAAGCCTTGTTTTAGTATGTACCCCTACTGTGAGTCCTACTGTGTTTTTTTAATAAGGAAAGCTATCCATCCATAGAGGTGTATCCTGTTCTCCATGCTTGAGTGTCTAACAGCAGGCACATACAGTAGACACTCTGATGTTTTGCTTCTTTAATTTTCACTCCATAATGTTGGTGCCTGACTGATGCATGTGCCTTCATAGTAGTTTAATTATGGGTGTGCACAGAATTTGGAGGTTTTCAGTCAAAATAACAGATATTATAAACAGCCTTTATGTATAAACATACTAAGATATTGCTATTAAAAAACAATGCCCAATTATTAATGGGTGGGAAATAGCTTAAAACTACCAAGAGAAGAATATAAGTATGTCATGATTAAAATAGAAAAAAGCTAGATCTATAGAAGCCTAATTTTAGCTCTTTTTTAAAAAATGAAAAGATAATTTTACACTAAATACAAAATTATTTAAAAGTGTGACTGATGTGTCTAAGATAAATTGTCATACAATGCTAGGTTTCTACACACAACCTTGTCACAGAATTAAAGTAATTAATGACTGAGGCAATATGGTTTTTTTCAGTCTAAGGATATGTTTAGTTTTTATTTTAATGAAAATTTTAAACATAAGTCAAGCAGATCTTTGATAAAATAGGCTACCGTACCATTCAAATACCAAATCCGAAAAATATTTTTAAAATCATGGACCATGTACTGAGCTAGTATAAATCAGCGTTGCTCCATTGACTTCAGATTTGGTATGAATATTGACCGAATGGAGCAACATCAGTTCTCACCAGCTGAGGATCTGTCCCTGTAATCACAACTAAAAAGATTTTCTTAGACAAATAAAGGCCTGAAGTCTTTACTGACTCACACAAAATCCCACTGAAGTTAGTGTTAGCAATGCATTAATTTAAATCTTGACAAACTACACTACATACACTGTCTAGTGACATGGTTACTGTCATTGCATATTGAAATCAGCTCTTCAGAAATCCTAAAACACTGACAGAGCAGTACAAACAGTTCCATATTGTCTCATGTGGTCTGGAATAATACCTGACTGTTCTCAAGTTATGTTGCATTTCTTTACTAACTGACAAAAAAATTAGTATATTCATTATTTTTGTGAGCAGGAGTTTGAGCTATCCTGAGAAAACATGTACCTATGCTGACAGAATGGGAGTACTTTAATTTCCAAATTACATACATAAATAAATCAGGTATAGCACCTGATAACTGAAAGATTATGAAAATAGTAATATCCACAAAATCTTGAAAGGCATCATAATTCCTCAAACAATTATCTTCTGTCAGTTATTTGTGAGTAGCCTCATGTAGTTCAAGAAGAGAAAATACAAATGTGCTCCTTTAAAATTCATGAAACCACTCATTCTGTCATAAAAGCAGGCATCTTTCATGGCTACTTATTTCACACAGTCTCATAACTAATACTGACAGTTATTTGGAATACAAAAAAAATGAGCATTGAACAAAGAACATTTGCTGCTCAATTCTTACATTGTAATGTCTAAAACGGAAAATAAAATCAGGTTTTATATACAGTTAAGAATTTCTGGTGTAATTAAATTAAAATTGGTAGATAAAAATGAGATTCTACAAAGACTAGTGGTGTACTGCTACCAGTATTGGGCTGTGCTGCATCCATGACAACAGGATGGAAGGTTGCTTTTAATACTATTATCTTACATACCCACAGCTGAATGCTAATGCAGCTATACTGAGGAAATCAAGTTTCAGATCTGTATCCACTGAACTTACATCCACAAGGCAGAGAGTTAAAGACCCAGAGTAGAATACAAAGGCTAATCTCATAGTTCTGTCAACTCCCAAAAGGTCAGTTATTTCAAAAGGTACACACAAGTATTAATTGTCAAATATTTTATACTTTAAACCTAAATTGAGGCAAAATCAGATTTTGTGGGAACAGATTCCTTTCAGCTCTATTTTCTAAAAGGTAGCTGCACCAGAAAATGTAGAAGCTTAAGTAAATTTTCATCTGCATTCTGTAAATAGAGAATTGATCATTTTGTTTCATATAAACAATGTCTGCTTTTCCTCTGTGAAGAAGAGCCCAAAACTGTGCGATATATATAGCCTTGTCCTTGTTTTCCAGAGGCTAAAGTAATTCAAGTGATCTGTCCTTATTCTAGCTGCATGCCCAAGGAATAGGGAGAATTCAGACTGAGAATTTAATCTGTCCTATGCCTTTACTAGAAGTAAGAGTTTTATCAGGAGCAATAGTGAGTGCTCTCTCTCAGAGGCAGATTTAAGTATCTGCAAAGCCCATTGTGTAGTCCTTCCCTCCCACCTGCACACTGAAAACACCAATTTAGCGTATTTTTCATTTAAAATACATACATTATTTTAGAAATAAAAAAAGACAAGTTATCATTTTGGTTCAAGTTGGGCTCCCAAATACAGTAAGAATGAGAATCCTCTAAATATCTCAGTGGGCAGTGCTGTAAAATCAATGTCTCTCTCTTTCTCTCTCACAATTGCTAACAGAATCAAAATGGCTCAGTCCTTCCCCAGGCGCAGAAATTCTTTTAAAGTTTGTTTTACTAGGAGTGGTGGAGATACATGTGAATAAGGAAATCTGACTCAGCTCACAGGAGGCGAAGACAGTCTCCCAAAACACTTTAGTCAGCCTTTAGTGCACTGCCAATTTTCACTCGCCCTAGTACCAGCTTATTTGTACTCATTATCAGACACTTTCTGGATAGAGAATAAATTCCAATTAGAACTATCAAATGGTCTAACAGTTCATGCAAGCATTCTCTCCCTATTCTAGAAGGCCTACTGGAGCTGCTGATCACTTGCCTATAATGTGGTGAAACTCAGTGAAAACTAGCTGAGCTAAGATACACAGTTTAGGTCATATACTATGTACATTCTGTACAACTCCTATTGATATACCATACATTATTATGGTCCCATAATCCTGTTACAAACTCTTGCTCCATCTACTAGCCTAATAAAGCAGGAATATCTTGGTAGGTCAAATGTTAAATTATTTTGCCACTAGATTCCTGAAGTTATTATACATAATAGAAAACTGAAATCCACTGTTCCACTACCAGGGAACAATCAAAGGAAGCATTTCTGATGAAGGCTACTCTAGTACATAAAATGATACTTATAGAAGACCAAATCCAAGGTAGTTACAATGGAAATGAGAACTCCCTGGGAAGTTGCTAGGAAGGTGTGCTGTATACAAGTGCTAAAATCTAAGGCAATTTAAAAAGCAAAAATAGAACACATTCTAGACATCTGAGGACAAGTATCCCCCCATATTCAAACATAGTCTTCATTTGAAGAAATGAAGTGGTATTGTATTTGAAGAAGAGAAAATGGAAGTAGTAGGAAGGAGGGAGTGCACAATGGTGAAAATACTGGCTCATGAAAGACAGAACGGGAAAAAATAACTATTATTTTATGAAATTCTATTTGAAAAAGTAATAAGTTATGGTAAATGTATTTAAATACCACTATTTAAAGGAGACCCCCCCCCCACATTCAGATATCAAATAAAATTAATGTTTATGAGCAATAAAAGTCCTTGAAGATGCAAAAGGCAGAAGTCATAAGTAAAATATATCATGAAGTTGCCCATTATTCCAGATTGTCCTGTTGCTTGCCCCTCTTCCCAACAGTTGCCTTTCCAACAGTACTGCTGGTGCCAGTAAACACAGACACTGAGTGGCAGGAATGGATTCTACCTTTTTTATCTGAAAGGCCCTTAACTCACAGAATTAGCACTTTGAGCAGAAGCAAGGAAACATGCTGACACATTTTCTAAACCAATATCCACAGGTGGACACACTAAATGGTCCAAAGTTGCCCAGGGCTGTCCAGGCCAATATTAGATTCCTGACCTTCTGATGACCCCAATAAGGACAACAGCATGGAAGGTGAAGGCTTCTATTGCCAGCCTACTCCTGCTTTACTTCTCTTTCTAAATTAACACCATAAAGAAATGCCATTATTGTTAATGTTCATTTTTTAGATCTATATTCCAGATATTATCCCTCCTTCTGCATGATCAGTTCTGCAAAGTGGAATTTGAGGCAGTAAGCTTGGTGAGCTCATTTTCCAGTTCAAAAACTCATAAAAGAAATTAGTCCCTAGTTAGGGATGCATTGCACTATAAATTAATTTCATATACAATCAGAAATAACCTCAGAGAGAGTGACCACATCAGCTCCATTTGAGAAGAGGTTCACAACTTGAGGGGGTGGTCTCTTCCTTCTCATTGTTTCTAGGTCTAGAGAATACCAAAGATGTCCAAAGAAACCTCCATTCAACCCAGAACATTCATTGGATCCCAACAAATGCTGGGGACCGAACTGAGACCACCTATTTATTTCAACAGATTACCAAACAGCCAAGCATATGAATTCATTTGAGCTAACAAACTACAGTAGCTCTTGGATTACTTTTATTCTATTATCGCCGGCATTGATCAAACCAATTTGTAACACAACCAGCTTAACAAGAAAGTCAAGTTAATAATTCCCACATAAGTGCCAATCCACCCTCCACACTTTTAGATAACCGGACATTGGGGAGGCTCACTAGAATGCAAAGGTCTATATTTTGACCACCAGTCAGTTGTGGCATCATTAAAATGTATCTTCCTCTTTTAGTCTGAGGAGACTATAGTGGCACAAACTGGGCTGAGGCTGATTCACAAAGATCAGTGTTGAAGTTGTTCATTGATGCACTCACTGAGAGGAGGCAGAAACTATCAATATCATTGACCTTTGTGGGTGCAGCTGCTATTTCAACATGTGCCCTGCCACAGAAATTAAATAAAACTGCTCTTGTTGCTGTTTGGTGGTGATGGTGGTAGGAGGTGTTTCTCTCTCTTCCTCTCTATGCCTCCTCGCTCTAGTTTCATCTCCATTCGTGGTATTGCTGATAATATCACTACCAGACTCACATTTATATTCCCCCAAATCTCCAGTCTTTCCCAATTTCCCACCAAAATAATTAATAAAGCTGAGAACACTTTCTTATAACATTTCCTTCCAAATCAAAAACGAAATAGAAAATTAATGGAAAATATGTCCTGAGCTCCATGTTGGTCCATTATATTTTGATCATATTACTTAGATGCTCGAATGAGTTCTCTTGTCCCCAAATTCCCTCCATCAGGATGAGAATGCTGTTAATCCCATACAGTATGTAAAACTCAGCCAGCACAAATGTGAGACAGCAAGTATAATTTAACCTCCGACCTTCAGCTTCTCCCATCCATTATAATACACAAGGACAGTTTTTGCTAAACACAAAAACCTGTTTTTTGTCGATAGGGGAAGCTACAAATGGTGACATTCCCCGCTGATCCCCACACATGCCCCCTACAACAATTCTGCAACATGGGCAAAGAGAAAATATACAAATCAGTTTTAGTTCACATGAAAAAGTTTTTGTCCTAACAAAAGGCCTCAAACCTGCAATCTGAACCATGAAGGGAAACCCCTGTGCTTGTGCAGAGCTCAATTGGCTTCAATGATCCTCCAGCCAGGTCTAAGCATTCACCAGCACGGAGTCCCATGGCACTGAGTGGGGCTCTTCACAGGCCCAGGATTCCTGCTGCATGGATGAGGACTCCAGTCCCTTCCAATCTCCCATCACATGAATGACTTAGAAGAGAATGCGATAGCTGATTGTAAGCTTTCTGTTTAAATAGGTCAGTGTCTGGAAGGACTGTAGCTTGGCTATTTATAGCAATATTTCTTCTTGGGTGGTTTTGTTTAATAGTAATATAATTTCGTTATGTGCAACTTTCCAGAAGAAATGTTTTTTGGCAGCATTGGTCTTTCCACTGTCAGACTCTGGATTGTTTCCTAGATGTCATTGCTAAATGCTGATAGTCTTCACCTGAGATATTCAGAGGGCTTCATTTAAAATTTTACCAAGTGTATTTGACTTTGATTATTCCTGTTTTAGCAAAGGCTCATCAATTACTATTGATGTAACATTTTACAGAAGCAAAAAAAAATTCTAATAAGTTTTACAAAACAGAAACGTTATGTGTGGGATTTTCATAACTCAGCACTGGCCTGACTGTGCTACCTTTAGTGATTACCTTTGAAACTCCCACTGTATGAGAATAATAATATAAATATTATGTCAATATAAGATATAACAAAGAGTCCCATCCTGAAAATACCTAAGCACTTGAGTTACTCACCTATGTAAATCTTCACAGGATCAGGCCTTAGTACTGAATGTACTCTCTTTCAATTAATAGAATTAGTACTCATTTTGGCCTCTATGGCTTGGTCACTGATTTCTTTTCCCTTGCACAGGAGAGATCGAGGAAAGTGAGGTTGGTTTTGGTCTAGCAAAATCAGGGGGGTGATTGGAACCAGGTACCATTTATGGGGTTCAGATAAATGGCTCAGTTTTGACTAACTCTACCATTTACTATCATCACCTAGCCTAGAACATCTTTTCACAGATTTGCTCACAGACATGTACATCATTGTTTTCCTACCCTCTACAGCTCAGTGTCAAACATCACATATGGCATGCATGTGAAAGCATTCAGCATGTGGGAACTAGCAGGAAAAGGCCACATTAACAGTAGTGATCATGTACATATACAGCATGGCAATATGAGGAAAACTATTTCCAGACTTTTTCTCAGATGTGGATACAGCTAACACATCACTTATTGCAGAACTCAGTGGGGTAATAATATAACAATGTTGTACAGTAATATGTTTTCTTTATATTACCCATCACTCCTAGAAGGCCTAATTCTGCAAGGTGCTGAGCAGACTCAACTCCCAACAATTTTAGCAAGAGCTGATGGTGCTCAATTCTTGGCAGCATAAGATCCAAATAGTGGGGAAAACATTCTTGCTACAGTCAAACTATCACATCAGAAGGTTGACTTTTTTTTTTAAACTATATCCTTAAAGATTCCTTGCATTATTGGGGAAAAAATTATATAAACATACTTGAAGAAAAATGCATTGCTCTCATTTTTTAAAAAGATGCCTTAGGCAATGATAACTAACAAAAAGTTGCCCTCATTTGTGTCATACTGCGTGTAAGTTACCTAAGGTGACTAGCATAAAATGACAATTCAAAAGTTTGAAAACAAGTTTCCCACAAAAATCAATCAATCAATCACAAGATGGTTGACACCAAATATAATGGGACAAAAGCTCCCTTCACAATTTAATCAGTTGTGTGGGAATGTTTTGTTTTGGAGGCGGGGAGTAGAAATCATTTTAAAATATTCATTTACTCTATACTTTAAAACAGAGTAATTATTCATAGGTTATCACAGAACTGGAAGGGAGTAAAAACATTCTTATGCCAACAGGTCCATTTCTCTACCTTATCTCCAAAGCCTAGTCTTCTTCAGCTTAATCAAGGTGTTCATTCTCAATGTATCAGAGGCAGAGTATATAGTGGTATATTCTTGTTAAAATCATCTTTTCTTAATATCCTTCCTTATTCTTCCTCTGCTCCCCATACACATTTTAAAGCATGTCTATACAAATTTTAAGAAGCTAAACAGCAGTGGCCCGGTGTGATGGCACGTGCCTGTAATCCCAGCTGCATGGGAGGCTGCGGTTGGCAGATCGCTCAGAAGTTCTAGGCTGCTGTGCACTATGTCAATCGGGTGTCCGGTGCTACTGACAGCTTGGCCAGCAGGTAGTTGGAGGACTGGCTAGAACAACGCATCTGATGTGTTGTGATCGGCGCTCTCTCTGTGAGGGCCGATGGACCGATCAGTGACAGTGACAAACAGCAGCAGAAATCCAACAAGTAGTATTTGTTTAAAAACCAAACACAAAAATATAATCCTTTTTTACCTGCATACATTGGGCAAAAGTTATAAACTCTGTGTGTGGGTCTGAATGAGAGAGAGAGAAATGATTTAAAATGTACCAAGAGCCATGAATGTCATTTTACTGTCATTTCCTTTGATTAACCTTCACCTGACCTCAATCCCTAAGGCAATTTCAGTTTCTTTTTGTTCTTACATTTAATTCTTCAGTCTGCCAGGTAAGTACATCTCTGTCATTAAAGAGCATTCATCAAGAACAGACTGTTTTTACAGAGTTTTTCATAGAAATATTTGCTCTAGAGAATTGTTTGTAAAATCTTTAAAGTCACAATATCTGATAAAGTTTGGCCCAAATGTTAGATTTTATGAGACCTACAGTAAGATCAACAGACATCATTACATGACTTTTTTTACTGGATATTTGTTAAGCAAAAAAAAAAGCTGTCCTGAAGTCATTTGAGCTACACCAATTTAAATTAACTGTGGGTCTCTGAATTGCCAACTCTCATAGTTTTATCATAAGTGTTGTGATATTGGTGGGTTGTTGTTGTTTTTTAAGGCTCTAGATCTGTGAGAATCTCAGCTTTCATTGTATAAAATATGTAAGTTGTTATCCCCCATGGCTGTGGAGAATAGCTGGTAAACATGACTTAAAGCTCAAAAACCAGAGAGCAATTAGATTGTAAACGCTTTGAGTCAGAAACAATCTATTTGTTCTGTGCTTGTACGGCACCTAGCACAATGGGACGCTAGTCCATGACTGGAGTTTGTCAGTGACACCACAATACAAATTAATAATACATTATTTTAAGCTAGTCTCATCATTTTGGGAAGTATCCTGAGATTTTTGCATAGTTGATACTGGCAAATGTTTGAAGCTGCCCAGCTAACTCCAAATGGTATTAAAAAATTGAAAAACTGGAAACGGTCCACAAAAGAGGTATGAGAATGATTCAAGAACTGGGAAACAGGCCTGATAATGAGAGACTAAAGAAGCTTGATCTAGTTTGTTTTTAAAAAACAAGATTAAGGGGTGACTTGACCATGGTGTACAAGTATTTATACAGGGAACAAATTTCTGGTAGTATACATCTCTTTAATCTAGTATGAAAAGGCCTAACTAGATCCAATGACTGGAAGTTGAAGGTAGACAAATTCAAACTAGAAAAAAGGTGCATATTTTTAAATAACCATTGGAACAATTTACATAGGACATAGAGAATCCACCATCACTTGCAGTCTAAAAGTCAAGATTGGATATTTTCCTAAAAGATATGCTATGGCTTGAACAGAAGGAATAGGCTTGACACAAAAACTATTGGGTGAGGGTCTGTGCCCTGGGTTATGCAGTAGGTCAGACTAAGGGTAGGTCTACACTTACGCGTCGCGTCGGAGGCATCGGATCGATGTTCTGGGTTCGATTTATCGCGTCTTGTCTAGACGCGATAAATCGAACCAGGAAGTGCTCCCCCGTCAACGCTGGTAATCCAGCTCGATGAACGGAGTAGGCGGAGTCGACGGGGGAGCCTGCGCGCCGCGTTTGGACCCCGGGTAGGTACGTTTTCATTCGAACTAAGATAGTTCGACTTCAGCTACGTTATTCACGTAGCTGAAGTTGCGTATCTTAGTTCGAATTGGGGGGTTAGTGTAGACCAGCCCTAAGGGTTAGAGGTGGGCAGGAGACAGTTTTCCCTTTTGAAATTTTGAATTTTTTTCCTGTCCCCGGAACAAAAAGTCAAAGTCTCAAAATTTTTCATGAATTAATCATAAAATAAAATAAATTTTGGATCAGCTTCATTGAAATATTGCATCCCGATAATTTTGAAATATTTCATTTCTATTTCAACCTTTTCTTTAAAAAATTACCTTATATCTAAAATTTTGAAATGAAATGCCATTTCAAACAAAAAGCAAAACTTTTCATTTAAAAAATGTTGAAACAGGATGCTTCAAGAAGGTTCAAAAAAATTATTCAATTTTTTTTAAATCAGTAGTTGCATCAAAACTGCCCCTTTCCTGTGAAGTTTCCATTTCAATGAATCAGCATTTTCCAATAAAAAAAAACTTGATTTGCAAACTTCCCAACTAATTCTAATAATGGCCCCTTCTAGCCTGAAACTCTATGAATAAAAACACATATCCACACACCTCTATAATGCGGGGGTTTGAATGCATAAACTATATTTATGTAGTTTCTTGTCATGAATGCACGCATTTCTAAAGGAGGCACATAACTGCTCACAACAGGTCTGTTTGCATTGGACTAAGTTGTCCTCAACAGTGAAAGATTCTGCAAACAGTTTTCTATAACAAACATTTATGGTGGGCTCTAATAAAATAGCCAGCTCTTCAATGACAGATGTACTTACCTGATAGAGTGGAGTATTTAAATGTAGGGGCAAAAGGAAATGAAATTGCCTTAGGGAGTGAGGTCAGGTGAAGGTTAATCAAAGGAAATGACAGTTAAATGGGATGCATGGCTCTTGAGATTATGCATGTGCATTTTGTTGAAAAATATGTTGTGTGTTTTCCCTGTATTTAGAGACAAGCCAAAATAATATACATATATAAAAAGAGACATAACCCACACATCCTTCATAGCCCCACAGTCTACAAATGGATCTCCCATTGATGACCCAAAGTCATTGGATGAGGGATAAAGAAAACTAGGGTTTTACCAGAACAAGACAACTGAATTGATGTCATTATGACATACAACTGAGATCCAAACCACCCCTATTTGGAGAGCTAAAATTATTCAGTGAAGTTGTCAGTGTGTGGAACCTAGTACCCACAGCTCTCCTTTACACTTCCCTTACATTTATTGTCTAAACTTGGAGGTCTTTCCTCAAAATAGGTATTTGAGCAAATAAGAGGAAAACTAGAGCTGGACAAATACTACAAAAAATGTCTGTAAATATTCATTTGGATTTTAAAATGACTTTGCTTTGATCATATTTATGTTTCTTTGTGCTTACTTTCCAACTACTTTCATACCATTGGATTTTTACTACCCGTTCTGTTTGTTAAAACCAATTATAAACTTGCATATTTGTGGAAAGGGATTCTTAAATTTGCCCTACACAAACATTCACCGCAGAAATCTGATTATAGGAGTTGCCCTCAACTTGTCAGGGAACAGAAACAATACCATGTGACTTGTAATAAGTCAGAACTAAGCAATATAGCTTGAATTTCTGATTTTGAATAGTAGGATCATCACTGAAACTCATAAAAAAATTTACCAAATAATTTAAAAAACAATACACAAACAGAAGACAAAATTCATCAACTTGGTTATTCATTATGAGTTATTCACTGAGCTCTACTAAAATCTAATCTGTTTCTAAAAAAGCATCCAAAATGTGTTTTAAATATAAGTTGCAATGATGAAATATGGCAGTTGATCTTGAAATATGCCCAGTTGATCTTGAAATGTGCCCTTACCCAGAGTTATTAATCCCCCATCACTTTGACAATTGATTTTGAACACCGTCTGTTGCAGAGTCTTTATAATACAAGATCATAAACGTTCAAAACTAATTTATTGCTCTTTGTTCCACCTGGCAAAAATGCAATGTCAAATTGAGGTTGTCCTGAAACAAAGATGCAGATTAATATTTGTATATTATTTTTGTCCATATTATAGACAAAAATTGTCCACAGAAAAGCATAGAAAGAGGAAGAGATTAAACTGCCTTTAATCACTGGAAAATATTTGTACAAATAGTGTTAGGTCATTTTTTAAAACTTATGGGCGGGGGGAGAGAGAGGAAATATCAC
This sequence comes from Chelydra serpentina, assembly GCA_037349315.1. Lineage (NCBI taxonomy): Eukaryota > Metazoa > Chordata > Testudines > Chelydridae > Chelydra > Chelydra serpentina. The sequence goes on along the minus strand of JBAIAC010000028.1, from coordinate 15,839,944 downwards.
TATTTGGAGCTATTGTTACTGATATTTTTGTTCAGTTGTTTGTTAACTAATAAATATTAGTCCAGATTTTCAAAGGTACGTATGTAAAAGTGTTCCTCTGCACATGCATATAGGTACGTGCATGAACTCATCAGGTGTGTGTAGATATATGCATGTGCTCTCAAGTAACATTTACATCTATGCAATTGGGGCATGCAAACATGTGCATGCAGGTTTGTACACATGCTTTAGAAAAACAGGTCATTTCACAAGCCCTCATCAATTAAGCTTGTTTTGAAATTCACTAACCAGTATTTTCTGCACTGCCAGTTATCACTTCTCATTTTCATTTCAGAGAGATCTACAATTCCAGACCAAACCAAAATAATGAGGGGGAGGAGCAGTGAGATTAGGAGGTAGTAAAAACAATATATAAATAAAGCATATGTATGCCGGGGGTGTGGGGGAATGAATTTGTCAGTGCAGCCATTACTTCTGAATGGACACCTCCAACTTGTCTGCATATTTTGCAGGCATGAACTCAGCTATTAGGGAAAGAACCATTAAAACTGTCGCACCTGTAAATAGTACTTTTGCTATTTCTGCAGCATAGTCTGTGCTTGTCAACACACCCCTTTTATCAATGAATTTGTACTTCTCACAAGTCTTTAATGGAATAGGTGTGTTTTCATAAATATTTCTCCAGTTAACAGCTGGGTTATATATATAATATATATTATATAATTCGATCCCATGTACTTATCTGTTATATACACAGTTCATAATTTATACTTTTCATCTATGCTATTCAAATTGAATTATTCACTTTAAACTGACATAGTATATTAATTTGTAATGATGTTTAAGGGCTATTGTTAAAAGATAAAAAAGAACGAATTACCAAGAAGTTTGTTGTAAGAATAAAGTCTTGTTCCAAGACTGCCTGAATTATAAAATTTCTAAAGTCAGTTACTGAAGTATTAAAGAAACAAAGATATGGAAAGAAGGTGTTTCAAAATAAAAAACATGCCTTTTTATAAGTTTCTGTTGCTCTGAGTTTCCAAAGTAACTTTTCTTTCTAGAAAGAAAACTGTAATTTTCTTATTTCTTTTTCTTACTATTTGTATCACTCAGTTATCCTGGCAAGCCTCACTTTACCTCCTTCTTAAGTTTTTTTTTCTCTGAGTACCATGTATATTAAGTGGAAGACCTATCTGACTGTATACTGGGAACATAGTATTCATGAGTCTGTAGACACCTCTGAGATATGGAAATTAATTTCCAATATAAAACAGTTAACTGAATAACTCTATATAAATTCAAGTGTAATATTAATCCCATTCTTTTTGTTGGCAATGCAGTAACGTCCATTCTCAAGTCATGAGCACTTTCCTGAGCAATATATAAATTAATTTTACTGCTCTTCTTCAAATACAAATTTTAAAAGTTAACTAAGGACTACATAGATTTGAAACATTTTCAATAATTGTTTTCATTACAGCTATGAGTGGAGAAAAGGGAGAACAATACTTGATGTATTAGCAATCATTTTTCTGACATAAAGGCGAAAAAGTAGTTTCTAAGCTCTCAGACCCAAAGAAAGTTTAAACAAAGTCAATGGAGAAAACTTTCTGTAAGCACACAGAGGGGCTGGTTTTGTTATGGACTCAGAATTTTTCTTTTCTATCAATAACTAGTTTCACTGTTAGATAAAACCACCAAATCTCCAAACATTAAATATATACACTTTGACAGCTTTCAAAGCTTGCTTTCCATCCAAAAGTTGATGAGAAAACTCCATTAAATTCCTCAGAGCACATAAGGGGCCTCCTTTCTAGAGTATGAATCTCCAGCAAACAGCTCATTTCACTCCTACATAAAGGTAAGCAAAAAGCTTTTTGGGGGGGGGGGGGAGAGGCTTTTCTCTCCCTAGTAGATTTGGGCTCCGAAGACTGGAAGAGGCTTCTGGTGCCCTTTGACATTCAGACTTCCAGCATCTCAACCATCAGTCAGTGCTCAGGTAACAAAAGAGCACTGAAACCTCCAGTTGTCATCTCTGTGCTACATCTGTTGGCCATGCTGTTAGGAAGCTTTGACCCCATCATTTGGCTGTAAATAGCGTGGAAATCAACAACAACAAAAACCTAAGTGAACAGGAAAACTGGAAGTTACAAGTCAGGGTCAGCAGATTTTCTTTGCAAACATACCTGTGAAGATAGAAGGAATTGTTGAATTAAATTAAATCAAAGCAAACCTGCTATTTAACACTGCTAAAATTGTGAAGATGTGTCACTGATTTAGTGACTATCTGTAAATATGCCTCCCCATTTGATTAACATGTTTGTATTTCCATTTAATTTATAAGAAGTCTTTGGAAAGATTTTAATTAAGAGTTTTAATATATAATAAAAGGTCTATTGTATTATAGCAGAAATATTTTCCCTGTCCACCAGAATACTTATTATTTCAGCTTCACACTCAAGGGTTCTCACCTGTTCTCCTTATGCTGGTTGAAATCTTGTATCCAATCTGTCTGAATCAAATTGTTTGTGTGTGTCTGAATACCATCATCTTTCTAGTGTATCACTTATAGTTAACCATAAATGCAGGCATAGTCTTCCACTCCACCTACAAGCCAAATCAGACATTATTACCAGTTTCAGTTAAATTTCACTTCTATACTGTAGTTTGTTTTTCATTTGAACTCTGAAAGAAGGACAAACATGATCAAGTTGGAGGGCAAAAGAAGAATCAAAAGAAATTGTGTGCTGAAAAAATGGTATGAGTTAAAACATCTACTTTCCCCCCCCCTATTTTATTTATTCCTAAGGTTACAATGCATAATTTTACACAAAATCAATTACATAGCTCAGTGATTTACTGGCAAAGCTGGTCAGAAGATGCTATCTGGCTTTAACTAATGTGTTTGCCTATTTACAACACAAAATAAATCCTTAGAAAATTACAAAATGGGCAAAAAGAAAACAACCCCCCCCCCCCCCCACACACACACACATCCTAATATAAAGTCAGAAATGCATCTAATGTGACACAATATGAATGTTGAAAAGAAGTTCCCTGTACATTGTTTTCATTTGGCAGACAACTGGTCAATCACAGTTCAGATATGGGTTCAACCTTTCAGCTCATGCATTAAGATCCCAATCCAGCAACAAATTTGAGCATGTGGGTAAACTTAAGCACGAGTAAATGTATTGACTTCAAAGCTAAGTGTTGTCTTTATGCCTTTTTTGGTAATTTCATAAGGAACAGTTAGCATTGTAAAAGGGTGAACATACTGACTATGGCAGGACCGTTCATATACTTACAGTGACGCATGGACCTACATACTTTGCTAGATTTGGGCCTACCAGCCATTTGGTAACAGATTTGAAAGTGCATCATGTTAACAACGAGCTACATTAATGTGTCGTGAGCTGATACTTGTACCTTAGAGGAGGTGATTGCTGCAAGCGGAAATGTTCAAAATTTGTAAATAACTGAAGACATTCAAACATGAAATACCGCAATATGCTAGAACACCAAACTTTGTAACAAGGGCCCGACCCTGCAATTCTTACTGAAGTCAATGGGGCTTCTGATAGACACTCTACTGGATACAACTGCAGGCTTGGTACCTTGATGAACACATTTAAATAATTTGGATGCTACATTAAATGGATTTGGACAATCAAAATGCACAGGAGTGGGTTATTAATAATATTATTGATGGTGTCACATTGATGCTTAGTCATCACAGTAAAATTCTGACCCTATTAAAGTCCATGGTGAAACTCCCATTGACTTCAATTGGCCAGGATTTCACCCATCGAATATGAGGCAGAAGAGATGTAAGGAGTTAAAGTGTTGGCTTCCTGGTGAACAGCTTCCATGTTTTAAAATTATAATTCAGTCAACAAGAAGCAATCTTTCTTGAAGTGGAAGCCAATCTCAGCTAAACTCCTTGAGCTCAGCTTCATTCATCAAGAGAGAAAACACAGGTGCATGTGCCATGTCCTAACAAAAGAAAATCACAAGGAGAAGAGGACAATGTCTGATTAAACAAATATAAAACAACACCCTTCTCAGTCCTAACAAACCCAGGTTTCATTGCCCCCCCGTAATATTGCATCCCCTTTCACTAATTTCAGTGAAATTGTTCTGAGTATTGCTATGGAACCTTAGATCTTATCACTTGGAGAATTTTCTGTCCTGATTTAACCAATGAAAATGACTTACCTTTGTTGTATACATGTATTGTACGGCTAAATATAGATAGGGGTTGTAGAGGTGTAATTGAGAGAAGATGTTGACCCTCCTTTATACCCCACTGGGGTTGTTGAGGTATAATTGAGAAAAGATTTCGACCATGTGACTCTAAAATAACTCTCAACCACATAATGCTGGATGTAAAATGAATAGATATTTAAACCCTGAGGGACATTCCCCATCAATGTACACACTGGTCAGATTTGTGGGAGGTAACAACTTGAGAGTGTCTGTGTGGTGCATATTTTGGTACATATACTCATTCTGAATACAGGTAACATATGACCATAATGGCTTCAGAGGTCAACCTGATGGATCTGTGTGTAAGGAATATATATGAAGAGCCATGCTGCCCAGGGAGAAGAGGAACCAAAGGAGCAGCACAGGTAACCTAGTTCTCTGCACAGATGCCTGTGCAATGGGGTTTTCTGCCCTGGGAATACCAGTGCTGTATCCCCACCCAGCACCTGGTCCCGCTACATGAAGCACCTTCTCATGTTCAGCCTCACAGAGCTCCCTGCCCCGCTGCTTTGAATGACATTGCCCAATATTTCTATATTTTAATGCCACTATAAATAGTAAACAGTCATTTTTTAATTGATAAAAATAATTAATTCCCTGCAGGTTTGCCACCCAGGCCAACTGAGTGAGATTCTTAACCCAAGATACCAAAATAACCCCCTGAAAAAAGGTTAGTTTGAGGGGAGAGGTATTTTAAAAAAAATGTAATCTCAGTTATTTAGTACCTTCTTATATTTTGCAACAATATATGTAGCGTAACAGGACAGACTTAACATCTGCATTTAGAGACCACCTGCCTTTTGGGATCTCATCTTAGGCAAGCATGTTGTGGTGGACCGTAAAGTACAGAATTTGCTCTCTTTTACATCCATTCCACTCCATATTTAAACAACACTTAATGCCCGCCCCCATTATTACCATAGCCTCACAATCATTACTGGCTTTTATTTTCACAACACCCTTGTAAGGTAGGGAAGTACTATTCCAGTTTTACAGATGGGGAACTGAGGCACAGAGTGAATTAAGTGACTTGCTCAAGGTCACACAGGAAGCCTGGAAAAGCAGAGAATTGAACAGTGCTCGCCTGAGTCCTAGTCCAGTGCTTTATCCATTAGACCATCATTCCTACTCTGTTGTCATCTTATTTATTATCTTTTTCCCTTTCCTGTATAAACTCCTTCTGGTTATTCTTCTCATTCGACTTTTTATTGCAATGGATATTTAAGGCCCTGATCCTGCAAAAACAAATGCACATGCTTAACTTTACACTCATGCATAGTCCCACTGAAGTCAATGGGAACATTTATGTGCATAAAGTAAAGAATACGTGAATGAATTCTGGTGAGATCAGGGCCATAATGTTTTTATTGTATTACCATAGAATGCCCAGGCAGAAGTGACACTTAAAAATAATACTTAAAACACTTTTAACACTTAAAAATAGATATTTCACAAAATTTCCTTCTATTCCAATAGAAAAAATGCATAAGAAATTCCTTCATTGATATAATCCCTTTCTCATCAATCTGCTATTTGCTATAGAGGGGGAAGATGATTGTAAAGGTACAGTTCCCAAGTTACCTGAAAGCATAAAAACTCACTTCCATATTATATATTAAAAACACAAATCACATTTTAATCAACTGCTTCCTTAAGTGTGAACTTCTAAAAAATTACTTTAATTGTGACTTTATAAAACATTTGATATTGATGACTCAGACTTTTCAATTAAATAGCAATAATGCAACAAAAGAAAACAAAGCAATGAGTGATGCCAACAGAAGTGGCATAAATACTCTTGTTTTATTTACAGTTTAATTTTTAAGGGAATCTGTACACTGGTCAAAATTCTGACAAAAAGATTGACATTCAGAACAGGGAGGGATTAGGATTCAGAATCCCCGACTTTGCCATTGGTTCACTGTGTAACTATGGACAAGTTGGGCCAAAATTTTCAAAGGTGGCCGCTCACTGGGTGCCTCCATTTTTGTAGGCCCAGTTTGAGACACACAGGGCCCATTTCCCAGGGGTACTGAGCATCCAGAGTTAAAATTTATTCCCCTGGAGTTGTGGAGACTCAACATTTCTGAAAATCAAAACCTTGGCATCTCAAGTTTGGCACACAAAAGTTGAGGCACCCAACGCTAGAGGCCATATTTGAAAAAATTAACTATGCCTTGGTGTACCTCAGTTTACTCATCTGTAAAATTAGTGTAATCACATTTAACTACCTTGCTCATTGCAACCATGTTTGTACAGTACTCTGAGAATCTCAAAGGGAAGGCATTGTATATCAGTAAATGCACCTTATTATTATCTTCTCCAAGAAGGAGAACAGGTTGGTCTGGCACAATCTACCTTTTGTAACAAGATGTTGTATTTTAATCCCAATTACCATTCACCTCTATGTCCTTAACTATTTTCTCTCAAAATTTGTTCCAAGACTTTGCATACAACGGAGGTCAAACTGACAGGACTGTAGTTTCCTGGATAACCTTTTTTTCTCCTTTCTTAAAAATAGGAACTATATTAGCAATTCTCTAGTCATATGTTATGACCCTCAAGTATACAGATTCATTAAAAATCCTTGCTATTGGTCTTGCAATTCAATGTGCCAGTTCCTTTAATATTCTTGGATGGAGATTATCCAGGCCCCCTGATTTAATCCCATTAAACTGTTTGAGTTTGACTTCGACCTCGGATGTTGTAATTTCTACCGCCGTATTCTCGTTGACATTAGCCACCCTACCACTACCCCAAAGTTCTTCATTAGCCTCATTAAAAACTGAGGCAAAGTATTTGTTTAGGTATTGGGTCGAGCCTAGATAATCTTTTATCTCCATCCCATTCTCAGTGCCTAGCAGTCCCACTTCTTCTTTCCCTGTTTTCTTTTTATTTATATGGCTATAGAACCTTTTACTGATAGTTTTAATTCCCTTTTCAAGGTCCAACTCTTCTTGCCTTTTGGCAGTTCTCACTTTATCCCTCCAGGAGGTAGCTTTCCTTGCTGATCCCTCCCACCTTCCATTCCTTGTAGGCTTTCTGCTTTCTCTTAATCATCCGTTAGACATGCTTGGTCTGCCACCCTTCCCTAAAAATGTTCCCTTTCTTGGGATACGGAATTCAGATAGCTTCTGCAACTTTGACTTAAAGTAATTCCAAGCCTCCTCCACATTCAGATCCTTGAGTTCTTCAGTCCGGTCCACTTCTTTAACTAATTCCCTTAATTTTTTAGAGTTAGCTCTTTTGAAATCAGGAACCCCTGTTGCGGATCTATTTTTGTTTATCCTTCCATTTAGTTTAAATTGAATTAGTTCACGATCACTTGAACCAAGGTTGTCCCCTACAGCCAGTTCTTCTGTTCTTCACCAATACCATATCTAAAATGACCTCACCTCTTGTTGGTTCAGCAACTATTTGGTGAAGAAATCTGTCAGCTATCACATCCACGAAAATCTGGGCCCCGCTATTATTAGCAGCATTTGTCCTCCAATCGACATCTGGGAAGTTAAAGTCTCCCATAATCACACAATTCCCATTAGTATTTATTTCATTAAAAATATTAAAGAGGTCTCTATCCATATCTAAATCGGATCCTGGTGGTCAGTAGCATACCCCAAGCACTATATCAGGGGAACCTCGAATAGCTTTCTTCCCCAAAGTAATTTTGGCCCAAACAGACTCTCTTACCATTCCATCACTTCTAATTTCTTTACAGTCTACCTCAGCATTGATATACAATGCTACTCTGCCACCTTTGCCTTTATTTCGGTCTTTCCTGAACAGCACATGCTTGTCAATACCTATACTCCAGTCATGACTACTATTTCACCATGTTTCTGTTATCTATTGTGACAAAGCTCTGTCCTTGTCTCCGTGGGTCCTACATTTCCTGGCAGATTTCACTAGCCACAGAGGCTCACTGTGGCCCTCCACGTAACCCTTTTCTCTCTAGAGACCAGGGTCACAGTCTACTGAGCCATTGTCATCATAAGCCAGCAAGGGAGATATGGAGAAGCTACCCTCCCTTGCACAGTCTCTGTTGTCTCCCAGTCTTAGTGATTAATCAGGGGCCAAAGGGGGGGGGGAGCCCGGGCCCGCCCTCTACTCTGGGCTCCAGCCCAGGGACCCTAATAGTATCAGCTATGGTAGCTGACCCTTTTAGAAACAGGACACGTACAATTCCCTGGGCTACTTCCCCACAGCAGCCCCCACTTCCTCAAACTCCACTTCACCCTTACCTCAGGGCCTTCTTCCTTGTGCTTAATATGGTGTGTACAGCTCAATCTCTCCAACAGCGCAACTTTCCTCTCACAGCTCCTGACATGCGCGCCCACCTGACTAACTGGGAGGCTTTTAACTAGTTTCAGCCAGCCCTTGATTGGATGCAGGTATCTCAATCAACCTAGCGTCCTCCCTGCCTTCTGGAAAGTTCGTAATTGGCCCCAGGTGTCTTAATTGACCTGGAGCAGCTTCCATTTACTTATCCTGGTACCAGGGATTTGTTTAGCCTGGGGCTAATATATCTATCTCCCACCACTTTCCTATAGCCATCTGGCCTTGGCTCAGTCACATATCCCACCCCTCCACCCCCACTCAACACCATAGGGTTGGGCAACTTGAGATGCCAGGCAGTGCGCTCGTGACAGACCATCAGCGTTGCCATGGTGGCATCCAGCCCTGTGCCATATGCGGAACTGGAATGGTTGGAGGGATAAGAACCACCTGGTGACCCTTGCATTCTTTTCCTTATTCTGCTGCATCCACTGGAGGGGTGCATGGTCCATCAGAAGAGTAAATCGCCGGCCTAAGAGGTAATAACACAGTGTCTCCATAGCCCATTTGACAGCAAGGCATTCTCTTTCAACTACTGCGTATTTTTGTTCTCTTGGGAGAAGCTTTCTGCTTAGGTAGAGGATCGGGTGTTCCTCTTCTCTCACCATTTGTGACAGAACCGCCTCCAACCCCACCTCGGATGCATCTGTTTGTAAAATAAATTCCTTGTTAAAATCCGGGGCTATGAGTACGGGGTCATTACAAAGGGCAGTCTGAAGGTCTGTGAACGCCCCCTCTGCTGCGTCAGTTCACTTCACCATGTCTGGACCTCGGGCCTTCACCAGGTCCATTAGGGGACTTGCCCTAGTGGTGAATAAAACATCGGTAGTAGGCTACCACACCTAGGAACGCGTGGACCTGCTTCTTTCGGGTCGGTCTGGGCCAGTTTTGAATTGCCTCTAACTTATTCATTTGGGGCTTCACTATGCCCCTTCCTATAATATATCCCAAGTACCTAGCCTCTGCTAGCCCTATGGCACATTTAGAGGGATTAGCGTGAGGCCAGCCCGCCTTAAAATGCACAGTACTGCCTCAACTTTCTCCAAGTGGGTTCCCCAGTCTGGCGTATGGATGATGACATCATCTAGGTATGCGGCTGCATAACTAGTATTGGGGCGCAGCAGCTTATCCATGAGGCACTGGAATGTGGTCGGGACCCCATGTAGCCCAAAAGGGAGGACAGTGTACTGGAATAGCCCATCTGGGGTGGAGAACGCTGTCTTTTCTTTATCTTCTTTGGTCAGGGGAATCTGCCAGTACCCTTTTGTCAGATCCAGTGTCGTCAAGAATCGAGCACTACCCAGTCGATCCACCAGTTCATCGATGCGTGGTATGGGGTATGCATCGAACTGGGATACTTCATTCAGTCGGTGAAAGTCATTACAGAATCTTGTGGTACCATCAGGTGTAGGCACTAGAACAATTGGACTGGACCACTGACTGTAAGATTCTTCAATAATCCCTAATTCTAACATTTTCTTCACTTCAGCCTTGATTTCTTCTCTTTAGGCTGTTGGGATTCGGTAGGGTCTTAATGTTACCTTGGCTCCCGGGATCGTGCCGATGTGGTGATAGGTCTCAGTCGTCTGCCCCGGTTTTGTAGAGAACACATTTTGGTTGCGATTAATCATGTCAGTTGCCTCGATCTTCTGGATCGGCATCAAGTCGGGTGATATCCTCACTTGCTCAAGTAAATTGTCTTCCTGGGGAAGGATCTCCTGGGTGACTAAGCATGCCTCTCTATCGTGCCAAGGTTTTAGAAGATTGATGTGGTAAATTTGCTCTGGTTTCCGGCGGCCTGGCTGCCGCACCTTATAGTTCACCTCTCCCACGGCTTCGATTACTTCATAGGGTCTCTGCCACTGGGCCAACAGTTTACTTTCTGCTGTGGGCACCAGTACCATCACCCGATCCCCTGGTTGGAACCGTCGAAGCTTCGCTTGGTTGTTATAATGGGTTCGTTGGGTCTCCTGTGCTCTCTCCAAGTGTTCCTGTACAATGGGTGTAACTCGGGCTATCTGATCTCTCATCTGCAGTACATGCTCAACTATGTTCCTTCTGGGATTTTTCTCCTCTTCCCAGGCTTCTCTGGCTATATCCAATATGCCCCGGGGATGGCGCCCATATAGTAGTTCGAATGGAGAGAAACCCGTGGAGGCTTGCGGAACCTCCCGGATAGCGAACATGAGGTAAGGCAATAGGGCATCCCAATCTTTCCCATTCCGGCTCACCACTTTCCTGATCAGGGCTTTGAGGGTTCTATTGAACCTTTCCACAAAGCAATCTGCTTGCGGGTGGTATACAGAGGTCCGTAGGGCTTGTACATGTAGCAACGAACAGAGATCTTTCATCAATTTGGACATGAACGGTGTCCCTTGATCAGTCAATATCTCCTTGGGTAACCCAACCTGGGCAAAGATCTGTACTAGCTCCTTAGCTATTGTCTTGGAAGCCATGTTGCATAGGGGAACGGCTTCCGGGTACCAGGTTGCATAGTCCAGTACATCAAATATATGTTGGTGGCCCCGAGCTGTCTTCTCTAGGGGCCCTACCAGATCTATGGCTATCCATTCGAAAGGAACCTCTATTATTGGAAGAGGTATCAAAGGAGCCTGCAAGTGCAGGCGAGGGGCTATGTAACTGACACTCTGGACAAGAGGTGCAGTATCGCCGGACAACTTCATGTACTCCTGGCCAGAAGAACCTCCACAGGATCTGTGCCTGGGTTTTCTCTACCCCTAGGTGTCCTCCAAACAAGTGACTGTGGGCGAGACTCAATATGGCTTTTTGATGTTTTCGTAGCACCAGAAGTTGTTGTATCTCTTGCTCCTGCATTTGCACCACGCGGTACAGGAGATCTTTCTTCACTATAAGGTAAGGTCTGGGACCCCGGACCTTCCCATCCATGGGTATCCCATCGATCTCGGCCACCTCTTTCCTGGCGTTATCATATCTGGGGTCCTCCACCTGGTCCCGCCCAAAAGTCTCTCTCCTGGGACTAACCTGCCCAAGCTCCCAGGGGGCAGTTTCTGCTTCTTCCAATGGCTCACCGCCATCATGGCTGGTGGCAGCCTCCGGCTCACCTTCTCTGGTGGAAGTGTATAATATTTGGTTTCACTTCCTGTATAATATTTGGTTTCACTTCCTGCACCAGTAGTTCTAGGTCCTCCATTGTGTTACCCAGGCTCCTTGTATTGGTGTACAAACATCTTAACTGTTGCTGCTTGGTTTCACCCACATTCCTTGCCCGGTTGGGTACAGTCATTCTACTGCCAGTATTGCCTATCTGACCGGTATCAGCACTAGCCTTCCTCTTAATGCCCATTCTCCTCCCTACTGCTGTTTCCTTTCCTGCTGCAAGATTCCTGTCCCTTTTCCTTTGCTTGAAGTCAGTGCTAACATACGAAGGCTTTTTTTCCTCAGGGCCCACAATTCCTCCATACAAAACAGAATTGCTTTTTAGTGCCAATGCTTCTTATTAAGTTCTCTCATCTATTTCCATTTAGCTCCTCTAACAGCCTCTTTAGTCACACCTGTGCTATTTGATGAGCCTGGCCATGAACCTACGGCAGCCTATTGTCTGTAGGCTGTTGACCTTTATGTAATGTTGTTTTAAATTCAGGAAAATTCTGTAATAACTCCTTGTGTTATTGTTTGTCATTTCTCTGATCCTGTAATGCAGGGGGAGTCAATTATTTTTTGTCAAGATCCAAATTTCTTGGTCAAGGCATAGTCAAGGTCCAGACTCCAGAGAAAATAATTTTAAAAAGCAACAACCTTAATAAGTAAATAAAAAGATTTCAGGGTCCATTGAAAAGTGCCTGGTAGTCCAGATTTGGCCCACAGTCCGCCTATTGACTGCTGTATCGGTTACCAAGGTACACTTGCCCAACATGTTCACAACTGAACTGGGGAAAAAAACCATAAGAAAACCAGAAAAATCAAAGATACACTTTGGGGTACAGGCCAAGCTTGAGCAGAACACATGTATCTGAGCTGGTGCTAAGCCCTGCATCACCTCAAACAACTTCAGCATCCCAGAAAACTTTATAATGGAAAGAGCAACAGACTCTTAACTATTGTGACTTGACACACCCTGATGTAGTAATGTCCAATGAATTTATTCCCACTGAATCTGTTCAAGCTGAATAAAAACATAATAGTACTTTCTAAACTGGACCATAAACCAGCCAAGATGTATTCTATCTATGAAAAATACATGCCACTGTAGTTAAGCTGTTATATTCTAAAAGACACAATTCTAAGAGTAGACTTCAAGTAATTGCAAATGAAGGACTGAGGTCAAGGATGGTTCGTACTAGAGATCTCACAGGTCTGACAAAACTTATTTGAACCTCTGCCTATGAAACAGGGACATCATGTTGTTGATTTACTAAAGGGTCCTCAACTGGCAATAGCAGATGGATTAGTTAATTAATGTAGATAACAGAAAAAATAGTATATATTCATAAAGAAGGAACTGGAACCACAAAGAATTAAGTGTAAGAGCTATTGCACAGGGCTTTTTTGAACTTTCTGGTCCTCCTTCACCACTAGTTTTTTACGCAGAAGTACATTAGCAGATTGGATACAATAGGAAATAAATTGCCAATAAATAACCAGTGAGAAGGAGTGAGAATCAAATAACCATTTACCACTGACAATCAGCTTCTAAAATTTAGGAGGGATAGATCAGATAGAGAAGACACCCATTAGAGACTGGATTTGCTATAGGCAGCATCTGGTGCTCTATTATGCATGGTGGTATATGTTCTTTTCCACCATAGTGCTTCTATCCAAAAGCCCTCTTATTAAGTTCTCCCATCCCACTAAACCTCTACCACAAAGGATGCTGTCATAACCAAGGCTGTACAACAAGGATCATTTATACATCTGACAACCTTTAAACCCCCAAAGAAAGGAAAAAGGAAGCGGTAAAGCTCTCTGAAGAGTTCTTTGGTGGTACAAGCAGAATTATGAGCAGCAGGAGAAATATGAGTAATTAAGACAACAGTATATCTATATCTTACAGCTGACAGAGTGACGCTGCAAGTTAGCTCTGGGCAAGGTGTTAGAGGAAAGAACTGAGCACAATGTTACTAACGTTATTGTTGAAAAGTCAGCTCTGGAAAAGGGCTAAAGGGACAATTTCATTAAAAAAGGAAGTAGATTGGCTTAAGAGAGCAGTTAGTTGCAGACTTGTAGCTTTAAAGGAGCAGGTCAACAGCTATCTATAACAAGACAAGCAATCATTTTAGGAGTCAGCTAATGTGACACTTTTACTGTTCTTAAAAGGAATGATCCTAAATGATTTATCAGAGGGTTATACAGAGAAGTAGAGCTGAAGAATTGCTCTGAAATACAAGATAAAATACTAGAATGGATCTGGATTACGGGGAAGCAAATACCCAACCCTTCTGAGCTGAACAGATTGGAAACAGTTGTTGCCATTTGGGAGTCAACATTTACAGAGGATTACCCCCAGTAGTATCTGAGATACAGCATGTTTACAATGCACCTGAACTATATCTGAAACAGTACATAACTGATATCTCAGGTACCAGTAACTGAGGCTATTTGTGGACTGTTTAATCATAACACCTACGTATATATCAGCTGTATGTAATGAGCCAGATTCTCTGCTATATTGTAGTTCCTTTGCACCAGTCCACATATTCCCCTCCCCCAACTCTTTCTTTTGGCCCCTACTACAGGGTGTGCTTCAGTGATTCCCCAGCTGGCATAATGGTCCTTTGTGACTATGACAGCATAGTTTATAGCAGCCCAGAGGCTATTTTCTCCATCTAGTATATATCAGTGACTTAGAGCAATACTTGAGCTTTAACAATGCACAAAACCAACACAGTTTGTTACAACAAGGCAGCTTTTGCTCATGATTGGAGTAGCAGGTATGAGATACACTTGAGAAAACCATGGGCCATGTCCTGAGTCCCTGTGTAAAGTGTGGATGGAAGGGAAATCCTTATGTGAAAAAGAACAGTGGATCCCACATTGTTTACATAATTACCTGAGGCCAACAGCAGGGCAAAAGGATCAGATGGGTGGACATACCGAAACAGAAGGCACACACCCTATGAACCACAGACCAGGGGCACAACTTTCTGCTCACAATCACACCAGTGTAAATCTGGCGTAATTCTGTTGGGGAAACTTCAGTGGAGTTACTCAGATTTACATCAGTGTAAATGAGAGTAGCATTTGTCCAAATGATTGCCTTGAGTGTGTGTCTCCCACCCCTTTACCAAGCTGTCATTGACTGGCCCCAGCAGCTAGTGCTGTTATTTCTATCATGGTAGCTTCTAAAGGTCTCAGCCCCATTGTCCTGGCCACTGTACAAACATTTATGTCACCCCTTCAAAGGAAACAGGAAGTTAATAATCTTCTGACCAGAATTAACTTGCTTGGGCAATATCCATGCAATGCATGTTTTCCATTGGGGCATCCCACATAGAGTTTCCTGCTTTCTTTCCCTTTCTGCTTTGCCACACTCCCATTCTCACATGGCAAAGCAATGGCAGGGATATATCATGGTACATCCTTACTTTCACTTATTTGCTATGGGTAGCATACTATGTTGTGCAGCATTCCAGGCCATGGTTTCTTGCTACATGGTTTCTTGCTGTCATCTGTATCACCTAGTGTAAGAGACCATATGGAAACCTGCACAGCACCCTCTCGCATTCCATTTGGGAGAACCTGCATTCTGCAAATGTTCACAGCACAAACTCTAATGGTTCTGTAAAATACACACATTAATCATATAAATGAAAATGGACATAGTAAAATCCTGCATATCATATCTTGCATATTTCCAGTACACACATAACATACTTCCTATATTCCTGCATACAGCTCCCAATCACATCCATGGTCTGAGGGCAACAGAGTGTACAGCCCTTAAAAACTTGAAAACCAGCATCCCCATTTCTCACTTTCTTGAGCACTAAAATGCATTTAAAATTAGAAAAATTGACGTATTATTTTTGTATTGACTTCCTGATGCATTTATTTACTCCCTTGTTCAACAGAGCTCTTGTTTCATAGAAATGTAAAATGTGTAATATGCTAGAACACCAAACTGTTAATTTGGGGTGAAATTCATACCTATGCAGAAAAAGGCCAATGGGACCACTGAAGTCCTACTTAACCCTAGGGTAAATGTAGAAGCGACAAAGAGTCCTGTGGCACCTTATAGACTAACAGACGTATTGAAGCATAAGCTTTCATGGGTGAATACCCACTTCATCGGATGCATGCCTATGGTAAATGTTATATTTAATAAAAATATTCAAATTACTTGGATTATATGTTATTGAAGTTTGGGCTATCAAATAATCCACAGGATTGTATTATTAGGAATATTGCTGATTGCATTACTTTGATGCAGGTTCATCAATATCAAGAAGAGAGAAAATTAGGGAAATAAAGTACAGAAAGAGACAAATCCTCAGCTGGTGTAAACTGAGATAGCTCTATTGAATTCAACTGAGTTATATTAATTTATAAAAACGGAGGATCTGGTCTCAAGTAGTTAACACTTTCAGTGCTCAAGAGTAAAAAGTATTTAAAAGCAGAGATGGGATAAACTACACTGGAGATTGGGAGAAATGACCGATTCAATCTGCCACCAGTGAGGATATTGGGCTGTTCATTCACATTTTCTAATAGCTCCATCCAAAAGAGATGACTGAGCACTTAGAGTATTAGCAATTCTTTTTAAATATAAACTGTATACAGTTTTAGAACAATTTTCAGAATAAAGCATTTTTAAAATGCCCTGTGCCTTAGCATTTTCACTTTGATCATCTCTGGTCATGTTATAGTTCAGAACATGAAGTGATGTAGCCACATGATGTAGTTAGCAGGCCTGCCAAAAATTACATCATAAATCCCAGGGACCTGGAAAAAGTGTTTTGTGGTGAGTACCATATTCTCCTCAGACTTATTACTTTTCAGATTTTTTTAAAACTAATTTAATTGATTTTTTTACTTCCATTCAATTTATTTTGCTTTAATGAGAGGTTAGCATTACTTGCTTGCTACAAAATCCCATTGAAACCAATGGAAATCTTGTGCAAATAAGGAATGTTGTATAAGAACCTTCATGACAATACTGTAGTTAAAATGTCCTTTGGTTTGGGACTAATAAAATATTAAACTGTTTCTTAGAATCTAACCCTAAAAGGGCCAACATTAGTAATAGTTGTTGATTTTGCACAGGGTTTGGAGAGAAGAGAGAGTGGTCTTTGTCAGACTTTATATTACTATTTTGATGCAAGCAGATAGCTGAAAAATGGGTTGTGCCTATGATAAAAAATACTCTGACTACCTTTAGGTGGGATGTATTTCCCAGTACAAAAGGCCAAATCCTGCCACTCCTTATGCATCCAAATAGTCCTTACAGACATGAAGAGTTCCATTGACTGGCCTGGATGGGAAACAAGTGCACATCCATGTAAATAAATGTTTGCGGGATCTAGTCCTAAATATTTCTGAATGCCTTATATTATATTTTATTGTCTTTATGAAGCAGCTTATCTTCTGCCTAAAAATGTCCATCTATGCAGAGATATTTGTAGACCTTTTAATTTGGGCTAGTACCTGAGGTAGCAAATACCTTGGGGCATTTGAGGTAGCAAATAACTTTGGGTAAGAAGAGTATTCTAATTATTGCCACCCTCCCCCTCTAACTGGTGTAGAAATATTTAATTTCAAGCACTAAAAGTGATTAAATTTGGTGCATTTCTGAGTTGAATGTTAGCAATGCATTACCTCCTGACTTGCTACATACAAATTAATAGAGTGATATGAAACTTTCACCCCTACTGCCCTTGGAGAACCAGAACCACAGCATGATACCTCAGCCATGGTAGCAAGTGATTTTTCCCAAGGTGATGATACTGGCCCTTATCCCTAAACTCCACCAATGCCACCTTAGTGGAAATATTCTGTCTGTGCAGTTATCTCTAGTAGATCTGGGCAATATGTCAAATGAATATGGTCTTCAAAATGTGTTTTAGAATGGCATTGTTGCTCTCTTCACTTCATAGGAGGTGCAAAACCTGTACAGACATTATGGACCCAATCCTCAACATTAAGTCCAGCTGATTTGTATCCAAATTAACCACACTAGCGGCTTTTGCCACAGAATACTTTGTACTGCACATCTTCTTTGTGGGTATTTTCCATACTAAGTACCTACAGGGTGGTTGTACAGTGGTTATTAGTATGAATTTCATACCTGTTTTAAGATCTCACAACAGTTCACAATACCAATGGCTATAATTTCAAAAATGCTGAGTAAGCACTGACCCGATTCAATGGGCTACTGTGGGCCCCAACACTTTTGAAAATCAGGTCCACTTATTAAGATACATGGTAAAACATGCTTGTGTTTTCTTAAGATAATGATACTATCGACAATTGTCACCACTAAACTAGACCCTCAGCCAAAATCCCAAGACACTGGCAGCATGAATGATACTGAGAAATGTTTCTGTCACATATGCCCATAAACTTTCTCCTTGTATTCAGAATGCTGGTTGGTCTATGCTGACTGCTGGAATAAGGGTTAAGTTTCTTCAACTTTCACCAAGTCAGAGAGTTCTGAAAGTTTAATCACAAAGAACTGATTTGAGTCATGATGAACCTTAGTGAGCAGTTTGGTAGCTTAAAGACAAGTGTTCTCATTTTCTTTCTTTATAGGCAGTGCTCAAATCATCATAAACCATGTTTAGGGAGGGAAATATTTCAGATGGGGAGGGGGCTCTTCTATATGATAGAATAAAAGGAAAATGTAACGTATTGTTTAAAAATTAAATCTGATGACATTACCAGAAATGTTACCAGAAACAGAACAGAATAAGAATTCATTATTGTTTCAAAGTTAGTTTATCATAAATCTGCCCTATGACACATAATAACTAGTAACGTTTTGAAGGTTATGTGATAGCAAGTTCAACAGTGTAGGTGACTGACAATGTGAGCTGCATGATAATGAGTCCCGGGGGAAATCAGGCTTTAGGATGCAGGGTGAAGCATCCATAGGCTTTTATTCAAATGGAAAAAACATACTCAAAAGTTTATTGTTTATCTCATAAGAACATCAAATAATACACAGTCCTTCAAATCAAATGTATAAAGCACACTACAGAACTGTTTGCTGCAGAAAAACATTGGCTGATTTGGTCCAAATTCAAAATACCTAATAGCTTGTATAGTGAAACACATGGAATGATTTTGATATGAGTGGGATTTATTTTTGGTGCATTTGCTCTGTTACAGAACTATGAACTAAAAGGCATAGCAAGTCGATTTGGTCTTGCATCAGAAACAAGAAAGAGGAGCCTGAGAGCATTAAAATAGTTGTTTTCAAATCTTCTGTATTTCAGAACAATAGATAAAGTTCTTTAAGTGTGACAAATATAAATTGGACTCATTCTGAATTTAATTTTAAAAGTACGTCAGCTCTAATTAATTAATTCTTAGTGTACAAACTAATTTAAAGCCAATAATGAGAGCGAGGTTTTTTTATTTTTCAAGAAGGAGATGCTGTATATATTACACAAGAAGAGTATAATGTACCCCATCTCTGCAGCTAGTTCAGCACCTGAATAATGGGCCTGATCTTGCCCCAATTGAAGTCAATGGTAGTTTTGTCACTGCCTATAATACAAGCAGAATTGGTCCCATTATCTGTGCTGGAATAGCATGTAAGACAGAACTTTTATATATAAATTCCAAGCATCTCAAATGCCAAGGGCAGCCTGCATTCCAAACCCTTAACTACACAGCCACTGGCAGCCTGCCACCCAGCCTTATGTAGTGATATAGAAACGACCACAACGTGACCCTTCATTCTGAGCTATCACTTCATGCTGGAACATTGGGTCAGTTACCTTGCATCTGTTTTCCCCAGGCGCTGTCGATTTGCAACTTTAATATTTCTGCTTATCTCAAGCACCCGCATAGTTTTACTTGGAAAAAAATGGTGGAAAATATATTGTGCTTAATGATTGTCGTTGAATTTGAGGATATCATGTAAAAGTATATTAAAGAATTTCCATTTAGAAAGAAATATCTGAGGCATTAAAAGTAATCATATGTGACTCATGCAATTTAGGTGTAGAACCGTACCTGTCAACCATACTAGTTCCCTACTTTTAGCATAGTTTCATATTCTTTTTTGTGCAGTGAGAGGGTGTTATTTCATAATGCATTTTGGTAATTAAAAGCAAAATTAGACTACTTTCAAAACATTGTTCAGGCACCGAAATCCATTTTCTCTCTCTTTCTACACTTGCCATCCTATGCCTGAGAGGTGAAAAAAGTTAAGCAGCATATATTTTACTCACTTTGCTCTACTAATTCATAATATTATGATAGTTTTTTCATAAATTTACCTGGGATCGGTTTATTTACACACTATAAATTACAAACATCCTTAAAGCTCCAAGACTATTTACAAATAACAAAACGCTAAAATGTTCTTACCTCTTACACAGGCTAGGTTATCCAATGAGTGTTCATTCATTTACTATATTGGTATATATTTCAACATGCAACTTAAATACTGTTTTATAAACCTAAACTTTGGAAAAACAATAACTCTCAGACATGCACCAAAGGGATAAGGGAAAAAACAGTAATGTTTTTAAGCTGCTCTTACCTTTACAAGGAGTTATTGCACAGAAGGACAATTCAAACCAAATGCAAAAGTCAACACATTTACAAAGGGTTGTAAAGAAAATACATTTTTCATAAACCATAGGTAATTGTAATTTTGGACTCATTCTTTACTAAATGTAATATTGTCAGTTATTCATCTTCTTAAAATATTTAGAAAGCAGGATATTCTGAGAAAATTTGAGCCACATTAAAGTACAGAAAATTATACAAATATGGTCATACAATCATTAAGTTCAAATGCAAATTGAACAGCTTGTTAGATACTGTTTCCCATTTAGTATTTTATTTTTATTAAATTACTATATACGTTAAAACAGTTAGCTAGGAATTTATATTTCTAGATTGAGTTCTGCCTAGTGCTGTAATATCAAAACATGAATAAATCAGTATGCTTGTTTTCCTATCATACATAAAGCTTCTGTATGCTAGTTATCAGAGGTATTCATAGATATACACAGAGCAAGTCTATTCTAGGTCCTTCCTCTGTGTGGTCTTTTAGAACTGTCGTTATCAGCTTTCTGTTTATTATTGTGCTCAGTTTAAAGGGAATTTGCCAAGTGATCCCTGGACTCCAATCTTTAGGCCTGTTGTCAGGACAAATTAATTTCTGTGGAAACCCACTGTGCCTCAGATACCATCTAGGAAATGTAGGATTAATGGAGTCCCTGTACAACAAGCTTTGTAGTGTAGCTGCTGGGGGAGGGGAGCACGTATTGTGAGGAAGTAGGCAACAACATAAATAAAGCCCGCAAGTTGTGGTGTGTGTTGGGGAGGTGTTTATTTTTTGTTTTGGGAGGGAGTTAAATCACACAAACTCAGGTTAGTAATAATGCAAAATATAATACAGTGACACAAGAAAAACTAGCAACTTTGCAGCAATTTCTTTGTGTATAGAAACAATGCAAAGTGTGGGATCCAGGTCTAATTATCAATATTTTGTATTTTACAAACCAAGTCCATCTCTTCAGTAAATAAAAACAGGATATTTAAAAGAAACATTCTGCTATGAATCTCACAAGAAAATAATGAAACTGCAGTACATGATCATTTGGAAAGGAATTATGGAAACTGGATTTGCTATGGTGTCTGGTCATTACTATGTTAACTGACATGAGAATTTTTTCTCATATCTCATTGTTGTTAAAATGTTCATCAACTTTCCTTGCTTCTTGAAGTAAATACATTTGGAAAGTAACTGTCCTGTTAGGAAAATGTTTTTTACATAGGAAAGAAAAAAAAGTAAGACATAGCTGTTAACAGGTAAAGGAATGCTGGTCTTCATGTTGTGCCTTTGTCCGTACACTGTAGCTGGAAGCCTGAGAGTTGTGAAAACAAGAAATCAGCATTTTGATATGTCATTTATTTTCTCATTTTCAACTGGATGACTCTTTTCCCATGGTTAGAGATACAGGATTATACCTAGTAAATTGAGAATGTTTAGACATTCTTTTCTGCTATAGAGTAAATCAGTTGGAAATATATGAGACCAAGATACTGGAAACATAGGGCCAAATTCTATGCTGTTTTACACCTTGTGAATCACCAGGAAAGTAAATTGTAAATTTGGCCTACAGTGGAATTATAACACTTGATAGATTACAAAAGGGATATGAAAGGTACCATTAATTTAAGGTCAAATGGTATAAACAAAATTTAACTCCACAATACTGCATTGTCATGATATTAAACTCTTAGAATCTTGCTGACACCCGTTTAACAATCCCACATCCAGCAGTGTATATCTCAGTGCACTATTAAAATAAGAGTGACAGATGATGAGACCACACCAGAAGGCTCCTTTAACATGTCTCTCCAATTTGTAAATATCTAAATGTATCCTGTGTTTCCTTAAAAGTGAAAAAGAGGAGCAGCGTGGGAGCTCCTTGGTTTTAATGTGGTCCCACATTTTATTTAGAAGAGTAAGGCAGTGGTTGGTGGTTATTTTGTTAATTCCACCCTCATCTGCATGTGACACTCCATTATTTACAGCAAATATTCCAAATGATCTTATATTTCTCTCTAACGAAAACATATACATAAATCTTGAGAGACTTTTTATATGCCAGTTTTTTACTATTTATAGAAATTCAGCTAACTCCATATTGACAAAGACAATTACCTTCAAGAACTATAGTGATTTGGATAGGAGTAAACTCTGGTGACTTCAAAATACACACACACAAACACAGTTTTAAGATTAAATATATGTAATGATATTGATAATGATAATAAATAAAATAATAATAAAAGGCAAATATTTTCAAAAGACCTTTCACATTCTTCCTGTAGTTGCATCCCCTGTTTTCTGTTGTGTGCAAAAGAAGTTTTACATCATATTTGTTTGCACACTGGATATGATGTATTTATTCCTAGTGAACATATTATTCTCAATCACAATGGGACCAATTCTTAGTAGATGTAAACTGGCCTAGCTCCATTGAAGTCAAAGGCGCTATGCAGATTTACATTAGCTGAGGATCTGGCCCAATTAATTCATTGCATACATACCCCAAAACAATAGCCAAGAACCAATACATAGAACACCTGATTTATGTGTGAATAAAAAGGTTAAAATTATAGAGGAAAAAAAGCACAAAGAATGGGAGGCCTTTAATAAGTTTGCAAATAATAGGCCAAATTCTGGCTGCTAGTTATGCACAGGCACATGCCAGAAAACATTTTTGAGGGGGGTGGGGGGAGGGTAGGAACAGCAGTTTCTGGTTCCCACAGTCTTGCTTTATAAGCTCTTCACAACAGGAGCTCTGCAATGACGGTCCAGGGCAGGGCCTTGGGATCAAGAGGCATGGTCCATATATTTGTGCACAACTACTTCCTGGCAGTAACAATTATAGAACCCCCCATGCAGACTAGTCCTGTCACTAGCAGGGAGGTTGTGTGTTGGGCCACTGCCAACCAGAACATGGGAGCACATTAATGCTGCTTTAACAGTGTTAACATGGGCCTATTTTTGGATCAAATGGTGTAATACCAGAATTTGGCCATGAAGTAGCTCAGTTTTAGAAAATTTCAAACTCAAATCTCTTAAAGAAACTTCAAGAAATCTAAAAATTCCCGTGTGAGCAGAAACCTTTATAGGATCTTGCTCAGAGAACTGAAATGTTCACACTAGGATATTAATATCTGACTAGAATCACCTGAATAAAAACCATCCTACACACCACTTGCTAAAACGTATTGTGTAATAGTGTGTCCAACACTGGTCACCAAGAAAAAGCCTACATTTACCAACTATTATCACAAAGAATTAGAAATATCCCTAATATCTTATTTACCCCCAACTGTTGGCTTCTTACTGATGACCTCTGTATATGCATTAAGGGTACTATACAGAGTGCATGACCTGTAGAATGGAGTTCAGCTTGCATCATTACCATATCAGTATAATCAGAAGGTAAATTCTATCTATCTATGACTATAGATAACTTCAGACATAATGCAAAGTAATTCTAATATCCTTTCTGGGATCTTTTTCTTAGAACAGAGTAGACTAAACTTCAAGGGCCAGATCCTCAGCTGGTGTACATAAGCATCGCTCCCGTCTAATCAATGACACTGATTTACACCAGGTGAAGGTCTAGCCCCATTTATTGTTCATAATCCAATAAGAATCCATTGGCATATAAACCAATATTCTACGTATTTATTATCTGTAGTGATCCACTGTATCACCTGCTGTTCTTTGTATAAAGCCTTTTCCACCTAATGTTTATGCACAGTTGGACAAGATTCCTGGAACACAGCAACTATTGCAGTGCTTTCATTAAAACATAGTTCTTGGGACTTTCAATGCCCAAGAAATCAACAGACCCTTTAATTATAATTACTGTGCAAATAATCTTAAACCAGGATTAATCATATGACTTTCTAAACAAAATATAATCAGCTTGCTACAAAAATCTGAATATACCAAATATATGCCACCACAATCACAGGTCAGTCCCTGGTAGAGGCTAGTAGTCTCCACTACAAAATTGCTGCAAACATTTGTACTTTAAGAAAATAAGTGAAGGATAGAACTGGAACAGAGGTAAAATGAGATTCCAGAGTAGCCAAGGGTTAGGTATTACCTATTCAGTAAAACATTTGTGCTTTAAATGAAAGTAACAACATGCAAATATTTTTTTTTTTAAATAGGCTTCTTATACAAACTAATCACTGGTAACAAAAGTAACACAATCTTTCACGCCCAGTAAAATC
Organism: Chelydra serpentina; assembly: GCA_037349315.1. Taxonomy (NCBI): domain Eukaryota; kingdom Metazoa; phylum Chordata; order Testudines; family Chelydridae; genus Chelydra; species Chelydra serpentina. Next base: position 15,815,413 of record JBAIAC010000028.1, on the reverse strand, counting down.
CCACCCTGTAAAATACACACATTTTCCCTTCTCCTGTATCACCACAACCCCAAAATGCATCCCCCAAACCTGAAGTAATTGGACCTGGTGTTGGGAGCTCTGCGGGGCTTGGGGAATAGAATCTACTTCCCCTAAAGCTAATCAAAAAATGGCAAAAAAAAGTTGAGAGAAAAATTTCTGATAAATTCTTGCCCTATTTTCATCAAAATTTCAAAAATGTGTAACATTTTGATTAGCTCTTCCTTCCCCAACCCAAGGCAAGCTGTGGGATGCAATGTGGCCAGTCTACAGCTGAACTCTTCCATGCTGATGGAAGAGGTTAGGACCACTGGATTTCTAAAATATGGGTCTGCCTGCATTCCAAAATCTCCTTACATTAGCCTATTTAACAACGGACAGACTCGTGTACAACTTGTATTTAGCTCTGTGTAGACTAGAAAGGTTCCCAAATATAATAGAACTCCTCGATGTACATGTACTGTAAAGTCAGCCATACAATATAACATCCATGAAAGCTGCAGTCCATTCTGATAACAAATGAGTGATCTCCTTAGAGTGTTTAAAGATTGCTTTCTCGGGAATATTTTTAGTTAATTTTATTGCATTTGGAGACACCCTTCCACCCCACACACACATTCAAATTATTTGTATCCCCAAGTACACAGAGTGGCGACGTGTCAGAGCCCACCTTATATGATTTATTGTATTTAATCAAAGGTCATGCTGCAGAAGTCAGGTACTTTGGAGCACTATCAAAACAAAACCACAGCAGCTAGGGTGTGTCAAAATAGCATCAGGACAACTCGAAATCCTTAATGCTCAATCTACAAAATCTCTCTGGTGTCCAATAGAATTTATTCATAATCTTAAAACATTATAGAGATGTTACTCTAAAACCGACTTCTTTGTAATTTGCAGCATTGCTGTAGCTGTGTCAGTTCCAGGATATTAGAGAAACAAGGCGGGTGAGGTGATATCTTCTATTTAACCAACTGCTGTTAGTGAGAGAGACAAGCTTTAGAACTTATACAGAGCTCGAAAGCTTGTTTATCTCACTAACAGAAGTTGGTCCAGTAAAAAATATTACCTCACCTACCTTGTCTTGTAATTTGTTTTCCATAATTTTCCCCACTCCATTTCCTTGTATGATAAATTGAATTCTTGTTCCTAATTAATATTCACACTGTGGAGAGGCTTAACATCTAAGTCTCACAAACATGCAGATGTAAGGTATGTAAAAAAATTAGATTTTAGCCCTAGTTCCAGATTAGTTCCCCTAGGTACCATAGGAGAAGTCAACAGAAGATCCTGTACACATAATTACATTAAATCAGATCTGGTCCCCTCTTCAGAACTAAGCTTTGATTTATTTTGAAATTTCTCTAAGCATATAATATTCTTCTCTGAACTAAATCTGAGATGTTAAATATTCCTCTCCTCGGTCGGGAATGTTGTTCCTAATATTTGAAACGGAGGTTAAAACATTTACTATTTAACAGATGAACTTCAAATGCTTTCCAGACCAGTTTACGAGACATGGGTTAATTGAAGGCCACATAATAGGCCAAATCCTGAAGTCCCTTATTCAGGCAAGATTCTCACTGAAGTCAAAGGGAGAGAGTCCCCTGACTAAAGAATACTGGATTGGGCCCTACATCTCTCTGAAGGTTATCGTTTTCTGAAGCACAAGTCATGGTAAGGAGTATTTTATCTGTAGTTTCAAAAATTGTCTCTCTTCTTTATTGACATAGCCTAACTGCATATGTGTGTGCATCAAGTTGACATATATATGTACTATATAGTTTACTAAAAATAAACTCAAAAGAGTATTATGCTCAGAGTAAATGCCTTCAAAAATAAATTCTAGACTGACAAATAAGTTAACTAGTTATGACGTTGTAATTGCACAGTGAACACTCCTTTAGGAAAGAGTGGAAATGTTTTATGTTTCAATAATAATTTGAAATAGTACAGCATATAAAATGGTACAACATGGCAACAGTTAGGGAAGTTTGTGTATAATTGCAAGAAGGGTTAAATATAGGACTTATTCAGTTTCTTTTGGATGCTGTAATACTAAAATGTATTAACAAAAGACTGTATGCAGTACACAACACACCCTTACTATAGCAATCACTTGCAATTTCACTCAGCATGGCTAAACTGATAATATTCTAATCATATAACCAATTTCCTATCTGACTGTTTTGCATTCTTAAAACTGGCAGTTTAATGTCAAGGTATACAATGGTCAAGAAAGAAGAGGTGAGAAACATAGTTGTTATTTGAACATAAAAAGAAATTCCAAACTAACTGAAAAATTGAACTGAATAATGACAAGTTAGACTTTTTACACTATATTCCTGAGGATGAAATGCATATTTTATGACAAAAGATTAGAGTGCTTTGCAACATTATTTTTTATTCTTAGTGGTGTCAATAGTGTACTCTAACCCCAGAGCCTTCAGATAAGTCATAGTTTGATTGATCATATAAATGCATTATCCAGTAATTACATTCAGTTTACTTTTGTAAAAAACTCCATAGTGATATTCCACATGGAGCTAAACTCTATTTTATTTGTAGCCCACCATATCTCAGTTCTGGGAAATCCATAAATTCATTTGTCAAAGGCAAAAATATGTACACAAAATTCTCTCTAAATCTTTTGAAAGGGTTTGCTCAAACCCTTGACATAGCATTTTACTCTAAACAAATTTCTAGACAACCTTGTGATTTTCCATCTATGAAAATATACTGTTTCCCCTCCATGAAACTAGAACTGAGAGAAAGGAAATTATTAAGCATTCTAGTGGGTTTTTTCCAACAAAAACTAAGATAGAGGTCAATGAATAAGTATGTGCAGGCTGGAACTTAAATCCTCTGGGGTGACTGTAGGCTAATTAATAATTAATGCCAGAGACATGGTGTTTGAAATGCAGATGTGATAACTGGAGGCCTGGCAAAGCTGTTCAGAGGAAGCAGATTTGGATGCTATAGGGAATAGGCACTCCCTTGCCGGCTGGCTCTGAAAGCAGACCTGGGTGCAAAGCAGGGCCTATGGTTTAGATTATATTCCCCTCAGCTGTTAATTACCTGAACCTACTTTGAAGTTCTTCTCTTTTTATCCTCTGCATGAAAAGAGATTGGTTCAGCCAAGGGATTTGAAAAAATGATCAAATACATGGGGAAGGGGGAGAGATAGAACTTCAGATATAAAAAAGATAAGGAAGAAAAACACACAGTGAAACATACAAGAACATACTAGGAAGTGCATGAGTGTGATTCAATGTTTTAAGCAAGTTATGCTTCTCTAAGTTATTGTAATGCAACTGGTATTAAGTTAATCAAGATTGGGTGTTTTTCTAAAAGATCTTCTCTAGGAATTATTTTGGGGAAGTTCTGTGATCTGTGTTATACAGGAGGCCAGACTAGAGGATCACAATGGTCCCTTCTGGCCTTGGAATCTATGAATCTCTGCACTTTTTATGAACAGATTTGTTAAAAGAATCCCACACTGTATGTATATAGTTTACAGTAATTATTTGATGAGAGTACCATGGGTAATTTTCTATGCTGTTTTTAATTTAATAAAGTCATTTAAACCTCTTCGTGTTTGGGGCTATTTAATGAGGTGTGCAACATTAATAGAATCACCAATGAGGTGTTACTACAAGAATTAAGGTTTTGTGAAAATCATTCATTCTGGTGGAGGAGATAGACATGAAGTACTGTCCTTATCTATGTGGGAACTGCAGACAAATGTAAAATTGTCAAAACCAACTGGAAGGGGGTTTAATGACAGATGACTAATAGTTTAATGCTATAAAGGGCAGTCAGGTTGGTTTTTAGGACTACAGGTAATTTCTGATTTGTTTAAAATAAGTAACAATGAGTTATCCTGAGCCTGGACACCAGCATACCCCAAAGGAGTGTGAGCCCCCACGTGAGAAGTTGTTTTCTTTTGCACTTTTACCATACATTTACTCTTGCTACTTGAGGTCAAGTGTTTCCGAGTCCTACACACACACACAAGCAGTGTTCGTTTCTGGCGCATGTGGAGCATTCATGAAATATCTAATTTCCAAAAGGGATTGGTATCTCTGTGTCTTTCTGACAGTGTAATGGAACTGATCCTCCCATCAAAGGAAAATATGTACCTACATTGAAATCGACACCTCTAGCTGCGGAGTCATGTGAATAAGTGACATCAATTGCACACAGGCAGCAGTCAGGTGATAATCATGCAGCTCAGGAGCGCTGTGTGCCGCTTCAAGCCACCTCTCCTGGTTGATTGCATTTATTGTGGTGGGGCTTGGGAGGGAGAGACGGGGTTCGAGTCACATGTTGAACTCCCGCTCCCAAGTCTGATCCGGATGGTGTCAGGCCACCATGGGAACGCGGCTACCATCTGCACCCTGAAATCAAGGCCAGCAGTGAGAAAAGAATGACTAGTGCACAGGCCATTAGCAAAGCGAGACTGGGCAGGGGAGGAATCGGTTCTGCTGCTCTGGGAAAATCTCAAGCCTGGGAGACATTCATAGGTTGGAATAGGCGCCTCTTGGGGATGGGGAGGCTTTTCCTTCCGTGGGAAAGGCCCCCGTAAGATCACTGACACTTGCACTATGATCTATTTTAAAACAAACACCACGAAGAAGTAACATTGAGGTGGTGACACAGGAGCAAGACAACGCAATGGTGAGACTCTGCTCTCGGAGTTTCACCGATGTAAATTCGGAGCGACTCCATGGACTCCAGCAGAGCCAGTCCGGATTTAGACCGGTGTCAAAGTAAAATTTGGCTCCCTTTGTTCCTGGTACCGTGGGATATACCGTATGGTGGGGTACATCCGGGTGATACCTAGGCACAATCAAAGAAAGTATCAATATTCACTTTGAAGAACCTGCGCTTGTTAGTCTGTTGAGTCAATCAACGTGTTGATTTCCTTTGTTTTCCATGGGCATTTTAAAGAGAGAGAAATCCCAGAAATGAAAGTCAATCTGACACAGAGTCAGAGATGACAGACTCTAGGCACTTAAAATAGTTAAATAATGTTACTGGAACGATCACCCACTAATAGGTTATCATGTCAAGAGACCATTTTTAAAACGTAGCTAGTAAGACTCCTCCCGAAACTCTGCCTATGCACAGAAGTCACTTTCCTAAATGTAACAAGTTGGCTATTAAATGTGGGGTGCAAAGTACTAAAAGATCATCCCATAACGGGGGTTAATCTCTTCCCAAATGTCCTTTGTGAATGAAGCTATTTCAGAGGCGCACAGAAGGGCCCCGTAGTAGTAACATTCGGGGCGGGGGGGAGGTTGGTAACGCTGGGGACTTGAAATTTATTTTGATGAGAAGCTACAGTGGGGCGTGCGGTTGAGCTGAGTTTTACCAAAGCTTCAGCCGGCAGAAAATGTGCATGACTCAGTTACAACCCCCTAACAAGGGGTTAATGATGGATGGGGTCCTCCAGTCTTAATATTGCTTCGCAAGCAGGTACCACAAAGCCAGAGCAATGTTCTTCTGTAAAGATGATATGGGAGGGGAAAACATTCACCCACCTTTTTTTTTTAAGCAAAGATACATTGTTCCCCCCCCCAACCCTCAGCCTCTCCAGATAGTCGAGATGAGGGGCTGTAAAAAGAAGACTAGTTACTTGGTATCTCTTTACAGACTACACCGCCTAACGTACACAGCCCCTTAAGAAAAAAAAAACAATTAAAAAACCTCTGAAAAAGTTTTCAATACAGTATGATGAAGCAATCTTGCATGAACTCGGGGGTTCGCTGTGTTTAAAAATTAATTTGAAAACGTCTGTCTTCAAGGCACAGATATTTTATATGTAAGCCTACCTCCTTGGGATCTTTACACGGCTTCTCGTCATACTAATGTGGAAAGACTATGTACCCCACTGGCAAGTCAGCCTCCTTTGAAATCAAATGTTTTGTTAGACTTATACTTCTCAAGACTAAACTTTCATTACGATAGTCTAGAAACAAACAACGGTGCAGGAGCATACAATAAATGTACACCTGCATCATTCTCTGGCTCCTTTGTGAATAATTTGCAATGTTGCTGGATTCTCTAGTTCGATGGGTATGTTGTTTACCTACAGCTACACAAAGCCTAATCTGAAGTTGAGCCTTTGTTGGTAAAGGAACTGAAAGGTACATTGATCTTAGCCGATATGTGGTTTTCTGTTGGTGCTGCGTGGGGCATGTGGTAAGCAAGGCAGCGCAAGGCGCAGGCAGACTTGGTTGCCCTTTGCCTGAAAAGGGAAGAGTAGAGCATAGAACGAGGATTTTAATGAAATCATAACATTAAACAGTTTTATATTAAATCCGGCTAATTTTCTAGGTGAAGGCTGTGAAGTGAATGTGAGGAAGCATTAAAAGGGAATTGAATTTGCATTCCTTATGCTACAGGCACATGTTTACATGACCTTTAAAACAGAATTAAAGCTGTATCATCAGCAGCTGTAGGCAATTCACATTACTAAGGCAATCAAATCAGAAGGCTAAACTAACTATAAAACATAAATTAAACTGATAGAGAATCATCCTAATTCACTAGGTTTACTTGCAATTTACTTACCCACTACTAGTAATTTCTAAACCATTTGCAGAGGGAGCAAACCGAAATACTTGAACATTGATCTCTAGTGTCCAAGCGCAGCAGCGGGCTAGAGCGATTGGTTTAGAAGCGCTCTCTCCTCTCTGACAGCCCGGGAAGGCAAAGGTGTGCATGGAATTTCACAGGCCCCGCTTACTGGTGACGTTTGCAAAACTTATAAATAATGACCTGCAAAAGTAATCCTAAAAAACTGACACCAACAGACTGGTGCCTCACCTACTGCGCACAGCGGAGATGATGCTGGTTTCCGATTCGAATAACTCTTAGATGAATACGAGATCTGATTTGCAGATTAATATCTAAGGCCTATAAAACTGTTCCTGTAGTTTCTCCATCTATAAATCCCAAACTTTATTGGACTGTCTCCAAACCTCCAAGTGAGCCTCCTTGTCGCTAAGGTTTTTTTGAATGTACGCAGTTTATTTTCTAAAATATGAAATAATTCAGTGTCCAATAGAGGTCAGACAGCACTGTCCCCCTCTCGCTCCCCCCACCGCCAGGGACATTCTTTACAATGTCTGAAGCCCAATAAAAATAAAATCGATAACGCCAGTAATTTCATTAAAAGTTTGCAGAGTGCATTTTCTGTTCTTCCCGGTTTTCATTCCCAGGCACAGCAAAGACTGATCGCCTTACAGCCCCAAATTCGTGCTGAGGTTACTAGAAGGGGGGGACATTCCTGAAAGGGCCCCACGGAACTGGGTTTTTCTTCTTCATATTGGGGGGGCGGGGGAAGGCAGGAGAGAGTAACAGTTGGTACCAATTGTTTCCAACGTGCCAGTGGGTTCGATCCAATTAGCAAACAGGCTGGGCTATATTTCATAAGGGGCAATCATTCCTTGAGAGAAAGGCCTTTGAAGATCCAGTTCCCACCTATGATGCTGACAAAGAGTCTTATCTCCAGTGTTTATTCTTCTTTTCCATTCAGGGATTTAGAATTTTTATTTTTAACATTAGGAACAATAACACTTACAAACCTGTAACCTCAGCAGCCGAGAGACTGAATTTTTCCACCTCATATCTACTCGGCCTTCTGCATTTTTATTTGCCCCTTGGCTTATAACTTTTTATTCAAACTGCTTTGCATTTGCTCGGATGAATTTGTTTCCAAATGTGTATTAAATCTGACTTTCCCTTTCTAAGTGTATTATAGAGAATTGTAGAGATGCACTTGGCCTAGATGTTATGTCCTATATACACATATATTCACCCCATACGTGCACCCGCTGATCGATTAGCTAGATGAAGAGATAGTGAAAAGCAAGACTGGAGAGATCAATATGCCCATCTCTGTATAGGAGTGTACTGTATATCTCAGCTCTATGATTCTCATTTTAAAGAGGAGAGCAATGAAATCTTGATTGGATTTAATCAGAGTTCAGTGGCAAATTAAAATCCAGAGGCTGTAACAGAAACTGGAAATCTGGAAAGAAAAGTCTCTCTCCAGTTGGCTGAAGTCTTGCCAGATTTGCATTTCAGGGCATCATCTCGCTCTATTAAAATCGCAAACAAGTTCTGTTTGCAGCGGCTCGGGGTTTTATTGGTGGCCTTTGTTGTTCAGGGAAAGAAAATTGCTCCTTTCATGAAGATTAGGTGGGTTAAACTCAAAGGCTGGACACTGCTGCCCTTGACAGGACGAGGATTAACTCGTTCGTGGCCGCAGGCTCCATGGGAAACACGGGCGCGGGGGCTTCTCCCAGTCTCAGCAGCCTTCGCGGGAGGCGGCGGCTGCCCTTCCCCTCCCGGCGGCACAGAGAGGGGCAGCGCTTGGCCAGCGGCACTGGGGGGAGCGGCGGCGGCTCTCGGGGCAGCGGGACGGAGAGGAGCCCTGCGCAGAGAGGCGGCTCCATGGCGGGGAGGCAGCAGCGTGCCGGGGAAACGGTGACACGCACCGGCCGCTCCTGCAGGCTGGGCTGGTGCAGGGAAGCGCAGCCAGCGCCTGGGTTGCGCTACTGCAGCTAGGCGCTGCGGGCACCTTAGCAAGTCACCCCCCCCTCCCCTCCCCCCACCACGTACACTGCCCGTCGCCCCGTAGTTGCACCCGAAGCCTAGAAGTTTCATCCTTCCTTTGCCCCCACGCACTGCTCGCCGGCTCGCCCCTTGTGGGGCTTGCAAAGGACCCGTTATAAACCGGAATCCAACTAAGGGATGGCCCCCAATTACCCGAACCCCCTTCCTGTACAACAGGTTGTGAGTGCCTGAATCTCTGCGAGTGCGCCGTGGACTTCCCCCCATCCATTCTTATTTGTCACTTGTAGGAAATCTTTGTTTTGGTTCTGCAGCCTCCTTTCTCTCCCCGGATTCATTGCCCTGTTTCTTGCTAACGGCAGGTTTATGCTATTCCCTGCACATCCCGAACACGTGAACGGACAGCCCCTAACACAAGCAACAAACAAGGTTGCTACACAACATTCAGCTGCAAAGGAAATGTCTAAGATAACCAAACACTGTCTCATCCCTCTACACTTTTTAAAAAAACACACATCGCGTGGATGCAGTTTTGATAAAAATACATTTTAGGTAGTTAATATGGTCTGAACGTTCAATTCTCATATCGGGATCGATTGCGCCAATGTACGTGTAATAGTGAATAAAATTCCTATTAGACCATAAACATTTTATCTTCCAGAAAAAAAATCAACTGGACAATAAATATATATTATCCTCAGAATGACGAAGTACTTCCAAAGTGCATGAGACACATAGGTCTCTGGATCAGCAGTACCACTGAATCATGTGCACGTGGAGTGATAAAGCTGGAGAAATGCAGTCAAAAAAATCAAACTGAAATTATTCGGCGAGCTAATAAACACCAATACAGGTATTTGTCATCCGAGGAAGAGAGCTATTTGTCTTCGATGTCCCATTAGTCAACAGAGGTTAAATAGTGTACCATTTAGTGCATTTTCAGATCCAATCCATTTTGTTGTAAGCATTCCTGAACAGAAATCGGTACATAAAGGAATTGAATTTTAATTATTTTTAAAATATGCACAACGTGGCTTTTGATTTTGAGACTGAATTAGTTTCTGTTTCCTTAAGTGTATATGGTAATTATTGCCTACACATTGATACTGCTAAGAAAAGATCGATACTGATGACTTACATAGGTTTGGAAGGTGTGTGAACACACGTTAAAAAAATCTCAGAACCTCGGTTAACTATGAAATCATCACAGACACAGACGCATATATACTCGAATGATCACAGTATAAGAAAAGTGCATACGCAAAGAGGAAGAGGACTGCAATTGTGTACAGCTCTGTGTGACCTTAAAAAATCTCTACGCAATTCTTTACGTGACCTTAAAAACCGGTGTAGAGTTAAATAACCGACTTACAGACGTCTGAGAAACTGATCCGCCCACTTCAAAATACTGTGTACCGGAACCTCACAAACAGTTTAGGACTTCAGCCCGAAAAATCTGGGTCTTTTTTTACCACCCATATTTCTGGATTAAGAACAACAAACCCGACGTTCAAATGCTCTGATTTTAATAAAAGGCAAGACAAGTTCTATTGTCAAAATTTGCACTCTAGAGAGATTCTCCAGAATATTTTCTATCTAAATGGCAAATTAACCAAATGTAAACTACAATACCTGCTACAAATTAACCAAAGCCAAAAATCACAGTGACCTTAACCAGACGTGATGGTGCACAAATGAACACGTTTTCTTTTTGCCGGCAAGTACATTTTTCAGACATTAACAATGGACCTGTGAAAATAACAGGTGACTCGAGCAGAGCGGCGAGGAGTCGCATGAAACCGATTTGGAGAATGCAGCGGTTAGAATACAAATGTTATTTACCTTGTGGTTTTCTCTGCCAGTGAGTTGCTTTATTGTCCCTCCCCATCCTCTGTCCATAATGCAGAACCAACCCCCACCACAACAATGCTCCGTCAGTGCTGGGGCTATTACTGAAGGGCTCGTGTTCTTGGAGATTTTGGGGAGGTTGCATTAAAACTTACATTAGGAATATTTTAATTTGTAGTGTCTGTCCTTCGCCTGGCTGTGGTGCTGAGACCGCACTATGCTGCGTCTCCCTCCCACCATAGCATTCACTCACGTTCGAGAACAGCCAACAGAGACCCCAAAAGGGAACTAATTGGGCTTGTGTCGGTATTGGCTAATTTCTGGTAATACTCTGTAAATTCTCCTTTTCCTCCTTACCTTCCCCCATGCAGGCAGGGTTTTTAGAACGCTAACTCGGGAGGTACAGTAGCCTGTGCTCAGCTATCCATCTGGCTGAGCGGGGGTTCAACACGAGCCTCCGGGCACACCATTAAAAAACTTCACCCCTGCTTTAAGAAACAGTTAACTTGTCCCTCCCATCCCCCAGGCAGGCCCCGTTATGACTGATCCTGTTTTGAAATGTAAACTTGTTCCCACCAAGTCCAACCCAACTCGAACAGTCTCTAAAGTGAACTTGTGTTGAAGGTGAAGTTTTCAATGTAGGGGTCACGACACTGAGGCACAGCTTACCGCCTGGAGCTTCATGCTGTATTAAACACAATCAACACGAGCCCCCTTCCAGACCACTTCCCCCCCCCCCTGCAGATGAATAATGGCAACATCTCTCAAATATAAGCAAATCAAATCTTGCAAGGATAATACACCCAGTCCCGATACTCCTTGGATAGCTCCTGTCAGCGACTTTACTATACACATGTGTCTACAGACGTGGCTATAACACACACACGCGCGCGTTGTTTTACAGTAACAGCTTCTTAAAGGGGAACCTGTGTTCCCTGGCTTTGGCGAGCCATTCCTCTCCCCTAACAGAGGTGCCCACGACAAGTGCCCACAAGAACAAGGAGTTGCAAATCCACTCGCCCTGCAGACTTTGATTTAACGCCTTGTTGGCTGGTACCGCCGTCAGCCCAATAACCACCAGAAAGAAAGTTTGAGCCATGTACTGAGGTGACCTGAGAAACTCAACTGTCCCGCCTTTTACTTTGGAAAGTGTGTGGACTCGACACAATTACCGCTCCTCTATTTCAATGGTGGTTTCTCTCTATAGCGACTTCTAGCTTCCCAAAGACGGCAGGCTCCTTGAGCTATTGTTATTCATGGCAGAGATTTAGCAGGAAAAAAATATATTAAATCTAGTTATTTGTTGGGTAAACATGGATCTTTCGAGTGCAAAGGCATCTAGAGCCAAACAGCTGAAGAGCAGAATCCAGACCCAGAAACTTTTATTACTTTAATGGGTCTCAGTCTATGAAAAATAAGTTACAAATTCTTGCAACAGTAGCTTTGCATGTACTTATTTTTCTCCCATGTCCAGACGGGGTCGTCTATTGAATAAGGCTCTTTTATTCTGCATGGGACAGGGGATTTGTGGCCATGGTCCCCCTTTTATTCCTCTCTCTATGGAAACCCAGATCATGGGGAGAAATATGCGAGGCTGAATAAAGAAAAGCAGCAGAAAGGACCGCTTGAGAGCGGCATCTGTTACACTTGGGAAGTTAGACTGACAGGAAAGAGCTAAAGAAACCCTCTCCAGCAGATTAGTTAGAACAGCAAGAAGATTTAACTATATGCAGATAAAAAGGCTTTAAAATAAAGCATATTCTCCTATAGGCGAGATCAGACTCTACCAGGAGCTCACCGTTATGGCGCTGGCTTCTGGCTTGGTTACATTTTAAAAAATATTAAAATCTGATATTCAGGGTTTTATTTCCCCGTTAAAGGCTCTACTTTAATTAAACGGCTGATCTGAACATCCATTTTCAAGAGCAGAGGGACTGGAAAAATATTTTAGACTCTAGAGTGCAAATTAATTTTAAATAATTTAGTTACATTTATAATATAGTATTAGCCCCTCCCCACCACCACCAGGCATCAGGCACCGGCAATATTTATGTTAAAAGTCGTGTGTAGTCTATTTTCATATCTTTCCCTACATATGATCAACCGCAGTCTGAATGGCTGGAGTCTGACTAGGAATTTTGCCGTCAGAAATGTCGCTTTGAAATGGGCAAAGGGGCGATCGTTCTCTTTTGCAGAGACATTTTTCATCTTCTGACCTCTCAACTGACCCTTCACAACACACTTCCCAACGACTTCCCAAGCCAGCCGCCTCCCCTGCACCTGAAAAGTTTCCCGAAGTTCGATTTTAGAGGCAGCCACCAACACGAACTGCAACTCTCAAAGGGGGCAGGGACCCCACTTCGCTGCAAAAGTGGCCTCAAAATAAACAAATAAATACAAGACAATAAACGTCTAGATTAGAAGCGGCGAACCCCCTGGAAATGGAGCACCATCAATACAAGAATGGCATTGCCCTTCATGTAAAAGCACATACCTAATTCGGTAGAAAACACAGAGGAAATGAGTATCTTTCTCCATAACTTATTTTTTAGAAATATCGAAATCTATTTCAAACTTACCATACGCATCTTTTTAATAATGACATTCAAATTGACAAATATCAGATGTGCTGGTTTAGGCTTCGATGAGAAATTATTATTATTATTATGAGGAAACTGATGCTGCTTAACTATAAAGGAATCAGAGGAAAGCTCACCTTGTTTATATATAGAGAGATTCATTTTCTTGAATTTTCTCCAGATCTGTCTTCTCAGAGAAACTAATGCCTTAATGACTTTCTGGTAGCTGCAAGCCTTCTTTTATTTCTGCTAAATATATGAAAATGTATGCAAATTTAAATCAAGCTTAACCTAGGAGCTCTTGCAATATATTTAATGGAATTTCAAACCAATAAGGGAACTCTGATGCAGTCTTCTGTAAGTGCAAATATAATTACGCAGCTAGGTTACCTCCAAAATTATGCAAGGAAAGGTCATTTTTTAACTTCAGAGGTTTTCTAAGGTATTAGGTGTTTAATTTTCTCTGCTTGAGCACTACAACAAATCTGAAATACCCAGATTTGTCTAACTCTACTCCTTAGCAGAACATTTGAAAGAGGAAGCATGAAACCAATGTTTTCCCCCACCCTAATTTACAGATTATTTGAAATTGAATTTGAGAGAAAATTTAGCATTTCCCATTCTCTCTCATACTCTCATTGTTTTGCCTGGTCACCAGAATATATTTCCCTTTTCTTTCTTGCACCGAGCAACATAAAATTCATATACCTAGGATAGTGTTTAGTGAAGATACACCTCATTAATTTCTTTTTCTATTACAAACTTTGATGGAGAAGAGAAATCATTACAATTTATTTAAACAAATATTGGAAAGCACCTTTTATTTCCCAAATGGGCAAAACGTATCCCAGTGAACTAAATTATCCAGGAAGAGGAAATATATTGTGCATATTTTGGAGCCTTGCAGAAGTGTGTCGTCCTAGAAGGAGTGCTTAGTGGCTGTGGGATTTAGAAGTTGTCGAACTGCTGATATGGAATGACATGTAATAGGCATAAAAGCAAGGACCCCAATTGACCAGACGATCAGGGAGGTAAACTTGAGAATAACTGAATGATATTAATAGCTTGTAAGATTTGTATTTAAATCAGGGAAGAGTTTGACTGTCGGTTAACAAACAACAAAAAATTAAATTAAATTTGTAATAAAGCTCTGCCCTCTAGGAAATATTCCCTTTAACCCGTTTTTAAATCCTATTTTAGGGCAGGATATATTCATGAATTTTTCTGATTATAGGATATGTACCTTAAAGGTAAAGATTGAGACGTGGTGGCTTTTAGGTGTCTGAGGGGGGGTTGTGTGGCTGTTTTGTTTGTTGGGGGGAGGGGTGTTTTTGTTTATATAAATCTATAGTTTATCATCTCACAATTACCTTCATGTAGCATTTACAATGCTGGACCGATTGGGGAGTCGGTATGAACTGTGCTAAGGATAGATTGTCAGTCTTCGGTGCCGGCATTTAACCTCTGGTTTTTGCTGTACCTGGAATTAATCACTACAAATTTAAACCATGCTCTGTCATCCCCCCTCCCCTCTCATAAGATCTTAAAAACAAATCTTGGCATGCAGTGAAGAAAGAGTTAAACAAATGAACCGTGGACAGCCAGCTAGCAGCAACCAATGGAGCCTAAAGATTGATTCACTTCCTGCTTCAGACTCACTTTAACTCCTGGGTTTCGCAAACCTAATTTGGACAGCGCGACCTGCCTCTTCACCCCTCATTGGCGCAGCCAAAGCTTCCCGACAGATGAAATGCTGTCATTGGCCAGCAGCGCTGCCAATAACTCAGTGGTTGCTGATTTGGCTCCCTTGCCTGGTAGATGTCAAAGGCTGAAGCTGCTCCCTTTGCCACATTATAACTAGTAGGGGATCTACACCAACCATGGCCACAGCTGCCTCTAATCCCTACAGCATTCTCAGTTCCAGCTCTTTAGTCCATGCAGACTCTGCGGGCATGCAGCAAGGGAGTCCTTTCAGAAACCCTCAAAAACTTCTCCAAAGTGACTACTTACAGGGAGTTCCTAGCAATGGGCATCCTCTCGGACACCACTGGGTGACCAGCCTCAGTGATGGGACTCCGTGGTCCTCCACGCTAGCGACGAGCCCCCTCGACCAGCAAGACGTGAAGCCAGGAAGAGAAGATCTCCAACTTGGCGCAATCATCCATCACAGGTCGCCTCATGTGTCTCACCACTCGCCCCATACAAATCATCCCAACGCATGGGGAGCCAGTCCAGCTCATAACTCATCGATAACCTCCAGCGGACAGCCTATTAATGTCTACTCGCAACCTGGCTTCACAGTCAGTGGCATGTTGGACCATGGGGGTCTAACACCACCTCCAGCCTCAGCCACTACCCAAAGCTTGCACCCAGTGCTGCGGGACCCCGCCGATCATGGAGATATAGGCTCCCATCACTGTCAGGATCACTCTGACGAGGAGACGCCGACATCAGATGAGTTGGAACAGTTTGCAAAGCAGTTCAAACAAAGGAGAATCAAGTTGGGATTCACTCAAGCAGACGTTGGCTTAGCGCTAGGGACTCTCTATGGCAATGTTTTCTCCCAGACTACTATCTGCAGGTTTGAGGCTCTGCAGCTCAGCTTTAAGAACATGTGCAAACTGAAACCGCTGCTAAACAAGTGGCTAGAAGAGGCAGATTCATCTACCGGCAGCCCGACTAGTATTGACAAAATAGCAGCCCAAGGCAGGAAAAGAAAGAAGAGAACCTCGATAGAGGTGAGTGTCAAAGGGGTTTTGGAAACTCATTTTCTTAAATGTCCCAAACCTGCAGCCCAAGAGATCTCCTCCTTGGCAGACAGCCTGCAGTTAGAGAAAGAAGTGGTGCGTGTCTGGTTTTGTAACAGAAGACAAAAAGAGAAAAGAATGACTCCGCCAGGGGATCAGCAGCAGCATGAGGTTTATTCTCATAACGTGAAAACAGACACATCCTGCCATGATCTTTGACTATAGGGCTCGGCTCGCAGACAGGACTGGGAACAGCGCGGATTTTCTAAGAGGGTTTTAACTTATGCTTAAAGAGGAAACAAAAACAAATACTCGAAGACTTAGAGCATGGGGCTTCCTGCTCTTCCGCCTGGGCAATATTTTCTCTCAAACCTTTTCGCTGATCAGTACATATTGTTTACTATCAAACAAGGTTTGTTTTCGGTCTCCACTAGGAAGAAAAAAAAATAAAGACAGATGTGTGCCTATGAATAACCTTCCAGCGCCTTGGTTATATCCGCTGTATTTCAGGTGAATCTGTTTTACAATAGACTAGTTTTGCATTTTTAAAGACTTATATAGCGTTTTTAAATGTCTGAGGTGTTTTACTACAAACTGTACACAATATTTGTGGCATAATTTGTACCGAATTGATCAGCCATCATCCCCCCCAGCTCCATGTATTGGGCATATCACTCTTACTGTAGTGGGGAGAAAGGATAATTCCCTTCGTTCCCTCAAATTCCATACTAGAGGAGTGGGGTCTCCCTTCTGCACCCCAAAGGCAGGAAGTTGTGCCTCCTTTGACTGTAACACAGCTGATTGCCGCTTGCACGTTATAAAGAGTAACAACAGACTGATTTGTTGCAGCTTTTCCTTCTATTCAAATAACTTCCTAAAAGCATGATCAGATTGTAATTCTGAAATAAATCCCCCGACTCCCTGTTCCCTCCTCCACGGAGGGGGGTGGGGGTGGGGAAGAGATCTGAAATTAAGCATTGCAAATAAAATAAAGGATTTGTCCCTTCTTTTCTTTCTGAAGATGTGTTGGGCATCTGATCAGCGGCAGACTGCGAAGGTCTGTAGTAAAACACCTTAATAATTCCGCGCTTTGGCTTCAGAAATCAGTTTCTCTGTATTTTTGTTTCAATATTAAAGAGGGACTCTGAGGTGTCTAAATGAATTTCGGGGAAATGCTCGCCTTTGTTTCATGCTGAGCTTATTTTCGTCTCCCAGGGAAATGCTAGATTTGTTGAAAAGCTTTTTATTAAAAAAACAAACAAACAAAAAAAAGGCAAGTGAATAAAAATGCTAAAAAAGCGTAACCATTTTTCTGGCATATGAAGGAGCTGTGTTGTATCCTCCCCTTCTTCCCAGCCCTCAATAGAGATGTACCCTGTGTGTGTCTACAGATATGTAGTATGTATATGTGTAAATATGTATATACATACTATATATGTGTGAGTGTATACAGACGTGTGTGTGTATACATCCATCTACACACACACGGAAAATCACATATTATAAACGCACACAATACACAAATATTGATCCAATCACACTGTGTAATGTAATGACTGTCTCCATAGAGGCGGGATGCTCTGGGCTGGTTGTGTGCGTGTGTGTATATATAGAATATAGTGATTTCTACACTCCCGCACACAGCTCGCTATCTGGAGACCCCCACACAAATCCATGCTACCTAAAGGCAAGCCAGCCCTGCCCCCCCCCCCCCCCCCAGTTTTTGGCTGAGCTCTGGGAGAGGAAACCTACTGGTAGCTAGGACAGAAGGCCCATGTTGGGTTGCCCTGCTGCTTTACATCCCTGAAGCTGCAACTATATTGGCAAATTGCATTACTGCGCTCCCCGGATTCCCCCCCCCCCCCCCCCCCGCATTAAGATTTTCATTTTGACATTTATATTTTTCAAGTATTTTTCAGTACGCGCTAAAATCTCGACACCGAGGACCTGACTATTTCTGCCAACTTTATACCTGTACAGTTTTGTATATTAAACGTTTTTTGGAAGTTATTAATTTAAAGACAGATCATTTAGTTTATTCATTTAGTAACTGATGTATAATAAACGCTATTTTCATTAAAGGTTGCTTTTTTCAACTATTTTATTCAAAATTGCCTATTGCAGTTGCCAACGATTATTTATTTTCAATAAATTCCGCATTATGTTTAAAAAAATGGTTTCCAAAAGCCGAAATGGGTGTAAAAAAATTAAAAATACACAATTCGCTGTAATGTTTGATCGTCGACCAGTTTTAGTCCAGGGGTTTATATTGACGCAATATTTTATTGTTGTAAAAGGAAAAAAGGTTTAAATAAACATTTTTACAAAAAAAATGTTGCGTTATTTGCGTGGTGTATAAACTGGGACATTTAAAACAAACCTCGGCTCCTGCCTTTGGCTCATTTTAGACCCGATTTATGGTGATCATTTAATCTTTTATTTGGGGTTTAATAGCGATCCCGCTATTTCAGGACCCCCAAAGCGTCTCGGGTGAGATTCACTGACGAGCCGAGTATTTTTGCTGGGTTTTGAGCTCTCCCCGCCCCAGGCCATAGGCACAAATCTACTAGCAACTCCCTGAACCCAGCTCCGCGGGTTTCTCGTCGCCCCTGGTCTCCTTTCGGAGCGATCTGGTCTGGTTCTTCCGTTCGCAGGGCTCTCCAGCCGGAGAAGCGCTGGGCTCTCCGCAGGGCCGCTGCCTCGCTGGGGTTGTGTGTAGTTGATGTTGCAATATGGAGGCAGGGCGAGGGTTTCGAGACAGCGATGGCTTTAGGCATTTGGTTTGTGTTTTAAACACGAGTGCGCTGTTGTTTGGTCTTTCTCCTAGTCCCAAGGAAGATTTATAGGTAGCGACAGGGGGTTAACTGACACCGCTGGGAAAATATTTAACTGGACGTTGCGGTGTGTGTGTATTGTACATACAGTCACCCACTCCACAGGGAGACACATTACGAATTACACTTGAGGTCTATTCCTATGTTTGAAAGTATGGACTCTTAGGCTGTAGCTGTGAAGTAGTGACGGTTTTTAGAAAGACGAAGAGAATATAATCATTTAAAAAAGGTAACTTGTCCTAGGAACAGTAGACCTACATTTTTCTGATCGGCTAATACAGCGCAGTTGTACCCTACATTAATACTATGGCTATAGAGATATCTAAATACAAATATGTTTTATAGACACACACACACACAGTACATAAGATGTCTGTACACACCACGCCGACCTAGTATATGTACACGTTATATACATCAAGTGGAAAGGCTGATCCTTGTTTAGGTTTACAGTAAATTTGATTGTATCACTTGGTTAATGGTAAAGTAGGGGTCAATTATGTACATTCTTTCTTAAATTTATTTCATCCGGACTTCAATACATTGAACAGATTAAAAAAAATCATAAAAGCATACTGATACACGTAGGATGATGGATCTATCTCCCCCACCTCACCCCCCAACAACAGGAAATAGCATGAATGAAGTTTCTTTTGTTACATATTTCTTGCCACACAGCCTCATGTTCTCACCCTCCCCATTTCCCCTAGAAACCAAGTGAAAGAGATGCCTGGGACTGAGTCTTAGTTGCACTGATGTCTCTGCAGAAGGCCCTTGCCAGGGAGGCAGTTTTGGATTCAGATTACTTCAGGTTCATATTACTGGGGCTCTGTCCCATGTGAACAAGAAGTGGAGTATTGAAAAAGAACAATAACAGTTAATCATATCTAATGGGGTGAAACTGAAAAGCTACATCCTCATCACCTGATCAGAGCAATAGGAGCAAAATAAGTCTTGAGTGAGAGTAAGGGAGGAAGGAATGGCTAGACAATAGCAAACAAAGCCTAGCTGAATGCTAATACAATTTCATATATAGTCTCTCAACCTAAGAAAAAAATACAACAGTCCTATATACAATTAAAGGGGAGGCTGTGGAGGGGAAAGAGAGAAATACCTCCTTTGACAAGCTGCACCAAGCCCTTTAAAAAGAGAGAGAAAGAGAGAGACTAGCACCAAAGCTAGGAGGGAGCTGTGTTTGTCTTTAATAAACCAAGCACTGTTCCCTGGAAAGTATTTAGCATTCATAGATTTCCATTTGTTCACCTCTCAGGCTGCTGCGGCTACCCTGACTCCACTCAGGCTACAAACAGAAAATCCTGCATGTATTAAAAAGAGGGGTTTGGAGTGTAGACAATGTGCAATTATTTTTTTCTTTCCAGTCATAGGAATACATTTTTGAAAAACAGTTTAATCTTTTAACTACTGACACTGCGCTAGAGAGCACAGCTTCGGGGACTGATCCTGTTCCCACTGATGTCAATGACAAAACTCCCATTGCTTTCAAAGTGGTCAGCCTGCATTCATTAGGCCAAAGTCCCATATGAGAAGACAATGGTCATGTTGCTGAGTAATGACTGTAAGATCAGGCCCTTGATCAAATCATAGGCCTCCTGCAAACACTAACCTGCATGAGTAACCTAGATGAGTATTCCTATTGGTTTAAATCTGGCTACTCACAAAAGCACTCATGTTGATTGAGTGGTTCAGGACTGTGGACCATAGTTTTTAACTATTTAAAAAGGATTGGAAACCAGAAAGGAAACAATGACAAAGTCATTACATTTCTCATATCCTGCCCGGCCTCCCCTCCCCCGCAATAAAAGAAAAGATGGAAAATATACAAAGTAACTGGTGTACTAAATTAGTCACAACTAGACACACACTGAAATATTTTTTAAATATCGCCAATAAGGACTCTTAAGAAAAACCTTTGAGATCAATACATACGTTAGGTGATTAGGATGACTATTACAGTTCAGAGCACTATGGGGTAAAGCTTTTCAGAAGGGTGTTGGTTCAGAGTGGAAAGTTCTAGCTGGAATTGGGTCCTGTTAGGACCATTTGGATATTGTGTGTATTTGATTATTGTATGGTTAAGGGATTTTGTTTTGTTTTTGTAATTGTCCATGTACCTAGAGTTGCTGTTGATAGGCAAAATGGAGATGGAAAGAATAAAATAAAATGTAAACAAAACTGTTTTAAATATCGTTATATCCAGAGGGAGGGGGTGAGTGGAGAACCACAAGCAAGGAAAATCCACAAAGAAAATAAAAATTCTGCCCCCCATTCCCTCTCTAATTTAGTATCTCTCTGAGCAACATGAAACTCTTTTGTGCCCTCTTATGTTAAGTATAGATCACTGTCCTCTCCTCTATTCTCATACACATACACACACCCCTGATTTTCAGAGGTGCTGAGCACCCACAGCTTCCAGAACTTCCAAATGGAGTTGAGGAGCTAATGCCTTCTGGAAAAAAAAAATCAAACCCAAGTATACTTCCCTATTACAAACATACATACGGTGTCCGACTAATGCGAAAAGGTGTGACAAACTAATAACAAGGAAAGACAAAGTTAAGATTAAAATCTAAGAAACAAACAGCCCTGAAATCCTGTATTTGTGAAGTTGCCTATATACTTCCTCGTGCTTTTATTTCTTTCTTTTTTGCTTGAGTATAAGAAGAGGTCCATAATTTGTTCTCAGTTGTACCAGTGTAAAACCAGAACCTATCTTAGCTTTTATAAGGCTGCCCATCACCATGGTACTTGAGCACCTGACTCCACTGGAATTACTCTGGATTTACACCAGCATAACTGAGAGCAGAATTGGGTTGAATGACTTTGCCCTCTTTTGAGAGCAGAATTGGCTCCTGCAGTCACCACACAGGCATCGCTCCCACTGAAGTATTAATGTATGAGGGATTTAAGATATATTCTTCACGGCCACGAACATTAAGGGAAGGCACTAATTTAGTGCTTAAATACCTCACATAGCCCAAAGAAGAATAGAGTGGAAAATGTATTTCAGTGGTAAGACTGAATTTCCTTGCTTTTGTGATTTTAATAGAGACTCTTAACCATATTTTAATAATGTTGTGGTTTAATTGCCTTTGCTTTTTTATGTTATTTGAAAAGGAGAAAATCGGAATCTTTTTAAAATTTCAATTTTAAATGTTCCCACGGTAGCAGGGTTGTCCTCTCTTTTAGGAAGGACATCACTTATCAAACTGGTCACTTTAAAGCAAAATCACTGAGAGCTAGGGACAGTATCTCACTTTACTGTAGAATTACTCTAGAGCTACTTCAGGATATGAAGTGGGTTCACACCTAGACTGAGGTAAGAAAGGCACAGTAATAAGAGCTGATGACCGTTTGCAGTCTATTTGCTAAGGGTCTGATTCTGAAGCACACACAGGTAACTTGTGAGCAGTCCCATTTAATTTAGTGCGATTACCTGTGCCACTACGAGTAATTCATGTGCATAATTGCAGGATCAGATACAAAAGCTCACATCCTATAAAAATATATACACAACCTTTGTGCATGTGAGTGGTCCCTTTGAACTACTCATTTGCATAAAGTTCCTGCAAACATGTATGTAGGATTGAATCAGGACCTAAAATTTGCATTTTTCCCCTTTCTTACAACAAGTATGTACCCGATAGATGAGAAAGGCTCCACAGTAATTACGTATTTAGGATATGTGATAGCTGTGGTTAAGATCCTTAAGAGTGATTGTGGGATAAAATTTACTTTATATGTGTAACAGCCAATTTTTAAACCACCATCTCTCAGCTGTTTTTAATTTTATTTTTTAAATATCAAAAGCAATTAGACCATACTATGGCCTAAATGCTAAATAATTCCAAAATCAAAACCATTCTTAAAGCAGTAAGCATCCATTTTTTTAAACTTGTAGATTATAGAAATGGCCAAACTAAATAAACTTTTGTTTTAATATGCTAAAAAGGAATAATAATGAGAGGTTTGAACCTAATATGCAATTTTACATGTCAAATTGCAGCCAAAGCTGATTGTTTGGTCAACTTTTAAGCCCCTTGAAAATAGGGTAATTAAAATAAAACTACAACCTTAGATGGTTAGATACCTCTGTGATGTGTGCAGTACCAGAACCTATATAAACTGAACTTGCAAAGAGATCTGTATATGCACACCCATATGCAATAGGGCTTTATTTCAGTGGGACCCGGCACAGGTGAGGCCTAATCCTTCACTCACTCACTACTGGGCATAATGCTTACAACCAACATTGCCCCATTGACAATACGCACTATGCTTGTCCTGATAGTACGTTTGCAAAATCAGACTCTTGATTAAAATTGTAAATATCAATTTAAACCTTGGAAAGGGGTAGAAGGAATATTTGCTGTCGTTCAAAGCCTGTCAACAATAAGCTAAGAAGCTACTGATAAATTTTGTTCATGCTGACCCCTTCTTACTGTGATATTGATCTCCATGCTTCTAGCTCTGGAGTGCTGCACTATTCCTGGTCAATTGCATGTTAGAAAGTGACAGGATGCAGCAGCATGAAAACGGCAGTTAAAAGTTGGGCTGTGCAAAAGTACATTTTAAAATTCTCAGAAATATTTCAAAAAAATAAATGCAGAATCTAGAAACAGCTTCTTTTATTATGGGAGAATGTTCATTACTATTACGGGACAAAAAATGTCACTATTATTTTGCCATTAGATTGTTTTTTTAATGATGCAAGTCTTTGACTTCTGCATCTCAAGAACAAATAATATTTATCCAATGTACAATTTCTGCTATTTTAGATCTGACAATTATTTTCCCTTTAGTCTCAAAGCAGGAAGTTTTGTTTTTCATATTTACTGTTGGCCTTTAAAATAGCTCCCTCCCACAGATCTCACTGACCATAAAATATTGGAGGATAAATAACAATCTTAACTCTTAACTTCCCTTCCATTTCAGACTTAGGGCAAATGGCAGGTAATATGAGCAGTGTGGAAGGTTTTGTAGTTCTGTCTGGATTAAAGGATCAGTCTCTGTTACACATATCTACAGCTAGTAACTTGTGATCTAGTTAAACCAGATTGAAAGCCCACCAGCAGGTGTTGGGAATCATACACCAAAACAGAAATTCTGTGCAATTACTGTGGAAAACCACTGGATCTCATTGAATGACATTTTTGCTATGGTACGATACTGCAAAAAAGTAAAATAAAAATAAAAAAGAACAGTTCCATATCTCAGAATCCTGTTGAGCATTAAGAACTAAGTGTTCTCTTTTAGGTCTTTATAATACAGTTGCTAACAACTAAAAGCCTCCTACGGCTGAAAATTACATTATTCATCTTCTCTCTGTTTGAATCATTCAAACTTTATAAATACATTGGCTATTTTGACCTATTTTTGACAAAAATGTGGCTTGTACAAGTGGACTTGTAAATTTCTTGTGGCTCACTAAACCCACAGAAAGGTTCTAAATATCTACAGACTTTTATAGAGAATGATAGCCTGTTTAATCCCTATTAAATTTTATTGGACTTCTACATAAAGGAAATTCCAATTTTAACCCATGGGAGTTCTGCCTGAGAAAAATTGCAGTCAAGCCCTTTCCATTGACATATCTTTAAACAGAGTAGAAATATCCCATAATGGGTAATACTAGTCGAACCAAACAAGCCTGCAAGAATGACATGTACATACAACGTATACGGTCCAAATTCTGTATCACATACACTCCCAAAAGTCCTGGTAACTTCAGTGGGAGTTCTGGGAGTGCAAACTCCATCTTTGACAGGCAGGCAAACACCACAGAACCCACTTGACTATATGTAGAAGAGATCTTTGGTGAAATGTGATGAAATTATTGTATAATGTAACAAAATCTGCTTGTATAAAAATACATACTTTGCATCACACCATTATGCATCCCCTCTCCATATAAAAGGTTTCATCAGCATTAGTAGAAGATAACTGCATTGCTCATGAGATGGGTTGAAGCTGCTGTGTTTGTATCTGGAGCAGGTTTAGAAGAAGAGTTGAGGTTCAAAGACTTATCAGGACTAGGATGCCAGAAACATGCAATATGGGTTTTCTGAGTTTTCAGTGTAAAATGGTAGAAATCTTGTACCATTAACCATTATTTCACTCACATTTGTACTGAAATTAGAAAACAGTTGTCTTTAGGTTTTGAGTGCAGTCCAGAACTGAAACTACAGGAGATGGTTCAAACCAAAATTAGGACGCAGAAGGTAGATATGAAAGAGACTTTTTCTTTAAATGTGCATTTGGTAAAACAAGATGCACAAGAAGTTGTATAAGTGACATAAGTTTACAGTGACTCAAGTTAAGAATGTTTAATATTTGCCATTTTTAATTTATTGTTGAAATACAAACCAAATGGTGTTTTCATCTTCCTGTGTTCCCTGTTATCCCATATCTGACAGCATAGCTTTGTTTGCATTTAGACACACAGGGATTAAATCCACCATTTCGAAATCTTATAGTAAACTTGAGATGAGTTGTTTGTTTCCTCTGTCCCCCTCAACCCATCTACTGTGCTCCAGCTTACCTCCAAAGTGAGTTCACCAACACATTCACTTCTTGACCTGCTGTCTGAGCGCCTTTTCTTTCCTAAACAGGGGTAATATTAGATAGCTTTAGAAATTGTTCTGTGGACAAAAATAGAGTGAGTAGCAATCCATAGGCAATTTAATAAAACAGAGTGCCTGTTACAGTACCTTAGTCTTCATGTCTGATTGAAAACAAAGGTCTGTATTGCCTGGTATAGATGGTGTTTTGTCCATTTGCCACACTGTGCACCAATGTCAATTTATTTCAATTTAGAGTTCACCTGGGGCTCAAATTCACTGTGTATCTTTCCACTGCATAACTTCTTTTTTTGTAATCCTTGACTGAAAAAGTACTTGGATATTTTATATGAAATGAGGTATGTAGAATAAAAGGATGCTGAATAATGATTTTAGCACCAAGCCAACATTTGGAGAAGCATTCCCAGTTCCATAACCAAAAATAAAGTATTTGTTCTGAAATTGCAGGTTTGCTTTTTGTCCAGTACATGACAAGCCATGAAAGGGAAATGCAGAAACCTAGCACCACCAAAACATTGGTAAAGGAAAATGAGTTAAGTATGTTCTAGTTTCCATTCACATTATGATGATTGTCTTAAGAACAAATTTATTTTGTCCCATTTCTTCTTCTTGCCACAATCTAAGTCACAAGAATGTTGTATCAGAATTGCAACGCCTCATATATTCTGAGGAAGATAACAGTAAACTGCACTACTTTGACCTTTTCAGTATTTCTGCTGTTTGATTCACTAGCCATTCCCATTCTTCCTGTTTACAGCCTTGGTAACCTGTAGGGATGAAGTGGAATGAGTAGCCAATCAAAATACAGAATATTGAAAAGGTTAAAGTCTGTGTTTATGAGTCTATTAAACGTTTATAGTGTTTCACAGACTATCCTGGGCATTAAAGTTATGATATCTCGTTCTCATAACAAACATAGTAACGAGAACAGAAAATGGCAAAACATGAATCCATTCTAAAGGCAAAATGTGCAATAAGAATACAAAAACAGTAGAATATTAATTCATTCCTTTGTTAATAGTAGCAAAAGGAATGGATAAGTGGTGCAAACGTAACCCATGGGTAGTACAAATCTATATATCACATAGGAATTGCCATATTGGAATCTGCCCATGGTCCATTTAATACACTATCAAGTCTCTAGCATTGACTAATACTGGATGCTTCACAGGAAATCATGAAACCTAAATGGTAGCCAGAAATTTCTTGCTGACTTCTAACTGGTGATCAGTTTATGCCCTAATATATGAGGATAAACATCTGAAAGACTATTGATCCCAGCTAGTGTTGCTGGGCATGGTAGTGTTATTCCCACAAATGCCTATTCTCTTTCAAATCTCACCAAACTATTTGCTTCACTGTTTCATATGGTAGTGACTTCTATTGTTAATTGTACATTGGGTAGAAAAGTATTTCCTGTTTTAAATAGGTTACCTTTAAGTTTCATTGGGTATCCTGAGCTGACCCTGGTGTTTTTCTGAGGGCCAATGCAATTTTTTTCCCTTGCCAAACTTAACCAGTTTCAGTCAGGCTCAGAATGCATTAATTCCTCTTTTAGACACAATGCTTATTCTGCTAAAACATGTTTCATCACTCAATTGCTGCCCTAAAAAAACAACCACCCTAAACCAAAACCATAATGCCACTGCATGCGGAGTTTATATTACTCACCCATCCACCCCCTTCACCAGTACCAAAAGGGTGAAGAGCAACGACTCCAGAAAGTCTAGTAAGGACTTTAGTATTGGTAATCGATGGAAGGTGATCAGATACTACAAAGATAGCAGTATAAAACTATAATAAAAATGGAAGATAGATGCCTAGGAGGTTAGCAGAGGAGGCAGCTTATGTGCAGGCAACTTGCTATCAGACAGGAAGGAGCTTGATGTGGTCCAAATACCATTGGAAGCTATTAGCACTCCTACCCTTTTCAAATGGCTTTATGGTCTCTCTAAAACCAGAGGCACCTGCAGCCAGGGCCAGTGCAACCACTAGGCGAACTAGGCGGTTACCTAGGGTGCCAAGTGGCTGGGGACGCTGAGCCCCAGCCATGGAGGAGCCGGCGCGGCGCAGGGGGACGGCAGCCCCTGCAAAGGTGGCAGCGCCGCTAGCGGGGAGCAGCCACGGCCTTCGCCCCTCCTGCCCAGGCTGTGGCCCGGTGCCCTCCCCCCTCCAGGGGGCTCCTGCAGGCTGCAGTGGATGTATGCGGGCACCAGCCCCTGTGCACCGCCCGGCTTCCCCCTCACCGCGCTTGGGTTCTGCGCCCCCCCCCCCCCCCCCCGGGACATAGTGTGAGCCGCTGCTGCCCCTCCCGCTGCCTCAGCACTCTGCGGGGGAGGGGCTGTGCGCGTGGCAGCCTGGCAGCATGTTGCATCCACATGGAGCCAGCAGCTCCAGCGGCATGAGCATGGTAAGGGGAGTCCCAGGGGGCAGTCAGGGAGCAGGGGGGGGTTGGAAGGGTCAGGAGTTCTGGGGGGGGCCTGTCAGGGGGCAGGGGTGTGGAGAGGGATAGGAACAGTCAGGGGACCAGGAGCAGGGGGGGTTGGATGGGTCAGGAGTTCTGGGGGTCCTGTCAGGGGCGGGGAGGGGTTGGATGGGGCGTGGGAGTCCCGGGGATCTTTCAGGGGGTGGGGGGGTGGATAAGGGTCGGGGCAGTCAGGGGACAGGTAGGGGGTACGGTTCTAGGGGGGCAGTTCGGGTGGGGGGGTCTCAGGAGGGGGCAGTCAAGGGACAAAGAACAGGGAGGCTTAGGTAGGGGGTGGGGTTCTGGGGGGCAGTTAGGGGTAGGGGTCCCAGGAGGGGGCAGTCAGGGGACAAGGAGCAGGGGCGTTTGGGAGTTTGAGGGGGGCAGTCGGGGTGGGAAGTAGGAGGGAGTGGATGTGCAACAGGGGGCAGGGGCGGGGGGGGGGGTGCAAGGTGGAATTTTTGCCTAGGGCGCAAAATATCCTTGCACAGGCCCTGCCTGCAGCCATGGATTCAAGGCGCCCCAGAGGTTGGGGGGCTCATGACTAACCCATTAGTTTAGAAGGGGGTCAATAAAAATGGATATTATGCTTGATAATTTGTAGAGTCCCAAAAATCAGGGATAGTTGCAAGTTTTGTGGGTCCCAAAGAGCAGCTGTCGTGGCCTTTTGTTCCTGCATTAAGAGGACAGAGTAAGAATGAGAAAAGCTGACCTTCTCTACAATACTCACTATTTTGCATACTTCTGTTATATTTCCTGTTAGTCCTTTACAAACTGAACAGCTTGAGACATTAAGACATCCCCACCCGCATCCTTAGCGCTAAGCATTTTTAACATCCTTCTCTGAAAATATGGGATATGTTGCTTCTAAAACTAGTTGTCAGACTGCTCCTGCTTTAATAGAAATTAAACTATTCATTTTGGGAACCACCATTGACCTGGAGACAGAGCTTTGTGTATTTCCTCATCTGCTCTGATGAATCAGATTAACTAATCTTACCCTCTTGCATTTGAAGAAGAAAAAAAAAAGGGCTGGGTTGAAAAACAAAGACAGGAAGGAGATGTACCCCAGAATTATCTGGACAGTCCTAGCACATTGGACAGTAGAAGTTATGCACAAAATTAAAGCCATGATTCTGACCTATAATAATTTCTTTGTAAGATTGAGTCTGAGGTTCATATTGATTTTGGAGGAGTGCTGGCTAAGTGGTGTGTGCGAAGGTGATTGAGGTTTGCACAAAGCACCAATGGAGTGTCAACGAGGATCAGGGGCAATATTAGAGCATTATAAAATGGACAGTACTGGAGTCCCATAGAAGCATGAGAATTGTGGGAGAATCAGGGAGCATGGGAGAACCATGACATGGCTAGAGAACAATGAGAAGAGCCACAAGGGCATTAGAAATGGTCAGGTGAGAAGACGGAAAGTTGGCAAGGTAGTGAGAGGATCACGAGGAGAACTAGGATGATACGAGGAGCAGTTAGGAGAGCCAGGAAAGAATCATAAGGGGCTAGATGCATGCGTTAAGCAGCACTGGGAGAGGACTGGCACAGACTGGGTATTACCAGGAAGAGGTCACTGGGGTGTTATTTTGCCAAAACCCCTCAAACTGTAAAGCATCACTAATAGCTAAGGTGGGGGGGCGGGGGGAGTCAAAATTTCTATCCCCATCCCTTCCCCTCCTGAACAAACTCAGAAAACATCTAAATATCTTACACAGTAAACAACTAATAGAGAGGGGAAAGGATACACCAATATTTAGAGGGAAAATGTTTAAATCACCAAATCATGGAACTTATGTAAGTCAGAGTGTTATATTTACTCAGAGGACATTGGATGTCAGCTTAGAAGTTGCTCTAACTCATTTCAGACCAGTACTCCATCTAGTCTAGTATCTTGTTTACAATAGTGCCCAAAACTAGATGGTTCAGAAGATGGTGCAAGAAAGCCTGTATTTCACCGCAGAATGACCTTCTACAAGGAATGTTTCTTTCTATCCCCCACCATTTAGTATTTGGCTTATGCCCTCAAGCATGAAGGTTTATATCCTTTATATATATTTTAATCCTATGTAGTATAATTAACACCCAAAATTGTTTTAGTGATTTTCTGTCATGGGGATGTATATAAAGGCTTTGGACTGGCTGGATGTTGTGAAAGTACCTTTTATTTGAGGTATATGTCTGACTCTTGTCGATAGTATGCTGTCTCTGAATCATTTTGGATCCATCACTGCTTCTGGATGCTCAGGTGACACTGTGGCACAGAAGGTCTTCCCCCCCACCCCGCCCAAATGTATAATCAGCTAGGAGCCTCCAAACATTCCTCTCTAATGTAGGCCTCACTGTAGTTGTCCATTCCTTTTTAATGTGAAGACTGGATTACTGCAATGTGCTGTAGTTAGGACTACTGTGTGCTTGAAAAGGACTCATAAGCTTTAGTTAGTGCAGAATATGCACTAGTGTTCATCATTTGAGTTGGGCAAGCCGTTATGAATGGTCAATAACAGCTCTCTCTGATCTGCAAGGGCTACCTACTCATTTCCTAGTGCTGTTCAATGTGTTAGTTACAATGCACTACCTGATCTGGAATCCAGTTACTTAATTGTCTCTCTCTGTGTCTCTCACTGTGAAAATTAAGATTTACTGAGTCCCATTGTCTGTTTCAGAGTTTAATTTTCCATTTTCAGTGGTAGGGCATGCACGTACGGAAGCTGCTTTTTTCCAGCAGCCAGGGGTTAAAGGAGAATTTGAATAGTGTGATGCAGCATGGCCAGAGGGCAGCAGGAGAGTATTAGAGGGGAGATATGTAAGCCCTAGGGTGATGGGAGCCCTTATTCCCTGTAAAGGGAAGAAAGTTTGCTACAGATTGTCACGGAGTATAGGGGAGTCCGGCCCTGCACCCCTCTTCCCCGGATTCACTGGGAGTCTCAGCCAGTCAGTAGAACAGAAGGTTTATTAGAGATGCCAGGAACACAGTCCAACCAGAGCTTGTCAGTACATCCAGGACCCCTCAGTCGGGTCCTTCCGGGGGGCAGGGAGCTTAGACCCCAGCCTGGGGCTCCCTGCATTTCGCCCCACAGCTCCAACCGGGGCAGGGAGGCCAGACCCTGTCTGCCTCCCTCGCCTCTTCTCCGGCCAGTTTTCAAACTCAAACTCTCTAGCCCCTCCTCCGCCTTTGTCTGCTTCCCGGGCCAGGAGGTCACCTGATCCCTTTGTTCTCACACCTTCAGCTCTCACCTTTGCCGGGGGAGGGGCCGGGCCATCTGTTGCCAGCAGACAGGGCCATTCTCTGTGTCCAGGCCTCTGCCTTCTAGGGCTTTGTAACAATCATGTACCGTTGTCCCACCACCTAGATACTCAAGCACCGCATAGGGGAAACTGAGGCACCCACACAGTGCTCAGGGAAACCTTAACTACAGTCCTAGTTCGTCACATCTCTCCCCCCTCCGAGACCGAACTGAGCGGGGTCACTTTAGCCAGTGACCCGGGGAAGTTCGAACCTGGTCACACCAGGCCGTTCCAGTTCCACAGGCTCCCTTAGGTTGGGTGGGCTTGATGGCACCCGCAGGCCGCATGTGGGAAGGTTTATGCGGCCCGTGCCCTCTTCCCATCCCAAAACCCCTGGGGTTCAAGCTGAGATCAGGTCTTTTCCCAGCGCTCCAGTCTGGAGGGCTGTAGTTCGGGCTCTCTTGGTTAAGAGCCTCCCTCTTGATCTGGTCCCCTCTCTGACCACGTGTCTCTGTCACCAGCCGCTCGGCATCGGCCCCTTTTCCTGGATGCAGCCACGTTGGGGCGAAATGGTGACCATACCCCGTAAAGCGCCACCCAAATAGATCCGGCTGCTGCTTCTTAAGGGCCTGCCCCATGGCCAGGCATTCCTTCTCTATGGCCTGACCGTTCTGCCTCCAGGGCAGCCGCTCCTTGCTCAGATACCCGATGGGGTATCTCTCCCCCTTCGCATAGGCCTGCATCAGCACCGCGCCCAGCCCTGTGTCTGAGGCTTCGGTGGACACTGTACAGGGCTTGGCCCGGTCTGGGTTTACTCGATCTATTGGGCCCTGGATTAGAGCCTCCTTCAGCGCACAGAGAGTCCTCTGGCCCTGCTCGGTCCAGACTGCCTCGTCTGGCTTCCCCTTCTTACCTAGCTCTGTGATGGGGGCAGCTAGGGAGCTAAAGGGGGGTACAAACCTCTGGTAGTATCCCACCATCCTGCTAAAGGCCTGGACCTGTTTCTTGGTCTGGGGAACAGGCCAACCTCTGATCGCCTCCACCTTGGCCAGCCCTGGGCTGTTGAATGACTGGTTCACCTCTAAAGCCAGCCTGTCCTTGGCCTCTCTCTCCAGGTTCTGGGCTCTTTTCCCAGTTACTCTGACTGGGGGACACCTGATGGAAGGATGGGCTCCCATCTCAGGGGAGAGATCCATCAGGGGGTCTTCCCCATTCTCCTCCCAATTGTCCCTTACCGGTTCTAGGGGTCCCCTTACTCTCCTCCCATACCACAGCTTGAAAGGGAAGCCCCCTGGTGATTCCTGGGGCACTTCCTTGTGCCATCGGTGGGGCAGGTACTTGTCCCAGTCCTGTGGATGCTGATTGATGCAAGTCTTCAGCATCAGCCTCATGGTCCCCTGAACTCTCTCTACCAGCCCATTGCACTGGGGATGATATGCTGAGGCCCAACTGTGCCGGACCCCACATTTCTCCCACAAGCACCGGAGCAGGGCCGACATGAAGTTGGACTCTTGGTCTGTCAGGACTTCCTTGGGGAACCCCACTCGGCTGAAAATGGTCAGCAGCGCATCCGCCACGGTGTCTGCTTCAATGGAGGATAAGGGTACCGCCTCGGGGTAGTGGGTGGCAAAATCTACCACCACCCGAATGTACTTCTTCCCCGACTGGGCTGCCCTGCTGAGGGGGCCCACCTCATTCATAGCCACCTTCTGGAAAGGTTCCTCCCTGATGGGCAGGGACCTCCAGGGATCTTCTCCCTTACCCTGGACCAGGTATAATAGCCGGTGATGATACTTCGGGTGCCCCACCGGCTGCCTCCTGATTCCCCGCAGTTCTACTTCCCCTTGGGAAGCCCATTCCCGGCACAGGAATCCCTTCTCCCACAGGGATCTGTCGCTGCAGTCTTCCCCAAGGGGGTTTGCAGCGCTGTGGCCAGCAAGTTCCCTTAGCTTCTCCAAAGTGGGATCCCTCTGCAGCTCACTGGCCAGGCCTGGGGTCACGGCCCCACTGAGCCCTGTCCCTGGTGGCTCCCTCCCTGCCGTGGAATCACTTCCCGGCAGCACCTCTGGACCAGGCAAGCCTGGTTGGCAGCCGTCCTGCCCTGCCTGTGTGTTCCCCCACTCAGCTGGGGTCTCTGCTCCCCCCGGGCTCAGCGCTGCCCTGGCTGTCTCTGTGGGGCCAGGCAGCGAGCTCGCTGCTTTGGTCACAGCATCAGAGCCAGCGTGAGCCACCTCTCCAGTGTGCAGGGGGGTGGGGAGCATCTCTCTGACCCACCCCGCCCTAGGGGTCTGGTTACAGGCAGGCAGGTAACCGGGGCCTGGCCGCTCCTCCCCCCTGCCAGCCAGGTCATTTGCATTTTCACTGACCATTTCCCTCTTAGCCAATTGGTTTCCTGAGTTCAAATTCAAATCCTCGGCTGTTACAGGGCCTGGATCCTGTCCCAAAGATACACAGTCACCCCCCAACAGCACCTCACCGCTGATATCCTGGAGACCCCCAACCACCAGCCAGCCCGACCCCTCCTGGGTCTGCACAGGGATCTGGGCCATAGGCAGGGCGAATGGGTCCGTCCCGGGGACCCTCACCCAGGTCACACAGCCCCCCAGCAGCTGGTGGGGGTGCACCACCCGGGGCCTGACCACAACTCTCTCTGTCCCGGGGTCTTGCCACCCCCCGAATGTCTCTCCATTGACCATCAGCTTCCGTTTCCACTGGGGGTCCATAGGGCTTGAGTCCAGGGCCAGGAGTGGAAATCCGTCCACCATCCCACCCTTCTGGCTGGTGGAGTTTATGGCCTTGGGACCCAGCAAGGGGGTTAAATCCCGGGGCTTTTCCGCAGGGTCTCCCTGGTTCCAATCACCAGCCTGCTCCAAGGCAGTGAGGTGGGCCTCCACATCCCCACCCTCCTTAACCAGGGGCAGCAATTTAGGATCGAGGTTCCCTGCGGAGCTGGCACCCCGGGATCTGTCCCCACTTACCCCTGGCCAGTCCCCTATGCCTCTCCATTCCACCACCGCAAGTTCACGCTGCTGCTTCTTCTGTAGGTCTTTCTCGGGCTCTTGCTGTCTCTCACCGTCCTCTTGCTCTCTCAGACTCAGCTCCAGTCCCATCCGTCTCCGATCCCCTGCTGGGGAACCTGATCGTGAAGACCCCCGTCTGGTTGGGGACCAGACTCTTGGGGATGCCAAGCTATCACTCCAGCTGCTCCCAGATCCTGCTGTAGCCCCATTGGGGTCCGGAATCTGCTCCCTGGAATGGTCATCTTCCTCCAGCCGCGTGATTAACTGGGCTTTAGTGAGCTTCCCAATGGGTATCCCTCTCTTTTTGCACAGGGTTACAATGCTCTTCTTAAGGAGAAGGCGATACGCCATCACTTCACTGCTCCCAAGTTTGCTGTGGACTTGCAGGCCTGTGTGCTCTTAGCTCCCCACGGTTTCCAGGAAGAACCCCAAGTGTGCCAGCCCTTCTCCAGGTCACCGCCTCTTTGCCAGGGTCGAGCTGCAGCTCCTGCGCCCCTGGGTCCACTCACGGCACCCCCAGGGGAACCCTGTCACTGCAAAATTCCTTCTCTCTCCCAGGGCCAAGCCGCAGGCTCCTCCGCCCCTGGGACTGCTCACGGTAGCCCCCAGGGGGACCCCCTCATTGCACAGTCCTTCTCGCTGGACACACACTCCCAGGGGTTAAGCGTAGCTCCTCCGCTCCCCGAAACCGCTCCTCTGTGAGCCTTCAGCACGCCTGGTCCTCGTTAGCCACCCTTCGTTCTACTGCTCCCCAGTTACTTACTGCAGGAAGCGCCGTTCACGGGGTGCAGAACATCCCACCGCTGCCACCAGTTGTCACGGAGTATAGGGGAGTCCGGCCCTGCACCCCTCTTCCCCGGATTCACTGGGAGTCTCAGCCAGTCAGTAGAACAGAAGGTTTATTAGAGATGCCAGGAACACAGTCCAACCAGAGCTTGTCAGTACATCCAGGACCCCTCAGTCGGGTCCTTCCGGGGGGCAGGGAGCTTAGACCCCAGCCTGGGGCTCCCTGCATTTCGCCCCACAGCTCCAACCGGGGCAGGGAGGCCAGACCCTGTCTGCCTCCCTCGCCTCTTCTCCGGCCAGTTTTCAAACTCAAACTCTCTAGCCCCTCCTCCGCCTTTGTCTGCTTCCCGGGCCAGGAGGTCACCTGATCCCTTTGTTCTCACACCTTCAGCTCTCACCTTTGCCGGGGGAGGGGCCGGGCCATCTGTTGCCAGCAGACAGGGCCATTCTCTGTGTCCAGGCCTCTGCCTTCTAGGGCTTTGTAACAATCATGTACCGTTGTCCCACCACCTAGATACTCAAGCACCGCATAGGGGAAACTGAGGCACCCACACAGTGCTCAGGGAAACCTTAACTACAGTCCTAGTTCGTCACACAGATTAATTAGAGCACCTGAAGCCAGTCACCTATACAAACCCCCTGCTTCAATCAGACAGGGAGGAGTTGGAGCAGAGTGGTTTGGAGTTGGAGCAGAGAGCAGTTTGAAGGAGTTGGAGCATAGAGCAGTTTGGAGGAGTTGGAGCAGAGTGGATTGGTGGTGGAGCAGAGAGCAGTTTTGGAGGAAAAACAGAGGAGAGTTTGGAGAAGTGCTGCGGCAGGATAAGACCACCAAGACCCTAGGTAAAGGGACTCCTGGCTTGTGCAGAGGGAAGGCAGGAAGCCCCACAAGCTGGAGGGCAGGAGAGGGAAGTAGCCCAGGGGAAAGTATCACTAGTGCAAGTGGTTTACCCGCTATCCTAGGGCCCCTGGGCTGGGACCTGGAGT
This sequence comes from Chelydra serpentina, assembly GCA_037349315.1. Lineage (NCBI taxonomy): Eukaryota > Metazoa > Chordata > Testudines > Chelydridae > Chelydra > Chelydra serpentina. Next base: position 15,779,717 of record JBAIAC010000028.1, on the reverse strand, counting down.
AGAGGGCGGGCCTGGGTCCCTCCCTCTCCACTCCCCTTCTCTGGGATACTAATGGGACAGCTGATACCCCAGTTTAGGGGCAAGAAATGGCACCCTGAAACCCCCACAAGACGAGAAAGTGAGGGACCCATTATAGTAGTGCCAGCAATTTGCCACAATAGCTTTCTTATAAACATGTTCTGAATTATTTTTGTATTTTGTTTTTATCACAAAAACAGCAAACTTTGCTTCCCAAACAGCTAGATTATCTAGTCAGCTGCAGATTGAATTCCAAACACTAACTTTCTTACTTCTGCAGTAGTCAGTTTTAACCACACAAAGAGCCATCATTCATTCTTTGAAGGCCCTTTAATATTACCTGGCAGTTTCAGAATCTATGGAGCAATAAAGTTGAAAAACTTTACAGAATATAAAATATTAAGAAACATGACAACAAGGCCTGACATCCAGTCCTTTTTTCTAACTACTCTTCACTGATCTTCGATGAATTTCACCAAAATGGCAGAATTGTGCCTTGTGCAAATGCCTTTACAGGTTGAATGAGTTTTCCTTTATCTATAGCTACTTAAATTTAACAGCAAGTATAATCTCTTCTTACATATTATACTGATCTAGATGTAAATAAGATACTGTTGATCCATCATATGTATCACAATTTCTATGGAATTATTAATTTCATATCTTAACTACTTTTGCCAAAATGTAGCTTTCTATTTTTGGTATAATTCTTATTAGATTACCCAATTATACCTAGGACTGCTTCGGTGGTACCTGTGAGTTTTCTGACAGGTGGAGTATTATCCCATCTTATTATTTTTAAAAGCCTCATTTATAGAAGTTGCTTTTTGAAGATAACCCACCCACAGGGCAGATGTAGAATCAGGTTTTTGAGAAGAGATTAGCAAAAAGTCATCTAATTGAGATATATTCTGCTTTTTCATTTGAAAGTCCTCATTTATGGTATTTTCTATAAAAAAATTTACCTCTAGACTTCTAAACTCTATGCCAACTTCCATGAATGTACTGAGAAATGAACAAAACGTAACGTCCTGAAAGAAACATTTTAAGTATGTAATTAAAATATTACAAAGTAAGGGTCAAATCCTGCCAACCTCCCACTAAACACCAGGTTCCCCACTACAGCAAAACTGCCTTGTGAAGTTCATGATTTCATAGCGAATCCATTTTTTTTAAGCACCTAATTTCTCATGGCAAAAAAAGCTAAAAACTACTAGATGTCATAATTCTGATGCTCTGAGACAAAAGTGGGTGAAATATTGTGAAAAAAGTATCCCAAACATCCATTAGACTAAAACCACAAATTTACTTCAACAATACCCATGACTCTTTTTATTTGTTTACCTCAAATATGCAGATGAGCGAGTTTTGTTCGCAAAAATGTTTGCGCAAGTGAAATTCTGATAACTACTCATGTGAATGTATTTGCATGAAAGTTGACACACAAAGTAAGCATGATGTGACTCTCTTGAAATCAATTGATTTCCTTTCTATTCATAAAAGTTGAAATATTTCAGTCAGCAAGCAGAAATACCACCATGTGATTGGTATGACCAATCATATACCATAAATAACTTAAGAAAAAGCTGAAACAAATGGTTCATCTACAACTTATTAGCTAAAGTATGTTTACAAAAAATTTTCTTTGAACAATTCCCCACAACAAATTCCCCTACAAACTTTCTGTTTACAGAAAATTTGCAAAACAGGAAAAAGGGCAACATTAAAATAAATTATTAGCTATCTATCAAATAACTTCCAAATTACTCCATCTTTAATTTTAAAAATACATCTGGTCTGACAACTTATAAGTCTTGTAAACAGTGCATAATTTAAAATGGCAGATATAAACCACTGAAAACTCCATGTTATTATAGAAACATTGATAAGACATTAAATATGGCAAAACATTGTATACAATGTACTAGCATGATTTCATATTTGTTTTAACACAGTATATAGAACTATATGCATCAAATATACTTGTCAAACGATTAAAAGATGTAGCGTAGATTAAAAGATGTAGCGTAGCCATAAAAATAGAATTAAGTCCTGCTTAACTTTAAAACCATACATTTAAATTTAAATATTATGCTGTATCCAGTGGGGACTAAGTGAGCCATATAGTCATGAAAAACAGGACAGAAAGGATTATTTAGTTAAATAAGAAGAGGGAAATGTTTTAAACAGGCCATTGCAGAAGCTCTGTGTTTCATTTCACAAATACTTTGTCGGTTAAAGTCTGCTTTTCATAAAGCACTACAAGATTTAACACAAACAGACATGGCACCAAATAAACCCAGGACGCTGATCTACGGCGTAAGACAATGTCAGGATCACATACTAACTTTTCAGAATAATAGTTTATAGTGCCAAGGCTTCCTTCTGCAGCACACGCAGTTTCTGTTTTACAGACCTTTGGTTTCCTGTGCTATCACTGCAGCAAATCCATCATCACTCAACTCACTTTCTGAAATGTGATTACTTCCCCATTATAGACAATCCGCCTTCAAAAATGTCATTAAGGTATATTTTTAAATAGAAACAAAATCCTTAAGCAGGAATGGTTTTAAATTGTCTTGTTAAAGGAAAGCACTACCCCTCCACCCAAAAATAAATAAAAGAAAAGCACCTGTTCTTGCTCTCAGATTTTCAGTTGACTACTGACTTTAACCATTCTGCTTGGACATTACTGCCCTAATGTAAAGCTATACTGACTTGCTGTGAAAATGTATTCTAAATCAGCATGATAAAGAAAATGCAGTGTGATACTAACAAAGATGGGTGTCAATTTGGATAGACAAGATCATGAGGGGGGAAAATGCAGTTTCTTAATAGTGTTTAACATGCAATATTTCTGAGCAATATATTTGTGCAAAAATCTGGTGTTTCAGTGGGAAAGTGTACCTTGAGAAAGTATGATCAAATATATCAAGTCTCATAGATCTTCCATGTGAAATGCATGGTCACACAGCAAACTCACATATTTCTACTCACTCTAGCGGCTGATCTATTGATTTTGAGCTGCTCTGATTCCCCCAGTGTCTGACTGTGGATGCAGAAGAGATGAAGCAACTGGGAAATCAGTAAAGCAGCAAGCAGAGCAGTACAAATTGGCAAAAATTATTTAATACTGGGAAGCTGATCTAGTCACCCCTTGGTAATACTGTCAATTAAATGTCTGAAATGAATATTAATGATCAATAATGAATTGTTTGTGGGTGTAATGAATATAGAAATATCAGGAAAAACAGAGACAACATTTCAGTACTCTAAATGTATTGTAGTTGATATATTTCTCATCTGATGTGTTGGAAATCAGTTTTTATCCAACTGAGGGCTTTATTTATATTTACAATAGCCGATTTTACTTACGCAGTTAATAAAGAAAAGGAAATGCCCAAAGACAAATGTATACTCCATAAATAATATTTGATTCCAAAGTTCTTTTAATCTTAAAAAACAAAATCAGAACAACTCAACTGTGTAAAGATGCAGTCAGCTAAAGCAACCACCTTTGAAAAGCCTAAATCAGTGGTGGGTTGCCAAGAAAGAAGGAAATATCATTCAGCAAACAATCATTTATGAATCTGCACTTTGCTGGCGATATTATACTTAGTCCAGGAAAGGAGGCAAAGGAACAAAGATGGGTGCAGAATATATTCTTGAGTACAGGAATGGGGAGGGGAAAAGGCAGTGTTAAGTTACTTTCTCTCTCCCCATATTTTAGGTCAGACAGAGGCTTTCAGCACAAGTTAGAGCAGCCCGGGAAGCAGAGAGCATCCTTAAAACAGTGCATTCTGTTCATATCAATGGACCACTCTTAGCCTTCTACTTCCATGATCTTTGTCTCCTGCCTACCCTGTCCCACACACTGAAGGTTGGGCACAGAGCTAGCACAGAGCCCTCATGCCTGTTTTAAACTGGTTGGGGAGAAATATTCTCAGAGGACATGGGGGGGCGGGGGATGGACACACACACTTAATGCTCCTTTATACTGCCAGAATGGCATAAAGCAGCCTTAGTATAAAAAGGAATTAGGCCCTTTGAACATAGACCACAGTGTGACTTGCAATGGTTGGAGAGTTCCTTGTTTTCAGCTTCCTTCAGTTTGGTGACAGAATTTTAATTAGGAGTTTCCAGGTGTCTGAGATTTCCCTCCAGGACATCACTAGGGTAACTCTTTAAATGGCCAAGTTTAGATAATCAACAAGACATAATTAGAGGTAACTTGGTTGCAATCTTTGGGCTCATCAATAAATATGTGGGAACTCTAAATTGGAAGGGAGTGTCCACATGTCTATTTAAATAGCTTACTAACCATTTCTAACATGGTTATCTGGGACAAAAGTTTTAGAGCGGGTAATTGCTTTGCTTTGGAAGAATGGTAAGCATTAATCTAGCGTTGCACTGGGGGAAAATCATTCCCTGCTAACTGGACATGAACATTTCACTCACCTGCTTGCTAACAGGACCAGTCTGCAAGCAGACAACTGAAACAGCAAGAAGGGGCAAGTTCAGGTGGGGAACCCGGCCTGAGTGGGTATGGGAGAAGCAGGAAGCTGAAAGGAGACTGGGTCAAGTGGGAGAAAGAACACTAGCAGGGCAGGAGGGAAGCTATAGTTGTTATTTTTGTATCCAGGTGAGATTGGCAGGGCGCAAGGACAGCAGAGAATGAAGGCTAGCTTAAGTCCAGGAGCAGAAGTGGAAGGAAGGAAGAAAGATTTTTGGGAAGCTAGCAGGCATGCTCCTTGTACTAGCATGTGGTAGGTATTTTTATCAGCCTTAAAAAGGAATTTAATTTACAGTAGGTGGAATATAAAATAGGCACTTTCTCTGTTAAGCAACAGAGCCTTTGATCATTACATGTGGAAATTCAGAGATGTTATTTTCACTATCTGTGGTTCCCTTAGCATAGTTAGGGGAGTCCATGTTCTCATATTGGCTTTTGCTTTTAGTGTGGAAAAGAATTTGGTGTTAAGGTTGGTATCAGGCTGGTGAAACAGCTTTTCAGTTAGATCAGGTCACCAATATAAACACTACCTCAAAGCCATTTTAGCTCATGAAAATCAGAATTTATTAATCGTGGAGATTTGTATTGTGCCCAGCTGCCCCAATCAGGACGAGGACTCCATTATGCTGGGTGTTGCACAAACACACAATCTTTGCCCTGAAGAACTAAAGAACTTACAGTCTAAATTAAGATTATAAAAACCTATAAGAATTGCAGTCAAAATTATACCATTTAATAGTATGGTCCAAATTCTGGTCTCATTTATACCCCAAGCAACACCACTGTAGACAAGGGATAGGGGGTTTTGGTGATTCTTCTTGTTCAGGACCATTACAGGGTTGGTGTTTTATTATAATGTAGTTTAAATACTGTACTGTACCTTGAACACACAGAGGAACGATTTAATTTCACTGCCTTATCACAAGCTGCACAGGCAGCACTGTTACATGTAAGGATTAACACAAAACAGAGCATGGAAGTGTTGTGAGATATAGAATGCATGCCTCAAGCACATAGCAAGGGGTGACACCAAAGACCCTTTGTCTCCAGTATTCACCAAGGGCATACATCTCCCAGCAACTGGAGGCTCTAGTGCATGCAACTGCTCTTACACACTTTTGGTTTTGCAAGTTTTAAAGCAATGCATTACATGGTGAATTGATTAGGTCAGTTTAGGTGTATAAATATCATTGAGCAAAGTAGTCATGGTTAGTTTTCAGCAGAACCTGAAACAAAACTCCAAGCCCATGCACACCCCAGTTTTGCAGCTGGGATCTCTTTGCATAATGGACTAAATCTAGAAGCTGGAGTCTCACCCCCGATTTCTAGGGAAGTTGAAATCTGTCTCTGTACCTTGGGCCTCTCTCTAATTCAGGGTAAGGTTCCCGGCCAATTGGAACTGTGGGGGCAGCGACTCGGATATGTATGAAATCACGAAAGACCTAGATCCCTGATATTTAACCTTTTGGTGCAGAGGCAAGCATAGGGAAGCACGTGATGTCACCTGCATCTGCCCCCCCCCCCGATCTCTATCTTCCATTTAGCAACAGCTAAATGTTCCGAGGGGACCCATCCCGAGGGGCTGCTGCAGACTCTGCCCCATAGGGCAGTAGGGGTGGGCAAGGCCTCGGGCCACCTCTTGCCAGGATGCCCAGCCGTGAGGAGGCAGCAGCTCTCCCTGATGGCGGCACTCACCCTGTGTCTATGCAACACAGGGAGGGAAGCAGCAGCTCTCCCACTCGGACAGCAGGGCTCTGGCCGGAGGAAACTGCTCCCCTTGCACTGCAGCGGGGCTTGCCCTGCCTTCCATTTAGCAACAGCTTCTAAGGTGAGTCAAGGGGTGGAGGTAGCGCTCCCTCTCCAAGCCCCAAGGCTGGCCCACGCCACCTGGCATCACCATTTGCCCCCCTGAATGTTCCTCCACACACCCCTATGGGGCACCCTCCACAGTTTGAAAACCTCTGTTCTAGATCCAGAGGTGATGTGTGGGGTGGTCACATGCCCCCCGGAACCTTTAAATTGTGCCCCTCCACTACCAACAGTTATGTGTCGCTTCTGTTTTGGTGCCTTCACTGCAATTGGCAGGTTTAATCGGAGTCTGCTAAATTAGACATTGTAGTTGGCGCAGTTTAGAAGGAAGTTGCTACTCAAGAAAAAAAATCCATAAGAAAAAAATGCTCCCCACTCAGTGCAATGTAAATGATAAATTGGTCCAAAGAGAGAGAAAGCCCCTCTTTATTTGTTAAACAATTGATTGAAATGAATCAAAGAACCTATGCCATGATGTGATTTGTGGAATTCCCTCCCCACCAAGTTTATTATGACAGGTATGTCCAAGGTTATTTGCTCTGTTTTCAAAAAATAAAATAAGAGTTCTGGTAAATTTAGAACCTGGACTGGCTGCTATTTGTAGTGCATCCGTTCCCGTAAACTGACAGTTGTCAATCAAGAAAAACAATCACGCAGTCAAACAGCAGCAAGCAATTTCTGTCCCTCCACTTGGCCAATCACAATTCTCTCCCTCCTCTGAGACACCAGCTAGTATTGCACATAGCACCGCAGATACATCACAGTTTATCTCAGCACCTGTCAGAGGCAGTCTAATACAGACCATAGGGCTAGGGGTGGGGAGTACAGAGACTTGGGTTCTAAGTCCTGTCTCTGCCACTGACCCACTGCATGGCCGTAAGCAAATGATGCAACCACCTTGTGCTGCTCTTTCCCTTTCTGCAGATGAGAGACAATTGTGTTAACCCCCCTTTATGAAATATTTTGACAAAATTTCTTAGATGCCCCTTATGTAACAGCTGTCATCTTGGCTGCCACTGGTGATTGAACCAGGGAAGTCCCCAGCTAAAAACATGAATTTTGAGCGCAAATCCCAAGCTCTCAAGCTGAGGGCTGTATCAGACTCTCACATCTTCTGTGTATGGAGCACAGACGGCGCTTACACAAATTATTATTTCCCATCCATCTACAGTACAGGTTAAATGCTTCTTTTTTCAGTTAATTAATCTAAGGACAATGGGAGGAGAATCCATTAAAGGAAAAAGGCCCTGAACAAAAACAGCTCAAACCCATGCCTATATTTACTACAGATAGCATGAATGTTTCATAAAGAAACACATGCCATTTTCATTTTGTTATTGGTGACTTCTGACAGGGCAAACCCATGACATAATATTTTACATTTATTATTTAGCAACTTTCTTCCCAAAGCCCTTTGCAAACTTTTTTTAGTACTTATTCATAGATTCATAGATTCTAGGGCTGGAAGGGACGTCAAGAGGTCATCGAGTCCAGCCCCCTGCCCCCATGGCAGGACCAATTACTGTCTAGACCATCCCTGATAGACATTTATCTAACCTACTCTTAAATATCTCCAGAGATGGAGATTCCACAACCTCCCTGGGCAGTTTATTCCGGTGTTTAACCACCCTGACAGCTAGGAACTTTTTCCTAATGTCCAACCTAAACCTCCCTTGCTGCAGTTTAAGCCCATTGCTTCTTGTTCTATCCTCAGAGGCTAAGATGAACAAGTTTTCTCCCTCCTCCTTATTACACCCTTTTAGATACCTGAAGACCGCTATCATGTCCCCTCTCAGTCTTCTCTTTTCCAAACTAAACAAACCCAATTCCTTCAGCCTTCCTTCATAGGTCATGTTCTCTAGATCCTTAATCATTCTTGTTGCTCTTCTCTGGACCCTCTCCAATTTCTCCACATCTTTCTTGAAATGCGGTGCCCAGAACTGGACACAATACTCCAGCTGAGGCCTAACCAGCGCAGAGTAGAGCGGAAGAATGACTTCTCGTATCTTGCTCACAACACACCTGTTAATGCAGCCCAGAATCAAGTTTGCTTTTTTTGCAACAGCATCACCCTGTTGACTCATATTTAGCTTGTGGCCCACTGTAACCCCTAGATCCCTTTCTGCCGTACTCCTTCCTAGACAGTCTCCTCCCATTCTGTATGTGTGAAACGGATTGTTCCTACCTAAGTGGAGCACTTTGCATTTGTCCTTATTAAACTTCATCCTGTTTACCTCTGACCATTTCTCCAATTTGTCCAGATCATTTTGAATTATGACCCTATCCTCCAAAGCAGTTGCAATCCCTCCCAGTTTGGTATCATCTGCAAACTTAATAAGCATACTTTCTATGCCAATATCCAAGTCATTGATGAAGATATTGAACAGAGCCAGTCCCAAAACAGACCCTTGTGGAACCCCACTCGTTACACCTTTCCAGCAGGATTGGGAACCATTAATAACTACTCTCTGAGTACTGTTATCCAGCCAGTTGTGCACCCACCTTATAGTAGCCCCATCTAAGTTGTATTTCCCTAGTTTATTGATAAGAATATCATGCGAGACCATATCAAATGCCTTACTAAAGTCTAGGTATACCACATCCACCGCTTCTCCCTTATCCACAAGACTCGTTATCCTATCAAAGAGGTTATCCTATCAAAGAAAGCTATCAGATTGGTTTGACATGATTTGTTCTTTACAAATCCATGCTGGTTATTCCCTATCACCTTACCACCTTCCAAGTGTTTGCAGATGATTTCCTTAATTAATTGCTCCATTATTTTCCCTGGCACAGAAGTTAAACTAACTGCTCTGTAGTTTCCTGGGTTGTTTTTATTTCCCTTTTTGTAGATGGGCACTATATTTGCCCTTTTCCAGTCTTCTGGAATCTCTCCTGTCTCCCATGATTTACCAACGATAATAGCTAGAGGCTCAGATACCTCCTCTATTAGCTCCTTGAGTATTCTAGGATGCATTTCATCAGGTCCTGGTGACTTGCAGGCATCTAACTTATCAAAGTGATTTTTAACTTGTTCTTTTTTTATTTTATCTTCTAAACCTTCCCCCTTCCCATTTGCATTCACTATGTTAGGCATTCCTTCAGACTTCTCCGTGAAGACCAAAACAAAGAAGTCATTAAGCATCTCTGCCATTTCCAAGTTTCCTGTTACTGTTTCTCCCTCCTCACTGAGTAATGGGCCTACCCTGTCCTTGGTCTTCCTCTTGCTTCTAATGTATTGATAAAAAGTTTTCTTGTTTCCCTTTATTCCTGTAGCTAGTCTGAGCTCATTTTGTGCCTTTGCCTTTCTAATCTTGCCCCTGCATTCCCATGTTGTTTGCCTATATTCATCCTTTGTAATTTGTCCTAGTTTCCATTTTTTATATGACTCCTTTTTATTTTTTAGATCTTGCAAAATCTCGTGGTTAAGCCAAGGTGGTCTTTTGCCACATTTTCTATCTTTCCTACCCAGCGGAATAGTTTGTTTTTGGGCCCTTAATAGTATCCCTTTGAAATACTGCCAGCTCTCCTCAGTTGTTTTTCCCCTCACTCTTGATTCCCATGGGACCTTACCTATCAGCTCTCTGAGCTTACCAAAATCCGCTTTCCTCTCTATTTGTCTCTATTTTGCTGTACTCCCTTCTACCCTTCCTTAGAATTGTGAACTCTATGATTTCATGATCCCTTTCACCCAAGCTGCCTTCTACTTTCAAGTTCTCAACGAGTTCCTCCCTATTTGTTAAAATCAAATCTAGAACAGCTTATACACTTATACTGAACTTTTCCCATGCATACCACAACCGATTAGGCTAGGTCCTTTTCTAATACAACTATTTCTAAATTAGGTTTATTGCAATGGAGAATGTGGACATTTTACTAGTTGCTTTATATATTATGAGAGAGGAATGCCATTAATGTATATTTGGAATTCAACTTTTATCACTCACATTACAAACAAGAAAATTCAAGTGTTAATATAAAAAAAACAGAAGAACTGTTTTGATTTCCTTATACAGTAGGTAGAAGTGTCAAGGAAGAGTTAAGACAATATTCCAATAGCACCCCCTACTGGCCATACAAGAGAAATGGTACAGAATTGGGAAATGCAAAACAACAACAATAATTTCCACCCACCAAATATGTACTAGCTTTACTTACACACACGTCTATAATTTGACACCTGTTTTTGTTTATTTACTGAAAAAATGTCATCACTTTAAAAAATAAGAGTGCATTACACATCTAGAATTTGTATGAAAAATTATTAAACTGGGCTGGAAAATTAGGAATTCAAAGCATTCTGAATGCACAAACTTTTCTTGCAATAGTCATGCATGTCAATTTTCACAGAATCCACACGTTTCAAATCATCAAAAATCCTCTAAACAAGTCCAGGTTACTGACTAAAACCACTCACACTCCCTGGTCATTTACACAGGGGCAAAGGGAAAGAATTCTAAATCATTTTGCCATATTTTATTTGCTTACAATACATTTATTAAACTTTGTAACTGTTTGTTTTACAGACACACAGGATGTTTATTGACAGCTGCGAAAAGAAAAATGGGGCAGATCTTCAGGTGGGGCTGTGCCCTCGGTTATGGTATGGAAAGAACAACCACCGCTTTTCTTTAAGGACAGGGGATGCCTGAACCTCATACTCAGCTTGCCCTTTTTTGCTTGTTAAACAAATCAAATGAAGGATCACACTCATGCTGTAGATTGGAAGGGGAACTTTTGTCACAGGCTGTAAGGTGAGGAGATCCCTTTCAACAGAGTGGGATTATGCTTGCAAAGGTGAGTGAAGAGGTTTAAGATAAGTAAAACATCCCTCTGTAGGAGTCCTCCATATTTCAGAGCTCTTCAGTAATGCTGGCCTCATTAATCCATACCTAGATGGGATTGCAAATGAAAAATGAATTAACTTTGTGTCCTTTATTTATTAGGTATGGTAACACTGATTGGTGCTGGGAAAACTGAAAACTGGATAGAATCAGTTTTTGTTTATTCAAAAATTTACAAATATATGGGTTTCACAAAGGAAGATAGTCAGTTTGTGTGAAAATTCATTTACCTAATGAGAATGTCTATTGTTGTCTCACAGAGAGGCTGTATCGAGACCAGCTATAAAGAAGGAAAAACTAAAACCTGCACTCAAAGGCCTGTATAGTTGAGGATTCTAGTTGTAAGCAATCAGGCCACAATAATGATTGTACCTGGAGCAGGGGGCGGAAGAGGCACTGCAATCAGGTAACAGTTTCATCCAAAAGAGGTGCATAAAATGGGCACACATTATAAATAAGAACTACAAATGCTTCTATAGCAGTGAGGGGAAGCTAAAAGCTGGGATGCCTGGCACTGGGAAGAGCCCTGGATAGCTTTAGAGACTTTGTGGGATGAGTAAGTCAGTGGCATCCCACAATTCTTCACAGTGAACAACATGAGAAAGAGAGGTTAGGTTGCAGGGACTGACCATGCGCTGAGCAGGAGAAGAGATTAGCACTTTTCATTTCTACTGCCCCTTGCCACTGTCTCACGGTGTGGGTCTGGGAATGTCACCACCTTTCTGCTTCAGTTTCCCCAGCTGAATCTGGGAAGTATAAAATGCTCCTGCTTTTCCCACATGGCTGTTGTGAGGATTCATTTTTACTAGCACTTCCATAACATTTTGCATCTGTAGATCTCAAAGAGCTACAGAAATGATAAAATAAAAATGAAAACATTAGCCTCATTTACAGATAGGAAAACAGACAGAGGTTAAATGAGTCAGAGCCAGGGACACCCATCAAATCAATGGAACGCTTGTCTCCTGACTGCCAGTCCACTGTACCAACTCCTCCAATAGTTAGCACCAATTGGTAAATATTTGTAAATTTTTATACTGTGCTTTAAAAATGTAACAGCACAATATCAGTGTTAATCATTCCATATTAGAGAGTAGTTCTATCCAAAAAGGATTCTGCAAACTCTTTCTGACGAGCATCTCTCTTCGACAGGACTATCAAGTAGAATCTATATGGATAGAATTTCCACACTGTAAATAGATTACAACATAACAATGAGGTTTAACCACCAAGCCTCCAGATCAAAATAGTGATGGTAAATGCAGACTATTGAGACACACCTGGGAGGAGAAAAAAATCGACAAGAACAGTACAATCATTATAGGTGATTTCAATTACCCAAATATAAACTGGCTGATCTTTAACATCACACTGCAACATGGCTTGCAGAAACAAACTCTTGATGCTGTAAGCAGTTGTGTATTAGAACAGCTCACTCTGGAACACACAAGAGGAGAGGATATGGAAAGTTGTAAGAACAGCCATAGTGAAACTTGAACCTACTCAAAATTAGCCTGGGTTTAGGTTTAATTCCTGAACTCAAAATGTAGCTCAAATGTGTGAAAAGTCCATCAACCCAAGTGGTGTTTCAGACCCATAATTGCCAGTTCCTCCTGCTTACAGCCCCCCACCTCCCCATGGGCATCTCAATCACCCCTCCCCCCCCAAAAAGCCTCACATTTTCACATCTTTACCAGTGGTATCATCTTGAGGTTGGCCAGCAACCCCCCATTCACTCTGCCCAAGCTCTTCCCTCCAGGATTTTCTTTTGGGTGGAGATATGGAGGGACATTTCTCTCCTTTGGGATCCCTCACAACCAGGTTTTCCCTAGCAACTACTGGAAAAGTTTCTGATCTCTCTGTCGTTAATATTTCTAAGGCACCTATCACAGTGTATAAAAAAAGGCCAACCTCTGCTCCAAGTTTCTTGCTGTACAGGTATGACAAGGAGAGAAGAGAGCAAGTTGTACCTCTTCCCTCAAACATCTTCTCCAAGACTTGGAGGCGGTGGGGATGGAGGGCTAGAGAGCTCCCTCCCCAATATGGGTGGGAGACAGAAAATAACATCCACTTAGCCCACTTTCCCACCAGCGCATCCCTGGAGGGGAACAATAATGGACTAAAGCAGGAGAGGTGAGTGGGGAGAAGGAATTAAAGGACAGATAGGTGTTGGGGGTGGAGGGTTATCAGGGGGTTCCTCTTGGATTTTTGAGCTTCCATTAACCGGAAATTTCCAGCAAACCTGCAAGGAGTGGACACTTAGCAAACCAAACATGCAAGTCTGAGATGGCAAAGTCAATGGAAATGAACCCTGCAGGTTTACAACAGCACTGCTATGGAGAACACACAGCAGCTCGTTCAGAAAGTGTGGTTAAGCTGTAAGTATCAGTGGCTGTACCCATAGCTGAATGCGATATCCTCACTGGGGTGGGGAAATTGGGTCAAGAGGTAATGCCTGACACTATATTTCAAGGAGGGAGCCCTAACAAAAATTAGGAAGTTAAATAGTGTAACTTAACATGAAATCAGTTCAGAAGCTGATTAAGGCCTTGTTTCAGTCACAGAAGCTATGCATACCTCAGAACCGCAGTATATTAAATGACAAGGAACAAGAGATTATTCAAGCCTAAAATCTGAGCAATGCAGCAAAAAAGAATATAAATGTTTTGGCTGTATTAAGAAGGGGATAGAAAAAGAATACAGAAATATTATTGTCAAATTACCAGCCTAACTTCATCACTATCCCTAAGGGTATGTCTACACTGCAATTAGATCCCCGTGGCTGGCCCAGGCTTGCAAGGCTCGGGTTACCAGGCTGTTTAACTGTGGTGTAGACGTTGGGCTGCAGCCTGAGCTCTGGGACCCTCCTACCTCACAGGGTCCTAGCAGGGCTGGCCTTACCATGAGGTGAACTGAGCTGGCCGCTGCAGGTGCCAGACTGTTGGGGGGCGCCATTAGGACCCAGAGTGTAGAAAATTGTGTCTTCTGCTGTTGCATATGTATTCTCTCTGCTCTAGATGCACAGAGATGGTAGAGTGCTGTGCTGGAGGAAGGAGGGCACAAGAGACATAACAGGCAGGCAGGGGAAAAGGTGAGAGGAAATAACAGAAAGCAGCAGGAGCTGCAGGGAGAGAGAGGAGGAGGAGCCTCTTATGTACCTCTCTAGCACCCCCAGGAGCCTGGACTGATTAACACCAGCTTCTCAGGGAGCTTCCTGTTTCCTGCTGCTTCCCTGAACCCACTTGAGGAGAACAGGCAGTCAACTGAAGTAGTAGGAGCCAGTTAGGCCCTTAAGACGCTGATCTCTTCCCTCACTCAGGCCCTGCTACCAGCCTGCTTATTTGTCCCCTTCAATTGAGTGTCGAGAGCCACTATAGCTGGCACAGAACAGCAGTCATGAGTGAAAGAAGAAAACGCCCCTCTGGGGGGGCATTCAGACAAAAGAAAGAAAGCAAAGGAAGCTTTTCTATCTAAGCAGGAAGGAGCTCGCCTGAGATACATAGACACAAATGTTCACGGTGAGCCTTCCGGCCCCAGTGAGGATGAGAGTGGTGAGGAGATGCCTGATCTTCCAGTTACTCAGAGTGCAGGTGACCTGGCAGCTACTGCAGCATCCATATCTCCATCTCAAATGGATGTAACCATGCACGTTCCTGAAGAAAAGTGTAGATCAGAGAAGAGTGTGGTGGAGGCACAAGAAACAGCTGCTGCTGAGTTTAGTTCCTTAAGTCTAGTTGATCCAGGACTGTGGACTCACTTGAGCAGTAGCCTGGGGGACTTCCTTGTACTGCATGGGCCACAGCAAGTGAAAAACTTCGTGTTTCCCAAAGACAATGAAAATAGAAGTTTCCATCCAACACATTACTGGCATGAAATCCCCAATGGTGACGAAGTGGAGAGGCCATGGCTTATGTACTCAAAAACCCAGAGTGCTGCATACTGTTTTTGTTGCAAACTCTTCCAGTCTAATGTTCCAGCCACACTGGGTTCTACAGGAACAATCTGGAACAATCAAACAAGAACTGGAAAAATCTGGCTAGAAATTTGGCATGCCATGAGAAGGCAGCAAATCACCAGAGAACATTCCATACGTGGAAAGAGCTTGAGATGAGACTAAGGTTAAAGGCCACCATAGATGATCAGAATCAAGAGAAGATTGCATCAGTGTCTCTTTACTAGCAAAATGTTCTGAAAAGGCTCATTGCTTGCTACCCAAAACCTAGCACTGCATGGCACTTCAGATCAGCTGAATGTGCCAAACAATGGAAACTTCCTTAAAATTGTGGAGCTGATGGCTGAGTTTGATGCTGTACTCCAGGAGCATCTAAGAAGAGTCACCACCCAAGAAATGCACACACAAACACACACACCACTACCTTGGAAAAACAATTCAAAATGAGATCATACTGGCAACAAAAGTCAAACAGAAGATTGTGGCAGATCTGAAGTCAGCAAGATATTACTCTCTTATTCTGGACTGCACACCTGACATCAGCCATACGAAACAAATTACTTTAATGGTGCGTTCTGTAACAGAACCTAGTGAAAATGTCCCTGCAATGGTGACTGTCAGAGCATTTTCTAGAATTTATTGATATTGATGATACTACAGGAGCTGGTATGACAAATGTGCTTCTTAAAAAGCTGGAAGATACGGGAATTGCAATAGCTGACATGAAAGGTCAGGGCTACGATAATGGTTCCAACATGAGAGGAAAGAACAGAGGAGTGCAGACATGGATCCAAGAGTTAAACCCTCGAGCTTTTTTTGTCCCATGCAGTTTTCATTCATTGAACTTGGTGGTCAGTGATGCAGCATCAGCTTCTAGTGAGGCTGCTGATTTTTTTAATGTAATTCAAAGAATCTATGTATTTTTCTCTGCATCAACTCTGGGAACATCCTCTCTGACACTGAAACCACTGAGTGCCATATGATGGGAAAGTCAAGTGGAGGCAATAAAGCCTAACAAACACCAAATTGGGAAGATAGTTGCCATTATGGAGGATAATGCTATGACAGGAACTGTTCATGGGAGAACAGTGGCAGAGGGAAATGGAATCACCAGAAACATACATAACTTCAAATTTCCGTGTGGCTTAGTGTTGTGGCATGACATACTGTCTGAAATAAATGTTGTAAGCGAGAGACTCCATGCAGCTATAGGAACACAACAGTATATTTGGGATGTTGTATGATATTCCAAAACTCCTCACTATACCTGAAGAAGACCTACACCAGCAATGCATGGCACTAGACACAGTGTTAACACATGATGACATGCGCAATATTGATGCGAGTGATTTAGGTGATGAACTGAAAGCCCTTTCAAGATACATTTCAGCAGGATCAACTCCAAAGGCTGTTCTGGAATATATGTGCACAAATAAAATGACCACCCTCTCTCCAAATGCTTTTGTTGCTCTGCGCATACTTCTAACACTTCCTGTAACAGTTGCCAGTAGAGAACGCAGCTTCTCCAAGCTGAAGTTAATACAAACATATCTATGCTCCACAATGACACAGGAGAGGCTGGTCGGCCTTGCAACCATCTCAATACAGCATGAGCTGGCCCAGACTGTGGACCTTCAGGAAGCAGTTCAAATCTTTGCAACCAAGAAGGCACAGAAAACACCACTTTGATTATTCAAACAGATAAAAATGCCAGTGTTTACTACGCAGACAAGAAAAGTTACATTTGCTGTTCAGGCGTTTGAAAGTTAAGTGTTACTTAACATTTTTGAACAAGGCATTTTAAGTTGTTAATTCTCCTTTATTGGGGTAGGTTGCAGAGCAATACCATGAGAGGAGTAGAACAGGAAGGAGGCAGAATTAAGACCTTTCAAAGTTTTGGCCCAAGCAAGGGGGCATGGGGGCATCATTTGAGCTCCCCATCTCAGGTGCCAAAATGTTGTGGGCCGGTCCTGGAGTCTGGGCTCCAGGTCGAGCTCAAACATCTACACCACAATTAAATAACCCCTTAGCAGGAGCCCTGCAAACCCGAGTCAGCTGGCATGGGCCAGCCACAGATGTCTAATTGCAGTGGAGACATACTCTGGGTCTGTACCCCAAACAGGTGTCAGGCCTTGGGCCTTCATCTCTCCTGGGGTGAAATTCCACACTCTCTCCACTTATACCAGGACCTGGGCTTACAGCCCCCTGGATACTAACTCGGATACCAATTCAGCAGGTCCAAGTGGGGCTGGACCCTGCTGAGGTTCCTCTTGGGCAGCCTGTAACAGCATATGCTTGCAGAGGTACAGAAACTGGATTCAGAATAAAGCCTGATTTATTTTGCCCAAGAGGTTACACAGCACTTACAGAAGTCAATTAAAGTAACAGAATTGTACGCCCATATTCTCTGACCTAAACTTAGCTTCTCTATCCACAGGTCAGGGGGCTCTGGCTTATCCCCCATCTCAGAGTTGGGAGAACCAGCCTACACTGCTTGTAGTCTTCTCCCTCTGTCTCCAAGCATCTCAGATGAAATGCCAGCCTTTTCACTGACACAGCCTGGCCAGCCACTCAGTTCACACCAAAATACTCTCCCTTTCTGCCAGGTCAACTTTTTAATTAGTCAGGGGTCTTTTGATCTCAGGTTTAGTGATGGGAAGAATAAAACATATTAGCCCAGATGAAGCTAAGTAGGTAAATTCTCCCCCCAACTGATGGCCAAGCCATTATCATCTTAATTCCTTTGAAACTGAGTACCTAGGAGGCTTTTATCGGTGTTTTACCTTTCCTTCCTGGCCCCTCAACACCCCCTTGATAGCCTCTTTTGATTTAGCTGTATGCATCCAGGTAGGGTGATCTCACACAATTGAATAGGGAAACTAGTCACATGTAATATTTATAAGAAGCAATTTCCCTAGACATTTCCCCAGTTCATCACTATGATCAGTGTTTCCCAAACTTGGGACGCCACTTATCCAGGGAAAGCCCCTGGCACACCCGGCCGGTGTGTTTACCTGCCGTGTCCACAGGTTCGGCCGATTGCATTGGCCGTGGTTCACTGTGCCTGGCCAATGGAGGCTGCAGGACGTGGTGTGGGCTGAGGGATGTGCTGACTGACGCGTCCCGCAGCCCCCATTGGCCAGGCACAGTGAACCGTGGCCAGTGGGAGCCACGATTGGCCGAACCTGCGGACGGGGCAGGTAAACACACCGGCCGGGCGTGCCAGGGGCTTTCCCTGGACAAGCAGCGTCCCAAGTTTGGGAAACACTGACTGCGATCATACCATTATACAATTCAGATGCACTATGCAGTCTTATGTTATACCGGGAGCTCAGTTTTTGGTACTGCAACTCAAAGAAACAGAAGAAATAGGAAAGGTCCAGAGAAGATCCAGATAAAATAATTACAGGCACTGGGGAGAGGTGGTAGCAACTTAAATGGAAAGAGAGATTAAAAAAGACTACAGGCAAGATTTTCAAAGGCACAAATGGGAGTTTTGAAGTAAAAGAATGAGAGGGGAGATGATAGAGGATAAAATAATGGAGTCTATGGAGAAGGCTAATCAGAAATTCCTGTTTACCATTTCCCACGAGGAGACTCTTGAAACTAAAAAACTAATAAGTTTCTTAACTTACAAGTTGCCATACTGGATCAGACCAGCAGTACATCTAGTCCAGTCACCTGACTCTGAGAATTGCAAGTAACAGATGTTTCAGAGAAGATTCAAGAAATAACAGTAGACAATTAAGAAATAACCTGCCCATAAGCTCAGTTTGCAGTTTTGTTTATGTACTAGGTAATCTGCTTTGATGTGTTTGCTATCACTTATAATCACTTAAAATCTATTATTTTGTAGTTAATAAATTTATTTTATGTTTTAATCTAAACCAGTGAGCTTTGACTGGAGTGCCTGAGGAAAATCTCTGCTTGGTTACCACAAGTGTGTATTGTCCTCTTCACATTGAGGGAGAGGCGGACCGGGTGTTAAACCTGTATACTGGCCAGATTTGACCGGGGCAGGATGGTTCTGCTCTGGGGTCCCAAGCTGGGAAGCTGGTGGTTAGAGAGCCTGTGTGTAATTGCAGCTGGGTGTGTCCCTACCTGTATGAATGCTGGTGAAAGTGCAGGCTGGAAGGCTTTTCAGCTTGCCACAGCAGTGCAGTGTGAGAGGGAGCCCAGGCTGGTGGGTCAGGGGGCTTAGTGGTGCCTCAGTTCCAGGTGGCACCCCCCCCCCAGGGGGGAACCCATTACAACCCCATTGGGGCTGTTGTGATAGCCAAGAATAGCCACAGTGAAGCAACAATCTGGTCATGCCACCCCTCCCTGGACACAATCTGGGATCTGGCTCTAAACTGGTGCTACAAAGTGGGAGAGGTGGGCAACAGAGAGTCATTCTGCCAAGTCTATACCACACAGGGAATCCCCCCCCCTCCGTTATGTGAGGGGCTTTTCCCCCAGGATTCAGTTCCATTCGAGCAATGAAAAGGGGCTAGAATGAAACTGGGAATTGGGCCCTCAGTAGGATTTCTCTTTAAAGAGAAATTGGAGCAGGACTGTGGTAAATGTGAAGTGGTGAAGGTTTACGAATACTCACCTAACAAACAGTTCACAGCTATTTCTCTCTCTCTTTTAAGTATTTCAAGAAGTATAACATTAATGAAAGTGAAAGACTGGTCCACTTAAGTGGCAGCTATGACTCAACAAGTCAAAGGGAGTTCTGTAGCATTGTGTTTCTAATCCCGGTATAGGGTGCCCAAGATTTTATGGTAAGAGGGAATCACAGAAATGCATGTAATAATGATAATAATACGCATTCAGCTAGGCACTGCAGAAAAGATACTTTCCAAGATTTTTCACCCACCATAATAATAGAACTTACAGATGGAAAAAAAACAAAAACTCACTGGGTGATTTAATCCAGTCCCCTGGCAATGCATGATTGGTCCCTACAGTATATTTCTCTGTGCTCCAATTCTCACTTGGGGTGAAATTCACCTGGATGCGGAGGCCCAGCACAATGTCTATGCATTACTGAAGTCTCATTTATATCCTATTTCAAAGGCTTTCATGGGATTTAAGTGATGTATATGCATTGTGCCTGTCCTCTGCATAAAGGTGAATTTTACATAAAATTTGCTCATATAGAACATTTTACTCATTGAAATTATAAATAAAGATGCACAGTCAAACTAACCGGAATTATCAGTAGAAAGCTTGAAAAGTTTTGTCCCAGTGAATTCTGAGAGAGAAAAAAACCCCAAATAACCATATCATGTGCAAATACAGTCATCTTATCTCCAGGAGGAAAGGTTCCATATCACTGATGCTGCTCTGCAGGGGGTTATTATTGTGGATACAGATATTGCCCTTCATCAGAATACTGAAAGTGATATGCCTGTATTGTTCATCTGCAGAATTGTAATCTCTTGGATGTTTTCTGTGAAATAAAATATATTCTCCACTGTCCCACTCCCCAGAAGATAGGCAAAAAGTGTGTCGTCACAAATTAGGTCTCACCTACAGAGGTTATGCACAACACTGTTTGGAAATAGTGCCCACCCAGCAGCTCAGTAACTAGGATTTTGTCATTTTTAGTAATCCCTAATTCCACTGGAATTAAGTTTCAAATTACAGTGGGTCGGCACAACACGGAGCTTTTATTCGCATGCCGTGTCATGCTGGAAAGGACAAGAGAGTGTGGGGGGAGGGGCGTGGGTGTGTGCAAAGGCTGAAAATTAGTTATTATGACACAACTTTGCCATGTTTTTGGATAGCATTGTCTAAGCCCTTTTTTGGAATAAAGTAGCTGCCTCAGTGATATCTTCATTTGTTGGAGACAGTTGATCAGCCTCTTTTCTATACTGTATGTTCCACATTAAGTCATTATCTATGCTGTTCACTCCATTAATTCTGCTAGTTTTATTAGCAAAGTTCTGCTGCCTGGTCCTGTAGTAGTGACAAGCATTTCTAAAAAGCTAATCTGACAGATAATGACTCCATTAAGTGTTGAATACTAATTGGTTTACATCAGGGGCCTGAAATTAATTGATGTAAATAAATTAGCACCTGAGCATGCCTCACCCCAGCTTTGGATTTTCCTAAATACCAATGATTTTTAAAGCTTGTATCTTCAGCACAATGCAATGGAATATAAACAGACAGGATGAGTAATTAAAATGTGGCAACAAAGTAAGACTATCAAGACGAGCTTAACAAAGATTGTTTACCAATTGGTATAAAGGGTAGCGTCTGCCTGTGCATTCTGTTTACACTGTGATGATTTGTACAAAAGATGCGGGGGGTTTTTGACAGCCTCTAAGAGACATAATAATCATTATCATTAATAGTGAAACTGACCTGCACACCATTGCTAGGATTTAGTAAAGTTATATGAAATACCAATGAATAAATGTGATTAATCATAATGAACTCCATTATGGGTTTTTCCCCCCTAAATGTTAAGACCGCAAGTTGTCACATATGCATAAGATTAATAAAAGTTATTTTGTTCTAAAAGGACAAAATCTCATCACAAAGGAGCTTTGCTACTGTAATGACGAAGATAGAGGCTTGTTTCTAAAGCGCAACAGTCCTGAAGGGTAAGTGCATTTTCAGGGTTTTCAAAAGCAGTTAATAGGTTAAAGATTGGACACTGATAGGTTCTATTCTTATCTGTAGAGCTATTACTTCTCTCTCATTTATTTTTATAAAGAAAATACAGCCCATGAAAATTGTATAATGACTTGAATAAAAAGCAATACAAATATAAAAAGAGCCTCATTTGTCTTTGGAATGCAGATATTTAAATAGGTGATACAAATTCAGTTTGAGATTACTAATTGGCAATATATTTCTGACACAGTAGGGAAGCTGACCAGTATCTTGGGTACTGGCACTATGGATGGGCCTGATCCAAAGCCCAATGAAGTGAGTAGAAATATTCCCAGTAACTTCAATGGGCTTGGATCAGGCCTTTAATTATCCACATAAATTTCAGATTGGATACATGATGCTTAAATTATCTTGACATGCACCAAAGAACACATTGTTTTGACAGAGTTATTATCACTCTGAATACCCTAAATAAGCTTGAAGTTAACTTGTAAAGGGTATGATCAGCACTTCTAGGAGCTGACAACACCCTCTTAGGGAAATTAGGTAACATGAGGATACCAGGAAGAAAAAGAAAGCTTTATTAAGAGAATTTTAAATGGAAACAATGGGCCCTCTCCCCAGAGACAAAACCTTTGCCCTCCCCGAAAGATAATTTGAGATGTGGTAAAATTAAGTTATGGACTAATGTTATAGCTATATGCTCCAGTTCACAAAGCCTAGCAGATCCCACACTATTATTTTACAAGATTTGGCTATTAGTACACTAATCCACATAATCTCCCCAAAGACAATAGATGGCGGATCTAAAAGCCAGCAAAGAACTCTCCATCACTCAAGTGACCCACTGAAGGTCAAATGGGATTAGATACCGCTGCCATGTGAGTCTTTGAAAATCTCCCCCGCACAAGTGATGCCAGTTCAGATATTTCCTGGGGAGTGGGGGGGGGGGGGGGGGGGGGAATTCCAGTCCCTGTGTCTCCCTCCCCATGGCAGGGATCCTTTTCCAGTCCCTTTTCATCCTTCCCCCACCTCCACCCTGCTGTAGGGACTCTGGATCTCTCAGACGGGGAGTCTCCCCTCTCCTTTACCCACACAGTACATGAGCTGGTACTGCCAGTAGTAGAGTTCTCAGCAGTCTCCCCTGCACTCCACTGTAGAGGAACAGACTTCCGATGTACCAGGTCTCCACACCATTTGGCCCGGCCACCCCTCTCTCTGTACAGACAGGTGGAAGGCTGTTATGACCACACAGCTGGAGCAACACTCTGGAAGCAACCGTACTGATTTAGTACATGGTCATTGCTTAAAAGTGGTCGGGCCACATCCCTGCCCAGCTCTGCCGCCTGTGCAACTTTGGGCATGTGCAAAAAACCTTGGGCGGGGGTATTCTCTCACACACCCAGGCCCTTCTAATTGGTACCACTACCACAAACTCTTCTGTTGAAGATGATGATGATTCAGTTGGTGGGGAGTCCTTTGCTGAATTTGTATATACACTTCTGGGGGTGGGGCAGGCAGGGAGAGGATGCGAGTAGCAATACTATCAATGAGTTTCAATGGGAGTTGGGTGTGTAATTGCTAGGTGTGCCTTTGAAAAATCTTGTCCCCAGTCCACCAATTCAAATTGACATCAGCACCATCAGCAAGCCTCTCAGTGAAAACGAGGCCTAGGTAATTTCAGAACTGTAGAATTCTTCCTAGCCAGTCAAAGCCAAATTCCTGCCTCTCAATAAAGTTAGTCCCTTTTGCAAGAAATTCAGAACTGATCCATCTTTGGCTAGCTTTCCATTGCTGATCCCCAATGCAACACTATCTTCTCCTGCTCTGGGACCCCACCATAAAAACATTTATAAATAACAAATAGAAACATACCAGCTAACACACATGATCTACTTTCCTCATGGAACAGTGATGTCCCAACAGCTACTGTATATTCCTTCCCCACTGAATAGTGCTGTCTCTCCACTTCACTCTCTTGAGTTATCTGCCTACATTACTGGAGATCATAGGCTCCTCAGGACAGAAAGAGTCAGGGTTTAAGGCCAGAAAGGGCCATCAGATCATCTAAAATGTCATATCTCTTTATATGTGTACAATGCCGGGCACACCTGTGAGACTGTATGAATAAAACTCCTAAGTAAATATTTTCCCATTACAGAATGAATAGATACGCTAAAGCAAGTGTATAGTAAAAATGGAGTGCACCAGAATCCCTAATTCAGATAACTCCTGAACTATGGTTGTGGTTAATATCCACACCTAGACCCAGATCCATGTTTCTTGATGAGGAACTCTTTATAAGGAGCTAACCTGGAATCCTCTAGATAAACACCCCTGAAATTTGGTGTGTGGTTTTCCCCTCAAAAAATCCAGACCAAACCCAAATGTTTGCATCTAGAGCTTCTCTCTAATTTCTACTTCCTTCTACAGAATTCAATTTATGCATAGTTGATTACTGTAGGCCAACAGGTAGATGCAATGGGTCTCCCTGTATACAACCAATGAGAGTTTGATAATGTCTAACGCTGATATTTTAGGGCAGACAAGACTGTAAATCAGTCAGCTGGAAGCTGACACAAACATAGCCTGGAGGAGTTGAGGTCCGGTACACGACAAGTAGCTAAACTACGTGGGGGACAGAGAAACTGGGGAAAATTTTTTTTGTTAAAGCTACAGATGCAGAGACTTTGCTGTAAGTTGCATCTCCCACAGAATCATAGAATCTCAGGGTTGGAAGGGACCTTAGTAGGTCATCTAGTCCAACCCCCTGCTCAAAGCAGGACCAATCACCAATTTTTGCCCCAGATCCCCAAATGGCCCCCTCAAGGATTGAACTCACAACCCTGGGTTTAGCAGGCCAATGCTCAAACCACTGAGCTATCCCTCCCCCCCAACTTCTACAATCTTCTACAATAAAAGAAAGTTTATTCATCTGATTGTCTCATCTCATGCCATGTAAGATGGTTAAAAATAAGACTTTTGGCAAGAGGGTTTAAGTAGAACCCATCTGGTTCTTGGTTGTAATCCACAAAAATAGCCTTTATTTTATATATTGTAACTATTAACTAATTTGATTGGATATAATTAAGGTAAATAGTTAAACTATTATCAAGTGCAAAGAAGTACCTTATAAGAATGAAATTCCCTTTTGTCACTTATGGCAATATGACATCTGAAATATAACAGTGAGTGATTAGGCAGCTTTCACAAGAGTTTCCTTTAAGCTAAAGAACAAGTCAGTAGCGTTTAATAATACATAGCCTCATTTCACTGATGCTGATGACTGAAAAATTATTTTAAAAACAATTAATCCAGAAAAGATAAGAGACGACACAAAGCATAACCTGTTGGATAGACTTAACCTCATCCCCCAACACCCAATTCTCACATCGCAGTGAAGAGTAATCAACAAGATCATTAACATTACTCAGCTTTAAAACATGTTGGGCCAGATCCTCAATTTGCGTAAATTGTCATATTGCCTTTGAAGTCAATGTCGTTTTGTACTAGTTACTCTACATCGGTTTAATTAGCATTCAAAAGATGTAATGAATTAAGATTCTCCTGATGTGCACTGGATGCTTCTATATTAAATTCTAATGAAATGGCAAACAGTCCTTGGCATCCAGTTTGTTCATACATATATATATTGTCCTCTTGTTATACTTCTGTTAGGCCAGTCTACTACATTATCTGAACCTTCATCATCAGGAATGACAAAACTATGCAGAAATAGTATGTGGTTGTTAGGAACTGAATACATAACCTATGCCAGGATGTGAAGCAAACAATATAAAATGTGTGTGTTAAATTTGAAAAAGAAATTTACATTGTAGATTAAGGGATGTACGGAACACACTGCCAGAGTACAGTGTTGCTGCACTACAGTTGTTTGCGTTTGTTCTCAGAAGTTGTGGAATGTGGGCTGTAGCAGAGCTCTGACCCTGTCCCCGTGGGTCTCACACTTCTAGGCAGTTTATGCTAGCCTCAGAGGCTCACTGCAACCCTCCACGTAGCCCTTCTCTCTCTAGGGCCAGGGTTACAGTCTACTGAGCCCTTTTCATCATAAGCCAGCAAGAAGGTTGGTGAGAGAACTCCCACAGTCTCTGTTGTCCCTATGGGCTTATCTCAGAACAGTTTAGCCTCCTGTCCTAACAGTGGCCTGTCTTCCCCTCCCAGGAGGTGTTTCTGTAGTGACAGGTTGGGAGGAACCCAGGCCCACCCTCTACTCCGGGTTCCAGCCCAGGGACCCTAGTGGTAGCAGCTGACCTTTCACTGCCAGAGTTGCTACATTTCCCTGGGCCACTTCCCCACAGCTCTCCCACTTCTCTCTTCTTCACTCTTACCTTAGGGCTCCCTTACCAATGGCTTTCGGGTGTCCTCATTGCCCAGCCCTTCAGCAGCACTTCCTCCCCTCTGGGTCTCCTCAGCCTGACTGGAGTGAGTCCTTTTATAGTATCAGAAGGGCCTTAATTAGAGTCAAGTGTTTACATTACCTTAATGGCCTCACCTGACTGCAAGTTAATTGGAGTCAGGTGTTCTCAGTAGCCTGGAGCAGCCCCTGCTCTGGTCAGTCAGGGAACAGAAAACTGCTAATCCAGTGGCCAGTGTATCTGCTTTCTACTACTGTGTTGTAGCCCGCCCACTTCCCGGATCCCAATAGGACTACTGTGTTGTAGCCCGCCCACTTCCCGGATCCCAATAGGACTACTGTGTTGTAGCCCGCCCACTTCCCGGATCCCAATAGGACTACTGTGTTGTAGCCCGCCCACTTCCCGGATCCCAATAGGACTACTGTGTTGTACCCAACTGGCCTGGGTCTGTCACAGGGTGCAAAGTGCTGAAGTGTCACCTAGCACCACCAGGCAAATGATGATGTTATCTCACTTGATTATCACTCTTAGGAAAGAAAAAAAAAAGTTCAACGAAACAGTAGGTGTGTGATAGCAGCCTCACAACAGCGAAACACAAGGAATGCCCTCTTCCCCCAATGACAAGACACTACATGGATACATCAGAGGTGTGCCTCCCATTTCTGTGAACCAATGTCACATGGCCCTATCAAAGGTGCTTTGGGACCTATTTTTAAGGCTGGCCAGCACTTTCCATTGTAAAACCCTGTTTTCAGTTGCTTATAACTTTGCTAAATGTTAACTGTTGGAGCTGAAATTTTCCATGCTGGGAGTCTGCCTCAAAATGAATTGTTTTGGAAAATTTCAGGGGGGAAAAAAACCAACAAAAAACCATTTCAGTCACGTCAAAGAACAAGGCTAGGAATAAAAATGTTATTTTATGCATGTTAAAAAATTTGGGCAACCTTTTAGTTGAAAAGTTCTATTGTCCCTATGCTTTGGGGCGGGGACTTGGAATTTGGCAGGGGGTGAGCTTTGTGTCACAGGGATGTGCCTTTTGCTATCCTTGAGAAAATCTGTGGGAAAGCAGTGGGAGTTAGGCACCAAAGTACCTTTGAGGATCCAGGCCTGAGTCCCATTCCATAATGACCACCACAATAAAAGGCACAATCATCTGCAGAGTTCATCTGTCACAGTGGGTTGCAGGATGGGTAGAGGAATCATTAGCTGTACCAAACTTACGACCAGAATATTCTCTAATAAACTCTTTGCCTCAAATAAAAAAACCTTTTGTTTTGTTCATGCCCCTTTTCTTGGGTCATTCTAGATCCTTTCCTGATTTGCAAAGGTTTTGTATCACTGGCAGGTTAGAAGACATTTGTCAAAAGACTGACTAGTTCTAAAATATTTGAAACTCATATACTTTACTTGGAGTGAAGTCAACATTTTCTTTAGCTGTTTGTTTCTACCTACATCAGTTTTTACACCTACAGCAATACACTAAGAGTGCCCTCTACAACCATCTCTATGGGAGGTCACAGTCAATATATCTTCAGTAAAGTTAATCTGACAATACAGTGTCGAGAAATAATTAATGAACATATAACTAGTCTTTGGTGTTTCCTTACTTTGTGAAAAAGATTTTTGCCAAGTTATTTGCACCTTGTAATCACTAAACAGCATATGAATGTAGCGTACATAATACACAGAAGCATGCATGTGGCTCTTACGATATGCTCGCTCTCTACAGCCTGCCACTTGGCTGCAGCTACTAATTACTTTTATTATATGTGGATCTAGACCAGACATTGAGATTTACGAAGAAAGATGGTAATCTAGATAAATTAGATTAGATAGAAGAAAAAATCAGACAGACAGCCTTGCACCTATATGTAAGGGGACTGTTATCCCCTTACTAACATTCAGTGGGGGTGTTTTGATTGCTAGCTCCCAGTACCAAAAGGGGAAGGGTCGATGGGACTGACAGTCCCCAGGGGCAATGGGGAGAGGCCAATGCTCCAGGTCAGCCTGATTGACAGGGCGGGCAGGCGAATCAGGGAGTGAGGAGGCCAGGGTGAATCCCGTCCTTTGTGTGAGCTGGAGTTGCCTGAGTCAGAGTGAGTGGGGCCGAGCTAAGGAGAGGGCAGAGGCCAGAGCTGAGCTGGGCCAGATCCAGAGGGGCCAGAAAAGCAGCCCTGAGAGACAGACCTGCCCTGGGAGCAGAGCTGCAACAGCCAGAGCCAGAGGGGCCAGTGCAGCAGCCCAGGGAGCTGGAGGCAGAGCAGCAGCAGCCGTGCTGAGGCAGAGGAGCTGGAGCAGTCCGGAGCTGGGTGCGGTGAGCAGCTGGGGAAGCGAGGGGGGACCCTGGGCAGTGGGCCCAGCACAGGGAGACGCCTCAGCCAAGAGGCTCTGCAGGCCAGACTTGGAGGGGGATCGTAACCCTGACAGGGCGGGGGCGACGCTGGGAAGAAGGGTCCTGCCACCCAGAGCCTGCGAGCGTGTGGCCATCGCCAGAGCAAGTGTCCAATCCACAGCGTCCCTGCAGCACAGCCAGGGCCTGAGAAGGGGCCTGGGACTTACACAGGAACAGACTGAACTGCCCTGACATTTCAGAGACACTGTTGTGATGTTCCCTGCCACAGAGCGGGGTGATGTGTTTTCATTAGCCTTTCCCATTTTTCCTTATTCCTGTTACAAATTAATTGTTAATTAAATAATTTGCATTTGCTTTGAATTGTATGCAGTGATCAGTGGGTCAGGGAAGCATCCTGTGCAGAGAGAGTACCCCGGAGTGGGGACACCCTAGCCCCTGACCTAGATGACCACAGCAAGGTTGGGGGTCGAGCCCCCCAGGAATCCTGGGCCCAGCCTTGTTGGGGTTACATATGAATGTAAGGGGAGAGTGCAAGGGGAGTCCTCAAGGGCAGGGAGGCCTCTGGGTAAAGGAAGTGGGAGCGAGGACTGAGATCCTTCCGCTAGCCCATTTCACCAGGGTAGTGCAGAGACGAGGAAAGTTCCCCACAAGAGCGGGACTATTCCCCCGCTTACATATAGCTATTCAGATATACTGCAATGTCAGAAATAGATTAGGAGAAAATAGGAGAGGGGGAAATGGATGATGCCATGAAAACACATTGTCACTGAATTACATAATAGAACACTAGATTGTGTTCAGGTGATACACTGAATAATAGGGTTAAGGAGCAGAACTGATGATAACAGTGCTCATTCCCCAAAACATCTCTTATGTGCCCCTTATATTTTCCAAGCTCCTTTTTTAAATAAAAAAAAATCTGTCTCCTATATGTAGGAACATGTCTCTGTCTTTAAGCTTTGAGTGATGGGAATCTGCTATGTTGTACTGCTTTACTCTGCCAGGTGAATCACCAGTACTTAAAATCCCAGTCCTTCATTCCATGGGCTGGCAAGATTTGAAATAAAGGGTAAAGCAGAGTGAAATTTGGCACTTATGGCTTGCCTGGGGTTTAAACAACATGTTTCTGGTTTTGGTTCAGTGTCACACCTCCTTTCCACTTGGGGACTGTCCAGGAAATCCTCTTCAGAGGAACGCACAGTCTACAAGCCATTCCCCGCTCCCTCTCTAATACGCCAGAAATGGGACTGAGAAATGCTCCCCTTAATCTTGCTGCAACAGACTGACAGTGGCTCACTCTCCATCAGAGGCAGTGTTTGCTCCTGGTCAGTCTGGAGCACTACCTTGTTTTTCTGGGCAATGTCTGTTGCTGTAGACCTCACTTCAGCTCAGCTCCTCATCTGCAGATACCACTGGTCTTCCCTCAGCTGTGCTCCTGTATAATGGTATCAGGGCTGGCTTTAGCGGGTGTGGGGCCCCGCACCCTCCCGCCGTCGGAGCGGGGCCCGATTCCAGGGAATCAGTGGAATCGGCTTAAAGCCGGCCCTCATGGCAGCCATGCAAATGATGACTGGCTGGCAAGGAAACTGATCCAGTAATTATTCTGTGATGTTCACTGTACAAACCCCAGCACCTCGTAAGGTGTCCCTACAAGTCATTACCTCCCACTTACAAATGAAAAGGATTGCAACACCCCATGTACTCATTGGCTGCTGGCTGGAGGGACAATTAGGTTAGTATGGAGATTGTTATGGAGTTTATAGAGACTAGCTGTCCATTAGCTGGTTATTAATTACATTTATTATTTTAATATTATTTCACTTGCTCAAATTCCTTCCTTGTTCAGGCTTTGTCTACCTGGCTTTCTTTTCTTGATTTGCTGTGTTTGCTTTCTGACCTGGACAAAATTCCCCAAACAAGCAACATGTTTCCAGACTAATAATGTGGAGCCCTTGCAGGAAGCGAGCCTTTTGTTGCTCAACATTCCAGTTCATGACAATCTGTTACTGGAAAGATGGACTCTGAAGAGAGTCCCGTATAGTCCTAGAGAACAAAGTATCTAGAGAGCAGATATAGCCCAGGCCAACAGTGCAAACATTTTTCACCGGGGACCCGGGGCAAACACCCGTAGTCGGTCAGAGGGTGTTTCAGTTTCTGTGATGACTCTGCAAGCAAGAGTGCTGATTAGTTCAACATGAGGACAGCTTTTATTATGTGGACCATTATCTAGTACAAATTGGACTGAACACCAGCTCCTTTTACACAGGCCGCTGAACAGCCATCAGCTGGTAATGATTTATCCTCTCTACCTGAAAGTTTATCTGGTTTGGGGAGAGAGTTGCAAAAAGTTAGCATAATATTTTAAATAGATGAATTGATGCATTTTGCTCTGAAATATATATTGTGATATTTCCAAAATAAAATACAGCTTTTACAATGATTAGCTAGTGAATGGGAATCTTCACGAATAGGCGCGTTTGGATTATTATTTTTCAGAGGTTAGGAAAGAGAACACATTTTTCTTTGTGAACACTGGCCAGTTTGTTTTAACTGTACATTGGGAATAGTCTCCAAGACACAGTTTCATCATATTTTACAATAATTTAAGACAGAAGCATATTTTGTTTGTATATTTGCCAACATTTTGAAGCGTCCATCCCAGGCTCCTGTCCCTTTTTTAAAGAGTCTCCTGAGACTCCTTTGATGCTCCTGGAATGAAAGATCCCACACCCCAGAATGCAAGAGATTGTCTGAATTGGATACTTTCCCAGAATAAGAAAGCTTGCTGAAGTGGGCTATTTAAGATGAAATATCCTGGTCCACAGGGTCCTACCTTCAGTAGAGTTGGGTTTGTTTTAAAGTAAGTTTTCGAAGTCAATATTCACCAATATCATGCTTGTAGAATTAAACTTGTCCCTATAAATTGAAACACCTTGTTCTCTTCAATAACATTCCTTTTGTGGCTCAGTATGCCCCTGCCTCGTCGGTGGGTACATGATGCTCCATATTTTAACTGGGAACTAAAAATGTCTCAAAGCCAACAATGCCACAAACAACACCATCACGTACTAACGTTTCCCTTCAGCCCAGTAACCTAATCAAACACATGCCGCCTTTTTGTTTTGATACTTACTTGTTGTTCTGCTTAGGATCAGCTCTGCATGGAGGCTGTAAAACCCCAGAGGGGAGCACTGAAGAGATGCCCCTCAGTGGGTGACTGAGATGCTGCTAAAGGAGCTAAAGAAGACAAGGCCATTGTGGAGAAGCTAAATGAACTCTCTTCATTCGTGTTCACTGCAGAGGATGAGAGGGAGATTCCCAAATCTGACTCATTCTTTTTAGGTGACAAATGTGAGGAACTGTTCCAGATAAAGGTGTCAGTAGAGGAGATTTTGGAGCAAATTGATAAATTAAACTATAATAAGTCACCAGGGTCAGATGGTATTCACCTAAGAGTTCCGAAGGAATACAGACATGGAAATAGCAAAACTACTAACTGTGGTATGTAACCTATCACTTAAATCAGCTTCTGTACCAGATGACTGGAGGATAGCTAATGTGATGCCAATTTTTAAAAAAAGGTTCCAGAGGTGATCCTGGCAATTACAGACCAGTAAGCCTACCTTCAGTACCAGGCAAACTGATTGAAACTATAGTAAAGAACAGAATTACCAGAGACACATGGATGAACACAATTTGTTGGGGAAGAATCAATGTGGCTTTTGTGAAAGGAAATTGTGTCTCACCAATCTATTAGAATTCTTTGAGGGAGTCAATAAACATGTGGACAAAGGTGATCCAGTGGATATAGTGTACTTGGACTTTCAGAAAACCTTTGACAAGGTCCCTCACCAAAATTTCTTAAGCAAAGTAAGCTGTCATAGAGTAATAGGGAATGTCCTCTCATGGATCAGTAACTGGTTAAAAGACAGGAAACAAAGTGTAGGAATGTTTTCAGAATGGAGAGGTAAATAGCAGTACTATCCCAAGGATCTGTACTGGGACCAGTGCTATTCAACATATTGACAGATGATCTAGAAAAGGGGGTAAATATGAGGTGGCAAAATTTGCAGATGATACAAAATTACTCAAGATAGTTAAGTCCAAAGCAGATTGTGAAGAATTACAGGGATCTCACAAAATTGGGCAACACAATGACAGATGAAATTCAATGTTGATAAATACAAAGTAATGCATATTGGAAAACGTAATGCCAACTATACATACAAAAACGATGGGGTCTAAATTAGCTGTTACCACTGAAGAAAGATCTTTAAGTCATAGTGGCTTGTGCTCTGAAAACATCCACTCAATGTGCAATGGCAGTCAAAAAGGTTAATGTTAGGAACCATTAGAAAAGGGATAGATAATAAGAAAGCAAATATCATAATGCCACTATATAAATCCATGGTACACTAATGCCTTGAATACTGGGCCTGCAGTTCTGGTTGCCCCACCTCAAAAAAAGATATATTAGCATTGGAAAAGGGACAGAGAGGGCAACACAAATTATTAGAGGTATGGAACAGGTTCCATATGAGGAGAGATTAAAAAGACTGGGACTGTTCAACTTGGAAAAGAGAAGACTGAGGGGGGATATGATAGAGGTCTATAAAATCATGAATGGTGTGGAGAAACTGAATAAGGAAGTGTTATTTACACCTTCACACAACACACCGGAGTCACTCAATGAAATGAATAGGCACCAGGTTTAAAACAAACAAAAGGAAGTACTAGTTCACATAATGTACAGTCAACCTGTGGAACTCATTGCCAGGGATGTTGTGAAGGCCAAAACTATAACTGCATTAAAAAATAATTAGATAAGTTTATGGAGGAAAGGTCTATCACAATGGCTATTAGCCAAGATGATCAGGGATGCAACCCCATGCTCTGGATGTCCTACGCCTCTAATTGCTAGAAACCGGGAGTGGACAATACGGGATGGATCACTCACTAATTGCCCTGTTCTGTTCATTCCCTTGGAATCATCTGGAACTAGCCACTGTCAGAAGACAGGATACTGGGCTAGATGGACCATTGGTCTGACCCAGTGTGGCCATTCTTATGTTTAGAGCTTCCCAGAGTGCTTGGGGAGTATACAAACTGGTACCACCCTTCATGGAGCATAGCATATTTCCCCCTCTCCCCACCCCATGCTGCTGGCAGGTACACAAGGCAATGGAGACAAGTTATGCCATTGCCTGCTCTCCATCATTGGAGTGCAGTGAAGGAAAAGCCTCTGTAGTCCCCTGAGCACGGGGACTGTAATTGTACCCAGCCCTTACATGGGCTGTTCAAACAGGGGCAAGCGCCATTCTCATTTACCTCCCTACACCGTGCACACACATAATGGCCAAAGAGAATTCAGCACAATGGCATCACTCCCACTTCACACCGCTGTGAGAGAACAAAATTTGTTCTACCATATTTAATTTATAAGCAATTAGCAATTGTGCCATTCATAATTAAATGAATACACCAGAAGCAAAAAAAGTATTGATAGTGTGATGCTTAGACAGATTCCTTCCTGAATGATTATGGTTTTAGCATTAATACAAGAGGCTCCTATTGAGTTCTGATGTTCAATGATACAGTGTAACGCTGTGTGGCAAAATTAGTGTAAGGCTGCCATCTGCAGCATTAAAAGCATCACTGCAAGATAAACATTTTGGGCCTGCTTCATCACACATCTCTTCCCCTTGCATACTTATTTGCATTAGTGAAAAGTGGGAGTAAAATGCTACTCAGGCAAAAAGGAAGCGGTTGAGACCCACATTTGCACTGATGTGAATGACTACACAAGGCACATAGCAATGCTGAGTCAGGTCCTTGATTTTATTTAAAGAGAAGGAAAAACATTTAGGTCAAATGTTGAGGATCATACTTCGTTTTCACTCAGTCCTTGCTCAGGCAAAATTGCCCATTCACCGAATTTTTACTTGTGTGAGACAAAATAGTTCTGAGCAGGGGCACTTGAATATTACAGGGATTTATGCTACTTCTGCACAATGAGTCACTTGCTGTGTATTGCCATCATATATTGTGGTACTGATCATCTGTCGAACTAGAATCCAGGTTGGGGTTTTGGGGGTTTTTTTTTCATTGTTTACTTACTTTTTTTTTTTGCTGTTCCACACAAATCTGAAGAATACCTCAGAAAATTCTGCTGGGATTTTCACCACATTCTTCAGAATGCTGCAGATTATTAACTTTCCTTCAGTATCCAATGAACCAGTTTTTAAACTTCTTTTGAAAGTGTACTTGCAAATGGGGACCTACTGCATGTGAAACATTCCATGCCTTTGGGTCTACCAATAATAGTCACATTACTAACACAGCACAATGGGAGATAAAGTTTGGTCCCTAACTCAGGTCTGAAGTGGAATGTTTTATCTAGATCCAAGCTACTACCATGTCACTCTAACCAGTTTTAAACAGTTTCTAACTGGATCAGAGTAAAAAACAAACATTAAAAAAATTAGCTGGCCAAACTCTGTTAAAACAGCCTTAGCCTGAGTCAATTTAAAAACATGTTTGGGTACCATAAACCTGATTCTGCTTATATACACTGGTTTTATACCTGTGTAACTCCATTGGCCTCAGTGGAGTTAATCCAAGGCACATACATATTGCCATACTGCATCAACCAACAGACAACAAAGTCCAGTTTTCTGTCCCTAACAAGTGCCAGCAACACACATTTCTGAGGAAGACACATGAACACCAAATATATGAGAGATCAGAATCAGGCTCCATGGATAGATCCTCAGCAGCTATAAATTGTCATAACTCCCTTGAAGTCAATGAAGGTATGACAATTTACAGCAAGCATGGACCTGCCCTCATGTTTTTAGGCCAGAGAAGGTGAAGCCTAAGGCCTTGTCTACAAAAATAAATAAATAATTTATTTATTGTTATCTCTTGCCTGCCTCACAGATTTAATTGTGGTTTGTAAAGGGCTCTGAGGTCTCGGGCTGCAAGATGCTATAGAAATGAAAAATAGTCATTTTGAATCACATCAGCAACTTTTAATTAGTTAATGCTACTAGTCTTGAAATTATTTGAAAATGCAAAGTGATCTGTATGTTATTTCCTATACTATTTCCCCCACAATAAGAAAAATGATGTTAAATAATACCACTTTAATATATGTTGCCATCATAGGATGATAAATACAAACTTAATACAAATGATTTGGAATGTCCCCATATCAGGACATTCCAGGGGGAAAGGTGAGCACTGTCTTTAATGTAATATTGAACGAGTCTTTTTACAGCTCAAAACATTTATAGGAGGAGACAGCAGTGATCTGTCAAATGTTACCAAAGCATAAGTCATCATCAAGGATAAGTTTAGTGCCAAAAAATTATTAAAACATGGAATACTATTATTGATGGATAATTACCATGTCAGTCTTTTGACTCAAATTAGGTATAGTATCAGTTCAATATAGGATACATCCTCTAACGTGGTACTATATTTTGCACTTGTGTAGGGATGATCTTTCTTCTAGTAGGTCTTTACTGTCTCTTGCTTCTTCAATTCTATGGTTTTTTTTCATTTAATTGATGGACAAGAACTACTTAAGGACATTACTTTATAATTTTGTGGGTTTAGGTAACTGGAAACATTTTTTACCTATCACTTCAGACACGTGATTATACTGTATTATATTCTTTGGGAAATAAAAGTTTAGGAACACACAAATATGAACGCTGTCTTGTGTTAACAAGTTTTCATCCTATTGTATTACCTGATTTAGCCGCTGAACGCGCTAGAAAGTTCACTTAATGAAAACAGCAATGGGGTTGCTGGAGGTTTTCCTCCAGAAAAACCAGGAAGCTGTGATCAAAAAAAGTTTGCAGGGACACCAATATGAGTGGAGCTCATTCTTAATTCGGCCGCTGGAGTCATCTGCATCTTTCATTGTGTAATGTTAATTTACACCAAAGATGGTAATACAATAAGACTTCAGTGTCTCAATAGAAAAAATTAAATTTGCCATTATGATCCCCGCATGCAAGTCCTCATGGAAGAGTTGGCTTTTATTTGCATTAAGCAACTGTATTTCGTACTGCATTGATTAATACCAGTATATTAATAGGTCACTAAACTCAACATTAAAAAAAATTACTCTGAGAATTTACAGCAGTTAAATACAGTTAAATAATTAATGATTGAGAAATTGAGCTTCCCAATGTGAGACACTGCCGCTGTAGTTCCTGTCTCTTGGGGAATCCCTCCAGCAAAAATCAGACTTTTTATTACTTTCCATATTGCTAATAAAATATGAAATCAGAGAATACAGTAAGATTTTTAAATCATATTAATGACCTTCAGAATGCAATCAGACCAGCAGTGCTCTTTGAGCAATTTGCTAACATAATATAAAATTGTTAATAATGGTATGAAGGTCACTAACACAGTGTTAAAGTTGGTGTAATGAGAGTGACAAGTCTAGTTTTATCAGCAACAGGAATGATTAACTCACTAAATACTTGCAACCTGTGTATCATACACATGTGTTAAGCATAATATCACCACAGAAGTGACATAATACCAGATGGAAGAACATATTGAACTAAGTTTTGAGCCTCCACCAGCTTCATGGAATGAAAAACTCAGTGTTTTGAAAGTTTCCTCATCTCATCATTCAGCACCTTTTAATGGTACTGCAGTGCCAAGATCCTAAAAGCAAGGCCCCAGGACAAAATGGAAGGTGGAAGGGAGTAGGTGGAAGGGAGGGTTTGGAGCACAGAAGTCCAGAAATAAATAAAGATTGGGGCTGAGTGGGAGATAGGGGAAGCCACAAGGCTTGGATAGCTTGATATCACAGAAACAAACAGAAGACAAAAGAACTAACAGAGCCCCGGGAACTGATGGAAATGTTTTCTACTGATAAAAACATGGAACCAGCATCCAGGAGTGTTACTGTGTCTATTCCTGACTTTAGCAATGACCTGCTGCAGGAGCTGGGACAAGCTATTTACATTCCTTGAGCCTCACTTCCTTCTCTGTGTAAAACTGAAATAATATTTATGTACTTCTCAGGGGTGTTGTGAGACTAAAGTTAATTAATACTGGTGCAGTGCTTTGAGATCCTTAGATGGAAGATGCTGTAGAAATGCAAGCTACCGTTCTAAAGAGGAAGACAAAGCTTTGAAAGATCTGCTGAGCCAGGGAAACTGAGTTCCAAGGGTTGTTATTTTATGACATAAGAGATGATATAAGCTCTTTAAGGCCGGGACCATCCTTTTGTTCTGTGTATGTACAGGGTGTAGCACAATAAGGACCTTGTCCATGACCAGAGTGCTACCACAATAGTAATAATAGTTAATTACAATTTTTTTAATGCTTTTAAAATTGTATTAGGAATTATCCTATAGATGGTTTTTCTTTTTTAGAACATTAGATTTGTTTTATAAAACATGAGAACATCTGAAAGAGTTCCGGAGAACTTTAAAATCTAGGACATTGTAAAATGCCTCATTGCTCATAGTAAGGTCAATTTGATTTTCCTCATCTTTGTTTAGGTGCTAGGTAAAAGTGTCAAGTGACGAACTTAAAAATACAGGGCTTGTCTTCACTACCCGCCGGATCGGCGGGTAGCAATCGATCTTTCGGGGATCGATTTTTCGCATCTCGTTTAGACGCGATTAATCGATCCCTGAAAGCGCTCCCCGTCGGCTCCGGAAATCCACCTCATCGAAAGGTGGAAGCGGAGTCGACGGGGGAGCAGCAGCGATCGACTCGCCGCCGTCCTCATGGCCAGGTAAGTCGATTACAATACGCCGACTTCAGCTACGTTATTCACGTAGCTGAAGCTGCGTATCGTAGATCTACCCCCCCCCCCAGTGTAGCCCTGGGCTTAGAAAGGTCTATTTGAGAAGTGGGTCTAGTTAAAGAAGTGGGAGTCAGCCAATGGATTCACTATGTGATCTTAGGCCTACATTTTCAAAACTGCCCACTTAGGTCTCTCAAACTGGACACTATAAAAAGGAAGTACGTCAAACCAGCGGATACTCCTGAAAATGTCAGCATTAGACTCTCAGCACCTACTTTCACCATGTGTAAAATGGGGCTTATACTCATCACTCATCTTTGCAAATCGCTTTGAGATCTTTTCTGCTGAATGGTGCTAAGGGCAAAGTATTGTTCTTCTTCGAGTGCTTGCTCATATGTATTCCAATTAGGTGTACGCGCCGCGCGTCCATGATCGTCGGAAGATTTTTACCCTAGCAACACTCGGTGGGCCGGCTGGCGCCCCCTGGAGTGGCGCCGTTGCGGCACCTGATATCTACCTCAGCCGGCCCAGCGCCCTCTCAGTTCCTTCTTACCGCCCGTGATGGTCGGATCTGTGGAGCAGCATAGCTGATCTCCACCTCCCTAGCTTAGTTAGCACTCGATTAGCATTGTTAATGTTTTAAGTACTTTAAGTAGTTGTTAATAGTTTTGATAGTCTTGTAAGAAGTTTAGTGTAAATACTAGTGCGAGATAAGGGGCTTTTCCTCTTCTCTCGCCTCTGGTACCGGGCTCATGCCTGGTTCACCAGGATTCTATCCGTCGGCTGGCTCCAAGCCAATGCCTACGGGGGACCCCCCCCCACGACTCCCGTTTGAGGCGCCTGGGGGATCCCATCTCGCAGATAAGTGTCAGGTCTCCAAGGCTTTTAACCCTAGAGCCAAGAAGGAGCGGGGCTTTCGCTTAAAGCAGCTCCTAGTAGAACCGACACTTGGCCCGAGGCCGGCCCCGCTGTGACTCAGCACCAGGGCCGTTGAGCTGGGACTGGCACCGCCGGACGCCGCTGCAGCTGCAAGTACAAGCCCGCCCGGCCCAGACTTTCGGCCTGGCGCCAGCACTATCGGCTCCCGGTACCGCAAGGTCCGTCGAACTTGGTGGCCGTGAGCTCCCCGGTACAACCCGAGGTAGAGCTAATACTACCGTCCAGACCGGCCCCGGCCCCAACGACTCCAGTACCGCAAAGTCCATTGGGCTCTACGCCCCAGGCGAAGACTCCGGCACAGACGACTCCTGCACCCTAAGGGCCGTCGACTTCAGTGGCCGTGCGCTCCCCGGTATGCACCGAGGTAGAGCTAATGTGGCCGGCTGCAGCGGCACCAGCACCCGCCAACTCCGGTACCGCCAGGGCCGTTGAGTTCCGTGCCCGACTGAGGCACCGGCACCGTCACCTCCGGCACCGTACGAGGGCCGTTGAGCTCGGTAGCCGTCAGCTCCCCGGTATACACCGAGGTAGAGCCAACGCTGGCACCTGCATCGGCACCGGCAGCCTCAACTCCGGCACCGCCAGGGCCGTTGAGTTCCGTGCCTGACTGAGGCACCGGCACCGTCACCTCCGGCACCGCAGGAGGGCCGTTGAGCTCGGTAGCCGTCAGCTCCCCGGTATACACCGAGGTAGAGCCAACGCTGGCGCCTGCATCGGCACCGGCAGCCTCAACTCCGGCACCGCCAGGGCCGTTGAGTTCTGTGCCCGACTGAGGCACCGTCACCGTCACCTCCGGCACCGCAGGAGGGCCGTTGAGCTCGGTAGCCGTCAGCTCCCCGGTATACACCGAGGTAGAGCCAACGCTGGCACCCGCATCGGCACCGGCAGCCTCAACTCCGGCACCGCCAGGGCCGTTGAGTCCCGTCCCCGACGGAGGCACCGGCACCGGCGACTCCAGCACCGCAGGAGGGCGGTTGAGCTCGGTAGCCGTCAGCTCCCCGGTATACACCGAGGTAGAGCCAACGCTGGCGCCCGCATCGGCACCGGCAGCCTCGACTCCGGCACCGCCAGGGCCGTTGAGTTCCGTGCCCGACTGAGGCACCAGCACCGGCGACTCCGGCACCGCAAGAGGGCCGTCGAGCTCAGTGGCCGTACACGAAGATCCGGCACCGGCGACTCCGGCACCGCCAGGTCCGTCGAGCTCGGCGGCACTGAGCTCCCCAGTTCACACTGAGGTAGAGCTAATGCCGCTGCCTGCATCGGCACCGACCCACTCCGGTACCGCAAGGTCCGCTGAGTTTCTCACCGCAGGCGAACAGACCCGGCACTGATGCACCGCAAGGTCCGTTGAGCTCGGGGGCCGTGAGCTCCCCAGTACGTACCGAGGTAGAGCTAATGCTGCCGCGAGGTATGTCTGCCATGCTGTGCCCGCTACCGCACACCGGAGCTGGCTGACACCGATCCAGCTCCAGGCGGACCCCCAGTCTCGGCACTGCTCGCAGTCCCAGCCCCCGATCCCCATCTCGGCGCTGGTCGCACTCGGGGTGCCATTCGAGATCGGCCTCTATATACAGCCGTCTCTATTACGACTCCCGGCACCGCCCCCGATCCCGGTGCTGGTCGAAGCGCAGGTCCCTGGGAAGCCAGTCCCGCAGCCGATCGATGAGATGGCCCCCTTCAGGGTCCAGGTCGGGCTCTCGGCGCCGAGACATGTGTCAAGGGCACCGCCGGCAGGAGCACTCCGCTCCACCCGGGACCTTCCGCTCCGCATTTGGATCCCCTCCCGCACCAGACAGGGAGTGGTTACCATATGGACCAAATCCACGGGATGGATTGTCCTAGACGCTGGCTGCAGAACGCACAGAATTCTGCCCAGAGACCACATCAGTGGTTTTCCTGGACACTGCGGTCTTATTACCAGGACCAAGGCGTTCCTTCCACAGCCTCCCAATCGGCCCACTCGGAACCCCGAGTGACAGGGGCCACAGTATCCCGCCCTTCCCTAGAGGAGGTGCAGCAGATAGTGGAGCTCCAGGGTCACGTGGTGGTCATCCTCTTGGCTGACACCCTTGCCAGGCTAACCCTGCCTTTCGCACGTACGTTCCAGACCAACGCCACTTCAATCTGATGATCTCCAGCTCGATTCCCCCCACTGCCGGGGGGGTTGAGAAAAGATATATGGCGTCCTCAAGGTCCTGTGAGTACGTATACTCTCACCCCCAACCGTGCTCCTTGCTTGTTCAATTTGTGAAGGAGAGGCACAGCCAGCAGCTCCTGCACCTAAGTCTAAGGAAAAGGGATTTCCCCCAGAAATCCAGGCAGAAGTACTCAACCCTGATTGAGGGAGGCAAAAAGGTGGCCAGAACATCTTTGCAGGCCTTCTTGG
This sequence comes from Chelydra serpentina, assembly GCA_037349315.1. NCBI lineage: Eukaryota > Metazoa > Chordata > Testudines > Chelydridae > Chelydra > Chelydra serpentina. The sequence continues at coordinate 15,738,128 of JBAIAC010000028.1, read as the reverse complement.
ACGTCTCCGAATCGGCGACTGGGACACCGGCATTGGGTGTTGCCATATGCCGTATCTCGTGGCTGCAGTCCTCTAACCTCCCGGCGGGGGCACAATTCACGATTCAGGTCTTGCCGTTCGATGGGCAAGGCCCTTGTCTTCTCTGAAAAACAGACTCGAGACTTCACACCCTGAAGGACGGCCGCACTATAATACGGTCGCTGGGGCTGCATACCCCTGCCACGCAGCGCTGGCCCGTCCGGGCCCTCGAGCATCGCCCCTACCCTACGCCCAGGCCTAGGCAGGACTTCATTAGAAGACCAGGCCAGGTGGTACAAGGAGGCAGCCTGTCATCAGGCTGGCCAGAACCAGGGCCCCCTCCCCAAGCCATCGATGGGGCCCGAACAAAATGCTTGAAGGTGCAGCATCACTCCCTGTCCCTCTTCAGGGACCCTTCTCATGAGCAACTCCTAATTCAGGAAGCACAAACGCTCCTCAATATAGGGGCAATAGAGGAGGCTCCAAGGGAGTTCAAAAAAAAAAAAAAAAGGGGGGGGGTGGGAGGTTTACTCCCGTTATTCCTAATCCCCAAATCAAAACGGGGGTTATGTCCTATCCTGGCCCTTCGCGAACTCAACTAATTCATGGCAAGTTGAAGTTCCTCATGTTTTTTCCCTGGGTTTTATTATACCTTCATGGGATCCTGGAGGCTGGTACGCTGCCCTCGACATGAAGGATGCGTACTTCCACATAGCTACTTACCTACTTATCGACACACAGACGTTTTCTTCGCTCTGTAGTCGACCAAAGGCACTTTCAATCCACCGTCTTTCCCTTCGGCCTCTCCACGGCTCCGAGCGTTTTTCACGAAGTACATGGCCGTTGTAACGGCTTCTCTTCGTCAACGGTGAACCCAAGTATTCCCATGTCTCGACGACTGGCTCATCTGCAGCAGCGCCAACAGCCACGTCCAGTCGCAGGTTCAGATTTCCATGAGCTCGACTCTCACTCGACCGTTCCTGCAGAGCTTCCCAGCTTACCAGCATGAAGCTGCCTGGGTCTACTGGGTCTCATGGCGTCCTGCACGTTCGTGACCAGACACGCCACTTACAGCTCTGTTCGTTCCCGGCCTGGTTCTTGCCAGCGTGTCACCCACACAGAGACAACATGGTTGTGGGACTGAGGGTACCATCGCAGGTCCTAGCCTCCCTAGACTGGTGGCTGGACCCCAAGAAGGTGCCATAAGGGGTGCCATTCCATACCCCACAGCCCTCCCTGGTCCTGACCACAGATGCGTCATCCCTCAGTTGGGGGACCCATCTGTAAGATCTCTAGACGCAGGGCTTGTAGCCAGTGCAAGAGTTATCCCTCCACATCAACGTAAGGGAGCTGCGGGCAGTGCGCCTTGCCTGTCAAGCCTTCTCCAAACACCCTCAGGATCGTTGTGCTATAGTCTTCACTGGCTACACAACGGCCATGCTTTTATATCAATAGTCAAGCAGGGGCACGTTCGTTCCTGCTCTGCCGAGAAGTCATATGATCGTGGGAGTTCTGCATAGCCCACTCCATCCACCTGGTAACCTCCTTTCTCCTCAAGGTTCAGAACACCTTGGTGGACCGCCTCAGCAGACCCTTCCAGGCTCCAGAGCGGCCCATTTGCCCGGATGTTACTCACTCTGTCTTCCGGGGCTGGGATTTTCCCACATACACCTGTTCGCGACTCGCGAGAATCGCAAGTGCCGCGTGTTCTGCTCGATCCGGGACGCTCCCCAGGCTCCCTGATGGACGCCTTTCTCGGGCCTTGGACGGATCACCTGTCCTATGCCTTTCCCCCATTTCCACTGATCGGCAGGGTCCCGCTCAAGCGGCGCAGGGACAGGGCCCGCCTTCTCCTAATCGCCCCGGCGTGGCCCAGGCAGTACTGGTACACTGCTCTCCTAGAGCTCTCGATGGCCGCCCAGATCACTCTCCCTTTGTGGCCGGACCTGATTACTCAGCAGCACGGCAGGGTCTCGCACCCTGACCTGCAACCTCTCCACCTCACGGGGTGGCTGCGGCGTGGCTGAACCAGTCCGAGTTATGTTGTTCCGACCCGGTTCAACAGGTTCTTTTGAGTAGCGGGAAGCCCTCTACCAGGTCCACCTACTGGGCCTAAAGGGAAACGTTTTCCTGCTGGTGCGCCCCTCGGGGTGTCGCCCCTCGCTGGCGGCGATCTCGGCCTTTTCACTCTGGCGAGAGTGGGCACTCGATTTTTCCAACCCCATGGTCACTAGCTTCCTCAAGGGGTTGGAACAGCTGTACCCACTAGTCCAGCATCCGGCCCCTGCATGGGACCTCAACATTGTGATAACCAGGCTCATGGGGGCCCCATTCAAGCCTATGATCACCTGCTCGATCCTGTACCTCTCCTGGAAGACTGCCTTCCTTGTAGCCTCGGCGAGGCACGTATCTGAGCTCAGAGCGCTCACTTCGGGACTCCTTACACGGTGTTCCATAAGAACGAGGTACAGCTGCGACCACACCTAGCCTCCCTCCCTGAAGGGGGTCGGCCTTTCATGTCAACCAAGACATTTTCTGCTGGTCTTCTACCGGAAGCCGTATGCTTCTTCAAGGGATCAACATCTTCGCTCCCTGGCCGTCCATAGGGCATGCCTTCTACGTCCAGCGGACAAAGCCCTTTTGCAGAACGACTCAACTGTGCGTTACTAGGGCAGACCGGATGAAGGGCCTCGCGGTCTCCTCCCAACGCATCTCGTCCTGGATCACGTCGTGTATCCGGGTGTGTTATGACTTGGCTGGTGTTCCCACCACGCACCTTGCTGCCCACTCCACCCGAGCTCAAGCCTCGTCCTCCGCCTTCCTGGCTCATGTACCTATACAGTACTTATGTAGGGCAACAACCTGGTCATCGGTGCACACCTTTGCCATTTATTATGCCATAGTCCAGCATCCCAGAGAGGACGCTGCGTTTGGTTCACCAGTCCTGCAGTCTGCAGTATCTCACTCCGACCCCACCGCCTAGGCAAGGCTTGGGAGTCACCTAATTGGAATACATATGAGCAAGCACTCGAAGAAGAAAAGACGGTTACTCACCGTAGTAACTGGTGTTCTTCGAGATGTGTTGCTCATATCTATTCCAAACCCGCCCTCCTTCCCCACTGTCGGAGTAGCCGGCAAGAAGGAACTGAGAGGGCGCTGGGCCGGCTGAGGTAGATATCAGGTGCCGCAACGGCGCCACTCCAGGGGGCGCCAGCCGGCCCACCGAGTGTTGCTAGGGTAAAAATCTTCCGACGATCATGCACGCGTGGCACGTACACCTAATTGGAATAGATATGAGCAACACATCTCGAAGAACACCAGTTACTACGGTGAGTAACCGTCTTTTATCAACATTCTGCTTTTATATCAGAAATGCCTGTCAGCATGCCAGAGGTGTCCATGGTTAATTCATTCATTTTTCCTGAAGTCCCAATACTACTAAACTCTTTCTACTGAAGGTACCTCCCTCCACTTTAACTCTTAATAACTTCAAGTTAAAGAGTGATGCATTATTCATTTATTAATGTGTGTTTTGATTAATTATGAATTGTCTATTAGTTGTATTTAGCCCTTGACCACTATAACAAGAGAAAAAACTAAATGGTTAGAGAATCTATAAGAATCTGTAAGTAGAGTATTCTTTACCACCCAATATAGCATTTTTAAATATACTTTTTCAATGTAAAATGCTGGAATTATCCATGGAGTGTATATACATTTGAAGATATAAAGAGATTATCGTTAGTATTGGCAAAAATCCAAGTCCCCTTCAATGCATGAAACTGGATGATCTGAATTTAAAACAAGCTAAATGGCTTGGATTTTCAGCAGTTCAGACTAATGAGCTCTTACCTATGTGGATGTGATTCCTTAACTGCGCAACTTGTAATCCCTGTCAGCTAGTCACTTTGCTGGTTCTGTCAAAGCTTCTTTATATGTATTGTATATAACACTCAATTGGTATTTAATTCCCCACGATTTCTGCTATAGTCAATCTTAATTAATTGCATACTTAAACATAGAATGTAAAGTGCCACCAGAATTACTTTAAGTGTAGAAGACAGTGTTGTGTTTTCCGTATGAATGACAAACAAGGAATGAAGCAAATAAATAGTTGCAAGGGGAAATCTCTAGTTATTTGAAGAGAGACATCCCCCAATCGAAGGAGATTTCAGAAGACATCCCTTTAGATATGTGAATTTTCTGAAGAGTCAACCCTTGAGCAGTGCAAACTCTTTGATGGAGGGAAACTCTCTCACTCACATGATCTCTTTGAAACCTTCAAAGTGAAGAAGAGTCTTTGAAGCAAGAACTCCAACAAGGAAAACCACATGTGCATTACCAAAAAATTTGTAATTTAAAGGAAAACTGCAATGATTCGCTCTAATGCCTTAAGTAGCTAAATAAATATTTACCATGTAAATACACGTTCCAAGAGGGAAGTAAAACTTCACTGGAAAGAGCTGACTATGAAAGAGTGTTTCAGTGAAGCCAGCCAGCATCCCCAAAAGAAAAAATAATATTATACTTTATTAACAAAAACTTTATCCCTTTGTAGAAAAACCCCAAACATTAAAAAGCATAAAATCAGCAAGGAAAGGATTCAGCCTATTTCCCACTACCATATAATCCTCATCACTCACTGTCACACCACCTCACTTACATTGCCCAATTCAACCTTAACTTTGTTCCCTAAAATACGTGCAAAAGTCAAAAAACAAAAGCCAGAAACAAGTTAGTAAACCTGAGACGGGGGAGGGATGGTAGTCTTCAGCCCCATCACTCGTACATTTCTGTCCACATCATACACTTATCACACCATGGTGGGATGATTAGCAGTCTAAAACGTAGTTTAGCTTTGTGGTCTAATGACAGTGGTGTGTTTTACAACATCATGGAGGAGATCCGAGTTCACTTCTCAGTTCCACCCTCATTTCTGACATAGGCTCCCAAAAGAGCATTATCCAGGTCACATTACGGCCTCAGCTAGAAGGATGGTGGCTTCAGTGTTCGGTCTTGTGACTAGGAGAGGGAGTTATGTGATGCCAAAAGGTTCCAGCCAGGTGCAGCAGAACTTTGAGCTATCTACCCTGCATCTCCATAGCAATACATGGAGGCATATACCATGCAGCAATTATTTTTCTAGTGACTGACTACTCCCTAGTTTTTTTGGAGCTAGAAGCTAGACTAGGAGGGTCTGATGACACTCATGCGTATATCACATGTCTCATTATATTTGGTGTTTTTTTAAAGCCCCAGATCTTGGAATCCTGTGATTAGGTGATAATCTCAGTTTCCATGTTAACAAAAAATCAAATCCCCATGGTTGTGAAGCAAAGCTTGAAAATGTGAGCTGGCTGCAACCTAAAGGCTCAGAAACCAGAAGGCAAATTAAGAACCTCCAATTAAAAAAAATCTTACAATTTTCAAGTCAACTTTTTCTATAGCCTATTTCAGAGTTTTGACTTAAATCTCTTTCCTTCACTCTTCATATGGTGAGACAATAACGCAGTGACTGTTGGAAGTTCTCTCAGAAGTCTAAATAGACATAATGAGGAGGTCCCCTGGGTGATCTGATTCCTTGTGAGAAGCTATTGCTTCTTGCAACAGAGGTTCGGATAAAGATAGTGACTGGTTTGGATCTAAAGGTGTGTATACAGTTCGTCTCTTATTTTATAACCCCACCCTCATTTAGCTCATTATACTTATATTAGACAAATTCATCTATTTTGCATTATTCTGATCACATGCCCAGTGCTCCCCTTTTGCTCCCTGGAACACTAATGCTAATTGCAATTATCAGTGGACTCTGATAATAATCACTTAATAATTTTAGGACAAGTGGCCAAATTCCCTTGGACCTAATGGATAATTTACAGTTTTGAGCAATTACGTACAAAGTTTAACAGGACACATACTGGTTAAAAATTGTATTTTTAAAAAAATGAATCACCATGCCTATGCTACTAATAATATTTAAGATTATTCAACTGAAATAATTTTTCAGCTCTAATTTATTTTTCAGTGTTAATGTTAGTTAGTTAATTTTCATTGTACAATGCAACAAACTGGTGTGCTAGCATAGTCTGGGGTTGCAGGGATTATTATTTAAAATATTGTTTCCATTGAAGAGTTCTTGTTGTTGTTTTAATGTAAACATTTCTAGTGGTTTTACAGCAGTTTTTTTTAAATTGTTTTTACAACAATTATTCAAAGCATCAGCTCTGACCTGACAGCATCCTTCACCAGCTATATTGTCTGCATGGCTTGCCATTTTACAAAATCTTATCACTGTTGCCCACTCATTTGCTAAATGGGAAAAAAAAAAACCACCTTAGAAAACAACCAGAGGTGAACTGCACAGTTATGGACCGTTATCACAAAAATCAGAAATAGAAAAAGACCTATTAAGTTATCAGATTCATGCCCCCTCTCCCTGTCTGGTCAATCTTGGTAAAGACATGACAAAGATACTGACACAGAAAGAACCCCAGCCACAGGCAGAAATCTCCATTCATGCTCAGCATTCCAAAACCACTTCATATTCACCACGTAGATTATTAACTTTATATCATCACAAAAAACAATCAGCTAACAGCACAATATGGAACAAATTAATGCTACTTTACACAGGATGATTTTCCCAGAGCTCTAAGCATTTTTGTTTTGCTGGTGCAGCATTGCAAAGGCTTCAGGGAAATGTTTAGAATATAAAATACTGTTTCCATTGGCCAGCCCCCCAAAAAGTGAGAGTAAACAGACTTTGCACAAATGAACAAAGGAGCTAGATAGACTAGAGGGAAAGAATTCTCTCCAGCTCCCTAGCAGTTCAGTGAGGAACAACTCAGTAGTCACTCCTCTGTGACTACTATCACCCAGTTGATAGCAGCAGCATCTGCTGCCTCTAAATTAAGCACACATAAAGAGCAGCAATGAGCCAATGGATCTGTTCATTCCAAGCCTGCCCTTGCTGAAAGTCCCAGTCCCTTTCCACAATGCCATGTAGGGGGGCACAAAGAGAAGAGCTACACAGCATGCAGGGGATGTGGATTACCTCTGGACCCCCTCTCCATGGTTTAGCCCACACCCCACACCGGTCACAGTGGAATTATAGCTACTTCATCTTATTGAGGGTCTTCAGTGCCCAGAGAGATGGTAGGCAGTGTTTGGCTAATGTTATCATTTGCTGTCACCTCAAATTGAAAAAAAAAGTTAACAGAAAAGATGGTCATAACATCATAAAAACACTATGCTGTCATCATCTGATGATGTAATAATGTTGCACACATCAAATAAACTGCCTACATTTTAAAAACTTGCAATACGTGTTACTGGGTGCTAGGCTATTGGCCACGGAGGAACATATACATAAATGGAGAACCCAGAAGAGTAAGTACAAACAAGAAATATTTTCCCTTATTCATATTCAGTTAAGAAAGGTTTTATTTCTTAGTGTTTTTAGTTGCAGATTAAAGTTTCACTTTTCCCTACTAAGAAAAATGGCAAAAGGTAACATTTACATGCTGTATTCATTCTCTCTCAAGAACTTGTTTATTTTAATAGAAAAATTGGCATATATGTTGTATATTCGTTAGTAGTATATACACTTTCAAAGAGCTCACCACAATAGCATCTGAGAGCTGTGCAAAATAAAACTAAAATATAGATTAGAACCATGAAATGTCCCTAATCAGATAGATCCTGATCCAAAACCCACCCTTTCCATTGACTTCAATGGGATTTGAAATAGACCCATAAATTCCTTTCCACTATATCTCCAAAATGTCATGAAATAAATCCGTAGTGCTTTCTCAAGAAAATTCCCGTGATAAGTGTATATTCAAATGCAAAAAAAATTGTTACCTTAGCGCTGAAGTTTCTCAAGTGTATCTCCCTTATAACAATGCACACACTAAAAAGCAAGGAAATTGCAAGTTAAGGCAACATTCCCACCCAACACAATACCATTTGCCAACTAACCTCCCACCCCCTGGTCTAACAGACTCACTTTCAGTTCTCCAATGCTACCACCCTTGATACACACACCAAAAAGAACTGGAAACCCCACTGTGACGTACCATCTTAACTCTGTCATTATTTAATCATTTAGGGCTCCTTTGTGCCATTTAAGCATAGCCCACAGCGAGGAGCCATGCAATGCTACACCATCCCAGTGACACCCCTATTAAGCATATCACCTTAAGAAGGAAGAGTGCTTCCCCTCACTCCTGGGGTTCCACAGTCATGAATACAACCCTTTGTAAGGAGCAGCTTACTTTTCCACTGCACACAGCCAGCCAACTGCACAAACTGGTGGATTAGGTGCTCAGAGCATTAGTACCACTCTCTTCTTGTGTATACAAGGAGTCAGGAGGGTCAGATTCTGGCCATCCAAGAGGGCGGAAGTGGAGGTTCCATATACCCTCTCTTTTATTATACACCTGCATAAGGGCCAGGAAGACTCGGACTCCTAACAGCAATTCTAATATTGAAATTATGATCCTAGCATCTTCATATACTTCCATGGTCTTTGGATCGGGCCCTAAAATGTTTCCACTTCTTCCTTTGGTTTCTGTAAGGAGATTTTGTGATAAAAATAAAAAAAATCCTAAACAGACTCAACTGCGTTCGATCAGACACTATATACATTTCAAATCAGAATTCTTCCCCTGTTTAGTGAATCTACTGAAGAAGGAAGTATTATTAGAAAGTTCTCAGTAATAAGACTGTTTCTAGAAAATGTAACAATCATTTTCAAACCAAAGAATTTAGTCACACTCCACTCTTTTCCCAGACATAATGAACTGTATGAAACTGACGTGGATGAAGAAATCCTTCATGAAGGAATGATGGTAAAAATGAACAAAGACAGTGATGATGATGAAAGAGAAGAATGCTTTGATGGATCAGATTCTGCATCAGAATTATTTGATACATCTGATACTGCACATTTTGCAACCAAGTTTGATCCTTCTAAGGAGCTGCATGTTCAACAGGAAATGGCAGAGAAAGCATGTACGCAATCTGTTAAGCTATTCACTTATCACGGTCTAAGATAAAATGTGAAATTAGATAAAGGAAATGCTAGCAAATAAACTAAATTTTCCTAAAAAGAACGAGGAGTACTTGTGGCACCTTAGAGACTAACACATTTATTTGGGCATAAGCTTTTGTGGGCTAAAACCCACTTCATCAGATACATGGAGTGGAAAATACAGTAGGAAGATAGAATTTGTCCAGTTTTCAAATTAATTCCAGTTCTGCAGTTTCTCGTTGCAGAGGGCCGTGTACATTGGCCAAACCGGACAGTCTCTACGCAAAAGAATAAATGGACACAAATCAGACATCAAGAATTATAACATTCAAAAACCAGTTGGAGAACATTTCAGCCTCCCTGGACACTCAATTACAGACCTAAAAGTCAACTCTTCAACAAAAAAAACTTCAAAAACAAACTCCAACGAGAAACTGCAGAACTGGAATTAATTTGCAAACTAGACACCATTAAATTAGGCTTGAATAAAGACTGGGAGTGGATGGGTCATTACACAAACTAAAAACTACTTCCCCCATGCTAATTTTCCCCCTACTGTTACTCACGCCTTCTTGTCAACTGTTTGAAATGGGCCATCCTGATTATTACTACAAAAGTTTTTTTCTCCAGCTGATAATAGCCCACCTTAGCTGATTAGTCTCTTAGAGTTGGTATGGCAACACCCATATTTTCATGTTCTCTGTGTGTTGTGACAAAGTTCCTCCTCTACCTCAGTGGGTCCTGCGCTTATTGGCGGATTTTTGTTTGCCTCAGAGATCTTCCTATCTGGTAGAACCCACAGTCCAGATCAACTCCTCCTGTGTCTGATAAGGAGTTGGGAGTTTTGGGGGGAACCCGGGCCCGCCCTCTACTCCGGGTTCCAGCCCAGGGCCCTGTGGAGTGCAGCTGTTTAGAGTGCCTCCTGGAACAACTGCACAACAGCTACAACTCCCTGGGCTACTTCCCAATGGACTCCTCCCAACACCTTCTTTATCCTCACCACAGGATCTTCCAGCAGTACGTCCTCTTACTCTCAGCTCCTAGTGCCTCTTGCTCCCAGCTTCTCACACGCAACCTCCTTCCACAGCTCCTAACCTCAAACTGACTAACTGGGAGGCTTTTAACTAGTTCCAGCCAGTCCTTGATTGGCTTCAGGTGTCCCAATCAACCTCCCTGCCTTCTGGAAAGTTCTTAATTGGCCCCAGGTGTCTTGATTAACCTGGAGCAACTGCCATAAGGTATCAGGGATTTGTTTAGCCTGGGGCTAACATATTGGTTCCTTACCACTTCCCTATAGCCCTCTGGCCTTGCCCCGTCACAGTATATATATATGTGTATATATATGTATGTATATATATACACAGTAGAAAGATAGATAGATAAATAGATAGATAGATATCTTCCTACTGTATTTTCAACTCCATGCATCTGATGAAGTGGGTTTTAGCCCATGAAAGCTTATGCTCAAATAAATTGGTTAGTCTCTAAAGTGCCACAAGTACTCCTTGTTCTTTTTGCTGATACAGACTAACACGGCTACCACTCTGAAACCTAATTTTCCTAGCGTTCAGTCCAGTTCTGCTGTAAATCTTCCCATTAAATCAATGAGGGTTCTTCCTGTGTGAAGATAGCAGGATAGAACCAATAGTCTATATTCTAAGTAGTTAAGATTAGATGTTATATAAATTATGTAGGTACAAAACTTGCAAATTTTGTTCGTTGAGATCTTTGGTCCACGTGGATCCCACTTGTGGTGCAGCAGCACAGGTGTTCAGACGTTCAAATAGGTTCATGCCCACGCACGCCCCCTCACATGCATAAAGGGGCAGAGTGACCCATGCATGCTCAGTTCCTTTGCCACCCAGAGTCTCAAGTGAAGTCTCTGAGCTGTGGGGATGGAGGGTGGATAGTGGGATCCATTTGCACAGAATATCTTGAAGAACAACAGTTACTCTAAGGTAAGTAACTTTTTCTTCTTCTTCAAGTTCTTGCATATGTGGCTCCTACTTACGGGGATTAACTAGCAGTTTGGTGAATTAGGTGGTGGGAGCTAACAGTTAATTTGAACATGGACTGCAGAACTGATCTTCCAAGTTGAACATCCACTCTAGATGTTCATACTAGAGAGAAATGGTTGGTCAATGAGGACCATGTTGCTGCTCTACAAAATGTCAATGATTGGACTCTGCTAAAGCATGCTGCCAAAAGTAGCTTGGGCCCTGGTAGGATAAGCAGTTACCCAGCTTGGTAGCTGTAACTTATTGATGATGTAATAAATCTTGATACAGTCCACAATCCCTTTGAATAAGCCTTGAGAGGAGAGTGGCCTACCTTTTGATGCACTACCATATGCTATAAGAGTCTAGGAAATTTTCTGAACTCTCTCATTCTGCTAAGATAGTACAATAGGATCTTTCTGGCATCTAGGATATGTAACTTTGCCTCATCTGGGGATGAGTGAGGCCTTGGAAAAAAATATAGGTAAGCGTATATATTGATTAATACGAAATTCAGAGACAATGTTTGTTTATCTCTAAGGGTGATGTTGCATAGTCACCCAGTCTGCACAGCATACTGTATATGGGGGCTTAGATGTGAGTGCCAGGATCTCACTCATTCTACTCACAGAAGTGTGTGGCACCAGAAATGCCACTTTAATTGATAAGTGGGAGAGGGAGCAAAAAGCCGGAGGTTCAAATGGAGTGAAGAAAGGACTCAGTTTAAGTCCCAAGAAGGTGGTATTTCCCTTATTGGTGGATACATGTGCAATAAGCCTTTAAGAAATCTTTCAACAGTTGTATGAGAAAACACCAAAGAACCTTGGAAAGGAGGAAGAAAGGCTGAGATCACAGCAAGGTGAACTTCCATCTAGTGAAAGTCTTGGGGAAGTGGCCTCTTCCTGGATGAAGAGCTGCCTGAGCAGGGCCGTCCCTAGCTAATCTGGGCCCTACACAGCCCCCCCAAGGGGTGGGGGGTAGGCCTCCGTGGAGAGGGTCAGGGCTGGCTTGGAGGGTAGGGGGGAACCCCCCCCCCCCCGCCCAGCACTCACCAGCTGCACGGCTGGGGCCGGATCGCTGCACTTCCTGCCGCCGGTGAGTGCAGGCCCGGCCCTGCTGCAGTCCTATGGAGAGTGGGGGTGGGGCTGGGGCAGAGCAGGGGTGGGAAGAGGCGGGGCTGGGGCAGAGAAGCACGCAGCTGTGTAGGGCACCAGGAAATTTGGTACCCCAAATTTCCTGGTGCCCTATGCAGCTGCGTACTTTGCGTATGGGTAGGGACAGCCCTGTGCCTGAGTATCCTTGATTCAGTGGGCAGCAGGATTGCCTGACTGCACCAGCTGCTGAGCCTTGGAGGTCTTGTGCTTCCTAGGGGGTAATGAGCTCTGTGTTAACTCCCTTGTCACTGGAGCTCACTGATTGGACACCCAACATTAGGTCAGAGTCTGCCTGAGGTCTTATAGCGAGACAGGGTGGGTGAGGTAATATATTTTAGTGGAAAAACTTCTATCGGTGAGAGGGACAAGCTTTCGAGCTACACACAGCTCTTCTTCAGGTCTGGGAAAGGTACTCAGAGCATCACAGCTAAATGCAGGGTGGAATAGATTGTTTAGCATAAGGTGAAGTGGCCCATTAACACCTCTTCAGTCATAGGACAAAAAGAGGGGGGTTAGTGGGTTGCAGATTGTTGTAATGAGCCGTACATCCAGTGTCTTCATTAAAACCATAGTTTTTAAGTGTATAGCAAAATTAAGGATTCAAGCTCCCAGGCTTGTCTTTTAAAGGTGTTGTGCAGGTTTCCTTTGAGGACAAAGACTGAAAGGAAAGATATGAAGTTATAATTTTGTGAAAAGCATTCACCCCGAGGTGATGTGGTGATTTTGTCTTATTTTTCCTGTGTGAGTTCTTTCAAGAGTGTAGTGATTGTCTGGTTTCACCCACATAGTTGTTATTGGAGCATTCAGTGCAGTGGATGAAGTATACCACATGTGATAGTCATATGTAGGACCCAAGGATCTTGAAAGGCATGTTGTGGGGGGTATTGATCATTGTAGCAATGGAAATATGTCTGCAGGTTTTGCATCTGTTTTTCTGGCTGGACCTTGTGCTCTCTGAGTTGGTGGGCCCTGATCTGTGGGGAGCTCGTTTCTGATGACGAGGCTGGCCAGAGGAGGTGAATTTAGGAAAGATTTCTTTCAGGATATGGTCCGTATCAAGTAATTGTTTGTAATTGTTTAAGGATACCCCATATGGGTTCCAATGTGGAATGTAGACAACTAGGATTGTGCAGTTAGGGGGAGGAAGTTATTTTCAGCATTGAAGCAAGTTCTCTTGGATTATTTGGGTGGCCCATTCCAAGATGTGATCTACTTCTCTGGTGGAGTGTCCCTGTTTGGTGAAGGCAGGTTTAAATATGTTAAGGTGTTTACCTGGACCATTTCTTCTGACTATTTTCTGTGGTGGCTGAGTGCCTGGTGGTAGATAACAGATTTTTTGATGTGTTTGAGGTGGCTACTGGGTCTATAAAGGTAGGTATGGTGATCTGTGGGTTTCTTGTATGTAGTTGTCTGTAGGGTTCCATTGTCGAAGCGGATTGTGGTGTCCAGGAAGTTGGTGCTAGTGTGGGAGTGTTCTAGAAAGAGTTTGATGGATTGGTAGTTGTTCACGTTGTGATGGAAATCTATAAGGAAGTTTAGGTCTCAAAGATTTTTCCATTAAAAAGAGCCTCAGTCTATGTTCTCTGGATCTCTGAGCGCACTTCTTAAAAGCCCTGCAGATGGCACACTTTGAGAGGACATGAGATTCTCTTAAGCCAAAATGCCAAGGGTTGTGTCCACCTGTGAGGGGAATGACTTTCTTGCAGGAAGGCATCCAGGCTGAATTGAGGAGGTAATTGACTAGCCTCACTGACTATATAAGAAAAGAAAAGAAAAGTTTTTGCTTTTCAGTCTCTTTCTTTATTTTTGTTTTAAACTAAGTAGCTAACAACTAAATAACCAATAACCAAGTAAAAAGACTAATAACTTATAATTAACTTTAAGTAATTATAGGGAGGTTGTGGAATCTCCATCTCTGGAGATACTTAAGAGTAGGTTAGATAAATGTCTATCAGGGATGGTCTAGACAGTAATTGGTCCTGCCATGAGGGCAGGGGGCTGGACTCGATGACCTCCCGAGGTCCCTTCCAGCCCTAGAATCTATGAATCTATGAAAAACTAACTAACTAAACTAACAGTCTAAATAAGGACCCACACTGTTCCAACTCAGTGCCAAATGGCATTAGAAGGAACTGAGGGTGAAACAGGTCATGCCACCCTTTATGCCAGTCAGGGGTCTGCGGGCATGGAGGGTCCATGCATGACCCCAACTGGACACTGCTAGTTGCACTTCTGAACTCCTGTGCCGGAGGTTCTGCCACACCATAAGCGGGAGCCACATGCATAGGAACTCAAAGAAGAAAGAAAGTTAGATTTGAAGTTTTCGAAATAAGACTTACATGAATGGCTGATAGCACCAGAGGTCATTTTTAACAAATAGATTTTTTAAAATTGCACCTCTTTTCCTCCTCAGTCCACAATGTGAGTTAATGTACATATACCTGCTCATCAGTTCAATAATCTTCTAAAGCACAAACCTGGCAATGTTTTCAGAAGCCCCCTATATAATGACAGATGTGTCAATGTTTTCATTACAACAACACAGCATGACCATTTCTCCCATGAAGATCACCATGAGCTGAAACTTGGTTCATAAGATCACTTCAATAAATAAATTGTATGATGATAACAGAAATATTAATTGTTGATTCCCTAATGAATTTGTTACTGCGTTTTAGTCCTAGATTCAGTTTTTGGTGAACTGCCTCCAAAATCACTGATCAAGACCAATCTCCTCTTCGCAAAGCCTGCACGTCCTAAACAAAGACCACAAACAAAGCGGTATCCACTTTTCATCAGCAAAGAGGTAAGCATCTGACATCTAAACTATGGAGTAAGTATAGGGAGAGATTTCAGAGAGGTAGAAGTATTAGTCTGTATCAGTAAAAACAATGAGGAGTCCTTGTGGCACCTTAGAGACTAACAAATTTATTTGGGCATAAGCTTTCATGGGATATAACCCACTTCATCAGATGCATGGAGTGGAAAATACAGTAAGCAGGTATAAATATACAGCACATGAAAAGATGAGAGTTGCCTTACCAAGTTGGGGGTCAGTGCTAACGAGGCCAATTCAATTAGGATGCATGTGGCCCATTCCCAACAGTTAACAAGAAGGTGAGAGTATCAACAGAGGGAAAATTATTTTTTGTAGTGACCCAGCCCTCCCAGTCTTTATTCAGGCCTAATTCGATGGTGTCAAGTTTGCAAATTAATTCCAGTTCTACAGTTTCTTGTGGAAGTCTGTTTTTGACGTTTTTTTTGTTGAAGAATGGCCACTTTTAAGTCTGTTATTGAGTGTCCAGGGAGACTGAAGTGCTCTCTTATTGGTTTTTGAATGTTATAATTCTTGATGTCTGATTTGTGTCCATTTATTCTTTTGCATAGAGACTGTCTGTTCTGGCCAATATACATGGCAGAGGGGCATTTCTGGCACATGATGGCATATATCACATTGGTAGATGTGCAGGTGAACGCACCCATGATTGTGTGGCTGATGTTGTTGGGTCCTATGATGGTGTTCCTTGAATAGATATGCGGACAGAGTTGGCAACAGGGTTTGTTACGGGGGTTGGTTCCTGGGTTAGTGTTTCTGTTGTGTGGTGTGTAGTTGCTGGTGAGTATTTGCTTCAGGTGGGGGGGGGTGTCTGTAAGCGAAGACTGGTCTGTCTCCCAAGGTCTGTGAGAGTGAGGGATCTTCGTTCACCGGCACACACCCAGCACAGGATGATTGCTAGAACAGGACATCTTTAACATGAGGGTGAACAAAACTGTACTGGAAATCATGAAGATGTTTGAAAATGGTTGCCTAAGTCTAGACACAGGGGTTATCAACTGGAGGTGGTCCTTACTGCAGTCTTATGTGTTTTATATACTAATTGCAAACCAGCAGCTTTGGTTGTAGCCTTGCAAAACTCTACCCATCTTGTGGCAATTGACTTTTTTGATTGACTAAAATATGGCAATTTTTTCTATTCATGTTAAAAGTGTGTGGATTTGGGGCCTGGTAAGTATAATAATTTTGCAAGGCTGTTTGGTCACCTTCCTGGATGTTAAAATAATAATGAATTTTAATCTGTGTGCAAGAGCTGAGTCATGTGTTCTAGCTACTTATGCTTCCTTAGCAATGCTCAGCTGAATCTTAGAACTATCCATTCAAGCTGGCACATTAAACCCCTGCAAACTAGCTAATGCTGACCAGCTAGTTCATGTAAAGATCTATTAAACGCTGTTGTAGAGCAATCGCAGGTTTGGTTTTTTGTTTTTGTTTTTTCTTAAATGAAGGCAGTGTAGTAAGGACTTCCAACAGAACATTTTAGGTCTCACCATATGCATTCATTTCTGGGTATATTTTGTGATTTTCCTTTGATGATGGAGGGAAGGTAAACCACTTGTATTTTATGCTTGTGATTTATGCCCATGCTTATTGGATTAATAACAGTGGATGCCTGTCTTAAGTGTGATTATATGTGCTCTATTCCTAATCGGTTTTTCTCTACTATACTGTAAGTCTTTTGTAGCGGACGGAGCAAGACATCAGGAAGTGAACGCGGATGTTCTGGGAAAGGACGATCAATATGAAAAAGTGAGAAAATGTTTTGTGCGTATTGGTGGGATGCTGGCCATGCCCGTGCCTGTGCCAGGCCCACTCTTCACCAGTGAGGAACTGTTACTGTGAGCAAGGCTCAGCAGGGCAGGCACGCTTCGCTAATCTAGGCTGCATTAGACTCTTTGCTTCTGCTTCAGCCTGTGCAATAAACCCAAAGTCCGAGTGGTGACTCTCTGAGGGAGCGGAACATTAACTTCATTGTGCGCTCTGCTTGGTTGCTATTCTCTAAGCACTGTTCTCCTGCAATGCTACCTGCTGTGAGAACTCTGACAAGACTCCATTTAGTTGTGATATAAAGAATCTGAATAAGAAATTCTCTTCCTTGTGGGAGTTTTATAATGCCGCATTGTCTGTTAAGCACTAGCATTGTGCATGAGTCTGTACAAGACACAGAAGAAGACAGACACAGTCCTTGTCCCGAAGAGCTTATAATCTAAATAGACAACACAAAATCTTACTGGGAGACCAGACAGTATTTCTATCTTACAAGTTGTTATTTTGTGTGGGAGACATCATTCTTGCTAACATGGGTTAGAGTTATTAGTTAATGACGTCCTTTCTGCTCAGCTGAAATCCAAAATGTTGATGCACTCTCAGAAATGTATAGTTGGAGCCCAATTTTCAAATGTGGACATGTTAACAGGATGTCCAAATCCAATGTTTGGATGCTCAAACCAGAACATAGGTGCATAAATGCCTGTTTACAGCCTCAGTTGTTATACAAAAGGCCAGATACAAGACTTGCATGCCCTTTTATATGTATACATACTTGACAATGGAGTCTTTGACAAGACAACACTGGAGGAAAATGGATCTCAAACATCCTCTCGATAACAGGACAATACATTGGAGAGAACAATCTTAGTCTAAACATAATGGAACTAGCTCCCAGAATATAATCTTTGAGGGACTACATGTGGTATGTGGTTTCCCACTTCAATATTAGACTCCATGCAACAGGATGACTGGAAATGGTGACTTTCATTTTGACCTCACATAGAAGCTAGTTGCAAAAGGGGTAGGTTGCCTTAGAAGAAAATGAAAAGATAAACCTTTTGGAGTCAGGTTCCAAGGAGCTGGGGGTAGAAAAGGAAGTGAACTGAAAAGTAAAGTAAATACAGTAGAACCTCAGCATTACAAACACCAGTGTTACAAACTGACCAGTCAACCACACACCTCATTTGGAACCAGAAGTACACGATCAGGCAGCATCAGAGAGACATAAAAAAAGCACAAGTACAGTACAGTTCTGTGTTAAATGTAAACTACTAAAAAAATAAAGGGAAAGTTTAAAAAAAGATTTGACAAGTTAAGGAAACTGTTTCTGTGCTTGTTTCGATTTACATTAAGATGGTTAAAAGCAGCATTTTTCTTCTGCATAGTAAAGTTTCAAAGTTATATTAAGTCAATGTTCAGTTGTAAACTTTTGAAAGAACAACCATAATGGTTTGTTCAGAGTTACAAACATTTCAGAGTTACGAACCACCTCCATTCCCGGGGTGTTCGTATCTCTGAGGTTCTACTGTAAAATAAAGTGCAATTTAGAAGAAAGAGGTTTAATAAAGATTCTAACTGTAGGTAAAATTTAGATACTGGCTTAGATAAGATCAGCTGCTGCTGAGGTCTAAGTAGCAGTTTTCCAGATCTAATTTGTTCCTTAAATGGGTATTCCAAAGAACTGGGCTATATGTACCTGATTTCTTCCCTCCTCCCCCATGTACAGTGTAAGCCAACTTTCAGATGTTCAGTATTCCAATCTATGAACTATATCGTGTGTAATTAGAGGCGCAGAGAAAATATTATTTTCATTTACAAAACTATGGGCTATATGCTCCTGTGATTTGCATGCCAAAAAGCAAAGTAGCAACTACTAACCACGGTTAGTAGAAAATCTGCTGCAAAATTCTACACACAATTCTAATACTGGAGTTTGAATTGTATATGCTACCAGAGCAACTTACAATACAAAAATGGTCCCATGAAGATGACCTGAAAACACGACTCAAAGGTGATGTAACCTGAAGAAGTGTAGATGTGTCAATGCACAATAGTGCTAAATGTGCTACCCAGAAAAATAAAATTAAGAATGTAATAAGTTTATTATCAGAAAGTGTATCATGTTAATGAATGAATGATATATGAACATCCCTAAATGTCTGCAAAAGGCAAGTTATGATGCTGTCTGTGGTTAATATTTGTAACAAACATCGATATGAAAAAGGCTGTTATCAGCCATCTTCCAGAATCATTGCAGCCTCCTTCAGGAGGTTCAGAAATAACTGAATGACTGACTGTATTAGCCCTACTCTAATTGTCTACACTGGGAGTTCTGTATGTAGAGGGCTTGCAGGACCACAACCACAGTTTTCAGTTGATAATGAATAGAAAGGGGCTTCTTTCCATGTTAACTATCAGCAAACTGAGCTGCACAAAATGCATTTACTTTGGTTTAATTAAACAGTAGCAGTAGTATGTCTCATGTAATCTCTAGCAGTGACTCTCCACGTTTTCAGGAAAGATAAAATCAAAAATTGAATTGTTATACAGTGAAACAGCTTCTTAGATTAAGTTTGCTCTTTTGAAATCATTTTATCAATACTATAAGAGTCACTAGGTGTTTTCTATTCTCTCCCTGCCACCCATGCAACCCTGCCCTTTATCTCTATCAGGGGTCAGCAACCTTTCAGAAGTGGTGTGCCGAGTCTTCATTTATTCACTCTCATTTAAGGTTTCGCGTGCCAGTGATACATTTTAACGTTTTTAGAAGGTCTCTTTCTATAAGTCTTTAATATATAACTAAACTATTGTCGTATGTAAAGTAAATAAGGTTTTTAAAATGTTTAAGAAGCTTCATTTTAAATTAAATTAAAATGCAGAGCCCCCCGGACCAGTGGCCAGGACCCAGGCAGTGTGAGTGCCACTGAAAATCAGCTCGCGTGCCGCCTTTGGTACACGTGCCATAGGTTGCCTACCCCGATCTATATCCTGAAAAGGTTACCTGCAATGGAAAAAAATGTTTTTGCTTTTTTTGCTTCATTATGTTATCAAAAGAAAAGGGTTTTTAAGTGTATTTTGCCTGGTTTTTACATTATACATCTTATCTTTAATTCATTATTTAGACAGTGATGGTGCTCAAGGTATGCTAGCCACTTCCCTAACTAGAGCTGGTCAGGGACTGGCATTTCTGTTCAGTGGGGAATTCCAATATTTTGATTATTTTTCATTCTGATTTGGAATGAAAGGCTAACATTTTCAAATTACCCTTACAATGAAAATTCAAAAAAAAATTCAGGACCATTCGACATTTTGTAATACAATATAAAAGTTAAAATGAAATTAAATAAAATGAAACATTGTGACTTCCCTCTTCCCCCATCAATTTTGTTGTTGTTGACATCTACAGATTCCCACAAAATATTTTGATTTCAACAAAACTGCATTTTTCAATGGAAATCTGTTCCATTTAAACGTTTTCGACCAGCTCTAATCCTAACACAGCTGAAAGACAGTCCCTGATCCAAAGAGCTTGCAGTTTAAAAGTGCAAAGAGACAAAGGATGGGGAAAGGGATGTATTGTATGTCATCGAGGAAGATTCCAATTCCCTCACTCTCACTGGGTAGCACCTGACTCTACAAGTGGCCCCATTCTCTTCAATAGCTACAGCAATTGGAGGAGAGTCATAAGAGACCAATCACAAAAGCCATAGGACCAAGATGTTAATCAGGAGCCCTTGATCAGTGTTAAAAGCAGCTGAGAGGTCCAGGAGAGTGAGGATAAAGTACAGATCATGAGATCTGGCCAGGAAGAGATTGTCAAGACCTTGATGTGTGCAGTTCAGAGGAAAGGAGTGGGTGGAAGCCATATTGGAAGGGATACAGGATGGAGATGGAAGGAACTCAAGGCAACAGTTGCAGACTGCACATTTAGATTTTGACCTCCTTGTCTTTTAGGGTGACCAGACAGCAAGTGTGAAAAATCGGGACAGCGGGTGGGGGGTAATAGGAGCCTATATAAGAAAAAGACCCCAAAATCGGGACTGTCCCTATAAAATCGGGACATCTGGTCACTCTATTGTCTTTGCTTGGTAACTCATTGGAGCACTACCTTGATTATGTCATGATAAGATACAAGTGAATGGAACCTGAGCAACAAAAGAAAGGATTTGTAGTCAGACTTTAAAATTCTGATAGAAGTTGCTCATTTTTGTTAAACAAACACCTGACAAAACATTTGGGAAAAATATTTTTTGGGGAAAAAAAGATTCAAAACCCCTACTTTAATTGAGAGGTGTGAAAGCTCCTTCTCTAGGTCTCTAGTCCAGAGAAGAAAAAAACCCTGCTCTTCATTACAATTCTTTGATTAACAAACCCTAAATCCTTCCAGGCCTGCTCTAGATTATAAAACAATCTAAAAAGTGTGTAACACAATTTGTTTTTCTTTGCAAGCCACCTTACTAAATCTCAGGAGTAACTGCAGGTTTTGTGCAGTTAATTAATAAAACGAGAGGTGACAGTTTAAGAAAATTTAACAAGTTCATTTTCAGAAAGTGTAATTTGCTGATGTATGAATAAATTATATTATTCCCCATAAATCTGTGAATGGCAAACCTTAACTAAGCTTGGCCATTAGTTGAAACACGGGGCCAATGTCTTGACCAGAAAAAAGACGTTTATATATTTGCAGTAGATTTTCAGCAATGCATATGTTCATACAGATTTTTAAAGACATTTCTCAGATGTCCCCTGGGCAATTGTTCAACACTTTTGCTGATTGCAGTCCAGTGTACAAAGAAAATCAGTATCAGTGCACAAACTGTCAAAGTGGAGAGCTGTTTGGTATATCACACAGCAAAGAGATTCTAGCATCCTGCCATTCTTAACAGAAATCATTATAATCAGATGTTCACCATTTCCCATTTAGTTTCTCCAAATTAATGAAAACATTTGCAAGCAAGCAAAATATTTATCCTCTCACATTGTATCCTCCTGGATCTTGCATCAAGACAGTTGGTGGACAGACATGAATGGTCTATATTAATCTGGTCTTTAAAAAAACCCCTAAATATAACATTTTACACACTCACAAAATGCCATATTTTAAAAAAACAACTTCATTTTAATGGGCCTTGAATGCAAGAAGAATTCAAATTCCATAATGAAGTGAATGGAGCAAAGAGTGCAATATCTTCATGGAATACTGTGAGAATTCCAGACATGAACACTTGTTGTGCAGACGAACTGGAATCCATTTAGAAATGTTCATCCATCAGTTATTTACTTCCAACTAACCCTCCAAAGTGGCCAGTACATTGTATGAATGGTTTGTCTGCATTTCCCCTTTAATAATATTCTCATTCTCTTTATGATGTCATCTGCCAAGCATTAACAGCCTGACAGAACAAAGCACTGCTATAGGGGAGATGGCCACAGCACGAGAGTAAGTTCTTGTGAATACTAGGCTGGGATGGAAATGTGAGAGAGATGGAACTTGTCTTGATTCAGGATTAGTGTTTTGGATTGTTGAGGTGTTTTTCCTGCCATAAAAATCAGAGATTTTAGAGAAAGCAAACATTTATTAGCTTATAAGTGAGTTGAAAATAGCAAGAAAAGCGGTTAGCTAAATTTGGGGTCTTGTGGGTTGTTCCATTTTGAAAAAAGAAATTGATGAGCGAGTCAAGTATTTTCTGGTCCTAAGTACCTTTTAATTCATCCCTGCAGAGTGCAACGTTTTGGTATATTCTGGGATTCACATCCCTGTAGTCCTCACAGTGATGCAGTGTAGACAGAACCTCAGTCTGTTTTGCTTCTGCTGACTCACTCTCACCCACCTCCCACCCAAAAAACAATGGCCAGGAAGGAAGTCTGCCCAGGTGATTCAAATTTCTGAGCAGCCTTACACATTTTGGCCAGAGACGCATGCCTATGTGTTTGGAGACTGCTATTATTTCAGTCACTTCTTTATATTCATCCTAAATGAAAGGCAGTAGTTACACCCAACTCACAACAACAAGGTTGAACCCAACTCACAACAATACTAATCTATACAAGCTGCTCTAATTTTGGAAAACAAGTCAATGAATGTTCATATAATTTTTAGCTACATATTGAGATACTAAAAACAAAACAAACAAAAAGGGGCTGAATCTTTCCCTTTAGCCAACTAGCTATGCAGGGTGGGGATTGCCAGCTCTATGACCAGCAACTCAGAATTCCTACTAGCCCAAGGATTTAAATGATGCATGAGCCTTGAGCTATCCCCTTGCATGAATTTCACTAAGAGCAAGCAGGGATTAAGTAGTGCCAGTTAGCATGTTTTACTGCCAGCCACATAGGGTTCGTCTACACCAGTGATTCTCAAACTTTTTTCTTTGTGGACCACTTGAAAATTGGTGAGGGTCTCGGCGGACCACTTAATGATCTTCCCAAATGTTGTTTGTATCATTAGCTAAGTATTGTAAAGAGCTTTGGATAAAAGTGTTATATTAAAAAAAACTTAATTATTAACGTTTTTTTGTTCTACAAATAAAAGTAGTCTTACCTTTCTAATGCAATGAATGTGCCCTCTCTCCCCCACCACAGCAGCCACAGAGCTGAGGCTGGGAAGGAGGGCTGTTTCTCCCCGGCAGCCGCAGCCCTGGAGCTGGGGAAGGTTGCCTTTCTCTGGCTGCCACTGCCCTGCACATCCCAAATTCCCCTATCCCCTCCTCCCACCTACCTCCTATTCTCCCCAAGGCCGCCACCTCACCTTACACGTGCTTCTTCTCCAGGGTCCAGGCACCTAATTAGGGGAGCCACGCCTGCCATTCTCTCGTGTGTGGCCGCCCAAGTACGCACCTTAGAGGGGACTATCCATGGACCACCTGAATGGAGTTTGCAGACCATTGGTGGTCAGCGGACCACAGTTTGAGAATCTCTGGTCTACACTGTAATAAAAGACCCCTGGCCTAGCCATGACTGGCCCAGGTCACCTGACTGAAGTTTGGGCTCATGGGGCTAAAAATTGCAGTGTAGATGTTCATACTCAAGCTGAAGCCTGGGCTCTGAAATCCTATGAGTGGGGTGGGTCTCAGAGCCCAGGCTCCAGCCTGAATCCAAATATCTACACTGCTATTTTTGGCCCCATGAGCCCGAGTCAATTTAGCTGGGCTCTAAGACTTGGCATCGCAGATTTTTTATTGTAATGTAGATGCACCCATACATTCTAAGTAGCTAGGGGGCTGGGAACTCCTTTCTTCCTGGTACAGTAACTATGCATTCCTCCCCTCACCTCCCCAATGCAGACCAGTTGGGAGGCTTTGAACTTTCATATTAAAAATATACTGATAGAAGTGCTATAAAAATATATAAAGCAACTGTACCCACCTCCTTCACCTCTCCCCCTTCAGCAGAAAAACTGCACTATTTTCCTTATCACAAATTAATGTGAATACCTAGCCAATCTATCCTCCATATTATTCTCCAAGATAAGAGGAACACAACAAGAAATGCTCCTAAAAGCCTGTTTATTATACTTACATGTTGACCTTTTTCCCTTTAGGAAAACATCTCACATACAATTCTTTCATTTCAAAGCATGTCAAACCTCTCCATCTCTGATGTACAAATATGAAAAGTCTTTTGCCAGACCACTACTGTGGTCTCCTTCCCAATGAAGAACAGACTGAATCGCACTAAGTAGTAGTTATGGAGATCTATATAAATTATGTAGTCATGCAGATCTCTGAAGGGCCCATGACTTTCCTAGGCTTGGTCTACACTACAGAGTTAGGCCAATGCTAGGCAGCTAAAATTTTAGTGTACACTAAATTTTGCTCCCACTGACTTAACAATTCCACCTCCATGAGAGGTGTAGAGCCAACATTGATGTAGTTAGGTCAACACAGTGTCAGTGTAGACAATGGGTTGCTTATATGACTGTTACTAGCATTCAGGAGCTGTCCCACAATGCCCCACATGGACAGTACAATTGATACAAGTGCACCTGGTGAGGGTGAGGACGTGCACCGCCGACAAAAGGAGCAAAGTGTAGATACGCACAAGTGAAGTAGTTACTGAGGCAGCTGTATGCCGACCTAAGTTAGGTTGACTTAATTTTGTGGTGTAGACATGTCCCTAGAAAGGAAGGTTTGTCTAAATCAACTAAACTGAAGCAGGATGATACCTTCTTGCCAGTGGAGAAAGGTCTCTTTCATTGACTGAATCAAGACTACTAGTCTCTTCTTCCCACTACAAGGAAATGTGCCCTTCACTCATTCATACTGCAGCATCATGGTCTCTTCTTATCAGAGACAGAAATTCTCTCTCAGTGATTCAGACTTTCCTAGAGGTGAATCTCTTGCACGAAGAACGGGTATGTGTCTCCTTAGCAATGGGCAGAGTGCAGGTTTTCTTGACATCATTATGGCTGGTGTTAGCTTCTCTCCCTTCCGCCACTCCCCTTTGTTCTCTCTTACACCAGTGTCAGTGGAAGGACAGGAGTGTCATATTTTGAAGTCTCATCTGCTGATTGAGGTATATCTGGGACTAACAAATTCTCACTGTTATTAGCTGACTTGAATGATGAAGGAAAATATTAGAAGGTTCTATTAAACACCAAAAATGTGCTCTGATAATTGCCTGGCTCATTTAAAATTCAAAATGGAAATAAAGTGCACATTTTTAACAGCAAGAGTAATGAACCAATAGAACAGGTTACCTAAGGATGTGGAGGATTCTCCACTACTTGAAATTTAAGACTTTACATTAAAATAAAAATATATTCTAAGAGAGGTTCTTGTCTAACCAGAAGGACTTGATGCAGAAATTATTGGGTGAAATTCTGTTCTGTGTCATGCAGTAGTT
The DNA here is from genome assembly GCA_037349315.1 of Chelydra serpentina. Lineage (NCBI taxonomy): Eukaryota > Metazoa > Chordata > Testudines > Chelydridae > Chelydra > Chelydra serpentina. The sequence continues at coordinate 15,712,475 of JBAIAC010000028.1, read as the reverse complement.
CAGACTAAATGATCGGAAATGTCTATGAATCTATTAATTTAACTGCCTTGATGCCAGGGCTCTAATAGGGAGACCCTGCCCCGTTATGCATCAAACAGCATTGCATCATGGACAGGTTCAACCACAACCGCCCTTCACAAGTACCAGCCTGCACTGGAACAAACAAAATAAGACTATCTTCCTGTTGGAAGTAAGCCTCCCCCTCATGAGTCATTGTATTTAATCATAGTCTCTGTCTCTACAATTTATTTTATTATCCTCTTTGTTTTTTGATGTAGGATTAAATTATTACATTTCCAGATATTTTCCCATTGATGTTTACTTAAATAGCTTATATTAAAATTGTAATAATCCTTTGGATGGCCCAGACTATTCGTCATCTCATTTCTTTCACTAAGATAGGTCTGCAAATTAGATCTTTCTCCTCCAAGGCTGTCTTGGATGAATGATTTAATTAACAAGGAAAGAAACAAACAACAACAAATCTTTACATGCATTCAAAAGGCTCTCAAGCAAAATAATTCTGAAAGAATTATGAAAATTGTATGAAAATTCCAGCAGCGTGAACTAAAGAGGTCACAAAGTGCCATTGGCAGCAAATCATTAAATTCTTAGATACATGTGAGTGGCAAGAACATTTGACACACTGTACTTGAATGTAAATCATTCACAGTATATCGACTCATGAAATTAAAGATAGTGGTAATTGTTTTGGGTTCAAAGTGAACTATGATGATTTTAGAAAGTGTCTCTTTTCCTGGGAAGAGAAGCATCTAAATCACAATCAACTTTGAGCCACACAACTAAAGGCGGCTTTTCTCATCTCAATGGGCAGGAAGTTGTGCACATAAATCCCATGCCAAGATGAGTTCATATTATTTTAAACATTAAACAGATATACATATTCAGGGGCATGCACAGAAATTTAACTTTGATCCCTGAGAGGGGGCATGTTCTCTGACAGGAGCTTGCTCTTCCCTCCCCCCTGCTCTGTCAGGAGCCCACTCTCCCGCCCCTCCCCCGCACGACCACAACTGCGGCCCAAGAGCTGGAGGAGTTCTCTGCGTCCAACGATGATTGGGGGGGGGGCTGTGCTCCTGCTTCCCCCCCCCCTTTTTCATGCCCCTGCTTATATTTTAAAGCCAAATATACCAGTTCTTCACTTGTTTTTATATGTAATCACTAACTGATCATTTATTGCTAGTTTCTTGACACTTTTTTTAAGAGTAGGAAAACTGTGTAACTCAGCTATGGTCTGCCCAGTTATTTTGATCTCATAACAAGGCTAATACCTATTTCCATATGAGCTTTTTCTTCTTAGCAAGAGGGCATGACAAATGAGGGAGGGAGTAACAGAAAGCAGGAGGAATTAAATCAGAACAACAAAGCAACAGCATGCCTGCCCTCTATGGCCTCCAGCGGCCAGTCAAGTTATCAATATACTGCAGAGGAAGAAACTGAAGGGCAAGTTGCTTAAATATCAGCCAATACACACAGAACCAAAAATCCTACTAAAGCCAATGGGAGTTTAGATATTCAAGAAATGCAGGATCAGCACAAAAAATTCGAACTTAGGTGAACATTCTCAAAAACTGGCAAAGAGCAATACACTCAAAGGACAAGGGGTCCACACCTCTTCCCAAAAGTCAGTAGATGTTTTGCCACTGACCTCAGTGAAAACTATATGGGGCCCCAAGGTCCTGCAGTCCTCACCCACTGTCTTGCCTGGTTATGGACCGCAAGATTTATGGACATTGTCATTACTTTCATTGGGAGGTCCTGCCTGGATAAATATTGCAGATATTAGGCCAGAAGTGAAGAAACACATTTACAAGCTCTTAAAATCTTTCCTAACCAATCAATTCATATATAGTGCCTTCCAGAATGTCCACCATGTTAACTTGACCCAGTTGTATTTTCCCCATACTAAAAGAGCAACCATGTGCTAATACTTTCAGTCTAAATAACTCAAAAGGAAAAAACATCTTTATGAGAGTATTTCCTTTCTGAGGCCTGGTCTACACTAGGACTTTATGTCGAATTTAGCAGCGTTAGCTCGATTTAACCCTTCACCCATCCACATTAGGAAGCAATTTATTTCGACATAAATGGCTCTTTAATTCGATTTCTGTACTCCTCCCCGACGAGGGGAGTAGCGCCAAATTCAACATGGCCATGTCGAATTCGAGGTACTGTGGACGGAATTCGATGCTAATAGCTCCGGGAGCTATCCCACAGTGCACCACTCAGTGGACGCTCAGGACAGCAATCTGTACTTGGATGCTCTGACCTGCCACTCATGGAAAGCCCCGGGAAAATTTGAATTTCTTTTCCTGTCTGGCCAGTTTGAATCCCATTTCCTTTTTGGACATCGTGACGAGCTCAGCAGGACTGGCAACGATGCAGAGCTCTACAGCAGAGGTTACCATGCAATCCCAGAGTAGAAAGAGGGCTCCAGCATGGACTGATCGTGAAGTTTTGGATCTGATCGCTGTGTGGGGAGATGAATCCGTCCTATCCGAGCTCCGATCCAAAAGACGGAATGCCAAAATTTACGAGAAAATATCCCAGGCAATGACGGACAGAGGATACAGCCGGGATGCAACGCAGTGCCACGTTAAAATCAAGGAGCTGCGACAGGCGTACCAGAAGACCAAGGAGTCCAACGGACGCTCCAGATCGCAGCCACATACTTGCCATTTTTACGAGGCACTGCATGCTATGCTCGGTGGTGCTGCCACCACTACCCCACCAGTGTCCGTGGACTCCGACGACGGGGTCTTATCTACGGCCACGTCGTCGGAGGTTTTCGCGGACGGTGATGATGAAGAAGGAGAGGAGGAGGACGAGGCAGTCGACAGCGCTTTCAATGCTGATTTCCCCGACAGCCAGGATCTATTCATCACCCTGACTGAGATCCCCTACGAACCCTTCCAAGGCAGCATCCCCGAGCAGGAATCAGGCGAAGGATCAGCAGGTCAGTGTTTTAGACATTTATTTGGAATACAATAGGCATGGAGTGTAAGCACTGTGTTAGTATTGCTTAATTGGCCTTATGCGCTTCAGCTTTGAGTCGCTTTCCAGTGCAACTACTCGAAAAGTCTGTCAATATATATGGGGATAGAGGAGTAATCCCCATCGGAGATCTCCGCGAAGCTCTCCTGGAGGTACAGTGAGAGCTTTTGTATCACGTTCGCGGGGAGAGCGGCCTTATTGTCTCCTCCATTGTAGGATACTTTCCCGCGCCATGCAAGCTGCAGGTACTCTGGTATCATTGCCTTGCATAGCATGGCTGCATACGGCCCTGGGGTTTGCTGGTATTGACGCATCATGCAGTCTTTCTCTGTCTCCGTAATCCTCATCAGAGTGATATCAGTCATGGTGCCCTGGTTTGAATGAGTGGTTTCATTAGTATAGGGAATGCTTCATTTTCCCTTTAAAGAAAGACACCCGGCGGTTTCCATTAACGCGGGGTGGGAGGGAGTTGGGAGCCAAACCATTTGAACTTAGCAGTGCGCAGGCAGGGAGAGTTCCCGGGACCGGCCACGCGAAGCGGGGGAAAGTGTACGCGAGCCGTTCATACAGAGCGGTTCGCGGGCACTTTTGGTTCCCGGGAGCGGCCACGCGGGGGGGGGGGGGGGGAAGGGTAGGTGAGCCGTTCATACAGAGCGGTTCGCTGGCACTTTTGGTTCCCGGGAGCGGCCACGCAGAGGGGGGGGAAGGGTAGGCGAGCCGTTCAAACACAGCGGTTCGCGGGCCCTTTCAGTACCTGGGAGCGGCCACGCGGAGGGGGGGGTAAAGGATTGGCGAGCCGCTGTAGATGAGCGGTTTGGGCAGCAGCAGTTCCTGGCCGCAGCCGGGAACAGTGATTGAAACATGAGTAAGCTCTCAGCAGTCCAAACTCATCACCTTACCATGGTATCCAGAGAGCTGATTTCCAGTGTTCTGCAAGGCTTCTGGGATCTGTACACCGGGACCACAGACACTCAGGATAAAGACATAATATTTGACCTTGTAGTAAGTGCACATGTGATAGGTACTGTGCTTGGTCCTATTCACAGGGAAAGAGTATGGGCATTGTTCTGGAAAAACTATCTTTCTTAGGAATTCACTCCCTTTCTCTCATCCCACAGCTGCGAGTGTCTCCCGCCCTACCCGTGGTTCACCCTCCCAGAGGCTAGCGCTGATCAGGCGGCGCAAAAAGAGAACCCGGGACGACATGTTCTCCGAATTGATGGTCTGTTCCCGAAGGGAGGCGGCACAGCGGAGAGAGGACATCTCAAGGTCCGAGCGAGCAGCTAGGGAACGGGAGCAGAGGGCTGAAGCTCGTGAGGACAGGTGGCGGCAGGAAGACCAGCAGGCGACTCAAATGCTGCTGGGACTAATGAGGGAGCAAACGGACACGCTCCGGCGCCTGGTAGACGTTCTCCAGGACAGGAGACAGGAGGAAAGAGCCCCTCTATATATTATTTCCAACCGTCCTCCCCCGCCACCAAGTCCAATCGTCTACTCACCCAAAGTCACTAGGACGAGGGGAGGCAGGGGCCGTGTAACTAATCACTCCACCCCTGCAGACTGCTCCAGTAGCAGAAGGCTCTCATTTCCAAAACTTTAGAGGGGTCCTTTCCCTACCTCCAACCGCACCCCACAACACTTCCCTGCCCAGGTTTCATCTCAAAACTATGCTCACCTTAATAAAAATGTTTGTTTTGTTCAGTGCTGTTTCCCTGACTTCCTTTCACAGGACGGTTTGGTTTTGGGGGAGTGGGTAATGGGGTTTGTAATTAGAGATGACAGGCGCCTGACCCAGGGTACAGACAGGGGGAAAGGATCCACAGAAAGTCACACTCACATTGCATGCACTAGGCACACTTGTCATTCTGGGAGGGGGTTTTCATGTTCTCTATGGGGGGGGGTTAACTTTCTGGTGGGGGAGGGTGGCTGCTGATCTTTTGCGGCCGGCGATAGCCTGCATGACAGATCCATGCAGCAGGGGATCTGTGGCCGCAATCCACGGCCAAAAAGTCACACAGGCACCACCACACACAGTTGCGAATAGGAGGGGTTGATGGCTCCCTTGAAACGAGCAGTCCAGCACTTCGGACTGCTCTGGGAGCAGGAGCATGTCATTCCCCAAGCTTGAAAGCGTACTTTCCAACACTCCACCCGCTCCCCAACAGCAGTATGCGTCCCAGGTTAAAACCTTAACTGAGAAACCAGTAATGGAGACGGTTTAAATAAACAATGTTTCCTTTATTGTACTTTTAAAGCGTTGAATTAAGGGGGGGAAGGGGGTTGCTAACTGGAGAGGATAGCCAACAGAAACTGGGAAAAGAAACGGTGGCAGGTTCAGCTTGTGTTTAAGCAAGCGTAACAGTCACTGGTTACCCCGCTCGCTCTGGAAGCTAGCTTTCAAAGCTTCCCGGATGCACAGCGCGTCCCGCTGTGATCTTCTAATCGCCCTGGTGTCCGGCTGTGCGTAATTAGCTGCCAGGCGATTTGCCTCCACCTCCCACACCGCCATAAACGTCTCCCCCTTGCTCTCACAGAGATTGTGGAGCACACAGCACGCTGCAATCACAATGGGGATATTTGTTTGGCTGAGATCGGAGCGAGTAAGTAAGCTTCTCCAACGACCTTTCAGACGGCCAAAGGCACACTCCACCATCATTCTGCACTTGCTCAGCCAGTAGTTGAAGAGCTCCTTTTCAGTGTCCAGGGCTCCCGTGTATGGCTTCATGAGCCAGGGCATTAGCGGGTAGGCAGGGTCCCCGAGGGTCACTGTAGGCATCTCCACATCCCCAACTATTATTTTGCGGTCCGGGAAATAGACACCCTGTTGCAGCCGTCTAAACAGACCAGAGTTTTTGAAAACACAAGCATCATGAACCTTGCCCGGCCATCCCACATTGATGTTTGTAAAACGTCCTTTGTGGTCCACTAGTGCTTGCAGCACCATAGAAAAATAGCCCTTTCGGTTGATGTACTGGCTGCCCTGGTGGTCCGGTCCCAGGATAGGGATGTGTGTCCCATCAATAGCCCCGCCGCAGTTTGGGAATCCCATAGCGGAAAAGCCATCTATGATCACCTGCACGTCTCCAAGGGTCACTACCTTTGAGAGCAGCAGGTCAACGATTGCATGGGCTACCTGCATCACAGCAACCCCCACGGTAGACTTGCCCACTCCAAATTGGTTTGCGACTGACCGGTAGCTGTCAGGAGTTGCAAGCTTCCACAGGGCTATGGCCATTCGCTTCTGGATAGTCAGGGCTGCTCGCATCCGGGTGTCCTGGCGCTTCAGGGCAGGGGACAGCAACTCACAAAGTTCCAGGAAAGTGCCCTTACGCATCCGAAAGTTTTGCAGCCACTGGGATTCATCCTAGACCTGCAGCACTATGCGGTCCCACCAGTCAGTGCTTGTTTCCCTTGCCCAGAATCGCCGTTCCACAGGATCAACATGCCCCATTGCCACCATGATTTCTACGGGCCGGGGTCCCGTGCTTAGCGAGAGGTCTGTGCCCCTCTCAGAGTTCATGTCCTCCCGGAGCTTCCGTTGCCTCCTCGTCCGATTTCTCTGCATCTGATTCTGGAAAAGGTGCACGATAAGGCGCGAGGTGCTGACAACGGACAGAACAGCAGCGATAATCGCGGAGGGCTCCATGCTCGCTGTCCTGTGGCGTCCGAGCTGTCAATCACCAGAAAAGGGCGCGAATTAATTGCCCGCCGGCACTTTCACATAGGGAGGGCGGGAGTGTGGGTCGAGTGACGACATTTACGTATAACCACCCTTGACACATTTTTGGCCCCAGAAGGCACTGGGGGCTACACCCAGAATTCCAGTGGGCAGCGGGGACTGCGGGAACTGTGGGATAGCTACCCACAGTGCACCACTTGCAATGTCAACGCTTGCCCCGTTACTGTGGACTCAAAAATTCGAATTAAGGTCCTTTATGTGGATTCGCACGATCGACCTTGCAATATCGGTTTCACAAGTTCGGTTTAACAAAAATCGAACTAGTCTCATAGTGTAGACATACCCTGAGAGTCTGTGCTCAGATGAACACAAAATGGCTGCCTATCTCTATAGACAGCATAGTAATGAGATTTGAAAAGTGCCTGACACAAGATAAAGAGTTATAAGAAGATGCACGCTACATACATCACACCCAGTCTTGCAATTTAGACATTGAAGGCACTTATCTGACCCCCATTACTATAGTATGTGACCCACCTGACAATATTTAATGTATTTATTCTCACAACACCTCCATTTTACAGATGGGGAACGGAGACAGAGAAACTAAGTGGCCTGCCCAAGGTCACACAGGAAATCTGTGGCTGGTTAGGAAATTGAATCCAGGTATTCCAACTCCCAGCACCCTAACTCCTGAATCACTGACTCCATGTACAATCACCCTATTAGGTTTCTGTAGCAGAATGTGGTGGGGCCCCCTTGGCTTCTGCCTCTGTTAGGCTCTAGATTTTGTAACCACTGGTGCACATTATTCTCAGGCTTGTTCCCACCACCGTTTCATCATGTACAAGTAACCCTTCACCGTCTGCAGGCAAGAGGGAGGGGAGAGCTACCTCCCTGCTTCCATTCCCTGCCTTTTTCCTTTCCTCCTGCTCTTCTCTGGCTTCCATGCAGGCCCAGGCTAATTAGGTAGCAACTGTGTCTGCCTTCCCAATTAGGGCCAGGTTACTTCCAGACCACTCTAATTTGTTCCCTAATGAGGAGCGGGTGTAACACAGGGCTGAATCTGCAACCCTTTGCCCAGCACCCTGGCACAGTTTCCCTTTTAGGTGCCGATGCTCACACACTTAAATATTTCTGATACTACTAGTCCAATACTACTATATGCATCATAAAGACAAACACTGCGACACAGAATTGTATTTACATTTGACATGGGTGCTGTAACCTAGCAAATATAATATTTATTTCAGGACCTAAAAAGAAACACATTCACACACACCCTCAACCAAATGAGCACCTCTCCTTTCTTTCTCTATTCTGCTTGCCTTAGGCCCAGAAGCAGTAAAACAAGGATCACATGCAGGCCAAGTAGCTTTCTCCAAACTCTAGATTAAACCCCATCTGGCCTGTATTCTGGTTACTGCCATCAGTGGTGAAATGGAATATAATTTAAGGGGTGGGGGAATATAAAACTGGAAGATAAAACTCTGCATGTGGATGGAATTCTAATGGTCTAGTCGTATTGCTACAGTTTCCACCTCCAGGTGTATGTAACTCAGACTGCTAGACATTAAGGAAGTATAATTAGTGCTGGTAGGACAAAGTCAGCAGCTCAGTTTTTCCTCTCTTTTTTAGTCAAAATGCAAGACTTGCACTGTATGAAAAGTATGTTCCAGGTAAGAGTGTGACTGGGGGTGGGGGTGGGGGGGTGTTAAACTCATTACTCGGTTGCCAGAGGAAATGACTTGGTGACCTATATATAAAGCACCTAATCCTGCTAGGTGCTGTGTGTCATCTCAGAGGAGACATTCAGCAGCTTATAGTGCTGGGTCCAAGGAACGCAATATACTCAGTCTGAATCATAGCTTCCCATCCCAGCAGGGTGATATCAGCCCTTCATGCATCCAAAGTGGATAGGAGTATGATGTTTGACTTTCACATGAGACCGACAAACAGGTCTGTTCTGCTCTCTGAGAACAGTCCATGCCATTACCTGAAATTGAGCCAATAAAAGGGTCTATGAATAGACGAGACTCATACAAGAAGCTAAAGCAGTGCAGAAGGCTATAGCGAGGTTGTTGTATTCAGCATGGTAAGTAGTTAAAACTACGTGCCATTTTGAATACTCATCCAATTTGATTAAAAACACGAACAAGAGATAGAGAGAAAGAATTAACTTTTAACCAAAGACAGGTTAATTAATTCAATGTTCGCCAGTAAGGGTGGGTAAAACTTGTGGGAGGGAAACATTATTGTCCAGGATTTGATTGAACAAGACCCAACTTGCATAAATTCCTAGTGGTCCACTAGCCTTTTCCATCCTAGGCACACACTAGTCTATCAAAATACTATAGGACCAAAGTTTTAATCTGAGCACCTGCAAAATAAGGGGAAAGTATGTTGAAAAAGAGTTAGCAAAAATCAGTCAAATAGAGGAAGGATTAAAGTAAGGAAGTTAAGTGACCAAAGGAATACAAAAGCTCTGTTGCTGTTACTGGAAAAATGCTCTTTAGTGGGCTCAGAGAAGACTGTGCAGATAAGCTCTGCCAGAGCAGTGCAGGAGACAGCTGTCACCAACTCAGTGCATGAGGTAGGAAGGGAAACTAGCCATCCATAAAACACTGAAACTGATGGTACACAAAAAACTGTGCAATGCACAAGTAAACAAGTTAAACAATAGAGAGAAACAATTATTTTTCACTAGGTTCTTTTAGATGTGATCTACACACAGATTTTGTACCAGTATAACTTTTTGGGAGGGGTGTGATTTTTTTATTCATGTACAACCCTAATATACTAGTGGATGCAGTATATTGGTATAAAGATACCTTATACCAGGGGTCTCAAACACGCGGCCCGCAGGCCATGAGTTATTTCCTGCGGCCCGCCATAGGCGCCGACTCCACTGGTAGCCAAGCTCCAAACATTACTGAGTGTTTATATTTTATTAAAACCCCTCTTTGCATTACAGTTTTAAAAAAGTTAATACATTGACTTTTAATAGAATACTATATTACCCTTCATTTTTTTCATTTTTTACTATACTTTTGTATCATTGTATGAAAAGGTTTCAGTGATGCGGCCCTTGGGCCAATTTACTAGTTCTCATGTGGCCCTCATGATAATTTGAGTTTGAGATCCCTGCCTTATACCCATATACAATTTATTCCCCTTTCTGTATGGAAATGCACTATGCCAGGATAAGCACTTTTATACTGATATAACATGTCCACATTAAGGAGGGTTGTACTCCTTTAAGTATAGCGGGATAGTTGAAGTGGTACAACTCATGTGTTCAGACAAGGTCTTCCTTGTACCAAGACATCGCAAAACACCGCTAGACAAAAACGTGATTATCAAGTTGATCATGTCCCATTAAAGGCTTTTATATTTATTAGGGCTGTCACTTAATCGCTGTTAACTCACACAATTAACTCAAAAAGATTAATCATGATTAATCACACTGCTAAACAGTAGAATACCAATTGAAATGTATTAAATAGTTTTGGATGTTTTTCTACATTTTCAAATATATTGATTTCAATTACAATACAGAATACAAAGTGTATTTGCTTACTTTATATTATTTTTATTACAAATATTTGCCATCTAAATATAATAAGCAAAAGATATTGTATTTTTCAATTCACCTCATACAAATAGTGTAGTTCAATCTCTGTCGTGAAAGTGCAACTTACAAATATAGATTTTTGTGTTACATAACTGCACTCAAAAACAAAACAATGTAAAACTTTAGAGCCTACAAGTCCACTCAGTCCTACTTCTTGTTCAGCCAATCACTAACACAAACAAGTTTGTTTATATTTACAGGAAATATTCCTGCCCACTTCTTATTTACAATGTCACCTGAAAGTGAGAATAGGCAATCGCATGACACTTTTGTAGCCAGCATTGTAAGGTATTTACGTGCCAGATATGCTAATCATTCGTATGCTCCTTCATGCTTCAGCCACCATTCCAGAAGACATGCTTGCATGCTGATGACACTCGTTAAAAAAAGAATGCGTTAATTAAATTTGCGACTGAACTCCTTGTGGGAGAATTGTATGTCTCCTGCTCTGTTTTACCCACATTCTGCCATTCATAGGTGCCAATTCCGTGGGAGCACCCGTGGAAAAAAATTAGCGAGTGCTTAGAACCCACCAGGAGCTAGCTTCCCTCTACACCCCAGGGCCTCCCATCCACCAGGGGCCCTGCCGATCAACTCCTCCTCCTCCCTCCCAGTGCCTCCCGCCTGCCACAATCAGCTATTTTGCAGCATGCAGGAGGCTCTGGGAGGAAGCGGGAGGAGCAGAGACAGGGTAGGCTCAGGGGAGGGGCTGGAACTGGGCAGGAAGAGGTGGAGAAGAGGCAGGATAGGGGTGGGGACTTGGGAGAAGTGTGTTGGGGCGGGAGCAGAGCAGAGGCGGGAAGAGGCTGGATGGGAATGGAGGTTTGGGGGAAGGAGTGGGTGGGGGTGGAACCTGGGACGGAGTGTGGGGGTTGAGCACACCGCCCCCAGGCCCGGAGGAAGCCAGCGCCTATGCTGCCATATATTTCACGTTATAGTAATCTCAGATGATGACCCAGCACATGTTGTTCGTTTTAAGACCACTTTCACTGTAGATTTGACAAAACGCAAAGAAGGTACCAATGTGAGATTTCGCTACAGCACTCAAATCAAGATTTAAGAATTGGAAGTGCCTTCCAAAATCTGAATGGGACAGACAAGGTGTGGAGATTGCTTTCAGAAATCTTAAAAGAGCAACACTCCGATGCGGAAACTACAGAACCCGAACCACCAAAAAGAGTATCAACTTTCTGCTGGTGGCAAAACAAATGAAATGATGATGAAAATGATGAGAATGATGAAAATGAACATGTGTCGGTCCACCCTGTTTTGGCTCATTATCAAACAGAAGCTGTCAAATATTTGTAATAAAAAATAAATATAAAGTGAACACTGTACACTTTGTATTCTGTGTTGTAACTGAAATCAATATATTTGAAAATGTAGAAAACATCCAAAATATTTAAATAAATGGTATTTATTATTGTTTAACAGCGCAATTAATCACGCGATTAATTTTTTTAATCGTTTGACAGCCCTAAATTTTATATATAATATTGCTCTATATGCTACTGTAAATTAAACACATTAACTATGACAAAGCATTTAGCAAATGCAAAAGGCACATTTTTGTGAAGCCACTTTCTCTTAAGTAGCATTTGAGTTCTCTTAAATTTTTAGTTTCCTTATTTTTTTAAACAGCCCAAGATATTCAGCTCTAAATGTCATATGCATGGAGTTGCTACTTTTTTCTTGACCAATCTGTATTTTTCTTCCATCTGATTTCAGATATTGAAAGTTATAAATTAGTACAAAGCTCATGGAATACACTAAGTTTTTCTCTGGACTTTCCGAAACCACCCCGACCAGGTACAAAGGCGAGGTCAAAGCCTTCAGACTTGCAAACAAACAAAATTACTGTAAGTGTTTAAAAATGCCACAAAATTTTACTGATTTAAATGCAATATCCATATTGTACATGGAAGTAAGTGAGTTACATGTAATTCCAATTACACTGTCTGCTGATAGCAGATATCTGACAATCACCCTATGAGCCACTCTATAGTTGACTATACCATCTACTGCCAGTTAACTTTTATGAAGACAGAAGAAATATCCTGAAATAGGCCTATACAGCCCTGTCCATGAGAGCTGAGACAGAAGTGCCCTTCCAGCCCTACATTTCTATGATTCTAGGAGTGTGGATACTGGTTTCCGTGTAGGGTTGCCAACCCCCCAGGATTGTCCTGGAGTCTCCAGGAATTAAAGATTAATCTTTAATTAAAGATTTTGTCACGGGATGAAACCTCCAGGAATATGTCCAACCAAAATTGGCAACCCTATTTCCATGTTGGCTGATATATGCAGAAGAAACATCCATGGCTGATGGGAGACATGGTAATAGTCTATACAGATCCGAATGGTGTAAACCCCCAAGTGCACAAATGGGTAAAGCTAGAATTTATGGGATAAACATTAAGAAAAGGAAAACTTCCTGATACTATGATTTATTAGAGCTGTGAAATAGCTTTTCAAGGGAAGTGGTGGAAACCCCTAAAGCTTGGGACAGTTAAAACTAAAATGGACAAAATAGTGGCAAATGTACACTGAAGTTTTCCCCCTATAAGGTACTGTGTGAGGTTCATGATGGGTTAGCTCTGCATTCTCCCATCTGCCATCTCTGGGAAAGGAAGAAAGTGGTTAAGATCATTATTAATAACGTGTAAACTAATTATCTTTCAGAAACAAGATAAATTGAAGTCTCCACCCATTCAAATAACCCCAGAAACCTCAGCATTTCAACTTTTGAAGACACTATCACAGTCGTCTCCTGAGGAGCCCACCCAGGACCCTTCTCAGGGCCCCACCTCACCGGGCCCTTCCCAAGGACCAATATTGGAAACCTCCCCACAACCCTCCCAAGATCTCATGCCAGAACCCACCCTGGGGCCCTACCCGACGCCATCAAAGTCACACAAAGGATTTTTTAAATTATTTTCATGCCTTAAAAAGAAAAAGCCATCTCCCACTTTGGCTACTAATGCAGTTGCTGTTTCAACATTTCCCTCAATAACCAATGAAACCAAATCACACCCAGGCCTTATAGCTTCCTCTTCGACTACTCAGGCTACCTCTAAGAAAAGTGATTTAATTGTTTTCAAGGAGCAGGATAAATCCAAATTTCCACATGCTAAGGTAAACTCTACATCTTCAACATTGCAACTTTCTACCCCATCACCAGAGTCTTCCTCCAAGGCCCTTGCCCCAGTGCTGCCTGAGGTTCCCGCCGCCAGACCATCAGGGTCACACAAAGAGTTTTTAAAATTACGTTTACTTCCCAGAACCAAAAAGGTATCTCCCATTTTGGCTTCTAAAGCTGTTTCTGTTCCGACATTTCCTTCAATGACCAATGAAACCAAGTCATCTCCAGATCTTATAGCTTCCTCTTCAACTACCCAGGCTACTGCTAAGGTAAGCTCAACTCTGGGGAACACCAGAATTTCACCTTCATCTTTGGAAGTCACAACCCTGCATCTAGCAGCTGATCAAGCAGTGCTTCCCAAATTAAGCCAACCCACTATTTTGTTATCCACCACCTCTGTCAAATCAACTACTGACACCCAAGCAATCACCAGTATTAGTGACCCAGCTGGAGCTGCTGTGAAGGGTCCTGGAGAAATGACAAACTTTAACAGAACTACATCTACACTGACTCCTGGGGCATCTCTGCAAAAGAAAGCAGTGTCAAGGTCTGCACCACTGGTAAGCTTCTCTCTGCTGGTACTCAGAAATAAGACAAAAGAGTAATGTGAAAGCATTTCATTCCAAGGGTGATCCTGGATTTGAAGGAAATTAGCTCATATTGCCCATGCAACAAAAAGAAAAGAATAAGAACCTGCAATATTTCAAAATGGTTCCATGAATGAAATCTGAAAAGATGGGGAGCCTCCATGTCAAAAGTAGGCACCCAAATCCTCTATATGGATTATATTAAATGGTACCTAAGCATATAGACTATTAGGGAACCTACCATATGTGTTCATTTGATTGACCATATATAGGATTTGGATGCCTCATGTTTGGAAATTAGGTACTGGAATGTTTATGGCTTTCAACCACTGCAGTTTTTCTTCTTGTTGCCGAAAGATAATTTATTAGAACCACACGAAGGTGTTCTGCTCACCTTCTGTGCTATCCAGTATGTGAAGAATTTCCCCCCTGCAGTTGTCACACCAGAGCCATTTGCTCAGTTTCCAGATACATTATACTGCTACTTTCATAACCAATAAGAGATGTAAATTAAGTTGCCGGCTTTGCACTATGGCCCTGACTAACATGCAAAAGAATTACAGTTAGGTAAGCAAGTTTGTTTCAAACTTTTTAAAAATTGCTACGTTAAAAACTTGGCAGTCGTAACAAGTTATTTATACAAGATTACATGCACTAGGCTGATCTTCCAAATCCCCCGTGCTTAAGAGAACACTCATTGAAGAATGGGAGCTCAGCATATGGGGCACCTCAGGCCCAGCAAATTAGAACAGCCAAAAACATGGGGCCAAATTCAGCAAAGCCGGCACAGGAAAGGACAAAGTCCTGCCCCCATGCCAATTCAGCCTACTGCATGGAGGGACGGGTGATAGCACACTGCCTGCAATCCAAAGGGATGTGTCACTGCCCTCTATAGGGACTCTGCCAGAGTAGGGTAGAGAGGGAATAAAAATACTCAGCATTGGCCTAACTGTGCTCCTATTGAAGCCAAGGGTAAAATGCTTATTCTGCAATGGGAGACAAATTGTTAAGCCAATACAGGGCACTTTTAAAAATCCATTTCTTCAAGGGCTTCAGGAAACCCAGCTGGTAGGAACCCCATGGGGAGCGGTCAGATCCACACACTTCCTAATTTCCTTGGCTGTGGCCCATTTAGGTCTGAGCCACTACCTCACACCAGCTTTCCAGCACCAGAGCTTAGAGCCTCAACATCTAACAATGATCCACTAGGAATTTCAACAGCTCAAACAGGGAAAAGATGAACTGTGGCAGCCTACCTCCAAAGCACATGGTGCTAACCCAGGTGTCAGAATACACTTCATTCTTAGCTGAGGTTCGAACTCTCTAGTATTCAAATACTCCTACCTGGAGATTAAACAGGAACCCTATATAAAATGAATTCATCTCTTGATTTATAGCTTGCACCACTCACAAATTTTCAGGATGCCTCACTGATTTGTCAGGCTAATAATCTCTGAGCTGGTTATCATACCATTCTCTTTTCTCCTCCTGGTGATTTTCTTATGGCAGCTATTCTCTTCCTGGCTTTAAACAGGACTGATTGAATTTTAAAAGTGTCCTCCAGTCGGGGGTGGGGAGAAAAGAAAAGAGCATCCTGGTGATTTCTTAAAGGCACTGTCTTCCTGCATTCTTGGGAATTTTGAGGAAAGCTGTAAAATACATAACCTCAACTGTCTTTTTATTATGCTGTTTGATAGGTTTTAATGCTTCATTGTCTTATTTTAGCCTAATGTTGGTTTGCAAGCCTCAGCAGTTATGCATAATAAATGATCTGACTCTGCTTGACCAAAGGGGTCATCAAATCCCAGGATAATTTCAGAGTTCACTCAGAGTTCAGTGACATTATACTGTAGGCCCTTTACACTTCTCTTTTCTTTTTGGCTAAGAAGGTTGGCAACCCTGACAAAAAAACAGGCAGATAATTTTTTAAAAGCCAGGTGCACATTTCCCCACAAACTCTGGGCCCACTCCTGCATAGTGATGAACGGACAGGCCAGTGGATGACATTGTTACAGTCAAGACATGGCGCATGCCTTAATTCAGCTCTTGGTCGGGGAAAAGATCTGAGTGGAAAAAGCTGTAAGTGATAAGTGTAGCCAACTGGACACCAATCCTCACAGCTTTCTCACAACTGTCTACACAAGCCAGTGAATGCTACAGCCCCAGATAATAGTCTAGTCCATGGGTTTTCAGTTTGGAGATTTGCAATGTTCATAAGACTGCAAACAGATGTTAGGAGGGCTGTGACCACCCTGCCTTTCCCATATTGCTATGGGATGTGATGATGTCCTGAGGTTCGGGCTCCCCAACATGGAAAAAGTTGAGCGCCAGTGGTCTAGTCTATGCATGAGGAGCTTGAACCTAATAGTGATCTCTCACCTAAGTCATAAGTTTATTAGAAGAGGAACACTGACACCATTTTGACCTCTAAATAAGTCTTTCCTCCCTCTTGTTCTCTTTTTTGTCTCTCTTATTCCACAGCCTGGAGCAAAATGGGTCCAAAAACTCTTCTAAAGAAAGAATCCTTTTCCAGTTTCAGCAGCCTGCTTCCCTGTGGATAGCACATACACAGACTGGTAGCAAGGAATGGTTCTTCCCATCAAATGTTACTAAATAAACCTGTCATGAGTAACTATGCTGCACAGAAAACCACTGCTCACCAGTGATTTATAGAGGTAATTAGATTGTTTGGTAATGGCTTGCACTGTTGAAATGAAGGGAAGGAGTACAGGAGAGACATACTGGTTTAAAATAGTATTCAGATGAGTGCACTGAACAGACTTTAATTCGATTATTCTTGCCATTTCCATTAAAAAGTGAACCAGTTTTATGGAGATCCTTATCACGTCAAATTGAATGTGTTCCATGCTCCCAGTTCAAGTCAGGAGGCTGAGATGTGTCTATAAGAAGCTGCAATACCATCTTGGGGCCAAATCCCAGGAGGTGTTGAATGTCCTTCAACCCCTATCAAAGTTAGTGGAAGCCGGAGGATGCTCTGCACTTTGCAGGACCAGCCCTACTTGCTATTAGCCAGGTTTAAGAAAGAATGACGGAGTGAAGAGATGAAATATAGGATTTCTCTTTGCCTTTCTGTAAGAAACAGCTTCATGTTTACTGCTCTGTCGTGGACATAATCTCGTGGCAGCTAAGCCGCAGTCCAGCTCCATTCCTACGCAAGCAACAACAAAGCAAATCAGAAGATAAATGATCATGACGTGTTCGCTTGGTCTGACCTTGAAACATGTTTCCCTTTTTCCTTTCTAAATGCAACTATTTTCCTTCTCCCCTCCTCCCTTCGGGGAGGGAATTTGTTCTTTTTTAAAATAATGGGGATCAAGGTGGGGAGGGAATTTTACAATTTTTCTGAGACAAACCCCTCTCATTTGTTGTCAAAACGACAAGCCCGGGGGGAGGGAGGGAAAAATTCCATGTCTGTTGGAACACCTGCTGCCCTTTCCCTGGCAATATTTCACTATGTGGTGAGTACAGTTCTCTGAATTTCAGCACTTACATTTGTATTTGTTTTAATACCCAAATCGCCCACAGCAGATTTAGATCTCTCTCAAAGGGCTCCCTTCTTACCCATGGAGAAAACAGGTGAGATAAATATCAGTGCTGCTATATTCTAGCCTGCCTATAGCCTCAGTCTCCGGGCATGCCTTCACTGCACAGTTAACCCAGTATTTCACCTGTATTTTAGCCTAATCCCCTCTCCCTCCCCCCTTCCACACAGAAAACCCCTGACCTGGGTTTGGAGGTATTTTAAGCCTGGGTTCACTTACACGGCTGGGAATGTGGGTTAGTGTTTAGGTAAGTTCCAGTTTAATTCAGGCTGGAACCCACTTTCCAGTGAGAACACAAGCAAAACTCACGTGAGTGCCAACAATCCTCTAATGCCTTCCCACAATTCCTCCCAAAGCACAGACAAGTTCTCCCGCAATTGACTGGGAAAGCCCTAGAGTAGCACAGCACAAAGAACCATAGGCTATGCCTCCAGACACACACGGGGAGAGTGCAGAAGCTAAGGGCACAGTAACGCGGGGAGGACTTTGCTGTGGGCATGCTCACCCCCAGGCTGGGCTAACCCACCAACTTGCCAATCACCCAGGTTAACTGTGGGGTGAAGACATACCCTCATTCTCTGCAACTGCTTCCTGTCTGTGTGAGAGTCTGAGAGTCCTCCAGAAGCCTGGCTTCACAGAGGCCTGCAGGCTGTGTGGCAACTTTAAACTTTCCACTGAAGTTTATCCCTTGAAAGTATAGGTATAGGGAGCCTCTTCCCACTATGCAAGCATCAGGGCAAAATCCCTCCTTAATGCACAAGAGTACTGGTGAATGAACTTGCAGTCTCCTTCTTCTGGGCTAGCACAAGCAGGACGAGTCCCTGGAATGACAACACAGGCACATGCTCAGTAACAGCAGAACGTGTGTTTATTACTGTATGTATTACCTCTCCCCTCCAACTGCTGGTGCTTGCTGACCCCAGAAGACACTCTCCCTTTTTCAGGAAGGAAGAACATTCCCACCCTGCCTTTCTGGGTTACTTGCTCAGGCAGGGCTCCTTCCCTCTGGGAGGATCCACAACTCTTTAGGGGCTGCCTGTCTGTGGATGTGCTGCACTCAGCAACCAGCCAGCACTGGGGCCCTGTGACAATACACTAGGAGCTAGGCCTGGCTAACATGCCATGCCAAAGCAGTTTCAAGTTTCAGAGGGCGTATCTAGGTACCCTAGGAAAATAGCACGTATTCATAGATTCTAAGGCCAGAAGGGACTATTGTGAACATCTATTCTGACCCTGCGTATAGCACAGGCCATAGAACTTCCCAACAATAATTCCTAGAGAAGATCTTTAAGGAAAACATCCAACCTCGATTTAAAAATTGTCAGAGATGGCAAATGCACCAGGACCCTTGATAAATTGTTCCAATGGTTAATTACACTCACCGTTAACAATTTTCTCCTTATTTCTAGTCTGAATTTGTCTAGCTTCAACTACCAGTCATTGGATTGTGTTATGTCTTTCTCAGCTAGGCTGAAGAGCCCACTATTAAATATTTGTTCTCTATATAGGTCAGGGGTCGGCAACCTCCGGCACGCGTGACAAAGGGGACACGCGAGCCGGTTGTTGATGGCACGTGGCAGCGGCTTAGCCCCTCCCTCCCCACCACCGCGGGCTCCTGCAGCTGGCTCCTGCCGCTGGCCCCACCAAGAGCCTGCTGCCAGCCTGAGTGAAGGAACCCAGGCTGGCAGCGGGCTGAGACCCCGGCAGGCAGGAGCCCGCGGGGGAATCCCAGAGCAGCGGCGCGCTAAGCCGCTTAGCCCGCCGCTGCTCTGGGATTCCCCCGCAGGCTCCTGCCAGCAGAGGTCCCACTGCTGGCCCCACCAAGTGCCTGCTGCTGGCCTGGGTTCTTTCACCCAGCAGCGGGCTAAGACCCTGGCGGGAACCCCAGAGCAGGGGAGGGCTGAGCTCTGGGATTCTAGCTGCTGGCCCCTTGTCAACTGGGGTCCCGCCGCTGGCCCTACTCAGCAACCGCTGCTGGCCTGGATGAAGGGAAACCCAGGCTGGCAGTGGGCTGAGACCCCGGCTGGCAGGAGCCGGCAGCGAGAACCCCAGAGGTTAAAATGTACACTGGCACGTGAAGCCTTAAATTATAGTGAATAAATGAAGACTCGGCACACCACTTCTAAAAGGTTGCTGACCCCTGATATAGGTACTTACAGGCAGTAATCAAATCACCCCATAACCTTCTCTTCATTAAGTGAAATAGACTGAGTTCCTTGAGTCTACTGCTATATGGCATGTTTTCTAATCCTTTTATCTTTCTCATGGCTCATCTCTGAACCCTCTCCAATTTGGCAACAACCTTCTTGAAGTGTGGACACCAGAACTGGACATATTATTCCAGCAATGGCCACACCAGTGAAAAATACAGAGGTAAAATAACCTCTCTACTCGTATTTTACATTCCCCTGTTTATACATCCAAGGACTGCATTAGCCCTTTTGGCCACCATCATGCTGGGAGCTCATGTTCCATGATTAACCACCATAACCCCCAACAAACTCAGCACATGGTGAGCATGTATACAGCTGCTTTGCCATTCCCTATATAATCTGGCTCTGGTCAGAAGCAGTTTCCCTGTGGCAGAGGAGGCACTGAGCTGCAACTCTGCTTCCCCCAACCAGTAAAGGATTTGGCCCTCACAAAGTAGCAGCAACTTTGTCTCCTCTCTGTATGCTACAGTCCTCCTTCTTGTTTGACCCTCCCTCCCTTAGACATCACACTATGTTTGCTAAATGGTAAATTTACTCAGTAGCAGAGAAGCCCATGATTCTATTACCATATTTAAGGCATTCTGTCAATCGCACTTACTTTCAGTTTGCTCTAAAGATGATCTGCAAAGGGGAAACAACAGGGCTGGCGTACTTTTTTGCTTCTTAAAAAAACACTGCAGGAAAAAATAAACTTTATGAGGTATAAAGAAGAAAGAAAGGGGTTTTTAATGAAGGAGAGAAGAACATTAACCCAATTTAAAAACAACCCAACATTTGCAGGTCACCTGTAAGATAACTCCCATCATGCAACCAGGAAATGATAAAACTCAGATGATTATATGCAGTAAACTCTAAGCAACGTTGAACAAGGTTCTCCTGGTGCCAAATCTCCATGCTGGGGTTAGAGAACTTTTGCTGAGAGATGTTTTTTTTCCACATGATGGCATTACTGTACAAGCTTTTCTCTAGAAGCTGGCTCCTCAAGAATTCTTGGGATGGTCAGCATCCCCTCCCCATTTCTATCTTCTCCAGTAATTCTTTGTTATGACATTCCACACAGTAAAAATGCACCACAGGATGGACTGAAACCCCTTTGGATTGGTATCGGGAGACCACACGAGCTGATTCAACAGCAGGCAAAAGCCAGGTTACAGGAGGGTAGAATCTTGAAATCTTCTTCCCATAACTGGCTAGAAAGGCTCTTAAGGATTTAGCCTGTGACCAGTTGCAATAAAACCTGAAGTTTCAAGTTTAGTTTAAAACTTGTGGAAATGAACACCTTGTAGAACACTTTTAAAAAAAATTCTGCATATTTCATAATAGGGCTTAACAAACACAGAATAAAACAAACCTTAGAAATGCTCTGTCTTGTGATGGTTTTGCCACAATCAAAGCAGATGAAATCCAGTTCGGTGCAATATGTTTTAATAGTCAGAAGAAATGATGTAGCTGTTGTTTTGATTTTACCACTTACGCCCATTTCCTAATAAAAGGCCTGACTCAAAGCTGACAGATCTTAATGGAAAGATGCAGAGGCAGTGTTATCGAGCATTTGGAGCTAAGAACTGGGAATCAGGTGGCTCAAATTCTATTTCTAGGTCTGCCACTCTACTCATGGAGACTTGGTCAAGACTAGCATAAGTAGTAAACACACATTTCAAAGGATCATTCAACGTCAAGTGGCCCACTAACACCCCTCTAGTCACAGGGAGGAAAGAAAACGTGTGCGGGTGGGGTTGTTAGTGTGTGACAGATAGTTGTAATACACCATGAATCTAGCGTCTCTATTGAGTTCATGATTTTTAGTCTCTAGCAAAGTTATGAATTTAAGCTCCCAGGCTCATCTTTTGAAAGTGTTGTGCAGGTTTCCTTTGAGGATGAGGACTGAGAGATCAGATATAGAGTGATCGCTTTGTGAATAGTGTTCACCCACAGGTGATAGGGTGTTTTTGTCTTTTATAATTTCCCTGTGTAAATTCATTCAAGAGCATAGTGATTGTCTGGTTTCACCCACATAGTTGCTATTGGGGTATTTAGTGGACTGGGAGGAGGGACACCACTTGCTGTGATAGACATGTGTAGGACACATGGATCTTGAAAGGTGTATCATGGGGAGTGTTCATCATTGTAGCAGTGAAGATTGAAAAATATTTCTAGTTATTTAAATGGGCCCCATCACAGAGGAATCTGAGCACCTCCCAAGAAATTAAAAAAGAAATAATTTCTCTTTCTTCCCAGCCTATAGCAAAAAAAGCTCAATTAAATTTAGAGGTTTTTGCTCAGTTGTGATTCTATGAGTGAAAGGGTGTGCTGTATGTGTGTGAAGAAATGAAAGCAAATGGATTTTTCCCTCCAGGTTATATTGGCTGTTTCTTCTGGGTACTATCAATAGGACTGTCTGTTATTTCAACATCAGTCCCCACCACTGGGGTTCACAACGTTTGCTAAGATTGCAAGTCCATCCATTTAGTGGCATGCCTTGCAAGATTTTCCAGCTCTGATTTATTCTGGACTAGAATGAGTCTCCCCTCCATTCAAACTGTTCATTCGCGCCCATGTAGAACTGCCTGTGCTCATTATAGAGCAAGACTTCCATTAACACAGAACTGACATTATCATTTTGGCAAAATACCGCAGTGCTCACTTCTTTAATTGTCCTGCATCTGCACTGATGCAATCTCTCTACATTCTATAATTTGAAGTGGGAGCAAGTGGTTTGAGTGGCCTGTTATTTGTGTGACTGGTGAGAAAAATCAAAGAGAGAGAGAGAGAGAGAGAGAGAGAGAGAGCGAGAGCGCTGAATGCCATGGAGCAAAGTGAAACTTCCAAGTAGAGTTAATTCCAGACTATGCCCAGCAGTGTCTGCAAGTCCCTCATGTGATCTCTTTAATCTTTCCTCCAACCCCCATCCCCCATTTACATCTTCTAATTTGTTAGGGAAGAAAATTGTTTTGGGTTTTCTCATGTAAAAATATAAGGGCATGGTAAATCTGCTCTCCTGGCATTTAACATTTTTATTAAAATAAACTCTCAGTTTTCCAGAGGACAAATATTAGTGCATAATGTACAGTAAGATTCAATGATGTTTCCAGCAGGTTACTTTTAAAACTCTATGAGATGCATTTGGCAAGTTATTTACCTGTCTAATTATGCTATCTATTATGCTGAGTATGGCATTCACCCCTGTACCACCTCCTTAATGATTGCTACAGGTGATCAAAACAGGTGAGTGCCTGGACAAGTGCGAGGGGTCATGTTATAAACTGTTCCATCATATGTTTACAAGAAAAAGTCCTGTGAAACACGCAACAACATAAAATAAAGAGACAGATGATAGAGGGGACGGAAAAGAATTATTTTTTAAAAGCTAAGTCTGACAAGACCTTAACCACAAACCTTATATCAGGCAAAAAACAAACACTAAGTTTCCTAAGCAGTGTACTTCTGCTCCAAAACTAGCTTCCCAAGCTGCCTCTGCCTGTGGAAGAACAGTGCTTCAAACTGAAACCATTTATGCCACCTATTGAAAACAAGTATTACAACAATTGCATTTCCCAGGCCAGCCAGAGAGGAGAATCTGCTGAACTCAAGTCAAATTGCTCCTGCCTGCCATGTGCATGAATTAAAGAATTGCTCTGAATTTCAGTTTTGAAACTTCCGACAATAAGAGCAATTTAACAACTCTACACTTTCTAAAATACAGACTTTCAGTTGCAATTCCTATTAATGTTTTTCCGTTGAAGTGTTTTAATTGTCTTCTGGTCTTTATACACTCATTATTTAAAATAACCTACATGTAAACAATTTTATGCAAAAAGGAGTCACATTATAGCGTGTATAGTAAAAATCAGTTTGTTTATGGAGTGTGCAATAAGTGTCTCTTCTTTATAAAACAACCAAAGGAAATTTCCTTTTCCCAAGCAGCTAATAACCTAGGATGAAAACATACACCAGATAACACGGCAAAATCAAGAGATGCTAGCAGTGCAGGAAGGTTTTCTCCAAGAAGTGGGATTTAAGGAGGGTGTTTGGCTGAAAGCATCAAGCTTGCCAAATAAAGTGAACTTATGTCATTCTGTGCTGTTACTTTCATTCCACATTTTTATGTCACTTTCACAGAAAGTTGTTCAGACTAATGCATGCTTCAGCACTTGCATTCAGTTAAATTTACAAAGAGAACATATTGCAGAAATGCTGTGTCAGTTCAAGCACTTGGGAAATAATGCGTCAGCTCTGGCTTATGACCAACAATGATAACGTCATGACTGCATTCATGGAGATTACTCTTTTAGCACAAGAATAGTAAAATCAAAAATGAAAACCCAACTCCCCAGTTTCAGAACTATCTCCCTCAGAGCAATCAGAGCACATTTGGTTCCTGAACATTTTTGATCACAGAAGAGTGCTTCATCATTTATAACCATTAAGTCAGGGTGTTCCTCATGATACCGTTTATTAAAACAGGGTTACTTTAGTCTGAACATCACAACATGTTCGTTTATATTTAAGCCTACCCAGTTGGTATCACTGATGCTTTCCATTACAAGAGTAACATGTCCCATTAGTAAGATGACTATCACCACACACTAGTGAGGCACCAGACTGCTTTTTCTAAAACAGGTATATCGCCTGTTGCTAACTGCTGGGCTTTTCAGCATCCAATCTTCTTAAAAGGCATTCCATCCACAAGACCTCTAAACCCTGACCCTCCCTTGTGAGGAATCTTCAACTAGACAACAGAAATTTTTCCCAAAACCCTGTCTTTATGTCTTTTTGCACATGTTGGCATTATCCAGATAATGAGGTCAGTCCCAAGATTATTATACACGCTCAAGACTGTATATCCATAGGTAATGGGATTAGTAAATAATTTAATTCAGAAATTTAACTCAATTATTGTTTTATATTTGACTATTCTACAATTTAGAACCATTTCTAATAGACACAGACCTAAAAAAAGAAGGTATAAATTGGTAGCAGCAACAGCCCTGGTGATGAAGTAAAGTCACCAGTGGTATAAAATATACATGAAGTCTTGTGAAAAGTCCTTTCATTTCAGCTGTGAGTGCCCTGTGAAAAGTGGATGGTGCGCTGTAAGAGCTACATAGGAAACTACTTTTAAGAAACAGTTTATCAAGAACCAAGGGGAAGCAGATCAGCAGCAAGTAATGGAGTGAGTCACCCAAAAGGCAGAGAGGGGATATTACCAGACATAAGTTTTCATTGCTTAAGATGGGTATCTAATGTCCTAGAGCTCTAGCCCCTACCTCTTTTTTAATTTGCATCTCCATTTTAAGCCACAATTACCCTTCGTACAAACACATTCTATTTTGTCCCATCAAGTCCACAAATCACCACACTTTTACATAGTAATCAACAAGTCACCCAGATGTTCCCCCTACAGGAACTTTGTTTTCCACTCCTGCACTAAAAAATAAAGAAATCAGACCAGTCCTCGTTTCATTACGCCACAGTTATTTCTAATCCCAGCACTAAACCTATTTCATTGATTCTTTCACCCACAATACCACTTAATGTCAGAGTCATCACTTGACAAACTAATCTTTATTAAACTCCAATATTGCTCAAAGGCAGATGCATCATTGCATTAATAAACCATGATTTGGGATCTGCCTGGCTCAGGTAATAGAGAGCAAAGCCTTTTCTCCCTTTGTCCCCAGTTCAAATCCTGCTCCAGTTAACAGAGCCCAGTGATGAGTCCAAATGAAATCTCTGGCTCAAAATATCCCCCAAATTGTCAGGCAACAGTATCTACACTTCGTCCTGTCTCTATAAATAGGACAAACCAAAACTCCAGATAGGAATACTTGTGACGTTTGAGGGAGTTTGGATCTGGACCTAAACAGCTCAGGCCCAATTCTAGTAGTGACAAAAAAAATTCCATCTGAAAGTCTTGATGACAGACTTCAAGCAGGTACATCTCACCAACCCAAAATTCACTCAGCATTATTGTCAATACATTAAATATTTACCCATTATAGGCTTACTTTTCTGGGTTTACTTTACTTTGCTCTCAGAAGTTGGAATGTAAACACAGGAACTAGTTTTATTTTTAAAATATCAGAGGAGTAGTTACACTGAATAGGCACTCCCCCCTCACACCATCTAAGCACACTACAGCCTGGATCCTGCATTTGAATGCACACAGGCAAATTGCTGCACCCACATGGAGTCCAGTTGAAATATATGGGGATTAATCACTTTGGGGATTTATTAGATATTCCCTTCTATTTGAAACATGCTTTAGAACTCATTAAACTACCTTAAAAATTAAATTCTTATCTGCCTATAACTCACAATATGTTTAAGAAAGAAAATTAAGCACAGTAATAAACGGTGATGAATTTTGAAATATTAATTTGGCCTGTAGCGTTTAATATGTTTATTTGCATTAATTAATTTGAAACCAAGTTCATATTGCCCTTGTCAGTAGTTTGCTAGGAACTTTCAATTGTGTTACTAATGTTCCAAAATGTACCCTTCTGGTGGTATATTTCATCACTGATTGCCGTTTCTAGTGCATTTAAATTAATTATTTTGGCCAGCTAAAAATATGATCATTTTTATGAGATGCATGAAAATTTAACAAGATTGCTACAGGGTTTGTTTTCAGTTGGGTGTGTGGGGAAATTAGTTAAAGAATGCTTGATATTAATGGCGGTTAACTTTTTTGCCTCTGCACAGAACACCTACACAGTAGTACTTGTAACAAACCCTCAGGTATCTTGATCAGGTTGTTAAAGATGGGCTAGAATGATAAACATATTGTTGAGGCTACAAACTGCATGTTTTGGGCACCACAAACAGATAACAGAGCTGGATACTCAGCCTCTCTGTGTAGCAGGATACATCCTAAAACATCAACTTCAAGGAAGTTGACGTTCAGACCAGCTGCTGTCCTCTTCAGATCTACCTTGCAGATGACCTTTATCCTGGTCTCTCTACAACTCAAGTTAAATGTGACTTAGTTGGTTGGTGCCAGGAACTCTTGCCCAGTCTAAATGAGGACCACATGGATTTATGATGCAATCAGTACAATATAGAGATATAATATCTGGCTCAGTTTTGCTTTAAAGCCCAATAGAAATGTAGATGCAAATCCCACATTATTTGGTTTCTGTAACTGAGACCATATTTAGGGTATTTGCTCTTCCAAATTAAGTACTTGTTTGTGTACATTTTTTGTAGATTACTTGGTTTAATTTGCTAAGGAACACTAGCAATGACAGTTGGAACATCAATGACAAATCTGGAGCCCTACTGATTTTCCAGGTGCAGCCCACATATAAGGCCAGGCTCTGAGACTCCCCCCTCAGGACTTATCCACTCCAACTCAGGGACTTAGTTTGCACTGAGTTGATGGGCACCAATTGTTGCACAAGACCTAACCCACACTAACAACCACTCCTGTGTCATTTCAATGGCCCATTCTAGCTAGGCATCAAATCCTCTTCATTTTAACTTCTGATGTGGGGCCGACTCTAGATGGGGCTGTACAGGCTTGCCCCTGGGCCTTGGCCCACACATCAGATGTCACAGCAGCATGCAGGGGAAGGGCTGGAGGATGAGGATCTAACAAGCCCTGCACGTCAGCCATAGACTTTTGCCAAGAAGGCTGACATCTTGTCTAAAACCTCATCCTTTGAAGCAGGGGGACTGGCTTGTGAGGACTGGCTTCCACAAGTCATCTTTCATGGCTATTTCACTGGGGACTGTAACAATCTTGGGGTTCATTAAATAAAAAGCCAGTGAATGAGAAAGGAATGAAACTTTAATAAAACAAACTGGAGAGCATCTTGGCTGAACTGCTGCACAGAGCCAGGTGATGTTCCCAACCCCACCTCCAGGGCACAGCGCCAAATTTCTACACTCACAACACAGTCCCATAGGAGGGAGCATCTCCAAATCACAATCTTCCATAAGCATCTCTCTACAGGGACCTGCAGGGTTCCACTACTACCAAGCAATTCACATAAAGCCTCCTAACCTCAAGCCCTCACACTTTGCTCCAGGCACTCCATGGCTGGTCTCAACTGAGCACTAACTGTAAGCTTCAGTGATCACTGTTACCAAAAGGGATGTTTTGGGGGTCAAACCACAACCTGTAGACTGCCGTGATGCCACTGATGTAATTAAAATATAACACAAATATTTTTCTCTCCCACATCGAAGAATTACTCAGGAAATGCTTGTGAGGGACACTAACCTAGAGGATCTTGGAGGAGCTTCCAAACATAACTCTTCTGACAGGTGGTTAACAGCAGCAAAAAGGGTCCTTTTCAGCAAATAACTAAACAGGCTCAACCTTCCACTCAGTAATCTGGGCAAACTAAATATACCTTCCCTGGGTACCCTTAACAGGCAGATCTTGCCCACTCACAAGCCCTCCAAGACCGGGTACAAACAAGGAAAATGTTTATGGGCAATGGAACACAGTCAAACTTGGGGAAATACAGCAACAGTACATATATGCAAATAAAGAGTAAAATACCATCACCCCCTTTTGGTAACTTTGGCAGTAGCTCATCTAACTCCCTTCTCCTCCACTGGCAAGAATCCCACAGGGGATAGGCCTTTGGCTGCACCACTTCATCCATTCATGAAACTGCATTCACAGTTTGAATCAGCTAGTAGCAATAGTCCACATGTCTCTCTATGAGTCTGTCTCCAGTCCTAAAGGAGCTGCTTGCCTGGTCACGGAGGCATCACCACCTGGACTAGCTCAGCAATTCAGCTTTCTTAAAGTTCTGGGTAGGCTGGGCCTTACTGGAGGCCGCTCAGCTCAGAGTTATCTCTTGCAGTAAAATTTTCCATGAGTGGGGAACCAAGAGCATTTAGGAACCTTGAGCATAGTCGTTACTGCTTGGAAATTCTCTCATTACCACAAGGTAAGAATCCAACAAACCCCCTCCTCCAAATCTAAGTTTATGTTTGGTTATGGTAACTTCCCAAGTGTCACTTCAGGAATTGTGGTAGCCTAGGCAAATGAAGCTCTCTATGGCAGCACTTTCCCCTTTTCAGCAAAAGAGGAAGTAGAGCACTCTTTCCCCTCTGGAGCTTTTGGCTTACATAAAATGGATATTAATATCCTAGAAGCATGTTTAAAACAAAGAGGAATCATGCATACATACACCAACAATGGAAATATGGCCTCAGTCTTCCACAGACCTACAACATAACCAGAAATGGTTCCATGCTGCAGGAAGAAGCAGCCTTCTGTCCAGATGACACATACTGCTTTGGCAACCTTTCCTTAAAGTGCAGGCTGGAGAAGGAGGTAGAGGCTAGCTAGAAGACATTTCTTGCCCTATAAAGGACAGGTGACGAGATACAGAGAGGTCAGGGGAAAGACCTAGACAGGTTCTATGGGATCCAGGAAAGATACAAGAGATCTGCCATGATGACTCATGGAGGCTGACAAAAAGATAGTTTGCCTGGTTTGTCAGCACACCTTCACAGCTAGCTCCCAGTAGCATGCTTTACCATGATTATAGGCAAAGGTTTGTCCACAAAATGGTTAGGGGTAAAAATGTAATTAAAAAATTGAATTTCAATCCTCCCTTTCAGTATTTAGCATTTAATTGTAATCTGACTTTAATAATTATTACAGATTAAAAATCTCTTTAATGAAATAAAAAGGTTTGTAAAATCTCAGTCTGATTACACAATGGTAAAGATTCAAGGTTAACTGTCTGAGTTTTCAGTCTAGTAAATGAAGCATCATTTTTTTTACTCCTGTCATGCTATGTAGCACCGCTTTGATAGTGCCATTAGTTTAATTTAGGTAATGGCACCATCTAATGGCCACAAGGAGAAGTACGGCAGGAAAGGAATAAAGGGGGAGCTTTGTGAATAGCGTTCTAGGGATAGGGCAGATTTCCTTTGTCAGCATTCTCTGACAACAAGGCCCTGTGGAGTGGCTGCTAAGTGGTGCAGTTGGTAAATACACATGATTTGATTTTCATAGCTAAAAACTCTGCTTCAGATTTGAGCAGATTAAATTACAAGGAGTCTTTTGTGTCTTGGTTGCTGGGTCACGTTTAGGCAGGATTAATAGAACCCCAATGTTATCCTCTCAGCTGTGCAGTGGCCTATGTGTAAGGCTATGATTTTGCCAGGGATATTTTTAGTAAGAGTCACAGACAGGCCTTGGGCAATAAAGAAAAATCGACGGAAACCGTGACCTGTCCTTGACTTTTAGTAAAAATATCCATCATAAAATGGGAAGGGACTGGGCAGCTGCGGCATGGCTGGGAGCTCTGGGGCTACCACCACCCGTGGGGGCTCAGAGCTGCAGGGGTCCCCTGGGGAGCTGTGGGGTACCCCTGCTGCCCAGGGCAGTTTGGGGGCCCACTGCCTCAGGCAGAGGGAGTACCTCACAGCTCCCTGCCGCTGAAGGAGGTGGCGGGACCCTGCAGCTCCCATCCCCAGGGCTGAAGTCACCGAGGTCTTTGGTAGTCACAGATTCTGTGACCTCCATGACAAAATCATAGCCTTACCTATGCAAAATGGGTTGGTGGACTCAGTCCAGCATTTAGTGGACAGAGTCCATAGCACAAAGTCACACGAGGAATGTTTGTAGGCAGTCACCACAGAGGCGGCATGAAATTTTAGATTACCTGTCATTTCCTGTAGGTGGGGCACCAGCAGAGCTTAAAGTGGTCTGAAAAGTGTGTGTTTGTGTGTAGGGGGTCTGTCATCATCCCCACATCTGCCCATACCCTTGGTCCAGCAATTCTGCCCCAACACCCAAATCTATCCTGCCCTCCAGCCCCACATCAATTCTGCCCTGTTCAGCCTCACCTCCACTCCTCCTGCAGCTCCCAGGGTTCTTCACCCCACTCCCTCTCAGGTTGGGGACAGGCTGCATCAGGGTTTCTTTCACCATTCCCAGGCTGGACGTTTTTGCAGGAGAGAGTGGGAAGGGAGAAAGAGGGAGTGGAGCCACCCAGAGCTGTTGGATTCCCCACACTCCTTCCAGTGAGAATGGTGTGTTGGTTCCTGAGAGGAAGGGAAGAGGGCTTTGCCTGCTTCCTGCAGCAGCTCTGATTAGTTGCTCTTCCTCAGGAGGCAGGCAAGTGGGGAGAAAAAAAAAGCCAATCCAAGGGGATGTTCCCTCAAGTGCTACTAAAAACGTGCACCCCTCAGCAGCCCAGCTTGCTTTTTATAAACTTTATTTCCAAGGACTGAAACCTGGGGCACTTTAACCACTGGACACCAGAACATAAAAAGTGGGAGGGTAGGGTGGAAGGCTGTAATGCTACTCCCTGCACTATAACCAGTTCTGTGGCTAGAGGGCCTTGGTCACCAAGGCTCTCAAATTTATACAATCCATTAGCATTGGTTTACCACACCAAAAAGATAAATAAATGTAGTGAATCTAGTGAAAGTGCATTGTGTGGGCTCATCCTAGTCCTCAGGGGATATTTATCCATATCTGTTCAGCAGACATCAATAAGGAGATGTAGGGTGCAGTTTCAAACTGAGCAGCATTGGTAGAGCTGTGTCCATTGTAGGGGTGCCAACTTTCCAATAGCAGAAAACCCCCACTCACTCCATTCCCCCCTCCCCCCATCGCTTGCTCTCCCCCACCCTCGCACATTTTCACTGGGCTGGGGCAGGGATAAGGGAGGGCTCTGGCTGGGGGTGTGGGCTCTGGGGTGAGGCCAGGGATGAGATGCTTGGCATGTAGGAGGGAGCTCTGGGCTGGGGAGTGAGGCCAAGGGGTTCAGAGTGTGGGAGGGGGCTCCGGACTGGGGCAGGGGGTTGGGGTGCGGGCTCTCAGATGGGGCCAGGGGTGTAGGTGCCAAGAGGGAGTTTGGGTGGGGCTGAGGGGGTTCTGAGATGGGGCAAGAGATTGGGGTGCAGGAGGGGCTTCAGGGTGCTGGCTCGGGGCAGCACTTACCTCAGGTGGCTCCCAGGAAGCAGCGTCATGTTCCTCCAGCTGCTAGATGGAGCAGCAGCCCAGGGGTTCTGCATGCTACCTTTGCCCACAGGCACTGCCCCCACAGCTCCCATTGGTTGCGCTTCCTGGCCAATGGGAGCTGTGAAGCCGGCGCTTGGGGCAGGGGCAGCACGCGGTGCCCCCCTAGGCGCCCCCGAGCCAGAGGGAACATACTGGTCGCTTTCCGGGAGCTGCGCAGAGCCTGGCAGGGAGCCTATGAGCCCCGCTGCGCCACCAACCAGACTTTTAACGGCCCTAGCCCATTGTGTAGATAATGCACTGATCATGCATGTGACCAGTACCAGATTGCTGCATGGTCAGTGCCTCCATATATATGCCCTGGTTGTAGGCTTCAGAGCCCTCCCCCTTACATTAAAAGCCAAAATAACATATTTAAATAACTAGGAACAATGGTTAGTCTATAGGCATCAACCGTGCAGCAGAGACCAAGACCCCTCCACCTGCAAGTTCACACTGTACACAACAGCGACTGCCTCAGGGGTTGGAACTTGGAAGGAACCATTTGGAGCTAGGAGACGGGCTGAAACTGTTTGTGTTAATCTGTACACTGGGGTGTTGGGGTCTGCACATATTGC
Organism: Chelydra serpentina; assembly: GCA_037349315.1. Classification (NCBI taxonomy): domain Eukaryota; kingdom Metazoa; phylum Chordata; order Testudines; family Chelydridae; genus Chelydra; species Chelydra serpentina. The sequence goes on along the minus strand of JBAIAC010000028.1, from coordinate 15,680,081 downwards.
ATGACTGCTGGGGTATGTGTGTGACTCCTTGTAGACCCACCTCCACCCCAAATCTATCCCTAATATTAACAGTGGGCTTGTCTCTACTCATGTGTGTGTTATATTATTGAGTGTAGTATTTGTTCTTGAAGTTAATTCCTGCCTCCTGAAGGCTCAGGGACAGGAACCTGGGGGAAGAGGGGATTCTCAGGCACATAGTTTAGGATTTGGGAACCAATATTTTAAAAGAGTAAATGGGATGACTCAGCTAATTATAGGCGTGACAGCCTGAGACAGGTCTTGGGCAAAAGGAGTATCTGATGCAGGACTCATATTAAAGAAGAGTAATATCATTAAAGCTAACCAACTTGGGCTTATGGAAAATAGGGCCTGCCCAACTACCTTGATATCTTTTTTTATATATTACAAGCAATTGATTCTTGGCCCTATACTATTTAACATTTTTATCAATGACCTGGAAGAAAACCAGGAAGTTTAGACTTGAAATTAGACGAAGGTTTCTAACCACTAGAGGAGTGAAGTTCTGGAACAGCCTTCCAAGGGAAGCAGTTGGGGTAAAAGACCTATCTGGCTTCAAGATTAAGCTAGATAAATTTATGGAGGGGATGGTTTGATGGGATAACATGATCTTGGCAATTAATTAACCTTGGACTATCAGTGGTAAATAGGCCCAATGGTCAGTGATGGGATGTTAGAAGTTACTACAGAAAACTTTTTCCTGGGTGTTTGGTTGGTGAGTCTCGCCCACATGCTCAGGGTTCAGCGGATCGCCATATTTGGGGTCGGGAAGGAATTTTCCTCCAGGGTAGATTGGCAGAGGCCCTGGAGGTTTTTTGCCTTCCTCTGCAGCATGGGGCACTTGGTGGAGGATTCTCTGCATCTTGAAGTCTTTAAACCATGATTTGAGGACAATAGCTGAGACATAGGTGAGAGGATTATTCCAGGAGTGGGTGGGTGAGATTCTGTGGCCTGCGTTGTGCAGGAGCTCAGACTAGATGATCATAATGGTCAAGCCCAAGGAGGGCAGAGGTTAAATTGTACTTTTGGTTTGAGATTTTTTTGGGGTATTCCATGAGGAGGCCTGTGAGTCCTGGCCCCAGGAGAAGGGAGAACCTAGAGTGGTAGTGGGGAAGTGGTGTGGTAAAAGGTGATGGTAAGAAGCAGCTCAGAGAGGTAGCAGGGGCAGGTCTGTATAGAGCTGGACTTTTCACCCGGAGCTAAAAGCAGGGGACCCTACATGCTTCTTGAGACTGATCATCAGCTACAGTCCATCTGTCCTCACTCTTATGGGGGCCATAGTGGGGAAGCTGCTTCTTCAGCAACCACCTCTGAGGTATCTGGCAGCGTGCAGAGTACTTTCCAGGTGCTAAGGAGGCAAGCAGGCCAAAGCACCTTGGAGTGCTCTGCAAATCTATTTAATGAGGAATGTCTTTTCTCCCTCCACAAAAGGAGGACACTGCCTTGCTGGAGTCCCAGATATCAACCAAGGACACGAGAGCTGTACCTGCAGTGCCTTGCTCATGTGGCTTATAGCTAGTGAACAAGCTCAGTGAAAGCAGACTTAAGTTGAGGCCTTAGTGGTAATATAAAAATCTGGGGACAAGAATGAATCAGTTTTCTTGCAACCAAGAACAGAGTCTGGGAGCAGCATTTTTATCCCTCAGCACTAGTTATGCCATTTCCTTTCTTGCCAGTGACAAGAAATGTTTTGCCAAGCCTGGAGAATGAGGTGCCAGGGAATACCATTGCAATCCAAAACATTAAATTCACAGACATGATACCATTCTCAGAAATCCCAGTCCCAGGAGTATTGGGGAAAACTCTTCAGGGCAGTGGACTGTCAGCTATGTAGGCACTTTGGCAGGATATGTACATTACCTGCCATCACTTAGTGCCATGTGCTGGAGGGAAAGAGAAGATGCATCTCTTCCCTTTCCAATCAAGGGATATCTGGAAGATGGCATGGTAGCACTCACTCCAAAACATTGACCTGCAGGGCAATCACAATTGTGCTAGAGAGACTAAAATAAGCTGAAATGGCTATTGTGGCATCCCATAATAAATCACTGATATATCATCAAACTGGTGAAGATTTAGTTGCCAAAAGGTGTCCCAGCTGTCAAAAAGGGGCAGAAATTTTATACTGCAAAAGCATGCCATGTATGTTAGCATTTATGGGTTTTCTGAATATTTTAAAAAATGGGACGTGTCTGGGTGACCCCACCCACCCAACCCACACAGGCTGGGTGGCCCGCTGAGTCAGGGGGTGGAGGTAGCACTCCCTCCACAAGCCCCACTGCACAGGGCTGACCTGAGCTGTCTGGCATCGCCACTTGCTCCTTGACGTTCCTCCACAGCCTCCTAAAGGGGCACACCCGTTTGAAAACCCCTGGAGGCTGTTGCTAAATGGAAGGCAGAAATCTGGGGGGCCCATGACCCCTGGGTGCTAGGGGTGTGGCAGCACTCCCTGGCTTGAAGTGGTTTCCGTCATAAACAGGGTTTACAGTTTTGTTCAATGGCTTTCAGCAATGCCACTATACTAATTGTTCCATCACTGTGTGCTCGTGCCCCCCCCCCCCCCCCCCACACACACACACATACACGTTGCTTCTGCCGGTCTCAGATGGGGGTATGCAGTAGACTACATTATTTGGAAAGGGGTATGCAGCCTAAAATGTTTGAAAAGCACTGCACTATGTCTACATTATGGAACTTACAATGGCACAGCTGTGCCGCTGTAAGGTCTCTGCTGGCTGGAGAGAGCTCTCCTGCCAGTGTAATTGAACCACCCATCGACATAGCGCTGTCCACACCAGCACTTTTGCTGGTGAAACTTACGTTGGTCAGGGGGTGTGAAAAAAACCCACCCCCCTCTCCAACAAAAGTAGTAGTGTCGAGAAAGCCTGACCCCGTTTTTGCAGAGTTGTTAACGGACCACTCTACCTTGAAGGGTCCCTTATAAAATGTGCTAACGACTTATGCTAAACAATCTGCTCCGCCTTGCATTTAGCTGTGATGCTCCGAGTACCTTTCCCAGACCTGAAGAAGAGCTGTGTGGCTCTCTCACCAACAGAAGCTGGTCCAGTAAAAGATATGGCCTCACCCACCTTGTCGCTCTAATATCCTGGAACTGACACAGCTTCAGCTACACTGCATGTGCCCATAAGTCAGTCAACCATTTAATATTCTTGTTTTATGATGTGAAATATTAATTTACACCGTAGTTTTCAGCATATTCACTATTATGTGAATATTTTAACTGTAATTGCTACTGCAATAATGGCCCTCTCATCTACGGGCCAGGCAAATTCTTCAAAGAGCTTGCATGGGTAGTTGAGTTTAAAATAAACTCAAACTGAAGTCAGAGGCATGGCTTGCAATTCAAGCTTTTAGATCCTCATCTGGCAAACAATGATTTCCATATTTAACTTTCAGCACTTGAGTAGGTCTCCCTAGTTGAAATGGGGCTCCTCACATGCCTGAAGTTAAGTATGTCCATGAGTATTTGCAGGATCGAAGCCTTTGTGAAAAAGCTATTCCTATAGAGCAAGGGTAGTCAATAGGTGGACTGTGGGACAAATCCGGACCACCAAACACTTTTGAATGGACCTCTAAATCTATTTAGTTATTAGTTAACTTTTTTAATGATTTTCTCTGGAGTCTGGACGTTGACTATACCTGAGCCCAGAAATTTGAGCCTTGACAAAAACATAATTGACTACTCCTGCTGTAGAGTATAAAAAGGATTTCTTGAACAACCAGGAAACCCACAATAAAAACACCAAAATCATGGGAAGTGGTGGATCACCCCACTGTAAGTTCATACTTCACTCATATCTATTGTGTAGGTATGGTTTTTTAAGTGTTTAATATACACATATTAAAACACTACGCTGTGATTACAAATATACAACGGGCTTTTGATTTATGCTTGAAATATATAGCAAGGTTCAATAAATAGTGCAATTCACAGTATAGGTTATTTTATGAAAGTTGGCTCACTGCTTTTTAAAAAAAAAATTAAAATGGGCTCGGAAAGTTTCTGAATCACACACGATCATATTTGGTCAGTTATAAAGTATAAATCTGCACTTTTTCCCTAGTACCCAAGGAACTGCCAGCTATTTAAAACTGTCCCTCTATAATTATTCACAATACTTTTAACAAAAATAAATACAATTTCTAAGTCATCTTTGGCATGTTGTAATTCAAGGTGAGAGTAATATTTAGCAGCATAGTGTAAAAGAAAAAATACATACTGTATAATACACTACTGGATTCAGCCTTACAAGGAGAAGAATGTAGTACAATGCAAACTTTAATGTCAATATATACAGAGCTTTAAAGAAAACATCTTTTAAAAAATGAAATAAATACAATATGATACAAAATCCACAATATGTTTAGAGAAGGAAATGATAGTTACAATATCTGACAACGGGGACCTTTTGTATAGTTCATCTTTGAAGTACCTCAGCATATAATTGAATTGCACACTTTGTTTTAACTTTAATGCCCTTTCATATATTGAGATTTATGCCCAGTCACATGCCAAAACGGTTTTAGCTATAATCAGAGTATCAGTGCAAGAATGCCAAAGTGCTTGGGAAATTATGACAATGCAATAGTTAGCAAATGTTCATAAGCCTAATGCAACATACATATTATAGTAACACTTTGCCCTGCAAAGGAGATACCTTCTTGCTATTTTTTCAGTACCCTAACAAAAACAGGTGTAATTACTGCTAATTACTATAAATGGAGTTTGCATGATTATTTCTGATACATACTTATCAATAAGGGGACTAGCCAATTAGAGTTTAAAGACTTTGTTTTCCTTACATAGAAAAAAACCCAATAAGAGACAAGGATTTGTATTATAAAAGGTTTTAAGAAAAGACTAGTTACTCTACTATTCAGTTTTAGCCATACAGCTGCTTTTCCTCAATTTCATTTCCATATTATTTATATTCACAATGAAATATGCAGGTTTATCAACAGTCAGGAAAATATTGTCGTTTGGGAGCAATTATTAAAAAGATGCACTGGAAATAGGACAGCTAGTATTCCGAATGCACTTAGCTGAACGGTTGCTAATACAGAAGTGTGGTATATAACCAAGGACAGTGTTTGTCTTCTATACACACACACTTGGTAACATGTATGAATGCTTTAATAAGTGATTGTGGATCAACTGTTCTGTCAAATATATTGCTCGTGTGGTATTATATAACTAAAGGATTTTGCCCCTACCCCCGGCCATCTTTACCACTACAACTGAATCAAATAGGTTAAACCCACAGAAAATTAACTTCTAAAAAAAATATTTCATTTATCTTAAACACATGCATGCTTCCAGTTTTTGGCTGGGAGTAAGAAACGTAACTGTTATAGTAGTGCACAAAACCCTGTTTGCATGGCTATTTTAGCCTCATTCTGTTGACTAAGTGTGGATAATCACCACACTTTTGGACAATTTATACAACTGAATCTCAATCTTTTGCAGGCTCCCCCCTCCTCTAATTGTAACATCTGAAAAAGAAATTAAGTACTTTGATGTTATAGCAACCTGTTACAATGCACTGATAAACAGATGCCTACAATGAATGTTTGTTAAAGTACATCTTAAAATTTGCTAGAAATACAGTTTTAATTATTGAATGTTTCAATTTATTTTTTCAACTCTTACAATATACAGTGAGTATATAAGTTTGTTTTAATTAATTTTTTCAAAGCTAAAGAGAAAAGGATAAGGATAATTCAGCTCTATAACTGGAAGTCTAAAGATAACAGCTGACTGGTGTGGGGTTTGCTCTCATTTTCATATCCATGAGATGTTTGAGTTGTGTTCTCTGGAAGAACTCACTAAGCAGGACATCTAAGCTATACAGCTGTGCTACCAGCAACTGGACAGCCTTTGTACAACCACATACATCACAAGTTTCTAGTGTGGCCAAAGGAATGCTCTCCTTTTGAGCATAAGGAAAACACATAAAAAACTAAAACCTGAATTCAATGAGATCACAAAAGCCAAAACATGTTGGCTTAAGACAATCTGCCCATCCTGAAGCTCCCCAGATACTTTTGATTCTGCAACATCTGCTGAAGGTGCCACTGCATAACTTTTGAGTAATGGGGCCAGGAGCACATTGAAGATCTTTACATTTTACAAATTACCAGTTCTTCAGTGAAACAATCTCAGTGTAGAGGGTATGACACCTTTTATTACAGATCTGCTCCAGCTCAAACTGAAGTCAATAGGAGTCTTGCCACTTACTTCAGTGGAAGCTGGTCAGGCTCTATGTGAATACATATTTGAAAAGAAAGGCTGATTACAATTGCACTACTGAGACTATGACTTTTGACAGGCTTCTTGCTGGGGAATGATATTTGAGACACTAGCCCATATTGGATCATATTAGGTAGGATGGTAATTAGCACTACAGAAATCCCTATATATAAGTAGCTCTCCATTCTGTTTTTATGAAGGACTTAAGGATGAAAGTAAAAAATTCACTACATTAGTGTAGCTTATTTTTAAGCCAGTACCCACAATCTCTACAGTTTACAGTCTTAGGGTTGCCAACTTGCTAATCGCACAAAACCGAATACCCTTGCCCCCCACTTCTCCGAGGCCCTGCCCCGCCCCAAACCTTCTCCAATTCCCATCCCAGTTTACTCCATATCCCCTCTTTCTGACGCTTGCTCTCCCCCACCCCCACTCGCTCATTTTCACTGGGCTGGTGCAGGGGGTTGGTGTGCAGGAGGGGGATCCGGCTCCAGGATGGGGTCAGAAATACGGCACGCAAGAGGGAACTCTGAGCTGGGGGGTGGGGCCGAGGGGTTCAGAGAGTGGTAGGGGATGGGTGTTCCAGCTGAAAACTGGACACCTGGCAACCCTAACTTTGACTGTGTGGTAGCTCTATGTAGATGACACAAATTATACTTTTCAATAGCCCCTACCAACAGACTCAAAATAATTGTAATTATCTTCATTTTCAAACAATTCACAGATTATTCATGAGGAGTTCATGTTGCTTACCTTTTAAATTCCATGACTCCTGGGTTCTGCACAACTGGCATTTTCCTTTAAAATGAGAAAAATCAGCTCAACCCCCAAAACAGCATTAATGAAGGTTGTGTCATGAAACACTGTAGGGGATATTCTGCAAATATGAAGGTGAAACTTTATTCTGGATTCCAGCAATACCCACAGATACTGAAAGACTGACATGATGAAGTTTTAAGTATCTAGACAGGATTTTGTTTGCACTAGTTACAATAAGTGTGCCTTATTCCCAAAATATAAGTGGAAATAGACATGCCATGTATGCCTGATGTTTGTGTCAAATATAACTACGGTGTTGTCTACACAGTTTGTCTCTGTGAAAAGGTTACCCCTGTACCGGTGCAGCCAGGGAAACCTTATTTTTGCCCTGGGACTGTCACTTGTAGTAGAGCGTAGGGATGTTCTTATCTACACTGCAGGATTGACTTAGAAAGTGTTCTAAATTCTGTATTCACCAATCAGCATGTCTTTGTACATTTTCCCTCTTTACAACCCTATCCTTCACTCCAGGAAGATACCATTACTTGCTAGGTATCTTGACCAGCTTATTACTAAGTTAGTGCACAATACTTGTAAGGTGCTTATTGTACAGTGGGTCTGAACAAGTTCAGTGAAAATACCAATGCAAACACTGCTAAATCACTCATGAATAAAACCAAAAAAGTCCAGCTGCCACTTTGAGGAAAAAAATTGAAGACAATTAAGCTAAGCATCTTAGATGTTCTCTTTCCCGCATTTTTATTACTTTAACATTAAAACCTACATTACATATGGACCTTTGTTTTTAAATGTACTTTTTGCTCTGTTCCCCATCCAGAGTCTGATTTTTTGTGATCTCAATTTTGATAGAAATAATTTTTAATATTACAAATGAAATTACAATATTAGGTGGGAAATATGGAGAGGTGTACACTTAATTGCACACAAAGGTCTCTAGTAATGAAAAAAGCATAGAACACGTAAGATGCAGAATTATGTCTAAGTAGTATGTTTCCCATGTGGCAGCGGTGTTCTTTGATATTTTTCAAGCATTTCAAACAGGCACCTGAAATTAGGTACAAATGGTACTAATATTTCCAACACCTATTATACCCAAGAAATTGAGTAGCAGGCATGACACACTAGTGTACACATGTTCTTCATATTCATTAAATCCCATACCTACAAGCATCCCGATTTAAAATACTCAATTGTTCAGTAAGGCCATTCCTATCTCCTGCACAGCAATAAAAAGTAACTAGCAGCATACCTACAGTACTCCCAATTACAACAAAAAAAGCAGCGAGTCACCTCCATATTTTAGGATGAGTTACTGATACTTTTGTTATTCCAAAATCCCCCCAAAAGCCTTCACACCGTTTTATTATCTCAGTATGCAAAGTATTCCCTCTCCCCCTCCCCCCCGGATTAACATTTTATGATCTGCTATAAAAACATTATGGGATTAGAAATTCAATGATAGCAGACAAGTCTGGACAACAATTGATTTTTGGTCACAATGAGTCTCAATGTGTTCAAATTTAGCGGTAGATCACTAGTATACTTTCCTAATATTTAAAATGTTTATCACGCTACTAGATTAGAACAATTGTGTAGTAGTGTCTAAAGCTTCATGAAATGCTTTATTTGCTCACATCCTCTGAGAATTGCACGAGGTTCCAGTTCACTCCTAGGTACAATTCAAAGTGTTGGTTTTGATTTAAAAAACTCTAAAATCATTTGGGACTTGGCAGTGCTACAGACTAACTCTCTGTCTCTCTGTGTAGTTCAGGTCAGCTGAGGCACTTTACTATATGCCCCTACATTCAGAGAGGGAGAGGGCAGCAGGATATTTTCAGTTAGGACCGTGGGACCTAATCCCCCACTTTGGTCAAAATCCTGTACCTACTGTCTTTAAGGGTACACTTAAAGGCTTACTTATTTTTCCAGGCTTCACCTGTGGTTAGCCGAGGGTTTTTAATAGGGCCATGAGTCTCTGCATTTATCTTTTGTAATATCTGTACATGTACCAAGGGACAAAGGAGCAATTACATACATTTAAATAAATAAAACTAATAAAAAACTATGTGCCAAATATGCTACAATGAAATATCAGTTTACCCAACAATCCAGGATAAGCTAACATTGAATATACTGCTCTTCAATAGAAAAGACTGCCAAAGGAACAGCAATATAGTCCACGTACAGAGGGATAACCAGGTACTGATGGACAGCCTTTGATACAGTGGATAAAACAGCTTTATGGAAGTTGCTATGCCACTATGGAATCCCTCAGAAATCTGTGATCACACAGAGTTTCTGTGAAAATATGACATGCCAAGTAATACGTAACAGCGAGCCATTTGAGTTTACTACCAGCAACAGACAAGGATGCCCTATGTCACCCATGATCTTTTACTGGTAGCACATTGGGTAATGAGAAAGACCACAGAACAATCAAGTGGCATACAATGGAGTTTCACACAAAAATTAGAAGATCTAGACTTTGCAGGTGACATCAACTTGCTATCCCATGCTCAGAGAGGCATGCAAGCTGAAACAAATTATCTTTGGGCATATGCACAATTAGTAGGATTGAAAATCAACACACAACAAGAAACACCAACACTTTCTGGGCCTGACATAGAATAGGTCCAATATTTCACATATCAAGTACAACAGGTAGGACAGACATTAAAGTCAGAATAGCGAAAACCAGACATGCTTTCATAACTCTAAAGCTGATTTAAAGAAACAGAAATGTTGCCCTTCAAATGAAATTTTGAATATTTAACAACATTGTGAAGTCACTCTTAATAGATGGCACTGAAACTTGGACAATTAAGACCTTACTATCTAAACTCCAAGTTTTCATAAACAACTGCCTTAAACAAATCCTTAATATTAGATGGCCAGGAAAAAAAATAAATCGAACTCTGGAGGATGACCAAATATACTGATAGGTCAGGAAATTATGGAACGAAAATGAAGATGACTAGAACATACATGGAGGAAAGACCCAAATAATGTAAGACAGGAGTTGGACTGGAACCCCGAGGGCAAGAGGCAACAAGGTAGACCAAGCACAACATGGAATAGAAAGCTATCAAAATAATATGGGAAGAGCTAGACTGCAGCAAGAGACTGTCAGAAGATGGAAGGCAGTGGTGAAGTCCCTATATTCCTCATGGAATAGAAAGGCATAATTTAGTCAAGTCACAGAAGGATAGACAAGATAACTAAAAGTATATGGACTACTTGGAGATATATCACATGTCCTATCTAAAGTAGTACCAATACTATTCAAGCTCTCACTCTTGAAGACTTATAAATATAATCATTTTCATAGCTCAGTACAGAACACAGTAAGATCTTTTATGTTGAAAATGGGGTGTTTCTCCAAGCTTATGACTACTGACTAGTGGTGGGCAACCTGCAGCCCACACACAGCCCATCAGGGTAATCCGCTGGTGGGCTGCCAGACAGTTTTACATTGGTCGCCCGCAGCTCCCAGTGGCCGCAGTTCGCTGTTCCCGGCCAATGGGAGCTGCGGGAAGTGGCGTGGGCTGCAGGGACATGCTGGCCGCCGCTTCCCGCAGCTCCCATTGGCCAGGAACAGTGAACCGCAGCCACCAGGAGCTGCGGGCGGCCATGCCTGTAGACGGTCAATGTAAAACTGTCTCGCAGCCCACCAGCGGATTACCTTGACAGGCCGCAGGTTGCCCATCACTGCTATAGACAGAAATACACACTGACATTAGACACGCTCATTCCCTAAACAAGGTCACTTGTTATTCAGTTGTATGGTTCACAAGTGATCATTTTAATTTTATGGACAAAGTGCAATGTCTCAGATGCACACCATTTTTTAATATTTGTACACAAACCTTTTCAATTCTTGGCACCAGGCAAGTGTAGATCTCCCATATTAGCACTAACGCATTCTGCACTGGCACAATAAGGTGGTCAGTCTTGTCTTCTAGCATCAATGAGTAAAATGAATGGAGTCCATTGGTAAGTGCCCAATTACAAAGTAATTTAAGAAAGAATTTGCGAATTTTTTACAAATGGGTTTGATGGTAAAAATACTGACACTGTCACTTTTTACGTACAACTTGGTTATTGGTAATGGTCCCCTAAACCACTTCATGAACCCAGCAAAACTATACAATATGTAAAGAATATTTGCAACAAATCTCTGAAAGGACAGTGTACAGAAATTCCTTCTGATCTTAGTGATGAACCCTGATGTTTAAGTTAAATAAACATGGACACCGCCTGTAAAACAACACAGTGTGAATCCCCCTGAACCTGTGGATTTTTTTCTTTTAAAAAAGGACTTTTACAGAATTCAAGTAGTGTAGCAGGAAACCATATATGTCTTTCGATCACAGGTCAGGCAGATATAGAGCCACTTATTGGATTTTCCTTTGCTCCAGTTTGGCTAAGGTGCCCCAGTGGATCTATAAGTCTGTTGAAGTTAGCTTTTTCATGCTCCGTCGTTGAGCTAAACTTGAAGCTGCGACAGGCTCTAAGACTGGCTGAAATGTCTTGTGATTCAGTGCAGAATATGTGGCAGCCATGGCCCCCTAGAGAACAAGGAAATCCAAAGATTTTAAAAAGTTATCTGGGAATGAAAACACTGAATGTTAAATATTAATTCTTTATGAATCCTGGAAAAGTCACAGAGAGAACTTGTGTTAGGGCAGAATTACTTTTGTAAAACCTTGTGTTGATAAAGGGATAATTAATATTTATGCCTGGGTCCTCAAGGCTTCTGAGCATGGGTTCTTCATAGACCTTAGGTCTGTTCCCTCTTCCCAGTAACATTTATTTCATTTTCCATTAAATTTCCTCTATGTACATGAGGCCAGCGGTGCAAGTAGAATTCATTTCTTACCAGTACGCTGCACTCATAGGAGGGACACAAAGGGGGGGGGGCACCAGCTAAAGTGGGGGGAGGGTATGTGACCTCCCCACATGATCCCACCCCGAACCCAGGGTTCATGCACTCTCGCCATCCCTTCCCCATGATCCATCCCACATTACCGGGGAGGGAGGAGGAAGGGCCTCTGTCCTCCTCCCGCTGTGCTTGAGACTTCTGAACTGCAGGGCTCTCCAGAACAGCAGCGGCAAAAGGAGTAGAACGTGGGGCTGCTGGGCAGCTCCATGCCAGCAGCGCCTTTGGCGCGGCTGTACTGCCCCCAGCCCTTCCACACCGCTGTTTCTCCTGAGTCCTGTCTGGGGTTTGTACAGCAGCCCCACCAGAGGACAGGGCTGGGGACGGAACAGCCATGCCGGAGGAGCTGCGCAGTCTGCTCCTTTTGCCGCTGTGGTTCCCGGGAGAGCCCTGCGAGCACCAGGAGGGGCTAGCCAGCCTGAGATGATCCTGTCTGAGATGCTAGGTACATATTGTGGGTAGCTAGCTCTTCTTTGTGTTCATGCTGCCGCAGCTACGCTATTTTTAGCACACTAGCTTGATCAGAGCTAGAGCAGGTAAGTCTCCTCAAGCTGGAAGTGTAAATTCCAGCTTGATGTACAGACATTGCCTTAGAAACCTGCCCATGCCTCCAGAAAATTCTCCATCTGGGTACGCGTATTGCCCCTATTACTCTAGTATTTAAAAACAGAAAGAACAGCAACAGTCTCTTCTCTCAGCCAAAAAGCTCGATTCGCTTGTTAATATTTTGTTTGAATGTTTATGAGTGAGTGTGTGCATTCTGTGACGACAGAGAGAATGCTAATTCTAAGAAACGTGTTCAACATTTAGCTCTGAAAGTGGCTGGTTCCATAGTCAAGGACAGGGGTGGCCAACCTCGGCCTGAGAAGGAGCCAGAATTTACCAATGTACATTGCCAAAGAGCCACCATAATACGTCAGCAGCCCCCACATCAGCTCCCGCTCCCAGCACCTCCCACCCACTGGCAGCCCTGCCAATCAGCGCCTCCCCCTCCCTCCCCGCACCTCCCAATCAGCTGTTTCATGACATGCAGAAGGCTCTGGGGGGAGTGAGGGGGAGTGAGGGCACTGCAGGCTTGGGGAGGGCTCAGGAAGGGCCTTTGGCAGAGCCAGGGGTTGAGCAGTGAGCATCCCCCGGCACATTGGAAAGTTGGTGCCTGTAGCTCCAGCCCCGGCATTGGTGCCTATACAAGGAGCCGCATATTAACTTTTGAAGAGCCACATGTGGCTCCGGAGCCACAGGTTGGCCACCCCTGGGTCTAGGACCAACTCTTGAGAAATTTCTATCTTTTGTACTCATGAATTACCTTCAACAGTTTCATTGTTCTACATAGTGGGAGGTCATAGTTGCAGAAAATGGATGCAGAGGTGATTCTCAGGTAACTAGGGCCAATCCCCAAGGAGGCTTTGAATACAAGGGCAGAGACTTTGAACTCTGCATTCAATGAGGAGCCAGTATAAAATGGATGACTGGGTGAAGTGTTCATAGCAACACAAGTTGCTAAGTGGCCAGTCTTCCATGCTTGGTACTACTGGAGTTTTTGATGGCCATGGATATTCTGGTACCCAACTGAAGAGCCAAAAGGAACCAAAGGCCATGAACCAAGGTAAGGGCATATAGTGAAGGATGCAACAAAAAAGGTCCCCAGGATCTAAGGGGAATTTCAAACAGAGTAGATACTCCCCTTCTCACTCCACATACTCCCTTGTGATCTACAAAGTCCTGATCCCACAGAAATGGGGCTGAGGGGCTTCTCTGGGCAGGGAAGCAAGCCTGGGAACAACTGCCCTCCTCCTTATTTCCTCTGCCAACCCCCTCTATAGGGCTCTCCTCCACTGGCATTACTGGGGAAGGAGGGAACAAGCATCACTACCTCAGGCAACAGAGCAACTATGGAAAGGACAACTTCAAGTGAAGCACATACAGTAAAAAGTAGATAAGGACCTTGTTGAAAAGGGGTTAATTTCCATGCTAACCTCCTCTGTAATTAAAAAAAATACTGAAAAACCCCAAAAGCCACATCTGCAGTTTAGGACAGGAAGTGAAAAGCCATCCTCTATCCAGCTGAAACTGCAATTGGAATTTAGGCAGATGATAATTAGCAGTCAGAAAAAGACTGCTTTTCTCTCAAAATGTTAAGCTCACACATGTTGAGATGGAGGACTTTGTTTTACCTTAACTAGATGTGGTGCATCTTGTCTGTTTAGTTGATAATGAGGCAACTGGTCCCTGCAGGCTATCCACGAGTGTTTTAATACTTGCTCTGCCGTATATCGCTGATGTGGATCTACATGAAGCATGTGGGATAGCAAGTCCTAGATTAAAATGATAAAAACACATATACAGTTGTTACATCCAAATATAAAGTGCCAAAAAGTTAGTGTTAATAACTAACATGAAAAAAGCCATTTAATTCATCTGGAAGACTCTAACAAGCCACACCAAACAAGGAAATCAAGAGCTGACGTGGGGCATTCTGTGTCTCGACACTTCAAATGTCTGAATACAATGTGTGACACCATATAGGTAAAATGAAGTCTGTTAAGAGAATGAACGTTCATTCTAAATAGAGTCTTATTAGAATGTTCATGATTTTTCATATTTTGGTTTGCTTATGAATCCAGTCATCTTTAAGACCAAGGGCAGAAATAGTTAGCACTAACCCAGAACAAACAAATAAGCAATCCATTTGCCTTGGATGCATTTTTTCTAGTGGCAGATGCGCCTCCTCACTGCCGCTATATAATTAATTTCTGGACTACCGGCTGCAAAATCTAAAACTCAAATATAGCGATATGCCTCTGAAGTTTTTCCACTTTAAGGTACAAACCAGAAAGGTGAAACTGACAAGAAATGTACATTTGGTTTTGCCCTGTTGGAGTATTAGGAAAGTGCTATTTTAAGTTAATATGCAATTGCAAGGTTGGTCAAAATAAGGTGGGAGAGAGGACAGATTAATTAAGACATTAATAGGTGGAAGGAAGGATATCAGCAAAAGCAAGAACAAAGAATGATTACTGAGCAACTGGAGTAAGGACAATATGAGGCAATTAAAAATAAATATATGAAAAACAAAATAAATCCTAGTACTGGTATAGGTCCATAACTAAGAGATCAGAAAATTGTCACTAATGAAACAAAAAGGCAGAAGTGTTCAGTAAATATTTATGTGGTTTTTGGAAAGAACCTGGGTGATGCATTTGCATCTCACAGTGATGATTTTTTTTTTGCATTTTCTGGCAGTAACTAAGTTGGATGTTAAACAGCTACTATAGTTCAACATTTTTAAATATAAATTGTACCTGAGTATTAAAAGAACAGGCCAAGGATCTCTCTTAACCACTGGGGTTGATTTTTAACAAGTCTTGAATTACTAGGAAAGTTCCAGATGGCTGGAAAAAGGCTAAATGTGCCAAAACTTTAAAAGGGTAAACTGAATGGCTTGGGTAACTGTAGGCCAATACTGATCTTGGTGAAATCAAGGAATGGCTGATACAGGAAGCAGTCATTAAAGAATTACATGATGGTAGATTAGTGCCAGTCAATATTTTATGGAAAATAGGTAGCATCAAACAAATCTGATATTTTTCATTAAATTACAAGTTGGGTTGAGAAAGGTAACCATGTTGACACAATATACTTAGACTTGTGTAATACATTTCACTTAGTACCATATGACTGGAGGCTGAAGCTAGACAAACTCAGATTAGAAATACATTTTTAAATGAGGATAAAACTAAGTGAGGATAACTAATTGAACAGTCTTTAAATCTAGATTTAACATCTTTTAAAAAGATGTCACAAGCTATGGGCTTGATGCGGGAATTGAAGGTGAAATGCTACCGCCTGTGTTAAGGAGGTAAGATTAGATGATCAATAATGGTCCCTTTGTAGCTTTAAAGTCTATTAACCTATTAATGGGGCAGGTTAAAATTTATAATTATACTAGCACCATTTTAGATTACTAAAACTGGGAGATTTAAAATGTAACCTAATTTTTACCATTGATACTGTGTGATTACTTTTGCAATTCACATAGCTAGGTCATGAAAAAATCGATTAGTTCCTCCAGTTGATTTTCACCGACTAACACAACGTTCACCACAGGAGATGCAAAAATTGCAATGGAATGTTTGCTCCCAAACCAAAAACTTGGTGGCATCTAAGCATCGCAAGTAAGAGGCAACTTTACATGTTGAAATACTCAGAAAAAGTTGTTCATTTTTCTGGAAGTATTTTCCTCCTAGTTTTTCCATTGGGTATTATCAGATGCAGTCTTTCCAACTTTTTACTGGAAAAAATAAGTCAGAAGAATCTGAATAGTCACATTTGCAAGTCAGACTGAAACCCGAGCTGCAGTTCTCATGTCAGTCAACTGACAGGCTTTGTGATGGTTAATTTTAGGGAGCTATTTTAAAATCACTCCGATTTTTGTGCCGATTGTCCTCATTAGGTTATGAGGAAATTCAAAGACATTTATAACTAACCCTTTACAACATTTTTTCCTTTAAACTTCGCTTGGCTCCTAGCTTATTGGTTGTATCCCAGAATGCATCGTCCTGTGCAATCACAAATACCATGGAACACAACAACAGTAATAAGTAGTTAGTATTTACATTTGGGAACACCTTCAGTAAACCAGAAAGTAACATTATTTTGTAGGGGTGGGGTGAATTTTAAAAGTTAGTAAAAAACTTATTTCTCTGCTGAAATCAGCCTTTTTCAGCAAGAGCATTCAGTACATCAATTTTGGCTTATGATTTCTCATTTTGGTTTTGTAGTTCACATCAATACAATAAAACATTAAGCTTTCATTCTTCTGACTTTGTGAATTTGGAGTCCATAACAGTATGATGTTAATAGTGCCAAGCAAGTATCAGGTAGCCACAACTCAATGAGAACCGGATTTAAGTAGTCTCACACAATATCCATCCCACGTCAGCTGGCTCTGTTGGAAATACAACTCAGGTTTTAGCCCTGAAATATGACATCACCATCGTTGTCCTCCAAAGACTGCCGAAAGTCTTTCAGCAAGAGAGACATTGTAGAACAGATCCCAAACCTCTTGTACAGAGCACTTAAATTTTTACATGTGGGCTTTGTGAGGCACTATAAAACATTCTTCCCTTGTTAAAAATGTAGCTCTTGATATAGCCCTAGAATCAGAAACCATCAAAAAAATATACCACAGATTCCATACACAGACAAAAATATACCAAGATATAATGGCTAAGAGTTAAGTTACACTAGTCAGATATCTGATCAAGTTTAACATATATTTGCTTGTACCCTAGATGGTACGATAGAAGATAAAATATATTTACACCTTTGCTGCATCTGAAACAGTGTCCCAGTTGCCTCCACTTAAAGAGAATTTTCCACTGCCTATTCGCAACAGGATTTCCTCAGGAGTATCATTGGGACCATTAGCAAAAGGAGTATAGCTATTTAAAAAAAATTACAAGCAAAGAAAGGATTACATGTATATGAAATCTATAACGAAACAGGACATAAGCAAATCTTCAGAAAGCAGTGTCATTCTGTCTAGATACGTATGACATGTTACAACTATATTATATGATTTCAGATATTTACTAAAAATACATGAAAATTTAATCTTAAAAAACTTTTCTTATTACTCATTGCAGTGGCTTATCCAGTGGAACAAACTAAGTACAGACCAAAGATCCATAGTAGCTAAAAGTTAACAACTTACAGGCTATACATTCTTACCATTCCAGAGTTCATCAATTAAATGGAAATGTTTCACAAATAGAAATGATCGGGAATATCCTCATGTAAGGTCACCACACTTTTAAACTGAATGGCAATGAAGTGATCAATAAATCTGATTGAAATCCATGGACAGAAAATACAAAAAAAAGTGACTGGGACTGGTTATAAGACTCAAGTTTGTGAGGCTCTCATTTCTTAAATTACAGAATTGCTGTTTTCAGAACCTTTTAGAAAGTTTTAAGAAACAGTCTCTGCCTGTAAAGTCAGATCCCTAACCATGAATCCAACTGTGGAGCACTCAGAAGAGTTAAAATTACTAAATATAAACCACATCCAAGAGACCTGAATAGTTCCTGAGACTGTTATGTTGTCTTGTTCCTTCCATGTCTAGAAGCAAACACTGAGTAAAACTTGGACAAGAGCAGGCCTATTTAGATTAGCAAATGACACTGTTTGCAAACATTTGCAACTACCCTTCAATTGTAATTTACTGTGACTTCAATAATGTATTAATCCCAGATGTATGACTGTTTGCAACCCAGAAAGAGCTGCATTTTTGAGAACTTCATGGTTGAAGCCTCTTGCCTTTCCCAAGCTATGAGCATGAGGATCTATAACATTAACATAAACAGTAACATTTTAAGATGCACACAGTGATGGTCAAGTACCTGGTACATACTGAATATTAATATCTTTTAAAAGTTAATGATTTCATACGTTTTGTTTAAAGCTGAAGAATTAACCTATGAAATGTGTTATGTAATTGCTATCATGGAGGACAAAGTCCACAATGTTTAGACTTCTACAACAATCCTCTTTCAGGTCCTGGGAAGGCACAAAATTAAGCCTCTTTGAAAAGCAGAAACCTGTGCATTTTTGTTACTTCTCTACATCTTAAAAATCAATTACATTCCAGATGTTCCAAAAATATTAATCTTTTGACTACAAATAATTATGAGATGTTTCAGTCCAGAAAAGTACTTTTTGAAAGTGTTACAGTGGGATGAGAAGTACAGGTTAGAGAATTAAATGACAACTACAGTCTTTTACTTTTTACTAGTGTGCTACTACTAGTGAGTGTCCATTGTGCATTAAAGCTATAATGGTCAGACTACTAAAAGACTGTGAAACTCATGTAGCAAAATTTACCATTTCTTGCCATAAGGAGAATCTCCTCTAAGGATTATTACTTTCAGTACTGTATTGTTGCAAAATCATCTTTAATTGGCCTAATAATAAACAACACAATGCCCCTTTAGAAGATTGGTATAGGATAGCCACCTATGTGAAGCAGTATGTACATCAAATTTCAGTAAAATGGGTTGGATTCTTGTCCAGGAATGTTATGACAGCCTGTGAAAGTTTTTCCATGTTTATTGCTAAAAGTTTGTGTCGCTGATATTCCAGCTCAGAGATATTACTCTGAAGATCCCCACAATAACCAGCACCATTGTATATTCAGATTTTGTATTCAGTGAATTTGAATTAGTATTCTGGGGAATG
This sequence comes from Chelydra serpentina, assembly GCA_037349315.1. Classification (NCBI taxonomy): domain Eukaryota; kingdom Metazoa; phylum Chordata; order Testudines; family Chelydridae; genus Chelydra; species Chelydra serpentina. The sequence goes on along the minus strand of JBAIAC010000028.1, from coordinate 15,660,834 downwards.
AAATCTTAACACTAAGCAGCTGTCTATAGAAGGTCACTAGAACCTTACACAAAACTAATTCGGCTGCGAGGCAGTTATCAGAAGACAGTATGAAAGCTTGATCTGCAAAATTTCTGATGCTGACGCTAGGGTAGAAAGTGTGCTAAATAGGAGTCTGACTTCGCAATTTTTTAAAGTATTAATTACACACTATCACTGTCATTAGGGTCACAATACAAACATTTATATTTGAAATTCACATTGATGAATCAACTAATATACTACTTCAAATAGGTAGATATGAATCTATAAATTGAAATTTGCTGCAAAAATTAAGTCAACTGTCTGCCTAAAAGGAATAGGTGGTAGTATCATATCCTTAAATCTTTAGTACTATCATTTTACTAAAAGCCTCGCTTTAAATCTCAACCTTTTATTATTTGCTATGAAAACTTCAACAGAAATGGCATCCTTTTATATTTGGATGCTACTAAAGAAAGTAACTCAATTCATTTGTTCTATAATGCTGTAATTTAGAGATTTCAAAACCCGTCTAATGTAATGTTCCATACCCATATAATGTATGATTTTTGTGTCAACATCAAAATCCTTGAGAGACTTAGGCCACTTGAAATCTGATCAGAAAAACAGTCGTGTATGTGACCCTAAATCTCCCTGCCAAATTTGGTAGTTTTGCACCTTTTTTTTTTTTTTTTATTTAAGCACTGTTCTTTCCCGTTCCTATACAAAAGATACAGACCAGGATAATTAGCTATTCAGAGCAAACAGTGAAAATGACTACATACGTAGGGCTGTCAAAAAACATCAAGCAAAAACGAAATAGAGAAAAAAAAATTCTATTTTAGTTATAGTAATCTTAGATACTAGTTATAACAATATTAGGTAATTTTTTTCCAGACAGGAGCACAATTACATTGAAAGCAACTGATTCTAGATTTTGAATATTTCCCTAAGTTTATGTTAAATGTTAACACAAAGAACACAGCTTAATTATGGAACCCTTCCATTAAAATATACTTTATATTGCAATCCATATATTTTAAGACTACTGCTCAGCATGCCACAATGCCTGATATTGTACAAAGCTTATTGCAAGTAGGAAAAAAAAAGATTTTCCTTCAAACTTGTAGTAAAATCTAGAACTTTTACATTCATTATAATGTCTAATCCATCTCAGGGCTGCTGTCATATCAGAATGTCTGTGTGTACACATCATTTTAATAATTCCAGGAAACTAAGATGACATCTGAAAGCTGAGAAAAATCTTACCCTGCCAGCATTGTGTAAAGGAGAACGCCCAAGCTCCAGATATCACAAGCAGCATCATATCCCTGTCTCATCAGAACCTATAAAACAAAGATCTGTTAAAGTTTTATTTGCTGCATGCAAAAAACTACATTAAGGGTAAACCAATCCCAACATTCCTTCTTAAAACCAAACAGAAATATGACAAATATACTTAAATATAGATAGCCAGTATAAATATTTTGAAAACATGCTTGTGTTTTCCTACTGGGGGCCACTACCACCATTTTATTTGGTTTGAGCCACTCCTTGAGAGATCATCAGCACAAACACATTGACAGTAATAGTGTGCTGGAAACCCAAGAACCTGATCCTACTGTCCTTAATCATGGAAAACTCCCATAGAAACAATTTCAAGATTAATGTCTGCAGTATTGTATCCCAGTGAGCTTTAGGGACAGATATAAAAGGAAAATACTTTCAGTGTCTTTTATTGTGACATTTCTCATTCTCTAAAGGAACGTGTTCTTTTTAAAGATCCCATTGTAATACTAGATGCACAGGGCACAGTTGATGCAATCTAAAGATGCAGAATACAAGTAACATTGTCTCTAAGGAAAAAAGCTTGGGAAAATGAGGAAAAAAAGACAAGAGTATTTTAAATGCATTCCTGGACAAATATTTAAAGAGAAGATAAAAATGTTGAAGTTGTAATTAGAAAGATATCTAGCCTAAAATTGAGTCTCTGGAATTTATTTGAAACTAATCCTTTTGAGACTTAGGATGGCAATATTTAAGATCACCACTCTGAAAACATAACCAGAGCATTGTCATGACAGGCTGTTTCCCTTTTTAACTGTAACAGCCATTTTAGTGTAACAACAGGGATGAAAGTAATTTACAGGACTTACCGGTAAGCCGGAGTCCTGGGTGGGGGCATGGCCTCAGCCGGAAGAGGCGTGGCCTCAACAGGAAGAGGCAATTTAAAGGCCCCGGGGCTCTGGCTGGGAGATTTAAAGGGCCCATGATCCTGCCACTGCAGGGAGCCCCAGGCCCTTTAAAGTGCCGCCCAAGCCCCACTGCTGGAGCTCCGGCGGCGCTTTAAAACCCATAGCAGCGGCAGGGCTCCTGAGGTGCTTTAAAGAGCCCGGGGCTCCCCGCAATAGTAGGAGCACCAGGCCCTTTAAATCAACGCCGGGGAAGCCAGTACGGTCCAGCACTGAGTACTGGCTCCTGCCGGTATGCCGTACCGGACTGGACCAGCTTACTTTCACCTCTGTGTAACAATGACTTCTAATGGTTTTAGTAAATTGTTATTAATACTAAGAGTAAAACTGAGGAAGGAGTCCACAAGCTAGCCCACAATGTAGACAGTATCAAATCAATATTTTGTAGGACAAAAAGGGATCTAAATGTTACACAGCAAGGAAAGAGTGTATAGTTGGTTAATTTTAGCCCATTAAGTTAGGAAATACATTTGAGACAAATTTCTCATGAAGTCATGCTTTCAAATTCCAAAGGAAGAGAACATCTTATTTGTGTTAAATAAAAGCCAGCATGAAGACTTATTTACAGAGTGTGAATGGCATTTATAGATAAGTTTAGGGGAAAGGAGAACAAGGGTTGGAACAATTAAATGTGTTGTTCACACCTTTTAGTAGAATAATATGTCCATCTCAGAAAGGTTATGATGATGGCACATGGTTTCTTCAAGAGTTAGAATGGTACATATAAAGTCAATATATTAAATTGCTGAAGATACCTCTGGTGCTACAAAGTTGGCAGTGTAGCAAGGAGTTAAAAGAAGTCCATTCTCCCCTCTAAGTTGTTTTGCAAATCCAAAATCACAAATCCTAATAGAGTCAGCATTGTTTGAGTCATCCATATATAAAATATTACTTGGCTTAAGGTCTCGATGCACTACCTTTAAAAAAATAAAGAAACTTCAAAGTAGAGTACTTAGAAATTATTTGTAACTTGTAAAGTAACTAATGTTTATAGGGCACATCTGCAAAAAATATGTAACTTCCTTACCTGTAACTGTTCTATGAAGGTACCACAATACTGATCCATACAATTTCTTAAAGTACATGATATAACTCAAGAAATTCTATATCTTTTAAAGTAACATTACATAAGAGAGCTCCTGAATCATGGTAAAGATGCAATTTCCCTCCCCCAACAGAAATAAAACCTACTCCATGTCATAAGCTACAAAGGTTAATCAAATTATCAGAACAGTAGGATTGTTACTACAACGTTAAATGATTATTTATGATAAGGTATATAATTTTTCTATTTGAAATACTGTTTACATTCTAACCTATGGAAGGTCATTAGCACTGATGTGATGTCAGATACTTTAAATAACTACAATTAAATTAAACTTCTTACTTAAAAACTTTTGGAAGACCATATGAAAAAGCAACTTTTCTCTAAAGTTCTTTCCTGACCTTGTTAATAGGGCTAAATCTGGGAAATAACTGTTTGAATCAAATAATGTATAATAATAATAATAATAGGCATAAAATTATTATTGTTTTAATTGCTTAAAAGATACATCTCCTGTACTGGATAACACATTCCCTGTCTGATGATGCTAGGAAGGCTTGCAATAAAGTGACAACCTCCCTGACACAAGAAGAGAAAGAGCCTAGGATTGAAATTGATATGAAAATGTTACCAGTATTTCCGCACAACATAAAAAGATCCTTCTCGTTTCGTTCACTGCCCCATACATATGGTTTTGTATTAGATATGGCATTGTTACATATAACAATTTAATAAGTTATTTGTATGCATAGAATTTTACCCTTTAAGATTTGGAAAAGCGTAATTACTACAAAAAACAGAACTCCTAAATGGGCTTTCATTTTATCAAAAGTGCAGCCTGTAGTGAAAGCTACTCTAAGTAGCAAGATGCCTGTGTTTCGTTACTGAAGCTAGGTTTGTACATATGGAATCAAACTCTCTTGCCATAATCTTATGATGCATCTTGTGTTCAGTTCAGTAATGTCAAGAAAATGTGAGGGTTTGTACATTTATTAATGATTCCATTATTTGATAGGAGGATATTAGTGTTCATTTTGGTTTTATTATTTAGGTGTTAGATATTTTTAGTGATGGCACTCACATATATAGGGGGCCCAATCTTGCAACAATTTCTGATGTAAATAGTCTTTACTCATGTGAGTAGATACTTTATAGCCAATAAGCCTATTCTTGAGCAAGAGAGAAAAAGGTACTATGACAGCATTCTCATACAACTCTGGTAATATACCTCAATCATTATCTGTAATAAATATATTTTACCAGAAGGCTCCATTTATCTGAATTTTAACATGTTTCCATGGTTGCATGTGGACATTTTGAATTAGACTAAGATAACCAACCTCATTTGTGATCTAGACAGCTCCAAAAAGTGAAAAGCTGATGCACTCAGCTAACCAGATTTTGGACCCTTAAAAGTCACTTTGCAATATGACTATGCAAGAAGATACATATATGGATGAACTCTTACCACTAAATATTCCTGCTAATGAACGTGTAATTAAAAAAAATCTGTCAAAAACATTTCTAGTACTAAGTAGGTGCTTTAAAAAACATGTTAAAAGCTATTAAAATTGGAATATATTATTGAAAACAACACGTATATAAAGATAAATGCATTAGTAGTATTACAGGTTTAAAATAGACTGCAAACTAAAAGCTGGGGCCTTGTAGGTGAATAAATAGAATACTGTAGTTAAAATCCGACTATTTTATTCTGAGTTGATAGTGGCTTTGTATGAACAGCAATGTGTATTAATTAAACATACAGATTGTACAGATGTGTATATAATGAAAGCAGAAATTCAGAACAAAATGAAATCAGACTTCCACAAAATGCCCTCTTCCTGCTGTGTGATGCACAAACCTCATTAGTATATATAAGTAGTTATCTGGCTGAGCTCTTCAGGGGGATTAAGCATTATCTGGTCATTATAAATAAAAATCAGATTATGGCAGTGATATAACCCAATTGGTATTCCCAGCTGGATAGTTCTAATAATTCATATCAATTTTAAATAGAATAACTGAATAAACTGTTTGTATACTTGAAGTTCATATTCACAATCCGATCTCTGGGTGGCACATTTATATAGAAAAATTCGTATTTAAACCACCAGAAGCAAAGTTATTTTACATAATTATGCTACAGGAATGAAATACTTCATATTAGAATAACTTTGCATTCTAGTTTTCCATTAGAGGAGCAAAAAGATTTCTTTGTTTAACTGCATGAGTCAAAACTGAAATCTTGATATGAAATACAGAAAAGTACTCCACTTCCTCACCCTCCACGGAGATGTAGGATAATTAAAGGTTATGTGATCCAATTAATTTCTAGCAATACATTTTTATAAATTATGCATAAATCTTCAATTATGTTATACGCAAATGAAGTCTCAACTCCCTTCATAGTGTGTTCACGTACTAACAAGTCAACAAAAATTTGTAAGAAACAAAGAAAATGTGATTGTTAATTACACAAAGTATAAATACAATCATGACACACTATGTATCACTTACTCCTTGACAATGAAGGTAGTCAACTGTTTTAGTTATAGTGTACAATACAGCACTAGCCTCCCGTTCTGAGAAATACTTTTGTCTGAGAATCCGATCAAGCAGCTCTCCTCCCTTCATCAATTCAGTGACCAAGTAAATACATCTGCCATCATCATACACCTGCAGAAGTTTAAAAACATACACACACACTCATTTGAATAATAATTCACAATTAAATATACATTCTAAGAATTTTAAGGACTAAATAAAAAAGTCCTCTCAATCTTCTAAGTGTATATGAATACAGACAGGTATTGCAAAATTTAATTCTGCAACTGAAAATTCATGCCTCGTGGCACAAGGATTAAAGAAACCATACATCTCACTGAACTAGATAAATTCATGGAGGATAGGTCCATCAATGGCTATTAGCCAGGATGGGCAGGGATGGTGTCCCTAGCCTCTGTTTGCTAGAAGCTTGGAATGGCAACAGTGGATGGATCACTTGATGATTACCTGTTCTGTTCATTCCCTCTGGGGTACCTGGCATTGGCCACTGTCGGAAGACAGAATACAGGGCTAGATGGACCTTTGGTCTGACCCAGTATGGCTGTTCTTATGCAATGTGGAGGTAGAGGGTTAATAAATGATGATTCTGAGATTCATTCTTTCAGTCTATGTACTGTGCTGCCCTGGGAAGAAGCCTTTTGTTTTTCCCTATTTTTACCAGATGCAATTTTGAGTGATGGCACTTCATATATCGATACCTACGTAGTTTGTTTATACATTAGATTAACAACACATCATGTGTTCAGTTGAGATAAGGATGGCAAAGACAAGCTTCCAATATCAGACTCAGATTCATATATTAAAACTGTTCAGGCAGCCATGGATCTTTACATTTATTTATATAATGTAGGGTTCTTTGTTATTATTTTAAAAACTAAATAAGCTCCCCATGTGCTGGAAAAAACACATGGAATAATGATATCTGCAGTTAGCCAAAGGGTGGCTAGAGATTCTGAATGGGAAGAATCACCCCTGTATCCCTCTACCATGTGTTCTCCACCCTTGTTCAACTGTGGCTGTCCCAATCTCCAGTATCCCATCAATCTGCAACCCACTGAAATGGGAGGCGGCGGGGGTGGCATTTTGGTTCTTTATAGCTAATGATGAAAGCCCCAATTAACTTGGTTTCTGCTTGGTTTGGTTTCCAGATTTTTTTTTGTTTTTTTTTAAACCTTAGAAATAGCAGGCGTATTTTTTTGGTGCTTTTAAAAATTTCTGCTAACAGAATACTTTGGAATACCAGAGAGCTACAGTGGGAGCTTACTGAAGGCTTGTCTATACTTAATGGGGGATCAACGATCGGCGATCAATGTATTGGCGGTTGATTTAGCGGGTCTAGTGAAGACCCGCTAAATCGACCGCAGATTGCTCTCCCGTCGACTCCTGTACTCCACCGGATTGAGACGAGTAGGGGGCGTCATCAGGAGAGTGTCTCCCATCGACATCGCGTAGTGGGGATCCCGCAGTAAGCAGATCTAAGCCACGTCCATTTGAGTTACGGTATTCATGTAACTCAAATTGCGCAGCCAAGATCGAATTTTCCCTGTAGCATAGACAAGGCCTGAGGCATCAGTTTAAAATGTATAAGTACTGACTCTTTCATAAGTAGCTCCTTTAACTGTTAGGCATTTTGAGTTAAATCGACATTAAACAAAAACCAAGAAATTATTAGTATCTAAAAATCCCATCCCCTCTCAGGTGCACAAGTTCCATTAATTTATTATGGTATCATAACTCTACTAGCTCTCTAGCTGTCTACAGAATCTTCCAGTAGGAACATGATTAACAAGATCTGAATTTCAAATGGGAGGAAAAGTGGAAATAAAAGCAAGGGCAGAATTTTCTTTTCTTTGCAGGTCACCTTTAAAGCCCAGAATCATTTAGGAATTTAAATAATAAATTGATTAGCAAAGGCCAAAAACATTTTGAGACTCCCAAAACCAGGCACCTTTGCAAAAAATTAAAATATAATTTATAAGTGACAATATTTGCCATATTTAAAATATTTTACCTTTTTTTAAACTGTAAGTTTTGTTTCCAGTATAATTTACTGGAAACGCAAAACATGGGATCTCTACACAACCATTATTTTATTTACTGTTTGACAGCTCCGTGGTAAGAACTGTAAAATTTAAGAAGAGTACATACATCTTTTAAAGTAATTATATTAGGGTGTTGTCCATAGCGCATCAAAATCTCAATTTCTTCTGAGGGATCTCTCTTACTTTTGTCAATTATCTGTGAAATAAATGGTGGAAAAGGTCTCAATGTTAAACGAAGCATTTCCTCATAAAGGCAAAATGGATGAAAATCCCAGATTTTGGATAAGAGACCACAAAAGCTACAAGTAACAAGAATTTTCAAACTGAGCAAGACAGCAGTTTTGACTATAAAGGTCACACATTATTGCTCTCTTTACTTTCATGCTTCATCCTTAGTAGTCATGAGTGACACATTACCCAGTCTATTCACTTAAAGCTTGAGGTTAATAGTTACAAAACAAGTTCTAGCGTATATTGAAAATTGCTCTAATTTGAAGACATTGGTGAATTTATCAGACTATCCTAAATATTTCTACTTCCTTCCTGCCCACTTCCCCACCTAAAGAGCCCACTGATCTCACCTTTGTTGTACTCTTATTGTAAGGGCAAAGAATAAAGGAAAAGGAACATTTAACAGTATGTCTATTCAGTCTAACTAAACATGTGATAATTGAAGTAATTTCAAAGCCAACAGAATTATGTTTCAAATAATTGATATAGTGCTCCATAAATCTTTTTCCAACAAAGTTTGATGGCAACCTTCCCTCTAACAAGAAATAATGATAAAAACAAATGCAAAATTTAGCTGAATGGAAACATTTACTTTTTCACTTCTCAGAGTACATACAACATTACGCTGACTGAAAAATTACGTGTGTTTTTTTTTTAAAGTTACTTTACTTACTAGTACATTAAAAAGATATATGACTTGACTGTGGAGTAACTATTCAAATACCAAAAGAGAATTTACACAAAGTACCTTCACAGCAAACTCCATACTGGTAGCTAGGTGCACACATCTCTTGCAAACAGAGTAGGAGCCAACACCAATATCCTCCTTCAGCTCATACACATCAGTGAACTGTGCACTGTTTCCATGAAGTTGCTTTAAACAAATATAAACTGCATTTTAAAACAATAAACTGTACTTTAACAAAACATTATTTTTACTTTCTCAAGCAGCACATTTTTCTTTACTTTGCAGATTTCCTCTTTTGAAATTTTCATTTAAAGAGGCATTGAACTTGATTTTTGACACTGGATAACTTTAAATTGCTGTACATAATGTTCATATATATTATAAAGGTTTTGGTGCTCCTCTGCTGATATAAGGGTCTTTCCAACAGAGGAGAACAGAGGTTAACTATCAATACACACATCAGCTTTAGGCATTTCAGTTAAGAAATATCTATACCAAGAAAAATAAATGTTACCTGTACTATTGGCAATATATTGGTGAGGGGTGAAATTTTATGATCTTCTATGGCAGTAGTTGCAACAAAGCTAAATCCTTTGAACAGCTGATGCGCGTTAGCACTAGGTGGCACTCCTGGAGAATCTAATTGTTAAATACACATGGTTTAATTAGAATCTGAAGAGTATTCTGTTACTACAGTATGTTCAAGCTAAGCTATTCTGTGTGTTTACCATAAGTATGTTCTCAAAAGTATTTTGAGGAAAATACAAGAAAGTAGAATTGGTTCTGAACTATAATATGTAGTCGGGGTGCCAATATATCACCTTTCACTTATATTCTCACTTTTACTTATTTTAATAGTATCACATGCTAAATAAAATACATGCTTGCCTCCACCCCCATTTTTTAACTACAAGACTTCAAGATGTTGCATAAACTAGAATACATGTAATTTCATCTATTCTCCCCAAAAAACAACCCGGTCTGTGACTATTCACAAAAAAGAACTAAAGATTGGTGCCACGGTTTCATTCATAGGTGCGAACTCAAGTATGTGGAGTCAAAAAGGGTGCATACGAGGGCACTGCTAGCTAGAAGTTTCAACTGAAGCACCATAGATGTGGGCATGGCAGAAGTACAGGGATCCATGGAGATAATACTTGAAGAATGTAGTGATATGTTTCAAAAGTTATGAGAGCCATGATTTTCCCCAATGTACACTGTGTGCAACTCTAACTTCACTGTACTCTGGCTAAACACATATAAAGCACAATTTGGCCCAGAGGTATTTTAACATATGTAAGTAAACTTAAGAGCTATGTTGGAATACAAACTAATGATAATACCTCACGTGGCCAACAAACCAGATATATGGTTTTAAAGTCCAGGTGAAACCGTCAAGGGGAGATTTATAAACGGGACCCTTAAATGAACATACTAATTGCTGAACAGTTATAATTATAAGCCTTAATTGAGTGACCAAACATTAGAACGTTTCACTGTGTGGTAATTTCTAAAAGATATTTAAAAGATTACTTCACGAAAGATATTTATACAAGTTTACTTGAAGTACTCCTAAAATTGATTTGATAGCACTGGTTCAAGTCAGGCAAAACATTAACATATATGATTTTACTTTCCCCACACATCCAGTTTTATCACTACACCTCAATACTGACATTGAAAAATCCCTCATCTCTCAAACCTGGATTTCACCTAAATTCAAATTTGACTAGGCAAAAGAAATAGTAAACCCGTCAGAAACTTAACTGAGCTAAATTATTTCCAGCTGTAGAGGACAGTGATCCTGAAATATACTCAAACATTCACAAGGGACTAGGATGTCAGAGTCATCTTCACTTCACTTTTGACAAGATGTGAAGAACTATGTACAGTGAAACCCCGCTATAACGCGATAATGGGGTCCAAAAAATTCCATCGCGATAAATGCGGGGTCGCGTTATAGGGGGGTTACAAAAAATTACCGTTTCAAGCCGGTCTCTTCTCCTCTCGCCAAAGCGGAGAAGTTTCAAGCTGGTCAGTTTCAAGCCGGTCAGTTTCAAGCCGTCTCTTCTCTTCTGGCCATAGTGGAGAAGTTTGATCAGCTTGAAACTGACCAGCTTGAAACTTCTCCGCTTTGGGGAGAAGAGAGAAGAGACTGGCTTGAAACTCAAGCCAGTCACTTTCAAGCTGGTCAGTTTCAAGCCGTCTCTTCTCTTCTCCCCAAAGCATAAGTTTCAAGCTGGTCAGTTTCAAGCTGATCAAACTTCTCTGCTTTGGGGAGAAGAGAAGAGAGGGCTTGAAACTGACCAGCTTGAAAGTGACTGGCTTGAGTTTCAAGCCAGTCTCTTCTCTCTTCTCCCCAAAGCGGAGAAGTTTCAAGCTGGTCAGTTTCAAGCTGATCAAACTTCTCTGCTTTGGGGAGGAGAGAAGAGAGGGCTTGAAACTGACCAGCTTGAAAGTGACTAGCTTGAGTTTCAAGCCGGTCTCTTCCCTTCTTGCCAAAAGGGGAAGCGGAGGCAGGGGGGAAGGGGCGGGGGGGAAGGAACAGGGGAGATGGGGAAGAGATGGAGCCAGGGTTGGCTCCAGGCGAGGAAGCACGCTCTGGATGCTTTTTTTTTTTTTGGTTTTGTTTTGCTTGGGGCAGCGGGAGCCACCTTATGATCGCGTTATAGCCGAATTCGCGTTATGGCGGGGCGCGCTATAGGGGGGTTTCACTGTATTAACATATCTAGGCTCACAAGCAATGTCTAAGACTCGGACATAGGACAGACCTGCTCCAACAACTTTAACAACCTAGTCCCAGTGACAGGCACAAATTCTGCAGAATCAAGGCTTTTAATACAAAAATGGTTCCCAGCTCTTACAGTTAGAAAAATAATCTCTTCTAATGTGAAACCTAATGAAATGTTGTACTGCTGTCTTCCTGATCTACAGACAGGCTGGTACAATACCTTTTTTGAGGGTGAAGAGCCCTAATTCATTACAATTGGGTGCTAATTTTGAAATTACAACAGGATTGATAATATTAATAATTTCAGTGCTAATCACTTTAGCAGAAATATTCAATGTCCACTACTAAATACAATTCCATTAGCTGGATATTGATCACTTAAAAAAAGAATAGTTTTTTCTCTCCATGACTATCTGGCGGCTCTTATCCTCTAACACACATTGGTCAAAATGGAATAGAAGAAAAATGCACTGCTGCTCAATTTCCTCTCATCTTATCCACTTAGAGGAGACAGCAAAGAAAAAACACTTTCTCTCTGCAGTTTCTCTCTCTTGCAGCTAGGAGGAGATTAAAGGGAGATGATTCACTGCCTAAGAGTGCTCCTCTCTGGGGCCTGCACTGAGGTAAGGATGGTTTGTAAAGGATAAGGAAATGAAGCTAGGTGGGGGAAATTATGAATCACTTGGGAGAGAGGAGGGAGATTTGGATTTCAGGCCCCTTTCTACGATTTCAAGTCAATCCACCACTGGAGAAAATGGGGATAAAAAAAAAAAGATAAAAGGCCAAAACAGGAACAAGAGAAATGAAGGAGGAGTAAAATTGAGACAAGAGTAAAACACATTTGTCTATCCACTAAATGACACTAATACCACAGTTGATTTTACTATGATTGGTATATATTCTGTCTTTCATCTTTGTGCCAACTCCCAAGATCAATGGCTCTAATTTTATAGCTCTAGCTCCCAAGTACCAAACAACAATGTAATTTAGCCCTCCCCATACAAGTCCATCATATTGACCCATTACTTTCTAAATATATACATTACCTTTTGGGGTTTTTGCTGTGAATTCTGGATCAAAACAGAAGGTATCTTCTGGCTTACCAGAAGCAGGTTTAAATGGGGGCTGAATTTCTCTTCTGAACAGTTTCTAGAACAGAAAAGCCACAAAAGAAGTTTAACTAAAATTCAGAATTACTTTACTGATATTATATATTTTGCTAAACTAAAAGGAATGCAACTAGAATGTTTTTCATCTATTTTCAAAAGATTAAGTTTTCTGAAAGAGCACACTTCAAAACAGCAGGCACAAAAAAAAACCTGTATTGCTGATCCTTTTTTTAAATGATTTATTAAGGTTTTTCTGCTCTCCTGATCTGAAGAGCGTTAGAAGGGAAGAGACTCAGAAAGCCACAAGAAATATACCAAAGCTTGCCCCCGCTCCTTCCGCTGCCTGACCTTACCCACCAGGCCTCTCCCCTTCCAGCTTATTAAGTAGATAACAGCATACAATTAATTGCCTGCACTAACTCATCCTTACCTCAGAAGGAAATGGGCTGGCAGTAGTGTATTCCCCAAATACCTGAACTGAATCCCAGTTTCTGGCTATTGCGGAGGGAGCCAGGTTCTCCAAACCACTCCAATCCCAAGAGGAGGAAGAGAGGATCCATCCCATACTTTCCGATTCTGGATCCCTAGGGCAGGAGATTCTCCCTGGTGTCTTGCTCTTCCTGCCTTAGGTGATAAGGGGATTTGCCACCTCTTCAACCAATACTCCAGGTCTTTCCTAGGTCCCTTAAGGGAACAGTGCGGAATGGCAGCTCCTCATTATCCTTTGTCCTGATGAGCAGTACAGGAGTAAAGCTTTACCCCAAACAGGTACTCCCCAGCCCTATTCAGGGTTTGGGAAGAGAAAAAGGAGGCTCATTCAGCATCTCTGTTTTCATCCTTGTATGTCAAGGCCTGTGGACAATTGAGTGGATTGTAGGGGCTTTCTGCCTCTACCCTGGCCAGGTGGTACTCCCTGACAATCACCAGACTCCCACTGCTCCATCCTTGTGTGCAGGAATATCCACTGAAGAGAAGTCATCCCAGGCCCACTATCACAGGACTTGAGGAAAATATGCATTAACTCACCCAGAACAGTGCATGAGACAGAAAGTGAAAATGACCATTACCAAACCAGAACTGATTATACACTAAGTGCTGTCAAATATAGAGTGCACACTCTAAAAAAGCTGGTACAAAACTTTCAGGTAAAAGTGCAATTTTCTCAGTGGTTTTCAACCTTTTTTCATTTGCGGACCGTGACAAAGTTCCTCCTCTACGTTGGTGGGTCCTGCGCTTACTGGCGGATTTTGCTCGCCTCAGAGATCTTCCCCTCTGGTGGAACCCACAGTCCAGGTCAACTCCTCCTGTGTCTGATAAGGAGTTGGGAGGTTTGTGGGGAACCCGGGCCCACCCTCTACTCCAGGTTCCAACCCAGGGCCCTGTGGACTATAGCTGTCTAGAGTGCCTCCTGGAACAGCTGCACAACAGCTACAATTCCCTGGGCTACTTCCCCATGGCCTCCTCCCAAGACCTTCTTTATCCTCACCACAGGGGAGGACCTTTCTCCTGGTGTCTGATAATGCTTGTACTCCTCAGTCCTCCAGCAGTAGGCTTTCTTACTCTCAGCTCTTAGTGCCTCTTGCTCCCAGCTCCTCGCATGCACACCACAAACTGAAGTGAGGTCCTTTTTAAACTCAGGTGCCCTGATTAGCCAGCCTGTCCTAACTGATTATAACAGTTTCTTTTTAATTGGCTCTAGGTGTCTTACTTAGCTTGCCTTTCTTAATTAGTTCTAGCAAGTTCCTGATTGCTCTAGTGCAGCCCCTGCTCTGGTCACTCAGGGAACATAAAACTATTCATCCAGTGGTCAGTATATTTGCCTTCTACCAGACTTCTGTACCCCACTCGTCTGGGTCTGTCACAGGACCCCAGAAAAAATTCTGAATGGAGGTGCAGACCCCTTTGGAAATCAGACAATCTGTGGATCCCCAGTTGTCTGCAGACCACAGATTGAAAACTGTTCTAGATACTGCTTCCTTAGAAATCTCAGTTCCTTATCGATAGAAACCCTCTTGCTACTGTATCAATATATTTTCATATTACTAGGTATATAAAAATAGGATTTTCTCCTCTATTTAATATTTGTATTCCCATAGCACCTGCCAGACAGAGAGAGACAGGTGAGAACAGGGAAATAAGATAATATTGGTCAGCATGATAGGCAGTGGTCTCAGCACGCCAGCTGCCTAGCTGTTAAGATTTTTGTATGCATCACAGCAAAGGAGCGTTTTAAGGAGGGATTTGAAGGAGGATAATGTTTCACGGTTCAAGGACGCTCCTTCCAAGCATGAAGGGAAGCATGGGAGAAAGAACAAAGGAGCTAGTTTGAAAATTCAACAAGTGGGCAATGGAAGTTGGCCTCATGGGCTGATTGGAGATGGCAGTTGTCATCTTGGTAGCGAATGAGAGATGACAAGTAGAGTTAAGACAGGCCATGAAGGGCCTTGAAAAAGTGAAGACAAGCAGCTTATGTTTGATGGGACAGAGAACGGGGAGCCAGTAGGGGAATGCAAAAAGGCAGGGAAAGGGGGTGATATGATCAAGTCGTCAGGCTAGGAAAATGTTCTTTGCAGCAGCATTCTGAATAAATATGAGCAGGGCAAGATTGCATTTGTGAAGGCCAGGGAAAAGGATATTGCAGTAATTGAGATGTGAGATGAGAATTTAGCTGTGTGGATGGATTGGAAGAATTCCCACAGATAAGGCCAGAAGGGACCACTGTGATCATCTAGTCGGACCTTCTGTACAACAGGCCTTTAGAACTTCCTTGCATTAATTCTTGTTTGAACTAGAGCATATCCTTTTAGAAAAGGATCCAACGCTGATTTAAAAGGCTGTATTTTCGAGATGTTATGCAGAGAGAATCAGTCAAGATTTAGACAAAGCCTGGATGTGAGGACCTAGAGAGGTCCAAATTGAAGAGGATGCTGACGTTGTGTGTCTGTAAGACAGGCAGTACAGTGGCATTGTCCACAGTAATCAAGAAAAAAAGGCATCAGGGAGGGTTTTGGTGGCAGAGATTAAAAGCTCCGTTTTAGCCATGTTGAGCTTGGTCTGACAGCTAGACAGCCACAAGGATATGTCAGAAAGAGGCAGAAGTTTTCGTTTGGACAAACTGAGAAAGATCTGGAGCAAAGAGGTAGATATACAAGTCAGCAGCATAGAAAGCATAATTTAATTTGTGCAAATGAGATTACCCAGATAACATGTAGAATGAGAAAAGATAAGGACCAAGGAGAAAGCCCTCTGGAACCCACACAGAAAGCTGAAAGGGGAGGTGAGGAGGAGAACCAGGAGAGGACAGTCACAGAAGCAAAGGGAAGCCAAGATTTCAAGAAAAGCATGGCTGACAAGTCAATGAGGATGAGGATAGAGTACAAGTTCTGAGCTTGAGCAAGGAAAAGTTCATTAGAGACTTTAGCAAGAGGAGTTCCAGGGATGGAAGCCAGATTAGAAAGGGCCTCGCATGGAATTGGACAGGAACTCCAGACAGCAATTGTAAACACTGCATTCAATGAGCTTAGAGATAAAAGGGGAAAGGAGATAGAATGCTAGCTGAGAGGAAAGTGGGGTCAAGGATGGGGCTTTTTTTAAGATGTGAGACTAAAAAATGATTGTATTATGAAGGGAAGAGCCAGAGGAGAGCGAGATATTAACAAATGCAAGGGAGAAGATGAGAGTGGATGGCTAGCTCCTTTAAATGAAGCATGTCCAGCTTCCCTATATCATAGGAGGAGCTCCCAGTTTGGCGAATTATGAGGGCAGGGCAGCATCTGGGGCTATAGAAGAATCAGAAAGGAAGGATGCTTATGAAGAAAGCTGTAGGAGGTTCCTGGAAAAAGGCTGAAGGCATGAGAGCAGCAGAGAGTTGCTATCTGACTTCCAAGCCAGACAGCCAGAGCAGAGAGCCACAGAAGGCTGAGGCAGGGGAGCAGCAGAGGGGCTTACCCTCTGACATTTCCATGCTGCAAAGCTGGAACCAATGGACTGAGCACCAGGGGAATAGTGGAAGGGCCTACCTCCTGCCCTGCCTGAGAATTACTGAACAGGGGGACCAATGGATGCTCTCCTGGTGAGGACAATCTCCCAGCAGAGAGGCGGGGGAGGGGGAACCTGCTGGGAAGAGCTGGGTTATGCTCCAGTTCAAGGGGCTGTCATGACAGAAGGATAGGAGAAAACCAAAAAAAAATCCCAGGTGTGGTAGAAGATGCCAGAGTATAGTATGTGCACTGTCAATGGACTAGATGGTGTGGAGTTTTACGGATTCTATGCACTGGGGTGATAAATGACCTAGCTTTTGGGACTTTTGGTTATGGATTGGTTGGGCTATGTTTATTAATAAACTGACCCTCAAGGAGGGGTATTACTGAGGCAAGAGAGCATGTCGTCGAGTCTTTACCGGCCTAAGAGGACAAATGAGACAGTAACCACAGCATAAGGACAACCAGCCACAAGGAAGAACTTGGGGCAGAGGAGTAATTGTTCACAGGGTATAAATGTGTTCTGAGTACCTTCTCGCCTACCCTCATTTCCTTTGTCATCCACTCACCTTCTAATATTTATACTAGTGAAAAAGTGGGGGGTTTTAGGACATTTTCATAAAGCTTCACTGAAGAACAGTTAGTTACTCTACAACTGTGGTTCTTAGACATGTCAGCGTGGATCCCACTTTGGGTGCATATGCCCCTCATGAGCACAAGAGTCTTTTGAATAGCTGCGTCCACCTGGGTCATGCAGGCACCCTGCACCTCCCTCTGTGAGGGCATAAAGGGCAGTGCATCCGTAACTTCCCCTCAATTTCCTTGCAACCTGAAGCCAGCATTAGCGGAGGACTCCTACAGCAGCGATAAAAAGTGGGTTGTAGGATTCACACTGACAGCATCTCAAAGAACCAGTTACATAAAGGAACAGTTCATTCTTAGCTATGTGTCAGTGTGGATCCGCTGTGGCTGACAGGCATGGAGTATCCTTTCCTAGATGGTGAGAATGACGCGTTCCAGCTGCATCAGAAGAATAGAGACTGTGACTTGGTCAACACTTGGAGATTACATCATCACAGCAATGTGAGTTAGGGGGATAAAAAACTACATCTGATCAGTGAAAATGCAACTATGCCAATGGGAGAGGGCTTCTGTTGACTTAGCTAACTCATTTGAGGAGGTTGTGCTCTTACATCAACAGAAAAATCCCTTCTGTCAGCACAGACCTACCTTGTAGCACTGCTCTTCCAAACTTGGCATCTGCTCTGGCAGCTAAGTCCAAGGTATAGTGCTTGCCAGAAGTCAGCAGGTTATTCCATGTTGCCAGCTTGCAGATCTTTCAACACTAGCACATTTCTGAAGCAGGCAGAGGATAAGCAAATGGTGGAGTGAAGCTTGATGTTCAGCATGAGAGCTCCACCAGTCACTGGTAACACGGCAAGATACACTGCATTTTCCATTTAAATATTCTTTGTGTTGAGATGGCCTGACCCTTGGGGTGGCCAAGTCCACCAAGGAATAAACAGAGAAACAGCCTGAACAATTTATTTTTCTCAACACAGAGAAGCAAAGCTCTGGAAATGCTCAGTATGTGCAGCTTCTCTCCCAACGCAGAGTGGGGCTTCGGGGCGGGGGGGAAAACAGTCAGGTTGATTGATTCAGAGATAACTCTGAAACCACCTTGGGAAGGAATGTAGGTTGAGGTTTCAATACCACCTTGTCTCTATAGAATGTCATGTAGGAAGGATCGGTCATAAGAGTGCTTGAAGCTCACTCACTCACTCTCCTGGTCTAAGTGATATCAGGAAGACTGTTTTCAGAGTGAGATGAAACAAGGAGCATTCTGAAAGAGGCTCAAAGGAAGGCCCCCTGAGCCTCAAGTGGACAATGCTGATATGTCAGGCAGGAGGAGGTTCTTTGACTGGTGGGTAAGTATGTAATAGGCCTGTGAGGAACTCGGATACCACAGAGAGGGAGAAGACCAAGCCTGATGGTAAAGGTAGATGGCAAGCAGAGATTGCTCCGAACGGGACCTTAATGGAGCTGAATGGAAGGCCAGAGTGTTCTAATTGCAGCAAATAGTCAAGGATCTATGGCATCAAAATCTGTGTAAGGTCCAGGCCATGTTAGACCATCCAAATAGAGAACCTCTTTCTTTCTGACAAATAAGTCCTTCTGGTTGACATCCCCCTGCTCTATACCATGATCTCCTGGACTTGTTATAACAATCCCTGTCCATGGTACCTAAGCAGCCAACATCAAGGCCATCAAGCTCAGGAACTTCAGGTGGATGCAGTATCTGCGATGCTGCGAGATCAGGTCCGCGCAGTCTGGGATCTGGATCAGAGTCTGAATAGACATTTGTAGCATGTCTGTCAACCAAAACTGCCTCAACTAATAGGCAGCTATGAGAATGACTGTGGCTTTGTCTCTTGATTTTGGACATCACCCTGGAGCATCAGGAGAAATCAGCGGAAAGGTGAAAAGGAGACCTGGATTCCACTGCAGAAAGAAGACATCTGGCAACGAGTCCTGGCTCATGCCCCCTTTGGAACAGGGATTCTGACACATGGCATTGTCCTTGATCGCAAAACAGGTCTACCCTATTCTACCATAACAATGGAGTACCTTCTTTACAATGGACCTTGCAGGGGACACTACTGACTGGTCATGTATTGTCTCCTAAATAAGCCCACCAAGTCATTGCTGACTCCTGGAAGATGAAGAACCATCAGAGTTCTCTCTTGTTGGTAGCATTGTGTCCAGAATCTGATAGTCCCCAGAAGAGGAGTAATAAGCAGGGTCCTCCTGCTTTCACATGCAGGGGATTGCAGATGTGCTGTCAGTCAGAATCTGCACTGTGAAATTTCAGAGGACAGGTAGGAATGGCATACAGGCTAGCCTGACAAATGAGTTCCAGGACTTCTGTGAAGTCCCATGTCTTCTGGGAACCAGGTGCCTTGCATTTGTACATGGTTCAGGTGGGCTCCCCAGCCTGTCCCTGATGCATTCATACTTAAATTATTTTCTGGGTGGGGAGAAGGATGTGAACAATATTCCTCTTATGTTTTCAGGTTCTAGGGACCATGTCAAGTCTACAAGGGCATGAGGTGGCACAGAGACCTCCTTGTCCATCTGCTGTTTCATAGAGAGTGATGCTATCCTGAGCCAAAGTTGTAAGGGCATCAGGTAAAGTCTGAGAAGCAGCACCATGGACACATATGCCGACATATGACCTAATACCCTAAGGCAGGGGTCGGCAACCTTTCAGAAGTGGTGTGCCGAGTCTTCATTTATTCACTCTCATTTAAGGTTTCGCGTGCCAGTAATACATTTTAATGTTTTTAGAAGGTCTCTTTCTATAACATTTTAATATATAACTAAACTATTTTTGTATGTAAAGTAAATAAGGTTTTTAAAATGTTTAAGAAGCTTCACTTAAAATTAAATTAAAATGGAAAGCCCCCCGAGCTTGGTGGCCAGGACCCAGGTAGTGTGAGTGCCACTGAAAATCAGCTCGCGTGCCGCCTTTGGCACCCGTGCCATAGGTTGCCTACCCCTGCCCTAAGGCAAGAATTCCTGCATATGGGGCAGCAGTGTATGTACTTGTTCAGTCTCCTCAAGTGTAGGATACGACTAAGACCTCTTCTCTTCTTCAGGATAAGGAAATATCAAGAGTAGAAGCCTCATCCCCTGTATAAAGTAACAAGGCCATGTATGTTTGCAATAAGCTCTATAATAAGCTCTCTGAAGAGGGCCACGGAAGGTATCAGACAACACTCAGGAGCAAGAGATACAGGGGGTTCTGCACGGGCATAACCTGTTTTGGTTGTGGGCATCAACACAAGTTCTGGGGTCCTGTACCCTATGCTGTTTCCACGAAAGTGGAGGACTTAGAGCTTCCATCCTTGGAGAAGGTGATGGTTTCCGTCCTTGTAGGATGGCCCCAAGTATTGTCTGGAGATGCATTTATGCTCCGTATGAAATTATGCCTCAGCCTCTCTCCTTCTGTCAGCATGGCATAGGTGTTGGCTGCGATGCTGAAGTTGCTAGCCCCAGTTTCAACAATGTCCTCTTCCCTGCCTTTCTATCTCTACCTGATCCCAGAGAATAGAAGCATCCCTCTCTACATGATCGAGTGAACCTCCATCTTGATGGTGATTGTTTCCTCTAGGTCTGAAAAGACATTCATAGATTGCTCAAGCAGATGTAACTAGAACTGTGCGTCTCTGGATTTGTGGGTCTTGGAGGAAAGCAATCAGCACACTCAACACCTGTCTGGGATCTGGCTGTCCCCTAGGCAGAAGACACAATATTTAGGTCAGTCAGTGAGGGGATGAAGCTATGACAAGAGAGGCAGGGTTTGAAACATGACTATTTAGACTCACTCCTGCTGTACGGGGGGGAGGGAGGGTGTCTTTTTTATTGGAATAACCAAATTAAAGAAAACGAAATAAAAAGGGTGAAGATCAATTCTCTCCACCAAACTAGTTGGGAAAAGGACGAGTTTGACATTCAGAGGATGTAGTGGGTTGGACACTCACTGGGTTCAGCCCTGCTGCCATAGGCAGTAGTAGGGAACTGAGGGAGAACTGTTGCCGCATTGCCTTTTATGGCTTCACACAAGAGCACAAGAAGGCACAGTGTGCATGCACAGCCCTGACAAACACTGCTGTTCAAAAGAATCCAGTCTCGAACAGTCACCTATCTTGGGCTTACACTGACACACACAAAGAACACGAATTACTGTACCTCTCCCCTCTTAGTCATTTTGAAGGAGTTTTATTTGGTATTTTAAGGATTTAGAATGTTGCAATTCTAAATCACTATTAAAATTGTTAATGCATGTTTTAAAATTTTAGTGAGACCCTCAATACTGTACAGCAATGAGGAGAAATACAGTCTCAGAATACAATAGTCAGAAGTCTCATTTGTCTAGTATAGCCTGTTTAATTATCTTGCAATTTACAGAGATGTTGCTAAATATTGTAGCAAAACTAAAAATGGTTTTGAAATTAAACTGTTTTGTACTTACATTCCAATCAACTGTTGAAAAAAAAGGATGTCTCTTGATTTCTTCAACTCCATCTGAACCAGCTCCTGTAATTATAGAGAACAAAAGTGACTAAATTAAAACCAGCTTCAATAAAAATCTCTAAACAAAACTGCATTAAAAGTTAGCCACTTGGTTTCTTGGAAAATTGCATGGAATCACTTATTCATGGAATACTGCCTAAGGTTAGAGTTTCCAAGTAAGATATTTGACTGAGAACAGATTGTCGTATAGCTAGTAGAATTCACACACATTGAAGAAAAACAATCAAGTTTAAAGGGAACCTGGATAAAGGAAAAATGTGGACTTGTGCCTTGTTTGCTTCTTTTGGATATATAAAGGAGCCCTCCTCACAGGGCATCTTTACATCTAGCAGTTTACAAAGAATCAGGAGTACTTCCCTGCAAGTCACTAATTAATTTAATATTAAACCTCCAAACAAGTAATTGGAGACGATGCTTGAGGGAATATAAGCGCATCTTCCAATCTGTTTCCTGATTTTTTGTTTGGAACCTTAATATCTAGTTTTTACTCCAAAATTACAGCCATTTGAATGGTCTGATAAGCCACTGTTTCATGCACCTGTGGAGGGCTGCCAGTAAAAACAGAAAAATGGGACGCTATACTAAGCCACAGACAGGCATATTGAGGGAGCTAAAATAAGAGAAGGACTACTTTTTTCTAAATGATGGCCTACTCACACTGTCAGACTAGCAGTATGGGCTACACTGCTGAGAGAAGTCAGCACAATATGTGGTAAAACAGTTTTGTAAAACACTAAGGCTATGATGAACATCCTAGTGAAACTGGTTGGAATACAGACTCAGTGCACAGAATCTTTGGGTGACTAAGAGAAGAAGATCAACTGGTTCCAATTCCTGAAAATCCAGTTTATTGGTGTATCCAAGCAGTTGGCAAGAGCCAATTCATATACTCCAAAGCTCCCCTTATAGACAGCATGGCAGCTTTATTGGCAGCTGCTTAAATGGAGATAGTGAACTGGAGCTCTGTAGAATGCTGCATCCAGAATCTAGGTGAATGACTGGTCCAAGAAAGTCATCTTCAGCCTACCTTCCTCTGTCATTTACTCAGGTGAGCCAAACCCAGAATAAACATACTGCAAACTTGAGAAAATATGAGAAAATGAAGACAGTTGAATAACCAAGAACTGATATGGCTATTCAATGAAGCTTCACTTAACAATTAAATTGTTCACAGGTTATGCTGTAGATGGCTTTACTTCAAGATCCAGGTCAAAAAGAACCAACCAAAACAAGATCACATTACCTAATCTGTTTGATGGGTTCCTTTTAAACAACATCCTTAGAAGGCTTTGCGCTTCAGAGCTAAGGAATTGTGGCATTCCAAGCTTTGCTCTGGAGAAAGAGAATGGAGAAATTATAACTTCAAAAAGCATGTTTTGCCAAAAACGCTCTAGATGGACTCATTAAACTGAGGGTAAGAAACTCTGCCATCAAGTCTGTCAATAAGCATCACAAAGGCAGTGAAATTGTGTGAACGAGATTTCAAATCGAATATAAATATTAAAATAGCTACTCATTCAAGAAACTTGTCGAAAAAAGCACATGTAGTGTGGTATAGTGGTTTTCAACAAATAGGCTGCTTCAAACTAAAAGTGCATAAAGTACTTAAAGTTGTGCATCCTTTAGGAGATCTAAGTCTATCCAAACATGCTGGCATATGACAGAAAGGAAGTATTCCTCCTTTCTTATTGGAACCAACTTTTGAAGGCACTTGGAAATAGCCAAAACACCCCTGTAATCTACACATCCACACAACCCCACAAGTCACCTTTTTATTCCTCCACTCAGAAAAAGCCTCAAGAATTAGATCATAAAGTCATTAGGGAAGGCCAAAGGGGTCAACTTCACTGAGATTATTTTGTAAGGACAATTTCTAAATGTAAAACTTAAGTGATTTGAACAAATTTTTTTTAATAATCAAAGTGTCTAGTTCACCCACCCTGAAATTTCTAGGCAGAATTGTAACGTTATACACGCACATATTCATTATGCTACAAATCCTGAAATAGATGGTGAACTAATCAATCTTCTGCATCAACGCTGCTATACATTAACCACAGACACTCCCTCCTGCCATGGAGTTAGGACTAAAACCCCTTTTCTTACGCACCCACCCACCTGAGAAAGTCCCAGAAGTCTAACCATGTGAGCTGCAGGATACCCCCCTGACTACTCACAAAAGCAATAAATTCTTGCTCCCTCATTTAAAGAGTGGCAAAAGAGTACAGTTAGGACTTGTTTACCAATCACCACTGTACACTTGTTTTATGGTTATTACAACATGGATTAAACTATTTTATACAGAAAGTGTGTGTATACACATGTATGTACACAGAGAGAATAGCATATATACAATCTGTATAAAACAGGTTGTTTTGTTTTTATGTAAGCTATGTTGTAACAAAAGACAAACAGTGAATAGAGAGGAGGTTGGTAAATAACTCTAGTGTACTTTACTGCCCCTATTTTTAATACTAACTTTACACACACACATTTATGTTTACAGTTTTAAGCCTTGGAGATATTCTCCAGTATCTACATTGTTTGTGATCAAATTCTTACTTTTGTGTTTGACATTTTATAATTTCACATCCTGAAAGTGAACAAACTACAATACACAAGCTAAAGCATATCATCTATAGCTACATTTTCTGTTACTTTAAAAAAACAAGGATAATTCTATTAAAAAAATAAAAATACTTACTTTAGTATCATATTCATAGTTTCATTTCGATCTTTACCTTGAAATGGTAGTGTACCAGTAAGCATTTCAAACTGAAAACAACAAATGTTTAATTAACATCAAGTGGGTAATTTTTTTTAAAGTACTCTTACAAGATTGTAATTAACATGGTATTCCACTTGTACTACACACACTAAGACCTGAGAAGTCTTCAGGGTGATTAGCAAATAAATACTAATTTTAATTTTTAAAATATCCAAAGGTTAAAAATTTTCTCTTCAAAGACAATTTACATGACAATCCATATCAACTGTAGATGGGATAAAAAGATGATGTAGAACACCTTGGAGTGCTTTACACACTAATGGTGGTTCATGCACCATAATTCAAAAGCTACTTGAGGAGTCAAATGGAATTCTCCCTGAAGTCATGTACTGCTACACCACAAAAAAGTAGCCCAAAAATTTGTTTGCCTTTATTTTTCCTTCTCAGTACAAATGCTAATGGTGTAACAATTTACTGACCGCAACAGCACAAATATTAGTATAGCTGGTATATTCCACTTTTCCATGTTGTTCACTCAACAGGCTTGTTGTTGCAAACATTTTTTAAAGGAATGCTTTGCCAAACTCAGTTTTTTTGTTTTTTTACTAATAAGCAATGTGTCAATGAAACATTCAAACGGAAGCCTTACAACAACCTAGGAAAGTGACTGAATAAAATTGTTCTGGACTGCTACAAAGTCACATACATGTTAATAATCCTTAGAGGTATGCATTTCCTTAAAGGTCTAAACAAGTTAAAGTTCAATTTATTTCAAAACTATTGTTTCTCCAGTAATAATCTAGTTACCAGATTCTCCCAGGTCTTCCCCTTAACCTAAAGTTGTCCTAATTCAGTTTAGGCAAGTTTATTCTAAATAAATTTAACATTACTCTGTGGAGGCATGCAGAGTATTTGACTGCAAACAACATTATGAAATTAATCATACAGTACCATAAGAACACCAAATGACCACCAATCAGCACTCTGGTTGTGGCCTCGCCTGTTTACTACTTCAGGTGCCATGTATTCTACAGTACCACAGAAAGAGTAGGCCTTCTTTTCTTGATCTACTGATTCTTTGCTGAGTCCGAAGTCTACAACAACAGCATTACAAAGATATATCTAGTAAAGAGCTTTAAAAACAATATTTTATACAATAATTTTATATTTTGGATTCAAACAACCGAAGACTGTTTATGAGTAAAGAAATGGTTATCCTAAAACTCACCGGAGAATGAAAGTTAAATAGTACATTACACAGTCTACTGTACAGAGCCAGGAACATTTGAAAGTGAACTGAAAAGTCTCAGCTACCATTACTGTTGCTTAGTATATCTGCAATTAGGTATTTAAAACTTTACATATTTAGAACCTTAAAATTATGGAAGGTTCTGCTTTTATTTTTCTTATTTGCAGAGTCTTTGCTGCTTGCTTTATAGGATGAAAAAAATAGATTTAAATAAGAATGTTTCATCATAGAAAACACCAACTACTAAGGCCATGTCTACACTTACAAGCTTGCAGCGGCACAGCTATACCAATACAGATGTGCCGCTGTAAGAGCCCTCATATAGTCACGTTATGCTGAAAGGAGAGAGTTCTCCTGACAACATAATGAAACCAGCCCAACGAGCGGTGGCAGCTATGTTGGCAGAAGAGCGTCTCCCACCAATACAGCGCTGTGCATACGAGCGCTTATGCCGGCAAATCTTATGTTGCTCAAAGGAATGTTTTTTTCACACCGCTAAGCGACAAAAGTCTTGCCGACATAACTGCTGGTGTAGACACGGCCTTAACTTCCTGAAAACAGCTTATGTAAAAATCAGATAAGGTATTTATACACTTAAAACGCTACAGCGGCACAGTTACACCACTGCAGTGTAGACGCTACCTCCACTGACAGGAGAGATTCTCCCATCAGCATAGGTAATCCACCTCCCTGAGAGGCAGTAGCTAGGTCAAAAGAAGAATTCTTCTGTTGACCTACCACTGTCTACACCAGGGGTTTACTCCTCCAAATATACATAATCTTGCCAAAGTCAGACTTGTTTATATCAAGTACACCTATCAGTTCTCCTTTCCATTGTAAGAAGGAAAATGGAATTTTCTAAGTGTTTATTAATTCAAAAAGCTGCCTTAGAAGCAGCTTCCAAATGCTGATGGGGAAAAAAAGCCTTAAGGAATTACAAGAGTTATTTTCCTTTGGACCCAAGTTGAAACTGAATTTAAGTACTGACGTATCCTGCAAAACAATATAATCTTGTAACCCTGATTTCTCACTACCCCTCCACCCTCCCGACCCCAGTTTTCCACTAGTCCCTGCACTGTGAAAGTCCCAAATGGCTAAGGTGTTTAAATGTGGTCTGGAAGGAGCAGTTAATCTAAATTAAATCCCTCAATTTAGATTTTTGGCATTTCAAGAGAAGCAGAAAGCAAGAGAGAAAACCGCTCAGAAGCTGAAGGAGTCCAAAAGAATGGTATCCAGAAATCAATAATATTGCATAGGGATTCAAATCCCTGATGTTGCCTAAGAGTCTAAAGCAAGTCTGAAACAAAAACACATCCTGTAGTGCTCCTAAATAATGAATATCTAGTAATTCTGTGATCTAAGCAAAGTCCATTTGGCTAAAAGTTCTATCAGAAAGAATAAAAGATTACAAGTAAAACTATTGTGTATATACATTGCACTAAATGGATGAGAGTTTAAATAATGAATCTCTTTTTAATCTTGCAAGGTGGTTCTAATGGCTGTTAATATTTATACAGCACAGCATATAGTGGACTTTATTATATAATCAAAGTGAT
Organism: Chelydra serpentina; assembly: GCA_037349315.1. NCBI lineage: Eukaryota > Metazoa > Chordata > Testudines > Chelydridae > Chelydra > Chelydra serpentina. Next base: position 15,633,558 of record JBAIAC010000028.1, on the reverse strand, counting down.
AATTTTATTATAATTTTAATATGGTAATATAATTTAAGAGTAAACTAGTTCACAACACTTTGTACTTATCCAAATGTTTATAATGCAAGTCTTGTTGAACTTTATTCTCTAAAAGAAAATAGCATAATTTTTTCTTGTAATACAGAATTTTTCTGCACCTTTGTTTTTAAACTGATTAGACTGTAATTTCTGAAATCAAATTTTATATTTTTTTAAAGACCATGTCTGCACTAAATCTGTATCTGTCTTTTCTTAAAAGACAGAGTCAGCATATTGATATTTCAGCTTTGCTGAACCTCTGCCTTGCTCAATTGCATTAGCTGTTGATCTTCAGATAAAGAGACATTTTATAATCAACCTTGATATAAACCACTTCAATCTGAACAGTAGTGTTTTGTTTTTTTTGGTTACTGATGAATTGTCATCTGAATTTATTTACCTTATTTTTAAAAGTGAAGTAGCTTTCAATGTCTATTTTATAAACATTCATTTCTACAACCACCTTACCCACAGAAATTAACCTTTACAGTGTTTTTTTGGTTTAAAGTTTAACACAAATATGATGGCTTCAATCCTGCCTCTAATCCACGTGGGCAGATCTCATTCATGTGGAGTCACACTAACTTCAGTGGGATTCTGTCCAGGCATAAGAGCCTGCTAATGCAGATCAGATTGCACAATCTAGGGCTATATCAGTTAATTCAAAAAGCTGTTAATTTAAGTACTGGTATATCAAGATTGTTATACAGGAAATTATATGCAACTCCACACTAAAATACCCAATTTCATTAAAATATTTTTAAAATTAAAATATTTAAGAGCTATACTATTAAATTTTACCTACCTGTTAACTTGATATGTCCTGCTTCATCAAGCAAAATGCTGAAAATTAAAATTCACATTCACCAATACACGTAACAGGAGTATTTATAAAAAACATTTTAAACATAGTAGCTAAAGACAGATCTCAACAACTCTCCCAATCTTTAAATTAATAACTTTGTACATTATATTTCAATCAATGCATATATTTAACTATTAAACCCAATACATATAGCTTATAAAAACATATTTTACTCCATTTTTATATAATTATACAGATGTATAATGAAAATGCAAATTAACAATTAAACAAAATACATATAATAGTGGATAAAATAAATTTTACTTTACTTTTCTGGCTTCAGATCCCTGTATACAATCCCCAAGCTGTGTAGATGATCCAAAGCAAGGGCCAGTTCTGCGAGGTAGAATTTCACATCTTCCTCTGTAAACATAACCTAATAAGAACTGTATAGATTTACCTTCAGATCTTGTCAGTTTCTAATACTGCAATCTAAAAACAGACAGTTCTTCTGCTTCCCTAAATTCAAATATCTCTCATAACTACTACATTTCACAAATTCTCAGGAGACAATTTCACTTTACAGGTGATATGCAAGAATAAACTATTGACTATGAAGTTTTCTATAGATCTAACCCTGAAATTATTTTACAGTGTTCCTCACAATCCAGCTCTTACAGAATTAAAAGTAAAAATAAATGTTATTGCAACTGTAAGGTAGCATAATTAAAGGAAAGTTAACTTTTGTATCTGACTTGCTGGTTTACTAGTATTCATTCAGCCACAATGCCCTATAAAGAGCATTTCCTATTCCTGTTTTTCCAGTTTAACATGTAGTTTGATATACTATTGCTTACAATAGTATAAAATATACAGGATGTGTAATTGTAACCTTAACATTTTATATTCCCATTTTGTAGTTTTCAATTGAGTGATGTTAACACTATTAAGACTTTTTATTATTAAGCTTCCTTCTAAAAAAAGGAACTGTCTGTTCCTAAAGTTAAATTCATACTTCACTAAGGTGAATGAGGTTGAAGAGTGGACAGAGAATTTTCTTCTTTAGTTTGCCTGCCTCTCTCCCTTATCAGCATGGCTTTCCATGTAAAAGAGCCAAGGATGTTTGGGCACAGTCTCCACATAGTTTTGCCCCCCTTCTCCTCTCTTTGGTGTAACAGAAGTAGAGATGTTCTCTGGCAGCCCAGAGATTATTCACTCTCCTTATTCTAGACCTGCTTCAATACATTTTAAGACTTTCAGGTATTTAACTCCTGCAAAAATCACAGCGACGAGGTTGCCAACTCATGATTTTAAGTCTCATGGTATTTGAGAACAACAACAAAGCCCTGGCTCCTGGAGTCAGGTGATTATGTGAGAATCTCAGCTTTCATTTAAAAACAAGTTTGTAGTTCTACTGGTTGTAGAAAAAAGCACTCTCTCACACATGTATACACACGCACATTTATTTGTGTGTATCTCTGTGTCTATCTTCCTCCAGCCTCCCTTTCTCTCTCTCTCTAGATATATCATTTTCAAATGCTTTGGTAATATTGTAATAGGTTTATACGTTGTATGTACACCATTTAGACAGTCTCTGCACAGATAGAAAGTAGTCTGGGGGAGAACTATTTCAATGGCCATGATTCTCCACTTCGTTACACCGGATGGGGTGGAAGGAGGTGGTGGGATTCTCAAATGATCATCTCTGTTCACTTTGTGCAACTTGGCCTACTAGACAAGAAATTCATGCTCTAAATGCCACATATAACCCAGCACACTTGAACATATATTCAATCGTATCTAGCCAAATGTTACACCAGGAGAGGTTAGTAGTGCCTAGACAAGAAACTTGGAGATTGAGGGATTCATTCAGATAAAATAAGGAACAACCAGTCACATATGTGGGGTACAGATAAAGCACTGCTTTACCTATATAAGATACCATGTACGCTAGCTGGTTGACCCTGCATGACTGGGGTCTCACCAGGATTGAGAAAAATATATTTGCTCTCAGAAACAGAGTGAGTTCTCCCTTCTGCTCTTACTACTTGCTCTTCCTTTCACCACCTTTCTTCACTTAGTGCTTGGTAAAATAATATGTATGCCATTTTTGATTTAACATGCTGGTACCATACTGCCACATAGATAGTCATTATCTGAGAAAACTATAACATAACCAGTAATAACTTCAAGCATTTTGGAGGTCTATATTCTTGGATTATTTTTTTAGGTCTTTAAAACCTCAAATTATATTCCAAGATGAACGATTCTCCATTTGCTGAAATCACAGAGTGTGAAAGTGTAGAAACTTTGTTCATTTCGTCTCCTTATATAGGACTAGTTAGTCTTGTATAAACAGTGTTGATTAAGCCTAGTAATACACCTCAGCGTTTGGAACCGTGAATACAAGATGTACTCTTATTGCTGAACAGCTCTGCTCAAGATTAAGAAATATTCCTAATTTGCACAGCACACAGGTATTACTGTAGTTTGTTATGTTAAAGTTATATGCAACAGAAATAATAAAAGGCTTAAGTTCCTTTATAGTGCCCACAAAGAAAGCTACCGTCATCTCTCCTATTTTTGAATTAAGAATGAAGTACAATGAACAAAAATGACTGTTACAGTCCAAGATACAAAGGAAATTTCCAAATAAAATTATTCTAATTATTACTTTGCAACAATATTGCACAAATTCATTTTAAATATGATTTTTTCCCCAAATTAAATGTGGTAAAAGTCAACAAATTGCTTTAAGTTTTATTTCTGAAGTGAAAGCTGCGGTAAAAGTGCTTTATTGGATGGATATCAGCCATTTTCTGCACTGAAGTGGAAAAAGTCACATACATTAGAATTTTAAAGACCAAAATTAATACTTTAAATCTCTCATCAACAGCTAAACATTCAAAAACAATTTCAGATATGCCTGATAATCCATGTGTGGGATGGTTTCAATTGGCCCTAGGAACCAGTCCCCCTCATTCGGCATGGGTCATTCACTTTCCATTGCCATGTGGTATTGCAATAGAAAACAGTGTTTTTAAAACTATCGTGTTTTCTTTATAGAAAACATCTCAGGTGTTTAATATACAAAATGAAATGCTTACAAAAATCATGGTACTTTAGAAACAAACAATCTGAGGTTTGTTGAAAACCAAATATAAACTTGAGTAATAAGTGACCTCAAAATTATTGCTTATTTCTTCACTCCTAAAAGAGATTTATGCCTTTTTCAGATACTCAGCCAATATTTTTACAGCCAGATTTGCACCCTTCATTTAAGTGTCTATTTCGGAGGATCACTAAATTCTAGCTGCACTATCACAACAAGACCTGAACTCATTTCCTGTTATACTGAGATTTCTTAAGGGAGACAACTCAGATCAAATGGAAGTAGAGACTGACCACTTTCCTGCTTTATGCCTCATTAATTCTTAACAGGTCTGCTGACTCCTAGAAATAGACAACTCTCTCAATATTTTCATAGCACAGCCACAGGATATTCACGTTGAGTTTAGTTGTGAAATACTGAGAGATCACTATTGCAAGCTAATAAAAGGAGTTCAATGTAATTTTAGGGCATACACTAGGTAAGCTCACTTAGTTCCCTGACCCATCTCCAATATGTAGCTTGACTTTAGGAAACAGATGCACTGAGAAAATCCAGCTCATTGGTTCTTAAAGATTAAGGGTACTAATTTGAAACAACTACTTACAATCTATTTCACATCATCAAAGTCAGTCAGCCAGCTAGTTTGCCCAATTTTAGACAATGCCCTGTTAGACATTATCAAAAGGAATGTCTTGAAATCATATGGAAGTAGATTTAAAATGAGAAACAGACTTGTGAAATTTATGAAGCACTAAAAACTCTCATTATGAAGATATTTTCAAAAGTTTAATTCAACACCTAGAATTTGTACAGAAAAGTTTTGGAAAAAAAATTTTTTTGTTACCTTGAAATATTACAAATATCATTATAGTCCGCATGCAATTTCACAGCCTGACCGATATAAAGAGATGTCATCAGAGGAGCACAATTAACAGCCCTCCCCAAACAAACAATCGTGAGCTGTCAATCAAGGTTGTGATTTCTCCAAAATTGAAAAAAAGTATTTTACCTAGAAAAAAATATTCCAGATTCAAGAAACTAAACACTAAAATGATTCAACAGACTCAGGGGCACCTAAACTGACATCAGGCTCTAATCACACCTCTGTTCTTTATTATATAAACCTGATTTACCTCAATTAGGTCTCTATGCAACAAGACTACTTTTAGATTCGAGAATTTGGTATGGGGAGGTACAGAAAAGAAATTTTAGGCCAATTATCAATAAAAGGAACAATCTCATTGGTAGGGGGTTAGACAAGGATGGCATTTTCCAGCTCTAATTTCTGTGCATCTTTGAAAAAAAATTACTATTGTATTCAGTTAAAATGTAGGTACTTACCTCTTTGGATAATCGTGTGAATACATCTCCTCCCCTGAGAAAATCCAATATTAAATATAGCTTCCCTTCGGTCTGAAAGGCTGATTTTAAAACATCACAAAACTTAATGGATAGTTTTATATGACAATAGTGAAGTTAGACACAATACTCAGACATTCTATAATACTTTTTTACGACTTTTATTTTAGTGTAATAGAGCACAGTTGCTTCTGAACTGAGGGAATTCAATTAGGCATGACAGTTTCATATGAACTATAGAAATTTGTGAACTAACCTGAATAATTACCACCACATGAATACTGCACCAAAATGTACTATAGTCATTTATTTGATAAATGTAATTTAGTTTTATTCATTTTGTTAATACTTTGTGCAGGGAAGTTTGAAAAAAGTAACCATTACTAATATATTACAAAGTCTTAGTGACAAGAGATCTCACTACAGCACTGCTGTTCTATTACATCTTTGCTAAGCACGGGGAGACCTCCAATACTTGTACAATAATTATGTTTTTAATTATTGATATATGAATTAATGAGGTTCTACTATAATAAAATTTGCCCACAAGTTGTTAGGACGTAACATAATTTGAAATATTAAGAGATTAGGAATTCAAACAAGTCATCCACGTACCACCACACCCACTGGTGTGCCAGTCTCAGTTTTATTTTGGATGAATGTTATTTTACCCAAGTTATTGCAAAGTATTGGTCTTAAAAATGGAAAAGCAAAATCCGTGGGACATTTTGCAAAATTTGAAGGAAGTCTTTGGGGAGCTTAATACTAGTACATGCATTCAAAAATTATGAAAATGTTATATGGCTGTGATAGGGTGTTGTATTCCTCATACTGGCTCTGAGAAGGTTGAATAAGACTAAGCAGACCCAACCAACCAATTAAGCACCAAGTCATGAAGAGGAGGCTGCGGTTCCTGGAGCAAGAGGGGCCTGCAAGGTGAGAAAGGACGACTGACAGGGACACCGCCAGAGGAGGGCAGAGCTAATCCTCAGGACTGCCACGAGGAGGAGCCACTAGCAGTAAATGGACCCCGTGGGAATGGCATAAGATTGAAAAATGAACAAGAGATCAGATTCTGTGTGACTTGCTCATATATACGTGCAGTGAATGGGAGGAGCACAAGAAGCTTCTTACTCCAACCCATTGCACTGCCTATTAAAAGTCAAGTAACTACATTTTAAACTTAGTGATACATTTTAAACTGGGCCTGCCAATCAGATTCTAAAAGGACATTCATTTTTCACTTCTGGTCAAAAGCTTTTTACCTATAGTTGGTAAAAAAAATACTAAAGTTACCATAAATGAAATGTAAGATAAAAGCACCCTTTTCCCCCTCCCCTCCTGTTTGTTTACTGTGTACATTTGACTGCACTTTGTGCAGAGTCAGTTTTGGTTTTCCCCCATAAAGTTAGTCAATTTCCACTTCTGTTTGGTACAGCAGCAAGGGAGAAAAATATTTTAAATAAGAAAATTATACTATAAAAATTGACTAGGGGGGGAGGTATGGTAGCTGAAACCAGGCTTAACTTATTTTTAAATTAAGTGGATTTCAAGTTGATTGTGTCCCTCCCTATAAAGAAAACAAGTTGGAAGTAAAGGGGGAAACACACACTTCAGCCAGTTAAAGATATACGATGGCAGTGCTTGAAACCTCTGCTGTGGAGAAACTACAGGACTAACAGCAGAATTCAGGTCTAATGACACTCAAAAATAGGATTGTGGGAGAGTCTGATTGGCTGTGAATGAGAAAATAAAGAAGCAAAAAAGGAGGAAAACAGAAGCCAGTGACCAAAAAGGGCTATAATATAGAGGTCGGGATCCCGATAATACATGCCCAGTAGTTTTCATGACCTTTGAAAAGTTATTTCTTTTTAAAAGATTAAGATAACAAATACTTTAATTCTTCAGTCTTATTAAGGGAATCATTTTATTTTGTTTACTATACATGGTCTATTTAGATGTTTTCTTATGTGCATGTTACCATTTTACTATGTTAATTGTTTATAAATCTATCATATGCTTTTAAAGTACTGTAAAAAGGTAAGTATGTTTTCTTGATTAAGTGCTTAGGAATTGTTTAATGTGTGTTAAATTGATCACATGCATGTTTTATTTAATGTAATGTACTCTTTAGCCTCTTGGGAAAAGCACTATCCTGATCTGAACTACATTGGAACAGATAAACGTGTACATATGAGAAATATATCCCTGAGAGGTTTGCAATTCACCTCAAGATGTGTTCATATCTTACAGAAGATAACTCAGAGACAAAAGGTCTAAATGACAAACCTCTACACCATGCACAGGCTGTCAATACAGAATGGCCTGGGCAGATACTTTGACACAGAGTGAGATGTAGACCATAATAGTGAAAACTGAGAGATGCTCGGTAATTATAAAAGGAATGTTTACATAACTGAGGTATATTCAAACCCCTCAAGGCCGAAAATACTGGTTCTGTTAAACTCTGCTGAGGTTAATGCTTCAGAAAGGCTGGATTGATGTTTCTCTGTTAATGTCAATTTTTTCCAGCAAATGTGTTTTCCTTACTGTCCTTTGTTACATACTGGAAGGTAGAAATTTCTAGTCATCTATGCCTAGCTTTCACATTATCTGTACCTGCTGACAATAACTGTTAACAAAAGTAAGGCCGAATAAGATTACATTTGATGTGCTTAATGAAAGCTAGGTTTTAGAGCAAATGCACTCCAGCTATTAAGAAAAAGATGACTAATGCCCTTAACACGCTAATCCTGCCAAAAATATATATGTAACAGAACAAAAATACCAACCATAGTGCAGTTTGACGATAAATGGATGATTTACTTCTACTAATATATCTCTCTCCATCTTTGTACGAACTCTATCTCGTACTGAAAAAAAGCATAATAGTAATAAATAATTCTCTATTTCAGTAAAGTGAAGGTAGGGGGAAGGAATAGATAGTAAGTTCTAAATTTCCAGAGAAATATAAAATTATTTGTATTTACCCTTTAAATCATTTCTTTTTATTTTGAGAGATTACATTTTCCCCTCCTACCTCTCTATATATTTTAATCTTTCTAAATTCTGCAACAAATCCAGCTATATTTAATGATCAAGTACGTTTATTTTAAAAAATCGTAAAAAAAAGTTGGGGAAGGTTGGGTTGGTTGTTTTTTTGGGGGGGAAGGGGACTTCAGCTAACTTCCACTTCTGGATTCTGCCCTCTGTGAATATGTATTGTCTATTAAGATCATATTTTGGATTATCTACCAGTAACACTTCATGCCCAAATGTAACCCACAGTGGAGTAGAGTCCAGTGAAGTGTCTTGTAAAGACAGAAATACCTTTTAAATTTGGCTTACTTTGCCTTCCACAATAAAGCAGGGTTGACTCAAAACTTGACAAATGAACAGTTTTGACCAAATTAGAACCATGGACAATACAGGAAAACTGTTTCTCTGTAATTCTCTTGCTATAATAAAAAAAATGCTAAATGGACTTACAGAAGGTTAATAGGAACAAAATTGAAGTCATCTGGACAGGTTTGAAATAATTCTTAAGGCATGGCCTCAAAAAGGTTAATAAAAAAACCTGATGTCAAAGAAAGGATTATGACTTCACTGAAGGAACAGCTTGTTTAAGACAGAGGGCTTTTTAATACAAAAAATATTTACAATACTGACTTCAACACAGGAAGCAACAAAAGTATTTTCCAAGATCATTATAAAGAAAACACGCTTACCTTTTAGAGACGCTTTTTTCAATACTTTCATTGCATAAAGCTGCCCAGCATCAGGACCAATTATTTTCCTCACAAGAAAAACCTGACCCAAAAAATATTTCATGTTATTGCTAAAATTGTTACATATAACAGTGATCTAGTTTGAACAAAAAGTTATTACATCATGGTCTGTTTTAGTATGAGGAAAAGAGAACAGACTGTGCACCAAATCATAGCCTCCATAGGAAAAAAACTAAGATGACGGGGTTCGGGGAGAGAAAATCAGCTGGTTTTCACAGTACACCATCTTTTTGAGAAAGCAATTATTAAATCTAGTAAGGGACTATGAGATCTTCTTTTGGTTGGATGTAGGAAGGAGCACTAGATGCTAGGGGACACACCTGTGCAAGCAGAGCAACAAAAGTAATTGCACTCTCACCTTCACAAGTAACTGCATTGCAGGTGGTAGAAACCCCCAAGGTTCTTGAAGCAGCTAGACCTGTGATTTAGGCACTCTTCAGTTTTTCTACAGAGATCAGCTTAAATTAATGCTTACAGAATGAATATTAACTTACATGCCATGTAATTGCATATTTTACACTAGTGTGTTAGGAAAGGGCAGCATGTGAAACAGGTGTCCCTAGCTCTGTCTCCTTCCCTACAAATGCTATGTAACCTCAAATACATAGAGGCTTCACATAAGGGTCTCTGAAGCTGGAGTGTGAGGAGAAGGGAGTGGGGTGGGGGAGGGGGAGTGGGGGGGGGGAGAAGAGGAATGAACCAATCCAGAATTTTTACTACCATTTTGCTCCCCGGTCTGCTTAAATTTGGAGAGTATGATCGTGCAGAGTAACAAATGTGATTAGAAAAATCACATGCTAGGGATTATGTGCATTTCCATTATCCAAACATCTGACTATGAGCTCTTCTAGCATAACTACTGAATTACCATTTCTAATACGTTTCAATGAGCAAACTTTTACTATATTATCGTAACATTAAAGTCCAATCATACGTTTAAGAGTATGCTAACAAAAATCTGAGATTCAAATGTCTTTTCATTCTTATAGTCTGTCCAGATTTTCAACACTAGAAGCAAAAAAATGTTACCACTCTGTTTATGGTTTTAACTAGAAGTGGTTAAATAAAAGTATAATTCGTCTATTAAATAAAATCTTTTCCATTCCAGGATCAAGCCTTCTTCATTCCTTTCTATTGACTGAACTTCTTTTGATTAGTTAAACAGAGATGTTCTAAACATAATCCTTCATCCGGATAGGCTTGTTACCTTTTTAATTTTTGCCCAGTGACTGACATAGTGCCCTGTTTCCATTCTTAAATTATTCTTTGAGAAGCCAAAAGTAGCAAGGGCAGCACATCAAACCTCAGTGGATGAAAAAAATCTGAACTAAGATTGTGACAATGTATTAATTACTAATAAAAAAAGAATTGGTGAGCTAGATAGCACAGCAGATAGAAGGCAAATATTTACAAATATTTTAACTTTAGTAGCAGTGTAACACCTTACCACACGTTTATTTAAAGCAGAAAGTTTTCATAACTACTATTTTTGCCAATTGTTCACTCACGGCAAACTTTCAGAAGTGAAGTATTACACTTTTCCCCCTCACTCTACCACATGCACAGGTTTATTATTGTGCATGTGATGGTTTGGCAACGGGCGGACTGATTAGTGAAGGAATCATGTTTGTCTTTTTTTAACCAAAAAAAAAAAAAAAAAAAAGAGTGAGAGGTGGATCAGGGTTTTTGGTTTTTTAATTCCAGAACAGAAGTAGTACATGGACTTTGCAAACAATTTTTTTCTTCAAATCTGGTTTAAGGAATTAAATTGTTAATCCCAAAATGTGGCTAGCTACTTTAATTTTTAATTTATGCATTTCCAATTTTGTAGTGTTCATTTACTGTCCCAGACATCTGACATTTCATTTTCCACACAGAATGGGACAGGATAAAGTAGGTTTTGTAGTAAAAAACACCAAACCAAATTTATCATCATTAGAAATGTAACATCACCAAACTTTCCACTAGGATGTTTTTACTTAATATTCTTTGTTTCAAATCACTTCAGATAAATACAGTACAATAAAAAGCATAAAAACAAAATAAGACATATTTCATGGGTTGAAAAAAAGATGTGAAGTTTCTCTCGCTACATATCTACATATGCCTAAAGAGAGCTTTGGTATTCTTTCCTCCGGCTATAGCTGTTTACCAGTAAATACAAGTGTCCGCCTCTGAACAGCACAAAGAATTTTTTTTAAAATTCATATGAAATGACTGTATTTTAGACCCAAACAATCTTTTTCTTAAAAAAAAAAAAAAAAATGACTTCCACACTAGCCCTTGATGTTGTTGGAAGTCAGAGAACACTACTGCAGTATTTTGATAATTTTTTGCTATTAGACTAATGTAGTCTAATACAATTGCCAACAAATTCATCTACACAATTGCCAACAAAATCACAGTGGTTAAAATTAAAAAAGACCCCATACTTAAATAAAAAAAGAAAAAGAAAAAACAAATAGAAGGGAAGTGCAACATGATGGTCTTCCTCACACTTCAGTTTTAGGGCTGGTCTACACTAACCCCCCCAATTCGAACTAAGATACGCAACTTCAGCTACGTGAATAACGTAGCTGAAGTCGAACTATCTTAGTTAGAATGAAAACGTACTTACCCGGGGTCCACACGCGGCGCGCAGGCTCCCCCGTCGACTCCGCCTACTCCGTTCGTCGAGCTGGATTACCAGCGTCGACGGGGGAGCACTTCCTGGTTCGATTTATCGCGTCTACACAAGACGCGATGAATCGAACCCAGAACATCGATCCAACGCGTCCGACACAACGGGTAAGTGTAGACCTACCCTTAGAAAAGTATCTGCAAATAACGAATGAAATCTCCAGAAGCTGGCGATTCATCTGGCTAGACATTGAAAACTGTTTACTTATCAGAACATCCAGAGGCTACCAAAACCAAATCCCTTGCTCTAATCAGCTACATACATCCAACCACCACCTTACTTTGCCCCTCCACCCACTAAACCCTATAAGCCTCCAAGTTGACCTAGCTGCAGAGTCCAACAGTCTCTGTTGGCCACTCTGGATGCTTCATTCATGTTTTCTTCACAAAGCCAACAATGTATATCTTGGTGGCTGCAACAACATGCATTTTGATTCCTATCCATATTATTGCGGTGCTTTAATAGCTTAACTATTCATCCAAAGCTTTCATGTATCTAAGTAATGATGAGCAAATGCACATCAAATAATCTATTCATTATGTAAATGGAAGATTGCAAAGACTCAGGAGAACTAGAGTCTTTTGATTTCTCAAAGCCATCTGAGAAATTGGTCCTCCCCCTCGGACTTGCCCCTCAACCACCCACTTCATTTTCACATAAAAAAGAATCTGACACATCAGAAAAGGGCAGACAAACAGTGACAAGTTTTTAAAGTGCTTGTACACAAATGCTAGAAGTCTAAATAATAAGATGGGTGAACTAGAGTGCCCTGTGTTAAAGGAGGATATTGATATAATAGGCATCACAGAAACCTAGTGGAATGAGGACAATCAATGGGACACAATCATTCTGGGGCACAAACTATATCAGAAGGACAGAACAGGTCGTGCAGGGGAAGGTGGAAGAGAATGGCAGTATATGTGAAAGAAAATGTAGAATCAAATGAAGTAAAAATCTTAAATGAATCCACATGTTCCATAGAATCTCTATGGACAGTAATTCCATGCTCTAATAAGAATATAACAACAGGGATCTATTATCGTCCATCTGACCAGGACAGTGATAGTGACTATGAAATGCTAAGGAAGATTAGAGAGGCTATCAAAATAAAAAACTCCATAATAGTGGGGGATTTCAATTATCCCCACATTGACTGGGTACATGTCACTTCAGGACGAAATGCAGAGACAAAATTTCTCAATACTTTAAAATGAGTGCTTCTTGGAGCAGCTGGTATAGGAACCCACAAGGGGACAGGTAACTCTTGATCTAGTCCTGAGTGGAGAGCAGGATCTGGTCCAAGAGGCAACTATAACAGGACCGCTTGGAAATAGTGACCATATTATATTAACATTTAACATTCCTGTGATGGGAAGAACACCTCAACAGCCCAACACTGTGGCAATTAATTTAATTAATAGAAAGGGGAAACGATGCAAAAATGAGGAGGTTAGTTAAACAGAAATTAAAAGGTACAGCGACTAGAGTGAAATCCATGCAAGCTGCATAGATGCTTTTCAAAGACACCATAATAGAGGCCCAACTTAAATGTATACCCCCACCCCCCCCAAAAGAAAAACATTAAAAGAACTAAAAAAGAGCCACCGTTGCTTAACAACTATGTAAAATAAGCAGAGAGAGATAAAAAGGCATCTTCTAAAAAGTGGAAGTCAAATCCTAGTGAGGTAAATAGAAAGGAGCATAAACACTGCCAAATTAAGTGTAAAAATGTAATAAGAAAAGCCAAAAAGGATTCTGAAGAACAGCTAGCCAAAAACTCAAAAGGTAATAACAAAATGTTTTTTAAGTACATCAGAAGCAGGAAGCCTACGATCGAGATACAAAAGGAGCCCTTAAAGACAACAAAGTCATAACGGAGAAACTAAATGAATTCTGTGTTTCAGTCCTCACGGTTGAGGATGTTAGGGAGATTCCCAAACCTGAGCAGTCCTTTGTAGGTGACAAATATGAGGAATTGTCTCAGATTGAAGTGTCATTAGAGGAAGTTTTGGAATTAATTGAAAAACTTAACAGTAACAAGTCACCGGGACCAGATGGCATTCACCCAGTAGTTCTGAAAGAACTCAATAGTTCCATAATTTCACATTTAACTATGATTTGTAACCTGTCCTTTAAATCAGCTTCTGTACCCAATGACTGGAAGATAGCTAATGTAACACCAATATTTAAAAAGGGCTCTAGAGGTGATCCGGGCAATTACAGACCGGTAAGTCTAACTTCAGTACCAAGCAAATTAGTTGAAACAATAGTAAAGAATAGAATTGTCAGACACATAGAAGAACAAATTGTTGGGCAAAAGTCAACATGGTTTCTGTAAAGGGAAATCATGTTTTACTAATCTATTAGGGTTCTTTGAAGGGGTCAAACAAACATGTGGACATATTGTACTTAGATATCTAGAAAGCCTTTGACCAGGTCCCTCACCAAAGGCTCTTACGTAAATTAAGTTGTCATGGGATAAGAGGGAAGATCCTTTCATGGATTGAGAACTGGTTAAAAGACAGGGAATAAAGGGTAGGAATAAATGGCAAATTTTCAGAATGGAGAAGAGTAACTAGTGGTAATCCCCAACGGTCAGTCCTAGGACCAATCCTATTCAACTTATTCATAAATGATCTAGAGGAAGGGGTAAACAGTGAGGTGGCAAAGTCTGCAGACGATACTAAACTGCTCAAGGTCGTTAAGACCAAAGCAGACTGTGAAGAACTTCAAAAAGATCTCACAAAACTAAGTGATTGGACAACAAAATGGCAAATTATATTTATCCACATTAAATTTCAAGTAAGACACATTGGCGGGGGAAAAACCAATTATACATACAATATGATGGGGGCTAATTTAGCTACAACTAATCAGAAAAGAGATCTTGGAGTCATCATGGATAGTTCTCTGAAGATGTCCACACAGTGTGCAGCGGCAGTCAAAAAAGCAAACAGGATGTTAGGAATCATTAAAAAAGGGATAGAGAAGACGGAAAATAGCTTATTGCCGTTATATAAATCCATGGTACGCCCACATCTTGAATACTGCGTACAGATATGGTCTCCTCATCTCAAAAAAGATATACTGGCATTAGAAAAGGTTCAGAGAAGGGCAACTAAAATGATTAGGGGTTTGAAATGGGTCCCATATGAGGAAAGATTAAAGAGACTAGGACTTTTCAACTTGGAAAAGAGGCAACTAAGGGTGGATATGATAAAGGTATATAAAATCAAGAGTGGTGTGGAGAAAGTGAATAAGGAAAAGTTATTTACTTGTTCCCATAATATAAGAACTAGGGGGCACCAAATTAAATTAATGGGCAGCAGGTTTAAAACAAATAAAAGGAAGATCTTCACACAGCACACAGTCAACCTGTTGAACTCCTTGCCTGAGGAGGTTGTGAAGGCTAGAACTATAACAGGGTTTAAAAGAGAACTAGATAAATTCATCGAGGTTAAGTCCATTATTGGCTATTAGCCAGGATGGGTAAGGAATGGTGTCCCTAGCCTCTGTTTGTCAGAGGGTGCAGATGAATGGCAGGAGAGAGATCACTTGATCATTACCTGTTAGGTTCACTCCCTCTGGGGCACCTGGCACTGGCCACTGTTGGTAGACAAGACACTGGGCTGGATGGACCTTTAGTCTGATCCAGTATGGCCATTCTTATTCTTATGTTCATGCTTCTTCCTACCATGGGTCCATTGGCAAAGAGCTCCCACCTGGAAGGTGGCACAGAATGCTTGGAAGGAGTACATCCAGTATGTGCTGCAGCAGCAGAGATTAGGCCTGTCTCCCCCTGCTGGTTCTTCCAGCTCCCTATTTCCTTATAGCCACTGCCAGAAAGAGTGAGGGAGAAAGCTTTGGGAGGCATGAGAGAGACAGTACTCACACATACAGGTGACGGCTGATAGCCAGAACGATGGCACCATAAAGAGGGAGAAGAAATAGAAGGAAAAGAGAAGGAAAGAAAATGGAGATGGCGAGGATGAAGAGAGTGAGGGAGAGAAAACAAACCATAAAACAAAAGAAAGACCTAATAAAAAAAAAACTGAGTGGATAGAGGAAAAAAATGAGATAAGTAGTACTGAAAATTAGAGAACATTAATATGAGTGAAATAATGAACCCTAAAGACCACTGAAGGAAAGAAAGACAACATAATATGGACAGGGAGAGAAAGAAAAATTATACATATTACTTTATTTTATAGAAAGACTGCTTTAGTCAACGCTTTAATCTATGGTTTTATGGTGGTTTGGCTGTTTCCAATAACACAAGATTTAGAAGTTCTCACAGATTTTGTCTGCAGAGGCCAACAATATTTCCCTGTAATTTTAACCCGGAAATTGACAGATGTAGAGTAATAGCTTCTCACCCCCAATCCATGCCTCTTACAGCTTCACTTCCCTCCCTACAACAGGTCCCATCACTGAACTAACTGTTCAGTCACCCACTAAAACTTCATCCTTAAATCATCACTGGACACATCCTTGATCATGTGGGCATCAGAGTCCAAAATATGATTAAAAACTGCCAGGAATTTGAAGATAAAGAGACTTCATATCATAGGCATAACACTGAACTAACAACTCAACCAATTTTGTGACTGTATGGTTATTTTCCAGTGAAACTAGTCCATTTTAATTTTCCCAAGTCAAATGAGGTACACTCTGAATAGTTTTCTGCATTGCCAAGTTTCTCATGCAGTGCTTATAACTAACACATGAGGACACCTGAAAAAAGTTGACTCTGAGTTTTACACTTTTAATGTGAAGTGCAACAGAAGTAAGTTTAACTTCAAAAATAATATTTTTAAATCTTTATATTTATTTTTCAATTAAAGCAGGTAGAAAATTTTTAAGGTCTTGAAGCTCTATTTGGATAAGAATTCAATTCTCCATTTTGAAAGTGACCTAACCCAGCAATCACTGAAAGAGAACAAGAGCCTGAGGTTTTTCACAAAATGTAAAGCATAATATCGAAACAATGAAAATGAAAAACTCACACCACAGCAGTGGCCCCTGAGTCTTCTGTCCCACAGGGCTGGGCCCAGCTCCCTGCTCCAGCCATTGCAACCTGGCACAGGGAACTGCAGTACCACTGAGGTTTGGCCCGTCCACCCCTCTCTGTCTGACCCTCAGACAGGGCCTCCAAGGGCAGGATCCCACTGTGCCCCGCCCTCCCAGCTTCCCACATACCCGAGGGCAGAACCTGACCCCCAGGTAAGGGGAAAATGGATACAAACAAATAACAAAAAACTCCTCAAAATAAAAAGAATTTCACAGGACTCTAAGTATAACCTTGATGGTTAAAGCAACAATCAGATGCCTCATCACTCTGTAGGCCCACGGACAGTGATCAGAAAAGCCTTCTATCAATTTCTGAAGGCCAATATATCCACATTCCTTTCCTACACAGGCCCAGTAGCAGTTGCATGTGCATTTGTCACCTTAGGACTTCATTACTTCAACTTACTGTGTATAAAGTTGCTCAAAGGCTTAGGAAGGCACTTGGTAGCAGCAATCTATCCTCCGATACCAAAGCTAGAGAAGTAGACGTCTGTCAGAGTAACTTGGGTGGCTTCAATAGTCCCTCACTGATGAGCACTGCAAGACGTCCAGGCATGGAGGTGTGTAGGAGGTCTAAGAACCCATGCAACTTCCCCTGGACAACTTCCACCGGAATCTCAAATGTACCTGTCATTCTGCATAGCAAATCTGTCTGTAAGGTAGATATTTCAGGTACCACCCCTCATCAAGAGGTAGCAACAAGACAGGTGCTGGGATGGAACGGTCCTCCACTTGTAAGTCCTCATCAGAGCCCTGATCATCCCACACAGTTAACACTGCAGCATGAGCTGACAGTGGAGCAGATGGTGGGGAAGGGGATCTAGCTCTGGACTGGGGTGCAAAAGCTGGTCTTCTGGCTTGTAATCTCCATAATACTCAATAAGGTCATAGGTTCTAGTAAGTATAGGGAGAAGGAGGCCATGGGGTGGAAACCAAGGGATAGAATCAATGGGATAATAAAAAATTGAGTCGTAGACTCCCACTCTGAGGTGTAAGGGTTTCAATATCTAGACCACAGAGAAGGTACTGGAGACTCCTCATTGCTATTATCTGAGCCTGAGGAAGAGAAGCAGTACTCCTCTTGGGGGGTTGGAGCTTGAGTAGTTGGGAGCACACTCAGGCTGTGCTCGGTACTAAGCTTGGGGTATCAGACCATACCTTCATTATCAAAAACAGTGCCCAGTACCAAAGAGGCCATAAAGTACGGCTACGATTTTGTCACAGAGGTCATGAAGTCACAGATTCGTGGACTTCCAAAGACCTCCATGATTTCAGCCTCCAGGGGTACCCGTCACCCTACACGTGCAGCAGGGGGAGCCCCGCCACCTCTGGCCCAGGGGGAGTCCCGCAGCTCTGAGCCGCAGGTGTATGGGCACCGTGGAGCTCCAAGCTGGCCATACAACTGCCCAGTGGCTTCCCATTTTGTCATGGATATTTTTAGTAAAGTCAGGGATAGGTCTTTATTGTCCGTGACCTGTCTGTGACGTTTACTAAAAAATATCCGTGACAAAATGACCACCTTAGCCGTAAGATCCCTTGATATCACACAGGTTTCAGTATCAAGTACACTAGTGCTGCAAGTAGGCAAATGTAAGGTGCCGGTACCAGAGATATCAGTAACAGGGGCTTCAGTGCAAGGGGTTGGTACCTGGTAATTTCTGACTCAGTGGAGAAGTTGGTCCTGGTGTTCTGTGACTGATGCCTGAGTGGGCACCACAAGGTCCCTTCTTGGGCCTTGAACTACTCTTCTCAAAATGTAATTCAAGGGTATTTCTAGTTTCTTAAGGTAGAACCCAGTGATGGAGGTCTAGACCTCTTCCCCTTAGAGATTCAGTCCTCCTTCCTCCCCCTAACCTCTGCGGTTTCAGCAGCTGTGGAAGATGATTCTTTACAAGTCCCTGTCTCAGATATGTAAGCCTAAGAGCCAGTGGGAGCACTCTGAGGAGGAATAATCAAGATTTTCACCCCCAGCCGCTTCAGGATCTGAAGAGAAGCGCAATGACCTATCCAGATGAAACAATTCTAAGCAAGGCTCTTTCGACTTTTGAGTTCTCCGAGAAGGATTTACAAATGGCACTTCTGTCTTGTATGTACCCCTCACCATGTCACAATAAGCACCTCATACATCCATCAGAAAGAGTAATTTTTAAAGCCTGGAGATGTGCATTCAGTCAGAACGATGGGATCCCAGTACCAGGAAGTCTCACAGGCAAAAAAAAAAAAGGGGGGGGGGGGCTGCTTCTTATAGTAAGAAAGGAAATAAGTAAAAAAAATCTCAACTAGTCCTCTCTCTTTACAATACAATGGATAGATCACAGTGAGGGAGAAACGCACTGCTGGTTCCAACTCATAGCCACAGTAGGGACAAGGAACTAAGACAGCTAGGGTCACCCCACTCTTTATGCTCTCAGATGGAAGGCACAAGGACACTCAGGGGGCAGGCGCGGCCCCAAACAAACACTGCTGACCAAATGAATCCGAACTCAAGTGCATGGGGTGCAGATGCTCAGATATTGCAATGTGACAGTCACATTTCTGGTCAAGGAGCGTCTGCAATAAAAATCTTTTCAGCAGTGAAACGTTTCATAGTATTGTTTTAACAGTCAATTTAGAACTTTGGTCACACTCCTGGTTTAAATATTGCATATAGCAAAAAGTTAAGACCACACAACATCCAATCAGATGACAGCTCATGTATGCTGATGTAATACCTTACAAGCAAGTTAAGGACATGTCCGGGCAAAGGACTAAAGTCAACATGACAACACCGCACAACATCCCCCATTTAAGGCTGAAACATGTTTCTCTGGTCCATGCTGTATTCTATTAATAGTTCTTTCCAAATGCTAATCAAAACCCGCTTTCTCAATCTATTGTTTAATGTCATTACCCTCCTCTAAGTCCCACATAGACAGGTGGGTATCACATACATTGAATAAAAAAACATTTAAAATGCGGGAGAGAGGAATTTAGGAGAAAAGAGTTGGCTAAACAATTCAGGGGGTACATATGGCAGGTCAAAAATATATAATGGGTGTTTTTACAATCATACAATGGGTATAATTGGGAGTTATGGAATAAAAGTAAGAAGGGATCATTTATGCTGAACTTCATAGGAAGCTTCTTGACAGATCTATTAGGCTGTGAAATAGTCTCCCAAGGAAAGTCTCAATACACAGGTCAATTAAAGCTAGACTGGACAAAGCACTAGTAAGTGAACAACAGGGAATAATCCTACATTAGCAGGGAGATTGAGTAGATAAAAGACCTCTCTCATCTCTCACTTGTGAGAAAATATGTACTCCACATTTAGAGACAGTAACTGTGGAAGAGGATAAAGGAAACTTACCACAAATATCAAGTAATACTAAATACCCTTCCACAAGAGTTTTATTCTCCTCATGTGACATGGCTAAGTAAATGAACCCCACTGTACATCTCTTCTGTTAGCTCTCAGCATGGATAACAGGAAGAATGGAGCGGAAACACTGGTCTTAGTTAGACTTAGTTATAGCAACAAAAAGGGTAAAGACTGTCTAAAGGACAAGCAAGTTCAGGTTAATAGGGGGCTACTGGACACAAGGTTTATGTTTTCTAATACTGTCACCTCCACACAAGAACTTGCAACACAGGGAATAACTTCCTCAAAAACAAGCCAATTTTCACAGGTGTGTTTTGTGGCTTATTAGGCCTCTAAAAACTATGTCGGCCTTCATTAACTCAGTCTCAAACTGCTGACGGTAACCTGTTTCATCAAGATTAAGAATGTTTTTGTATTATTCTGCACCCCGCCCTGCAGTCCTGTTACTTATAGGAAATTACCCTTGACTTTAATGGGAGTTTTGCCTGAACAAGGACTGCAGGATTGTGCTCCTAATGCTAAAGATAAACAATATGTTGATCAAAGGGAGAAATTCATGTCCTGCTTCATAGGCAGAGTTGTAATGTACAAAGACCTTAAGAATCCATCAGTATCCAGTGACACTGTAAATTCTACAGAAAAAAATATGTACTTTTGACAGCAGTCAGGAGGATTCAGCAGCTATAAAACCAACTTTAATGGAGAAGTTCATTAGTGTTAACAAGTAGGACTAAGTAACCGTCTATTAAAAGGATTGGGATTAAAAAGGAAGTTTCTATCTTACCTTTCCAAATGATCCCTGACCAAGAACCTTAAGTAATTCAAACTGTGCAGGATCTGCTTTCTCACACCCTTCTTTAACATGGTGGGTAATAGGAATTTCTTTCACATTTCCTTCATCCTGTTTAAAAAAAAAATGAGGTGGGGGGGAGGAGAGGGAGGAAATCAACACAACACTGAAAAGTACTGAAATAGTAATCTTTTACAATATGTATATACAACTACCTACTGCATTTATAGATAATTATTGAAAGGGCACAAATGTTATTTTTATAATTTAAAACATCATTTTCCTTACTGCTCATATATATTCTCCTTTGGGAATCCTGAACTTGAAGTCGGTTTCCTCACCAAATTCCCTTCCACTAAGACAATATTCTTTATGGAAGGGTTGTAAGTAGATGATGAATTGTAACCATTACAAGTTTCCCCAGATGAAAGGAATTACAGCATCACAATAAAGATACTCTTAGCTAAGGCTGAGATGGCACTTCCCATTCTAAATCCCTGGCTTCAGTTCATTTTAAGCTTTCTCAAAAATCATCATCTGGGGCTGAAATTTATGCTTGGCCTTGGCCAAAATATTGTTAATTAAAATTTACTGGTGATTCCTTCATCCATGTGAGTTAACTGAGAATAAAAGCAGGATTCCGGAAAAAAAAACAAATGAGGTTATTGACCTGAACAACAAAAGGATGTGCATCATTTGGAGACAGTCAACAGGATATGAATAGTCTATCTAAGCTTAAGAATTCTTCATGGAAAAGCCACCCCTGTGATATGTAAAACAGTTCATAGAAAGATCAATCTTTGCTGTGATCAGTTCACTCTTTTCAAAGTTGAGTACAAATCTAAGGTAGGGTAGGAGATTCACCAGGTCTTCAATTACTCTAGTTGCTTCTTGCAGGTATGGCACCTTCTCTAACAAGCAGCGCAAATGACAGTATGGAAATCTGTGTGTGCAGCACGACAGCAGCTACTATTAAGAAAACCCTCAAAGCCAAGATGAAACCAAATGAGATGATGTACTGCTGATGTATTTAACCCAAGGTGAATGAGAGAAACTTCTGGTGAGCCACACAG
Source organism: Chelydra serpentina (assembly GCA_037349315.1). NCBI lineage: Eukaryota > Metazoa > Chordata > Testudines > Chelydridae > Chelydra > Chelydra serpentina. The sequence continues at coordinate 15,611,481 of JBAIAC010000028.1, read as the reverse complement.
TTAGAATATCAAATAAGCATCCTTCAAATGAAGTTAAGTGCTTGGGTCTACCACAATAATAGAAAAGGTCATTTGAGCCTTGAAATACTGGAAGGTGAAAGAGATCAGATCTAATGAGAAAAATGATGACATTTCTTGAGCACTGCAAGCAGAAGTGAATAGACTCCAGAGAATCTTGCCCGAACTGGCACTGGGCTCACTGCTTTCAAGTCCTGGAGGCGCCCAATTGCTACCCACTTCCTCCTTATTAGTTCCTTCCCATGCTCAGAAGCTATGTCTTGAGGGAAGATAGCTAAAACTCAATACATACACTATGGTATTGCACCTCAGATATGGGGGGGATAGGAAGGGGAAGGCGAACCCTGCCATTTGTGGGAGGACTGGCTTTCTGGCATCAACATTTTTCCATGGCCAGTTTGAGGAATGTGGGAGCTACTTCCTACTATCATGCATCAAAGCTTCAAAGGTCAGATCTAAAGAGTCTCTTGAGGCAAGAACAGATATGGAAACTCTCAGATGATCTGTGGAAACTCTGCTGATCCTGATTGTAAGCAGGAAGAGCAGTGCTTCCTGTAAATAGATAATCTTTCTCCTTAAGGACTTGATTCAAGACACTCTCAAAAAGCCTCTCCTTTGTCAGAAGCGACAATAAGATGTTGTTTTGTTTGGAATCCTGATAGCTATATTCAAAGCTAGAGGGTCCTTCTACTCAAATTAACAGGCAGGAGTAAGGAAAACAGCGTGCATGCTTCTGGGGGAAGTATCAAAGTCAAAACCCAAGGTTAGGAGTTAATTCATTAAGCTTTATGCCAAGGCAAATAGGTTAATGTTTTCCTTTGGTGCAAGAAAAGACGGTTACTCACCGTAGTAACTGTTGTTCTTCGAGATGTGTTGCTCATATGTATTCCAATTAGGTGTGCGCGCGCGGCGTGCACGATCGTCGGAAGATTTATACCCTAGCAACACTCGGTGGGCCGGCTGGCGCCCCCTGGAGTGGTGCCGTTACGGTGCCTGATATATACCCCAGCCGGCCCAGCGCCCTCTCAGTTCCTTCTTGATGGCTATTCCGACAGTGGGGATGGAGGGCGGGTTTGGAATAGATATGAACAACACATCTCGAAGAACAACAATTACTACGGTAAGTAACCGTCTTTTCTTCTTCGAGTGCTTGCTCATATGTATTCCAATTAGGTGACTCCCAAGCCATTCCTAGGAGGTGGGGTCGGATTGTGAGACTGCGGAGTGTAGGACCGCCGAACCAAAAGCAGCGTCCTCCCTAGAATGTTGTACTATGGCATAATGAGAGGCAAAGGTGTGCACCGATGACCAAGTCGCTGCCCTACAAATCTCTTGAATTGGTATGTGTGCCAAAAAGGCGGAGGACGAGGCCTGAGCTCGGGTGGAGTGGGCAGTAGGGTGCATGGTGGGGACACCTGCCAAGTCATAACATGTCCGGATGCATGACGTGATCCATGACGAGATGCGTTGGGAAGAGACCGGGAGACCTTTCATCCGGTCCGCCACGGCGACGAACAGCTGAGTCGTTCTCCGAAAGGGCTTCGTTCGCTCGATGTAGAAAGCGAGGGCCCTACGGACGTCCAAGGAATGGAGTTGCTGCTCCTTCTTAGAGACATGGGGCTTTGGATAGAAGACCGGTAGAAAATGTCTTGGTTAATATGGAAGGCCGACACTACCTTGGGTGTGGTCGCAGCTGTACCTTGTCCTTGTGGCACACCGTGTAAGGAGGTTCCGAAGTAAGCTCTGAGCTCAGAGACGCGCCTCGCCGAGGTAATGGCTACGAGGAAGGCCGTTTTCCAGGAGAGGTACAGCAGCGAGCAAGTGGCCATAGGCTCGAATGGGGCCCCCATGAGCCTGGTAATGACGAGGTTGCGGTCCCAGGTGGGGACCGGGCGGCGCACCAATGGGTGTAGCCGCTCCAACCCCCTGAGGAACCTGCTAACCATGGGGTTGGAAAAGATGGAAAGCCCCCCGTCACCAGGGTGAAAGGCCGAGATTGCCGCGAGGTGGACTTTTAGCGACGAGAGGGCCAGACCCTGCTCCTTTAGGGAGAGGAGGTAGTCTAGAATGGTGTGTATCGGCACCTGCAAGGGGTTAAGACCCCGAGGGCCACACCAAAGGGAAAACCGTTTCCACTTAGCTGAGTAGGTGGACCTGGTGGAAGGCTTCCTACTGCTCAGCAGAACCTGTTGGACCGGGCTGGAACAGCGTAGCTCAGACGGGTTCAGCCATGCAGCAGCCACGCTGTGAGGTGAAGAGAGTGCAGGTCGGGATGATGGAGCCTGCCGTGCTGCTGCGTAATCAGGTCCGGCCACAATGGTAGAGTGATTGGGGCGGCCACGGAGAGCTCCAGGAGAGTGGTGTACCAGTGCTGCCTGGGCCACGCCGGAGCGATCAGGATTAATCGGGCCTTGTCCCTGCGCAACTTGAGCAGGACTCTGTGGACCAGTGGAACTGGTGGGAAGGCATAGGACAGGTGGTCCGTCCAAGGATGGAGAAAAGCGTCTGTCAGGGAGCCTGGGGAGCGACCCTGGAGTGAGCAGAACGCGTGGCATTTCCGGTTCTCGCGAGTAGCGAAGAGATCTATGTGGGGAAATCCCCACTTCCGGAAGACAGAGTGGATGACGTCCGGTCGAATGGACCACTCGTGAGTGTGGAAGGACCTGCTCAGTCGGTCCGCCAAGGTGTTCTGGACCCCTGGGAGAAAAGAGGCTACCAGGTGAATGGAGCGGGCTATGCAAAAGTCCCAGAGATGAATCGCTTGTCGGCAGAGGGGGAGGGAGCGTGCCCCTCCCTGTCTGTTGATGTAATGCATGGCCGTCGTGTTGTCTGTAAGGATGGTGACACAGCGGCCCTGTAAATGTTGAGCGAAGGCTTGGCAGGCAAGACGTACCGCTCGCAGTTCTCTGACATTGATGTGCAGTGTCAGCTCCTGCTCTGACCACAGGCCCTGCGTTTGGAGGTTCTGTAAATGAGCTCCCCAGCCAAGGGATGAAGCATCCGTGGTTAAGGCTAGGGAGGGCTGAGATGGATGAAATGGAACACCTGACATCACCTTCCTGGGGTCCAGCCACCAGTTGAGGGAGGCTAGGACCTGTGCTGGGACCGTTAGAATTAGGTCCAGGCTGTCCCTGCGCGGCCGGTATGCTGAGGCGAGCCATGCCTGGAGGGGCCGGAGGCGCAACCTGGCGTGAGCTGTCACGAAGGTGCAGGATGCCATATGACCAAGGAGGCTGAGGCAACAGCGGGCCGTTGACGTTGGGAAGGCCTGAAGGCTGCGTACGGTAGTTGTAAGAGTCAGAAAGCGAGCCTCTGGAAGAAACGCCCGGGCGAGAGTGGAGTCCAGTACTGCCCCTATAAAGTCTAACCTCTGTGTTGGCACCAAAGTGGACTTTTCTACGTTCAGGAGGAGGCCGAGCCGCCTGAACATGCCCATGGCCGTGCGAATATGAGACTGGACTTGGCTGCTGGAATTGCCGCGGATAAGCCAATCGTCGAGGTAGGGGAACACTTGAACTCTTTGACGCCGAAGGGCGGCTGCTACCACTGCCATACACTTCGTAAAAACCCTCGGTGCCGTCGAGAGGCCGAAGGGCAGGACCATAAACTGGAAGTGTCTCTGGCCCACCACGAAGCGGAGGAAGCGCCTGTGAGGTGGGTAGATTGCAATATGGAAATACATGTCCTTCATGTCGAGGGCGGCGTACCAGTCTCCCTGATCCATAGAGGGGATAATAGTGCCCAGGGAGAGCATACGGAACTTCAACTTTACCATAAATTTGTTGAGTCCCCGCAAGTCCAGAATAGGACGTAGCCCCCCCCCTTCGCCTTGGGGATTAGGAAATAACGGGAGTAGAAACCCTTGCCCCTGAGCTCCCTCGGAACCTCCTCTACCGCTCCTGCGGAGAGGAGCTCTTGTACCTCCTGAATGAGGAGTTGCTCGTGAGAAGGGTCCCTGAAGAGGGACAGGGAGGGAGGATGGAATGGAGGTGGGGAGACAAACTGCAAATGGTATCCCTTTTGCACCGTGCGTATGACCCAGCGGTCCGTGGTGATTTCTGACCACGCAGGGGAGAAAAGGGAAAGGCGGTCCAGGAACAGGGGGACAGGATCGATTAAAACTGGTACTCCGGCCTCGAGCGCCCCTTCAAAAATTTTGTTTGGGCCCCGACGATGGTTTGTGGGGGCCCTGTCGCTGGCCGGTCTATCGACCGGGTTGTTGTCTCCTGCCCCCTCGACCACGCGGCCTCCTATAGAAGTCCTGCCGTGGTGCGGGTGGAAAGTAGGGACGTTGTCCGAAGGGCCGGAAGGGTCTGCGCTGCGTCGCTGGGGTATGCATCCCCAGCGTGCGGATGATGGTTCGACCATCTTTGAGGGTCTGCAGCTTTGGGTCAGTTTTCTCTGAGAATAGACCCTGACCTTCAAACGGTAGGTCCTGGATCGTGTGCTGGACCTCCGCGGGGAGGGTGGAGGATTGTAGCCAGGAGATACGCCGCATGGCGACTCCTGAGGCGATAGTTCTGGCGGCCGAGTCGGCGATGTCGAGAGATGCTCGCAGCGACGTCCTGGCCAGCTTCTTGCCCTCCTCGACAAAAGCTTTGTACTTTGAATTTCTCCATGGAGACCCAGATGTTATAGCCGTAGCGGCTCAGGAGTGCCTGCTGGTTCGCAGCCCGGAGCTGTAGGCCTCCCCCTGAGTAGATCTTTCTCCCAAATAAGTCTAGGCGCTTGGCGTCCTTAGACTTGGGGCGGGGGCCTGTTGGCCATTCCTCTCCCTCTCGTTGACCGATTGAACCACCGGTGAGCATGGAGGGGGGTGAGTGTAGAGATACTGGAAATCTCTTGGAGGTGCCATATACTTCCTCTCTACACCCCTGGCAGTGGGGGATATCGAGGCTGGGGACTGCCAGATAGATGTGGCGTTGGCCAGTATCGTACGGACGAATGGCAGGGCTACCCTGGTGGGGGCGTCAGTTGTCAAAATGTCCACCAACGGGTCCTCCAGTTCTGGAACCTCCTCGATCTGCAGATCCATGTTAAGGGCCAATCTGCGAAGCAGGTCTTGATGGTCCCGGAGATCGATAGGAGGCGGGCCGGAAGATGATGCTCCTGCCACTGCGTCAGGGGAGGAGGAGGATGACAGACCTTGAGCGAGCGGGTCCTCGGGGGGGACCGCTGAGGTGTCCAGGGTTGGGGCCTCCAAGTCTGGGGCCACGACCGATTCCGAGACGTCTGGTGGAGGCCGGGATACCGTAGCCTCCGGTGCTCTACGTTCGGATTGAGCCGAGAGGGAGGCTCTAGATGGGACCCCTTGGGCCTGATGGTACGCCATCGGGGTCCAGAAGGCCCATTGTCCCTGGTCGTGGGACGGGTCCTGTCCGGCATCTGGCAGGTGGCCCTGCTCACCCATCGTGCGATCCTCCACGTATAGGTCGCTACCGGCTCTAGAAGAGTGGGAGACGGAGCGAGAAGGCCAAGGTGGTGCAGAGTAGCCATGGAGGGTGGTCTGCGTGGCCATGGTATGTCGCGGTGCCGGAGATCGGTACCGGGATCTGGAACGGTACCGGCGGTGGCTGCGGTACCGGGAGCCAGACCTGGATCGGGAACGCCTCGGCGAACGATAATGATGCCGATCGTCCGGAGATCTACGTGATGACCGGCCACGGGACCGGGATCGGTACCGGGAGTCGACATACCTCTTTCTGGAGGGGGACCTGGAGCGGTACCGCGAGTACGACCGGTGCCGGGATGGTGACCGGCGCCGGGACTGCGAGCGGTACCGAGGAGACGCCGACTGCTGCTGGCTGGTCTCCGCGTGCGGCACCGGGTGGAACATGGCCGGTTTGCCGCGGGAAGCGACGATCCGCAACGGCGGTACCAAGGATGGGGTCGGTGCCGGATCGGTCATCGCAATCAGGTCCCGTGCCGCCGAGAAGGTGTCCGGAGTGGACGGCAGCGGAAGCTCTACCACGGTGCGGGCCGGGGAGCTGGCGGTTACCGAGCTCAACGTGCCTTGTGGGGCTGGAGTCGTCGGTACCGGAGCCTGAGAAGGCTATCCTGCACTCAACGGCCTCTGGGGTGCCGGAGTTGGCAGGGCCGGCGCCGGTATCGGTGGCGGCGCCGGACTCGACGGCCACTGCGGGGCTGGAGTAGGTGGCACAGGGATCTGAGCCACTGGCACCGCGCTCAACGGTCCTTGCGGTACCGGAGTCAGCGGTGCGGGCGCCATACCAGGCCTGGCGTGGTCTGGAACGGGCTGCATGAGCAGCGGCGCCGTAGTCGGTGCTGGTGTGGTGTCCGACTTCTTCGCTCTCGGAGACAGAGAGCGACGGCTCTGCGAAGTCCCAGCCTGAGGCGTACGGTGCCTGGGCTCTTTCCCGGAGCTCGGGCGTTCTGGTGCCGTAGATGACAAAGCCGCCGGGGTCGGTACCGGGTTCCGGTGCGGGGCGGACATCGGGCTAAGCGAGGCCTCCAGGAGGAGCTGCTTCAAACGAAAGTCCCGCTCCTTCTTGGTCCGCGGCTTAAACGCCTTACAGATACGGCACTTGTCCGGAAGGTGGGACTCCCCGAGGCACTTCAAGCAGGAGGCGTGGGGATCTCCTGTGGGTATCGGCTTCTGGCAGGCCGAGCAAGGCTTGAATCCCGGAGAGCCAGGCATTGGCCCGGTACCGGGAGGGAGACAGGGGAGAAGCCCCTTATCTCCCGCTACTATTTACACTAACTACACAACGAACTATGAATAACTATTAACAACCAATTAAGAAGTACTTAAACTATCTACAAGATAAGCGAGTGCTAAGTATGCTAGGGATGTGGAGGTCAGCGAGCTGCTCTCCACAGTTCCAACGACCGTCACGGGCGGTAAGAAGGAACTGAGAGGGCGCTGGGCCGGCTGGGGTATATATCAGGCACCGTAACGGTGTCACTCCAGGGGGCGCCAGCCGGCCCACCGAGTGTTGCTAGGGTATAAATCTTCCGACGATCGTGCACGCCGCGCGCGCACACCTAATTGGAATACATATGAGCAAGCACTCGAAGAAGAAGCTACAACTGTTAACTCTCTCTTTTGTGACAAGATCATTTCCTCCTTTAACTATATTAAATGCCCAGCCGGGGAGCAGGGACGGGGGCTGTGCCACACGGCTCCCGGAAGCAGCAGCATGGCCCCCCCTCTGGCTCCTACGCATAGGGGCAGCCAATGGCCTCCGCTCTGCACGCTGCTCCCACCCCAAGTGCCGCCCCTGTAGCTCCCATTGGCCAGGAACAGCAGCCAATGGGAGCTGCAGGGACGCTGCCTGCGGACAGGGCAGTGTACAGAGCCCCCTGGACATGCCGTTGCTTCCGGGAGCCGCTTGAGGTAAGGGCCACCCAGAGCCTGCACCTCTGAGCCTCTCCCCGCACCCCAATGCCCTTCCCCAGCCCTGATCCCCCTCCCAGCCTCCAAACCCCTCGATCCCAGCCCGGAGTACCCTCCTACACCCTGAACTCATTTCTGGCCCCACCCCAGAGCCCATACTCCCAACCAGAGCCCTCACCCCCTCCCGCACCCCAACCCCAATTCTGTGAGCATCATGGCCCGTCATTCAATTTCTATTCCCAGATGTGGCCCTCGGGCCAAAAAGTTTGCCCACCCCTGTGGTAAGCTAAGGTAGCGCAGCACAACTTACTACATTTCCGTAGCCTCCACTTCCATACCACCCCTCAGTGTGTTCTGGTGGGAGCAGCGGCAAAGCTACTTCATTTTAAAGAAGTCTGGTTCTCTCTATCAGCACAAGGAAACAGCAGCTGAACCAAACTGGTGCAAAAATTCCTAATGTAGACAAGTTCTAATATCCGAGCTTCAGGCCATTCAATATAAGAACCAAAATCGCCTTTCCAACTGGTTTTCATTCTACGCATATTAGGAATTTAAGGCTATGTCTACATTAGCAAGCTTACAGCAGCACAGCTATACCGATGCAGCTCTGTCACTGCAAGATCACTCATGTAGCCACTCTATGCCGACAGGAGACAGCTCTTCCATCTACAGAATTAAACCACCCACAATGAGCAGCAGTAGCTGTGTCATTAGGAAAGCGTCTCTCACTGACATAACACTGTCCTCACCAGCACTTCTGTCAGGGTAACTTATGTCGCTCAGAAGGATATTTTTTTCACAACCCTGAGCAACGTAAGTTATACCAACAAAAGTGCTAGTGCAGACATGGCATAAGTTCTGCGTTAAAGAAAAGGCAGGAAAGAAATACTAGCAGCATTCAAGTTGCCTGCTGACAGCAAGTATTTCCTTAGTTATACATTTAACTGCCTAATGAAATCTTAAATAGCTGTTGATGCTTCTGTGACAGTGTACCCCATAAGGCTTTATGGGGAGAGGCGTATAAATGTATACATGATGGAACTGGGATATGTTTTATGCTACATGTGCCATGTGACATATCTCTGTGAAAGTTATGACCTACTGAATCTATTCCTCCTGTTTGTATGCATGTATCATTGTTGTAGTTGGAGTTATGAATATTGGTTTTATATTTGCTGGTTTTGTACACAGCCTTTGTAAGAGCCTGGGATCATGTCTTGAGAAAGGTATGTGCATGTAAAGAGACCAATCAAGAACCCCTTACACAGACAATAGGAGGTGCAGACCCCAATCCACATCTGGGCCTGGCCAGGAATGCAACTGGCTGGACTGGTTAGAGTGCATGGACATGTGACTTGCCCAGGTGATCCCAAAACTCCAGGGTAAGATGATGCTACACAGGGAGTGGGGGAGAGGCTATAAAAAAGCTTGGAAGACCCCTCCATGTTGTCTTCAGCTGGCTAAAGAGAGAGGCGCTCCACCCCACAAAGACATACCTGAAAAAGACTGAACAAAGGACAAAGACAATAGGGGGTGTGAGCGATTGCTGGACCCAGGCTATGAGTTCTACAGCCTGTAAAAGGAAGAATCTGGAGCTGGTGAGGTTTTTATATCTGTGTTAAGTTTTGATTAGACATAGACGTGCGTGTTTTATTTTATTTTACTTAGTAATTCACTTTGTTCTGTCTGTAACTACTTGGAATCACTTAAATCCTACTTTCTGTACTTAATAAGTAAAAAGTGATTTTAATAAGTTACCTGGAGTACGAGTTGGTACCTGGGGAGGGCAAACAGCTGTGCATATCTTTCTATCTTTGAAATAGAAGGCGAACTATTTATGAGTTTACCCTGTCTAAGCTTTATACAGGGTAAAACGGATTTATTAAGGGTTTGAACCTCATTGGGAGTTGGGCACCTGGGTGTCAAAGGAAAGTGCACTTCCTGAGCTGCTTCCAGGAGCCTTACAGTTGTTAGGGGACGTGGTTTGGACCTGGGTCTGTGTTTGCAGCAGATCAGTGGATCTGGCTCAAAACAGACAGGATTCCGGAGTCCCAAGCTGGAAAGGAAAGGGAAGGGAAGCAGGGGTAGAAGTAGCCTTGGCACACTAGGTGGCAACACCAAGGTGGTCTCTGTGATGCCAACCCGTCACAGCTTCATATTAAGACAGAGAAACATTTTACTTAGAAGCCTTTCTATTTCAACATCACTGTCTTCATTTTTGTTCCTTAATACTTAGAACATTTCCATGAAAACAAATTTCTTAAGAGTTCATCTGCTCTTATGTTTATCACCCACCTTGAATCATTATCCTCTGACATCACAATTGGTTGCTGTGGAAACTGACAGTTATTAAATGGGGAACTCAGGGAAAAAAATTGTTTTTCATGCTAATGTCAATTAAAATAAAGAATAAGTCGATTATAAAGGGCGATTTATAAAGATAAAACATTTATTTTAAAAAGCAGCTTATTTTATATTTAGTATACTATTTAGTTAACTACTATTAGAGAGTTGCAACTTGGCATCCTTGCTGAGCATGCAGAGACCTCTGCAACACCCGCATCAAAGAATGAATAGGTAAAAAAAAAAAGCTCAGTTTTACTTTTTGGTGCATAAAAAAAAATTAACCAATTCCAATGCTGCTTTTATAAATTTCAATAAGGTGAAGCAACTATCAAAGTGTGGTACATTTGCAGTGTATTTGCTATGGGCATGTCTACAGAGTCAGTGCATGGCAAGCCAAGGTGTGAATCTACAACACATTAGTTGCCGTACAGATGCTCCTATCAGGCACTAGAAGTTCTGTAGTGCACTTTGACTTTTGGGAATAGCTTCGGCAAGTTAGTTTGCGGCAAGACAGTGCGCTATAGATTAACACTCTGGCTTGTGCCCAGTAACTTGCCCTTTGCAAATACATTTCACCACAAGTATAATTCCACATAATCTGACCCTGATCATAAACTTTAAATTTTAATATTTTTGCCCAAAGGATCACTCTCAGATTACAATTTTTGCCAAACAAATCTGATATTATTAAAACCAAAAATTTCTAAATGCTAATTTATTTTTCACCATTCCTCTTTACATTCATTCAGGTTGAACACTGAAAATATATTAACCCTTTTCTATTTTATTTCTAGTCTAGTCTCACTCGATTACAAATCTGGTTAAGTGCTTTTGTGCTTTGCTGCCTGGGCAACAACATCCATTTCAGGGCTTAGTATGTGCCAAGTCTCACTGACTCGCTTGCTTGCTTAAGAGGTAGTTAGTTTCAGATGCTTAAAGTAGAGGTAATCCAGCACCTACAGTGATACCAGTATCAGTTTTGGCTTGTTGCCCAATAATTTAGTTACGGCATGAGGGGTGTGTGGCTCCAAGCACCTCACAATCAGATCAAGCAAGCTTGGAGAGATTCCTTTAGTTCAAGTAAAGCAAAGGGCTTTGATGCAACCTACTGCTCATCTCTGTTTACCATGTGGAACAGATTTCTACCAAATTTGGAGTCTGTTTACTCCATTGTGCTAAAAGATGTACAAACATAAAATAAGAGTTGCTGCCCCATGCTTACAATCTACACCATTTAAAGAAGACACAGATATTTTGGTAGTAATGTAGTAGCGCACATACTGGCTATTATTACATATAAGGTCTATTTTACACCTCTTCTCCAGGGGCCCATCCAGAAGCTATGGATATCATATTTGCTGAGAAACTACTTTTCCCATTATAAATTTAGATTTTTTTACTGTGCAGAATTACTTAGTTTGAGATGGATTCCGCACAGAAAGTACCAATATTCAACATGTTTTGGGGATGTAACTTGACAAAACATTGGGCAGGATCTGTCTCTGGTACAGTATTTCTAAAAAGGCCATCTTCACAGAAAGGTCAAAATGACTATACCTTTGTTTTCAACAGGCAGGTTATACAACTTAGTATTTATCTTATGGGACTGGTAGACACTTCAGAAGACGTACAGCCAAACTACCAAAACAACTACAGTGAAAAAGGTGACTGAAGTTTTCAAAGTCAAAATAGTAATACATTAAGCCCTGTCACCCAACACAAGATCTGCCATAACTGACCAAACAATCTGTCACCAACAGAATCTGGTCCAATAAACGGTATTACTTCACCCACTTTGTCTCTCAAACAATTCACACAAGTTCAGTATCCCTGTTCTCACACCTGATACTTCAGAGGGCATTGAAAACCACTTCATAAAAGCATCTAATCTCTTGTTTAATGTAGTATAGAGAAAGACAGTTATTTCCTAATCCCCACCAGTGAGTAGGGGATTGACAAGTTTTCTCCCTTTCAAATCAATCTAAATTGACTCAATAACATGGACTAGATCAATCAAAATATTTAAATTAAGTGGGTCTAGGAAGATTCACAGAAAACTTAAGAATTCCTAGCTAGCAGCCCAGGATCCAAACAGACCAATAAAAAGACACAGGCCATGATTTTTTAAAGTGATAGACTGTCAAAATTTGGGCACCCAACTTGAGATTCCTTTAAGGAGCCCATTGTACAGAAAGAGCTGAGAATCTTCCTCAGAACCTTGAGAAGCAATAAGGTGTAGAGAAATAATTGCAAATGAGCCCCATCCGCAATAAGAAAAACAGCTATCAAACTTCAGATGCTTGCTTTGAAATAAAACATCAGATATGTAGCTTTCAGGCTTGTAGCCCAAAGATTCACTCCAGGTATCTTCCAGAAATGCACCTATAAATATCAACAGCAGAGTCAAGTTCCGTACAGGACTTTTCTACCTTCTCCTTCAACCCCAAAGAATTGAAAAGGGAGCAGCATTATACCTCGACTTAAATGGAGATTTTATGAGCCAGTCATCTTGACAAGGTTATATGTTACTTATGAGAATAAGGATGATCAGTCACCATCACCAGATATTAAGTGAACAACTTTGTGGAATGCAGACAGCACAACATCATAAAATGGAAATGGCTGTTGCCCAGTTTAAATATGATACATATCCTAGGCATACTTCTGATCAATACTTAGGAACAAGACGTATACTTTCACGCCTTGACCAGGAGAAAGCATGGAAGAAGCTATGCTGAAACTGAGGGCCATAATCCAATCTGATAATCTGGAGAAGGGAACATTTTCCAGAAAAAACAAACATGAAACATCATCTTTCTGAGATGCTTAGTCAGCTTTCAAAAGTCAAGAATGGGATACAGGACTGCTTTTTTCGTTGGAATAAGAAAACCGGAATTAATCTCTTTGCTCTATTATATATCTACTGTAAAATCAATAGCTGAGATCATCCCACAGAAATGAAAGATTAGGAAAGGGGCTGGGTTTTGACCTGGCCTCCAACTGGAAGGCAGCCTCATTCAGTCATCGCCAATTGTTTATACTACTTGCTTTGTGGCTCAAACCACGGCGCACAACTTCTACAGTGGGTAATTTTTTTAAAAGGACACCCCCCAGCTCTATGCAAGCATCTAATACTATATTAATCAAAATGTACTTACATTGTAAGAATATGGTTCTCCTTCTTCCATGGGCTCATCCACCATTTTAAGACCATTCAGCTGGGAGGGAAAAAAAGATTAAACATTAGCAGCAATGTTAGAGAGACAGGAGTAAGTTAAAATAGCATTATAACACAATTCCAACTGAAATACATTCATTGCTAATCTGATTAATATTATAAAGCAAGCAAAAATGAAAGTTGGGTTTCCTGTTGGATTGACAACTGCAATTTTGAACCAGGTCAGACTACAATGACACCGGCTTATTCACTTAAACTGCTTTGTAAATTTTGGTATGTTGTGCTGACTGACTGGGAATTCATTTAAAATAGAAGCTGTGCATAACACTTATGTCAGACATTGAGTACAGTGCCTTCCCCACTCTTGGTTGGAAATGTCTGCCACACAGTTTAAGAAACTGTAGTTTGCCAATGAGATAATTTAGAGTTTAAGAAGGAAAGATTATGAACAGGTCTTAGATTTATCCAAGAAAACATGAAAATATTAATCAAGAAGTTAAAATCAAGTATACATTCGTGTACTAGAATATTTTGAAAAATAATTTGAGATTCCATAACTATATTTCCTTAAAGTAATTTTGAAAACTGTTATACATGCCATTATTCAAATTCTAGATAATTCTAGCTTGGCGAATTGAGTAATTCTCAAACTTTGTGAGGTATTACCATTTCTAGTGGAGGAATTGAGATCTACGGGATTTTTAAAAATTAGGAACAAAGAATTATAGATGCCACAGAAGGAAACTGGTCTGTGACCAGATCATTTTAAATAGCTGGTAGGTAAAAATGGGAGTAATATTGTGTAGATTTAATAGAAACAATTTGGAAGAAAATGAAACAAGTTTTAATTAAACACTGCCCCCCCGTAACAAATCTTCCTTTTTCAGCTTCTCAACCAACTAAAAGTACAGTAAGCCAACATACTAAAAACATTTAATTTATAAAATTAGCAATGTAGATATCCTGTAATTAAACTTCCCCCCTCACTAACAAACACTAAATTTGGCTTAACAGTTGAAACAAACACAAAAATGAAAGGATATGCCCTGCTTCAACATGCAATGTATTAATTTAAAAACTGGAAAAACCTGATGAAAAGGGTGAGGCCAATTATTCATTTTGATATAGTAATTACCATGCAATTCAAAAAACTAGTAATTATCACAACATCTCCACCCTCATGTGGCACACACATCACTCAGGAAAATGTTAAATAATATAAATATTATGAGAAACATGTTAGTAAACTAATATTTTTTGTTTCTGGAAATGAAAATTCAGGCAATGCACTGGGTTACACAGCTAAATACAAGCCAGATTTTAAATTTTACCTACTCTTTTTGGCCTATCTAAAATAGCAAGAGAAATAATAGAATGTTTACCAATATATCTCTTCCTTCACTGTTGCGTGTGATTTTTAGGAGAAGTTTAATTCTTGAATTAGTGAAATCTGATGCAAACTAAATCTGAAATCTGGTTTGCAAGATGCAACCCAGAAAAAAGTGGTAGTATTTTCTTCTTTTTTTAAAAATGTACTCAAGATGCTGTTCATAGCAAAAGTTGAGGTTTTGACTAACTTTGGTCTCTTCCTATTTTTTTTATTTTATGCATCTTTTTATCAGTTAGATGATTTTTTCACATTAAACGAATCTCTCTTAATTTGACCTCTTGTTAATCAGATGCTAGTCAGTTCTGCCCCCTCTTCCAAACAATATGCACAAACTCCACTTCCTCAAGACTGCAGATCCCTATGCCACTACCTGAAGGTTCTGGATACTTCCAAAACACTTTTAAAAACAGCTTGCTACTGAACTGTACACAAAAAGTCTTGTAAGTGAGAAGCCTCAGAGGGGAAAGTCAACATGCTTCTGGAGCTGTGCATGTGCATATATACATACACATTGTACAACTTCTCTCTTATGCACTCCGCCACTTGAGATTTACTAGACTTATCAGGGTTTTTTTTAATTATTTTACTTTGATGTAAATTTAGTGTTCATGAAAACTGCCATAATGACAACTCTGGAGAGTGAGCACTGTTTATCCACAACATAAGTACAATTCTGTATAAGCAGAAGCTTCTCCACACTACCCTGTTCTGGAGGGGCTGTTGAAGTCATCAGGTGTTACTATCAATCTCGACTGGAAAGTAAAAGGCTTAGTATTCCATATATGATACCTGAACCAAAAAACTACTAGCTTTACAGGTTTTAAATAATACAGATGTACATATTACTTTCTCCACTAAATACTTTTATTAGACCACCATTGCAAACAATGGGTTAGTGATCTTGTTATTGATCTGTGGAAGTTCTAGAAGGCACTCTGATATCA
The DNA here is from genome assembly GCA_037349315.1 of Chelydra serpentina. Lineage (NCBI taxonomy): Eukaryota > Metazoa > Chordata > Testudines > Chelydridae > Chelydra > Chelydra serpentina. Next base: position 15,596,248 of record JBAIAC010000028.1, on the reverse strand, counting down.
ACAGAAAGGTGTGGTCAAAACTTCAAGCCTGGTTACCTAAAATTAAGCTCCTGAATCCATATTTAGGCATCTACATTTTAGTGGCCAGATTTACAGGCATGCCAAACACTTGCAGGCCCCCATAAGAGCTCAACTTTAGGGAAGCAGGTATGAAAACTTTGTTCAATGCCTAGATGTATTTGTTCAGCATACTTTCCACACATCCTGCATACCAAATTTTTGCATTCCTGTCAACTCATGTACAGTAAATTACTGAATTGAATGGCGGGTAGTCAAAAGTTACCTTAATTAGCAGTTTCCTGATATATGTTTTGTCTCTCCAATATTAGTTTTTTCCATTCTCTTTGTCTTTATCTATCTTTAAAACTCAGTCTATTGGGCCCAGTGAAGTATACTAAAATATGCCACATCGTAAGGTTCTTGCTACTAAACCAGTTTCACCTAGTGAACTCTGTCAATGTGGCCGACTACTTAGACTTCATAAAAACAAGCTTTTGGCTCACCAAAAGTTGACTCACCTGCAGTGTGCACTTTTAAAATAAAATTTAGTTCTAATATTTTTCAGATAAGCTATCAATCCACATTAGATACATGACTGCAAATTTAAAGACTAAAATGTTGCAAACAAACATTTTCTATCATCCTCAAATTCCACCTCTCTTGTCAAGTGTTTACTAGAGATATTTCCTTTTAATTTTAATTCTGTATACCAACTTTTTAGCCCAAAGAAATATTGAAGTTTATAAATCTGGTTTTACAGTCTGACATTGCTGGAGACTACAATCTCAATTATTCACTTGTGAACTATAACCACCATCCCTCAAACAAATCCTCAAATAAACCCGTGGACTGCAAGCCACAATCCAGTAGTTTTAAACAAGGTCACAAACTTTGACCTACAAAAAGTCAAAATTATGATAAAGTGAGTCACTAGTGTTTTAATATTCTGTAGAATTACTTACATTCAGCATTATCCATTACCGTACATAAAATGTTATACAGCAAATACTAAATAAAATATCAAGCCTAACTTCCACCCTTAAAGAAAAACAAAACAAATACTAACTTGAATTCTGGCTTTTCAGATTACTTTTTTTCAGTAGAAGCTATTACCGGCAAGTAGCTGAATGTATCTTAGAGGATAAGCCATTTTTAATAAAGTTTCTGATAGTTATATACAAAGGATAAAGGAATTATTCTAGCCTACCAATTAAGTAACACAGTATATATCTATTTAGGGAGCCACAAAATTAAGTTCAGACCATCTAGATCCTTGGGTGCATTTATCTTCAAAAAATAAAGAGTTATGTGAACTAGAAAACACAGGCTAATCCTTTCACAGGAAACTTGTGAAAGGAAACAACGCAGCTAGTGAGAACCAACAAGTGTCATCAGAAAGAGACTGGAATCACTCAGCTGTTCAGTATTTAACTTCTTTGTAATTATTAAAAGGCTGAAAATATTAAACCATCAACTCAAAAGCTAACTGCAGCAGTACTTTTCAGCAAACTGTATAAATTTAAAAAGGTGCTCTAGTTACCGGTTAGTACAGATTAAAAGAAACCTCTGCATACAAAAAGACAAGACTAAAGTCATGTCATATATAAGCCAAGACAACACTAATGGCGAAAACTTACTTTTTCAGATGAACAGCTCTGAAGGTCCAACCAACCTTTCAATGCCAAACTGCCTGCTATATGAAGTTAAAGTGTAATTTGCTTTCTAATTTAAATACATTGCTACAGCTTCAGTGGATCACGTGACTGGTTGGGAGTGCACTGTATTAATTTGGGAGAATACACTAATGTTTTTTTATTTCCTTTAAATCAAGCCTTTTGGCTAAGTAGGGTTTAGTCAACAGGCTGAAATATGTCTACTAGAGTAAAATATCACATTACACAACAGCCTGAGTTCCATAACTCCTTCAACAAGAGAAACTCTCAATGTCATCACAGGCCCCTAAAAAAAAAAAAAAAGATAGCCACAGTAGGTCTAACACTACTTAAGGTGTGCCAACTTGTTTAGTGAGTTTGTTTTGCTTTAATGTGCCTGGAGGTTTTAGCCACAAGAAGAGAAGAGCAGAAGTGGAGCACTCCAACTGGTTGACAACAATTCAAAACCACGAGGGAATCTGATTCTCCAAGGTCAAAAACTGATTGGATTACCCCTCTACTTAAAATTCTTCATTTTGTCTTTCCAACAGAACTAAAGAAGAAAAGAAAAAGAAAAACAAACACAGCAGAAGTGGGAATTTTATAAATGCAATACCACCAGGGATGCAGGAATACGATCAACAGTCAACCAGGCAAAGCCACCACATATGAAGGGGGGCTCATAAATTTGGAACAACAGGTAAAAAACATTGCATTTAGATCATATAAAAGTTTCTGCTAAATACTATGCTTCCATGAAGATGGTCTTCACTCTTATAATACTCCTGACCATGCTAAGTCACTGCAACTATATTACTTAAGATTTACAGCTTCCCTAACTTTCTCTCAAAGGGACACAGGATGAGCCAGTCCTTTATTCTACAAAAGGGATAGGATTTTTACAAACCCACGTTAATGTTTTAAATAAAATGTGTCTACTGAAACGTCAGTTATTTTGAAATGGTTTTTCAAAAAAAAGTATTCTATCAGAAAAACAGGTCCTCGCTTCTTTTAAAATAAAGCCTGTGCAGAACTTGCCACATTAGTGAGAGTCAAAGGACAACAATCTTGCTAATTAAGTTAGAGTTCCTGAGATTTGTTTGGGAAATTCCACATTTCTGTGCACAGGCAGAGACCTTCCTCGCCCTCCCCCCCCCCCCCCACACCCCCACCCCCACCTAGAAGTTTCTTTCAGCTGCAATTGTTTCCTTTTTGATTACAGTGACTTGTTTCTTATTATAAAAGATGCATCAACTGTATCTGTACTGCTGCCGGAAATGTCATCACTGTGGTATCTGATCACCTGAGTCGCATATGTTAGCGATCTTATAGTACAGGTTTTGCATGCTTCCAGAAGGAGATGTAGGTATAAGTCTCACCTGACACTGTTAAGTAGGTCTGGATGTAAAGCAGGAATTCCATTTTGCAAAATATTGAGATTTTGACATTTGTTTTCATTCTGATGTGGAACAAAAACAGACCTTTCAAAAATGTTAGCAAAAAAAAACAAAAAACCAGAGGCACCCCAGAACAAACATCAGCCCAATAACTATGGCATTCACATGGGATATGGAAGACCCTGGTTCAGGTGCTGTTCTGTCTAACCACCGACTATAAAATCTTCTTTTGTATGAACAGTTAAATATTCATTGGGCCAAAATGAAACAACTATAATGGTAGACCGACTCTATAGCCTGCGGTTATGGCACTCATCTGAGATATGGAAGACCCAAGTTCAAGTCAATCATTCACTGTGCTACTGGCTATTGTGGGGTATTTCTGTGTCTCCCTCCCATCCCCTTCCAATTGTTTTGTTGAAACCAATACATTTCCAATACAAGTTTTGTTGAAAAAAAAAAAATCAATACTTTCCACCAAGAAAAAAAAATAAAAAAAATTCCTAACTAGCTCTAATAAGAAGTGACCAAATGAGGAAGTGAATTATGGAGGTTATTAGGGTCACTATATATGGAACTCAACCCTAACTATGAGTTTTGAGTAGAACCTCCGCAATACCTGGAAGGATAGATGAGACAAGAAGGAGGATGGTCCAGTAGCTAGGACACGAACCTGGGACTCTGGTTAAATCTTCTGCTCCACCAGGGCTGTGTAACCCTGAGCAAGTCATTCTTGCAAGCTATCTTAGTCTCTCTCTGCTTCAGTCTCTATCCACAAAAATGGGGACAATATTACCTCCATTCACAGCGTATCAAGAGGATAACTACATTAAAGATTGAGAGATGCTCACTACTACAGTAATGAGGACCATATGTTTACTTTAGGTAGGTAGGGAAAATTTGGGCTGTATAGCTCACAGCAATCTATGTAGCTAAAAGATGTTAACATTTCTTAAGTCCTTTGTATACCACACACATAACTAAGTTATTGGGGCAAGTTACAAAATGTTTGGTCCCTGATCTAGTTCAACTGTATGAAGTATGGACCATACCCCACAAGGATTTCACCAGCTGTAAGGACAAAGTAAGGCTCCCTCTACACTATAAGCTTTAACTAGATTGGGGCAGCTGCACTGTAAGTGTGTCCTATATCAGTTATAGTGAGGGCCCTGCATAAATCATGATTTCACAGAGGGCATGGATGTGAAAAATGCATCCAAACTTATGTTAATTTTGTTTTTAAAGATAATGTCTACAAAGTTTTTAATACAATAAAATCACCTTTGCTAGTCAATTTCAAGGACACAATGAATTTCACAAGAATCCTTAGTGAAAATTAAATAAAAGTTTACTGGTAGAATTCATTCCATCCTCAAAATTGGCTAAATTTAAATTGAAAAATTGTCTATTCCATGACAGAAAGACAGTTTATAGAACAATATTTAGTGTACGGAAGGAAACTGTGGTCCAGAATGGAAATGCAGAAAAGAGGTAGTATAGCACCTGGATGATTGTGTTTACTGAGGTTATTGGAAGACAGAGGATGGACAATGAAATAGATAAGATTTAAAGTTGATGGGGATGTATTTAACTTGTTCCTTAACTTAATGAAGAGGTCTAAATATGTAAATTAGTTAATATCCCAGATGACAACTGTTTTAACTAGCATATAAATGATATGCATACCTTCAGCTAGAGCTGCAGCAAAGTTTCTTGCAAGCTATCCTGGTGGACTATTTCAAGTCATCTAACTGCAAAGACCACCGCTGATCTTTTCAGAGGCTCATACTCCACAACAAACAATTCCAAGATATCAGAGGGGTAGCCGTGTTAGTCTGGATTTGTAGCAGCGACAAAGGGTCCTGTGGCACCTTATAGACTAACAGAGGTATTGGAGCATAAGCTTTCGTGGGTGAATACCCACTTCTTCGGCTGCAAGAAGTGGAAATGTCCAGGGGCAGATATAAATGTGTAGGGAAAACTTAGACTAGAGATAACAAGGTTAGCTCAGTCAGGGAGGGTACCTCAGACTACCTACCTAAAATAAGCTACCTCAACTTCTAAAGTAGAGTTTTTGTTTACTAATACCCATTATTATGGTATGTAGTTCCACAACTAGCATTAATTCACTGGTTTCAGATAGTGTTAAAAGTATTTGTATGCTTAGATATTTTTGTAAAATCTGTTTTCATTTATGTCGGTTTTCAGAAACTTGTCTATCATTGTGGTGCCTGAGCACTGACATCAATTCACAAGTTATAATCTACGACTAATATCCTCTCAATTCTTATATCTTCAAAAACAGGTTATAAGTCTTGTAAACTTTCAGCCAAACATAAATTTAGGTACTTAATTCACCCTCCCAGACTGCCGATATTCATAAGTTGTATGCCTAGTCTCTAGACACTCTGCCAATAGTGTACACCAGTCTTTATATGTTTCAGTATTTAACAAAATATGAAAAGAACAAATTTAAAAAGATGTCTTATAAACAGCAGCCAAAATCAAAGTGATGCACACGTGTTTCAAACTGATACAACAATGAGCACGAGAAAAAAAGATGCAGAGACTTGGCACAACAACAGAAATCGGAAGGCTTAACTCATATACATAACAATATTTGCCTTCTCCAAAACGAACAGCATTATCCTAAGCAAATATCCCTTTTTTTATGGTTGAATAATTTCATTTCTGGTCACTGTTGTTCTGATTTTTTTATTTCCTTGTGGATTTTAACCAATGAAGGATAGTTTTCCCCATGTACATATCTATTATTCAAAGAGCTTATAGCATGGGCAAAACAATTTACAAAACTAATAGATGCTAACTGAAGAGACTGACAGATGTAATAAACCCAATTAAAAGACAGGATTTTGAAGCTAACACTAATTCTAATTTTGCATATTACCACCTTTATTTGATTAAAGGTTGATTAATATCCCCATTTAAGTAGCTCTTTGCATTTCTTAATTCATGTGACGTTTCCAAACACAGAGAGAAATTTTCAATTCTCCCTTATTGTCTTCAAAAGAAAATGCTGAAGTACTACAAGAATTCTGGAATAGTATCAAAACACAAAAATGCAATATTAGTACAAGTAAATTATTCATTTTAATGACATTTTTAAAGATTGACCTTGAAATCTGAATATATGTTGTAAACAAACAAGTTTACTTATGTTTCTTAATAGTGCCAGAATTCGCTTGTCTTCTATGTGTATCTGGCTACCTTCTCTAGAATTGGTGAATTGTTCAATATAATCTAATTGTTCAAAAACACTTCACATCTAAAAGACCCAACCCACACCACTTCTTGGAGAGTTACAGCTTTTAGTAGGTATATGCAGGCCTTCTTGCATTTGTACATAAAACAGTTCTCTTTACAATTAGCTTTGAGGTTCTAAATACATCTGTGGGCATAAGTACAATGCTAATTTTGCTTAAACTGCTCGACCTATTAGCCGCTGTAATAAGTTTTCCACTTTTAACAACAATCAGAACTGTTTGCTGAATGGCAAGAAGTTAAAAGCATCTTCTAATCTTACAGGAACTTTATAACCCATGTATGTTTTGGTATGGGCCCTTGAACAGAAAAGGTTCATACTCAACAGGATTTCTGGTTTTGTTGAATGAATTTTTTTAAACAACAAAACTTGTCTTAGTCTGTTTCAATATGAGAAAGTCAAACATTTGTTAATGATGCTTTACAAGATAACACTAGGAAATCTATTTCACTTTGCGTTTCTAGTTATCTTACACTATTTCTCTACTGAAATACACAAAAGCACAATGAAAGACATCCTACAGGTTTAATTAACCTTCAAAAATAGAAGCATCTTTTGGTATGAGTAACTTGATGAAATTCACTTCACTTTTTCTTTAAAGATAAGTTGCCATAGATTCTACAGCCACTATAAAGGTGACCTGAAAAAGAAGTTATGTCATGTTTCTTTCTTTAAGGTGTATAAATAAGATTAGAAAGATGTCCTACCTCTCCCCTCACAAAAATGTCCACTTGTTTAATGCAAGTTTAATCCTTGATAATTGTTTCCAAGGGAGAGTCAATGGACAAATAAAGCAGTACATCAAAAAATAATATGTGAAACTGGGTAGGAAAGAGTAAGTTATTTTTATTTAACATGTTGTTCCACATTTAAGCAAAGCTCCTGAACACACACACACAGATAAAAAGTCATTTCTTTGTTTTCGTAAAAATTGGACACCAAATCCCTTTCAATAAGAGCTTTAAAAAGCTCACAACATACATATAAAAAACTCTGTCATACCACCTTTCAGGTGTTTTATACATCATAAAGAAGCAAATACAGGGCACAACCTCTCCTTCAGATTCCTCCTAAATTGGCTGTAGAGCCAACTGGAATGAATAGATAATACGTAATTCAAGTGGACCAAAAAGTCAAATGAGGAAGGCATGAACCAAACTGAGAATCTGTCTCTGACTCTGCAATTGTATCTGGACAAGCAGATCCTTGCACTCACATGGAGCTCCACTAGCTCCAATGGGGGTCTGGCTAAACAGATCCAACTGTAGGATCAGAGCCAAATTCTCAAAGTTCCATTCATGTTCCCATCTTGGGAGAGAAATTACATTTGTAGAAGAACTATTAAAAAGGACATGGCCAACATGACACTTTAAACAGTGTCCTGGTCACTTTCTAGTTCTCATGTAGTATACTGTTATTGCTTAGCTATTTATAAGCAAAAACTTAGTTTTCATCTATTTAATATCATGAAAACATTTGTGTATACTGGCTGTTGTAACAATATATTTCATTTGCCATACATATGAAGCCTAAACTACTTGACAGAGATCCTTAACATCCTTAACTCATCACTCAGTTTAAAAAAAAAAAAAAAAAAATTATGGGAAACAATGTCAGTGATTACTAAGTGACTTCTCATTTTTGTCACAGGAACATAAGAATTACCACACCAAATGAGACCAGAGTCCATTTAGTCCAGTGACTCTGATGCTTCAAAGGAAAAGTGCAGAAAAACCATGAAGTGGGCAATTGTGGAATGAATTATCCATAGGGAAAACTTATTTCTAACTCCTCAGAGGTTGGTTTTATACCTTGAAACAACAGTACTTCCCATAATAAATATTTTATTTTCCCTCCTAGATTGTCAGTTCAAAAAATAAGTGCCATTTCATTGGAAATTATTTATCTACCTTAAAACCTGGGATAAGTTTAGCCAACAAGCATATCCTCAAAGATAATTTCTGAATGACCACCTTAAACCGGTGTTTCTCAACTGTGGTCCACCACTTCTTCAGGGAAAACCTCTGGTGCGCCGGGCCAGTTTGTTGACCTGCAGCATCTGCAGGTTTGGCCGGTCGCGGCTCCCACTGGCTGCGGTTCGCCGCTCCAGGCCAATGGGGGCTGCAGGATGCAGCGTGGGCTGAGGGATGTGCTGTCCGCCGCATCCTGCAGCCCCCATTGGCCTGGAGCGGTGAACCGCGGCCAGTGGGAGCCGCAACCGGCCGAACCTGCGGATGCGGCAGGTCAACAAACCGGCCCGGCGCACCAGCAGCTTTCCCTGAAGAAGCGGTGGACCATAGTTGAGAACTACCGTCTTAAACTATTTAACCCAACAGACTGGAGCAAATGATACTAGAGTAAATGGCCTGCCCTGCAAAATATATGTTATTGAAAAATCATCACTATTAACTCCTTGCAACTCCATAGAGTCCATGGTCACTTTAGACCCTCTAAATCAAAAACATGAAGTGGCATGATGCACTACAAACTAAGGTTAATTCTACACTTTTACATACAGGATCAAACCCCACCAATATAAAAAAGATTTAACTCAAAATAAATTACAGTTTAAACCCAGTTACTGAGTGAACAGGGACTTCCTAAAAGGAACTCAAAAATGCTACTGTATGTATGTGATCCAATTAATATAAAATAGTATATTGCAAAATAAAAATGCTAATATTGACCAGTTTATGAAAATGCAGCTGCAAGGAAAAGTCCTTTATGCATTTAAAACATAAAAGGAGAGTATAAAATAAAGCATGTTGTTAAAACCAAACTGCGTTTGCCTATCAAGCATACTAATTTCTGTTCTTGAATTACAGTGCATCCAAAAAACTAAGAGAGTTGTGTGAATTCATAACAAACAGTTCATTAGTCTTACTATTTGTGATTCATTCTAAACCGTTTATGATTTCTCAAGTTTGTTATTTACAAAAAGTTATTCACTGAATCATTTCATATAATTATTGGCCTTTTAATTGTACAAACAGTTTGTTATACATATCCAAAATTAGAAATCTGAGCTGTTTTGGTTGGACATACGTCACATGGTACATTGGCTTCCGGAGCATAACTCTTGGAATCAGGTTTCTAACAAGGTCCACTGCCAATTTCACATTTCTTTCTTTAGTCCCAACCCAGCAAAGCACTTAAGCATAGCGTAGCCCTGATGTAGTCAGTATGAGCACTGAGGCTAAAGCCTGTCTTCTCCAAATATTGCTGCCAGCAAACTCGTGCTAGAATATTTGTGGAAAGCTAAAAGTGAACACAAAAGCAACAGGAACACTAAGAAAGTCAGCTAAAAAAATTTCAGTATTTGTCCAACTATAAGAGACCACACCAATGTAAAGTAAGTAAATGTAAAAGACGTGCAAGTTTATGTAGTGTTACCTATAACACCACTTGAATGTCAACTTTTAAAAAACATACTGACATATTACAGTACTAGTTGAAAACAGATGAATGATGGCACATAAATTCTTCAGAATAAAAAAAAAGATGTATTGCTTGAAATGCAGTTCTATTATTTTAACAAATCATAGTATAAATACAATCTTCATACAACCGGCAACTGAATGTTTTTATTCAGACATCCATTGTAGCTATTATAATAGTATTTTTCTAAATTACTAAGATACATAGACTGTGATTAAGTATTAAATCACTAGAATATTTAAGAGTGTGTACAGCTATAGTAATTACAGTGCTTAGAAACAGCACTCTGTGGACACACTACAGAAAAAGAATAAAATACAACAGAGTTAAAGGGTCCCTCCGGTTTTCTTGCTGAAATGAAATACCATACTTTATGTATAAATGTGCATTATCAGATAATATAACTTCTGCAAGGTCCTCCAACAATAGTGCCTCATTCCCTCCAAATCCTTAATATCCAAGGCATACTTTATGTATGTTTATACTTACAGACGCACGCACTGTCTCACTAAGTACAGCCCGATGTACCACAGGAAGTGAGACAGACCTGTTTTTAGAAGCTTTACTTAGAAAACATCTTCCATATGTGTAACATGTAAATCAATCCCTCAGACACATACATGTGATCTTCAGTTCAACTATCTTACCTGACAACTCTGGAAACCCAGGTTCCAGTGCATTTCTGATTTCTGCTTTTAAGTGCATAAAATAATAATACTGAGCTGTTACACACTACTAGATAAATACAGTACTAAACATATATTTAAAAATTGCACAGTGCAGCTAAATCACATTTGGTGCTCCACTTCTGGCCAGGTCTCTGTTTAAGAGGAAGTAAGGAAACTGTAAGGCTTAAGCACTATTTGAACTTCTCTAGCAAGAGGTTCTTTGATGTTACTGTGAAACTGCTAAGATCCCAAACCCTTGCTTCATCTCAGACTTCTCCCTGTAAATCACTAATTGGTAAGTACTCTATGGTTGTTTAATGAAAAATGTTGTGGTTGTCTCTGTATGCAGGCACAAAAATACAGGCTAATTGGTAAAATTTTGCAATCACAAAAACCCAAATAAATGTCTAACAAAACAGCAGCAAGAGTGCTTAAACTACCAGAATAGTTTATAGAAAGTCCAATACCAAACAGCATTTTCTCCACCACAACCTAATAGCTTGGCAATTGTTAAGTTAAACACACACAGAACTGCGCACCACACCAAATTAACATCTAACACTCAATGACCATTAATTCATGCAAAGAAAAGCTGACACTGCTATAACTTTGCATGTGTTACAGGTAGCATAAATCCATGAGAGAAGAGGTTTGTCAGCGCCTGCTAAGCCTAGAAACAGTAACTAGCAGGGTGTAAGGAGGTGGCAGCTAACTGAAGGGGATGGGAACAGTTCAAGGTGGTGGCTTAGGAAATGACTGGGGCCTCAGGGGAGTAGTTGAGGGGATGAGTTGGGAGAAGTCTGGTTCTTTGGGATAGACTGGTTGATAGGCACTTTGTGACCTCAGGAATGCAGGGTTCAGGATGATGACTGAAGGGGCAACTTAGGGTGAGTAAGCTCTCAGGATATCAGGTCAAATTCACTGTGTAGCTGGGATCTAGGGGTGGCTGAGAATGGCCAGGATGAGGAGTATGCAGGATCTACTCAGTATGACTGGGGGCAGTAGGAAGATGAAGAATAGACAGGTACTTGGGGGTGGCTGGGGGCAGAAGGATTGGGACCTAGCTGGGTTGTTTCAGGCAGCAGAATTAGGCTGAGGGGCAAGTGGTCTCTTGGGGGCCAGAAGGATAAGGAACAGCAGAGCTCTCGGGGGAGTCACAGCCACATCTAGGGGTTAAGGGCAGATAGACTCTCTCAGGGGGACAACAGCTGGGAACAGCAAGATCAGGATGGGGCAGGTGGGCTCTCAGGGGATGGCAGCAGGATCTAGGGTAGAGGAGCACATGGGCTCTTTGGGACAGCATCCAGGTGAAGCGTAAGCAGGCTCTCCAGAGCTGGCAGTTGGGGGCAGCAGGATCCAAGGGTGGAGACACACATGGGCTCCGAGGGGAACTAGAGGAGGAAGAGTGTGCAGAGGATTCTGGGGCAGGATTGCTAGACTTGGGCTAGGGGGAGCAGGATCTAGACGTGAAGGGCACGGAGGCTCTCAGGGGGGGCAGATGGAGGCTGAGTCTCTTGGTGGGGGGCAAGTGAGCTCTCTAGGGGACAGGACCGGGATGGGGGACAATAAGGACTGACAGTCTTGGGCTGGGGGGCAGGTCTCGGGGACAGGATCGGGGTGGCAGGGCAGGTGGGCTCTCTAAGGGACGGGATCGTGGGGCAGGTGAGATCTGACAGTATGGGGGAGGCAGATACGGACTGACAGCCTCAGGCTGGGGGCGGGCAATCTTGGGGGGGGGGGGGGTCAGGTAAGACTCCCGGGGGCAGACCAGGAGGTGAGAGGCAAGTAGGGGCGGATAGTCTCGGGGGGGCTCCAAGCTTTTCGCTCTCCGGCCCGCTGCCCCCAGCAGCCAGACCCACGCGTGGGAGCGGGGCGGAGACAGCAGGTGCCCGCCGGGCGCTCCCCATTCCTGCTGCGCGGAGCCCGCTCCCGGCCGAGCGCCCCCTTCCCGCAGCCCGGCACTGACCTCGCCGCCACTCACGCACAGCTCCATTTTGTGGCAGGGCTCCGGCTCCTCCGCGTCCTCCAGCGGGGCGAACGGCACCATGTCCCCGCGCCCGCTAGCCGGGGAGCCGCCGCCGCTCGCAGCCGCTGCTCATGTCCCGGCTCCGCGGCCTCAAGGGCAGCGCGCTGCCGAGCCGGCGGGTCCCCTCCGCCGGCCCATAGAGCGCGGCGGCGGCGCAGGAACTGGCTCTGCTGCTACTGCTGCTGCCCGGCGGGGGCGGCTCCGCTCTGCCCGCACCGCGCCCCCTCCCCCAACATGGCGGCCGGGGAGGGGGCGGCACCGATGCAGCTTGGGAATGACGTCAGGCCGGGCTGGAGAATCCCCGGCACGGGGAGAGGGGGATGGGAGGCGCACGTGGAGCGGGCGGTGTGGGGGAGGCGGGGGAATGACGTGTGCCATGGCGTGGGTGTGATGCGCGTCCTTTGTAACGTCCTCAGGGGGCTGCGCATTCGGAGCCCGGACGCTGCGCGGGGGGGGCGCCCCTCCCCCGCCGGGGCGCCCCTCCCCCGCCCGCGAGCCTAGCGGGTGGATGGGACCAGGCTCCAGGCCGGCAGCCCCTGCGCCCGCCCCGGGGCGGGATCCCCGCTGCCCGGTCCGTGCTGACAGCCTCTGGCTGAGCTTGCATGGGGGTGCCCTCCCTGCAGGACCGTGACAGCCCAGAGCCCCCGGGGGTAAAAAGCGCACCGGGGCCAGAGGCGACCCTGCACGAGGTGGGGACGGGTGTGATCCTGCCTTATCGCTGGTACTGCTGCTTATTGCTGCCAGTGGGCGTTTGCGGGACCAGACCTCCCGCTATTATCAGGACCGTCCCTTATGTTATGGGGTTTGACTTATATAGGCAACTATAGCTCCCTCTACTCTCCTGCCAAAAAAAAAAAAAAGGTCCTGATATTTCACACTTGCTATCTCATCCCCCTGCCTGGGAAGATTGAGTGAGGACTGCAGGATTTGGCCCTGTTGCAGAGGTGATGCACGTGCCAATGCAGCCCGGTGCTGTTGGAGATAGGCCTGGTATCTTTAAAGCCAAGGGGAGTAGTGCCATCGAAGTCAATGAGGTTACTCACACCGGAGGCGGCTCCAGGCACCAGTGCAGCAAGTGCATGCCTGGGGCAGCAAGCCGCGGGGGGCAGCGTGATGGTTGCTGTGAGGGCGGCACTCAGGCTGCCTTTGGCAGCGTTTCTGCGGGAGGTCTGCCAACCCCGTGGCTTTGGCGGCGGGTACGCTGACGGCACAGGACCGGCGGATCACCCGCAGAAACACCGCCGAATCCGCGGTACCAGCGGACCACCTGCACGCACGCCGCCGAAGGCCGCCTGACTGCCGTGCTTGGGACAGCAAAAATCATACAGCCACCCCTGACTCACACAATGAAAGTCAGGGATGTGCTTACCTTGTGGAATCTGGCTTAAGTCCTTATCCTGCAGTGAAGTTATATTGCATACGCACAACATTGCAACTATGGGCACTTTGAATTCCTGAGGTAGTAACTGAGGACTAGTTTAATAGAGTCCAAGGCCAGGAGGGACTACTGTGATCTTCTACTCTGACCTCCTGTATAACATAGGATAAGACACCTACAGAGCAGCGGCAGTAGTTCATGAGAAGAGGTTGCTGAGTTTCCAGTGCTAAACTGGTTTACAGATATCATTTCATATTTGCAGTAAACACCTTCTGTATAAGTTGTTCAAATGATAGCAAAAAAGGCCAGTGATTAACTTGTGAAATTCACTTAAGGGGAGGATAGGAATATATACTCTGGTCCAGAAGCTGCAAGATCAAACTAAGACCCTATTGGGGTCTTACAACCTTTTAGAGCCAGAAACAGCATAAAAGCATGTATGTGTATGCATGAGAAAGAAAGGGATCATGTATTTCACCTTGGTTACAAGCACCAAGAGATTTATTTCTCCATTTCCAAGTACGTAATTAGAAGGAACATTGCATTGTTTCCAATTCTGAAGGAGTTTGGCACTGTAGTTAGACATCTTTTTATCTGGCAAGTAGCAAACTGAGATCCTCTGAGTGAAAGGGCTTTTTATTTTTTTCCCCTCATCATTCCTTGATCTTAGAAGGAAAAAAAGTTGTGGTTCATGGAACATGGTTAAAAATGTGTGTTTGGAAATTATTACCCACGACAGAAAACTATTCTGAGAACATTTTAGACGTATTTAAATATGCTGCATGACCAGGGCCATCCTTAGGATTTATGGGGCCCTATGCAGTATTATTAAACTGGTGCCCCTATGCTCCACTGAAGGCGGTCCCCAGCCGGCACCACTGACCTCAGTGTGTTGAGGGCAGTGATTTCCCTACACCCCCCCTGAATTTCCCCAACACCCCCCCAGTTTTGTGAACTAGTTACATGCCAATTTAGTGACACCACCCCCCCACCCAGTAAATTCGAACACCCCCCCTAATTTCAATTCCTGGGGAGGCCACTGGTTGAGGGGACACCGCCACCACCCCTGCCCCTGGACCCCCAGAACCCTCCCCTTGCTGACACACACCGAGCTTTGTAAACCGCAGACGTTGCAGCAGTGGCTCAAAGCAGGCTTCATCTTGCCAGAGCCCAGGGCCCTCCTGCAGCCCCTAGCAACTCCTGTCTTACCAGGAGCATTTTGACAGGAAGTACCAAGCAGTAATAACAACAACAATAATACAAGTGTGTCTGTGTGAGAGAGAGAGCCAGCATGTGTGACTGTGTGTTGTGGAGTGGGGGAGGGACAGGGCAGGGAGAAGCCTGCCGGCCCAGCGCAGGGGCTGGGGGACAGAGAAGAGAGGATTCCAGCAGCAGCAGCCAGCGAGGGGAATGGTGCCCCAAATTTTCAGGTGTCCTATGCAGCTGCGTATGCCTAAGGATGACTCTGTGCATGACCTTTCACAAACGAGCATCACATAAAGCTAGCACGCACCCTCTCAACAAGAGACAGTTCTTGATTGCCAAATAATTTTTATACAATTGGCAGGACTGAGGGAGCAAGCTGGTACACCACATGGTTCAGAACTACTCAGCCTTGCTTATTTCTTTTTACTAAGTGCACACAAGAAGATGTTGTGGTGCTGCATTCCTTGAATACACTTGGAAGAGCAGCATGTCTCACAGAACTAGCCATGATGCATTCTAACTGAGCTGTGTGACTACAAAAGAGAATTGGATATTGTGAGTATGACATTATAACAACATCGAGTTAGCCTTTGAGCACTTCCATTGTAAACCTGTTTTTAAAGGCTTACAGCTCAGTCATAGAAGACAAAAATGTTTTGGCCTGAAACAAACCATGTGCACCCAGGAACATTTTCTCCTCTCCCTCTCCCCCCCAAATGTAGTTCACTCGCAAAATATTTAGGTCCAAAATGAACATACTATACACAGTGTTTGAATATTTATGGGGAACTACTTTTGATTCAAAATATGTAACTGCTTCTGTTATATTAAGGGCTACTCAGGTCTCTCACACTTAAAAAAAATCGTTGTTGGCTTGCAAGAGAGATATTCAGGTTTTAGAGTGATCAGGTGACAGGACAGGAAATGAACTTCACAGATTCTAATAACAAATGCAACCAGGAAATGCAGCCAAGTTTTTGTGCCTTTAGTTCACACCCTAGCTGCTCCCTACTCCTATGCCTCTGTTTGCACACAGGCATTATTGTTATTGATGTGCATCAGCAGAAAGCCAAAGTTACCAGACATCTTCTGTGTGGTTAAATATGTAGGCAAAGAAGTACCGCTGGGCAGCTATTAATTTAAATCAAAAGAGATGGAAGTGAGAGGTGACTTTTTGCTGGTGACACTTCAGCCCCCAGCAAAGCCTGCCCTTTCCTCCTGCATTCCAGTCACTTATTTTGAAGGCTGTTGAGGCAGTTCCTACTTCCCAAAAGGGTGACAAGTTACAGACACATATTCAACGAAATGTAACATTTCAGAATTAGAGGGGGTTCGGAGAAGAGCAATGGAGAGGGATTGGAGGTATGGGAAAACTTTCAAATGAAGACAGATTGAAAAAATCTGGATGTTTCCTTAAAAAGCAGATGAATAAGAGAGCACATGGTATATATAAAGAATGAATGGGATAGAGATCAGGAGCTTTGCTTTTCCCTGTTTCATAACAAAAGAACAAGAGGATATTCAATGAAATTTAAAGTTGGCAAAGTCAAAACTAATCAAAGGAAATACTTTTTTCACACAATGCATAATTAAGTTGTGGAACTCATTGTTATGGGATGTCATTAAGGCCAAAAACCTGGCAAGACCCAAAAAGAAATTGGACATTTATATGATATTAAAAATACCCAGAGTTATACCCATTAATGCTAACAAAGTGAGGAAGAGATATTAAACCTCATGCTTCGGGGGTCGTGATTAGGGATGGAATGCAGGACTAGATACATCACGTGTTTGATCTAGTGTGCAATTCCTATGTTCCCATGTTAACATTTGTGCATAATGGAGCCTTAGTTTGGAGTGTAAATGCCATCTGTTATAGCTGAAATAAAAACGTGTTGTCTCATGTCAACATCAAAATTTTAACTGATATTTTCTGTCCGTTACAGTTCTGTGACTAACTGTTTTAGACAAAGATTTAAAGCTAACATGTAATCAAAAATATTTAGAAGCTGATAGCTTTGAAATGACTGGTATGCATTGCATGTCTTAGTGAAGTTCAGGTGGCAAAGTCAAATACATTTTCAGTATCATTTGCATATTCAGTGTTTCTGTATTCCCAACATCCCTTGAGGAAAGAAATAAGAATAAGCTTCTACAGCCTGCATTGAACATTTTTTCAACTTTTCCTACAACAACTCAAACAGCTCCATTGTTCCCTTTATAGACCTCAAACTGTGGTCATATGTCAATAACCAAGTTCTTAGACAGGTACAACAGAGAGTGAGCATGCACATCATATCTCCTGTTCTGTGCCTCAAACTTGTTCTAGTTAGCCTATTTCAAAAGATATGTACAGTCTCCATATCCATTCAATCATTGGCTTCTCTAACAAAACTACAAATAAGGGCACTGTTCCATATGGACAGGTTCTTCTGCTTCCCCACCCCATCAGCAGGTGTTAGAATCCTCCAGGAAAATGCTGACTGCGGCAGGTAAAGCTCATTAACTCCACCCTGGATAACAAAGGAAGCAGGAGTGGCAATTTGGGTAAAAGGAACTGCGCTTTAGGTCAGAGAGATTTCCACAAGGAAACCCTTAAAACAGCAATGCTTGAGGATAACACCTAGGCTGAAGTGTTTGTAATTCTGTGACTTATCAATAAAGCCAAACCCCAGGAAGAGAATAAATGTCTACTAATTTTGTGTAGACCCTGTTCAGAGCAGTGTCGGAAATCAACATACCTGCAAACATCAATTAGTACCAATTGTGAAGATGGTTTTTGTGATATGGATACATTTACAATTTAGTCTATCATCTCATTTCATCTGCCTTGTCTACCTACAAAAGATGTATCACTTTAACTGTACAGGTATAGTACAACCCTATTCCCACTCCAAGTCTATGGATGCAGTCTATGTGCTTATCGGGTCTAGTTTATTCCTGTATGGGAAGAGGAATAAGCTATACAGGTATAAGGCACATTTATACTGGTATTACTCCATTCACGTTTTGAATTGTGCCATTGTATCTATATCATTTTTTTTTTAAAATCACACCCCTGAGTTATACGTACAAAACCTGCGTGTAAACCAGGCGTAAGCCACCAAAGAGCCATTAGTTGGTAATGACTTTTGGACACTACCAACCTGGGCTGGACCTAAACTAGTGAACTAGAGGTTAAAAGCGCCATATTCCATTATTGGATCTTGCCTGTACTTATACTAAAAGAGCATACGTAAGGACCATGTTTTAAAATACGTATATTTACATAAACGTGGTATAAACCATGCTATGAAATTGTTCTGCTGGTTTTGTAAATCAGTTTATTGCATGGGTCATCCCTTTCCACACATGGTAAGGAAACTCATGTTCACATGATAAGAGCAAGAATCGATTTTATGCACAGTTCTGGTTAACATGGATTTGCCATGAGTGAAACGACCCTAACAGAACTCTTGCCTCATTTTTGTTTTTAAGATGATTAATACTTTCTCATGTCAATCTTTCCTAATTTTTTTGTAGTTATATTGTTAAAACTAATGGAAAAACAAAATCTGCCCCTTTATATGTGATGCATCACATTTATCGGTTTTCCACTCCCAATTTAGAAATGTTCATTAGCTTAGCTGGATAAATAATCTGATCTTGTTTTCAAGGATAAGAATCAAGCTGCCTGAAAAAAAATTAACTAACTATGGAACCGTTATAGAAAAAGAACTCTATCATTCTTGACACTTGGTCTGGCAGGTCTCTTTTAATCACTGGAAGAGCTTATTGTGTATAGCTATAATGTTTTGCCTCCTGCATGATTCTGCTCCAAAGGAGTGTTACTAAGGGTATGTCTACACTACGAGACTAGTTCGATTTTTCTTAAACCGAACTTGTGAAACCGATATTGCAAGGTCGATCGTGCGAATCCACAGCAAGGACCTTAATTCGAATTTGTGAGTCCACAGTAACGGGGCAAGCGTCAACATTGCAAGCGGTGCACTGTGGGTAGCTATCCCACAGTTCCCGCAGTCCCCGCTGCCCACTGGAATTCTGGGTGTAGCCCCCAGGGCCTTCTGGGGCCAAAAATGTGTCGAGGGTGGTTATTGGTAAATGTCGTCACTCAACCCACACTCCCCCCCTCCCTACGTGAACGCGCCGGCGGGCAATTAATTCGCGCCCTTTTCCAGTGATTGACAGCTCGGACGCCACAGGACAGCGAGCATGGAGCCCTCCGCGATTATCGCTGCTGTTCTGTCCGTGGTCAACACCTCGCGCCTTATCGTGCACCTTTTCCAGAATCAGATGCAGACAAATCGGGCGAGGAGGCAACGGAAGCTCCGGGAGGACATGAACTCTGAGAGGGGCACAGACCTCTCGCAAAGCACGGGACCCCGGCCCGTAGAAATCATGGTGGCAATGGGTCACGTTGATCCTGTGGAACGGCGATTCTGGGCAAGGGAAACAAGCACTGACTGGTGGGACCGCATAGTGCTGCACGTTTGGGATGAATCCCAGTGGCTGCGAAACTTTCGGATGCGTAAGGGCACTTTCCTGGAACTTTGTGAGTTGCTGTCCCCTGCCCTGAAGCGCCAGGACACCCGGATGCGAGCAGCCCTGACTATCCAGAAGCGAGTGGCCATAGCCCTGTGGAAGCTTGCAACTCCTGACAGCTACCGGTCAGTCGCGAACCAGTTTGGAGTGGGCAAGTCTACCGTGGGGGTTGCTGTGATGCAGGTAGCCCATGCAATCGTTGACCTGCTGCTCTCAAAGGTAGTGACCCTTGGAGACGTGCAGGTGATCATAGATGGCTTTTCCGCTATGGGATTCCCAAACTGCGGCGGGGCTATTGATGGCACACACATCCCTATCCTCGGACCGGACCACCAGGGCAGCCAGTACATTAACCGAAAGGGCTATTTTTCTATGGTGCTGCAAGCACTAGTGGACCATAAAGGACGTTTTACAAACATCAATGTCGGATGGCCGGGCAAGGTTCATGATGCTCGTGTTTTCAAAAACTCTGGTCTGTTTAGACGGCTGCAACAGGGTGTTTATTTCCCGGACGGCAAAATAACTGTTGGGGATGTGGAGATGCCTATAGTGATCCTCGGGGACCCTGCCTACCCACTAATGCCCTGGCTCATGAAGCCATACACGGGAGCCCTGGACACTGAAAAGGAGCTCTTCAACTACCGGCTGAGCAAGTGCAGAATGGTGGTGGAGTGTGCCTTTGGCCGTCTCAAAGGGAGATGGCGAAGCTTACTTACTCGCTCAGATCTCAGCCAAACAAATATCCCAATTGTGATTGCAGCGTGCTGTGTGCTCCAAAATCTCTGTGAGAGCAAGGGGGAGACGTTTATGGCGGGGTGGGAGGTTGAGGCAAATCACCTGGCAGCTGATTACGCACAGCCGGACACCAGGGCGATTAGAAGATCACAGCGGGACGCGCTGCGCATCCGGGAAGCTTTGAAAGCTAGCTTCCAAAGCGAGCTGGGTAACCAGTGACTGTGACTCTTGCTTAACCAGAAGCTGAAACTGCCCCCGTTTCTTTTCCCAGTTTAGGTTGCCTATCCTCTCCAATTACCAACCCCCTTCCCCCCCTTCATTCAACGCTTTAAAAGTACATTAAAGGAACAATTGTTTATTTAAACCGTCTCCATTACTGGTTTCTCGGTTAAGGTTTTAACCTGGGACGCATACCGCTGTTGGGGAGCGGGTGGAGTGTTGGAAAGTACGCTTCCAAGCTTGGGGAATGACATGCTCCTGCTCCCAGAGCAGTCCGAAGTGCTGGACAGCTTGTTTCAAGGGAGCCATCAACCCCTCCTATTCCCAACTGTCTGTGGTGGGGCCTGTATGACTTTTTGGCCGTGGATTGTGGCCACAGATCCCCTGCTGCATGGATCTGTCATGCAGGCTATCGCCAGCCGCAAAAGATCAGCAGCCACCCTCCCCCACCAGAAAGTTAACCCCCCGCCCCATAGAGAACATGAAAACCCCCTCCCAGAATGACAAGTGTGCCTAGTGCATGCAATGTGAGTGTGACTTTCTCTTGATCCTTTCCCCCTGTCTGTACCTGGGAGGAAAGGATCAAGGTTCAGGCGCCTGTCGTCTCTAATTACAAACCCCCTTACCCACTCCCCCAAAACCAAACCGTCCTGTGAAAGAAAGTCAAGGAAACAGCACTGTACAAAGCAAACATTTTTATTAAGGTGAGCATAGTTTTGAGATGAAACCTGGGCAGAGAAGTGTTGTGGCGTGTGGTTGGAGGGAGGGAAAGGACCCATCTAAAGTTTTGGAAATGAGAGCCTTCTGCTACTGGAGCAGTCTGCAGGGGTGGAGTGATTATTTACACGGCCCCTGCCTCCCCTCGTCCTAGTGACTTTGGGTGAGTAGAGGATTGGACTTTGTGGCGGGGGAGGGCGGTTGGAAATTACATAGAGAGGGGCTCTTTCCTCCTGTCTCCTGTCCTGGAGAACGTCTACCAGGCGCCGGAGCGTGTCCGTTTGCTCCCTCATTAGTCCCAGCAGCGTTTGAGTCGCCTGTTGGTCTTCCTGCCGCCACCTGTCCTCGCGAGCTTCAGCCCTCTGCTCCCGTTCCCTGGCTGCTCGCTCGGACCTTGAGACGTCCTCTCTCCGCTGTGCTGCCTCCCTTCGGGAACAGACCATCAATTCGGAGAACATGTTGTCCCGGGTTCTCTTTTTGCGCCGCCTGATCAGCGCTAGCCTCTGGGAGGGTGATCCACGGGTAGGGCGGGAGACACTCGCAGCTGTGGGATGAGAGAAAGGGAGTGAATTCCTCAGAAAGATACTTTCTACAGAACAATGCCTATACTCTTTCCCTGTGAATAGGACCAAGCACAGTACCTATCACATGTCCACTTACTACAAGGTCAAATATTATGTCTTTATCCTGAGTGTCTGGGGTCCCGGTGTTCAGATCCCAGAAGCCTTGCAGAACACTGGAAATCTGCTCTCTGGAGACCATGGTAAGCTGATGAGTTTGGACTGCTGAGAGAGTACTTCACAGCAGTGCTGTACTCCCATGTTTCATTTCACTGTTCCCGGCTGCGGCCAGGAACTGCTGCTGCCCAAACCGCTCATCTACAGCGGCTCGCCAATCCTTTACCCCCCCTACGCGTGGCCGCTTCCAGGAACTGAAAGTGCCCGCGAACCACTGTGTTTGAACAGCTCGCCTACCCTTCCCCCCCCTCCCCGTGGCCGCTCCCGGGAACTGAAAGTGCACGCGAACCGCTCTGTTTGAACGGCTCGAACACCCTTCCCCCCCCTCCGCGTGGCCGCTTCCGGGAACTGAAAGTGCACACGAACCGCTCTGTTTGAACGGCTTGAACACCCTTCCCCGCCCTCCGCGTGTCCGCTTCCGGGAACTGAAAGTGCCCGCGAACTGCTCTGTTTGAACGGCTCGCGTACCCTTTCCACCGCTTCGCGTGGTCGGTCCCGGGAACTCTCCCTGCCCACGCACTGCTAAGTTCGAATGCTTTGGCTCCCAACTCCCTCCCCCCCCCCCACGTTAATGGAAACCGCCGGGTGTCTTTCTTTAAAGGGAAAATGAAGCATTCCCTATACTAATGAAACCACTCATTCAAACCAGGGCACCATGACTGATATCACTCTGATGAGGATTACAGAGACAGAGAAAGACTGCATGATGCGTCAATGCCAGCAAACCCCGGGGCCGTATGCAGCCATGCTATGCAAGGCAATGATACCAGAGTACCTGCAGCTTGCATGGCGCGGGAAAGTATCCTACCATGGAGGAGACAATAAGGCCGCTCTCCCAGCGAATGTGATACAAAAGCTCTCACTGTACCTCCAGGAGAGCTTCGCGGAGATCTCCGATGGGGATTACTCCTCTATCCCCATACATATTGACAGACTTTTCGAGTAGTTGCACTGGAAAGCGACTCAAAGCTGAAGCGCATAAGGCCAATTAAGCAATACTAACACAGTGCTTATACACCATGCCTATTGAATTCCAAATAAATGTCTAAAACACTGACCTGCTGATCCTTCGCCTGATTCCTGGTATGGGATGCTTCCTTGGGAGGGTTCGTAGGGGAGCTCAGTCAGAGTGATGAATAGATCCTGGCTGTCGGGGAAATCAGCATTGAAAGCACTGTCGACTGCCTTGTCCTCCTCCTCTCCTTCCTCA
The DNA here is from genome assembly GCA_037349315.1 of Chelydra serpentina. Taxonomy (NCBI): domain Eukaryota; kingdom Metazoa; phylum Chordata; order Testudines; family Chelydridae; genus Chelydra; species Chelydra serpentina. The sequence goes on along the minus strand of JBAIAC010000028.1, from coordinate 15,573,040 downwards.
TCTTCGCTGTCCGCGAAAACCTCCGACGACGTGGCCGTAGATAAGACCCCCGTCGTCGGAGTCAACGGACACTGGTGGGGTAGTGGTGGCAGCACCTCCGAGCATAGCATGCAGTGCCTCGTAAAAACGGCAAGTGTGTGGCCGCGATCCGGAGCGTCCGTTGGACTCCTTGGTCTTCTGGTACGACTGTCGCAGCTCCTTGATTTTCACGCGGCATTGCGTTGCATCCCGGCTGTATCCTCTCTCCGTCATTGCCTGGGATATTTTCTCGTAAATGTTTGCATTCCGTCTTTTGGATCGGAGCTCGGATAGGACAGATTCATCTCCCCACACAGCGATCAGATCCAAAACTTTCCGATCAGTCCATGCTGGAGCCCTCTTTCTACTCTGGGATTGCATGGTAACCTCTGCTGTAGAGCTCTGCATCGTTGCCAGTCCTGCTGAGCTCGTCACGATGTCCAAACAGGAAATGGGATTCAAACTGGCCAGACAGGAAAAGGAATTAAAATTTTCCCAGGGCTTTCTCTGAGTGGCAGGTCAGAGCATCCGAGTACAGATTGCTGTCCTGAGCGTCCACTGAGTGGTGCACTGTGGGATAGCTCCCGGAGCTATTACCATCGAATTCCGTCCACAGTACCTCGAATTCGACATGGCCATGTCGAATTTGGCGCTACTCCCCTTGTCGGGGAGGAGTACAGAAATCGAATTAAAGAGCCATTTATGTCAAAATAAATTGCTTCCTAATGTGGACGGGTGAAGGGTTAAATCGAGTTAACGCTGCTAAATTCGACATAAAGTCCTAGTGTAGACCAGGCCTTAGAAACAGGCAATCCTAATTAGATGGAGTTAATGTAAAGCTAATTTGAAATGTTAAATCCTCTACCCAATGTAACACAATTACATTTTTAAGTAAAAAAATATGTATTGTACAAATACTACTAGAAAACTCACTATGGGCCAAATTCTTCACTGGTGTAAATCCACTGAAGTCAATCGAGTTTCACCAGCAGAGAATTTGATCCTAAATATAGTCTCAGATGCCAGTTGCAAAGCATTTCCCATTTCAATCTCTAATTTCACATGCTCAGACCTTTTGGAGGAAAGTTTGAGAGCAAAATAGCTGCCACCATTTTTTAATCATAAGAGAGTGGAAAAAATACATTTTTCCCCATTTTAAAATAATTCCAACCACATTTTAAAAATAAGACTACTGCAAAAATGTATGAAGGCTGAAGCTTGAAACTTGGCTTGAATATTGTGCAACAGGTAAAGGGCCTGAACCTTTAAGGTGCTAGGCACCTTCTTAGAGGAAGGTGAGAGCTCTCATCATCTCTCCAGGTTATGCTCTACATGCGCTCTTGAGGACTACAAGTTTTGATGACAGAATTGTCAGTTCATATTAAATCTGCAAGCCCAATATTTCCAGATTAGGAATCCTGCAAGCTATACATGTCCCACAGATCAAAGATTTTCTTTTCCTATTTTTTCTGTTTAAAAACACCACCTAGGAAATTAAATGGCAAAAACTGTTTTAATGCAACATTAAAAACCTGGAGGCTTCCCTATCAGCGAAGCAGAGGCGATATTCATTGGGAGTTCTTCCATGGCAGGGATTCCTGGATTGATGGGAGCAGCGGAGTGTGCTTGAGAGCTATCCGTGCTGGAAAAGGAAAGCCTGACAGCAGATGAAATTGTGCCCTTTTAAATTAGGCCACAAAAAGCCAGAGAACAGTCTGGCTAAGGACTGGGCCGGGAAACAGAACTTGGTGAAATAGGAGTTCTGAAGGACACAAAACTTGTCTAGCGAAAGAAAGACTTCCTCACACATGTAGTGAAGATAATGCATAGGTGAGTGATCTCCCATACAGGGACAGGGCCATCCTTAGGATTTATGGGGCCCTACACAGTATTATTAAACTGGTACCCCTATGGCAACCTAGGCTCACAGCCCGGGGTGGGGGGAGGGATGAGGCAGCAAATGATACCGAGCCACCCGGCCCGCCTCATGGCGGTGGAGAATCACAGTTCCCTGCAGAGACCCCGGTACCCTCTCCCTCAAGCAGAATGTGCGGCGCTGATGTGAATACGGCCCCTGCCTAAGGACACTGCAGCGCGCGCTGAGTGTGCGGGAGCCAACCCACTCTTACCTGCTGTCATGGGCAGTAAGTGAAGCTGCTGCTTGGGGAGGTTAGCTCCCCAGCCCACCTCTTCTGCCTGTGGCCCCACCCATACTCCTGCTCCGCGCCAGGTCCCGCCCCCACTGTGCCCAGGCCCCGCCCTCTCCCCACTATCTCCCTCCTCTCTTCCCTCTCCCTCCCTGATCACCCCCTTCCAGCCAAATTCCCTGAAGCCAAATGAAGCAAATGACATTTGAAAAAAACACCCTTCTGCATTTTCTTTCTAAAGAAGATGGAGCATGTTTTCACTGCATGCCAGAAGGTGAAGACTGGACACGCAGAAGGTACTTAATTAAAAACACTAAATTTGGGAATAAAAAGTGTCAGTTGTGGGTTTTTTGATATACCCTGAAGTTTGTCAGAGATTTATTTGCAAAAACTTTGTAGTAAGGGCAAGTCAGCTGTCCTGCTGAATACAACATTAAATATTATGGAATACAGGATGCAGCGCTTCTCTGTTTTACATTTTCTTAATCAATATTTCTAAGCTGATTTTATATTTTAAATGTACTCTTAAACCTTCAGAAAGTAATCATTCCAGATTACTACATGTTTAACTCACTGAAACAAAGACATTATTTTAAATGAATCAGTCACAGAGGTTTAGTGTGTTCATAACAATGTTCATGGCTTTTAGAAAAAGGGAACACTAATTTATTTCGTGTGATCTCCATAACAATAGACATATTTATGAAATTTCACCAACTTAAAAAAAATATGTTTCCAAAGATTTTAGGCATAACAAAGGATTTTATATCTTACTAAGGTACTGATTTTGCTAGAGGGTTCTCTTAAAACTAGTTCATCAAATAGTCATAAGTAAAGAAAGGGAAACTCGTTTGTCCAGCTATCTGGCAGGAAAGGGGTGTTGTCCCTTTAAGGGCTCTCCAAGGATATTTTAGAGATGTGATTTTATCATCTTCAGCAACATACTAATGAAATATTTTTAAACTAAGGTCCTGTAGACTAACATGTTCTGAGTAAATATTACAGTAATGCACAACTGTTTTTGTCAGTAAATTCAGAAACCTACAGTATATACCTGGGGGTTGGCAAATGCCTGTTAAATGGCTTCATTGCCACTTGAATGGCTCTTTAACAGCTTCAATGTTGTGTTAATAGATCTGGCAGGCTGGAAGGCTTTTTCACTTTTAAGTTACTAGATCCCTTCCGGAGTAAGAGTCACCAGCTGTGGGAGCCTGCAGGAAGGGTCAGAACAGGGATAGGAAGAGCCGGGAGGGTGGACACTAAGACCCAGAAGGGTGGACACTAAGACCCAGGGGTGCCCCAAATTTCGGGTACCCTACCCAGCCCGGTATGTTGCACATGCCTAGGACAGCCCTGTACAGGGACAGTTGATATAATGAAGCCACATTCCATGAAAAATGGTAAAAGCCTGAAAATGTTAACAACCTGAAACATGAAAATATATAGACGTTATAAGCAAATGACAACAGCGTTAGAATATAAAAGCTTATGCTCCCACTCCTGCTATAATAAATCAAGGGCCCATCCTACAGTCATTCCACAGGCAAACTCTCATTGGATTCGCTGGAAGTTTTGCTGCAGTGCAAGAGCACAGAATCAAACTTTCCTGGTGTTCTTACATGAGTGTACATAGTACACCGGACCCTCGCTAGAACACGCGTCTATATAATGCGAATTCGGCTATAACGCGGTCGCGGCCATGGATCCCAAATTTAACCCCAACCCCCAGCAACCAGGGGACAAGGGAGAGATGCCTTTCACGGGCTGCGGCAGCTCCGGGGCAGAAGGAAAAGTGTCTCTCATGGGTTGCGGCACCTCCGGGGCCAGAAGGAAAAGTGTCTTTCACGGGCTGCGGCAGCTCCAGGGCCGGAGGAGAGGCAAGGTTTGATGCTAATTTTGCTAATTTTGATGATAATTTTGCTAATTAAGATGCTAATTTTATGCTAATTTTGCTAGTTTTCCTAATTTTGCTTGTTTTGATGCTAATTTCATTTTAACACGGTCCCCGCTATAACATGGTATTTGGCATGGATCCCGAATCCCGCGTTCTAGCGAGGGTCCGGTGTATTTAATAAGTATATTTGAGGAATTGATCTTTTTCCTAAAAATATCTCTGCTGTCCCATTAACGTTCAAGGCAGTTTATGTGATGGTGTAATGTTACGCTATGAAATGGAATAATGACAAATATGGCTTTACTTCATAACTTTTGCTGTCTGCCTACAGCTGCCATAGTGGGTGCATATCAAGCCTCATCCTACTCTTTTACTGTGTTCCAGTCAACCACAGTGAGAAATTTTCCAGTTTAGGAAAGAGATCATCCTGCCTCTTGACTACAATGGCTTATTACAGACTTGTCTCTTTAGAAAAATATCTTATCTCATAAGACTGAAATGGGAACCCATATCTCTCTGAAACAGAACAAGTGTAGTGGATTGTATCTTTGCAGTTGCAAGGTACTGTTTTAAAATATTATATTTCACAATTATTTGCACTTATTGCTGGACAATGAGATTTGATTACATGTGCAGAATGATGCTGTGAGTAACCAACAACCAGGCTACTGAATACAACTTGGAAGATATTTGTTTAGGTCTTAATTAAAGATTCAAAGGTCCTGCACTAGCATCACCGGTGTTAAACATCCAGTGTGTAGGCTAGATTTGGCCCACTTGAAAGATTTAGATTCTGCAAACCCCAAGGTTTTTTTGAAAGTAAGTTTCAAGCCCTTACAGTTGCAGAAAAAAATAAAAAAATCTTCTAACCATAAACGGATGTAAACTTTATGCAGTTTTCTTCCTGAGTCCTTGTTCATATACAAAAGTTGCACTAGTTCAACTAAAATTGGCTTTTAAGTAATTCAAAAGTGATGTGAAGCCTCAAGGTCCTGTTTGACTCCTCACTAAGTTTAGACTAGCAGGTAACACCAGGGAAAACAATTTCTTCTTCCATTGCAGCTTTCTAGGAACTGTCACCCGTTCTTGTTACCTCAAGAACTGATTACAGCAGCTTACTGTCTTTGGGTCTTAAAGTGGAAGCAATGTAGAGGCCGCAGTTTGTACAGAATGATTCAGGTACTGTGAACATATCACCCTTGTGCTCTGATTTCTCCACTGGCTGCCAGTCTGCTGCCAGTGCCAGGTCAAGGTCTTGGTCCTAATCTACAAAGCCATTAAGTATGAAGATGCAACTACACCAGGGATAACATCTTCATCCATGACACACCAAGACAACTGTCCTCTCCTGGGAATATGCATATGACAAAGCTGAGGATGAAACATGTGAAAGTCAAAAGAAAAAGGGTTCTCAGCTGAAGAGGCTTCAACTGTGGAATGACTTTCCAGAGGAGATAAAGCTAATCCGGAGTCTGACTGCCTTTAGAACATTTGCAAGACTCTGTTGAGTCTCTTTTTCAATAAAGCTTTCCCACAGTAGCCAGCAGGATGTATCAAATCAGTTCCCTGTGAAGCTGTTACCCACCTTATGACTTTTAGTCCATTGGTTAAAGCACTCCCCTAGGAGGTGGGAGACCAAGGTTCAATTCTCCCCTCTGCTTAATGGGGAAGAAATTATTTGAGTAGGGCTCTAACCATTGATCTACTGGATAGTCAGATATGAGAATTCCCCAATCTCTCCTGTTGAAGCTGTTCCACTGTTGATAAATAATGAGAGTGACTGGAGCAGGGGCACCACACCATGGGACTTCAGCCTCCAGGTGAGTTCCCTAACCACCAACCAACAGAGCCATTCTTACTCTTTTTCTGGTCCAATGACTATTTACCTGCAGCTTGGAAGCAGAGAGAGAGAGTTTGAACTGAGACCTCATTTCTGTAAAGAAGGGCTCATGATATGGTGACCAGATGTCCTGATTTTATAGGGACAGTCCCCATTTTTGGGTCTTTTTCTTATATAGGCTCCTATTACCCCCCACCCCCTGTCCCGATTTTTCACATTTGCTGTCTGGTCATCCTAGCTCATGACTCCCTACCTACGGGGAGAAAGACACTGAACTGGGGTTGGGGCCTGGAGGGTCAGTTGTAAGGACTGAATAAATTGGACTCAGGAGGGAAATGTTGTAATTACCTTTGGACTGAATGAGTTATTAAGGGGCCTTGAAGAGGGAAACAGAGGCAGAGTGCTGCAGAGTGACCCCTAGTCCCAAGGGGATGCTAAGGTGGCAGCCAGCCCTGTTACACTCCCCTCATATGGTTCTTACATGGACAAAGTTGGCTTGTGTCGACACTCCAAATTTCTTACTAAGGTAATTTCCAATTTTCATATGACTCCGTTTATATACTCGCCAACCTTTTCCACAACACCTCACTCTCACAAAGATGAGGAAAAAATACTTTGGAAATCCACAGTGCGTCACCATTATACCTGGACAGGACTAAGGCATTTGATCATCCCCTCAACTTTTTGTCTTTTTTGCTGATACAATGAAGGGAAAGCCTCTTACGTCAGATGATACCTTCCTGGATCTCCTCCTGCATTTGTTTGTACTATGACATTGCTAAAGATCCTCTACCCCAGAGAGTTTTAGCACATCCTAGAAGGGCTCAAGCACATTCAGCAGCTTTCCTGGATCATGTTCCCATTACTGACATTTGCAGGGCTGCCACCTGGTCTTTGGTTCATACATTCAGCACTCATTATGAAATCTCCCAGGCCACTAGGGATGATGCTAAGTTTGGAAGAGTAATGCCTCAGTCCCTGTTTAGACAGACTCCAATACAGTCTCCATATGGGACCACTTGTGAGTCACCTAAAGTGGAATGGACATGTGCAAGCACTTGATGAGGAAAAAACGGATACATACTTGTTCAGTAACTGTTCTTCGAGATGTGTTGCACATGTCCATTCCATGACTCACCCACTTTTTCCTCTATATTGGAGTCAGGAGCGTGCACAGGAATCAAATGTGGCCGCTTTTGGAGGGGAACTTTCTCTGTCTTTCATGGCTGAAGGAGCTGGCTCTCCACCCCACCATCCTATCCTCTGGCGGCCATGGCTTTCCCCTTCTCCTCCTGCAGCCCTGGGCTCTAGGATGACCAGATGTCCTGATTTTATGGGGACAGTCCAGATTTTTGGGTGTTTTTCTTATATAGGCTCCTATTCCCCCCCAACCCCATCCCGATTTTTCACACTTGCTGTCTGGTCACCCTACTGGGCTCAGAAGAGCTTGGTCTCCCCGCCCCAGAGGAGTTCTGTGCCCGCACTGATTGGGGGGGCCATGCCCCTGCTTGCCTCCTCTCCCCCTCCGCCCCGCACGCACGCCCTTGATTGGAGTCACTTCAAATAGTGTCTTCTAGTGTGAAGGAACTGACGGGGATCAAAGCATCTCCACCCATGTATACTCTCGGCTGGTGACACAAGTGTGCAGAGGGCATGTGCGTCGTCCAACAGGTACTGCTATGGGAAAAAGTTCTCCGGCTCTGGAGCATGGACACCTAAAGTCAAATAGACCAGTGGTCCCCAACGTGGTGCCCGTGGGTGCGATGGCGCCCGCCAGGGCATTTATGTGTGCCCGCCGTCAGGGGCGGCGCCAAGGAAGGAAGAGGAGAGGAGCATCCACTGGAGAAGCCGCCGAGGAGCACTTCCGGCAGAGAAGCTTTCGCCGAAATGCTGCCGAGGAGCGCTTCCAGCGGAGAAGCTTTCGCCAAAATACCGCCGAGGTGTGCTTCCGGCGGAGAACCATTGCCACCGAAATACCGCCAAGAAGTGTCGCTGCCCACCACACTCTGATGAAGGGATGAATGTGCTGTTGGCCACATAAAGGTTGGGGACCACTGAAATAGACATATGCAACACATCTTGAAGAATAGGTACTGAACAGGTATGTAGCCTTTTTTAGATATGAAGGGTTCATTACTAAATTCCCTTTCAGAATATTGAGCAGGAAAAGGTTTTTGGTGTGTAGGAATTGCTCTCAGTAGGAGAAAAGTTTATCATGATGAAAAAAACAAGTTCTTATGTGATCTCAGAGGTATTTTAAAAGAAAATTCTCCAAGGAGAAGGGGGTATTCCCTTGACCCTTTATCACTCTGGGCATAGGTGCCAACTCCGTGGGTGCTCTGGGGCTGGAGCACCCATGGGGAAAAATTAGTGGGTGCTCTGCACCCACCGGCAACCAAGCTCCCCTCACCCCCCCGCCCCCCCTCCTCCTCCTCCTCCCTTGAGTGCGCTGCGTCCCTGCTCCTCCGCCTACCTCCCAGAGCTTCCTGGGGGAGGAGTGGGACCGTGGCGCACTCAGGGGAGGAGGCGGGGAAGAGGTGGGGTTGGGGCAGGGATTTGGGGAAGGAGTTGGAATGGGGGCGGGGAAGGGGTGGGAAGAGGTGGAGCAGGGCCTCATGGAAGGGGTGGAGTGGGGGTGGGGCCGGGGACAGAAGGGGCTTGAGCACCCACGGAAAAGAGGGGAAGTCGTCGCCTATGACTCTGGGCACTGACCAAGATATGTAAACCCTTAACAATTACTATTTTTATAAGAAGCTCTGGAACATTAAACAAAAATATACACATACCTAAAGGTAAAACAAAAAGACAGACAGCTGAAAAAGTGGGATCAAATCATACTTGCCACAGAAACAATTTTTAAAAACCTAAATTAGCTCCTTTCAAGAGAGTGTTTTAATTGATGCACTTGCCTTTTTTCAGATAATTATTAGAGTAGTTACTTTAGACTGGGAGAACTCCCACTCCTTGAGAAACAGAAGGCAACTTCTCTCTCCCATCCAATATTATTACATAGCTTTCATGTGTCACCATAACTTGAATCAATTACGATTTCTTCTTCACTATCAAGATTACTTTCAAACCACCCTTACTTCTCTTCTGTCCAAATTTGGCCACACCTTGATTCATCAGTTCTTTATTTGGAATACACATCATGTTTCTTCCCAGTGATATCATAAGTTTATGGTCATTCAATCCTTTCTTCAAGTTCTGAGTTCTTTATTGCTAGCTAGTGCCAAGAATCTTTCTTAAGGCCACAATTCAGTAAAGTATCCCTAATCAGGAAAGCATTTAGGCACATGCTTAACTTTATGCATGTGCTTATGTCCCACTGGAGCCAATAAAACGTACGCATATGCTTAAAAGTTAAGGACATGCTTAAGTGCTTTCCTGTGGGTTAAACCAGCCTTCAGAGAGCACACTAGGGAAAGCACTTCAGTCTGTCCACACTGACAGCTGCAAGCGCACTGTTGTGCGCACATTTGCAGCACTTGCAGCGGCATTGGGAGCGGTGAATTATGGGCAGCTATCCCAGTCTTCAAGTGGCTGCAACGTGCTTTTTAAATGAGGGGGGAGGGTGGAGTGTGTTGTGTGTATGTGGGGGAGAGAGAGAGAGAGAGAGTGTAGGTTTTTGGAGTGCTGAGTGTGTGTCAGCACGCTGTCTTGTAAGTTCAGACCCCCCTCCCACCACCTCTCACTCACTCACTCACAGCAAACATTTACTGTTGCAGATAAGAAGCTGGGAGCAGATAAGCTGCCAGCTGTTTGAAACGGAGCTTTGAAACGGCACTTCCGCATTCCTCAGCCGATTTCACAACAAAGAGAAGAGAGGCCACTTGGCTTAAGGGGATTATGGGACATTTCCGGAGGTCAATCAGAGCGCAGTAACTTAACTCCTCGTTCACACTGGCCCTGGGGTGTCTTAGCCAATACTCAACAGCCGTTATCCCTCTCAGGGAGGTGGAGTACCATAAGCGCTCCAGCCAGGGAGTCAGAGCGCTCTACATGCCTTGCCAGTGTGGACGGGGAGTAAGGCAGAGTGCTCTAGGAGGCTTTATTGCGGTATAAAGTGCAAGTATAGCCAAACCCTTTAAGTAATTGCTATCAGGAATTTAATTAAATCTCATACGATTGACATTTTTTGTTTGGAAGGTTTCTATTTCAGAACAAGTGTCTTGCTAAAATATCTCTCTTCATCTTAGTCATGACTGATAACAGATTAATCATCCCAGTTTCTTTTCACTTTTTTCTGAATATGAATTTTTACACATCAAACATACAGGACTTAAATATAATATAATATATGGAAATATGCCTATCTCATAGAACTGGAAGGACCTTGAAAGGTCATCGAGTCCAGTCCCCTGCCTTCACTAGCAGGACCAAGTATTGTCCCGTGACAGATTTTTGCCCCAGATCCTTAAATGGCTCCCTCAAGGACTGAACTTATAACCCTAGGTTTAACAAGCCAATGCTCAAACCACTGAGCTATCCCTCCCCCCACTTGAGTATGGCTGTCTTTCATAGCTGATGATGATATCACAGTATCTCTTGTGTTCTCTTGTGGCTGTATGGCCTGATCTGTGAGGATCCAGATCACAAACAGATGTCACATTGGAATGTGTAGGCTTCCACTAAAGACTTGGCATGACGCTTGACCCTTTTTTTTTTAAGCAGTCTTTTGCATCTGTCTTTCCCAAAGTGTTTACAACCTTACAACCATGTTTTGTTCAATACATTTTTCCTGAGTCTGTCTCGCAATGAAAACCATGTATGTGGTACTCTAACCTGATATAAATCTATATTGGGTGTTGGTAGATACCTCTCTGATACTGTTTTGACAAGCTGACTGAGCAAAATACAAGCAAGGATTTCATTGCTAGCAGATAGCAAGCAGATAGTGGGGTAGTTGCCACCATCAGATTTATTGCCTTTATTTTTGTATAGGGTAGCTATGATCACATCTTTGAAATCCTGAGGAATTCTCCCAGTTTCCCAGCTATCTTAATAATATGGGGGCATGCAAGTTTAAAGATTTGAGCTGGTATATTGTCATTGCCTGGTAAGATCACTTTGCAAGTCACATATGACTTGATTAAAGGGCTAAAGATTAAAATTAAATGAAAAATTAAAGCATAGAAAAAGAGAATAATGGGGGAGGAAATGATGCCAAAGAGGGTTCATAAACTCAGTGCTGATCCACACACAAATCAGGGGTAAATTTTACATTAATGAAATGCCCTGTACTAACTCATGCCTTGTACGACTGCTTCTTGTTTTTGATTTTGCTACCTAGATTCCTGAATTACTGTACACTGTCTTACTCTCCTCTGTTGTTCTTTACAGTGCACCTGTTCAATAACTGGAGACTTTTCTCCTTTTTACTACCAATGGGAGTTGCACACATGTATTAACTGGAGAACAGATCCACTAAATACCCAACTAGCATGTCATACAATTGTTTGTTACTTCATTCTGTTTCACTTAGCCTACTGTTCTTCAACAGTTAACTGTTCAGTCTTGTCAAAGCTGTCTGATAGTGCCATACCATCAGCAAAGGCAGAACCGTTTATCTCAGTCACACTGTGCTTCTTCAGGACAAATCTAAAGCCACAATTACAACTGTAATTTATTTTTAAACAGAGTCTTCCATACAGAGAAGCATCAGAAAATGATTCATAGTTCATTTCATTATCTTGTTTCCTCTAGCACTTTAATAAAAGATTATAATCACAGGGCAGCCGAATGCTAAAATGCAAAAGGACGTACTTGTGGATGTTCCTACTTCTTTACAACATTTTCTCATTTGCCATAAACCACATTTGTGAGATCCACATATTATGAAGCATTTTAAAACCAGCTGACTTTAACAATGAAAGAGCTGCCTTCCTTTTTAATGATGACCCTCAAAGCTTTGGTTAATAAAACCCCACATTAAACAGTAGGCATTTCCTGCTGTCTCCATCCTGTAGGGCTGCCTAACCTAATAGATGCTCATATTCAGTGAAATCCTCTTGAGAGCCTGACCCATGGGTATGTTTGCTCTCCTCTAGCTGACTGACAGGTGCATTCCTAAATCCTGCAAAGGACAGACAGTGATCTCAGAAATGTGTCTATTTCCTGAAGTGTTAGAAGAAGCAGAGACACTATACCAAGATACATGCATATCTCTCTCTCTCTGTTACTGACTGTTTGACATTATGAAATGATATTTTAATCATTCAGAGAGACTTAACTTGGCCCCTCTTGCAATTCTTTTGGAAAAAGGGAGAGAGTAGTTATCAAAGACATTTAAGACCTCCAACAGCAAAAGAGAATACATTTCTTCCCTCAGCAAAACTAACAGAAGGTTAAAAACTAAGCCCCAAACCTGCAAAGAAATACAAACATGCTTAACTGTATCCATACAACTCATCCCACTGAAGTCAATAGGATTACAAGTGTGCGTAGATCTTTGCAGGATCAGGGCATTAACAAATTATATGAAGCAGGACACTCTATGATGAGTTATCTGGCCCAATCCTCCATCCATGCATGCACTGAGGAGATACTTTAGCCTTGGGAATAATTCTCTAGCATGGAAATACAGTGTGTATTCATGCATGAGGTTAAAAATCTCTACTGAATTACTAATTGCATAAAATTGCCACCTCACTATTGTCTCTATTCCGCTTCAGAGCCAGGTGTCACATAAAGGTAACAAAATACTACCAATCAAGGGCTTTTTCAGGCGGATTGCTTGCTGAATTACTCAGCTGGGAAATTTTTTTCCAGTTTCTGTGGATCTGCATGGACTTACTTCACAGAAACACAGAACCTTCAGCTAAATCCTATAAACCCTCCATATCCTTAGACCATAGGACACTGAAAAGCAGTTGTCGAAAAACAACCTCCCTCACACTTTCAACTAGCTGATACATCTTTTATTCAGCAGCAAGGCACTAATATTGAGTGAACCAGGGAATTAAAAGCCACAGCAGTATTTTCACTAGCAACATGGCGCATGACAAACAATGTAATCTACATTGATGGTGCAATCTAGTTGTGGGATTCTGCGGTCAGAATGAAACACAAAGAAATCAGGCCAAGAGCAAGGAGCAACTCTTTCCTAATGCAGAGAGTCAGTGTCCATTATGGCTGTTTTAGAGTTAAGTTTCTCACTACACCTGGTGACTCTTGTGTGTCACTTCAAGACTACTACTCAGAAAGGACTTGCCTACATTGTAACTTCTTTCTGCAACCTGGCTCCTGCCTGCATCACCTGGCAGGCAGCAGTCTGAAAAATAAGATATTCAACAGATTTCAAATACATAAATATGTACTACAGCTACAAAATACATGTTTATGAATATATCATGGTCTTCTAAAAATTACTATTACTATAATTTTGTATGAAGATATCAGTCCAGAGCATCAGCTGGTATACATTGGCACAGTTCCATTTACTTCAATGGAGCAGCACTGATTTACACCATTTGAGGATGTGGCCAATTCCACATCTAACTTTAGAAATTACTGATTGAGATTTCCGGCATAGGCGCCGACTCCGTGGGTGCTCCGGGGCTGGAGCACCCACGGGGAAAAATTGGTGGGTGCAGAGCACCCACCGGCAGCTCCCCACCCACCCCGGACCCGCGGCAAGCTCACCTCAGCACCGGGAGACGTTGCGGGGCCCCGCCCCCAACGCTGGGCAACGTTTCGTCGGCGCCGGGGTGGGGCCCGCAATGTCACCTGGCATCGGGGGCGGGGCCCCGCAACATCACCCGGCGTTGGGGGCGGGGCCCAGTGTCGGGGGTGGGGCCCCGCCACGTCGCCAGCATCGGGGGCGGGGCCTGGCATCGGGGCGGGGCCCCGCCCCTGACACCGGGCGTCAGCCCCCACCTGCGCCACCGGAAGTTGGCACCTATGATTTCCGGGACTTAATTCTAAGGTTGTTACTCAATCCATTCTCAGGCACAACTCCCAGTGAAATCAGTGGGAACAAGCTTGAGCAGGGACATAGTAAAAATTGAGTAAGGAGCTCAGAACCTAGCCCCTAGTGAATAATGAGTCACAAACACATACACAGTCTCTGTTTTAATGATCACACTCTTAGGCTCTATCCTCACACTTGATTGTTCATTGATAAAAATGAGAAAGTCTAAGGGTAAAATGAAGAGGTTACTATCTTTTGGGCTAGTGCCTATTGATTCTACAATTTCTGCATTCCAAATTGTGATAAGCAAAATGTGGGCTAATTACATAGAAAGGTCTGAGTCTGTGTATTCCTGCTGAGAATATATACTGCACAGCACATGGTTGGTCAGTCTTCTTTATCATTATTTAATGTTTGTATTTAAATGAGCAGTTGCCCAAACCTTTCCACGAGCCTCTAGGGTTTTTAAAGTATGTTTTGCAGCCGTATTCTTAGCATTCAGGTGGGAGGGGGGAGGGAAGGAGGGAAATGATCTATTGCTGCAGTAGAAATGAAAATGGTAATGCCCACATGAGTAATGCTTTGGTGCTCTGAGCTGTATGCTAGCTGAAGCTTAGTTGAATCACTTACTGATGCATGTACTGATTTAAGTCCAAACATCTCCTTTTAAAATTAATAACATAGTCAGTATTCCCGTGGAATATTTCTGCCATGAAGGTGAATGTTATCATTACCTTACTCGTAGAAAGACACCCTTAGTCTGAGTTCCTTTCAAACTCCTTCTTTATAAGTATTCAATAGTTAAATGTCTTTTTGACAAATATTTTACTAGTCACAAACAAATTACCTGGCAAAATCCATCATTCTCAAAGATGCAAATACATAACTAACCTGTAATCCAACATTATCTGGGTCTTGGCTAAAGAACTAAATTCAATCTATTCTCATTTCAAAGAAGGGTAGAGCAAAGTGCACTAACAAACTGTAAATGCATATCAACGGGGTCCGCATGGACAGTTAGTGCATGAGAGACTAGTGCAGGATAGATTCACACTCCAGTTTGTTGTGAACTGAATGTTTGTGTAGACAAGCCCTCAGAGTTTCCTTTCAACCAGAGCATTTTTGAGACTGTTGCATTGAATTTCCTCCTGCAATTTTTATCAGGAGTATTTTGCTTTTAATACTAGTTATTATTTGTGCTTAGACTTTATTTATGTGATTTTTTTATATAATACGCTATGTGCACTAAATCCTTTTTTTCATGCTTTATGAGACACAGAAGAGGAGAACAGATGTGCAGCTCCAGTGTTAGTAATACTGACCCATATTTTTCCCTACAAGACAACCTTGCAGATCACTGCGATGACCCTGGGCCTCACTGGTCTTCCCCATGCCGGGTGTTTTCTTGGCATATCTCCAGGCCCCCCGTCATCCCTCACCCTGCTGCTGTGGATTAATTAACGATGCATCTGGATGCCACCTTCCTTCTGCCATTCAGAAAAGCTGGAGAAGGGAAATCCTTTCCCCGCCCTACACCCCAACTCCCTGCCCTGAGCCCCCTCCCGCATTCCACACCCCTCCTGCACCCCAACCCCCTGCCCAGAGCCCCTCGCCGCACCCTGTGCCCCTCCTGCACCCCAGCTCCCAGCCCTGAGTCCCCTCCCACATCCCATACCCCACCTTCACCCCAACCCCCTGCAGCACCCCAACCCCATGCTGAGCCCCCGACGCATCCTGCACCCTGACCCCCTGCCGCACCCCTCACCCCTCCTGCACCCCACCCTCCAACTCCCTGCCCTGAGCCCCCGCCACTGGGGGCAGGGAGGGGGCGGAATTGGGGTGGGAACTTCGGGGAAGGGGTTGGAATGGGTGGGAAGAGGCGGGGCAGGGACAGGGGCAACGAGGGGGCAGGGTCAGTGATCTGGCCCTCGGGCCAATGCACTAGTCCTCATGTGGCCCTCATGGTCATTTGAGTTTGAGATCCCTGGTCTTGTCTGTGCTCTGTCTGTAAGAGCCATACTGACAACTCAGGGGTGAGGGGGAGCAATCTCATTCCCTCCATCATCACAAAAACCAAGGTAGCGTTGGAAACACACACACACACACACACACACACGGAGAACTCACAGGCACTTCCTACGCCTTCTGTGGAAAGTGTTCACATACAGGAAGTCCTTCCCCCATTGATGAAATGCAGCCACCTCCAAGTGAAACATGGCAGCTGTTTAGCAACACACAGCAACAGCAAACACCACTTTAGGCCAGGAAATGACAAGGAGCTGGACTAAAGCTGGAATTTGGTCACAATACTGGTACTCTTGTGAAGGATTCTAAGGGCTCGTTAATGACCACAAGTCGTCAGGACTTTGATACAATACAGTAACTTCTAACACCACACTCAGATATTGATTCAGCACCGACTCAGAGGGGAAAGTGCCACCCACTGAATCACCAGCAGCTCATTTGGATTACATGCAATCCATATGCACACCCTTTCCTTTCTGTGTATACACTTTGAATGCACAAAAAAACCTAGGAGTGTAGAGCTACATTATATAAATCAGACATTTATAAATATAATGTGCTGTCAGACTTCTGATTTTTAACTATTTGACTGATGTGGTAGCTGGAAAATCAGTTGTATTCTTATAGCTTCAGGATGCACAAATCAATTACACACCAATTCAACATACTGCTTCACTGTGGAAGAAGCATACAATCAGTGACGTCAGCAATCTCTTGCTGTCATTCAAGCCAGCACTGTCACCAAGCACTTCCTTTCTCCCTTGCTAAAGTAATCTAAGGAAAGCTACACCAAGAAGCCTTGGGGCTTTTACTAAGCAGCTAAAGTTAATGATTTTGATTTCAGATATTTTAGTGGATTGGTGCTTAAGATGAAGCTTCTATGAGACTTAAAGGGAGACCACAGATTTAATTCAAACACTATATCCACAGCTGATTGAATGCTTCATTACGAATAATAATTGCGCAAATTTGGCCCCTTTCAATTAGCAAATTGTCTGTGGACCAATTCTTATTTTCTGATAACATTCACTTTTTCTAAGTACTCACAGGCAAGTCTGGGTGAAGAAGTGACCCATTCTCTGCAAATTAAGTCACATGTTTCTGCTCCCTGAAAGGGGGTTAATCCTACAAGGGGCTGAGTGAGCTCACCACTCACTAAGTTCAGCAAAACTTAGTTTTGAGTGCACCGCAGCTCACCAAAGTGCTCAGGATCCTGCATGAACTAACCCTAGATGAATGAAATTTTTTAAACAAGAGCATAAAAAATAGGGGAGGGGGAAATCACATTTTAGGGTGAATTGTTGGACAAATAATTATTTATACTAGTTTGTGAAACTTTTCTAAATACCCAGTGATTTATCCACTTCTGTATAAATACAGCATATGACCCCATGACTCATAGCAAATCAAGCCTTTTATTCACAACAATACTCTCAAATTTACTATTCAACCTGCTCTGTGCATACAGCAGTGTGCTGAAATGTTAAAACTGGGCCAAAGGTGGGATTACATAGCTAAGAAAGTGCGGCTTGCTAAGAGAAAAGATTGTGGAACTAAATATTTGGAAGAATTAAGGCTATTGGGAGAGAACTGTAGACAGAGGGAGATAAAAATAATTAAATGCTGAATATTTGGCAGACTCCTTAAAACATGTTTATAATGCAGATGGGAATGTGGGTCTGATCCATTCACTGAGCAAGCCACTTGCTTCCTATTATAGCAAATAAGGCCCATTGTCAAGGGGCTTTTGCTTATGACTTGGTCAATATTACACAGTGAAAGACGTCTCATAGCAAACCTAAGTGTATGAAAATAGTTAATGAGCTTGGTTAGAAGGGGAATAGTTTATAAATTCTTATATAATATGCTGCATCAGAGGCTTTGTGTGTGTTTTTCTCCTCTGTTCTGATTTCTACGGGATTCTTTGCCCTTCTCCTCCTGATATGGATTTTGATCTCTTCCTCCTTCTGTGTTTTCTGATTTTGTATTTCCTTTTCCTCATTTTGTACCTAATCATGTTTCTTACAATAGTGCCTAAGGGTCAACCAAGAATTGTGCTAGGCACTGCATGAACACATAGCAGTAGACAGTCTCTATCTTCCATCCTTCAATCTACATCCCCTTTCCACCTAGTCTTTGCCCTCACTTGCCCTCTCCTTTATCTATTCATCCACATTCTTTCACCTGTTATTTGTTCCCTTTGCACCATCCTCCTCCTGGGAAATAGCCCGCTGTCTGCCTTTGAATTCTGAGAGATAAGATGCCTTTTATACCCACGCACATATGGAGACATAAGCATTCCCAATGGCCAATTGTGGGAGACTCAGATGCTGTAGTAGATGTGACTGTGAACCAGCAGTACCAGGTGAGCCCCAGTCCTGATGCAGGTTGCAAAAAGGGAAAAGGCCACATTCAAAAAAAAAAAATCTTGGTGTTCTGAACCATCTGGCCACCCTACTCAAGCAGGCTGGAAAGAAGGAAGCAGCGCATTGGAGAAGCAGCTTTGCAACCCTATGATGGGGCAGAGACAAGCCATCTACCTTCGACTAGGGTGCAGTTTGTATCCATTATGCTAGCACAGTTGACTCAAGCCATAGGTCTCTAGGTAGGGAATATTTCAGTTTTTGGGGACAACTCAAGCTCAAGGTAGGACGTAAGAATAAATATAAACCTTGTGGATTGAGACTTAAGAGGCTCATTTGGGGGAACCAAACTCACTGATGCTGGGCCCCAGAGAGGCCCTTGAGCACAGTTCTGTGGGACTATGAGCACTACTAGCCATGCAGGAGATGCAGAAAGGCTCATTGAGACCGCCAGATAGCACCAGGAAAACCGAGACCGCATCAAGCTCAGGCCTGATTTTGTTTGCCCTCCAAGAGAGGGATGGGTATGAAGAGACACTTGTGGTCCTAGAGTTGAGGAACAACAAGGAGTCAGGTTCCCCTTGTATCTCTCTGTTGAACAATCCCCCAGTAGATCTACCTAGGGACTATACTGGAAAACAATATGGAAGATAAAGTGTAATATATCAAGTCTAGGGTGTGAACAGCCTTTCTTCCTGCAAGCCCTAGTAAAGATCATCTTTATTAGTAGACATGTGAGTGTGACTATTAAGAACCCTCCTAAAACAGGACCCTATTAGGCCTAGCATTTGAAGTGCCTTCAGCACTTTCCTCAGAACCTCTTGTACACCTGGCATGCTACCAAGTATCTAAAAGGATTTGGTGTGCTACAGCACTTATAGCACTCTACGGGGGTTGATTTCAGCTTCTTGTGTCCTATGCCGATGGAGTCAGCTCTCTTGTTTACTGCTACAGCTCTGCAGCGAAAGCTGAAATCAGTGCCAAGGATTCAGTGGCAGATGAAGAAGCCGTATTTTCTTTATAAAAAACACAATTTTATAATGTTTTTGATAAATACAGGAAGGATTTTGGAACAACATACTAAAGTTCTTGAAGCTAGAAGAGGCTATGAATTTTGAGCAACAAAAGTTAAGCAATGGTCCCTTAAGATTTATTTTCTGTTCTTCTTCCAAGCTGGTAATAAGGAGAGTGGAATGGGGGGGGTCGGACAACAGTTGTCTCCATGGACTACAGCAAGTGAGTCTGGATGTGTGGTGATTAGATGTTGGATTTGATTGCTAGCCTGGGGAAGGACAGCCATTTTTTCAAGAACTTTAATGTGAACAAGCCTGTCATGAGAAAGATTGTTCTTCAGCTACTTTTGATGATCAGAAATTACAACTGAAAATAGCCAGAAAAAGCTTTAAAGGTAATAAGTTCAACCAAATCAAATCTCTGTTTCGCATAAAGAATCGATTGGACAACTCTTTATTTGAGTTTCTTTTATAGTTTAACACCTTCTAAATGAGGATGAATGCCAGTGACAGGTTGGAAGGAATGTGGTTCACAAATAAACAAAAGTGATAAGCTGATTATATGTGTAGTACAATTGTCATCGTCTTTGTTTATGTCTAACTTTTTATTTGTGAACCATCTTTCCTCAAAAATGTCAAATGCTTTCGCTGAGGTCTAAGTTCAATCAAGTGTGAGTAAAGAACTAACCTGCTTTGAGTTATCTGAGCACAAAAAGGCAACTTATTTTTTTAAAAGGGACTCTTCTTCCAAGTTGGCACAAATCAAAAATAGCTCAACTGACTTTGCTAAAACTTTACTTAAAAAAAAAAAAAAAAAAGATGTGTGGCTGAGAGAAATCAAGAGAAAAAAAATCAATAAGACTAGTAATGGTCAATGTCTTACATTTATATAGGATCATTCATTCTGCAGGATCCCAGATGTTAACAGCACACAATGCAACAGCATATACTATACAACAATTTAGGGACCTGATTCAGGAAAGCACTTAAGCATGTGCTTAACTCAATTGAGTTCACTAGGTCTTAAGCACATGTTTAAAGTTAAGTACATACGTGAGTGAATTTCTGAATCAGGTTCTAGAACAGGAAGTGAAGAGTACCTTATCCAGTTTAAAATGTAGCATTTTACCCACACTGGAATGTGGACTGGACACCAAGGATACGCTCCTAGAGCCTGATCTGCATGTGCCATACAGAGTTAAGCTGCAACAGGAAGTTTAAGGTTGCTATGCAACTTGCAGGACACACTTCATGGTGACTCTCAGGATGTCTCTGCACTGAAGCTGGAAGATGTAATTTCTGGCTCAAGTAGACAGAGGCCTGCTAGCTCTGATGAGGCTAGTGCTTTAAATGTAGCAGTGTCTCTGGACAGCAGGAGTGACAAGAGGGGCTAGCTGCCTGAGTGCATACCTAGGGTTTCAGACAGGATTGTACTTGGGATGGCTAGCCCCTCCCACTGCTTGCACTGCCGCAGCTACACTTCTATTTTTAGCATGCTAGCTCAATCAAAACTGGCACAGGTATGTCTACCCAAGCTGGAACTAGTTCCAGTGTAGACATACCATCAGACTCACACCACCAAATGCTGGACCAATTGTAGAGTCTGAGGCCAAGAACACAGCCAGGCTAGGTAACAGCAGCATCAGTACCTCACTCATCACTGAAATACTGTAATACACCACGAAGCCTTATTCACATGATCACTCCTTACTCACATGAGGAGTCAGATTGAAATCTACTGTTACTCATATGAGTAAGAGTTTGTAGGATTGTGTCATAAAAGAGCTATGGTATACCGCATAATTAACAGCAGTGCCTGGGGACTAGAATTGGGATGGAAATTTAGTTTATTTGGCTTATTTTATGTTCTTATTGTTTCTTGATGGGGCAGGTTACCTTCTGAAAGCACCTCCACTAGTACAAAATCTACTGACATTTTAGCCCAAGAGGAAACACCTTGAGACAGTTCTGAGGGATTTAAAATAGGGATCTATGCCCCTCTCCTGAAAAGATTTAAGCACCTTTGTTATCTGACTGACATGAGTGCTCTCACTGATTTAAAACTTGTTTGCATGATTCCAGGAATGATATCAATGGGACGTCTCACATGAGTATAATTATGTATGTACTTTAATCTTTTCAGGATTGGAATCATGGAATGGAATACTCATACTCACTCTTGCAAAGGACAAAAGGAATTGGAATGGTACTTGTTCCTATTTTGGTACATTGCTAATTGCATTTTTAAGGAACAACCATAATTTTTTTCTCCCTCTTCCTTTGGAGTCATACAAACATGTTTATGCTTCTGCATGAATTAAAAAGCACATTTTGCAATTCATCCGAAACAATTTGGGCCAAAATCATCCTATTGATTTCAGCGCAGTAACTACACTGGAGATGAATTTAGTCCTTCACTTAAAAAATAAAAACAACAAAATACATTTTCACTTCTACCTAACTGGAAGAATGATACAGGCTAGCTCACTGTTGTAGTTAGGATATTCCTTGTGACACAGTGGAGAAGAGTGTTACCAAAATACACAATCAATGCACCACATTTGTTTTCCACTTGCATAGTATTTGGAAGAGAATACATCAAAGCTGCTCACTTTTGCCTGGTCTTAAACCAGTTTTGTTCTGGAGTCTCAACCCCTGTTTTTAGAGGACCTGCTCCTTTTTCAAGTTGACATGCACCTAAGCTACACCTACCAAGCCGAGTTGTGGGATGCCAAAGACAGGGCAGTACCTTCACATAATTTTCATGTCATTCATACAAGTTTTGGAACACAATGCGCAAATCAGGGATTGTGTGACTCATTCTCTGATAACGAGATAATTCCCTTAGTCTTCACTTCAGCCACCCAGGCCCAAGTTGTCAAATGTGAAACTTGTGCTGAACAGAGAAAGCACTGTGGGTACAGCAAGTACAATCTTGCTTAATTCTTATCTTTAAAAAATAGACAAGGAATGATATGATCTGTCCTCCCCCTCTTCAGCCCAATTACACAATATTCTAAGTTATAAAAATAGGCTCTTGCCCAGGTCCATTTCTGAGGGATCCCCAGATTTCCTCTTCAGTGTGGTACCTTTGCTCCTTTGATGTCTCCTATCCTCCCAGTCACTGTCAGGGCTGAGTAAATCTAGAATTTGTTAGGGTAGTTTGAGGTATTTAAAACTTATTAGTCGCTAGAGAGATGTGGGGGGGCGGGAATATAAAAACAGACATGGTTAAAGAAAACAACAGAGGCAGAAACAGACGGCAATCCTGCTCATTGCATCACTTGTGCACTGTTGCATGCCATTGCTTTTTTTAGTGACACTAAGGTGAATGAGGAGTCAGCAGTGGAAGGAAGGTTGTTTAGTTTGTTTGATTCACATGGGCACAATAGAGGAAATCCAGCATTGCCAGCTAGAGATGAAGGTCAGCTTGGAGAAGAGTGACCTATTATTTTGCAAGCTAGAGTTTATACACAGTTCTATTTAGCCCTGAAAACTCTGGCTCCCTTCAAAAACAGGTAGATTATATGAATGGCTTCAGCTCCAAATAACAACACTACATTTTTATTTGTATGGCCCTTCAAACCCAGAGGAAGGGTTGGTTCAAGCAAATTTCAGTGTGTGACCCTTCTCCAATCCTCATGCCGCAGACCATGGCTGTGTGTGTTTTTGCAGAAAAGTAAAGGAGTAGTTGATGGTGGTTTCCTACTAAACAGGAGAAAAGAGGAACAGATGACAGAAGGACTAAAGTGGTTGAAATTTTTCTGTCAACAAATTTTTTCACTGAAAAACAGCCTTTTTTAAAAAAAATGAAAATGTTAGTTTCTCTCTAATATTTCCAGTTTTTCCAATTAAAAAAAATCAAAAATGGAAAAACAAAAACCACCAAACCCGGAAAATGGTTTAACCTTCACAAACCAAAACTGAAATGTTTATGGGTTTTGGTTGTTTCAGGTTTTTGAACCTTAGAAGTTTGTTTTTCCCCCATCAAAACATCAGATAGAACAAAAAGTTTCAGAAAAGTTTTTTTACCCCCATTTCTTTCTAAGTTTTCCACAGCAAAAAACGTACCATTTTCTACCAGCTTTGTGATGAACACAACAAAGGGGGAAATGAACTAACCTCCAGCAGTGGCGTAGCCAGGTTTAGAGCACAGGGGGAGCGGAGCTAAAAAAAGGCGCCGGGAGCAAAAAGCGTCGGGAGCAAAAAAAAAAAAATGCTCCGCTCCGTCTGCAGAGCAGGAGCAAAAGGCGTCTGAGCACAAAAAAGGCGCTGCTTCTGCTCAGTCGGGGAGCGGCCGCTCCCTCTGCTCCCCCCCGGCTATCCTACTGACCTCCAGGAACCTCAAGTTGCTGTGCCCTCAGAGCTCAAGGTACAGTGGATAAACAGTAAAGATGATACTGCTGTTTCAGCCTGTCCCTCTTGGGATGGGGTCTGTGTGGGCGTGTCGTTGGGGCACTCTGGGAGAAAATTTGGCACTGTTCTATGAGCCAATCCTGTCCAAAAGTCACCTGAGCACCTCACGACCACCTCTCCCCTCAAAATATCTTAATAGGCAAGTGCTCCAATAAAAAACCAGATCCAACATACATATCCACCAACAACCCACCACATTAGCAATAATAAATAAATCCTCACATGCAAATACAAAGTGACTAGGAAACCAAATGTTTTGCCCAGAAGGGTGTCACTGACGACCATGTGTATGGCTTTTCTTTAGGGAGCTGGCTATCTGCAGTGTGGACAAGAACGGTCATCCGCCATCTTGACCACAGCTGCTGAGGCAGAAAAGCCATTTGTACAGTCGCTTTTCAGAACAGAACCACATTTCAAGATTTCCCGGAGAACCTTGATTTTTGCAAACTTTGATTTCTGAGTTCTTAAAATGTTAACTTTCGCATTATATTAACATGGAGTCATGTATTTAATTAGATTATAAGTAGGGATAGGTCTGAACCAAAACCTAAATGTGCATGGGATGTGAGGACTTGGAACCAAGCTACAAAAATAAGATCTGGAGCCAGACTCCATCTGTTATTTTAAGCAGTGTAACATTCTTATTGTGGGGTTCAATGCTCATTGTAGCTCAGTAATCCATACCCACTGTGCTCAGCTTTCTAATAAAAAACACTTGGCCCAAATTTTCAGAAGTGGCTAATGACTTTGGGTGCTTCAGTTTTTGGGTGCTCAATAAAAACACCCAAAATGATTAGTCACTTATAAATGTAGGCTGTTTTTTTCTGTCAGCTCTGTGCATTCCACCCGTTTTCTGCAACTCTACTGGAATGGGTTCTTATGCCAGTGGTTCCCAGACTCGGTCCGCAGCTTGCTCAGAGTCAGCCCCTGGCGCGCCGGGTCGGTTTGTTTACCTGCTGCCTCTGCAGGTACAGCCACTTGCGGCTCCCACTGGCCGCGGTTTGCCGTTCCTGGGCAAGGGGAGCTGCGGGAAGCAGCAGGCCGGCCCGCTCTGCTTCCCGCAGCTCCCATTGGCCGGGAACGGCAAACCGCAGCCAGTGGGAGCCGCAAGCAGCTGTACCTGCAGAGGCGGCAGGTAAACAAACCGGCCCGGCGCACCAGGGGCTTACCCTGAGCAAGCTGCGGACCGAGTCTGGGAACCACTGTCTTAGGCCATTTTATGCTTTCAGTGACACCTATGCAAACCCAGTGCCTTCAGGAGGTTTGCACAAGTGTAACTAGCTAGAACTTTGTTCAACAACATAGAACTAACTGCAATTTAGAATAACAGTTCTGCTGCTGATAACAAGGACAACTAGAAAGTCAGTGGCAGTCACTTGAATCTTGTGGGCGGGGGAGGGGGGGAAGGGGTAGAATAGGGCCCCTGTTCTCTTTCTCAGCTGTATTGGCTCAGCAGGAATAACAAATATAAAAATAGTAGATATCAAATTGGATTCTGATGAATATACATTGGGAGTGGCTCTGCTGAGTATGGAGAGGCCATTTTTATATAGCTCTTATTCAGAGTAGAACTGCACTTACACTGTCTATTAATACGTGTATTTATTAGAGATACTATTACTGCAAAATATGCGTAATGTGGGTGAACTGAAGTTATTAGGAGAACCTTAAACATTGGCAGCTCTTTACTTTTGAGCATTTTCAGCTATAAATTTAAGGTAACATTAGCTACAGTTTTGAATTTGTTTCCTGGTTTTGTGTGTTTAAGACAAAAAAAGAAAAAAGAGGAAGGTGACAGTTGGTATAAAGCCCAATCTCTTGGATTTCCTGGTGCACTTCCACAGATGAAAGTTCATAGTCTTTGGGACTTTGCAGTGAATTCAGTAGGGTGACCAGATGTCCCGATTTTATAGGGACAGTCCCAATATTTGGGGCTTTGTCTTATATAGGGGCCTATTATTCCCCACCCCCATCCCGATTTTTCATATTTGCTATTTGATCAACCTAGAATCCAGTCTGTATTATCTTACACACACACCCCAACAACATTCCCCGTCTCCCTACACAAAGGTAGAAAGTGTGGAGTAACTGACATTCTTCGAGATGAGTGTCCCTGTGGGTGCCCCACTCATGGTGTTGGTGCGCCCCTGCGCCTTCGCGTGGAGATTTTTACAGCAGTACTTGCACAGGCCATGCATGTGCAGTGCCTGCCTCACGTGCCAATGTTGCCTCAATAACACGGCACAGCCCGGGCTCCTCAGTTCCTTCTCTACAACAGAGACATCGCCAAACTCCGAAGTAGAGGAGAGGAGGGTGGGTAGTGGAGCACCCACAGGATCGCTCATCTCAAAGAATGTCAGGTGAGTAACCTCCTTTGAGAGAGAGAGAGAGAGAGAGAGATGTCCCTGTGGATGCTCAACTCCAGGTGACTGAAAAGCAGTATCTCTTGAGGAGGTAGGGACTTCGGATCTGGTAAGAAAGCTGTAGCCAGCACAACTCGGCCCATTCGAGTGTCGGTCAGGGGTCCCTGAGTAAGAGCATTATATTTACCAAAGGTATGCTCCGAAGCCCAGGTGGTGGCTTTGCACATATCTGTGAGGGGAATGTTACGTAAGAATTCCACAGACTTTGACACAGATCTGGTGGAGTGTGCCCCTAACAGAAGTTGGAGGATTCATATTCTTTAGTTGGTAGCATAGGCGGATGCAGTCTGCTATCCAACTGGATAGTCTCTGGGTAGAGATGGATTTGTCTCTGAATCGTTCTGCAGTGGAAACGAAAAGTTTAGTGGAAGCCCTAACTGGCTTAGTCCCATCCAAATAAAAGGACAATGCTTTGCACATGTTGAGTGTGTGCATTGCTGCTTCAAAAGTGTTTGCATGCAGTTTAGGAAAGAAGGTTGGTAGATGGATAGGTTCATTGAGGTGGAAGAACAAATGCACCTTCGGGAGAAATTTGGGATGCATTCGGAGTGTGACTTTGTCCTTAAAAAATATAGTGTATGGTGGGTCAGCCATAAGCATTTCAAGTTCTCCTATACATCTGGCGGATGTAATGGCAACTAAAAATGTAGTTTTCATGGATAGATGTAGGTGGGAGCATATTGCTAGTGGCTCAAATGGTTGGTGCATCATGTGAGGACCAAGTTCAAGTCCCAGGGTTGAGTGGGTGGTCTAATTTCCAAGTATAGGGTCTGGAGGCCCTTGAGGAACTGCTTTGTGATGGGGTTGCAAAGATAGTAATGTCTCCAGTCTTATGGTGAAACGCCGTAATTGCTGCTAGATGTACCTTTATGGAGCTAAAGGAGAGCCCAGATAGTCCAGTATTAGTGAAAGAGGCACAGAAGCAGAAGCAGTTTGCCTGGTGGAGCACTAGTGAGTGAATCTAGTCCACTTATAGAGATAGCAGAACACAATCCACACATACCACCTATGTAACAGTACTCTTTGTACCTGTTCAGAGCAGTCCAGCTCCTCATTAGAGAACCATCGAGGAGCCATGCTTTGAGGTGCAGCATCGTTACATTGGGGAAGTGTAGTTGACCCTGTGTTGTAATAATAGGTTTGGAAAGGGGGGAAACGGAATCGGTGAGCAAACTGACATCCCCCTTACACATGGGTACCACGCTTGCCTGGACCATGTAGGGGCTATTAATATGACCCTGGCCTGCTTGTATTTTTTGTAATGCCCTGTGAAGAAGTGTTATCGGGGGGATGGGTATAGTAAATTGTCATTCTATTTGATCATGAATGCATCTCACATCGACTGCTTTCCTAGGCCCACTCTGGTACAGAATTCCGGGCATATCTTGTTGGTCGTGGTTGCAAAAAGATCCAGTTGTGGGTAGCCCCATATTTTGAATATGTTGTGTAGGATGGTATCTTTTATCTCCCATTCGTGATCTAGGGGAAAAGATCTGCTGAGCTCGTCCACAATGGTGTTTAGTGAACCAGATAGGTAGGAGGTTGAAATTTGGATATTGTGTTGGAGGCACCAATTCCAAAGTTTCATAGCCGCCGTGCAGAGTAAGTGGGATCAAGCTCCCCCTTGTCTGTTTATATAAAACATGCAGGCGATGTTGTTGGTCATAATCCTGATGTGTTGGTTCTGGATGTGTGGGAGAAATTGGAGGCAGGCATTGTGGACCGCTCGGAGCTCTAATAGATGTATGTGTAGTGAGGCTTCTGTAGGGGACCAGAGTCCCTGAGAGGTGTGGTGTGCCATGTGTGCCCCCCAACCCGTGAGGGGAGCAGCTGTGGTAATTATAATAGAGGGGGACTCCTGCATGAACAGGATTCCAGAGCAGAGATTGTGTGGAAGAGTCTTTGGCTTTGGCAGGTATGGCTTTAGTAGATATGGATAGAAGTTTGTTTAGACCGTGCACATTTGGTCTGTAGATGGTGGTCATCCAACCCTGCAGGCACGACATGTAGAGGCGTGCATTCTTGACCACAAAAAGTGCAAGAGGCCATATGGCCGAGAAGTTGCAGACAGTTGTGGACAGCGACCTGTGGGCTGTTTTGCACCTTGGTGACAAGATTCTTTATGGTGTTGAATCTGTCAAATGGGAGAGATGCAAGTCCAGTTATGGAATTGAGGTGAGCGCCTATGAACTCCAGTCATTGAGTAGGAGTTAACATGGATTTGTTTTCATTTATTTTTAGGCCAAGACCCTGGAAGCAGTCGATGGTCATCTGTGTGGCTTGGATGGCCTCGTCGAGAGTGTGCGACTCGAGCAGGCTATCGTCCAGGTAAGGAAAAATTATGACTTCTTTTTTCCATAGGTGCACTATTGCCACAGCGAGAATTGTGGAGAAGACGCGGGGTGCTGTTGAGAGGCCAAAGCGCAGAACCTTGTATTGGTAGTGATTAGAGCCCATAATAAATCTGAGAAAAACACCTGTGTGCAGGGTGTATAGTTGCATGAAAATAGGCACCCTGCAGGTCAAGGTCTGAAAACCAATCTCCCTGCTCCAGTGCTGGAATTATGGTTGTGAGGGTAACCATTTTGAATTTTTGCTTTTTGATGAACTTGTTGAGTAGCCTGAGGTTGAGAATGGGTCGCCATCTCCCACTTTTCTTTTCTGTCAAAAGATAGTGGGAGTAAAACCTTTCTCCTGTGCTGATTGGGCACCGTCTCCATTGCTCCTATTTGTAGAAGATGTGGCACCTCTTGGTGGAGCAAGTGGTCATGAGAGGGGTCCCTGAAGAGGGATGGGATGGGGAGGGAATGGACAGGAAGGTGATGGAATAGCCCAATCGGATGATCTCTAGGGCCCATCTGTCCATAGTGAAGGCTCGCCAATTCATGGCAGAATGGGAGCAAACAGTGACCAAAAGATTGGATGGGAAGTATAAGTGCTGGAGTGGGTAGGAGGTCTTCTATATCCTCGACCAAGGCTTCAAATCTGCTTATTAGGTGGAGGGGGTTGAGACAGTGCCAATGGTGTGGGGTGTCATCGTTGATGCCTAGATCTCTGGCGTTGTTGCTGCTGATGGCCGTATGGGCTCTGTTGTTATTGTGTGTAGGCTGGGTATCGTGGGTGTTGGTAAGGCTGGTACCTGTATTGCGTTCTTCTAGTTGCCAATGTATGGATGCCTAGGGATCTCAGCATCACTCTGGAATCCTTTATGGTGTGCAGCACCTCGTTTTTTTCTGCAAATAACTTCTCGCCATCGAAGGGGAGATCCTCCACGGTATTTTGTATCTCGTGTGGGAAAGAAGAAGAGGTAAACTATGAAGCTTGATGCATAATGGCCATCACAGTGGACCTGGCAGCTGCGTCCATAGCATCGAGGGCAGCCTGCAGTGCCATGCAGGAAATAATCTGCCCTTCAGAGACTATTGCTTTGAATTGTTGTCTCTTATCTTCTGGGATGTCATTAATAAAGTCCATGAGTTTCCCGTAATTTCTGTGGTCATATTTGGCTAATAGGGCCATGTAGTTTGCCACTCTGAATTGCAGCATAGATGAGGCATAAATATTGCAGCCGAGTAGGTCCATTCTTTTATTGTCCTTATCAGAGGGAGTGGACTGGAAATGCTGCTGTTTGTTCCTTTGGTTGGCTGCTTCTACTACCAGTGAATTTGGTGCTGGATGCGTGAAAAGGAACTCAGAACCCCTGAAGGGAACATAGTATTTCCAGTCTACCCTTTTGTAGATGGGGGTATGGTGGTTGGGGTTTGCCCGATATTCTTGACAGGGTCCATAATGGCTCCATTAATAGGTAGGGCCATCTTGGAGGAGGTTGAAGGTTGTAATATGTTGGTCATCTCATGCTGAGTCTCCGACACCGCCTCCAGAGTGATCTTGAGCTCATTAGTCACTCTTTTGAAGAGGTCCTGAAAATGAGTAAAATCATCTGCTGCTGTTGGGGGTGGAGGCATAATAGCCTCGTCTGGTAAGGAGGATGAATTATTATTATTTGGAGAGGTGTCAGGTGCCTCCTCTTCTGCATGCACCATTGCAGATTGCTCCTGTCTCTCCATTGCAGAAGTGTGGATGGGAGCAGGAGGAGATCTAGTGTCACCTCTGCATGGGCTGTGTCAGTTACTGTGGTACCTGCTGTAGAACCCCCATGGGTTCCAGTAACGCCACTGTCCGGGGAAGGGAAGTAGAGCCCCCATGGGTGGCTCCATCCACAGGTGTCCATACCAGGGTGGTAAGTCCCTGGAATATAAGAACCTGGATCTCCTTGGTCCCATGCTAGCAGGAGTCTGAAGGGGGGAGGAATGGTGTGGCGAAAAAAGACTCCCTCCACTTCGTCGTCCTCATCACTGGAAAAGTGAGAGGGAATAGGGGATAGCTGTTGGTGCCATGCCGATGGTTCTGGTGAGAGATCAATATAAAGTAATGGGGAATCTGGAGTTGGTGAGACTAGCGAATTGCTTGGATGAATAAACTGTGGTGCCAAGGTAGAAGGAGTCAGAATATACTGCGCTGGGTGCAGCGGCAGTGCCAGAGGGTCGGTCGGTGCCAATTGGGGCGGCACTGTATGCGTAGGCATAGGTGTTTGAGGTGTCGGTGCCAGGACAGCAACAGTACTTGTGTGTGACACGGTCAGGCTCAGGTGAGTTGGCACTGAGTCCTTTGCGGTGCTGTGCGGTGCCATATGAGAAGAGGTGGGCAACTTTAAGCCAGTAGCCTCGGCACCAGAGCGGTGCGTATCGCCAGCAGCCAGGGTACGGATGGTGCCAGAGGTGCCCAGAGTGTCGTATGTGCTGAGCCATGGAGCAGTCGGCACCGAAACAGACCTGGTCGGAGACCATTTAGATGCCGGCTGGTCTCTGTGGGGTGATGAAGCTGGCCATTTTTTTGTGGTTTTCTTATCCTTTGTGGACTTAGGTGGGCTTTGTCTTGAGTAGGACTCCTGACCTGGGTCAGAGGGACTTCTCCATTAGAAGTAACTTGAGCCTCAGGTCTATGTCCTTTCGTGCCCTAAACTTCTGCGGTGGGCACATTTTGGGGGGACATGGGACTCCCCCAAACAACAAACACATTGAGAATAGCCATCAGAGATAGGGATGGCCTCTCTGCACGTAGTGCATCTCTTAAATCCTGGTGAGCCAGGCATAATATAAACTCTTTAATTAACTGACAGAAAAACTGGGAAGGGGATTTTTTTAAAGAGAAAAAAAGGGGAAAGAGGAAATAAAACTTATCCGACTAAAAAAAAACCAACCACACTAGGTAAACTGTATAAACTAACTATCTAAAAGTGAAAAATATTTGAGCAAGACTGCTGAGCTCTGTCTCAGGCCGGGGACAGTGGAGAAGGAACTGAGGAGCCCGGGTCACGTGCGTGCATTATTGAGGCACCGTTGGCATGTGAGGCAGGCACCGCGCGTGCGTGGCCTGTGCGAGTATTGCTGTAAAAATCTCCGAGCAAAGGCACAGGGGCAAACAAACACCACAAATGGAGCACCCACAGGGACATCTCTCGAAGAAGAACTGCTGGTAACATGGCTTCTGAGGGAGCTGGGGGGGGGGGGCGGGAAGAGAGAGAGAGAAGAGCCGGGATAGTAGCTTGGGGGTTGTGCACAAAGGGCTTGTTCTAAGGCCCATTGAAGCCAATAGATTTTTATAGACTTCAGTGGGTTTTAGTTCAGGCCCTAATATCCCAGCCCTTCTGCAAATGCCCCAGAATTTATGGAATTTCTTCCCCTGCTGTTATGGTTCCTCTCAACTAATTAGCCTCTTAAGGTTGGTCTATGCACCTCGACCTTATCATGTTTCTCTGACTGTATAAATATCTGTCTACTGTATATTTCATTCCATGCATCCGATGAAGTGGGTATTAACCCATGAAAGCTTATGCTGAAATAAATTTGTTAGTCTCTAAGGTGCTACAAGTTTTTCTTTCTTATTTTCGTTTTGCTGACACAGACTAACACGGCTACTACACTGAAACCAGAATTTATGGAATTTCCTTGAGAGTCATGGGTCATGCTCACTGCCCACTACACAGGAGTATAAAATCTGCCTTCTTCTATTCTCTGGTAGGGTGCTTGGGAGGAATCTGCCCAAGTTGAAGCCAGCAGAGTTTTGCAGGCCTTTTGCAGATTTTTCTGTGAAGGGCATGATTTGGCCCACTGTTCTTTGTGTCATATACACAACTCTGTTAACTCTGCCTCCTACACAGAAAATGGCAATTATATTTGTTTCTTTGCTTTGGATTCTAGGGTGTAAAGCAGGTAGAAGAACAACCCTGAACTTGAAGTCCCACAGCTAGGACACACAAAAAAATATCTTATAAATGTGATCAGATTTGCTCACTAAAATCAGTGCCCCTGCTACAACATTCACTGCAGCCAGCGAGGTAGCAATCTTCCTGTCCATTTTCAGTGTCTTATTGCATCATTGAAGAGCTGCATTTTCAATGGTTCCTAACTGGTAGCTGTTGCCAAAGCTGGTAATTAGTAGGGAAATGCAGAAGAAAAGGAAGTGTGAGAAAGAAAAAGATTATAAGAGACAGATAATGAGTCAGGCACAGGGGCTCATCAGAGAGAGAAAACATGAAAATGAGAGATCAGAAAAAACCTGAAAAGTATAAACATAAATCACTATTAAGGCAAGAGACAAAAGAAAGGACTGAATTAAGATGAACAAAACAAAAAGCCATCATGAAAACCGCATTTTAATTTCTCTCTTCATACGACAAGGAAAACAAATCATCCCCATTCATTTTAGGACCATATAACTCTGACCCTGCATTCCGTACATACAGTGTATTCCGGATCTTGTAGGTAGCAAGGGCATAGGGATTATTTCTTCAGTCAGATATTATGGCAGCTTCCAACATGTTTAGTTTGTTGAATATCCTAGAGCAGCTACAAAACAATGCACAGAAACTACACATTCAACTCCCAGCTGGGTTGTGGCAAAGCCTCATTTCTGATGCAATTCTTCTAAGTGCAGCAATCATTGCTCTGATGGGAAATGAAGGACTCAGCCTCTGACTGAGAGCAGGTTTATACCACCATTTATGTCACTCTAACTTACCTCACTCAGGGGTGTGAAAAAGCCACGCCCTGATCAACACAAGTTACACAGCAACCTAAGTGCCGTCCATGCCAGCGTTACGTTGGCGGGAGATGCTCTTCCACCAACATAGCTTCTGCCTCTCCCAGAGGTGGAGTAATTCTGCTGACAGGAGAGCTCTCTCTCCCATCAGCATACAGCATCTTCACCAGACACGCTATAGAGCCACAGCTGCATCGCTTCTAGTGTAGACTAGCCCTGAGGCATCATTCATGTCTCTATGCTTACTGGTGGTGATTTAGTGAAATGAGCTTTCTTTACCTGTGTTTTGGAGGGAGTAAGTGGGATCTGATTATTAAGGATTTCCATGCATTACATCTGTTGGATTACATGCATTACTCAACCTGCTAGAGAATTACATTGACTATCAATAACGTCCCCAGGCACAGTCAAAGAAATGAAAGATTAGCCAATGATAAGTTTAACTCCTGATGAATCTGTCAGTGCAATTAACAACGCACAGAAGAGAAGCTTAGAGAAGGATATGGGGGAAGACAGCCTCAGTTTAACATAAGGGGATTTTTTTTCCCAAATTGCTAAAGGCCTAAGACATTCTTGTTAGAAACATAAGAGATAATGCTGGCTTCCTACCACCCATTACAGAGGGGAGAGTAGAATGTGCTGCTGTTATATATGAATATTTTTTAACTAAAATCTTCTTGTCCACAGAACAGGATCAGCAATACAGCAAACATCCCACACAGAGCCCTGTTGACATGCTTTATGCCTATCTTGGAATGACCGTCTCTGTGAGCCAGAGATTAGGTCAATCTCCATGCTCAATCAGTCCACTACCACTGATGAGACAAGTAAGGGTGCAATCCATGCTTGCTTGGGTCCTCTGATGTTGGCCTCAAATCCACTTATTGCTCTGCCTTCCCTGACATTCAGAAACTGGATTTCTTTAGACAGTTCCAAGATCTGAGATTTCATAATGGGTGTTATACACACACTTCTTGTTCTCAGCTCCTGCAGAGTCAACCTTTAGTTTGGTAACACTCCTTCAGCAGCCAACCAGTGCTAGCATTAGCCTTACCCTCTGTGGGCTAAATTCAGAAACAGACTTGAAGAGCTCTTGTCTCTTGTCAAAAGCTTGTCTCTTTCACCAACAGAAGTTTGTCTGATAAAAGCTATTACCTCACCCACCTTATCTCTCTCATACCCTGGGACTAGGGTGCCCAGACAGCAAGTGTGAAAAATCGGGACAGGGGGTGGAGGGTAATAGGAACCAATATAAGAAAAAGACCCCAAAATCGGGACTGTCCCTATAAAATTGGGACATCTGGTCACCCTACCTGGGACCAACATGGCTACAACAACACTGCAAACAAAAAAAGAGGTTAATGGGTGACCAGATACTTAACACAATTAATATTAACAACAAGGGGAAGGGTGGGGGAAAGGAATGCAAGCCAAAATAGGGAAAACAGAATAGGGAAAAGAATATTTAAAATATATGTTTGATGTATTCAAGCCAACAGGACCTGATGAAATTCATCCTAGAGTACTTAAGGAATCTTGGATCTATTACCAATTATTTTTGGGGTGGGTGCACAACTAGTTGAAAGATGTATTCAACAAGTAGTTATCAATGGTTCAAATACTTCACTTAGGAAGGAAAAAAATCAAATGCACAACTTCAGACTGGGGAATAACTGGCTTGATGATAGTACTGCTAAAGAGGATCTGGAGATTATAGTGCATCACAAATTGAATATAAGCCAATGTGATGCAGTTGCAAAGAAGGCTAATAATTTCTTCTGTCTTTAATCTCTATGAATCATTCTGGATTGTATTAACCGCAGTGTCATATGTAAGACATGAAAGGTAATTGTCCCACTCTACTTAGCACTGGTGAGGTCTCCACTGGAGTACTATATTCAGTTCTGGGTGCCACACTTCAGGAAAGATGTGGACAAACTGGAGAGAGTCCAGAGGAGAGCAACAAAAATGATAAAAAGTTTAGAAAACGTGGCCTATGAGGAAAGGTTTAAAATGCTGGATATGTGTAGTAATAGAAAAGAAGACTGAGGGGGTATCTGATAATGGTCTTCAAATACGTTAAGGGCTGTTACAAAGAGGACAGTGATCAGTTGTTCCCCATGTCCACTGAAGGGAAGACAAGAAGTAATGGGCTTAATCTGCAGCAGGGAGGTTTGGGTTAGATATTAGGAAAAATTTCCTAACTATAAGTGTAGTTAAATTCTGGGATAGGTTTCCAAGGGAGGTTATAGGATCTCCACCATTGGAGGTTTAGAACAGAACAGGTTAGAGAAACACCTGTCAGGGATGGTCTAGGTTTACTTGGTCCTGCCTCAGCACAGGACGCTGGACTTGATGGCCTGTCAAGGTCCCTTCCAGCCCTACATTTCTATGATTCTGGGTTTATTATGTGATTAGTGAGGTTTGGTCTAAGTTTCAAAACACAGATGATCGTGTCTTGCAGACAGTGATTTTTGAAAGC
Organism: Chelydra serpentina; assembly: GCA_037349315.1. Taxonomy (NCBI): domain Eukaryota; kingdom Metazoa; phylum Chordata; order Testudines; family Chelydridae; genus Chelydra; species Chelydra serpentina. Next base: position 15,537,406 of record JBAIAC010000028.1, on the reverse strand, counting down.
CATATGTTGTTGGCTACTGGTACAGGATCAAAGAAAATAATTAATGGCAGATTTTAAATTAACTAATGCTTGGGCTACAGTTAATTAGTTTTTTCTCAAGTACTATGTTTTTTTCACATTACTGGATTCATTTTATCTCTTGAGACTTCCATCAAATGTATTCTGTAAAACAATTTCTTCTAAATTCATCAGTTCCTGAAAACGGTTGGATATCTGAGAAAAATGCATGTAGTCAATTATTGAACCTTGCACTAAGCAAATGGCTTGGATTTAGTTTGAATGGTATCAGACCTAGATTAAAAAGTAAAATCTCCTCACCAATAAACATTTTGTGAGGGCAACATAAATAATTCAATGGAAAATATAGAAGCACATACATTTAGGGAGAATTTGTAAAATTTCTTCTGTGATGATGATGAGAAGGAGGAAGAGAAATGCGTACTTCTATTTATACTCCCAGCTGGGATTGTGAGATATCTAGAGCCCAATTCTCATCTCACTTATCATTTTATGCTGGTGTGATTCCTTATTTACATTGGAGTAAATATATGACCAAAATTGGACTCCTAGAATTAACTGTTCTTCAGAAGCCTCTTTCTGATGCTATTAATAACTAAATCAATTGATAGTCCATTGCTAATGTCTAGACTGTTTTTATGAGGAGAACAAATGACACAAAAAATAAATTTGGGGCCAAACGCAGCCGTGTTGTAAGAAGACACAACCCCCCATGGAAGAGAGTGGAGTTGCGCCTACATATGCCAGGGCTGAATGTGGTCCATTGTGTACAATACATGATATTTCCCACTTCATGTCTGGAGAAAGTCACTTACAAATGTGCATACAGTATTCCATGAACATTAAGATACATTATCTTCCCTCTGCCTAATGTTTAGAGATTTATAGTCAGTGCTGCGATGTTTATTTTTTCCCCTTGCTATGCAAGGTCAGTGTGCATATGCTTTCATGCAATCCAGCAAAGTCAGGTTCCACTGAAAATATCAAATGTTAATTTGCTCCTTACTTATTAATAGAATCCACACTGACTAAATTCCAGCTAACACTAATTAGACCATTGCAATCTAATTTCCTATACCATAACCCAGTTTTTCTATCAGATGTTTGAGAAAGGCACATTTCAAGACTTTTCTGGATGGAGAAAAGACTATCATCTTTCACTCTCTTTAAAGTTCACTGAGGGTGAATACATCTCATTTGGACAAGTCTAAATACAGGAAATGTATCAACTGCCACAGTTTCACATCTGGCAATGTTCCTTTCTGAAGAATGTGGGACAGATGTGAGAAAACTGAGTTGACCTTTCAGAAGCAAAAATATAACATTTACTTGAACAAACAAAAAGTGTATATATTTTAACCTATTGTACTCTAACAATTCAGTTACTACAGTGTAGCACAAAAGGGCTTTTGTTTTAAGGAAGATGTTAAAACCATGTACAAAACAATTAAAAATAAATTAACAGAATAAAGCAGCATAACAGAGAAGATCCTTTAAACACTACATCTACTTATAAAGAAGAGTAAATCGGGGGGTGGGGGGAAGGTAGTGTCTTAAATAGGAGATGGAAGAAACCTCACAGTAACTAACAATGAAACAGGAAGCCAGCAATTTGGCAATTTTAAATAGTGCAAACTAGTGTACAGATCCTGCAGTTGTGAACTGCCACATCATCTGGAGCCTCAATGAATGATGCACCATATGGGCACAGACATTCCCATTAAAACTTCTGATTGCGGGAACAGCACCAACATAAGAACAGCCATACTGGGTCAGACCAATGGTCCATCTAGCCCCGTATCCTCTCTTCCAACAGCGGCCAGTGCCAGATGCCTCAGAGGGAATTAACAGAAAGGGGAATTACTGAGTGATTCCTCCCATCAAACAGGCCCAGCTTCTAGCAGTCAGAAGCTAGGGACACCCAGAGCATGGGGTTGTGTCAGTGACCATCTTGGCTACTACCCATTGATGGACCTATCCTCCATGAACTTATCTAATTCTTTTTTGAATCAAGTTATACTTTTGGCCTTCACAATATCCCCTGGCAATGAGTTCCATAGGTTGACTGTGCAATGTGCAAAGAAGTGCTGCCTTACGTTTGTTTTAAACCTGTTGCCTATTAATTCCATTGGTTGACCCCTGGTTCTTGTGTTATGTGAAAGGGTAAACAACACTGTCTTATTCACTTTCTCCACACCATTCATGATTTTAGAGCCCTCTATCATATCTCCCCTTAGTTGTTTCTTTTCTAAGATGAAAAGTCCCAGTCTTTTTACTCTCTCCTCATATGGAAGCTGTTCTATAAGCCTAATCATTTTTGTCACTCTTCTCTGTACTTTTTCCAATTCTAATAGATCTTTTTTGAGATGGAGCAACCAGAACTGCATACAGTATTCAAGGCATATGCATACAATGGATTTATATAATGACATTATATTTACTGTCTTATCTATCCCTTTCCTAATGGTTTCTAACATTCTGTTAGCTTTTTCTACTGCTGCTGCACATTGAGCAGATGTTTTCAGAGAACTATACACGAGTCCGTGATCTCTTTCTTGATTAGTAACAGCTAATTTAGTCCCCATAATTGTATACATATGCTTGGGATTATGTTTTCCATTCTGAATTACTTTGTATTTATCAGCACTGAATTTCGTCTGCCATTTTGTAGCCCGGTCACCTAGTTTCTGTCTTTATAACTCTTCGCAGTGCACTTTGGACTTAACTATCTTGAGTAATTTTGCACTGTCTGAAAACTTTGCCATCTCATTGTTTACCCCCTTTTCCAGATCATTTATGAATATGTTGACGAGCATGAGTCCCAGTACAGATCCTTGGGGGACACTGCTATTTATCTCTCTCCATTCAAAAAACTCAGTATGTCCTGCCTTTTAACCAGTTACTGATCCATGAGAGCACCTTCCCTACTATCCCATGACTGCTTACTTTGTTTAAGAGCCTTTAGTGAGGGATCTTTTTAAAGGCTTTCTGAAAGTCCAGGTACACTATATCCCTGTCTCACCCTTGTTCACATGTTGTTGTTGTCACCATCAGTGAATTCTAATAGATTGGTGAGGCATGATTTCCCTTTACAAAAGCCTTGTTGACTCTTCCCCAACAAATCATGTTAATCTATGTGTCTGATAGTTCTGTTCTTTATTATAATTACAACCCATTTGCTTGGTACTGAAGTTAGGTTTACCCACCTGTAATTCCTAGGATCGCATCTAAAGCCTTTAAAAAAAAAATTAGTGTCACATTAGCTATCTGCCAGTCATCTGGTAGCTTTACACATGTGAATGGTCCCACTGAACTCAAATGAGGCAATTTGTGTGCCAATATGTTTGCAGGATCAGGGCCTAATACATATACAGGTATTTTTCACAGATACAACAATACAAAGAATCCGATAGCACATGCCAAATATTCTATTCAGTCATTTCTTCTAACAAAGCATTATGCCAACAGCTGTACATATTTTTGAAAAAACAGAAGCTGCTCAGTTGCTTAAACTTTAAAGTATTGAAGTTTCTCTAAGTAGAGACCAAATCCAGTCAAAATCAGTGCTGTCTGCAAGGGGTAGTGCAGTTGTACTCTCTTCCAGAAAGTAATCCAGAAGATGAGTCTTCAGATTTCTACCTCAAGGCAATTTTTTTGTATTGATAGTCAGAGGGCACCTGCATTATATATTTTTAAGACCATTTAATTTGTCACCTTACGCTATACTGTAGGCAGAATTTAAAACTAGGGATAATAGGAAGTCTCTTTACTAATTTTGGACATAGGTGGATAGTTTCCTGTCAGCAGGTAGTTTTGGGCAGGACTAGAAAACACAGACCAAATTTACAAGGCATATCTGGCACTTAGAACTAATACAGTATTGAAAAGCCACATTTCTTTAGAAGTTCAGTATGATCTGAAGACTGTATTAAGACCCAGTTCTGCAATCACTTATGCAAGTTAATGGGAATGCTCACACGAGTGAAACTGTTCACATGCCTAAGTGTTTGCAAGGTCAAAGCCTCTGACTATAAAATAAATTTGTCTGTGTTTTATATTCATAAGATTTTCGTCCCATTTGCAAAGTCACAATTTATGTACAAGCAAATTAGAAAGTTTCAAAAAGTTTTTCTTCTTTGCTGAAGTGTAGATATTGTAAGTTTCCCCCCAAAAGCCACAGTTATGTTTTGAAAGGGATTTAACTGCAAACCCTCAGCTTGAATTTATTTCTGGTTCGGTTTTGTTTGTTTAACTCTGAAAAACAACTTATTTTTTAGACTGAATTAGGCATTTTCCAGTCCCTGCCTCTGCTGGTGGAGTAGAAGGAAAATAAGTCAGTGAAGTTTGTTGCGGACCTGCTTCCTGATGCGCTATTTTTTAACCCCCTACGAGACTCTATTTAGCAGGCTCTAAACTGAACTGGAGCTAGAAACCAAAGCTCCCGCTGGCCTGTCGCCTGTTGTGTGCTTTGTCCACTAGATATGCCTCTTTCCTTTTTAACTCAGAGGCATCTGAGCCTACAAATGAGACCAGTTCAAAGCTGAAGCTCATCCCAGCCCTCAATATGTTAACCTGTGCTGGGTTTAAACTCCTGAATGTATTCAGAAAGATTTCAGCTTATCAACTCTTAATGTTCAAAACATTATAAGTATTGAAACAATTTTCTTTGAAGTTGACTTCTACTGTAGATCTCATTGAGACTTAAGAACAAGCCAGACCTGAAGACAATATATAAGGACGTATACCTCCAGTCTGTAGACTATATTATATATTTAAGTTTATTAAGATAGAAATTAATACCCATTTTAATGCATAAACACAAAAGGGCAGAGTTAAGGTTGAGCATTCAGTCTTACCGCTAAATCTCCCAACTTCTGAGGGCTGGTCTACACTAACCCCCCAATTCGAACTAAGGGTATGTCTACACTACGAGACTAGTTCGATTTTTGTGAAACCGAACTTGTGAACCCGATATTGCCAGGTCGATTGTTCGAATCCACACCAGGGATCTTAATTCGAATTTCCGAGTCCACAGTAAGAGGGCAAGTGTCGACATTGCAAGCGGTGCACTGTGGGTAGCTATCCCACAGTTCCTGCAGTCCCCCCTGCCGACTGGAATTCTGGGTGTTGCCCCCAGTGCCTTGTGGGACCGAAATTGTGTCACGGGTCGGTATACGTAAATTTCGTCACTCGACCCACACTTCCGCCTTCCCTACGTGAAAGCGCCGGCGGGTAATGAATTCGCGCCCTTTTCCTGTGGCTGATAGCTCGGACGCCACAGGACAGTGAGCATGGAGCCCTCCGCGATTATCGCTGATGTTCTGTCCGTAGCCAACACCTCGCGCCTTATAGCGCACCTTTTCAAGACTCAGATGCAGAGAAATCGGGAGAGGAGACAACGGAAGCTCCGGGAGTACTTGAACTCTGAGAGGGGCATGGATCTCTCGCAAAGCACTGGACCTCGGCCCCTAGACATCATGGTGGCAATGGGTCACGTTGATCCTGTGGAACGGCGATTCTGGGCAAGGGAAACAAGCACTGACTGGTGGGACCGCATAGTGCTGCAGGTCTGGGATGAGTCCCAGTGGCTGCGAAACTTTCGGATGCGCAAGTGCACTTTCATGGAACTTTGTGAGTTGCTGTCCCCTGCCCTGAAGCACCAGGACACCCGGATGCGAGCAGCCCTGACTATCCAGAAGCGAGTGGCCATAGCCCTGTGGAAGTTTGCAACACCTGACAGCTACCGGTCAGTAGCGAACCACTTTGGAGTGGGCAAGTCTACCGTGGGGGTTGCTGTGATGCAGATAGCCCATGCAATCGTTGACCTGCTGCTTCCCAAAGTAGTGACCCTTGGAGACGTGCAGGCGATCATAGATGGCTTCGCTGTGATGGGATTCCCAAACTGTGGTGGGGCCATAGATGGGACACACATCCCTATCCTGGGCCCGGAGCACCAGGGCAGCCAGTACATTAACCGAAAGGGCTATTTTTCTATGGTACTGCAAGCATTAGTGGACCACAAAGGACGTTTTACGAACATCAATGTTGGGTGGCCAGGCAAGGTTCATGATGCTCGAGTTTTCAAAAACTCTGGTCTGTATAAACGGATGCAACAGGGGGTTTATTTTCCGGACCGCAAAATCACTGTTGGGGATGTGGAGATGCCGACAGTGATCCTAGGGGACCCTGCCTACCCGCTAATGCCATGGCTCATGAAGCCATACACGGGAGCCCTGGGCACTGAAAAGGAGCTCTTCAATTACCGCCTGAGCAAGTGCAGAATGGTGGTGGAGTGTGCCTTTGGCCGTCTCAAAGCCAGATGGCGAAGCTTACTGACTCGCTCCGACCTCAGCCCTAAAAATATCCCCATTGTGATTGCAGCGTGCTGTGTGCTCCACAATCTCTGTGAGATCAAGGGGGAGACGTTTATGCAGGGCTGGGAGGTTGAGGCAAATCGCCTGGCAGCAGATTACACTCAGCCGGACACCAGGGCGATTAGAAGATCACAGCGGGAGGCGCTGCGCATCCGGGAAGCTTTGAAAGCTCGCTTCCAGACAGAGCGGGGTAACCAGTGACTGTTACAGTTCCGTAAACAGATACTGAACCTTCCCCTGTTTCTTTACACAGGTTCCGTTGCCCATCCTCTCCCATTACCAACCCCCTTCCCCCTCCTTCGATCAACGCTGTAAAGGCACAATAAAGGAAACATTTTTTTATTTGGACCAGTTCCTGTACTGGTTAGTGGGTTATGGTTTTCACAGTGGAGGCATACGGCAGTTGGGGAGCGGGTGGGGTGTGGGAAAGTACCCTTCAAAGGGGAATGACATGATCCTGCCCACAGAGCAGTCCTGAGTGCTGGACTGCTTGTTTAAAGGGACCATTAACCTCTCCTAATCGCATGTGTGTGTGGTGGGGGCTCTGTGACTTTTCCGTTGTGAATATCGGCTACGGATCCCCCGGTGCATTGATCTATCCAGCAGGCTACTGCCAGCCGCTAAAGATCAGCGGCCACCCTCCCCCAACAGACAGCGAACCACCCAACCCCCAACCCCACGTATAGAACCTAGAAACCTACACACAGAAGGAAAGGTGTGCTTACTGCATGCAATTTTTACTGTGCCTGTCACTTCATCTGTTACCCTGTCTGCACCCTCGTTTGTGCTTCGGTCCTCTGCACTTACAAACCCTGTTAACCAATAACCAGAGATACAAACGGTCCCATTTAAGACACTCAGGGAAACATCAGTGAACCAAAAAACCAGTTTTATTTAACAGAACATTAACTTAACATGGAACCTGGGAAGGGAGGTGTTCAGGGGTTGCTGCTGGAGGGAGGGGAGGGAAAAATCTAAGGTTTTGGGAATGACAGCCTTCTGCTACTGGAGGATTCTGCAGGGGTGGAGTGAGTATTTCCACGCACCCTGCCTCCCCTTGTCCTAGTGACTTTTGGAGAGTAAACTACTGGACTTGGTGGCGGGGGAGGGTGGTTGGAAAGAACATATAGAGGTGCTCTTTCCTCCTGTCTCCTGTCCTGGAGTACATCCACCAGGCGCCGGAGCATGTCGGTTTGCTCCCTCATTAGTCCCAGCATTGTTTGGGTCGCCTGCTGATCCTCCTGCCGCCACCTGTCCTCGCGCGCTTCAGCCCTCTGCTCCTGTTCCCTGGCTGCTCGCTCGTACCGTGCGACGTCCTCTCTCCGCTGTGCCGCCTCCCTCTGTGACAACATCATTAATTCAGAGAACATGTCGTCCCGGGTTCTCTTTTTGCGCCGCCTTATCTGGACCAGGCCATGGGAGGGAGAAGCACGGGTAGGGCGGGAGACACTCGCAGCTGCGGGATGAGGGAAAGGGAGTGAATTCCTCAGAAAGATACTTTTTCAAGAACAATGACCATACTCTTTCACCGTGAATAGGACCAAACACAGTGCCTATCACATGTAAACGTACTACAAGGTCAAATACTATGCCTTAAGGCTGAGTGTCTGGGGTCCCGGTATACGGATCCCAGAAGCCTTGCCGTACAGTGAAAATCACCTCTCTGAAGACCATGGTAAGGTGATGAGTTAGGACTGCTGAGAGATTGCTTCACAGCAGTGCTCTACTCCCATGTCTCACTCAGTGTTCCTGGCGGCGGGCAGGAACTGCTGCTGCCCAAACCGATAATCTACAGCGGCTTTCCTAACCGCCCCCCCAGTCCGCGTGGTCGCTCCCGGGACCGTAAAGTGCCCGAGAACCGCTCATCAGGAACGGCTCGACTACCCCTCCCCCCCCTCCGCGTGGTCGCTACCGGGAACCAAAAGTACCCGCGATCCGCTCATCATGAACGGCTCGCCTACCCTTCCCCCCCCCCTCCGCGTGGCCGCTCCCGGGAACCAAAAGTACCCGCGATCCGCTCATCATGAACGGCTCGCCTACCCTCCCCCCCCCTCTGCGTGGCCTCTCCCGGGAACCAAAAGTACTCGCGAACCGCTCTGCATCAACGGCTCGACTACCCCTCCCCCCCCTCCGCATGGTCGCTACCGGGAACCAAAAGTACCCGCGATGCGCTCATCATGAACGGCTCGCCTACCCTTCCCCCCCACTCCGCGTGGCCGCTACCGGGAACCAAAAGTACCCGCAAACCGCTCTGCATCAACGGATCGCCTACCCTCCCCCCCCTCCGCGTGGCCGCTCCAGGGAACCAAAAGTACCCGCGAACCGCTCTGCATCAACGGCCCGCCTACCCTTCCCCCCCCCCTCTGCGTGGCCGCTCCCGGTAACCTAAAGTGCCCGCAAACCGCTCGTCAGGAACGGATCGCCTACCCCTACCCCCCCTCCGCGTGGCCGCTCCCGGGAACCAAAAATGCCTGCGAACCGCTCAGCATGAACGGCTCGCATACCCTTTCCCCCCTCCCTTCGCGTGGCAGCTCCCGGGAACAAGATCGCCATCGAACCGCTGTGTTTGAACGGCTGGCCTACCCCTCTTCCCGTGGGCGCTCCCGGGAACCAATATTGCCCGAGACCCGCTGTGTCTTAACGGCTCGCGTACCGTTTCCCCGGCCTCGCGTGGCCGGTCCCCGGGACTGTCCCTACCCGCGCACTGCTAATTAGTAATGGTTTGGCTCCCGACTCCCTACCACCACGCATTAACATAAACAGCCGGGTGTCTTTCTTTAGAGGGAAAAGGAAGCATTCACTATACTAATTATACCACTCATTCAAACCAGGACCCCATGACTGATATCACTCTGATGAGGATTACAGAGACAGAGAAATACTGCATGCTGCGTCAATGCAAGCAAACCCCGGGGCCGTATGCTGCCATGCTATGCAAGGCAATGATACCAGAGTACCTGCAGCTTGTATGGCGCGGGAAAGTATCCTACCATGGAGGAGACAATAAGGCCGCTCTCCCAGTGAACGTGCTAAACAAGCTCTCACTGTACCTGCAGGAGAGCTTCGCGGAGATCTCAGATGGGGATTACACCTCTATCCCCATACATATTGACAGACTTTTCGAATAGTTGCACGGGAAAGCAACTCCAAGGTGAAGCGCATAAGGCCAATTAAGCCACAGTTACAGAGCGCTAACACACCATACCTATTGTATTGCAAATAAATGTCTAACACACTGACCTAATGATCCTTCTCCTGATTCCTGGTCAGGAATGCTGCCTTGGGAGTGTTCGTAGGGCAGTGCAGTCAGGGTGAGGAATAGTTCCTGGCTGTCGGGGAAATCACCAGTGAGACCGCTGTCTAGTGCCTCGTCCTCCTGCCCTCCTTCCTCTTCTTCGCCGTCCGCGAAAACCTCCTCCGACGTGGCCGTAGAATGGACCCCGTCGTCGCAGTCCATGGACACTGGTGGGGTAGTTGTTGCCGCACCACCGAGCATGGCATGCAGTGCCTCGTAAAATCGGCAAGTGTGTGGCTGCGACCCAGAGCGTCCGTTGGACTCCTTGGTCTTTTGGTACGCCTGCCGCAGCTCCTTGATTTTCACGTGGCACTGCGTAGCATCCCGGCTGTATCCTCTCTCCGTCATAGCCTGGGAAATTTTTTCATAAATCTTTGTATTGCGTCTTTTTGAACGGCGCTCGGTTAGGATTGATTCATCGCCCCACACAGCGATCAGATCCAAAACTTCCCGATCACTCCATGCTGGAGCTCTCTTTCTATTCAGCGATGGCATTGAAACCACTGCTGTAGAGCTCTGCATCGTTGCCAGTGCTGCTGAGCTCGCCACGATGTCCAAAGAGGAAATGGGATTCAAAATGGCCACACAGGAAAAGGGATTCAAATTTTCCCGGGGATTTCTCTGAGTGGCAGGTCAGAGCATCCGAGTACAGATTACTGCCCTGATCGTCCACTGAGTGGTGCACTGTGGGATAGCTCCCGGAGCTATTAGCGTCGAATTCCGTCCACAGTACCTAGCTTTCGACATGGCCATTTCGAATTTGGCGCTACTCCCCTCGTCAGGGTGGAGTACAGAAATCGATTCAAAGAGCCCTCAATGTCGAAATAAACTGCTTCCTAATGTGGACGGGTGAGGGATTAAATCGAGTTAACGCTGCTAAATTCGACATAAAGTCCTAGTGTAGACCTGGCCTAAGATACGCAACTTCAGCTATGTGAATAACGTAGCTGAAGTCGAACTATCTTAGTTTGAATGAAAAAGCACTTACCCGGGGTCCACACGCGGCGCGCAGGCTCCCCCGTCGACTCCGCCTACTCCGTTCGTCGAGCTGGATTACCAGCGTCGACGGCGGAGCACTTCCTGGTTCGATTTATCGCGTCTAGACAAGACGCGATAAATCGAACCCAGAAGATCGATCCAGCACCTCCGACAGGACGCGTGAGTATAGACGTACCCTGAGTGCCTGATTTCTCAACCTTGATGTTAAATTATTGCTTGTATTTTTACATGAAACTTGCTATATTGCACCGTTTTTCAGTCAACTGTTTTTTATTCAGTTTTCAGAGTAGTAGCTGTGTTAGTCTGTATCCACAAAAAGAACAAGGAGTACTTGTGGCACCTGTGGCAAAGTACCTACTTCTTCTCAGCAGTCTCAGTCCTTTTAAGTCTTGGAGACACAGGCTTGGGCAAGGCAAACCCTTACGGTAGCACAGGGTCCAGCTAGACCTTCCCCTGTCAGTCCCTTGAGTTTGTTTTCCTTCCCTTCTGGGGAGGAAATGCAGCCCTTCTTCCAGGAAGGGTTCAGTGTCCTACTGGCAGCTTCCCTGCTTCTCACACACTCTCACGCCACTCCTCATTCCTACAGGGGAGGGTTTAAAAAAGTCTCCAGCAGTTGCAGCCAGCTGGATCTAATTAGCTCCCTAGCAACCCCTTTCCCAGCTGAACCTTATTTCCTTGTAGTTATCTCTCCTCAGTAGATAGGGAGAGGCCTTTTAACCCCCTGGGACTAGTTACTACACCCCCCTTGGTAGCCGTTTGTCCTGGGTTTACCAATTTATTTGGGCATAAGCTTATATATATATATATATCTAATCTATATCTATATCTATATCTATATCTATATATCTTCCTACTGTATGTTCCACTCTATGCATCTAATGAAGTGGGTTCTAGCCCACGAAAGCTTATGCCCAAATAAATTGGTTAGTCTCTAAGGTGCCACAAGTACTCCTCATTCTTTTTATTCAGTTGTTTATCATGTACCCTTGCCACCTAGTGGCAGTATAGCAATATACATCTCTTCAATATCACTGATTTTCCAAGCGACAAAGAGTCCTGTGACACCTTATAGACTAACAGATGTATTGGAGCACAAGCTTTCGTGGGTAAATACCCACTTCTTCAGATGCATGCAGTGGAAATGTACAGGGGCAGGTATAAATATGCAGGGAAGAGTTAGGTTAGAGATAACGAGGTTAGTTCAATCAGGGAGGATAAGGCCCTCTTTTAGCAGTTGAGGTGTGAACGCCAAGGGAGGAGAAACTGCTTTTGTAGTTGGCTAGCCATTCATAGTCTTTGTTTAATCCTGAGCGGATGGTGTCAAATTTGCAAACGAACTGAAGCTCGTCAGTTTCTCTTTGAAGTCTGGTCCTGAAGTTTTTTTGCTGTAGGATGGCTACCTTTAAGTCTGCTATTGTGTGTCCAGGGAGATTGAAGTGTTCTCCTACAGGTTTTTGTATATTGCCATTCCTAATATCTGATTTGTGTCCATTTATCCTTTTGCGTAAGGACTGTCCAGTTTGGCCGATGTACATAGCAGAGGAGCATTGCTGGCACATGATGGCATATATTACATTGGTGGATGTGCAGGTGAATGAACCGGTGATGGTATGGCTGATCTGGTTAGGTCCTGTGATGGTGTCCCTGGTGTAGATATGTTGGCAGAGTTGGCATCGAGGTTTGTTGCATGGATTGGTTCCTGAGTTAGAGTTATTATGGTGCGGTGTGTAGTTGCTGGTGAGAATATGCTTCAGGTTGACGGGTTGTCTGTGGGCGAGGACTGGCCTGCCTCCCAGGGCCTGTGAAAGTGAGGGATAGTTGTCCAGGATGGGTTGTAGATCACTGATGATCCGTTGTAGAGGTTTTAGCTGAGGACTGTAAGTGATGGCCAGTGGAGTTCTGTTGGTTTTCTGTTGGAGTTCTACACACTGATTTTCCAAGAGATATATAGTTGTCAATGTGCCACCTTCAAACTTTTCATCAACTATTTAAGTGCCAGAGATTATCAACTTGCTCTTCATTTCTCTGCTTTTTTGTCTTAATTCTCTCAAGATCTTTTAAAACCATTTAAACCTTTTGAAACCTACCTCTGCGCCCACACAAACAGGCACAGAGACTACCAGGTCAATTCCTTCTTTGATATATCGACGTGTAACCCTTCTGCCAGTCAGAGTCGGCAGCAACAAGGGCCGGGTTCCGTATCTAGGGGTTCCATTCCAATAACACAATGCAAAAACCGGCTCGAGCCCCCACCCAGTGACCTGGGACAAATATATATCACCCCCCCTGGGCGCCTCTAAGAGGCAGTACTTCCCCTCTCGCAAGCACAGAGTCTGAGTGTAGAAAAACCTTTTAATGACAGAGAGAAACAATGCGGCCTTTTGCTGGGGAAACACCACATCTAGGATTGGTAAACCAAACTGTGAGCAATGACCCACCCCAGCAAATTGGCCATGTCCTTTCCCTTTGGTTCTTGAGTCCATCAACCCCAAAAATCACCCAAAGTCCCAAAAGTCCAACAACCCAAAAGTCCAGACCCAGAGTTCAAAAGTTCATCTGCAGAGTGTTACACCCCCTCCAGTCTGGGTAGAAATGGGGAGGGGAGAGGTAAGGGGCACCTTACGTGGCTCGAAGCTGACTGCCCCGTCCCTTCATGGTGCTTCGCTCGGCTCTGCTCTGCTCCGCCAGCCATCCCACGAGTCACTCCGTTCAGCTGTCCCGCAAGCCGCTCCGCCAGCAGCTCCGCTCCGTCAGCCGGCCTGCAAGCCGCTCCGGCTGTCCCACCAACTGCTCCGCTCCGCCAGCAGCTCCGCTCCGTCAGCCGGCCTGCAAGCCGCTCCAGCTGTCCCGCTCCGCCAGCAGCTCCGCTCCGTCAGCCGGCCTGCAAGCCGCTCCGGCTGTCCCGCCAACTGTCCCGCTCCGCCAGCAGCTCCGCTCCACCAGTCGCTCAGCAATAGATCTTCTGGCTCCCCCACTACTTAACACAGTGCTCAGTGATTTCAGCTCATAACAATTTCAGCTTGTAGTTAGGGGAGCCTTCGTGCTCATTTGCACACTTAGTCCAGAGTAATTCCAACTCAGCAGCCTGTAAATAGACTCCTAAGGAACTCAAAATTAGCTCTGATATTCCACAGTGGAGAGAGAGAAGGAGGTGCAATTGACATTTAGGACCCTCAGAAGAGGCCCATGCCACCAGATACAAATACCTGTCCCCAACCTCTCTCCATTCACTGGGTTTTGGAATCCATGTCCCTCGCCTAGCAAGTGCTGCTTAGCTAAGGGCGAGTCCCTTCCTCATAACAAAAGCCCACTGTCCTTGATTCACATAATCAGGGTAACAACACTTTAGTCTTCCTGCCCCAATAACAGAGAAACTGGGGCTCCCACAGCAGTCAAGGTGACCATTTGGGCAAGCGGTCCATCATGCTTTGCAGGGTGGGTGTGTCCATGCAAACAAGATTAGCCCCTGACATCCCTTTCCACAACTCACCACCAGATGTCAGGGTAGAGCTCATCCTGACTCTGCTTACATCCTCCCCCCAGCCGAGAATTTGTCGTCCCGACAAATCGCACTCCCTTTATACCAACTCATTGGTTTCCTCCAAAGGGCCTCAGAAAACCCACTTCAGCTGTCACAAATCTGTGCGCTAAATGTATTGGCTCCTCGCTAATCACCCCAGGTGCATCATAGGTTAACCGTTTTACTGGTCTTATTACCCTGTCCCTTCTATTGAGAGTCTCTGTTGCAGGGGTAGGAGGGACATCTTCTTGAGTGACGGATGGAGAGGTTTCCTTTGAGGATCCCTCGGCTACTGGCATAGGCCCCTGCATCTCTGGTTCCGACAGCGGAAGGTCCAACGGGTCTAGGGCCCCCTCCACCTGGATGTCCTCACTGTCCAATAACCTGTGTGCATCATCAAAGGGGGGTCCCATCGGCGGCACAGGGGCGCCAGTAACGGGCCTAAATACCTCCGCCATGGGGCTTAGGGCTGAAGAGGGGGAGCTCTCTATTGGCTCAGCTGATCGAGACTGAAATCTTGTCTTCATTCCAGGATACACCAGGGTTGTGTCTTCCTCCTCGGCCTCACTCTCTGACATGCTGAATAGGGGTAGGTTAGCTTCAGAGGGCCCGTTGTCCGTGTTGGATGGCGGCTGTGGCCTGGCACTTCTGTTCTGCCCGGCTGCCCTGTCATGGCCCATCTCATAAGGGGTGCCAACCAACTCCCCCACAGGGAGCAAGAGATTTCTGTGCACCGTCTTTATTTGCCCTGGACCCTCTTCAGGTTTGATCTTGTAGACCGGCAGGTCTCCCAGCTTCTCCATCACCAGGTAAGGTATTGCTTTCCATCTGTCAGCTATCTTGTGTTTGCCAGCAATACCCAAATTTCGCAGCAGGACTCTGTCCCCTGGCTGGAGCTCCTGCAAACGTACCCTAGCATCATATCGATGTTTGTTGCGATCTGCGTTCTTCCGAGCCGCAGATGTAGCCAAGTGATAAGCATCCCGCAGCTTTTCTCGTAGTCGGGCTACATATTGCTGATGAGTTTCGTAGCTATCTCCATCCTCTGATACACCAAAGCACAAGTCTATGGGTAATCTTGGTTCTCTCCCAAACATCAAGAGATATGGGGTGACTCCCGTAGCATCGTTCTTTGTGGCGTTGTAGGCATGCACCAGAAATGCGACATGCTGGCTCCAGGTTGCCTTCTGCTCTGGTCGCAAAGTCCCCAACATATCTAATAGTGTTCGGTTGAACCTCTCTGGCTGAGGATCACCTTGCGGGTGATAAGGCGTTGTCCTAGACTTTTTAATTCCCGCTATCCTCAGCACCTCCTTCAGAAGGTGACTCTCAAAGTCCCGCCCCTGATCCGAGTGTATCCGGGCTGGGAATCCATAAACTGAGAAATATTTCTCCCACAGTACTCGAGCGACAGTGATAGCCCTCTGATCACGTGTGGGATATGCCTGCGCATACCGCGTAAAATGGTCAGTCACTACTAGAATGTTTCCGACATTCCTCTTGTCTACTTCTAGAGACAAGAAATCAATGCATACTAGCTCCAAAGGTTTGGTGCTGGTGATATTCTTGAGATATGCAGCCCTTGTGGGCAGAGTTTTCCTTTGGACACATCGAGCGCATGTCTCACATTTCCTGCGAACATCTTCAGCCATCCGGGGCCAATAGAACCTACTACGAATAAGTTCCAGGGTTCTCTCCATCCCTAGATGTCCGAAATCATCATGCAGGGCCCTCATGGCCAGGGCTCTGTACTCTTTTGGCAGCACTAGCTGTGTTCGCTGCTTTTGTAAAGGGTCCATGGTCACTCGGTGTAGCACTCCCTGAATCAGTTTTAGTTTGGTCCATTCTCTCAATAGTAGTTTACCCTCTGGGCTAGGTGGAACAACCGCAGCTGGGCCTCGCCCCTCCCTTTTGGCAAGTAGTGTATCACGAATGTCAACATCTTGCAGCTGGGCTTCTTGCCAGTCAGCCTCACTGAGCATGGGCAATGGAGATTGGTCCAATGCTATGTAGTTCACCGAAGCAGAAGGCACGCTTTCAGGGGGCAGGCCCAGAGCTTCTGCAACACATCCCTGACGGCTCCAATGGGCCTCTGGCTCTCGACGACTCACACTGCAAATAGCTCTCACTCCATCCATGGGTATCATAGAGACTTCTGGTGCCTTTGGACGTCTGGACAATGCATCTGCATCCACGTTGCTTCTCCCTGATCGGTATTGAATGCTGAAGTCATAGCTAGCCAAAGCAGCCACCCATCTCTGTCCTGTAGCATCCAGCTTGGCACTTGTTAACACGTAAGTCAGTGGGTTGTTGTCTGTCCACACCTGGAACTGAGCACCATACAAGTAGTCTCGGAATTTCTCAGTGATGGCCCATTTCAAGGCCAAGAACTCCAGCTTGTGAATGGGATAGCGAGTTTCACTGTCCGACAGTCCTCGGCTGGCAAAGGCTACAGGTTTACGTTTGCCTTCCACTTCCTGGTACAGTACTGCTCCCAGACCCTCCAAACTGGCATCAGTATGCAGGATAAACGGTTTGCTGGGGTCAGCAAAGACTAGGACCGGAGCATGAGTTAGGCAAGCAATGATTTCTTGAAATGCCCTCTCACACCTCTCATCCCACCGCGGCCCAAACGGTTCGAAGGGGCCATAGTGTCTCTGCACAGGAGGCTTTCGGGATCCTCCCTTGTTCTTGGTCTTAGATTTGGGTTTTCCAGACTGGTATCCCCTGGTAAGATCATTCAGAGGCTTTACAATCGTAGCATAGTTCTTCACAAATCTGCGGTAATAGCCACTAAATCCAAGAAAGGTCTTGAGTTCTCTGTAGTTACTGGGACGTGGCCAGGTAGTGAGTGCTTCTATTTTGCTGGGATCGGTACTCACACCCTCTTGGGACACGATGTGACCTACATACTTCACTGAGGTTTGGCAGAACTGGCATTTATCTATTGAGAGCTTCAAACCATAGTCCTCCAACCTATTGAGCACTTTAAGTAGTCTTTCTTCATGCTCCTCCAAGGTTCTTCCAAACACAATCAGGTCATCCAAATAAACTAACACTTGCAGTAAATTCATGTCTCCCACTACTTTCTCCATAAGACGTTGAAATGTGGCGGGTGCTCCTGAAATCCCCTGGGGCATGCGTTCGAACTGATAAAACCCTAATGGGCAGATGAAGGCTGTCTTCTCCTTATCTTCTTCTCCCAGGGGGATTTGGTAGTATCCACTCCGGAGATCCAACACAGAGAACCACTGGCTTCCCAGCAAGCAGTCTAAGGCATCTTGGACTCGAGGCATAGTGTACTGGTCAACCACAGAACGGTTGTTTAGGGTGCGGTAGTCAATACACATCCGGATTTTCCCATTCTTTTTACGGACCACCACAATGGGTGAGGCATATGGGCTGCGGGACTCTGTAATGATGCCATTTGCAGCCAGCTCTTGTAGATGACGTCGCACATCTTCCATCTCAGAGAGGGCAATCCTCCTAGATCTCTCCCTAAAAGGTCGAGAGTCATGTAGTCTGATGTTGTGCTCCACTCCTTTTGCACATCCCACATCCCACTCATGCAATGAGAACACTTTGGATCTTTCACAAAGTTTTTTCCTCAGGCGATCTTTCCACTCCTCGGACAATGGTGAGTCTCCAAAGTCAAACTTTGCTGGGTCTATAGCCGGAACTTGAGTTTCACCCCGGGGTTTTACAATTGACTCAGGCTCAAAGAGGTCTGCTATCTTCTGTCCTTGCTTCACAACAACATCACGACTTGTTTCATTAGCAATCAGTATAGTCACCTTTTCCTGAGCTTTAGCAGGTAAGGTTATGATTCCACTGGGGACCAGCACTCCTTCAGGGAGCTCTCCTTTCACCGACTGCTCTACCATTGCTAAGGCCCCATTACTGCCTTTCAGCCAGGTGCTCATGACAAGCACTTCTTGCTCTGTCCTGGCAGGCACTACTAAGGGGGTTGTGCCCGCGTACTTCAGTGATCCAATCGGTAGCTCAGATGTCTCTTTAGCGCTCTCAATTTTCCTATAGGCTTCAGCACAAAGCGTATGGATCATCAGGGTGTTCAGGTATTGGTCCCCAGCCCGTCGTCTGCAGTAATCCGCGAGTACCTTGAAGAGGCTGGAGTTGGTCCCTATCAGTGCAGACACATCAGAGGTCCCTTTAGGGTCAGGGCATATTAATGCAGCTGTGTCTATCGCTTCTCTTACCCCCGCAACCTCCTCTGGGAATTCCAGGTGCACTATGACATATCCTTGGTAGGGGTATTCATCCATGCTGAGGCCACATAGGCCAAGGCCAGTCAGTGGCTGTATAGGAAGGTGCCTAAGCATGTGTTGGTAGAATGACTGAAATATAATAGTCACTTGAGATCCAGTGTCAAGCACTGCTTTACACTCTGCCCCTTCAATCCTCACCATGACCTCTGCTCGAGGCCCTATGAGTCCTGTGGGGATCCCAGATGGACAGTCTTTTCTGTGGGAATCTTCAAATCCTGCAGGCCTGGGTGGTCCACGTCCCTGGACCCTCTGGCAGCTACCGGATCTCTCCCAACTGATCCTCAGCTTTCCATACACTAAGGAGGGATTTTCTTCATTCCGGCACCTAGCAGCACTGTGCCCCTCCTGACCGCATCGGTAGCAGAAAATTTGCCCTTTCCCCCTTCGCCTGGATGGGACGGGGGCTTTAAATGCTGACCTCTCCATTGCCCCAGTGTGAGGCTCCTTACCCCTGGAAGCCTTAGCTCGGGCAATGGTGCTTTGCAGCTCAGCTATCCGTTCCGTCAGGACCTGCATTTGTTGAGCAAGTTCTTCTCTGGTGCTCACCATCAATACACTGGCAGTTTGCAGTGGTGTTGTGCTGGCTGGCTCCAATGTTTGGGCTTCCCAAAGCTCACTGGCAGCCTGCCTTTCTTCCTCCTCTCTGACCTCTTTTATTAGCTGGGAGTAACTTGGGGGATGTTCCCGTCGTTCTCTTAGCCGCAGATGAAGTAGAATCGGGTTCAGATACTGAGTTCCTCTTACAATTTGAGCCAGTCTGGTCTGATCCATCTGCTCAGCAGTCACTGCTCCCCTCATGACAGCTTTCTGAAGCAGTCTCTCCAGCCTCTGTATATAGGCTGAAGCCTTCTCGCCCTTTTGCTGTCGGGAATTAAGGAACTTGCAGTAGCTATCTTCAGGGCCCTCTACGCTCCCAAATGTGTGATCAAGAGCCTCTAGACAGTCCCTCACACTGACCCCAGGGTCAATGAGCTTCAGAGTGCGAATCACATCTAATGCTGGGCCGGCAAGGCTCTCTATTAGACATCTTCGCTTTTCTGCATCGGGTACAGCCCACTCCTGCAGCATTTCAGTGGTATGCTCTAACCAGGGTTCAAACTCCTCCCCCCCAGCAAATGACCTTAACTTACGACAAGAGTTTGACATAGCATAGGACAGCACAACCTTTTCCAATGTTTGCCCCAGTGCTTTTGCCCAATCATCGGCCGAGGCTGCAGCCCCTGACCTAGAGGCTGCTGAGCCGGGGCCCAACAAACCTGACATAGTAGCCATTACGCAAACAGTAATTTCCTCAAAATATAAACACAATTATTTCCCAATGTAGCGGATCACTCAACAAGTGCTTGCGAGGGGTACTGACCCAGGGATCCCGGACGAGCCCCCAAAAATGTAACCCTTCTGCCAGTCAGAGTCGGCAGCAACAAGGGCCGGGTTCCGTATCTAGGGGTTCCATTCCAATAACACAATGCAAAAACCGGCTCGAGCCCCCACCCAGTGACCTGGGACAAATATATATCACCCCCCCTGGGCGCCTCTAAGAGGCAGTACTTCCCCTCTCGCAAGCACAGAGTCTGAGTGTAGAAAAACCTTTTAATGACAGAGAGAAACAATGCGGCCTTTTGCTGGGGAAACACCACATCTAGGATTGGTAAACCAAACTGTGAGCAATGACCCACCCCAGCAAATTGGCCATGTCCTTTCCCTTTGGTTCTTGAGTCCATCAACCCCAAAAATCACCCAAAGTCCCAAAAGTCCAACAACCCAAAAGTCCAGACCCAGAGTTCAAAAGTTCATCTGCAGAGTGTTACACCCCCTCCAGTCTGGGTAGAAATGGGGAGGGGAGAGGTAAGGGGCACCTTACGTGGCTCGAAGCTGACTGCCCCGTCCCTTCATGGTGCTTCGCTCGGCTCTGCTCTGCTCCGCCAGCCATCCCACGAGTCACTCCGTTCAGCTGTCCCGCAAGCCGCTCCGCCAGCAGCTCCGCTCCGTCAGCCGGCCTGCAAGCCGCTCCGGCTGTCCCACCAACTGCTCCGCTCCGCCAGCAGCTCCGCTCCGTCAGCCGGCCTGCAAGCCGCTCCAGCTGTCCCGCTCCGCCAGCAGCTCCGCTCCGTCAGCCGGCCTGCAAGCCGCTCCGGCTGTCCCGCCAACTGTCCCGCTCCGCCAGCAGCTCCGCTCCACCAGTCGCTCAGCAATAGATCTTCTGGCTCCCCCACTACTTAACACAGTGCTCAGTGATTTCAGCTCATAACAATTTCAGCTTGTAGTTAGGGGAGCCTTCGTGCTCATTTGCACACTTAGTCCAGAGTAATTCCAACTCAGCAGCCTGTAAATAGACTCCTAAGGAACTCAAAATTAGCTCTGATATTCCACAGTGGAGAGAGAGAAGGAGGTGCAATTGACATTTAGGACCCTCAGAAGAGGCCCATGCCACCAGATACAAATACCTGTCCCCAACCTCTCTCCATTCACTGGGTTTTGGAATCCATGTCCCTCGCCTAGCAAGTGCTGCTTAGCTAAGGGCGAGTCCCTTCCTCATAACAAAAGCCCACTGTCCTTGATTCACATAATCAGGGTAACAACACTTTAGTCTTCCTGCCCCAATAACAGAGAAACTGGGGCTCCCACAGCAGTCAAGGTGACCATTTGGGCAAGCGGTCCATCATGCTTTGCAGGGTGGGTGTGTCCATGCAAACAAGATTAGCCCCTGACATCCCTTTCCACAACTCACCACCAGATGTCAGGGTAGAGCTCATCCTGACTCTGCTTACAGACGTAACCACCATGAACTTGCATGGAAACTACCTCCACAGGCAGAGTAGAGAATAGACCCTATAGTTTCTAATAAATTCAAGTCTTGTCAAAATTATTTTAATCTGTTGGTAAGTGCCACGGTTTTATGCATCTCCTGCATTAGCTACCATTGGAGAGTCTTGATAGAGCATTCAACAATTGTGCTGAGCATAGGAACATACAAAGTCCCTTGAATCCAGTATCCTGGATCAGTGGCCAGTACTAGACGATGAAGCATTCCTACATCTTCCTCTGAAGTGGGTAGATGTAGGGTAATTTGCCCTTATCACAGTTCACGGCAAATGCACCTGTATTTCCCCTGTGTGGTCCAGCAAGAGCACATTCTCTAGGGCTTCTGGCTCCCTTCTTGTGTTGTGAGACAGGGCAAACAGGTATCCCAGATCTACCTTCTCTATGCCTTTCATTATTTTATATACTGTATTGTTATGTCTCCTTTTATTACCTTCTTTTTAAAGATAAACAATCCCAATCTCTCTTTATATGAAAGGCTTTGCATACTCTAGATCATTCTTATTACCATTCTTTGAACCCTTTCGAGTTCAGCAGTATATTTTTGAGAAGGGATGCACACAGTATTCCAAATGAGGTTGCACCAGTGGTTTATATAAAAGCATTCTTAAATGCTCTGTATTATTCACCATTCCATTCCTTATGTAACTTAACATTTTGTCAGCTTTTTGACCACAGTAACACAGTGAACAGAGGCCTTACTGAGCTATCTACGGTGATGTCCAGAGCCCTTACTTGAGTTGAGACAGTTAATTTAGAACCCTCTAAGGTGCACAAGTATTTTAATTTGTCCCCTCTAATATGCATGAAAAAAGTAGCAATCATTTGAATACTGGCAACATTCAAGATAGCACACAAAATGCAAATGCACTCTCCTCTTTGAGCCTAAAGTGGACCACACAAATCTACACACTTTATAAAGCACGCAGAACACTGGTTCTCCCCACTTCCCAGCAACGATTTACTAGCAAAGTAACTGTGAATTCTCACATCAGTAAGACTTCAGTACTGTTACAGAACAAGCTAGAGAATATTTACATTGTGATATATTATCCAAAATAATTAAAACTAAATCAAGTGTGTCAAAAGAAACATACTACATTATTATGCAATAGCCCTGCTTTAATTGTCTGTTCATATGGAGCCCCAGCATGTTCTCCTAGGGCAAACAGCACTCCCATTGGTTTCACTGGGAGTTGCCAGTGATGGGGCCTCCTAGTCCCCTTCCTCAGAATCATGGAGTTGGTTTGTTTTTTGTAAGAGCTCACTTGTAAATACTAAATTGCTTCCATAGCTTCACAATAACTAAATTACCTTATTTTGGCCAACAGAATTCTAGTGTCACCGAAATACACTAAGAGAAGCGTCTCATCAGGGCAGGGGGTACAAGTGGAAAAGGAAGAGATGTTTTTAGCTTTTCAAAGTAGGATTGTTTAACATTGTAAATTCTCTACACGAAGCACTGCCCTGGGAATACTGCAAGTGAATGTTTGTAATGATTTCTAAGATACACGGAACTGTCATGCCACAGCTCTGGCTGAATGGGCTCTAATTTGACCCTCAAGCAACCACACCACTCATGGATAACAATGAGAAGAGCAGAAAGATAAATGTTTCAACCAACAGTGAGCACTGGTTGTACAGAAGGATGATCTTCAGAACAATGGTTAGTTTATACCATGTTTTATATTTGTGGGTAATGGGAGATTAAATACCCGAATTTAAAGTTACCTGGTTTTGGTTTAACAAGCTGATATTTCCATTTATTTTATTTTTGTATGGGGGAAATCATATAATGCAGGCCTAGCTGGCAGCTGCATTCACATGGGGCACTGGCCCCATTCCTGCAGGATGCAGAAGGAAAATTAGGACTGTACAATGTCAAACACATCCCCGTACACCTATCCATTAAAAAGGTCTGGTACTTAGATCAGCACAAAAGCAGAAGGAGAAGAGGTGCCACTGACGTGAGACAAAATGATGGTCCCAACAGTATGTCCTCAGACACAAGCACCACTGAAACTAAGCAAGGGAGCTTAGCAGCCAGGCAGGTGAAAGAAACTCTATAGAGCCTTGCCATGATAATGGGAAAGCTTTAAGATTTCCGGTTTGCGCTGCATTCCATCCTAGGGGATTTTTTACTAAACTTGAAGACCTGACTGAGAATCAGGGCGAGGGACATTCCGCAGGTGCAGTGATTCCTGACCCTGTAAACCAAACTAGAACAGCTTGAAGAATAAGTCGGAGAAAGCACAAACAAAGGTTGCAGGAAAATATTAGTATAATACGACTGACTGAAGGTGCTGAGCTGCCTCCATCTGCTTCATTATTTGAATCCTAGGTTCTAAACTTATTTGAGATGCCAACAAAACCCAGGAAGCCGAAAAATGAAAGAGCACATGACATCGTCCCCAAATCTGCAGGCAACACAAGACCATGACCCCTGTGTCACTCTGGTTCCACAACTATAAAGACAGCCCAGGTGTTTTAGCTGCTTCAGTTAAAAAAGGATCAGCGACAATGGCAAGAATTTCATGTTTTCCCAAGATTTCTCTATAGCACTGCAGGAAACACATAGCCTTTCATAGAGTGTGGATGCTCTTCCAACAACACTTACAGGTACTGCACCATCAAATCCAGCTACTGTAAAAAAAAGTCACCAGAAAAGAACAAGAACTTCAAAACAAACGGACACATCTGTGAAGCACTCTGAAGAGCTGCATAGACCAACACTGAGATAAGCTCTTCACAGTATAGACCACAATTCAACAAAGAACTTTTGCACATGCTTAATGTAGGCATGAGTGGTCCCGTTGATTTATTGCCACATATTGTGAGGCTATTTCTGTACACTCATCTCTTGCTGAAGCTGACAAGCATACTAATGGCAGGAGCCTGCATTAAACTGGCTTCAAGACCTTCTGATTCACAACACCATAGAACTAAATACATGTTAGCTTCCTGTACAGTCCATTCACAAAACCAGTCATCTAACAGTACAAGCTGGAGGCAGATTGCAGAACTTCTGTAATGTTTGTTACAGGAAATGAGGAAGCCATCAGAGTATCAGAAGCCAAATTTTTCCTTTATATGTGTCCACACATCAAAGCCAATGGGAGCAGAGCGGATGTATATGAGGTCAGAATTCGGCATAATCCCAGTGTCTGAACTCAGGGAAAGTTCTGAACTGAGCCTTGAATTTGTGTCTACTCATGCCACAAACAGGATGTTTGCTCCCTCTAATTAAAGCTGCTCATTTTAGTTTCTCATTCATATAATTTTTGTGGACTGCTGCTACAACCATCTACACTGCATTGATCATTCAAACTAGCTCATTCACGTTCACTGTAGTATTAATTAACAGCTGATATGAATGGAGAGCATCAGACAACTCTACAAAGGCAGTAGCTATGTGTATGACTTTAATCTTTGTCTTATGTAGCTGCTGTATTTGGCAAGCAACCAGGCATAATATTAGCCAGAGGAAATCTTCAGAGTTCTGATAAGACAATAAGAAAAAGAGATTTATAACAAAGATGAAATACTGTCCCCTTGAAAACAGACTGGCTTGTCCTGATGTCAAACAACAAAAAGCTGAATGAGGTTTCTAATAAGTAAGCAATAACACAGGGTGTGTTTTCTGTATACCACACCCACCCACACCCCTACTCCCTGTCCACTTTGGATACATTTACACACAAGAAATTGCATAAATTGGTCAGCACACACAAACCAATAAAACAAAGATATTATTTTTCCTAAAAATGAAAGTTTTCAGATTCATATGATCAGTTTTAAAAATACCAAAGCCTCTTTTCAAGCACAATGGGAGACTTTCCACTGAATTGACTGGGGGATGGATTCATGTCCTACATCAGTTTGCTCCAACACTTTATTTACCTTCTTGGGAGCCCCTTCCCCCCCCCCCCCCCCCCCGCACTCAGCTTCTGACCCAAGCGGATTCTCAAACATCATCACAGTGTAGCCTATATCATAACTGAGATTATCTCATGGACCAAATCCCTTCCCATGGGCCATTAAATAAACCTCAGACACAGCTATTGATTGAAGACATGGAAACCCAATACTAGGAAAGTGTTGTATGTGTTAATGCGATATAGCAGTTTAAACGAGAAAAGCCAGCACCAGGTGACCAGACAGGTCTTCACAGAGCACCAGAAAATGGTCTGCAGCCCACAGTTTGGGAAGCAATGCTTTATGAGAGTACTGGCATAGGCACCAACTCTGTGGGTGCTCTGGGGCTGGAGCACCCACGGGGAAAACCCAAGCTCCCTGCCCCGCCTCACCTTCTCCTCCGCCTCCTCACTTGAGTGTGCTGCGTCCCCGCTCCTCCGCCTACCTCCCAGCGCTTGCTGCCGCCAAACAGCTGTAGCAAGCTCCGGGAGGGAGGGGAGAGGAGGGGAAATGTGGCGCGCTCAGGGGAGCAGGTGGGGAAGAGGCGGGGCCGGGATTTGGGAAAGGAGTTGGAATAGGGGCAGGGAGGGGGCGGAGACTTTGCAGAAGGGGTTGGAATGGGGGCGGGAGAGGCAGTGGTGGAGTCGGAGAGGGTCGAGCACCTACTGGCACCAGTAGAAGTCGGCACCTATGAGTACTGGAATTTGATGTTATGTGAGTTGTGTAAAGACTGCTTTATTTAAACAGACAGGGAGCTCTTAAAACACTACCTCTTATAGCCTTGTTGGGCTTTGAGGTGCAATCCCGACTAATAAGGGGTTGTGTTACCATTTGCCCTGTAACCCTGGGTGCCTTACAATACTTTGCTGCTGTAGCAACTAGCCTGGGCCGTTCCCAGCCAGCCTACAAATATACAGGTCACACCCTGAGTGTCTTCATGTTAGACAGCCCTGGTTCAGCACCTCTAACCCCAGCAGCCTGTGTACAGCCTGACTCTGGTTTCCATCAGCCTTGGTTACAACCAGCAAGCTGACCCAACACACTCTCAGTCCTTTGGATTCCCCCAAACCAAGTGCCCTGGTGTCCAGCCCTCCCCTGGACAACTGTGAGTCAGAATAAGATTTGTTGCTCCTTTAAAGAGACAAAAGCACAATACAGATTATTAACCTAACTCGAGTAAACATACAACTTCGCTTCAAACACAGAACTGAGTTGATTGATAGTAAAAAATAAAACAAATGTATTAACAATAGGACATAAATTAAATGATGCCAACTAAGGGAATAAAGTTAGAAACGGTTACAAAAGCAAATACAAGTGAAAACAGACATCTAAAAGTATAAAATTTAATCTAGCAAAATACAGACTTTGGTCAAGATGGTTTCTCTCACCAGTCATTCTTCTTTCCAACCATGGCTGACTTTCCCTCAGTCAGGACTTTCCCCAGAAGTACAAGATGCTGGACCAAGTACAAGACCAATTTTTCTCTGCTTGCAAGAGCTCTGTTCCCTTGTTTCTGTCTAGTGATGGATGCCAAAGATAGCTTTTGTATTTGCTTACATATTACAAAGTTCAATGACCTTGTTTCAAGAAGTAGGATGACCTCATGCTGTTTTTTCCTTCCTGTGGGCTTCCCATCCCCCTGTATGTACATGGGGCTTCCATTATTTTGATTCCACCACCTTAATTTAATAAGAGACTGATAAATAGCTGTGACATTCCCTCCTGTTGGGAGAGATCTGTTTCTCCCTTTGTTAGGACATAATCTGTAAAGCCTAATATCAATGAGTATCCATAATTCCTTATGTAATGGTAATACATACATTTTATAATGATATTAATCACCAGTGTATCATAGGCTTTCATAAAACACCACATGTGATAACTTTTATAATACAGTAACATTGCATACAATCAGCTGATTTAATTGCTTATCACTTGAGGTTCACACCCTGTCTTTATAGCCCAGATAGTTTCTCTACCCTGCTGGAAGCTGTCTCCTCCCTGCTTGATAGCATTGTTTACCTAATTATGTAACTGGACCTTTATTATCTCAGCCTGATGACCTGGCTGGTCAGAGAAGGAAATACACATTCCATTGTCTAGAAGGCTGACCTGTTTACCAACTGCCCCGATATGCCTGTTTAAAATTGTTGTATGCAGTGTTGTTGTTGCTGTGTTGGTCCCAGGATATAAAAGAGACAAGGTGGGTGAGGTAGTATCTTTTATAGGACCGACTTCTGTTGGTGAAAGAGACAAGCTTTCAGGTTCCACAGAGCTCTTACAATTCAAGGTGAAGTGGCCTAACACCCTTCCAGTCTTAAGGAGGAAAGGAAACTGGAGGAGGGGGTTTGTTTGTAGGTTATAGATTTAGTCCTACCCTTTGTTTCCTGTCTTTTAACCAGTTGCTGATCCATGAGAGGACCTTCCCTACTATCCTATGACTGCTTCTTTTGCTTAAGAGACTTTGGTGAGGGACCTTATCAAAGCTTTCTGAAAGTCCAAGTACACTGTATCCATTGGATCACCCTTGCCCACCTTTGTTGATCCGCTCAAAGAATTCTAATGTTGAGGCATGATTTCCCTTTATAAAAGCCGTGTTGACTCTTCTGCAACATAGCATGTTTATCTGTGTATCTGATAGTTCTGTTGTTTATTACAGTTTCAACCAATTAGCCTGGTACTAAAGTTAGGCTGTAATTGCCAGGTTTGCCTCTGGAGCCTCTTTTAAAAATTGGCATCACATTAGCTATCCACCAGTCATCTGATACAGAAGCTGATTTAAGTGATAGCTTACATACCACAGTTACTAGCTCTGCAGTTTCATATACAAGTTCCTTCAGAGCTCTTGGATGGACACATCCACTGGTCACAAGCCCCAGCAGGGAAGAACTGCAGGTGCCTGAACCTTGCTGGACCTGCCGGGTAAGGATGGCTGGTACTCTGGGTACTGAAGCCCAGGACCTGGTCTAACAGTGGGAGATTCCACAGCGAGTAAAGTAAAGGCTTGAGGCCTGATACTTGAGGGGGTGCACTCTGAGAGATCAGAGATAGGGTCAGAGAGCGGCAGCTAGTTCTGTAACCATGGCACATACCTTGATAGTTTTAAGAGGGAAGAACTGGTCGTGTGTGTTGCTATACTGCCACCTGGCAACATTCGTGCATAAGAGACAGATGAATAAAAATGGCTAATCAAAGGCATTGTATTATTGAGTGCAGTCCCATGTACCCTGGCCTAAATTCTCCTCTGGTAAGCTGGTGCTATCCCATTAACTTCAATGGACTACAACCGGGAATTTGTATCAGACTCTTTACCAACTTTTTGTATTTATAGTTGAAGCTCAGATTCCATGGATTGAGGATGCCTTACTTAAAAGTTCTCTTTTTCATAGTTAATAATCTTGCTTGCTAATACCCACATTCTTGAACTCACTTTTAAAAATTCTCATACAGCTTTTAGTTAGAATATGTTTTTACTGAAAAGTCCTTGGGGAAGGGGCCTGGTCTATTCTATACGCTCTGCGGTACTGAGTACATTTGCCACTGGTTTAAAAAAATAAATAAAAATTAGTATTAATCATGTTTGCCTGAATTCCACGATACAGCTAATCAACAACCTGCAGTTCTATTTGTGGCTAAAGGTAACTAGTAGCAGTTAGCTCCTACATGTTTGGAATGTGCTATGTAAGTGTTAAGTAGTGTTATCAGCAGTACTGTTCTGAATAATTTAAGAACATTATGGTTTGGCACTTTAAAGAGCCGGCATTTAAGTTTCCCTTGAGGATCTCTTGATATAATTTAAGGAGTTATGACTGAGGTGTGCAAATTCGTTTGATTTCTCGAAGCACTGTGGCAAGAATGTATAAAGTGAAGATTTTCAAAAATGCCCAAGGGACTTAGGAGCACAAGAGCTGTCGAAATTCTGTACCTGCTTTTGAAAATCTCCCCCTAAATGATTTAGGGTCGCAGTTATTTTCCTCTAGGGTCTTTAGAACTGGTCTTCTTTGAAAAAGAGCTCTACTTGGTAGACAGTTTGAGCACAAGAGCAGTCAGTGTCCTCTTCTGATTGAGGCCAATTAGTAATGGCAAAGTTTTGTTAGCATCCCATTACCTCATTTAAAAGACATCACAAGGGTCTAATCTAGACCTCATTGTGTTCCTGATCTATATTCTGTTCCAGTATTATTTGTGCAGATTTCCATGTTTAGGTAAATGATAAGCAAATGGTATTTTTTTAGTTAAATGTACCCCATCTCAATATTGGTCCTGTTTGCTAGGGATAAAAGCTGGATGATGAATAATTAAATCCAATCCTGTATCAGGAAGATAGATAATATTCCAACTTGATTGCCCTGTGAACAGTTGCTTACCTATGCTTTATTGACAGAGTGTCATCTCAAGTGTCATTATACTTAATAATTCAGAAGAGAGTCTGGCTACTCAATTTTATATTCCTATTTCAGCCTTTAAATTATTGCCCAGTTACACATTCTTCTAGATGATGCAAAGAGCCTTGTCTATTTGCTTTATTTCTTTATATTCTGACTGCAATTTCTTTGTGTCTTGATGATGCTGAATTGGATAGCTGATGGTGAATTATATAGTTTGAGTAGGACTTAAGGAGCACATAGGCCAGTGCTGGCTCTCTGCCCTAAACTGAATTTAATCCCTTTGTGTTTATACATAGTGCAACCGAGAACTCCGGTTTTAACAGCACTACATTAGGTTCCATTTCTCTGTTTATAAGAAATTCTCTCTCAGGAACTGGTTCCTACCATCAAAATACTTTGTGGGCAGGCACTGATGATATAAAAATGTTCAAGTGTCATTTGTATTTATTTAAAAATATAATAAAAGGTCAACATTCAAATGCATTTAGGGAAGGGTTTTTTTTTTAAATCAATTTTTTTTTAATAAAAGTATTCGAAGTGGCTTGAGAAATCCTTCCAAAATAGAAGGAAGACTGAACACAGGAGACCCTAATTTAGACTACTAGAATACAAGACAATGGGGGAAATGGAGTTACACTAGGAATGAACTGGGCTAATTGCCTTTCATATTTTTACATGCTGAACTTCCTACTGGGAGTACGTAACAGGCACACTCATTTCCCTTATGCAGTACTGAGGTAGAGTTTGTCTGTTATATATACACATTAGCTTAACAACAGATGGATGTCTAAGCAACACACATCCACCCACATTTTAGTATATCTCTAGAACACTATTTATGAACGTTAAAATCCTTACTTCTCTTGGATATTTTTTATGCCAAATTAACTGCTATAGTGGTAAAAATTAACAAAACTTAACATGAAAAATAGGTATCAATTTAGCTTCCCCTCCTCCCCCAACATACTGTAGGTCTCTTACAACTTTGAGAACCATGCACCTGGCCTGTACCTCATTTTCTTAACCCCCCCCCCCCCGATGTATTTTACAAAAATATTTACTGCCAAACTATGACTAAAAGAAAGGAATATTCATCTAATTTACTCCAAATCTCTCATTATCTGAAATCTGGTTATGTCCCTCAACATGCATCATTTGTATCAAAAAGTCTGTTGTTCAGCCAAATAAATTCCACTGCACCCAGATGTTTGGATAATGATTCTTCTCTCTATATTGCACTTTACAATTTATTCACTATTTAGAAAAAAATCGATTTTAAGTAATCAACAGTATGGTTTATTTTTGAAATCTGGGAGTGCAATAGTTTGTTTAGTATTAAACAGCACATTCATATGCATGAATTTAACCTTTATTATTAAAGTTGGTTGGCAACGTGGTTGTAAGCTAGCAATAATCAGGCTCTTGCAGTGAAGCATGCTACTTTCAGGAGAACAGCATCTAGGTTGTCTTCAGTGCAGAAAGCAGACATATATTTTCAGTTAGACCGTATGTAAATTCAACAAACACATACATAAATTCAAATATCTGTACTCAACTTCAGCTCTCCAGGAAATCTTCAGCTAAGCTACTGAACCATTTTAACAGATTTTTCTACAAAACCAATAGGAAGAGAACTTTCATTCAGATGAAAGTTTTCATTGTCTGAATCATCCCATTCCCAAGACCTCTTCAAGGCATTTAATCATTTAAACGTATTTTGTGTGTGTGTGTGATTGACATTTGTATGGATTAGAAATAGAGGCCCTGGTTTGAATTAATTGTAAATAAAATTTAAACATTTTAAATGATAAAGCTTAGACTGAATAAAAGGAACTTCTTTATGAAACTCTTAAAGTGGACAGCCATCTTTAGGCTCTAATCCTGCCATTTGGTTTCCCACATAGCTCTGATTGCAAGGGAGTAGGGCCCTTGCTAGTAAACCAACCCCACCTTATAAATAAGCCATGTGTATTGTACAAAGAGAAAAATAACTGAGAAGGTTTACGTTTTGTGCTTTGATATTACTTACACATAGCATTATTTTGACCTGAGTGCATATATTGAAAAATTAGAGCATGAGAGATTAATTCAGAGCTTTTCCATCAAAAGGAGAGACAGTTAATTTTACAACTTAATTTTTTTTTAGTACAGAATATCCTGAACTTTTGAATATGATCTTTGTTTCAGCTCATGACTCCAGCAAAGTCTCACCTGCCCTACTAGGTCTACGCTGTCTGAGATTCTTGGGCCTGTCATATATCATTTAATTCTTATTCTTTTTTTCTCTGTAATACCCTGCTCTGAGAGCAGTAGCTGTTATTTCAGTAGTTGCCCTGCTGAAGCTGGGAAGATAAGCAGCTCTCTTTTGAAGTTGATAAATCAGAAAACTATTTCCCTTGGGGATGCACAATTGCAATCCCCATAGGTTAGAACATCCCCTCTATGAAATTTAGCCAGCCTGAGCTGTAAGAATCCAGACGACAATGATGAACCCAGGTCTACCATGTATTGTAAGGCAATACATTATCTACTGAGACTGTGAGCTGTTAAAAATTAGTATTTCTTTAATATGATGCTTCAAAATGTCAAGATGCTATTCAACTATGGCCCCTTGATGCCAACTGCTAATTGTGCTGAAAAGGAACTTTTTTTTATACCATAATTTGCAAAATGATCAGGTCTTTGTAATCCAGGTGGTTACTGCCATATTGGTGATGAACCTACTGAACAGTCAGACAAGCAACCCTGCAACATGCTTCTCCCTCTTCCCAACACAGTGCTTCAATAAGGCCCTGATTCTGCATGATTTGTGCATACAAAGTTTCCACTGACTTAAAAGGGGAGGAATTGGGGACACAAGAATGAGATATCTGGTTTTAAACATCTGGTCATTCTGATTTTTACAGGCTAGTAATGATTAAAAATATAGAAACTGAGAACTTTATATAGGAAAATGAATTAGTTAACCTTTATTTCATTTCTCCAGATTCCCAAACCTGATCGACTTAGAAAAATATCCTTGAGTCTAGTAGACAAATTTACCAAAGGTAAATAGCCCTTTACTCTGACCAATTGGGTCAATATAGATACATTTTTTTTTTAATAACCATTGACTCAATTTCTTAAAGGTTTTGCCAACGTATATCTGATAAACTAATGAAAAGTTATTACTTCTTGAACTAACAAAGCGTGCATATGAGGATAGATTCAAAAGCTTTAAAGGACAAAAAAAGATTAGGGAAAAAACCCTTGATGCAGATATACAGGATAAATAAATTAAAACAATTTTAAGCAAAAAAGATTAATTTAACTATCAAATAACCACATAAAATTGGTCACAGTTTACTTAAATGTGAACCAAAGATGAGCCAAAGCAAGTTCTGTAAACTATCTGTAGTTAAGTTAGAATATTCTATGGCACAAATTTTCACAAAAAAGTTAAGGCAGAGACCAACATTTTATATAAAAATAGCTGGGCAGGTTTCTAAAGAAGGAAATAACCATTTTTTATGATGAGTTTTGTTAACATAAGATTATAAATACCCTTATATATACAGACAAGTCCAATAAAAGTGGATGGAATATTTCACTTGGCATCCATCTTTCAAATAAACCAAGATCATATATCCTGGATCTTAACAGAGGTACTCAAGTTCAAGATTGGTAAATCTTTTTGCTACACATACTGATACATACAATAAAAATGCAATATAAATATTGATTTTTCACAGAGAAATTCAGTATTATACTAAATTTACAAAACTTGCCAAATTGGCTCAAAAGGACATCATATTAAGTTAAAGAGAATGAGTTACCTTAACACTTTGTAGGCAAATTAAAATAGCATACCAGCTTATATAGTAACACTTAAACTTTCAGTAAAGTCACCTTTTTCAAACTCTAGCAAAACTAAAGTGGATTCTGTCTTGGCTGAAGATTGTTTAAAACTCTTCATGAGTTCGGCACAGTTTGTGTGCTGAGATTACTTAGGTGTAGTATTATACTGGGCTTTTCAAGGTAGTTTAAGCCTAAACCTAGCAGCGTTATTCTGAATTATGAAAGATAAATATAAACAATATTTATATGGATGCGTTCAATTTAATCCAAAAGTATGTCTTGAATATGAGTAACAACAAAAATGATGTGGTAGTTACCTGTTACAACTGATATCTACTTTACAAGTATTGCATTTGGAATTTCCTCAAGTGAAAATGCCTTTGATGGTGTTAATGTGAGTGAATCACATTTAACTTAGTGTTTTATATCTACATGTGTGTACACACAAACACACAAATGATGTATGTAATAAACTTAGTAAATTGTATTTAATTTCTATTAGAGAGCACAGTTTATCATGACACATTTTCAACGGAGTTTCCATAATTTTATACTTTTCATTTTATAATATTTAAGCACTTCCACCTTCAAAAAGCCAGATTTTCCACTTAAGAGATCCTTCACATTCAGTTTATATCCATGCTTTATTGAATGAAAACCAAAATATTTTTGTAAAAGTTTGTTAATTTTGTTGATTCAACTGACATGTTTGTTTGCACCTGACTTTCTCCCCACACCTAACACATTTTAAACTTTTTTTTTTAAAAAACAGTCTGCAAACTATTTCATGGGTTGGTGGGAAATTACAAGGGCACTTTTCTTTTTGATGTGAAACGTTTATAGGCGGTTTGGTCTGCACTTGGGGCCAAATCCTGATCCAGTTAAAACTGAGAGCTTTGCCACTGATTATTCTAAGACTAGGATTTGACCCTTTATTGCATTCAAATTAAAAATACTCTCTGTGCAGACAAGTGTAGATGCAAACAAAAACTAAAGATAGACTAGTTTAATCGCATATAGTGATGTACCCGTTAGATTTTAAATCTTACTCTTTTCAGTATGTAGCTGGGATTCATTACTTGGCTGCTCTCCATCACAGAAATTAATTTGTTTTATGTTGGGAAATGTCACATTAGTCCTTTGGCACTGATAGAGCTCTCTAAGTGCACTATCTATTTTGCCTGCAATAGCTGCACCAAACACATCACAGCTATCTATTTACTATCTTATTAACAGTATTTGAACCCAGAAGATGGTAACATTTCCAGTGACCCTAACAGATACATGCTATATTTTCTTCCCCATATCGTAGACTCAGACTCTAAGGTCGGGACCATCACGATCATCTAGTCTGACCTCCTGCATATTGCAGGCCACAGAACCTCACCCTCCCACTCCTGAAATAGACCCATAACCTCTGGCTGAGTTACTGAAGCCCTCAAATCATGATTTAAAGACTTCCAAGTTACAGAGAATCCCCCATTTACACTAGTTTAAACCTGAAAGTGACCCATGCCCCATGCTGCAGAGGAAGGCAACAAACAAAAAAACAAAAAAAACCCAGGGTCTCTGCCAATCTGACCTTGGGGAAAATTCCTTCCGGATCCCAAATATGGCTATCTGTTAGACCCTGAGCACGTGGGGAAGACCCACCAGCCAGACACCTGGGAAAGAATTCTCTGTAGTAACTCAGAGCCGTCCCCATATAGTGACCCATCACCAGCCATTGGAGATATTTGCTGCTAGCAGTCATGTCATCATTCATTGCTTTCCTTTGTCAAAAGTTTGTGTAGCTTGGAGAGAAAAAAAAGTGAAAACTAAACATACAAAACTAAAAAGCATAAACCTTAAATGCAACACAAACACTTAACTAAAAATGAGTATAAAGCTGAAGGAAAATATGTCTATTGGAAGTTATTGCCCATTAAAAAGTTAAAAAACAAAGTTCACATTTTTTGATGTGGTCTTAAGGTGGTATTATGTTTCAGAGGTAGTATGTGTAAAATGTAACATGGGATTCTAAAGGACTTATTCACTTAATTCAGTGATACAGTGAAAATGCTTAATATTACCACAGAAATTACCAGAAAGCATTCTCCTTAAAGGAACATTCTTTTAACATTTCTTGATTAGAGATTTGCTTCTTTGTTAAATGACTTTTTTTTGTATCTTGCTTCCTCTAAGCAGAATGCTAGCCATTTTTGCTCACAGGGAAACAGGCTCTTGGATTTGAGTAAAACTGTGGATTCTGCTTTGGTGAAATGTGGTACAGTGCAGTCTGCCAAAGGCTGTTCCAGTCTTCTGGTACAATTTAGTTTTTTGCCCATAACTTTTTTGAGGCTGAAAACTTTGGTCAGCCAGTGTGGTAAAATATTAACTGTCTGGACAAATCAAATGCCAAAAGGTGGCATTGATGCCTTCTGATGAGTAGTTGGTCAGAGATTTTGTTCCATCCGTTTTCTGACTTTGATCAGAAATTTGATAACTGATTAACTCATGCAGTCTTGGATTTTTAGACAAAGAAAGCAGAACCTCATATTAAAGTTGAAAGAATGCTTCAAAGATGCCAGACCCTCTATAAGTAAGCCAGCCTATCATATAACTGGTTGTTGCTGACAGATCTGGGCAGTGGAACTGGAGGTAGTAAAGTACAGTAGAGTAAGCCAAGCTTTTGGTTGTAATAATGTAAATTTTGATTTTTCAGATGTTCTGCTTAATTTTCCATTCATGTGCATTAATTATTTTCTTTCCTCAAGCCATCAGAATCCTGAGAGCGAGAATCTGCTATGGCTAAGTGCCGATGTGAAAGGCAGTGCTATCCAGCTAGTTTTTAAGGGTTAATCCTTACTAATATGGTAACAATAGTACAGTTCTGCTCTTAGATAGGTGACCTGTGTGCAGCAGTAAGTTCCACAATAAGGTTTTCACCACACATATTCTTGCCATATAATTCTGATTGTATAACTGCATTATTTGACACCCATAAAATCTCTTCATTTGGTGGGTAGAGATGATTAACTGCTTCCTAATTTAAGCTGGCACGTTACATTTTTGGTTTATCTCCTTATTTTGCTCCCCACTTTGTCTTTGAAGAGCTGCAAAGCTCTTTTTTTAAATTTTTAGTACTGACTTCGGTTACACAAAAGGTACTTTAATATTAAAGTTCAATGCTACTCTCAAAAGTGACTACTTAAGAACAGGAACATCTTCTTAATAGATCAATTCTCTATGTGTATTTATAGCCATATCTACTTAATTTACTGACTAGAAATATTCATTACTACTTACTCCTGTTAGCACTGCAGGCAATACAGGAAACATTTTTAGGAAATGAAGACCAGAAGTACCTCAAGGGTACAACTTTCCCTAGGTATAGCAAGTTGATGAGCATGAGATATACTTTCATTTCTCCCTAGAGGGAGATAGCACCTTATTGCTGGTTTAAAATGCATGTCTGTTATCAATGCCTTTTTTCACGTTAGGCTCTCTCCAAGTAGGATACAATAATTCCTCACTTAACATGCTCTCGCTTAACGCTGTTTCGATATTACGTCCCTGCTCCATTACAGAACATGCTCGTTTAAAGTTGTGCAATGCTCTGCTATAACGTTGTTTGCCACCTGCTTTGTCCATGGCTGGCAGCCCCCCTACGCCCTGCCTCCCCCCAACGCCCCCTGCCCACTGGCAGACCCTGCAGATCAGCGCGCCCCTCCCCCACCTCCTGCCCGCAGAAATCAGCTGGTTTGCAGCATTCAGGAGGGAGGGGAGAGGAGCGAGGATGCGGCGTGCAGGCTCCCCTCCCTCCCCTGCATCCTGAACGCTGCAAATCAGCTGATTGCCACAGGCAGGAGGGAGGCTGCGCGCCAAGTCCTCGCTCCTCCCCCCTCCCTCCTGAATGCCACAAACCAGCTGATTGCCACGGGCAGGAGGCAGGGGAGGGAGGAGCGAGGACATGGCATGCAGAGTAAAAGGGGAGGAGGTGGCGGGGGGGGGGGGAGAGAAGAGGCAGGTTAAGGGTGGGGGCTTGGGCGAAGGGGTAGAGTGGGCAGGCTGAGGGTTAGTGTGTCCCGTCCCCCCAGCAAAGTTGGTGTCTCTGCTTGCAAGAACAGCAAGAGGAGCAGGGGACAATCCACCCTCTTCCACTCTCTGATTCCACCACCTCAACCAAGCTTTATACTCAGCAATGATGATTGCAGTATTGTTTCTTTAAAATTGTTTAAAACTTATACCTGTATTAAATTGCTTGTTTAAAATGTATATAATGCCTTTTGTCTGGCAAAAAAATTTTCTCCCTGGAACCTAACCCCTCCTATTTACATTAATTCTTATGGGGAAATTGGATTCACTTAACAGTGTTTCGCTTTAAGTCGCATTTTTCAGGAACATAACTACAACGTTAAGTGAGGAGTTACTGTACACTCTTCTATAATCCACGTTGCAAAACATGCATCAGGAATAAACAATGTCTGACGTCATCCCTCACTGACCAAGCAGGAAGTTGATGGAAGGTTCTTCAATTCATGGCACTCTTGCTGTATCTGTTGTTTATCTTTATGATCCAAAGAAGTGAAATGGCTGCTTTTTAATACTTCCTCTGTGGTACCATAGTACCAGCTATGATTATTTCTCCCATTTTTTATGGAAAAATAAATCCTCCTTGCAATATATAGTGCAGTGGAAGATGAATTAGCATCTACTGTGCTTTCTTTATCTACCTATGAACAAAGGAAATAATTGTAAACCAAAATCCTAAAAATGTCCAAGATCAACAGAGCCATCATTGCTTTCTGTCAGCTGAAGAATACCTAGAATTCATTCAGGAGATGAACATCAAAGTGTTCTCTTCTGGGCATTAGACATAGATCAGCTAGCTATCATGACAAATTTAGCTGGAAGTATGGATGGGACAATATGTCATAGGACCAAAATCTGCCCTATCTTCCATGGTCACAATTCCCTATTATTTAAGTCAATAGAAGATGCGCCCATTGAAGTCAGGACTGAACTTGGCCAAGACCATAGCCCTGTGTTTGATTGCAGAACTGGAGAAGCACCTTCCACAAACATTTAATATGAAGCGTGTGTGTGCACCTTCCTAGACAAGCACTGCTCCCCAACCAGATGCCAAAACAAGAGAAAGAGGGCAGCAAATGAAGAATTGGACAGAGACATAGGGGGACTTGCTGATGTCATGCTTACTGATATGAACCTGTGAACTTAATTATTATATCTAGCTGTCTTTCTGGAGAACAGAACATCAAATCATGAAGCCATGAGATACGTGTGGTGACAGAGCATGGCTGGAATGCAATATTCAGCAATGGCTATTCATGACTTTCAAAGATAATTATTCTTCTGAGTTTTTACCATACTGCACAATAGAAGAGCAAATCTGCTGTTCTGCAGCCTCTGTCCTGTAAATATATTTCCTCAATATTTTTAACTAGCACTGGTAATAACTCACAATTAAGAGTTTTGTTTTTCATGTTGCAGGTATTATGGATGAAGGTTATTTTGAGGAGAAGCATGGAGGTACTCAAACAACTGTATAGTACTGCTCTATAGAGCATCTTATTACCTAGGAACATACTTCATATTCAGTATTTCTTCTTGATCATCCTACTGTACGTTGCTGCTGATTGTTTCTGGATGTGAAAGCATGACTTTTATTATAAATGGTCTGTTACCCTATATTGCAGAAAGAGTCAAAGCATATTTTGCTCAAAGGGATACACTGAGTACAGACTCCAGCCAAGGAGTGTGGAGCCTAGGATTTTAGGTGTATATCATGAACCAGGATTCTAGTTTACTGAGTAAAGGTTTGTTTTTGGCACAGTTCATCCAATCTGAACTTGCTGATTTAGTTTGATGTCATGTCAGGAAAAAAGCAAGTCAGAACAATACAAAATTACTAATGGCAGTGATAAAATTCTACTTGGCTACTAGTGTAAAAGGTGAAATTGCAAAAAGATTCATAGACCACAAAATTAAGAATTAGCTTTAAGATGATGCTGCCTTTTGTCATACCATGTCAAGGAGAAGTAATGGAATTAAGGTCCAAGTTGTGGAGCACGAGGGCCAGACACCACATTTTAAATTTCTTCAGTAAAGCTTACTGAAACATGAGGTTTTGTCAGTTGCAGGATCTTCCTATCTAGAGACAGTACAGTTAATAACTCAGAGCAGAAAACCTATCATAAATCACACCTTTTGTCTTAGGGTGTATAGTAATGTAAATTAAATGTATAATATATTTAAATACAGTACAGTGAGTTTCGCACAGTACTGGTTTGAAATGACTGTCAGATTTAGGGCTGGAAGGTAGTTAATACATTAACACCATATTTATGATAGAATACATTTGTCCCTCAGAAAAAGTTCTGACAACAGTTTCTTGAACACCTGGGAACAGGAATTCAGTTTAAGAGAGAAGATGGACAGAAGGTGCAAATGCTGCATGGATTTTCTTCTTTTTGGACACTTAAGACTGTTTTTATTTAGAAAGACCAGATTGTTCAACCCTTACTCCTATTATACAGTAAATAGTCTCATTAATTTCAGTGGGACTACTCACAGAATAAGGTACCATTCAGCGTAATGGTGAAAGAATCTAGCTCTCAAGCTGGTGTGACCCAAGGTTTTAGTGAGGCCGGTTTGTAAATATTCAGACTAGAAATTACCAAGTTCTAGCTGTATGCTGCAGTACTATGTACCATACTGAACTTATTTGAATGTGTCAGGGTGAATGTATTTATTCAAATAAATTGTGAGATTTAGTATGAATGAACGTTAAGAAAGGATAAGTTAGCAGAGTGGCTAAAGCTATCAGACACACAGTTTAGAAACTTCAGCTAAATTTATTCTTTGTCAGCACCTGGAGTCTGCTGGCAGAATGACACAATGTATTAAATTGGGCTAATTAGTCAATGAATCACACTGAGGAAATTTGTGGGGCCCAGATTCCAACATTAAAACAGCTTCGGAGGGAGATGGGATGAAAACTGTCCTTGACTGACAGCACTGTTGCAATGAAATGGAGTTTAGTTTGTAGAAAATCCATGTAGCTGATTCTTGAATCTTCATGAACCAAAGCCTTTACTGTTCAGGTTTTATAAAATGAAGTGAAATAAAAACATCACTATGACTGTAAAACTCAAAATAATGGTGTAACATTATCTAATCCCATCACTATAGTAAGAATACCAGAAACAGTTGCCTTCTCCAGCAATCAAGAGTTTCCAGTAAAAGCCTAATGGTTTACAACATTTAGGTCTGCTTCTGTACATTAGTAATTTATTGAAGCCAATTAAATTTATTCACTTCATCTTCCAAGTGTTTTTCAGACATTTTTATGAGATAATAGGAGACTCAACAAGTTGCACTTATATACCAATAAGCACTTTAGTTTAATCTTTTAATTCAGATTTTTTCAGGGGTCCAAGAACTCTACCCATTTGCCATACCAATTTCATTTTTCCATCTGGATTCCCAATTTTCAGTCCACCTACCTGAGTAAGAAGGGGTAAGGGAAAAGGCAATGGTCACAATAAACAGGACTGGCGAGTCTCACATGACAAGCAACGTTGAAGTGTTACCTGGCTGTGTAACTGCGCATTTATTTTCCATTCTTGGATCCCTGCTCAGAATAGATTTTGCTACAAAGCAAGAATTATTTTGGAAAATTATAAATGACCCTAATCAAGGCTGTGATGCTAAAAACAAACTTTTTCCCATGTAGCTTTCTCACTTTCCAAAAACAAAGTTCCATATTCCTCATCACCACAAGTTGTAGTCATATCACATCACATTCACCCTTCAGCAAGGTCTGCCTAGTTTACCCAGGTTTTTGTTGACTGAATGATATCAGGTAACAAAATGCAGTTATCTTGAAATGCACACCTGTTAGGCAGTCTAAGCATTGTGTATATATATATTATTTTTCTCCAAAGATCACAAACTGTCCGAGGCATTTTTCTCTGATAAAGATGACAAGCTGAATGAGGTATCATCAGGCTCTGGAGATACATGATTGAAATCCATCTCTTCTAATTCAGGAGGTAAATCTGACAGCAGTGCCTATGTTAAAAAAAAACAAAAAACTTTTTTTTAAATTAGTATTTGGACACATTTTTCAAGTTTCATGTTAACTCATTAAGTACTTTGTATAGTAAAGGATCGCTTGTTATGATTTTTTCACTGATAGCGGTGAAATTCCCAGTACTAAAGGAGAAACAGAATGCTGTCCAAAAATGATGTAACCACTGTACTACTGCCAGATAACAAGCTTACTGCTTGCAAGCACAGAGGAAAACAGTGGTATCTCAGCTATAAAATGAAAACATAATAAGTGATGGCAAATTACCATATTTCAAAATAGAAACTACTGT
Organism: Chelydra serpentina; assembly: GCA_037349315.1. Taxonomy (NCBI): domain Eukaryota; kingdom Metazoa; phylum Chordata; order Testudines; family Chelydridae; genus Chelydra; species Chelydra serpentina. The sequence goes on along the minus strand of JBAIAC010000028.1, from coordinate 15,495,564 downwards.
ATCCTGAGATGCAGCATAGGAGGCTATCCAAAAGTGAACCTCCCACCATCAGTAGTTGGAGGGAAATTCATAATTTAATCTTTTCTTCTTGGGACACAAGAAAAATGCCTTAATATACTGGCAAGTGACTCCTTTGTACTCCGGCAACGTCTGTTCATGACAGTGATATCTTTTCTATTGTAGGTCTTCCATTAACAGTTATACTTTTCTAGTTTGTATGGTATATATCAAGCGTGGGCAAACTTTTTGATCCGAGGGCCACATCGGGGTTGCAAAATTGTATGGAGGGCCGGGTAGGGAAGGCTGTACCTCCCAAAACAGCCTGGCCCCTGCCCCCTATCCGATCCCCACCCACTTCCCGCCCTGACTGCCCCCCTCAGAACCGCCGACCCATCCAATCCCCCCTGCTCCTTGTCCCCGACCACCCCCTCCCAAGACCCCCCCCTCAACTCCTCTGCTCCCTCTTCCCTGACTGCCCTGACAGACTCCTGGGACTCCCATGCCTATCTAACCCCCCCGTTCCCTGTCCCCTGACCGCCCCCCCCAGAACCTCCACCCCATCCAACTGCCCCCTGCTCCCTGTCCTTTGACTGCCCCCCAGGACTCCCTGCCCCTTATCCAATCCCCCTGGCCCTGGCTCCCTTACCCCAGCCGCACGGCCCGCCGGAGCTAGACACGAGGCCCCTCAGGAGCGCGCAGCCCCGCCTCCTTACCATGCCGTTCAGAGCAGCAGGAGCTCACAGCCCCGCTGCTGCAGTGATGCTCAGGAGCGGCAGGCCAGAGCGCTGGCGGCGTGGCGTGCTGAGGCTGCGGGGGGACAGCGGGGGAGGGGAAGGGAGGAGCCTCCCCGTCCAGGAGCTCAGGGGCCAGGCAGAACGGGCCCATGGGCTAGATGTGGCCTGCAGGCTGTAGTTTGCCCACCCCTGGTACATATTTATTTTAGATTTTCTTTGTACCTTAGAGCAAATACATTCAAAGACAAACTAAGGAAGTTTGGCCACTACATTTTTTCCTGAATGAAGACATTTCTAGGATGATTATATTTTACAATACATATGCAGACTTGCTAAATTGTTTCAGTTACAATAAATACTACAAACCATACCCTTTGCCCACAAAGAAAAAGAAACTACATATATTAGATCTGTTCTATGGTTTATATGCTGTAACAAATGAATAGCTTGGCTCTGCACTGTTGATTTATAGGTGTGTCCGAAGCAGAAACTATAATTTAAGAAATACTGACAGTTGGCTTATATAAGATAAATGTCTGAACTTACTGTTTAAATTTGGAGTACTTATTTTTATTGTCTATATTTATATTAAGATAGCACCAGTTGGGATTGGGGCCCCATTGTGCTGGGGTCTATACAAACACAGAAGAGACAGTCCCTGCCTTGGAGGGCTTACAGTCTAAAGATTTGCACAGACAGGTATTTTCTTGGGGCCTTGATAGCTCCAGATCTAGGTCATAGGTTATGAAGCCTTTGTAGATTACTGGTTCCAATCCGTCCTTGAATGGTAATGATTAACTGTCATCACCAATTGACAACTACTTGCTGTTTTTACATGAAATAAATTGGTAGCCTCACTCTAGTCCCTAGTGAATGGGTATCCTCATGATAATTGATACTTGGCATCCTTGTTGGCAGTCTCTATAGAAAATCCAACATTAAATCAGCATGTAGAGATGGTTCCTCCTGAACAAGGTAGGGACACATTTGCAGAGCAATATAGAGGAAGCTTGCCCTGCTGCTGCCAGAGCTATTCCTGTTTTGTGAGTAAACTCATATCAGTTATCAGAATAGCCAATCTTAGCACATGTCACAAATGGGAAATCAAGTGGGAAATTAAAATAAAAAGATAATACTTTAGGATTCAAATTTAACTTTAGTAATTGTTTTTTGCAAAGCATATTCTGTGTATAAGATCACTTACTCCTAATGTAAGTAATATTTAAGTTTTAAGATTACATGGTTTTCATATCACTTTATATCTCTAGTAGAATTTTCAAAAGTTCTGAAGTAATTTAGGAGCTTAAGTCCCATTCTCAAAAGAGGCTGACACTTGAAATTCAATTGGACTTAAGCTCCTAAATCACTTCAGATCTTATGACAATTTTACTCCATATCTTTAATTTCCAGAGGGCAGGTGGGTTGATTCCTTTTTCTGATTGTAAGTTTGACACAAATGTAAATATAAGGATAAGAGGTTTAAAACGTGTACATAATTCTCTTTTAATATATATCCAGATTTTTGCATCGTTCTGAAAGGAACTGTACTGAATTGCACTGACTTCAAAAGCAGATTGATGTCCAATGTTATTTCTAGTATTACAGTATGTTAAAAATTCATTTGAAAAATGATTATTTTAATTCAAAATTACCTCAAGATTTAAATTTTCCAAGTAGGACAATGAATTACTATATTATAATTAATATATAAAAAGGGAATATATAAGACCATCTCTACGGATCTGATCCTACATCATGTGAGTAAGGGATGTGGGACGTATGTACAATGTCATTAGTAGTTTGCTGCAATTGATGTTTCAGTTTCATAGTTTGACATCTCCAGGACTACAAATTAAGCTTTATTGTACATTGTCAGCTGTGCTCATTCCTTAAATTAAATACTGTAATAACCAAGGAGCATTATTACTTTCAAAGAAGTGTTGATTAGAATGTATAAATTTAGCTTCAAAATGTTGCACTATTTTTTAACAAACTATGTAATAAGAAGAGATATTGGAGATTTGATATTTTTTGTACAGCAGTATTCATTTACTGTACGTGGACGATCCCCACAACTTACAGTTTGACTGGAAAGCTGAACAAGCATACACACTCCCCTGAATCAGTATTCAACCTGTGCACATAAGCCCTGATCCAACAAAGTACCAAAGCATGTGCTTAAAGTGAAGTAATATAATAAAATGTTTTGCTAGATTGGGGCCACAGTTCCACCTAACAAACTGAGGAGGAAATGGTAATGTTTTTATGAAAGTGAGGTTTCTTCTAGTCAATCTTATTGGTATCACATTATGCGTTACCACAGAATACCAGATCCTCAGTGGGTATATGTCTGCATTGACATCCCTAGAGACTACACTAGCTTACATCAGCTGAAGATATTGCCTTCCGAAAGCTACTTGACATGGTACAAAAATAATGATTCCTCAGAGCAAACTAAAGAGAGTAGTTAAGGTACTGGCAGGAATTAAGGAGATCTGGTTCTTATTCCTGGCTCTGCCACAGACTTCTTATGTAACCTTGGGCAAGTCGCTTATTGGTCTGGGCCCTCAGTTCCCTCTCTGGAAAATGAAGATAATACTTTTGCTCTCTTATCCTTTGCCTGTATTGTCTGTTTAGACTGCAAGATCTCAGGGGCAGGAACAGTCTTACTGTGGGGATGTCTACACTGCAATTAAACACCTGATGCTGGCTCATGTCGTGAGGCTGTAAAATTGGGGTGTAGACATTTGGGCTCAGGTTGGAGCCCGGGCTGTGGGACCCTCCCCCTCACAGAGTCCCACGAGTGTTTAATTGCAGTGTAGACATACCTTGTGTGTCCATACAGTGTCGATCACCATAGGGCCCCAATCAGAGTTGGGGCCTGTAAGCACTACCATAATATAAATAAGTACGAAAATGACAAAAGAGAAAGGAAAAAAATGTCTGACATAGTTGCTGCCTACTTCTTAGACTTACCTGCTGCTGTTCTTTATCATCTGCTTTGATAGCAAGTATCAAGCTCCTAGTGAATGTCTGTAGTTCAAAATATTTCTGTTTGTGATTCTCCAATTCATTTTCAATGAACCTAACTTCTTCATTCTGAGGGGAAAAAATAGATATAATTCTCCAAATAATAATTAGTTTTGGATAAAATTACATTAAATGTACCTGTATTCAAATAAAAAGGAATAATAATGAGTTTCTTATTGTTATGATAAAAGTAAAATAGGGCAAAACCAAATAATTCTAGAGAATAAAGATTCCCTGTGAAAGTATCATAATGGAAAAATTCCTCAGGCTTAGCACTGTCTGACCTTATTACTTTGGTTTGATAATTAGGCATTAAGACAGAAAAAGGCATGTTTTATGAGGCTTTAGAAATTAACACAATTGGGGCTTTCTAACTGACTGAGTGATGTCATACTAGGCCTATAATGCCCAGTAAATGCATAGGCCAAACCATTTCTTCTGATCCTATATAAACTCAATTTATTTACTTGGCATATGCAATCAATGATGTCCAAGGCACGAAGACGTCCAGGAAGCTGAGTCATTTTGCATATTAACTCCATGCATAATAGCAATCACACTACAGACAAAGCATTTCAGGGGTATTATTGTGCACCTCTAGAGCACTTTTAATAAGCACTGTCTTTTGACCCCAGAGAGGAGAATCTTACCTATCACTTTAAAGGAAGTTTCTACCTCTCTCCCTAGCAAAGATAGTCTTGAAAATGTAAATGAACTGTGAGAGACAGACAGCAGCTAGGCTCCACTACTGTTGCAGGAAGCTTGAAATGTAAAGAGGTGAGGGAAAAATCCCTAAAATTCCCTAATTCCATGGCACCCAGAAACACACGTGTTATGTAGAGTCAGTTAAGTTTGTACACCAAAGGATCACCTCAATAACCTTCCTCAAAACCTAAGGCCAGCCATGTAAATAGTGATGCATTCAAGGTAAACTGTTTTGTTTGGAGAATGGGAAGGAAATTTTTTTCAAAGGCCCACCCAAAATACTAAAGCTTGTCTGCTTGTTAACTTTCTGAGGTTGGGACTCATTCAGGCAGTTACTGAGCCACAAGTTGGATCCACTATTGCTGCTCCAGGCACCAAGCCTCCAGCTGCTCCAGTAGAGTACAAGGAGAAGAGCTGGGATCAAGCTGGTGCTACACAAAGTGGAGGTCCTGAAGTCTGCCTCTCTTCCACCACTGTTTGCCTGCCATAGTTTGCAGACAGTATCGTAAATGTGATCACAGGATATTAGAGAGACAGTGTGGGTGAGGTAATACCTTTTATTAGTCCAATCACAGATATTACTTCATCCACTTTGTCTCTCATCTTCATCCACCTGATTTGGCGGGTAGTGATCGATGCTCTGGGATCGATTTATCGCGTCTCATCTAGACGCGATAAATCGACCCCAGAACCGCTCCCTGTCAACACCGGAACTCCAGCTCCGCGAGCGGAGGAAGCGCTGTCGACGGAGGAGCCTGCCTGCTGCTGTGTGGACCGGGGTAAGTACTTTTAAAAATCGATCTAGGATATTCGACTTCAGCTACGTTATTCACGTAGCTGTAGTTGCATATCTTAGATCGACCCCCCCCCTTAGTGTGGACCAGCCCTCACTGTTTACAGAGACAGTACTAGAGGGGAGTCTATAAACTGTTTTCCCCTACCAACCCTGACTCCTACCCAAGAAAACCCTCTTCTTCATCTGCTCCTGCATTAGTTAGGAGACACCAACCCTCCTAATACAAAAGCCAAAGAGTACTCATCCCTAATCAATAATCTAGCCCATCATAGGAGGGGACCTGCTCATAATTGCCAAACCACTCCACAGCCAATCTATTGCCACCAATGCCCATACAGGAATGAATCTTTGCACATTTAATTCCCCTTTCCATGGCTCCAATAGCTATTCCCTGGATAACTGAAATCCAACCTAGGAAAGTAGTGGCTGGAAATTTTCAGCATCTGATTGCTTAAAATAGCCAATGTGAAATGAGCTGGTGGTCTCTCATTCCCAGTTTCCACTATTCACATCACCTCAGATACCACAGTGACAGGCACACCATAAATACCCAAATAGAAAAGAAAAACCACCACAACTGACATCCTCATTGACAGGCCCAGCAAAACAGCAGTGTACTAGTCTCTTTCTCTCAAGATGGTCCCTTCATGTCAGATTTGTGGCATACTGGTAAGGGAGGGTGGGGAAGCATTGACAGTGCCAATCCACTATGTTGCATCCACTATGATAAACTGTAGATAAACAAGAGGGCTTCAGCCAGGCATTTCTCAGCCATTCTATAAACAATTAACAAAACGTACTATTGGATTTACAAAGCACAAGTTTAATATCAAGATGGCAAATCTCTTAAATAAAAAGTTCAGATTTAACTTCAGGTTCAATAAGTACTTCAGCTAATTTCCACATACGCCTTCCTAGACTTACTGCACTGTATATATTTTAAGTTAATTTCTTGCACATAAAAATGTAATTTTCCCTAGGCATTTTCCTTTGCAAAGGTCAGGTTATGTGAAGATTATATATAGTTAACTACCTGTGTTCTGTTTAGATTTTCAAGATTAAGAAAATGGGGTGTCTGCAAAAGGTGTCCAAATGATGGCGCTGACCCCAGTTTTCCACAGGATAACAACAGATACCAATATGCACAAACTACATCACAGCCAGTGCAAGATTTCTCCCATAGGTAGTCTTCAGCCTTCTTTACCACATGTGCCTCAATTCTTTCTGAAAGACTCAGTTTTAGAGATGAGAGGGTAATTTGGTCTCCATGCCAATTTAGCATTTTCTTTTTGCTGTGACTCCCAAGAGATCGTCAGCTTTTGGTAGCAGTTTTTGGCATATAGATTCACATCTGCTAGAAACTGAACTGAGAACATCAAATTATTTTGCAACCATGTTCTTCTCTTCCTACATTTATTCATTGCCTAGCTAAGAATTTCTGAATGCAAAGTTAATAATAATCCACGCATACACACAATGTGCTTTCACTGTTATGCTATTCATTAAGCTCCTGGGACAAATATGTATAAAACTTCACAATATAGGAGCACTTAGAAATAAAGAATTAATAATTAGCACCAGGAAGCATGAATGCTGGTGCCATAAAAGTGATGTTACAAAGTAATTCTTTCAACAAACATTGGCGTTAACATGCCTACATTGGAGTTAACATGCCACTAAAATAAACATAGCAAAACATCATTATTTCAGTTAAGGATTCATTACACGTTCTTCTCTTTGAAAAAATGTTAATCCTTCCTAAATTAAAGGAGTGTAGGTAAACTGCAGACACTATATATTTCAACAACCAGGCATGATTGTGTTTTTCTTATTGGATGGATAAAATGCAAATCAGAACTCAAGAGTGGCTCTTTTTGATCTAATAATTTTTGAAGGTATATCCTAGTTGTTTGGCTCAAACTGTAAATTCATTTGAAAAATCATCTTCTGTGAACATATAAATGTGCAAGTTTGCAGATTTGAGATGTGGAACTGTAGTTTGCTGCAAATACCAGAATTTGTAACTGTTTTGTACATTCCTCCTGTGCATAACTTATGATGAACAAATTATAAAGTACAACTATTCTGACAGCAAGAAATTAAGGAAATTGTGTTAGCAAGATTTTATTTTTCCTTTACATATTCAATATAAAAAGCCAAATTTTAAAATTAGGTCCACACATCTGTTCACATGATCATTTGAGCCTGCAATGATGCATATAAACCAATTTCTACAGAAACTTTCAGGTTTTGGTGGTAACAAATGATTGCATGTGCAAATTTAGAAGTCTAGTTAAAAGGCATCTGAAAACTTTGCCAAAAGAGCGTGCAAAAAAGTTCTGCAGAATAGACATTCATTTATTTTATTGTATTATTTTAAAAACCCGTGAGATTTAATACTATGTTCTGGACATGAAAGTTTTGCGTACAGATTGGCTATCATTTCACATTCATAAAACCTGTATTTCAGTTAAGCTTAAGTGATAATCGGTTTCCCGTCTATGCCTAACAATCAGGGATGAATTTTCACCAGACCCAATCTTGGTTGGTGCAGCTATTTTTGTATACAAAACACATTTTCCATTAACAAAAATGGACAGTTAAACATTCATTTGCCCTTATGCAAGCCCTAATGCAATTGACAAACATTGTGAGCTGACTTTTAGAGGCTTGCTGAAAACTTGGTCCTAACAATACATTTAATATAGTAGCTTAAAGAAAATATTCTCTTTTGGTAGGAAAATCAGCTTACTGGGATTTGTTATTGATGAAAGCTTGCAAGTCAGCTATTTGCTCAGGGCTTTGGTCCAGTAAAAGCTAGCATGCATATTTATGCAGAGAACATGTGACCATGAAGACTAATAGTTTATGTCAAAATGTAATAAAAACAAACAAGATTCTGTAGGGCATGCTGTCACAACAAGCCATTCAGTTCAGTGACAAGTGACATTAAGAAAAGGTCATTCCCCATCCATATTCATCCTGCGTTGCTCTTACACTGAACACACTGCCCAGAGGATTCATTTTTGTGCCCCAGAGGGTACAGTCTATTTTACTTTTTAAAATAATTTATTCTTTTAGAAACAGGTTCTATTCTAATAAAATCTGCATATTTTACAAACAAGGAAGTTACAAATTTGTCAAGTTTCACACAGAAAATAAAGTATAAAATGAAACTATGGCAACTCTTACGTGAGCATTAACAAACGTGTAACCTTTACAATTTTGGCAGAAGATCCTGAATGTCAGGGTATCCAGCATTTTTTTCATGTTTCTGTTTCAAAGACAACTCTATATAGTTATTTTATAACCCAAATGGGCAGAAATGTTGTTATACTGTGGTCTACATTATTAAAGCCATTGCTTTCTTGGACCTCCCTGCTTTATTAGAGGACTCTAGCTGTTATGTTGCCTTCCAATTCTGGCAGCATTAGGCTATATATTTAAAATTAAACCCAAAAGATCAGACTCCTGGCACAAAGAATGTTTGTATTTGATGAAAATGCAGATTTCACTTAAAAAGATAAATGAAAAAAAGATGGTATGTTTTAAACATTATGGTATATGAGACACCCAGTGGAAGCTGTAAGCTGCTATGAAGGACTGATGCTGCTGCTTCTTTCTGTGTTCCTTTCATTTTGCAGAAACAAGGATCCACTGGCTAAGAACCCACAAATAGATGAGGGAGCTACTATCACAGCCTGAATGCTGGAACAGAGGCCTTCTTGTGGTTGGGGTGAATTCCACCTTTCCACACTCCTCCCGGCAAAAAACCTGTTTGAGCTTTCTGGGTAAAGGGAATGTCTCTCTCAGCATTACAATATCTCAATCACTTACCTTATAATCCAAAAGAGAGCTCATCTGATCCACTTCAGAATTACTAATCATATCACTTTCTTCATCATCTATAATTTCTATTTTCTGAAATAGAAGTGAAAGGTATTTCATTCAGAAAACTAAACTCTTGAATTTCTAGCTTACTAACAGAAGTCTCTACATTACTCTACTATTAGACCTAGAAACAATAATTGCACCTCTCAAATTATAATGGAAGGAAGAGTCCTACGTAAATTTCTTTTGCCTATTTACAAATTATTTTGAAATTCTGAGTACCCATTAGATGGCGATCATGCACTCTGTTCACATGCAAAGCTCCAGGGAGGAAGCTACCTGAGAGAGTGTACACTCAATGTTAGGACAATGTTGCCATGGTGATTCACTTTGTTTAGTGTGAAGGAGCTAGCTGCTGCCATATTTTTGTTGATTAAATTGCATACTGCATTCTCCTTACAGCCTGCTCAGGTGGCCTTGGGGGAAAATTTATTTCTTCTACAGACTCTTTGTGAGAGATGTCATACCAGCCATGTGGAATGTTTATTCCTCTAGAATCAGAAGGCAAGACAGACACTATGATGAATGACTGCAAACCAAGGAATTTCCTATTGGCAAGTCTCGACTGGTTTAATTCTTGCCCTTCCATAGAAAAATCTCTCTTTTAAAAAAAAAAAGGTTTCTCGTCTAGTCTGTTTTAGGACTTTGGCAACAATATTATGATAGCTCCAGGAATTGACCCAGTCTTTAAGTAAAATGATCTGACAGGGATGGGACTCAGGTTTCCTATGCATCTTCTCCCTCTTCCAGCACTAGTGGAAACAGAGAAATTAGTGGTAGGAAATTAGGAAGTTCAATTATATATTGTGAAAGAAAAATACATTTGTCTCCACCTGTTGAAACTCTGAGTTTAGACATATGGAGACTAAGAGAAGGGTTATCATCCAAGAGGAAGAACATCCTCCTTTTTGTAAATATTCTAAGACAATAACACTGTTAAGGTAAAGAAAGGTTGAGAGTACATATACGTGATTTATGGGTAAGGGGAGGTGTATAGGTGAAGGGATCCCTTCCTGGACACCATATGATGTTTCCAGTGAAGGTATAAAGGGGAAATGAGGACAGTAAGGAGATTTTGGGGGATAGCAAATAGGGGGATTCCCCCTTTACTTCCTGCAGAAGTCTGCATTAGAAGAACTCTAGTCCTGATCATAACAGTCCCTTCCAATGCTCCACCTCCCATAAGCATTTGGGGGCTTGCTGGGGACCCCTAACATCTACTGCAGGTACTAGTATGTTCTTCCGGAGCCAACTAACTCCTCTCACAACAAATCTCAGGAGACAGGATCAGTTCTAACAAGCTAAACTTGTACTGCCTGCCAGCCGATGAGCCTACATAGGATCTTCAGCCTTCTGAGGAGCCTCTACTGGTTCATCAGGGGGCTGGCTGACAATTTTTTTCCCTCCAAACGGATCCTGATAACTATCTGAGCTCCAACAATCAATCCTGATGCCAATATTCCTTTGTTTGTGGAATTCAGATTGGGGGAGGAGCAGAAAGGCTAGAATCCAGTTTATGACAGAAACTCAATTGTGACTTAACTATGGAGATCTCACACATCACCGATTTCTAAGGTATTTAAATTTTACCATAAAAATTAACACATTTTTCCTAAATTCTATAAACTACTGCCCTTTTTATCTGAGTGTTTATTGTTAAAACCTTGAAAATGATTTAATTTAAACACTGTTCTATTAAACAACAATAAAATTGGTTAAATTTATTATACCTTAGCCCACAGAGATTAAATACGGATTGAAATAGTAGAATAAAAACCTGCCCTAACACCATTATCTTCCTCACTGATCCCATACCCTCCAGAAGCCGAGAAATTATATATATATATATGTAATTTCAACTGTTTGCAGTTTCTCTCTTTGATTTATTGGCAAGAATGCCAGCCTCCTATCACAAACTGATTTATATTCATTCCATCTGCTGGAAATCTAATTTAAATATGAATAAAAATAAAAACTACCTCATGGGCACTGTAAAAACCCATAAACGTGACACGCTTTGTTCTGTCATAACACACTTTCAATATCATCCTTCTCACCTCACTGAGTTTTTTCTCAAAAATATAACACATTGGAAAATACCACGTAAGTGCTAAATACTGTCAAAATAAACATTTTTCAACATGAAATATGGTAGTAATACTGTATTGTGATTGAAAGAATTTATGCTTAACACAGGATTAACACTGGCCTTTTCCATCTTAATTAGTTCTATGTTTGAAAAGTGTAAAACCCCCAATTTTTCACAGAATTAGGTAAAAACACCCAGATAAAAATCTTACTACTTGACAGAATTAAAAATAAATTGATAGTAAAATTATATGAACCAAATTCATCAACAGCAGAAGTAAGGCTACCTCAGTGTAGTCAATGGAGTTGTACCTAATTACTCAATGGTGAATTTGCCCCTATATTGTCATGCAGTACACTGGGCTTTCCAAGACATAAAATTGTTAAACCCATTATAGTGAGACATGTACTGAGGTCTCTGCGGCATCTGGTCTCTGAGGTTCATAGAACATCTCAGGCTAGCTGTAACCAAATAAGGCATCAGTACTGGGAGGAGCTCCGTATGGCACCTAAGTTCCTTGCTGAATCAGGGCCTAACCATTCAACCTCAATTTAATTGTTTCAGGCCTAGCTAGTACACCAGAACTAAGCAGGACAAAACACTCTTTAAGGACTTCCAAGTGTCCCTATACACAGAGCATAACTCTACTCAGCTCTGGAACATTGTCGCTTCAGTAGAGTAGAAGAATTACTCAGGACTTTGGAAATGAGAGAGACTAGAGAGAGCAGGGATCAGCAACCTTTGGCACGCGGCCCATCAGGGAAATCTGCTAGCGGGCCAGGATGGTTTGTTTACCTGCAGTGTCCCAGGTTTGGCCGATCACAGCTCCCACTGGCCACAGTTCGCCGTTCCTGGGCAATGGGAGCTGCGGGAAGCCACGGGCCGCAGGGATGTGCTGGCTGCCGCTTCCCGCAGCCCCCATTGGTCTGGAACAGTGGGAGCTGTGATCGGCTGAACCTGCGGACGCTGCAGGTAAACAAACCGTCCTGGCCTGCCAGCGGATTTCCCCGACGGGCTGCGTGCCAAAGGTTGCCGATCCCTGGACTAGAATGTGGTAATGCAGTTACACTAAGTAGCCTCCTAAAACACAAGATTTCTACTCATTAAATTATATGGAAAATATTTTTAATTTTTTGATTAAATATGCACAATTTTATCAATAACTGCTTATTTTTAGTATTCAAGTTATAAAACGGGGTTCTTTTTAACAGGACATGAAACTGAAATCTTCACTAACTTAGAATGCCTTTGGAAGACAGTTTGTACAGTAATAATTAAGAAGGTTGAATTGGTAGGATATGGAAAGTGTACATACCACATTATCTGCAGATAATGTATTTTGGTCCTCTTCTTTGTGACCAATTTCTTCATTTTGAATAACTTCACTGGTTTCTTCTGCAGAAATAAATGAGCTATTATATCTTCCTTGGAGTGTTTGCTTTAGTACCGTAATACTCTTTTTATGGAATTCCTTTAAGATATATTTATGGGGTGATGTCTTATATGACTTTTAAGCCAATGTTTATTTGTAATTAAAAAGATTGCATATTATTAATGTTTGACACAAACATTTCAAATCACATTTATACCAATCACTGCCTGAGAAGATAGACATTATTTCTGTCAGTTATTCTTCTCCAATATACACCAATTTCTCACTGCTTATAGCTTCAGGCTTGGGTTTTCAAAGGATCTTAAGGGAGTCTGGCACCCAACACCCACTGAATTTCAATAGGAGTTCGGTGTCAAACTCCCCAAGGCTTTGAAAATCCCAGCCTAAAAGATTAGGGGCACATGTGTGTGGGTTTGTCTGCCTTCATATCTCACTCACATGCATGCATACACCTCTCATGTTGGTGCACTGGAACCACTAAGCCCTGGTCTACACTACAGAATTATTTTGGTATAACTATGTCGCTCAGGGGTGTGAATAATCCACACCGCTGAGCAATGTAGTTATACTGACCTAAGTGGTGGTGTAGAAAGTGTTGTGTCAGTGGAAGAGCTTCTCCCACTAACACAGCTACGGCCTCTCACGGAGGTGGAGTTAAACTGATGGGAGAGCTCTCTCCTGTCACCTTAGAATGTCTTCATGAGAAGCACTACAGCAGTGCAGCTGCGCCACTGCAAGTTTGTAGTGTATACCTGCCCTGAAATTAATCCTGAAAACTGAAAAATACAGAGAGATCAAGATTTGGCCATAGTGAAATCAGTGACAATACTCATTTATTTACTTAATCTCATTTTTGACCTATGCTATTTATTTCCGTTCCATAGGGTTTCCCTCACATAAGGAGAAAAGAATCTCCTCCCGCCCCTCCCCCCACTTTTTGGGGGGCCAAAAGTCCCCATTGTTCTAATCTAACACTGGGAATTTATATGGGCAGAGTTACATCTCTCAGGAATGTGAAAAATCCACACCCCAGAGAGACATAGCTATGCTGACCTAACCCCCAGTGTAGACAGTGCTGGGTCGACAGAAGAATTCTTCCATCAGCCTAGCTACCATGTCTCAGATTACCTATGCCAACAGCAGAACTTTGTATGCCGCTGTAGCGGTTTAAGTGTAGACATACCCTAAAACATTCTGCAGTTTGATTCTGTCCTCCTACACTTTTGATATCTTTCCAATTGTAACATCATCTACAAATCTAATCCTGGCTGAATTTACATCGAAGAACCACTTGAAAGACATTAAATGGTGCTTCTTTGTTTTGTTTAGCTGGGGCTTGTCTACACTTAGAACATTGCAGCAGTACTTCAATGAAGATGTTACCTATGCTGACGGGAGGGGTTCTCTTGTTGGCGTAGGTAATCAAGCCCCCCGAGAGGTGGTAACTAGGTCAATGGGAGATTCTCCTGTTGACCTAGCGCTGCCTATACCCGGAGTTGGGTTGGTTTAACAGCATCACTCATGGGTGTGGATTTTTCACATCCCTGAGCAAAGTAGTTATACCAACCTAATTTTTTAGTGTAGACCAGGGCTTGGTCACAGTATCTCTGGAAATTCAAAGAGAATCCTGGCCAAGGCTACCATTAACAGGAAGGCCCACTGAATGAAGACAGAGTTGCTTCAGCAGTGTGAATAAAGAATCTCTTCCAACTACCTGATAGTTTTCAACAATGCAGTGATCCACGGATTCCAGACTTAGAAATCACTGCAACAGATATTGATCTGAGGTTTCATGCTGTAAAGCAATGACTATATGCTTATAAGTGTTTTAATGTTGGGAAATAATGTTACAGAAAAGGGGAAAAAGTCTAACTCATTAAACTACATAAGCAAAGCTACAGATTCAAGTACAGGAAATGTCATCCATCAGAGAAGGAACAATTTCTAACTTTGTAATTATACCAAGCCACTTTCATCAAACAGAGTTAAAAACATAGGTCATGTAAATTAGCCTTTGATAGTTGCACAGGTTTATTAATTAAGCAAATAGCTTAGTATATTTCAGAAAAGGATTAGATGTTAATATAAAACAAGAACAAACATCTGCAACAATAATATTTAGAACAAAATTAGAAAGGTTATCAATCAATCACGTGTCAGGGCACAAGCCAATTTCCAGCAATTCCACAGTATCAGAAAGAAATTCTACCAACTGTTTTTATATTGTATACCGAGGTGTATTAAGCAAGATTTCTTGCCTTTCTTGGTGGCATCTGGCTTTGACGATTTTTAAACAGAACAGCTGATTGGATGGCTCGTTGGTTTGTACCTGTATAGCAATCCCTATATTCCCAGTTAATTCATACTGTTCTAATTGCAGAGACATACATTCATAGTAATTATGGATCTGTGCAAGGTAGCTGCTTCAGTTCAGAAAGCCTCATAGCTTCTTTGGGGCCCTGAATCACAGGAGCTACAAAATCCTATTGCAGTGCCCAGGGTCATTGTGGAAAACAAGGGAGACATCTGTATTACTTTATATAAATAGTATATGTATCTCAGTTTTACCAGTTGGATATTTAATTTGCTTATAGACTTTTGTTGTTTTAACTCACTTCTCTGACTGAAATGTAGCATTAATATTTTGTTTTGATGAAGCTGTTTTGTGTCACTTCAATCGCCTGCTAGTCACAGGCTTCTGGAGAAAGTTCTTGTAGGTGCTGAAAACAGTTGAGCCTGTCAATTTACCACTGATGGTAAACAGTTGGGCTGCAGCCCAGAGATCTAGTCTAAGAGTGGTAGGACCAAATGGTTTCACCCAGAGAAGGATGAAGGAAATAAAAGCTGTCACCAGAGGGGTGCACATGAGGGGGACTGAAAAGGGATCTAAAGCGTAGCTTGCCCTGTAATCACAACAGTCACCATTTGCTTAGTTTGACCAGTGAATCCAAATTTCCAATATGCAGAACCAGTTCTTCAACTAGTGTAAATTGGCATAGCTCACTGACCTCAGAACTGCACCAATTTACACCCAGTGTTGATATAACTAATGTAGTATGGACAAAAGGGCCAGTTAATGTTACTAGTGAACCCTAACGTTTTCCATTTTCTGATTTTGATAAAGTATATAACCTTAATTTTGCATCAAGTCATGGTTTTGACTGTTTTTTCATCAGTTACTTTTAAAGAGCAGCAGCCCTCACCAACCTCATTCCACTTATTTCACTTACCTACTTAGTTCTTTCATTCCTGGGGGAATTTTGCACCACTGCACGTGCGCATAATTCATGTGCCACGCATTTTTTTTTTTTGGTTTTGGCAGAAAATAGCTTCTGCTGGAAAGTTATTGAAGTTCTGCCTTTTGCCCACTAGAGAGCGCTATGGCGCTAGACCAGAGCAGCCTCAGCACAGCAGAAAATAACTTCGGCTGGAAAGTTGCTGCAGTTTGGCCTTTTTCCCCACCAAGGGGTGCTGTGACGCTGGAACAGAGCCACCACTCCTGACCAGCTAGGGAAGAGAAAGAGCCTGTAGTACCTTCTTCACGGCACAGGGCCACAAGGGTGAGGGAGGTGCAGGAACACATGAGAATGGGGGAGGGGTGCAGGGCCACATAGGGTCAGGGAATTGGCTGAGTGGGGACACAGGCACACATGGGAATGGGGGGAGGGAGTCCAGTGCCACATGGGGATGGGGGAGTGGGTGTCTGAGTGGGGGTAGAGGGACACATTTGG
Organism: Chelydra serpentina; assembly: GCA_037349315.1. NCBI lineage: Eukaryota > Metazoa > Chordata > Testudines > Chelydridae > Chelydra > Chelydra serpentina. The sequence goes on along the minus strand of JBAIAC010000028.1, from coordinate 15,479,195 downwards.
ACAGGGGGTGCAAAGACACATGGGGGTGAAGGGACACACAGACGGGGCAGATGTGCCTGACTGATTGGGAAAGGCTAGGGGTCAGCCAAGGTCTGCATGGGGGAAGCTCCCTAACAAACCCTCTCTGCTCCCCTCAAAAATCTGTTCCATACTTTTCCCGCCCGTACCCAACAACCCCAAGTTCACACCCAGGCTCCTTCCCAACAATTACACTTCCCTCTCCCTCAGTTCCTCTGTAACCCCTGACACCCCCAAGCCTTTGCACTGCTTTTGAGGGGTGCAAGAAATATGGTTCTATATTGTAGTTTAAATGAATTATTATTCAGATTTCTGTATTAATATGCTTAGTAAGGAATCTATTTATCAAAGAACATTTCCTGAATCTTTTTTGTCATCTGTATTGTTATAGACATACTTGCCGACAGGTATTTTGAAATAAATGACCAAAAATTATTGAAACTGGTGTGACTATACTGTGTTATTTTGACAAATAAAATATGCAGAATATTAAAATACTGTGTGCAGAATTTTTAATTTTTTGGTGCAGAATTCCTCCAGGAGTAGTTCTTTTCAACTCTCTGAAAGTCCTTTTGGAAACTAGAGTTATATTTTCCGAAGAAGTTAAAAGGGTGATTACACAGCTCTGACAAAACAGCTGTTGCATGTAATTCTGGACTACTTATCTTCTCCAGGAGTGTCAGCTCTTTTTTCAAGCCCTCACTGATATAATTAGCCTCTCATAAAGTCTTTATTATGGGGTTAGCAGACTGGAGACTTAAAGTTAAGTGACAGTCAGTGACAAAAGAAAAAATGTCTGCGACCCAACAATAAAACTGAAATCATCATTTTGGCATACAAATAGATTCCAGTTTTAAGGATTATCAGAGTTAAGTCCACTACTGTATCTTGGAGCTAGTCTACACTACCCTCCGATTCGGCAGGTAGAAATCGATCTTTTGCGGATCAATTTTTCACGTCTAATCTAGACGCGATAAATCGATCCCAGAACACGCTCCCGTCGACACCGGTAATCAACCCCAATGCGAGGCAGAAGCGGAGTCGACGGGGGAGTGCCAGCCTTCGACATTGCAGCGTCCTCACAGCGAGGTAAGTCGAGTGAGGTATGTCAACTTCAGCTACGTTATTCACGTAGCTGAAGTTGCGCACCTTACATCGACCCCCCCGCCCCCCAACCACACACACACATAGTGTAGACCTGCCCTAAGGGTTTAGTTGCAATTTAGTCCAACAGCTTTTCCACAGACTTGGGGAAGGTCTAATAAAATAGTTTACTTATTCTTAATGAATCCATTTTAATTTTCCATAAAGGTTCTCTTTACTGCCTCCTAACCAATTTTGAACTACTTTCTGGGTTGTGGCTGGTAGGAAAATAATCTTTATGTTGAATATAAAAATCTCTTTCATTTTTGTTATTAAGGAAATCCTGTGTTTGTCCATAGCTCCATAAGCTTTATTATAATCATATTCTCCTTGCCCAGATCCCTTACAGCTCTGTGTTCAGCTTCAAAAGGCCTAGCTCAATGAATATTGAGTCATCCTTCACTTTATTTGGCATAACATTCACTTTTTTTTTTTTTTTTAAAACAAACATCCTACTGGACCAGTTCCTTCTCCCTCAGGCAAGTCAAGGATTCTCATACTTTGGCATCTTCCTTGGATTTCAATCAGTTCTACTCAATTCTGTATCATCTTATTCTATTTATAGTTGAATTTGACAAAGACATCACAAGTTTGTCCCGTACAGTTCTCAATGTCTCTAACTCTTCTCTATACCATTCAAACAAATTGACAAGATCATATGTGGCATACAAAGCTGTAACAGTGTGCACTAAAACAGACTTCCTTTTAGTTTAGCGAGCCCAGGGCTTATTGATCACTTCTAATCAGAAGTGCTGGGAGCAATTAATTCAACTTTTGAAGCCAGTGAAACGTGCAAAGGTGGCAGTTCATCTCCTTTAGGGCCCAGAGTTTTAATTTTAAAAAGGGACACAGACGACTGGCTTTGCTCATTCTATTCTGTGAGTCAGAGAAAATGAGTTGATCGTCTAATTCCCATTTAACACTGAAACTCATGAAATTGCAGGGGTGGGAACACACACACACACTCTCTCTCTCTCCCCCACCCCCCGTCCAAACAGTCCAGTGGTCCTGACTCTCCTGCCTACTTCTCTGCATTTTACCAAGCTGTTTAAAGAGGCTTTAATACTATTGTAGGTTTGTTTGGACTAGACTGTTTTGGTTGTGTTGTAACTCTAGTTAAACAACATGATTGTGTATTTGAGTTGATCTAGAGCAGTGATTCTCAACCTGCTTGCTGCCCAATCACCACACAGCTGTGGCCCACGAGACATTCTCAGGGCGGTAACTAGGGCGGAGCAGGAGGGGCACCCGTCCCAGGTACAGAGCCAGTAGAAGGGTCATACAAAAATGGGGCAGTGCAGGATTAGGCCCAGCGTCAACCCCATCCTGCAGGATGGGGCCCAGCAGCATTGGCAAGAGGCCAGAGTGCTCAGCGCCCCCCGGACTCTGCAAGATCACAGATCCATTGATCCCAGTTAGAGCAGGCTCCCCAGCACTACGACCCAGGGCTGGATTACCCAATAGGCAGATTAAGCACATGCTTAGGGCACCAGCAAAGCAGGGGGCACCAAAAAAAAAATATTTTTTTAAATTTGATATTTGATATTTCAAAAAAAGCATCGAAGTAGTCATCATGGGAAAAATCAGAACTTTGTTAGACTTCCTTACACTCCACTACACACACTGCCCCCGTTTTTCTGTTCTCATTTTATTACTTATCCCCACCTAAACCAGGGGGGGTGTCCTACTATCGTATAATCGAAATAATGCAAGGAAATCAGATCTTGTCATGTATTGCAATAAATTTATGTTTTATTATTAATATATTCCTCAGAGTTATATGTACTTGATTCATTTATTTCTTTCATATATATATACATATACACACACACACATACATACACACACACACACACACACACAGTGTACGTTGTGTAATTGTTTTTTTTTTTAATTTGTTTTACATATGGGGGGGGCACCATAATCTTTTCAGTGCTGAGGGCCTCTAAAGGTCTTAATCCGGCCCTGCTAGAACCACAGTGGAAGGCGGGTAAGGCAGGCTGGGCAGCTGACCTACTGCTGAGGTAGGAGACCAGCCTGTGCAGGGAGGAGAATGCCAGGTAGTGTCACCAGGAGGGGGGTGCAGCTGGTGCATGGGGGACAGACTCTAGGTTGGGCTCTGCTGGCTGGGAGCAGTCCCTGGATGGGGGGCTAGGATGACTGCTGGGAAGCAGTCCTTGAGGGGGCTGGGTGGGGGACTGGATGAAGGAGGGAACAGTCCCGGGGGGTGGGGGATGCGGTCAGCACTGGACAGGGCACCCTGTCTCTGCAGCGCAGGCATGCACGTGTGCCAGTCAAGTGTTGGGGGGGAGGGGGGAAGGGGAAGAGAAGGTCTGGATGCTGGGGGCACAGTCCCAGGTGGGCTGGGTGATGGGGAGGCATTCCCTGGCTGGGGTTGCAATGTGGGGAGGGCTGGGGGCAGTCCCTAGATGGGGGGCTGGGATCATGGAGGGGGAGGGAAGTCCCTGGCGGGGGGGTCGCCATCTTTGCAGGTAGGCTCCACAGCTGTGCTGCCAGCAGCAGCGAGGAAATGAGGGTGGCAATACACCACATCATGCCACCCTTACAGTAAATTAATTCATTTTAACAGTTAATGTTTTGCTAATTTAAAATGCTCTTGGTAAACATTTGCCAGTGTTGAAATGAAAGGTCCTATATCAGTTTGAATCATACTGCTGTCATATAACAAATACTAAACCTTATTTTATTTTTTTTAGATCTACAGGTAGTCTATATAGTGTGTGGATGTGGCCCACATAACACACAGAGCTCTGCATATGCGGCCCACAATGGTAAATAGGTTGAGAACCACTGATCAAGAGGAACTGACAGGTCTACTTATTTTAGTGTTTTAGAAAAAAATAGTTAGAGTGCTCAGAGAGCTGAATGGGTGCTCTTATTACAATTTGTATAAATTTACATAATAGCTCTCAAACTTGCCTCTGCCACCTTGGCAAGGATAATGCCAAATGACTGTACTTTTAAAAATACTGGTTTGAGTTTCAGAAGGCTGTTCATTTCATAGGTAAGAAAAGCAACTGTTTCAAACACTTCATAGAATCATAGAATATCAGGGTTGGAAGGGACCTTAGGAGGTCATCTAGTCCAATCCCCTGCTCAAAGCAGGACCAATCCCCAATTTTTGCCCCAGATCCCTAAATGGACCCCTCAAGGATTGAACTCACAACCCTGGGTTTAGCAGGCCAATGCTCAAACCACTGAGCTATCCCTCCCCCCACTTCTGAACGTACACACCAGAGAAGGATGAAAAGCACACAAATTGCAAAATATAATTAACAAAACAGTAGCAATTCAGTTTCAAATACCTTGTGAACTTCCTTCAGATAAGCAGATTGATACTTCATCATTCCTATCATTATCGTCTCCCACTTCAGTAGCAGTTTCCTCTCCTGGAGTAAGTGCTGATTTAGCACCAGATTCAGGATGGTCACAGAAATCAGCAGGGCCTCCTCTAGGGGGTGGGACTTCAATCCCCATTAAACGATATTTTCGTCTTCTATTCCCAATCCAGGTCTTGTAGAGAGAAATACAAATGGATGATATCAGAAACAGTAACAAAAGTCACAGTCCTAAAACAAAGAGTAATGAACATTTCTGAGTGACAGGGAGAAGGCAAGATCCTTGGCCCAATTTTCCCTGCACTACCACATGCTCGTGGAACAAAGCAGCCCAAAACCCAGTGGAGCTGGCCACCTTGGGATTTCCCACAGCATATTGTAAATCCTCCAGTGGTACAGCTCTCTCTCATTCCCCTTCACGAAGAGGACATAGCCAGAGAAAACTGGGCAGAGCCAGAGCACCACTATGCTTTGGCTTTCCACTGTTGTAAGAATAGCTTTTAGGAGGAGTTGTCAGTCAAAATGCACAGGGAGGTTGTGGAATCTCCACCATTGGAGATTTTTAAGAGCAGGTTAAATAAACAACTCTTAGAAATGGTCTAGATAATACTTAGTCCTGCCCTGAGTGCAGGGAACTGGACTAGATGATCTCTTGAGGTCCCTTCCAATAATTCGATGTATGTTAAGAGCAACCTTCAGGCCACTACAAACTATGCAGGAACCTGGGGCAGCCTCAGGGTCAAGTAATCTTAAAGGTGATTTAGACTCAGACAACACAACCTTACATTCCTTTTGCATAATCCAAGTCACCACACCTCTCAACAGTTAAAGATTTACACTTAAAAGTATACAAGTATGACAATGTAGCTTGTAATAAACATGCTTATTCTTTTTCCTAAATTACATACGAAAACTTTAAAAGAACATTATTTAGATTGCAAAGTCAAGCATTTTAAAATGCCATAATTAAGGTTGCCTGTGGCTTCTTGTCTGATCTGTCTCTTCCCTCCCCACCCACATTGGCTCTGACCCAGGCTCTGCATCCAGTGTTGGTCATCCCTTTACAACCCCTCCCTATCTCCATGTCCCAGTCTCTTCCTAGCCAATCTCAGTCTTTCTTCCCCCCTAATCTCGCCTCACCTCCACTCCTCCCCAAACTGGTTCCTCGTCCCAGTCTCCTTGCCCAACCAATCCCAGCTTCTCCTCGAGCTCCCAGTCTTGGTCTCCACACCCAGCCAGTCCCTGTTTCTTGCCCCTCCAGTCCCAACCAAACTTCTTGTTCCAATCCACTCCACTCTTCTTCCCCTCCAAAGTCTGGCTTTTTGCTTCCTCTGTATTCAAATCAGGCAACTTCATCCTCCGTGCTACTGGGGTGTCATCAGGGGAGCCACTGAAAGCACAGGAGACACAAGGTCTCTGGGATCAGTTCCCATGCCCAGCCCCACCCTGACTTTGGGATGGCATAGGCAGAGTCTGGTCAGATGTATGAGCTGTGAGGGAATGGAGCATAGAATCATAGAATCATAGAATATCAAGGTTGGAAGGGACCTTAGGAGGTCATCTAGTCCAACCCCCTGCTCAAAGCAGGACCAATCCCCAAATTTGCATGCACAGTTGCTTTGTGTGGATGGCATATGCAGAGTCTGGTCAACACTAGGAGCTGAGAGGCACTGTAACATGCTCAGTGAAGATGGAATCTTCAGATATTTTTTAGCAAGTATATTCAAATGGTCTCTAATGAGCATGTGCAAATTGGGATTTTCTTCAAAGGTTTATAAATTTGGCCAAAATTGGGCATATTTTCACAGAGATGGAAAAGTCACATCCCCTGATAAATTTAGAGTCCTGGCTCCAAAGCATGGGGGAACTAAAGCTTAAAAAAAAAAGTTGCCAGAATTTTTTAACATTGGCAAAACAATTTATTTTTCCTTGCTTTCTTCTCAGAAATAGCTCAAATGTTTTGGCTGAAATTAATTTTTTTTTTAAAAAAAAAAAAGCCTGAAGAAGACACCCAGCATAGAAAATTTGAGTCCAAAGTGTTAAAGTTTTACAAAAAGATATAAGAAACGGAAAAGAGGGTCTTATAATGCAAAGTGTCAGGTAACTTTAACAACAGACAGGGATACCAGCTTTACCTACAAGACCATGCCATACTGTGTGTAGCTTTTTTCAAAATCAATTACTTTTGAAACAAAATTACTTAAAAAAGTTCAAACTGGTTACTCTTCACATTGTTTCTGAGGATTCCTTGCTCTTGGATAATATGACCCGTCCCCTAATCTACATTTTCATAATAAAGAATGTACAATAGTTCCAACAATGGGCAAATTAGATAATTTTAAACACAGTGAGTAGAATTTGAAGTTAAGGACTTTCTCATAAAATAAGTTGCCATATCTTTAACTTCCTTATGCTTATGGCAGCAATGCATGGTGCTAACTACTGTAGGGTTTCTGCAACATTACCACAATTTATCTTTCCTTTATTTAAGAGTGAGTCTGCCTCTTTATTCTCTTCCACAGTGAATTACTGAAAAAAATCCAGCAAGAAGTTATTGGAACATATGGACAAGGCAGACTGTTTATTTTTCTTTTTGATGTGTCATTTCTGCTTTCAAAATTCTGCCAAAATAGAACCGTGCATTCACTACAGTATGTTGAACATGCCCTTTGAAATACATGTATCCACTTCTGTAGCACCCAAAGTTAAAATTAGAAAAGAATACATATGCCATGTATTTGCAGGCTTTCCTATAGCAAACAACTATAATGAATATTTTGGAGCAGTGCATTAAGAAATGCATCTAATATTGTGACGGGGCAAGGCCAGAGGGCTATAGGAAAGTGGTAAGGAACCAGTATGTTAGCCCCAGGCTAAACAAATCCCTGATACCTTATGGTAGTTGCTCCAGGTTAATCAAGACACCTGGGGCCAATTAAGAACTTTCCAGAAGGCAGGGAGGTTAATCGAGACACCTGCAGCCAATCAGGGGCTGGCTGAAATTAGTCAAAAGCCTCCCAGTGAGTCAGTGAGGGGCGCATGTCAGGAGCTGTGGAAGGAGGTTGTGTGTGAGGAGCTGGGAGCAAGAGGCACTAGGAGCTGAGAGTGAGAGGGCATACTGCTGGAAGATCGTGTGGTGAGGATAAAGAAGGTGTTGGGAGGAGTCCATGGGGAAGTAGCCCAGGAAGTTGTAGCTGTCGTGCAGTTGTTTCAGGAGGCATTCTAAACAGCTGCAGTCCACAGGGCCCTGGGCTGGAACCCGGAGTAGAGGGCGGGCCCGGGTTTCCCCCAAACCTCCCAACTCCTGATCAAACACAGGAGGAGTTGATCTAGACTGTGGGTTCTACCAGAGGGGAAGATCTCTGAGGCAAACAAAAATCCGCCAATAAGCGCAGGACCCACCGGGGTAGAGGAGGAACTTTGTCACAATATATACATTTTTCTTTTCCTTAAACCAACTGGCTTCACCCCAAGGAGGAATACTGATCTAAACAACATATTCTAACTGAATTTCTTCATTATACTATCTCCTTGAAAAACTCAAATCAACACTCTACAAAGAATGCAAACATTAATTACTTACAAAACTCCATTGTCAAGCATCTGTCCTCTATTCCTCACATTATTTCTGATTATGAAATTGTGCAAAGGCGGTTTTTCTTTTCTAGTCATCATCCTTGTACTCCCAAGACATTCAGATGTCTGAGAGCCCAGGTCATCACCATGAAAGCTCTTCTAATGTAAAACACTGAACTTTTGGTATGAATGAATAAATCAGTCAAGAGAAGGAGGACTAAAAAGAAAAACTTCTAATTAGACACAAAAAGCTAGGTAACTAATCAAAAAAGAAATGAAAGTAGTATTGGACAATTTAATGAGGTTTCGGTACAGAGTTCACGTCTCTGAGAATACCACAAAATAACCAGCTTTGCTTCTGGTGCCTTGGAAATCCATGAAAGACCATCTGTGGGTGTCAAAACATATGCAAGATTAATGTACAGCCTGCAGTCACTCTATGTGACCACAATCCCTTTGGAAGCATTGGAGCCAGAGGACAAATCGAACCTGAAAGGACTGAATCTGATGGAATTTGACTATGCACAGGGGTGAAATGTCATTCTTATGTGAGAAAGGAAAAGCAATAGATTTTACTCGTATTCTTTGCACTAAAGAATTCTAATTATATATGGGGCCATGCTAATAGATCACATATGTGTGCATTTCCAGAACAACAACATTTCTTGTTGGGGACAAATCATTAAGAAAAAATGACACCCCCCCTTAAAAACCTACTGCAAGGGGGTAAAGGCTGGGGAGAGGGGAACTGAATAGAATTAAAACAAAGTAAAATAAAAAAATAAGACAATCTGAAAATTGTGTACATACATTAAACTATTTATTTTGATCACACTTCTTCACAAACTGAAACCACAGGGAATATTTGTTTTAGTTTCATGTAACTATACCTCAGTGCTATGATGCAAGTTTGGTACTTACTTCTTTGAAACAATGTAACCAATACATTATTAATTCATTGATTACAGGAATTACTCCCAAATAAAATCTTTGTTAGCTAAAAGTTAAGGCTGAGAAGTACTACTCTAAACAATATGCTCAATGAAAGCAATATTTTAAAAAACCGTCACCAGCTAAGGTTAAATACACAGTTCTGACACCAGACTTAAATGAAGGCATAGACCGCAAATGTGTCTGTTAAACAATCTTAAAAAATTCTGCCCTTGCAGTGCTGCCAGCCCCCAAACTTTCATGATTTATGCCTTTCATAGCTAGGTCCTGTTCCTGAAAAACCTCTAAATGATAACAGCTGTTATTCTGATATGAAGGGTATTTTAAAAGGGCTTTCAGAAGTTTGCTGGTTACGATGAAAATCCTTTTCCATTTTTAAAATATCCACGTATTGACCCAGTAGCAACACCACATCAATTGCCTTAACTCATTTTAAATTTGGAGAGTGGTGTACTGTTAGGCCTAGAAGATTTATATACATAGGAACACTAGCTCTGTGCTGAAAAATACTTGTAATTGTCACATCAATTATACTGGTATTTACATATCACAGCACCTTCAAAACCCTAACACACATAGACATTTTTTACTGAAGAAGAGGGACAGATAGCCATCTCACTCCTACTGGTACAATCAGGAATTGGTAAGATATATATTCTTTTGTATATGGTTGTAAAGTAGAGCAGAGTTTGCTCAACTGTTGTATGATTAAGAGCAGTGCATTCCAGATAGTTACCCCGAAAACAGATTTAGGGTACCCCCAGAATAGCTCACCTACTAACCAATCTGTTTTCCTGACGTATGGGTCTCCAGGGTGGCTAAGGAAATACCTGGAGGACACAGACGCAGGCTTCTGATAAATGACTGACACAAAGACAGTGTTCTTTTCAAAACAAGGCACCTTTTTATTGGTGCAAATAATAATCCCCAATACAATAATAATCTAAAACACAAATCTCTTATAGCAAGTTAAAGAACACCCCAAACCATATTGCCTTTCATTTGAGATGATCTTAAGTGATGCGTCCTGCTTATGGTGATTAGTCGTTCAGAAGTCTCTGACAGCAGTTTTAAATGTTCTTTAAATCTTATGTATATACATTCTGTTTACAAATAGCACAACCCAAACACATATCTTTATTAACCCAAGCGCGCACATACACACTGATACTCACTACACTATATTATTCTGTAATATTGTCTGACAGACTTACTCCGTGCTTGCTGACTGTTTCTCCTGAACACTCTCTCTGCCTCCCTCTGCTGCTGTGTTGTTTTTACTTCTTCTCCACCTGCTGCTGGACTGGGCAGGATACTCTGGGGCTGCTAATGCTGCTGCTGTCAATGGACTGCTCAGGCAAGCGTTGCTCTTCTTCTCTGTCCTTCTTGCCTGTCAGCTCCTATTCTCTCCTCCTATCAGCCCACCGACACACTGACTGTCCTGCCAGAACTTTTTAGACACCTTTGATAATATCTTCTTGTCAGATCTTTACTGCACATGCTCATCGCCAACATTCCATGCATGCTCACTGCCAGTTCTATTTTTAGCATGTAGCTGTTGTTTACCTGGGCTAACCTTTCCCCTACTTTTGAAGTATACTGTAGGGTGACCAGATGTCCCGATTTTATAGGGACAGTCCTATATTCGGGGCTTTGTCTTATATAGGCTCCTATTATCCCCTATCCCGATTTTTCACACTTGCTATCTGGTCACCCTAGTGTCATGTGACCTGCAGTTTCCAATGGTGGAGTGACTCTTGCTTATTCAAAAGGAGGTCAGGAATACAAAATGGAATCTGGGGAATTTCTCTGGTATCAATGTGATTACTACTGATGGAGTTAAGTTGTTTGTCATGGCTATATAGGGACAAGGGTGAGGCAAGAAGTGGCTTTCTCCCATCCAGACCCATCTTTTACAGTCAGTGTACTACTGTCCAATTACAAATACCATAGATGGTAGTCAAATACACTAGACAATTTCTATTATTGAACACGCTCTTCTTATGAACACAAGGCCTGATGCTGAAAGCAAAACCAGACAGCCAAACCCCTGCACCCATACAATACTCTACTGACTTCAATTCACAGGCATCCTGAGGCATATTGTTACTTGCAGAATTGAGGGATAAAAGGGCTTGACCCATCAAACTCTGTCCTATTAAATATGTCCTATTAAATAAATAATTGGGCCCATAATGCCTAAAAACATATTGATTTACTAATCTCCAAAGAGTGCAGTACCATGCTCAGTATCTGATCATTTCCATATGCCAGCGTAAAACACTCAAATATTTGAGAAAGGATAATACCTTTGCAGTAGCCTAAATCCAAGCGTATTATGTATTACCTGTCCCTCTTCTAGCACCTCATCTCAAAAAACTCCCAACACTATTAAATGTGAATGTAGAGAGTTGTCTCAGTAATTAACCTTTCAAAAATTAATTAACGTACAAGACTATTTTTCAGTTCTAATGTTTTCTATTTTAACAAGTACTGGTCTGTACTTAATATGACACTAGAGTGCCTCCTAGGGCACAAAGGGATTTAAGTAAATTTACATAAAAGGAAATAAAATTTTTTTGGTCACAACGGTAAAAAGCCTTTAATCCAAAAATTACAACAAATGAAACATTCCTTTAAATGCTTGTGTATATTTAAATTTATTACTGATATGATGAAAATTTCATGCATGCCTCCTCATAGTTTATAAAAAAATAAATATTTTCATTAGTGCTTAGTAGAGCTCCTAAAGAAAAATGATGAAACATCAAGTTAACTAAAATGAAAGATCATCATACAGTTAGCTTGGACTTGAGATAAAAAAATAACCCTGTGACTAACAACTACTTGTCAGAACCATGAAAAGTGAAGGTCAAAGTAACTTGTCATGTCCATCTTCCTGCTAATAAAAGACTATTCTCTACACTATATTGTCCTGCATTTTTCTTCAATTATTCTAAAACAGTCAGGCAAAAGAACTTCCATCACTTGGTTTGGCAAACTAGTTCAATATTTGTAAATTGTTCCAAATTTCCAAAACTGCTCCAAACTGCAGACTGTGCTCCCTCTTAGTCATGAACACAGCCACACTACACATTACATTTTTTGAACTCTTCTCATAAGTCAATTCCTTCATCCCTAATTGCTCTAAATTCCTCCCAACTTTCTATTAGTCAGGGCTCAGAATTCTAGACTTTTAGGCAGAGTCTCACTAGTATTGAATGAAAAGATTATCACTTTCCTAACCCATGGGCATCATGTAGCTGTATAAACTCTACCCATACGTGACCACCATGTTGATCACAATTCTGCAGCTCTGCCTTCTGCTGTAGTATCCAGATTCCAAGTTCAAGGTAGAACAGATCCTGAAATCCAGATATTTTAGAATGCCCCCAGGACTGTATTACTCTCTACACCTCTGGAACATCTGTCCACTGGTGTCCAGTATCATTTTACTATTTTCTTCAATTATATTGCATGGCTCTCTAAAATGATCAACCACATAAACCCTGTATTCATTGCTCTTCCCTAAGGAAATCATTGATGACTATCTGGACTACTAAATGGAAATTCCCCAGCATCCCTCAGAATATCCTTTGCCCTCTTTGTCACATCTTGTCTTGATTCCCGCAAAGTATTTCCTGTCCCCCCCACCCCCATTTTGACCAATTTATTTCACCAAAAGCATTCTTTTATCCCTAGAGGGACTTCGTAGTTTAGTCCCATCATAACTGCTAGCTCTTTTCAATCTGCTGGGATACTCCTGCTCATTTAATATCTTACATAAATTCCACTTTAAATGGAATGTCAAATGTTTTGTAAAGCTGCTTTTGCTGCTGATCAATAAAAAACTAACCTCACTTGAGGGCTTTTATCTATATATAGACTGGTGAAAGAGCAAGAGTACATCCTAACAGGCCATTCATTATTTAATATGGTGAAATATATTTCTGGCTACCTCATGCAATTTTAAAAGGCTTTTATCTATGCTATTTTTGCTTCTGAAACAAGTGAAGGGAGACACTGTACATTTCTTACCCGCACTATTTCACAGTCAACATTTAATTCTGCAGCAACAGCTTCTATTTTTTCTCTGCAGACTGAGCCCAGGCTGGTCATGCCATTGTCCCAGTATTTCTTGAGAGTGGCTAAATCTCGGTCACTAAACTGTGTGCGGTCCTGTAGCTGTAAGACAAGAAGTTATCATTAGAACAAGATATAAAAAAAGTCTTTCAGGTGATACTGCCTTGTTCACAAACGAAGTACTTTGGAATTACAAAACCAAAAATCACTTCATGGCCTTCCATTTCCGTTCTTTAAATTCTCTCATATTGGTTTCCCTAAAGATGTCAATTTTTCAATCTAGATTGTCACAGAGTTCTCTGGGATTCACCTCTGTAGGTGGTTTTAGAACTAATGGAAGTTTTAAATGTGCTAGCATTGTTTAATTCCACCTTATTTTATTTGCTTTATTTCACTTTTATAAGATTTAATGAGTAATCATGGGGTATTTTTTGCTTCAGCGGTTTACTTTCTCTTCACCCCATTATGTGTATTATCCCTTGGGAGCGGAGAAAGTTGCCTTTTTTGGGGGCCAGAACCCTTTTATTTTACTGAAAACTACAATACATGCATAATTCAAAGGATTCCAAGTCCTCTAAAGGGAATCCTTTTATGTTTAGAAGGTAGGCTCGGAGTTTAAATTGTTTTCACTATTTATGTTTTACCAAATGTTGTGTTTTGATAAAACTGCACATGATAGTAGACGATATAAACAAGGACACTGGAAAATGATTCTGAGGTTACCTCCCATTTCCTTAATTTGTATGGTTGTGTATTAAAAATGTGTTATATATGTTATACTGCACTGCAAGTAAAACCATTAGCTCCAGTAACACTTGTTAGTCCAACTATCTTAATCATTGTTTCCATTTCCTCACGCCAACAAACAGATTTGCCACCTCTTGCTGGGAAGAATCCATAGAGGCAGCTACTTTTGAAGTCTACGTAAAGAGATAGCAGAAACATTGGTAGGTACTTAGTTACTTATTATTTACATCAATTACTGGAATTCTATATTTGAAACCAAGATTTCTATGTCAGAGGAGAAGAGAATTTTCAAATAAAAAGCTATTAAAACATTAATTTTAAAATGAGACATCACAATTAGTGGAACCAAAATTATCGCTAAGATTTTTGATAGAATCCAATATTGTTATCTACCTCTTTCGTTAGAAGTCTCTGCTGTTTTCTCCCTTTTAAAATAAATGCTTAACAAGTCATTAAAAGAACTTCAGCTTCTTCAGTGCTAAATTAATATAAAATAGGTGTACCAAAATATATAGTTTTCTAGAAAAATAATGTCCTGTTTAGAGTGATTATGTAACTCAGCATATGTAGTGTATATACATAGATACATAGACATTATGTATAGTCTATATCCAAGTGCCCCCTTAGAAACCTGATCCTTTAACAAATTATATTTACTACCAAAAAATACTCCAAATACTCCCTTGCTATGTACAGTTTCATTCATCTAGGTACAGTCAATTCCAAACCTTTCTTCACAATCTACCATTCAGAAGTGAAAGGGAAGAGGAATACCAACTTCCTAACGGACTCTGTGCTGAGACTGAGGGCTTTGCAAATATCTGAACTGTCCCATTTTTTCCCTATGAACTTAATTTGAGCAGAATGACAAGAGTAGATACTTCCAGGCCCATTGATCAAATGCCCCCTTTTTATACTTACTAGGATGGGGTGTTTTTGGCTTCTACAAATGACTGAAGGTGTTCTGCCTCATTCTGCCCGCTTGGAACAGGTGGGAGGATAAGGGGCAGTCCAGTGACTGAAGGAAGGGAAGGAACTGCTGAAGGTAAGAGTAGGTGCATGATGGAAGACATGTAAGAATGTTTCAGTAAAAACATGGGGACAGAGAGACAGCTCATAGTTCAGTGGTTCTCAAACTTCTGTATTGGTGACCCCTTCTCAGCAAGCCTCTGAGTGCGATGACCCCCCCACACCCATAAATTAAAAAACACATTTTTTATATTTAATATTATAAATGCCAGAGGTGGAGCAGGTTTGGGGGTGGAGGCTGACTGATCACGACCCCCCAAGTAATAACCATATGACCCCCTAAGGGGTCATGACCCCAATTTGAGAACGCCTGTCATAGCTAGTTCAACTTCTAAGCTGATTTTCTTTAAAAAAAAAAACCTCGACGGTGAAGAAGTACTGAATCTGCTCTTGGGGATACCATGGGAACCACTGCTGCAGCTACTTGCCACTCAGGCAGCTCTACATGGTCTTTGCCTGAGAGTTGGCTGACAGCAGAGGAGAGGGAACCAGGATTTGTGGATTGTCTTCTGAATGATTGGACCCTCTGGCTGCTGGAGAAAAATCCCTGGGAGCAAACCATGCAGCTGTCTTTCAACACAAGGATTCAGTTCATGGCCATGAACTGATACCATTTCACTTTCTCCCCTATACCGTTGTTACTTGGGGGTGGAGAAGAGGGAAGCCACTACTGTATCTCAAAGAGGAGGATGGAGGCAAAGGAAAACCTCCAGGAGTTAAATTAGCCAATTCCAAGTTGTAGTAAGGCTCAATGTCCAGTTTAGATATCTGGTTCCCAGTGTTTCACGATATTCTAGGAAGACAGTTCTCTTGCTGCAAGGAAATATGAAGGGATTAAGTAGGGAGTGTTAACTCTTTCCCTGGACAACTTGCGACAGATATTCATAGTGTGCTTTCCCTCTGACAAATTGAAAAACACTGAAGTAGCAATTCAGGCCAAGTACCGAATCTTGTTTTCATTTTTTTATATTAATAAACAGAATATTTTAAAGTGATGAATGTATCTGTGGCACTGACATTTCCCACGGGGCATTTTAAAAAAAGCCCTGCTGTTGTGACCACAATAGTAGAGATGGGCAAGCTAATTAAGACTCCAGTCTGCCTTGAGCAGAGTGCTTGGCTGTGTGTCAATGAAAGGAATAGTAAAGACGGACAAGTGAGAAAAAACATTTTGGCATTACTTCCTGGGGGCCATAATGACATCACACTTGTTTATTGTCTGTCCTTTAGTGCTTATAGTTGTATAGCCAATGTCATCTCCTTTTGCTCTACCCATATGTACAGCGACCCTTTCTAGCTAGATAAACACTCTGTATGATTTGTTAGCAATCTCCTATAATTGTTTTTATAGAATTTTTATTAGAGAAATCAAATTACTGTAGTTTGCTCCCTGTCACTGTTAAGCATTACAGACAACAGAAACAAAGTACCTAGCGGGACGCTGCATGTAGGAAAAAAAAGTCTGAATGGACTTGATCAAAGCAAGTATGTCTTAAAGTAAAACTGTCGGAAATGTCCTTTGGCGACATCCCTACAGAAACCTTGTTTTTCTACTTACTGTTGCCATGCAGAAGAAATGTAAGACAGTTTTGGTTTTACCTCCTTGTCAGAAATAAACTCTAGTCTTTAAGATGCCACTAGCCAAATAACATTTTGCTTCATTTACATGTCAAATCAGGTATTTTAAATTGCTACTGTACATCTCCTTCAAGAGCAAGTACAAGGAAAAGCATGCGGATATTGCTTCCAGGCAGAAGTAGGGGAGACAAGTTTCTTCACCTGACAACCAAAATAGGAAATAAAATCCACTCTAAGGATTGCAGATAGCACAGGTAAATTTGAGGCTGGGGAGGCAGAAAAAATATATTTAAACACAAGACAGTGTACTCAGTTAGAAAATGGTTCTTACTAGGAAAGCTTTACATCACAATGGAAATACATATGTTTCTCTCAAAACCTTGAAAGGGGAAGCCTCATCACAAGACCCTAGAACCCCAATTCTAGCAAGACCTTTGCATCTGCAAGCCATCTCTTACTTCTCTTCTGCTTTAACTTCTGTTTCCTCCTCCTACATCTCTGTCACTTTTTGGTCCAAGTCTTTGCATTATATTTCCATATATCAAATGATGGCTAAATATTTACCCCCTGGAATTAAATTTAGCAGTTTTGTTATCCATATTCTGAAAAGCAGATTGTGAGACAGTTTTCTGGTGAAAAGCTTCAAAAATGCAATCCTAGTAAGCAAACTGAGGCCTGGTCTACACTGGGGGGGAGGGGAGCGGGAAATCCTATCTAAATTATGCAACTTCAGCTACGTGAATAACGTAGCTGAAGTCAACGTACTTAGTTCTACTTACAGTGGTGTCTTCACTGCGGTAAGTCAGTTGTTGACGCTCCCCCATTGACTCCACCTGCACCTCTCGCTCCAGTGGAGTACCCGAGTCGACGGGAGAGCGCTCGGTGGTTGATTTATTGCATCTTCACTAGACATGATAAATCGACCCCTGTTGGATCGATTGCTCCGGAGAGAAGTGTAGACATGCCCGGAGTCAACAACTCTCCCAGACTCTGGGTTATATGCTGCTTATACCAGGGGTTCTCAACCTTTTTCTTTCAGAGGCCCCCTCAACACACTATAAAAAACTCCATGGCCCACCTGTGCCACAACAACTGTTTTTCTGCATATAAAAGCCAGGGCCACCGTTAGGGAGTAGCGAACATGGCAGTTGCCTGGGGCCCCATACCACAGGGGACCCCCACAAAGCTATATTGCTCAGGCTTCAGCTTCAATCCCGAGTGATGAGGTTCAGGGTCCTGGGCTTCAGACCCATGAGGTGGGGCATTGGCTTTCTGCCCTGGGCCCCAATGTGTCTACCACTGGCCCTATTTGGCGGACCCCCTGAAACCTGCTCATGGCCCCTCTGGTTGAGAACCACTGGCTTATATAATGGCCTTGTGTGTGTGAAAGCAACATTTTTTGGTAAGAAATAATCCAGTTAGCATATTATGGGCACTGCTGGCATTCAGCCAAGTGTTACAACAGAATACCCACAGCATATCTAAAAGTTTTGGTGCAAAACTGATACCTAAAGTTCGTAAGATCCACTAAATTTCAATAGCACTTTCCTACCATGTTACTCATTTTTGAGCACTGGCTCTGACTTCCCAACTTTTAGGCATTTGTTGAAGATGTTTCCAAGCAAATGTACCAAAGCTATACAGCAGTGTTTCCCAAACATGAGACGCCGCTTGTCCAGGGAAAGCCCCTGGGGCGCCCGGCTGGTGTGTTTACCTGCCGTGTCACGCAGGTTCAGCCGATCGCGGCTCCCACTGGCCGTGGTTTGCTGTGCCTGGCCTATGGGGGCTGCGGGACGTGGCAGCCAGCACATCCCTCGGCCCGCACCGCATCATCATATATAATCCACATATTTAATATCTAATAGTTTTATTTCTTTTCTTCTTCTATAAATTGCCAATTACTTATTCAAAGGGAACAGATCTCATAGGAAGCACCAATATGATTTCCTATCTACATCCACAGGTAAGGGAAAAGACTGGTTTTGACTCCTGATGAGTTCCTCAGAAGGGCCTGTGGATACTATTATGGATAGCAAAACGGCAAATGACATAAGTCTACAAGGAAACTTCACAACATTTTCTATTTTTGCTTTCCTACCTCATTTTTTATTAGCAAGAGAGTGTTGTTTTTTAAAGGTGATCTACGTGTGTGTATACGGGGGAGTATCCTTTTTGTGATTATTTCTTTTAATTTATAATGACATGAAGAGGAACCCATCTGTTACTCGGGGCACCTTTCACAAACAAACAAACGCAGTACGGTTTTTTGTTTTCTTTTAAATAAAAATGTTGTGTTTCAATTCTTCTCTGTCTCCCAAAGGACAGATGCGGATTGTGAACTTTGTTAGCCGTTAACTGAAGGGATTGGGTGTTGGATGTTTAATATACAACCTTCCAAGTGTTTCAGATATTTGAATTAAACAGATGTTACATATAGCCTACTATTTTTCTCGACTGCAAAGTTATTTTTTTCTTTAGAGATAAACTGAGGGTTTGTCCACACATAGACTTGTTCCTGAATAATCAGGAACAGCTAATCGGGAACAACTCCGTGTGGAGACAACCCATAAAGTTTAAAGGCTGACAGAAATACCACTTCAAATGAAATTCAACTGTACACCCTAAATACCTAACACTGTACAGCCTTCTGTTTGTCTAATTTCTCTCTACACAACTCTATTTAGAACCCTACCCTAGATTCTGAATCACAACACAAAATTAGATATTTTGTTTTCCTACCACATGTTCAGACAAATACAAATTATTTTGTCCTTTTCTTGAATCTCATTAGAATACAATTTGCCTTGTGCAAATTGAGAGATTATGTGAAAGATGGGAAACTGCTGTCATTCATTCGACTAATAAACCTGCAACAGTCGAAAATGGTTTACAGAGCACCTTCAATTGCACTGAGTCAGGCTATTTAACAACACAAATGAATAGCAAGATAGTTAACCAAGGTTACTAAACAGCAGTCTTGGCACACACATTATTGTATTTCCAGAGCAGATTTACTACATAAACTAAAAAGTTTATGGATCTACATCAGCACATTTTAGTTCCTGTACATGCCAAGTTAATCTACAATCTAAGATTTCATTTCATGTAAATTAAAATGAAATAAAGCAAAATAAATAAAAACAGAAGTATATTTCAAAGCTTATTTAAAAGGCTAATCTAAGATTTAGGAGAACAAGAACTTTCTAAAATTAGTTTAAAAGTAATGTAAACTGTAGGTAAAAAGTTTCATTTTGAGGGAGTGACTTGGAGGGAGCTTCATTGCTCTTTCCATTAGCAGGGCTTTTTAAAAAAAATGGAAACAAAGTCTTACCCTGTATTTCTAAAGAGCTGTGCTGAGCTATTTTTCACTCCACTGGGTTTCCCAGTTGCTCTTTGTGACATCAGTCTGTCACTAGAGTTATTCTACTGTTGAAAATATACTGCATTCTGACTTACAGAGGACTGCTAATAGTGACTTTAAAGTATCTCACTATTACATTGTTTCTGAAACTGACTGCTGTAAATTATGCAAACTGCTGTAAAATAAATTAGCTTCTCTGTACATAGCAGTAATGAAAGCCAAAGCAGGGACATACAGACAAGTTAAACCTACCATAGGGTCACCAGATGTCCTGATTTTATAGGGTCAGTCCCGATATTTGGGGCTGTGTCTTATATAGGCACCTATTACCCCCCACCCCGTCCCAATTTTTCACACTTGCTGTCTGGTCACCTTAAACGTACAGTATAAAAGAACCCCTCAGCTTTCTACCTCTGATAAAGTAGCCTATCAGAAGACAGAGATATTGCCATGGGCCCCAAACCTCAAATGAGTTTTTTGATTAGATGGGAAGTGCATGCCAGAGCCAAGCACCTCACCACCAATCTTGTGATGCTTAACTCTAGGGACTGTAACTCCAATCATCACAGTGGTACATGAGGAAAGCAATGGTTTCAGCCATTACACAAAATCAATCCATCCTGACGTATTTATGGAACGTGACTATTCCCCAGGAAAATGCCAGAAAATATGTGCACATTCCAGCAGTAGGAAATCAGGAGAAGAGCTACTTCAGTTTTGGTTTCATTCAGAGAATTATTTTTTAAAAATATGTGCATACACGTGCACACGTGCAGTCAGCGTCAGCTCAGGAGACTGAAGACTTCTCCACACTGCAGTGTTAGCTAGAAATAGAACTTGAGTGCTGCCCCAAACCAGATTCCCCCCCATGCACAAAAAATTCCAGCTCAAGTGCTGCCTGGCCCATCAGAGGGTATATGAATTGTTAATCATGTCTATTATGGTAGTGCCGATCAACCATGAACAGGGCCCCATTGTTGTAGACACTGTACAAAATACAGAGTAGTACATGGCTCCTTTCCCAGAGACCTTACAAAAAAGCTTGAGTCCTGCTAATGATGCAGCTACTCTGTGATGCTCATACTACCACTTTGTGCTGCTCAGATGTTGTTTTGCAGCGTTACCATGCTCATTTGAACGAAAGAAACTCAAGAGTAGTTAACTGAAGTGTAGTTAACTCAAGCTAACATTGCAGTGAAGACAAACCTTGAAGCAAAAACATTCCTGTGACAAGAGTAGTAAAGATATGAAACGTGTGTTTATTAAGTCATGTCTGAGATAAATGGGCTGTGGAAATTTCCTCCTGTCGGCGCTGGCAGCCAGAAATGAGCCAGCTCAATTTTGAGTTAATTAAATACTTACTCTATGTGGGAACAATGGATACAGTAAGATTGAATGGGTCATTAACAGCAAACAGGCAAATACTTACACGTCTTTTAGACAAAGTGAGGGATGGGGAGAAAATGAAGTTAACTGTCCTTTCTGGTTTGACAGACAACTTTTTAACTGTGCACGCTCCCATCCCTGATCATCCTATTACATCCCTAAAGCATCTGTATACCCTCGTATGGTATCTTTTCTACATTTCTAGTATCAGCTATGTTCCTATATCAAGTACCCTCAATACTATCCCATACGCTCCATACTGTGGTATTCCACAACATGTGCAACCATTATCCACCCACATCAGAACACACTTTCCTGCAGATTGCTCTCCCTTTGTATCATTATCTCATCTCTTATCCTTCATATATTGGCTAAGAACGATCACTCTCATATCCTACCTTCTCACTAATGAGATCACAACATATCTATCTTACCCTCTACATACATTCTATAAACACCCACCCTTCTAAACACTATTTCACTGTGAACCACAATACATCCCATCCCCTGAACATTTCGATGTCTAAAAACACTACTGTACTTCTCTTGAGCTTACTCCTGACATGGATTCAAACACCCCTTTAACCATACAGAATCCATATATCCATTATAACCCTGTCTGCAAATATTGCCCCCTAAATATCTCATTGTCCCAAAGGCTAGATGGTCACAGCTTATCTACTCTACACAGCAGGGGAAGCTCCCATTTATTCCCCATAGTGTGAAATGCAACTTACTAGGGATTGTCTTGTGCCCACCTGCCCTCCCAAGCAGAATAGCATAAAGCCCCTGTGGCAACTACAGCAATTGATTACATTAAAAAGTAATTAGACAAGTATTTAATTAATTTTAGCTGTCTTTTAATGTAATTTAGCAGCTGAGAATGAAGATGACAAGCAATATCATAGGCCTGATCAAAGGCCATTTAAAATCAATGAAAAGACTCCCATTGACTTCAGTGGATTTCGGAGCAGGCCACATATGACTCACTGAACATCTGCAGTCTGCCGGAAAGTTCTCTATGGCCCATCACTGGAACTGCTGGCAGACTTCAAAGAAACTGGCATGTGGTTACAATATGAAAAAAGCTTTTTTCCCCAATTTTAATCATTTTTCAAATGTGAAATTCAAATGTTTTCATGCTTATCACAAGCTCAAACTAAGTTTATGTGTAGAATGCACAGCATAATAGAATATAAGGGCAAAGTTATTAAAAATGTGGAATGTCTCTGAATTATCCACCTCACAACATTTAGATTTTTTTTTTAAATTACATTTTACTAAAAGATTCCTTTGTTTAAAGCATATCTATTTCTCATCTTTATCTTAAAGTTATTTTTATGTTTTGGAAAACATGTACGCATGAACAGCTACCTCTAACTTTTTATCCATAAAAAGTAATATTAGATATATTAAATAGAGGTGCTTTTATATCTAGTTAGGGTTTATTGATGGTTGAATTGATACATTCTATCAGTCACAGCCTTACTACATGTAAATAACTGAGAGCAAACATTTTCCCTCCCACTGTTATACTGCAACACTGACCGTGATTATTTTAGGAAAACAGACTTTGAGCTGGAAGACTGGAAAGTTATGACATCCTCAATAAAAGTTTGTAAATATGAATAGAAGTATAGTTTTATACTATATTTAGGCATGCCTTATGACTTCAGAACACCAATATGGTTGATTTTGCTTAATGGGCAAGGATATAAAAACTAAAATGTGGATAAAAATTACACCTGAGATAACTATGACATACATTTTAGACTAAATCCTGCTTCTCATATTTTATATACAGACATACAGATAGGATCAAGCAGGCTGACAAACTAGGATTTGTCTCCTTATGAGTTTAGTTTTCCCTCTCTGAATTTTTGGGTCATGACCAGCCTTTGTTTCATTTTTAACATAAATCACATCAAGTCTTGCAGTCTTTACTCATGGACATAATCTCTATTTGTGCATTACAGATAGTGGGACTACTTACATGTGTAAAGGTGGCATGACAGGACCTAGGACTTCAATTTTGGGCTTTTAAAACACTAGATACTGTACAGCTATTTATGGGGTATATTTATAGTCTACTGTTTGTGGCTACTATGAACAAAAAATAAAATAAAACAAAACAAAAAACACAAGTTTCTGTTTTACCAAATACTCAAAGTGACATTTTTCTAGAGGTCATTTAAATTTTTTTTTACTGTTTTTCCATGCCTTTGCTTAGCCCATTTGCTGTTTCAAGTGAAATGTACTTACTGCTCTTTTTCTGGAACACCCTGTAATCCAAGGCACAGTAAGGTTTCCTGAAATCTGTGGAAGCAAAAAAACAATTATCAATAAGGCACACACTCAGACTGCTGGTATGGCAAATAATACTATGCATACAGCTTTTGCATGACTTGTGTAAAATAATCCAGCTTCAAGAGTGTGTATTCATTGTGATAAGTGTCTATAAACATGAGTCCAAATCTAAATACTCTTCCTTCTTGCTTAAGAAAAATGCTTGCAAGAGTTTCATCGGAGGCCAAATTCCGTTTGTGTTATTCATGTGAGTAGCCTGATTACTGTGGGACTGCTCTGATGAGCTAGGCAAACAGAATTGCTCTTATTGAACTAAAATTTCAGGACTAACTTGTACTATATTATAGTAACCCCAGTCCTAAAACATTTTTTTTTTAATGATGTGGAAATCAAAACGTTTACAGAGCCCTTACTGAAAAAGTATCAAATTTATTCTGTAGCACTGGCCAAAATAATTTTTTTATTATAGTCTGTAGAACAGAACTACTACATTAGGATAATATCCTAAATCAACAGCCAACCAATCTCCCATTGATAAAAATGACCACAATACTGAGTGCTGCTGAGCACCTACTACTATCATTGAGTTACAAAGGTTTAAGCACCAATTTGGATCAGGCCCAGTGGGAGATTTGTATAAAGACTATGGTCCTTAGTAATAATTATTTAAGGGCCAATTTGTTCAGTCAGTTATATGGAGGCAACTTTCACTTATTGTAGCTGAAGATGCACCAGTGTAACTGAAAGCAGAATCTGGCCATTAATAAAGCTACTGTTGCACTCGACAGGAAAAAAGGATGCAAAGCACTTCTAAAATCAATGTCACTTCTTTGTATATACGACTAGTGGCATGTGCCATTACCCAATTTCAATGCACAATTACAGTAACTGCAAGTTAGGCAAAGTTGTACACCCAAATGATTTTAAAATTTCTTGTTTTTAAAGTGTCATTGTTAGGTTTCAGAAGTAACACCTCAACAAGATGAAAGTAAAAGTCAAAATTTGGAAAATAGTTGCTTCAGGCTAAGACAAAGTTACAACCATCTGAATGTGTCTGTGTATCTTCACAACCATGAGGCCTAGAAATTTTAAATGAAAACTTGAATTCTACATCATTTGAGTTTGTCATAGAGGCCCCTCAAGCAGGCTGGATCTGGCTCATGGGCCAAGTGCATGAAACCACTCACTGCCAAAACACACCTTCCAATTGTATCTGTTATGTGTACTGCTTTTCGTGTAATCAGCATAACATTTTTCTAGATGATAGAAATTT
Organism: Chelydra serpentina; assembly: GCA_037349315.1. NCBI lineage: Eukaryota > Metazoa > Chordata > Testudines > Chelydridae > Chelydra > Chelydra serpentina. Next base: position 15,454,384 of record JBAIAC010000028.1, on the reverse strand, counting down.
GCATTTTAGAGTAATAAGTGATCATTTTCAGGGGATTTCTCCTCTTGATCACCACAAATTCCCACCCTTCCAAAGAGGAATTTGCTCACATAAACTTGAAGTATACTTCTTTCTCTCTAACTCAAACATGCAGGGTATGAAATAACATTCTAGGCTGGATTCTGGTACAAGCATTCTTTATGCATAACAGAAACTGAAGGGACTCTCAAACAGTTTAATAAAAGGAAGAAAAGAAACTATCATAGATTTAACTCACCTATTTCAAAATATGGCAAATATAATACTTCCCTCTGAAATATATTCATCATTAAAAACATTTACTAATATCTGAACAAATGCGTATCCAAAAATATAATTATATCTTCCACTGCTAAAAGTTTCTCCTTTATACTTCCTACTTAAGACACTTTTGAACAGAAAAATACCCTTTAAGATTCTCCAAACTTCCTGTTTAGCCAGCCATCTTCTAGCTTGATCAGGATGCCCACTCACTTTGGATCACAAAGGGATAGGGATGCCAAATTTGTAATATTTAAAAACCTGACACTCCAGCAGGCGTGCTGGAACCACCCCACCACCACCTCTTCCCCGCGAGGTCCTGCCCCTACCCCATCTCTTCCCCCAAGGCCTTGCCTCCATTCACTGTCTTCCCCCACCGTGGAGAGACTCGCCTGCAGAGCCGGGGCTGGGAGCTGCAGCTTCCCAACACAGGTAGGAGGCGGCCCTGGCTGAGTAGGGGATGGCGTGGGTGATGACCCAGTGCCTCCCCACCTGCAGTAACCGGACTTTGGGTGCCCGGTCAGTAGATCTGACTGGACACTGCGGAGGTCCGCTTTTCAACCGGACTTTCCGGTCGAAACCCGGACACCTGGCCGCCCTATAAGGGGAGGGAAAGAGGAAAGTCAACATCACCAGTGTTTTTGTCAAAATTCTGTGGTTGCTGCATACACGCACTGTCCTTTTCATAATTTCATAGATTCTAAGGTCAGAAGGGACCATTATGATCATCTAGTCTGATCTCCTGCACAATGCAGGCTACAGAATCTCACCCACCCACTCCTGTAATAAACCTCTAACCTATGTCTGAACTATTGAAGTCCTCAGATCATGGTTTAAAGGACTTCAAAATGCAGAGAATCCTCCACCAAGTGACCCATGCTGCAGAGGAAGGCGAAAACGCCCCCAGGGCCTCCGCCCATCTGCCCTGGAGGAAAATTCCTTCCCGACCCCAAACATGGCGATCAGCTAAACCCTGAGCATGGGGGCAAGACTCACCAGCCAGACACCCAGGAAAGAATTCTCTGTAGTAACTCAGATCCCACCCCATCTAACATCCCATCACAGGCCATTGGGCATATTTACCGCTAGTAGTCAAAGATAAATTAATTGCCCCTCATACCATCTCCTCCATAAACTTATCAAACTTGGTCTTGAAGCTAGATGTGTCTTTTCCCCCCCCACTGTTCCCCTTGGAAGGCTCTTGTACACCACAGGCCATATAACTTCCCCAAAATTATTCCCATAGCGTCTCTCTTAAAAAAACAAACAAACTTGATTTTAAAATGGTCAGTGATGGAGAATCTACCACAATCCTTGGTAAATTGTATCAATGATTACTTACTCTCACCATTATGTAAGGTAAAGACAATGTTTGTATTTTCATAGTATCTGCAGTTTGTTAGGCAAGGTTTTCAATTACAAAACAAGAAAAAAAATCAAGAATTTAAAGATACTACGTACATTGAACATTTGTCCACCAATTCATTTTAACATAGTTTTAAGAAGCTAAACCAAACTGTTACACTGCTTATGTGAGTCACATTAATTTTTAGGGGCTAGACTGCAATACTCATGAAGAACAGTATCTAGCTCCTTGAGCAATCACACTGGATTTAACTGGGACTACTCAATGTGAGTACCAGAACCTGGCCCTACATTAACACAGTAGTTCGAATACACAAACACATAAACGCTGATATTTACAGAGAACTGTTTTAATTGACATAAATCATGTTAGACAATAAAAGGCCCCACATATACTTTTCTTTTTCTTAGCAAAACAAGCACCATTCTCTACTACAGGTGGTGTTTGCAATTTCTACATCTGTTAGTCTACTGTTAATTTCAGTTAAATCTAGAATTTCTATCTTGACATTTTCATGTGGTCAACAACTCTTCATAAGAAAAACAAAGTGGGACCAGTTCATTTTTAAAAAAAGAATGTAGAAAACATAACCCACAATTGCCATATCACTAAATAAACTAATGGATTTACAACTAACATTTAAAAAAAGGTATCCCAGCCCTCATCTGTACCCAGCTGCAATGTTTTGCCCTTATTTTGTACATGAAAAAGTAAATTACAGACAGCACAGTACAGGATTAACAATAATGTTTCCAAACAGGGAAAGCTAATGTATTAAACAAAAAAAGCACGCCATGTTAATTTACATTTAGTAAAATGAAATCCTAACATTTCTACAAAGAAGCTTAAATATATAATTTTACTTTATTCACGCCCCCCCCCCCCACCTAAAATAAAAGTCAGACATTTAGTCCTGCAAGTCATGCAACTTGGTAAATTGCCTTGCTCCATTTTAAAAAAAGTCTCAAGATACGGATTACTCATTTTTAATAGTCTGAACAGAAAATTGCTGATGAATAAATAACTGGATAAATAATTCCAAAGAACCCCTTTGTGTCATAAACATTTATTATTAAATTTGTTCTTATGTTAGATTAACATGAATTTGATTAAATTATTTCAATTGGGGAGGTTATGACTAATTGCTAATTAGATATCTCACCAATGTTTAACAGAAATGAATTCATCAGGACACATCATCACTTCTTGCTCTCAATCGCTATCTGTTATAATAACTGAGCATTCAAACAATTCAGTAACTCAAGCTTCATATGTTTCTGAATCTGAAGGATTTCCCAGGAATTCAAGAATAAGGAAATTCATTCCCAGGTTGATGGATTAAATTATATTACACTTGAGCAATAACATGAACAATAAATGACTGCATATGCTAAAGTGTCAGACCACAAAAATCTGAAAGCTTTTTCTTTTTTTCCAGGTTCTAATGCCTCTCCAAAACAACAATAAAAGCAGACACTGAAAAACCATTATCAAAATATGCTTTATGTTCCCACAAGCTTTTAATATGTAAAAGCATAGTATGTCATAAATATTCATGAAAGTAGATTCTCTTAATGGGATACCATCCTGGCTCTTAGCCAAAAAGCCATCTTATCTTGGCAGTTTTCTCATTATGAAACTATTGCCATCAAGAAACACCGTATGTGGGGAAAGGGTCAGAGATGGAATCGGTTACTGGCTTGTTGGGGTGCTCTACTATCTAATGATGCATGTCATTTTGAAGGATGATCAGAGCTTTAAACATGTGCCTTCTTGTTTTAGGTATTAAAAACAGATCAAATTTAAAAGTGGATCCTTGCCACATACAAAAATGTATATAAGAAAATAATCAACACATAACTTTACTTATGCACTACAGTAATTTAAGTGGTAAATGATCTAGAAGCCGCACTTGAGGAAATGGTAGGCTGCTTGGGACTCAGGAACCTCTTGGTGCCAAATGGCAGAAGGCATAGGGCTGCATATGGTTTGGGATCCCCTGGGTTTGGTAGCTACATACTTCTTTCAAAGTCATGTAAGGTCTCTACTGAAAGCCTCTTTCACACTGATCATCACTGAAAAGTGTATACAGTAATAAGTATAGAGTTATGTATATATGCTGAAAACTGTATTCTTAAGGCACACAAGACAGGTCACCAGAAGGTGATAAACTGGTTCTGTTCAGGGAAGAGATAAGAGACACTTATCTTTGCAGGAGACATTTGTGTATCTTACAATAGAAGTCTGATGGAACACAGTACGGCCAGCTAATCAAGATCGCAAAGTTTACAAGAGACCATAAAATCTACAGCAAGAAAAACAGGACAGCAGGGTTGCCAGTTTATGATTAACATCAAAGAATTAGTTTGGTATATCAGAAGAATGCAAGGAGACACACGATAATTTTCACCAAGGGAGTATGCTGACAATGGGCTTGCTTCATGAACAAAAAATCACAACCCTGGCTTTAATACACTGGAAGGATTTTGGGTGAGCTTTTGCTCTTGACACAATGTCTTATTAGTTAAGTTTAGGCTCTAGTAGGCAATTTTATTTTATATGTAACCCTCCCTTTCCAGTGTTTGTACTTGCTATCATTGGAATCTCTGTTCTTTGTTAAATAAACTTAGCACTTAGATTTGTTTACAGAGAAAGCAAGTGTATGTGATAAGCAGAACTGTGCTCTACAGTGTAACTAGTAAGCTGTGGTATACTGTTCCTTTAGGAACAGAGGAGCTGGGAATTCTGAAAGCGTCCTGAGTGTCAGGGGCTAGGAAACTCCAGGGAGACACTCAGAGGTTGGAGTATGCCTATCATTAACCTGCAAAGAGAAAGCGGGGCCTGTCGAGGCCTGGAATGCAGTGCTTGTAGTGCCAGAGGCTGGTGGTGACGGGGAACGGACCCATTGCAGACACTGACAAGGCTTCCTCATATTAAAGGCAGGTGGTAGTGAAATGCCTCACATCCCTTTGTACCCCCAGAAAGCGTCATACAGCTCAGCTCCCAAAACCAGCAGATTCCCTCAAGATCTCATGGGATCTACACAGCACCTGTGCCAATATCCCCACCATGGACACATGCTTTCTGCAGAACCAGAATGCCATGAGCTCCCGCCCTCCCCCTCATCAACCACTGCTACCCCACAACATCTTAAGGAGTTTCTACCATCTTAAGGAGGATTTCACAACAGAGGCCAGTGACAAGTAAATTAATGCTGATAGGGTCCGTATTAACTTAGTCACAACATTTTTGCAAGGTTGGAAATGGGCGCAGGGTTAAAGGCACCATGAAAAAAAACAAAAAAAAAACAGCTGTTCCCCCTGTGATGCTGCCTAGCAGGTTGCAACTCAGGCCAATGAAGCAGGTTAATTCACTTCAATGCTAATAGAACTCAATGGAGTGTCAAAATATATTGTACTATGATCAGACTCATTCATTGTCTGCTAAAGTAGTTCAAAGAAATGTTAATGTTATTGTCTACAGTCATCTGTAACTTGTTGATTCACATTATCTTTGTGCCTGTAATTAATTAACCCTAGATCAGAAAGCTGTATTAGCATATAATAGGGATCTAAATATAGTTTTAAAAGTTAACCAGTTTAAACCATTAAAATTATATAATTTAACTGGTTAACCAATTAAAGAGAGGGGCCAGGGGCTAGCGCAGGGCTGAGGCTGCTCCATTGGGCCGGGGGTTGGGGTCAGCAGGCTGGTGCAGCTGGGGCCGCGGCGGCCTGCCCAGGGCTGGGGGTTAATGGTTAGGCTGGGTTATCCAGTAATACTAATGCTTACCGATTAACGGTTTACTATTTTACATCCCTAGCGTGTAGATGAGAATGTATTTAATGTGTGAAACTGCATGAAAACTAATGAAAGATTGTCTGGATTGCTGTAACTGAATGCATTGTGTATGTATGTAACTGAATTGCCCATCAAATGGGACTGAACTCTAAATGAAGAAGCATGTTAACTTCAAAGTATAGATCATTATGTTCAACAATGGAAAATCCACAAACTTTGTCAACAAAAGGAGGGCTCACGCTGTGATGGGAAGTTGCCAGATTGCCTTCCAGGGAAAGCAGCTATAAGAAGAAATGCTAGGAGTGATCCAGTATCTCTGGACTGATGGATTCTGACAGGGGGAATCCTGAGCGATTGGACGGAGGTCACCAAAACCATTTTGGGTAACCCTGAGAGACTCATGGGGAACTAGCATACTACAGCTCTGCTATCATTTGCAGTACAAACTCTAACTCACCTGTAATGTATTTTACCTGCTTTAATGTCTCAATAACTCTCATTTCTTCTTCTTGGCTAATCAATTTCTCTAGTAAACTAACTAAAGATTTGCTACGGCATTGTCTTTGGTGTGAGATCAAGAACATCCAAGGAAATGGGGAAAGTGACTGGTCCTTTGGGGTCTTGGTGGTAAAGTAGGGGTTGGAGAGCCTAAGGAGGACTGTCTGTGACTCCATGGTAAGACTAATACAGTGATCCAGGAGTTCACACTTGTTACTGGCTTGGGGATATATAATAATAAAATATGCGATCAGTTTGGGGTGTCTGCCTTGTTTTCCGACAGTCTGACCTGAGATTGGCAACCACATCTGTGAGCCATACCAGTCACGGTGACACCTCGACTCCTGGCCTTGCAAAAAACTGCATATTGCAAAACATTCATGAGGGACATACACAAAAGTCAAAGGAAATTCAGAGGCAAAACTGGCCCACCGACCAGAATACACCTTGTTTTCATCCCACTAGCCATAGAAACAAAGGGAATGAAAAGGAATAATTAAACGAGGAGCCAGGTTTGATTGTAATAGTTCAATTGCATTTGTTAGGTTTTCTGACATAACTGTAACAAATTTGTACAAGTTATAATGATTGGGACGTTCTGATCTGTATTATAGTGTATCTTACCCTACTGCAGGTACCATGAACCAGCATGAGGAGTCTTAACATCTTCCAAAGAGGAAACAAAACAGACGAAGTGGGTGAGGTAATCTCTTTTATTGGACCATCTTCTGTTGGTGAGCGAGACAAGCTTTTGAGCCACACAGAGCTCTTTTCAGGTCTGGAAAGGTACTCTCAGCTTCACAGGAACAAGCAAGGTGGAACAGATTGTTTAGCGTAAGTAGTTAGCTACTATGATCTCTTACAATATGTGCTAACTACTTGCGCTAAAGAATCTGTTCCACCTTGCTTGTTGCTGTGAAGCTGGGAGTATCTTTCCTAGACCTGAAGAAGAGCTCTGTGCAGCTCAAAAGCTCGTCTCACTCACTAACAGAAGGTTGGTCCAATAAAAGATATTACCTCACCCACCTTCTCTCTCTAATATCCTGGGACCGATATGGCTACAACTACACTGCACACAAAGGGCAAGTCAGTTTTCATTCAAAAAGGCTCTTTCCCTAGGAAGGGATGAATTCCTAGGGGATATACTTTAGAAAAGAATATACTGAACCACTGGTAACTAGTACAAAGCCATACTATTCAGACTAAACAGAAAGACTCCCTTTCCCAGGAACAAAAGAATCCTTTGAAATAGGCTGATGCTGTCTGAAGTCTTCTTACAGCAATATGAGGAAGAACTGGTCTATCTGTGCAGTAGAAAAAAAACTGATTCAAGCTTCCTGAGTATAAAATAATAATGGAGATGCATTATATGGGAAGGCTGGTTACAGGTTTGCTAATTTCTCAAGTGAACAGCCGGGCTAATGCTTAACAAGTTAATGAGGACTTTTGACATCTAGTTTCCTAAGACCAATGATGAGTAGACACCAAAAAGAATCTGCCAGTGCCACGTCATGAACTAAATCAAGAATGTAATTTGTTTGCAACAACAGTGAAGAAAAAGAAGAAAATACATTTAGGTATGTGAAGTTTCGAGTTACCAATTCTTAAGCTGTACAGCCTGCACTTTTGCAGTTTTTAACAGCTCATGACTAGACAAAAATATGTTTACAGGCTTTTCTTCATGTTCACAAATCTGTTTTTTCTTAAGTAAAGGCACTTTGTTAACAGCAAGTGCTAACTAACCATCTCTAGAGAGGAGAAAAGCTCTATTCATTAATGAAGAGAAAGGATAGGTGAGCATAGCACATTCACCCAAAATGGCAAGGAGATGCTTGGGAGGATTTGCCAGTCCTTTTAACAGAGGTCACAAAAACTATGGACAGGGTCTATGCTAGCACATAATGGGCCTTCAAAACTTGCAGCTGCCACAGAACTGTGACATTCCTGGTAGTACTTTATGATAAAAAGTGACATATATTTGAAGAGTTACCAAACTACAGTAGTGAGAAAAGTACTTAGAAGAAGGTGTTGAAGGCTGAGGGATACCAGAAGTTACCATTAGGAGACTACAGTTCCTCTGAAAGAGGAACAGCAACCAATGTCATGTCAGGAGACAATGCTCAAAGCTATCTCCTGTTCATGATCATCAAAAGCACTTTAACCCAGGCTCCAGGCTCTGCGCTTTGCTGGAAAGCACAGCAGCTCTGCCACTTTGAAACCAACTCTGATGCTTCCTGCAGTTTCTCTTCCTCCAACAAATGGATCCACAATGGTTTGCAATGCTCCAGCCACTGCTGGACACAGGTCTTTCTTCAGCCCCCCAGTAACCTGAACTCACATTTCTCCTCTCTGTTTTACCCGATGAGCATATTTTATGGGCATGAGATGGAACCCGGATCCTGGAGATGGCCTCATTACATCTCCTGTAACACAAATGGTGCAAACTAAACTGCAAGGGTGAAGGACTCATCCTTGCAACTGGTGTCTGCCAACACCCTGATTAGTTGGAAAGAGAAGGAGGAACTGATGCTTACCATTTCTAACAATGAATCCAAACACTTTCATTTCAAGGACAGGGGATGGGTGCACTCAAAAAGGAGGGAGCGAATGATATGATTTGACCTATATGCCCGACTCAGCTCATAGTATGTAGGAGAAAACCTGAAACAGTGCCAAGGAACAGTATAAAGTTTCATCAATGGATCAAGATATATTAGTCTACATAGATGTATTAGTCTACATTCTCAGCTTTCACAGGAGAAGACTGTCTTGAAAATCTGAAAGGCAAAAATAAATGTACAGATTACCTGGTAGTTGTTTTGGTTTTGCGACAGCCTCAATTGATTTGAAGATGTAAAATGAGGAGAAAAGTTACTTCTTGATGGATTAGCACTACTATACAGTGTACTGGATGGTGTATGTAATGAGGTCCGTGGAGGCAAGCGGTAGTCTCTGTTATGATATAATACATTGTCAGGCAAGTCCCTGGCATTCACCATCTGTGAACTGCAGCTCACATTTCTGCCTGGTCCAGACAAAGCTGTGCTTTGGTTCTCCACTCGAAGGGAACTGCTATTTTCACAAAATCTTGAATAGCTTTGTATTTGTGCTCCCAAAGATGCAAGCTCTTCTTCTCTAGCATATTCATCATCAGCATCTCCTGTTTCCATTGCAATGGACAGGCAACTGCCTTCGACCGAACAAGGCTTCTGTGTTGTATTTCCTCCCATAATTCTTTGAGGTTGATCGGTAACTGCCAAGGAAAAAACTTCACGAATTTCCAAGTTTTGTGTGCTACAAGAAGGGTCTCGAACATTGATTCTTTGTCCAGATGGGATGTGTGATGCAAGGGCTGTGTGTTCTGGTTTGTGTAACCTCTGACACCCCACTGGTTCAGCTTTACATGGCCTGTGGCATATTATTGGCTTTTGAGGTAACACCAGCTCTGCAGTCTGGACTGATGAACCACCATAATTTTTCTTTGTATGATTGTATATGGAGTTTGCAGAATTCAACACACTTGTTTGTCTTGACAAAATAATAGTTTTTTCCCCCAGGAGCAGCGAAGCACCTTTACAATGTGGTGCTTGTCGTCCTACAGGGATATGCTGCTGCTGAAATTCTGTATCACTTTTTCCAGGTGGTCTCTGAATAGAGTTTTTATGCATCTCAGTCATTGAAGTATTAGTTTGTTTTGTGGATCCCTGCCTGCTGGATGAACTAGCTGGGCTATATATACCAGTTACTATTACATCATTGTTAGATGATGTCCAAGAAGACTGCTGGCTTTGGGATCGAGCAATGTTTACCACATTTCTGACTGCTACTTCTGGAGGCACTGTAGGAGTGCTAGGAACAGTCCTTGGTGGGGTGCCTCCAGATTCTGCAACGTTCTTGCTGCTCATCTTTCTTCTTTTATTGCCAACCCAAGTCTGCAAACACAAAATATTAATAGATAAGAACGTTAGCCACAGTCAGTTTTTTTAATATTCAAAGCCTCAGTCTTGCAAAGACTTCAGAATGTATGTAAGTCTTTACAATTATGATTTAAAATTACTAATATATTAGAAATGGGTAGCAATCAAAAATAGTTGTGGGGGGGAGGGGAAAGAGACATGTCTTGATTATGCAAAAACAAAACCCACAGATGATGGGGATCCAGGTCCCATTTTATCCAAATGCCTGAAGTTCAGTAGAGTGCAGATTTCCAATTCTGGCCCATCTCAGAAAGGAATATATAACTTGTTGCATCTCCCCTCTTCTTGCCCCAAAATTATCTTTGCATAAATATGGCAGCAGCTTGTGGTTTTCTCCTCCACATACTTGGACTTGGTTTTACTTTTCATTTTTTATTGTGGGGGGAAAAAAAACAAGAATACACAAGGTGATTAGTTCCTTCCCCTTCCCAATTTCAAATTTTACATCAAGTGAAAATAAGATGCTCCTGAAATCAGTAACTATACTGAGAGATTCAGCATAATCAGTATCTTTACTATCCAATAGCTGAGATGTCTTCAAAATTGCCATACTACAGACACTTCTATCTTTTCTTATTTTTTAATTTAATAAAAAAAAAAATACAAGTGTAGTCCTCAAAGTACCAATGAATCCCAAGACAGGGAAAAGTTTTCCAACAGAAAGGGATTGAATTGAAGATTGGTCCAAAAATAATTTTAAAAAGTTAAATTAAAAAGCCAAACATTTTTACATCATATACCTCAAGAGCTGCTTTTAGTGAGAAACTGATTTGATTACACAAATATAATACAGACTAAGGGGATCAGGTTCACAGACAGAATAATTTCCCATTACAGATATTTCTGTAACTAACAGTGAAGATATATGGAATTATATACACAAGATATTTAAAACAGTGGAGGCTGTTTTATGCAAAAGTCTCTCTCTTTTGAAGAGAACAAGCTAGAGATCTTTAGTGATTTTGTACACAAGTTCTAAAAACCCATTACTGGTTTCAAAGAAAATACATGAAGTAGGAAAACTTGTTCTGAAACTAATGAATAAAAATATATTTAAGAAAGGTAGTGGGGAACACTAACTTCAGCATTTCAACAGAGTATTGCTAGTAACTTATTAGAAGCAGCACGCATAGGTGCCAGCTCTGTGAGTACTCCAGGGCTGGAGCACCCACGGAAAAAAAATGGCGGGCGCTGAGCACCCACCGGCAGTCCCTCTATCAGCGCCTCCTCCTCCCCCCAGCACCTCCCGCCCACCATGGAATGGCTGATCCACGGCGTGCAGAAGGCACTGGGAGGGAGGGAGGAAGAGCAAGGGCAGAAAGAAGCTAGGTGGGGTGGAGTCTTGCAGGAAGGGGTGGAGTGGGGGCAGCGCCTATAACAGCATGTATGGTGTTACAATATCAGTATTACACAAACAACCTTTACCATGAAAGAAGTGGGACGAATTTACACACTCATAAGAGTTTCGTATTACGTTGTCTGCAGTGTTGTTGTAGCCTTGTTGGTGTCAGAATATTAGAGACAAGGTGGGTGAGATAATATCGTTTAATTGGATCAACTTCTGTGCTACACAGAGGGCTTGTCTACACTGGCAATTTACAGCGCTGCAACTTTCTCACTCGGGGATGTGAAAAAACACACCCCTGAGTGCAGCACGTTTCAGTGCTGTAAAGCGCTAGTGTAGACAGTGCATCAGCTCTGGGAGCCGCGTTCCCAGTGCTGGGAGCTACGCCCCTCGCGGAGGTGGGTTTTTTAGAGCGCTAGGAGAGCTCTCTCCCAGCGGTCTGCCACGACCACACAAGCCACGTTAAAGCGCTGCTGTGGCAGCGCTGTAGTGTTGCCAGTGTAGACTAGCCCGGAGCTCTTCGGGTCTGGGAAAGGTATTTAGAGTCACAGCAAAACAGAACGTGAAACAGATTGTTTAACATAAGTAGTTATCATGTATTGTAAGAGACCATTTAAGGTGAGACCATTTAAGGTGAAGTGGCCACTTAACACCTCTGCAGTCATAGGAGAGAAAAAAATGTGGTTAATAGGTTACCGATTGTAGTAATAAGCCATAAATCCAGTAGCTTTATTAAAATCATGATTTTTACTGTCTAGCAAAGTTATGAATTCAAAACCCCAGGCTTAAATAAAATTTAGACAAAGGTGCTGAACATGCCTATCACAACATGTGCCCCAATAACGACTATGTGGGTGAAACCAGACAGACAATCATCACTATGCTCTTGGAATGAACTCACACAGAAAAATTATAAAAGACAAAAACACAATATCACAATTTTCAGATCACTCCATAAATGACTTCTCAGGCCTCATCCTCAAAGAAAACCTGCGCCACACATTTAAAAGATGAGCCTGGGAGCTTAAATTTATAACTTTGCTAGACCCTAAAAAAAAAAAAACAGTTTTAATAAAGATACTGGATTATGCCTTATTACAACAGTCTGTAACCCACTAATCCTCCTTTTTTTGTCCTCTGACTGCAGAGGTGTTAATTGGTCACTCCACATTGAATGGTCTCTTACAATATGTTAACTACTTATGCAAAAAAACCTGATCCACCTTCTCTTTAGCGGTGACATTTTTGTACCTTTCCCAGACCCGAAGAAGAGCTCTGTGTAGCTCGAAAGCTTGTCTCTCTCACCAACAGAAGTTGGTCCAATCAAAGATACTACCTCACTCATTCTGTCTCTTGCCTATTGAGGCTTGGTCTACAATAGAAAAATCAGGTTGGCTTAACTAGGTCAGTCAGGGTGTAAAAAATCCACACCCCTGAGCGGTGGCAGTAAGCCACCCAAAGGGTATGTCTATTCTACCCGCCGGATCGGCAGGTAGCGATCGATCCAGCAGGGGTCAATTTATCACATCTAGTATAGACGCGATAAATCAACCCCCAAGCGCTCTCCCGTCAACTCTTGTACTACACCGCTGCGAGAGGCGCAGGCAGAGTCAACGGGGGAGTGGCACCAGTCGACTCAACTCCGTGAAGACACTGCAGTGAGTAGATCTAAGTATGTTGACTTCAGCTACATTATTCACGTAGCTGAAGTTGCGCAATTTAGATTGACACCCTCCCCCCCAGTGTAGACCAAGGCTTAGTCCCCATGTAGACAGCGGTAGGCCGACAGAAGAATTCTTCCAGTGACCAAGCCAATGGGAGAACTCCTCCAATCATGTAGGTTGCATCTAGACTGAAGCACTACAGTGGTGCAGCTGTACCACTAGCATTTTAAGTGTACACAACCTCTAAATTAGACTTCAGATTTGTAACTGTCGATTTCTGCTAATTTATATGCTTCAGTATAAAGAGGAGTGTTATGGATATAAGGAACCACCTGAAAATAAGGGCTTCCTTCTGCTCACATTCAAGTTAGTGACAAAACTCCTTAGACATCTATGGGTGCAGGATCAGACCGTAAGTGTGTACATAGAGCATATAGGGCAATTTAAAAAAAATTTTTTTTTTTTGCTGTGCCACTTCGATGATCTTTGGTGTGCAACAAAATGGTGACCAGTTAACTCAAATAAGAGCTGAAAATCCAGCAAACCAAGGATCAATTTTACACAGAACAAAAGGGAGATTTTATTCTGTACTTAAAATAAATAAATAAATAAATAAATAAATAAATAAATAAATGGCAGCCAACTCCACCTTACATTCTGATACACCCACATAGTTGTTTTTGGTTTTTTAATATTTGAACCTCATACCTATGGAAATTCACTGGAAATCTCACCCCAATACAAAAGTAATCTGATGCTCATGTTAACAGAAGAGAGCAGCTTTCTGCATTACCATCCATCTAATAGCACGTATCATGCAAAATACAGAATACCACCAATGATGATGTCTCATTTACAAGTTCTAATGATCAGTATAAAAACATAAATTTAACAATTGTAATGATATGTAGCTCCCGATCCAGCAAAGCACTTGAAATTAAGCACATGATTAAGCATGCAAATCATCTCATTGACTTCAATAGTTACATATATAAGTGCTTGATTTAGGAAGGGCTTATATTCCTCACATTATGTTTTTAGTTCTGCTCCCTTCTTAAAAGAAAAAAACAGAAACAAGCAGCCTACAACCCAAATATGACTAGCCACAAGTTTCAGGAAAAAAAGCAAATTAATCGCTCTCCCCATTAGCTCACAATCACAGACGTTAATTTGAAATGGATATCTGAAAAGTTATTGCATCCTGTGGTACTATTTGTTTTACTTCTATTCAGATAATATCCTTTTCAAATTGAAATTATATCACAAGAAAAACTGTAAAAAAAAAACAACAACCCACAGCTTGGAACTAATAGAAAAATTGCTTCATCATTCAGCAAAATTAACACTCAATTGTCAAATCAAACAGTTATTTTAAAACATATACAAGAACTGAAGTAAAACTGCTTTGGTCAAATACTTTACAACTACAGTTATGTTAACTATTAAAGAAATTGCTTATTTTCGAACTTTCTATGTTAGGAATGTCCAAATCCATTTTGGTTTGAATGCTTAAGTATCCCAACAAAGAAAAACTCCTTTCTTTCTTTCTAGGACTGGCTGTACAGGTCCTAATTTGGAAAGAAACAATATAATCCATTATCTACTTTTGTCATAAAGCTTATTTTTGTTTTTAAAATGGTATCATGAATAAGTCATTAAAGAGAATCTCAAAGTAAGACTAACTTATCCCCAAGCCAATTCAAGAATTTATCACAATGGCAATATACTAACCCATAAAACTAATTAAGACTCAATACAGAGATTAACATCAGAGACACTATTGTATTTTCTGTATGACTTTTACATAATTATTTTTTTCCAGTACTATGGTAGCAACTATGCATCTCAACTGAGATCTAGGTCCCACTGTGCTAGGCACTGTACGCAGTAAGAGATAGGGTTTGCTTCTACAATCTAAACAGACAAATTAGACAAGGATGGGTGGGGATTAAAAAATTCCAGCAGAGCAAGCGGTATGTTGGTCTGCAAATGGCATGTTACTGCCACAATTTTTGTGGAAATGCTTTTGTCAGAAAGGCGAAGGCTAAACAGACAGAAAACTGAAGGAAGAATGGAGCTGCAGGGAAAGTGCAGAGTAAAGGGGATTGGAAAAGAAAGAAGAAAGATGAAAGGCAAGGAGTAAGTACTACAGGTAAAGTGAGGCAAAGAGACTGTGAGGGACCTGATGCAAACAGCCAATCAGCACAGGGGAGAGAATGTCCAGACCAAAAACTGTAGAAAGCATCCAAAGTTCCCTAATGCATCTACTTGTCTGCTACTGCCAGTCTGAGTTTTTGGTGGGCTCCCTAGGGGTTTTTTTTCCTATCCTGAGCTCAGGTTTCTCCAGAGAGGCAAGGCTACTTAGAAGCTGGTGTCCCTGGAGTGGGGGGATGGGAGGGGAGGGGCGCTCCCCTACATGGTTCTGGGTCCACGGGGTTGGGAATAACTAAATAGGTCTAATTTCCTTCCTCCCTCCCACACAGTGTTGTAGATGTACCCACTGCTGCTGCTTGTATCTGCTCCTGCCTGCTTGACTGTTGTACCAACTCTCAATTATTGCTTCATGATTTCTACTTCCTTGTGAAACATTATATACCAAATGGCTTTTCTTTCATAAGGGGAGCATGATCCCGCTCCCATAGAATTCAGTGTCTTCAGAAGAGACCCCAGAAGCACTAAGCTACTCAATGATATTATTGTTTAGAGATAACTGTAAATACCAATAAGCAGCAATGCCATCTATTTATGACAAGGAACACAAACGTGAGAAGAGAGCAGTTTGTGTGTATATATATATTAGTGTCATTTTTAAAGGATACAAAATTTCTATTCTATTTCAAAGCGGTTTCCTGATATAAACAACATTCACTTTATGTGATATATAATCTAGGTTTTCAGCAGAAAAACCCTATTTGGAGTTTAACTTTCTTGAAAGGACCCCTGCTGCTTGCACAGTATGACAATCCCTAATACTTCAAGAACGTAAAAGTGTTCATAGGAACATAGACTACAAGCAGCCCTCTCTCAGGAAAAAAATGAGCATATATTACAGCTGGGGATGGAAGCCTTTTTAAAAAAAATAACGTTAATGATTCCATCCCCTACAGATATTTGATGTAAACAAATGTACTAGTTAAATAATTATGTAAATTCAAGTGTGGAAGGCCTCAGTACTTACCCTGACTACACTGAAGTCCAGCTTAGTTTCTTGTGCACACTGTAATATGAGCTGAAAGCAATTTTTACTTTGATTTGTCATTCCATTTTCATAATAACGCTGTAATATCCTTTGTTGTTCTACAGTAAATACAGAACGCAGATTCATCTAAAAATAAAAGAAGATACTCTGAAAGTTGGAATAAATATTTTAATACTTGTAGAAAATTACTCATTTATCCAAACAATCATAAAACTAGTGTACACATCTCATTTTTTTCCTAAAAAAAAAAAAAGTTCATCCATACTGATATTTTTATTTACTTTTCAAAACTTCTGATATGAACTATGTTAGTGGTTTTCTTTTATGAGATGGATTTGAGCTGAGCTGTTAAACTATATAATCAAAAAAGGCTGTCACCTTTTTATAGCAATACTAACTAAAAACCTCTAACTAATTTCAGTTAAAAAGTCTTCTTCCTGAAGATGCTAATGTTGCTTGTAACAACAACCAGTGCATTCTCTACGGAGCAGCACAAAGTATGAGATTAAGTCAAACTGTCACCTTGGGGGCAGTGAAGACTCAAACAGTTAACCAAAGCTGTAAAGGCCTGGTCTACCCTTAAAAGCTATGTCACTCAGAGCTGTGAAAAATTTCACATCCTGAACGCAGCAGTTAGATCGACCTAATCCCTGGTATAGAAGCTGTTAGGTTGACAGAAGAATTCTTCCATTGACCTAGCTACTGCTGTCTACACTAAATCGATCTTTTGAGGATCGATTTATCGCGTCTAATCTAGACGCGATAAATCGATCCCAGAACGCGCTCCCATCGACTCTGGTAATCCACCCCAACGCGAGGAGGAAGCGAAGTCGACGGGGGAGCGGTAGCCTTCGACTTTGCAGGATCCACACGGCGAGGTAAATCGAGCGAGGTACGTCGACTTCAGCTACGTTATTCACATAGCTGAAGTCGCGTGCCTTACATCGACACCCCCCCACTCCCCGTGGTGTAGACCAGACCTAAGAAAGATAGATGAACTACACTGATGGAAAAAACCTTTAGTCGATGTACGAAGTGTCTAACTGCGGTACCGCAGCGTCATAGTGTGCTGCTGTAATGTAGACATGCCCGAAGTCAACTTTGTTAAATCTCCATAAAAACGTACCAGCCCATGCATAAAGTCTACATGTCCACCCTTTTCCATAAAATTAAGTATACACACTCCACATAAACCTAATGCTATTTTACATTATCATCCACTCCTGGCAAGATGAAGTTGTTACCTCAAAGGAAGTTTTTTCACTTTATCGCCATTTAACATTTTATGGCCTGATCCTACTACCCTTATGCATCCAAAACATTAGTGGGAATTTTGAGCGCACATGCAATTCAGGACTGGGTCCTTTATTTGGCTTTAAACAACAGGTGGCAGCGTGAGAAGAGCAAGATAGCATATGACAGCAGTGTTGGAAGTAGCTGATATAGTGCCTCAGGAAGCAAAGAACAACTGACCATACAAATTCTTTTTACACTTTACGTAAATGCTGAACACAGTAAAAAGAAAAAAAAAAAAGTCCATCTTGTAGGAAAAGAGAAAAAAAATCAATCCCAGCTAGTGGGATATTTTAAGGAGAAAGTTGTTAAAATAATTTTTGTCCATCAATTACAAAATAAAATTTTAAACATCTAAAAATTGTAATTGCTTATTAGACCAGAATCTTGACTATGACCACAATCAATCATTAGTTTCCCATAAAGTAAAAAAACGTCATGTAGAAACAATAAATTCAGCTTGTTTTATAGAAAACAGAATGTTAGACTCTGACATTCCCGAACACGAGAACAAACTTGACCCTCAGCAAAATAATTCTTTAATTTTAAAAAACAACAACAAAAGAATATTATGTTACATGTAACTGAAAACACTGTCCCATTACAAACTAGCAGGCTGAAAAACTATAGATTTATTTTCTTTAAATGTATGTGTTTAAACAATATGATTGGAATTTTTATTTTTTTTAATACTGTGATCTGAAATCTGTCAAACTTCAGCAGGGTGCTTCACCACCAATATTCTCAGTCATTAATGTTTAGGACTCGTGGTAAAATTCCACGATTTCCCTAGGCCAGAGCTTTAATGGCAGAGTTTATTTCCTCCAAATGCTAATAATGGAAAAAAAGAGGATGGGGAAAAAGAGACATTTTCACAAAGATTTTTAATGTGGCTTTCAAAAATTAGGTGGTTAATTCCTTTCCTTCCAACAGTGCACACTGAAGATGATTTGTCCACACCATATTTCACCTCCCCTCCCGTCCCTTATCTCAGACTGTCAGTCTAACAGAACTTATGTTGTTTACAGCACTAACAGACCTGCCAAATGTCATGCATTTTTGCACTAAGGTCTATCATGCACCAGGCAGAACTAGCAAAATGTCACTGGGGGGAGGGAGAGACCATCCCTCCTAATACTCTTATAGCCTAGAGGAATGTACAAAAAACAAGGCCAGAGCTATGAGAGCCATCCCTTCCACTAACCATGAGCAAGAGTTCACACCCCTTTCATAAGAGAGGCAACTATCATTCATCCATTTTACAAACAAGGTAACAGAGTTTTCATAAGGCCACCACAAGTAGAGCTAGAAATAGAACCCAGTTCTCGGATATGACAGACCTAAATTTCATCCACTGATTCACACTGCCTTTATGAAGAAGTATTTGTAACCCTGGGTCTCTTTGTCCCTATATGGAGGCTAGACCACGTGTACAAGTTTATGAGTCTTCTGCTGCCTCGATATGAATGGAACTCAAGTGATAGAGATCCCAGGTTCAGTTCCTACAGATGACCAAATTGATCTGTTACACTTGGTGATGCTGGATCTCACAACTAGAACCCACTCTCATCACAGAGCCAGACACCAAATCCTGATAACTCAACATGCCACTGTATGTCATACTCCTGAGGGAATTCTGCACCAAAAAAAATAAAAATTCTGCAAGTTTTATTTGTCAGTAAATAAATGCAGAGGCTCCAGCATGGCAGTGGGCAGCACAGGCCACTGGCTGCACGAAGGTGGGAGATCACCCTACAGCTTACCACCCTCATCCACCCCTGGGACACAGACTCAGCGGTGAGGCTGCACCTAACCCTGACACAGCACAAGGCCTGGACCTGCCCCAGAAACACCCTCGGGCCCTGCCCCTCTGCACCAGGTGTGGGGATGGCAGGCTCAACCAGGCAGGATCCAAGTGTGAAGGGGCTCAGTGTGGGGGGTACAGGTCTGGGGTGAGAGTGTTCTCTGTGGGACCATCTGGGTACAGGCAGCTCAGTGGGGGGTCTAGGTATAGGGGGGATCTGGATGCCCAGAGGCTCTTTTGTGGGAGTTCCAGATGCAGGGGTTGAGGTGCAGTGGGGTGGGGGTTCAGGTATGGAGTGATAGGGGGTTCTGAGTGTATAGGGTAAGACTTGGCAGGGGTGTCGGTATGGGAGATCCAGATACACAGGGGTTGGGTAGATGGGGGAGCAACTCCCCATACAGTGACCCCTCCCCACACAGCTGATGAGCAATGGGGGCAGGAAGGAGGGGAGGATACTGAGCTTCCTGCAGGTGAGGGAGGTTTCTGCAAGTGGGTCTGACACAGCCCCAGCCACTCCTTGCAGGGGACGAGGAAGTCCCATCTTCTCCTGCCTCAGCCCAGCCAGGACTAGCAGCTGATCCCAGCTCAGGATAGGAGCCACTGGCTGGGGTGTCCCCATGATTTACCTCTCTGTTGGCTGCTCCAGGTGCCTGAGATGATGTACCTGCACTGCTAGGGAGTGGTGCATGACTGCTCTTCCAGCTTCCCTGTCAGAAAGTCATTTTTCTGCGGGGAAGCAAAGAAATCTGCATGGGACATGGATTCTGTGCACACGCAGTGATGCAGAATTCCCCCAGGAATAATGTCACAAACAGTTGTATAACTGGCAAATCATGTTATGTTTCCTTCTATGGGCTGGTTCACTTAAATGATAACAGCATGCTTGCCCTAGCAGTTTCTCTTATAAAGCATATAGAAAAGGTCTCTCTGTGGATCTGAATATTGTGGGGTCAAGTCCTGATGATCACCTATGTGAGAAGAGGGAGGCAGAAATAGAAGTTTGTGTGAGGACCCTAAAATAGCTTTTGAAGTAATTTTATATTGCATTTAGAAGTGAATTAAGATCTATGCTAGTCTTTTGTTTTATTCTTTTTTTTTAGAACCTGTATATTTTAGATAATGGTAGCAGGGCCGGCTCTAGGCACCAGCAAAACAAGCTGGTGCTTGGGGCGGCACATTTATAGGGGCGGCATTCTGGCGCCGGCCATGCCGCCCCTAAAAATGTGCCCTGGCTGCCCTAGCTCACCTCTGCTGCTGCCGCTCGCTCGCCACTGCTGGAGGGGGAGATCCCGAGCGGCTGCGGCACGCGAAACAGCTGATTCGCGCGCCGCTGCTCCCCCTCCCTCCCAGGTTTGAGAGCCTGGGAGGAAGGGGGAGATCCTGAGCGGCTGCGGCACGCGCGCCGCTTCTCCCCATCCCTCCTAGGCTTGAGAGCCTGGGAGGGAGGGGGAGATCCCGAGCGGCCGTGGCACGCGCGCCGCTTCTCCCCATCCCTCCTAGGCTTGAGAGCCTGGGAGGGAGGGGGAGATCCCGAGCGGCCGCGGCGCGCGAAACAGCTGATTCGCGCGCCGCTTCTCCTCCTCCCTCCTAGGCTTAAGAGCCTGAGAGGGAGGGGGAGATCCTGAGCGGCTGTGGCACGCACGCCGCTTTCCCCCCCACTCCCTCCCTCCTTCCTAGGTTTGAGAGCCTGGGGGGAGGAGGCAGGGCTGGGGATTTGGGGAAGGGGCGGAGTTGAGGCGGGGCCAGGGGTGGGGTAAGAAAAAAAACGGGGGGGGGGGGGGGATTTTTTTTTGCTTGGGGCGGCAAAAATCCTAGAGCCGGCCCTGAATGGTAGATATCTCTAAGGAACAGGGTGGAGCATTTAAATTATAGAGAGTTTGTTTGAAGAACAGCAAGAACAATGTGGGAGATTTTGCTTGGGAGTGCAGAGTGCAGAGTACTGCCTATGTAATCCCCCAATGGGTAAAAATTTACTAAAAGAAACATCCTTTCGGGAAGCGTACCTCAGTCTCAAAATGGCCATGGAGTTGGAACTACCTGTTACTCTTAAAAGAATTCTCCCCCTTCCAACATATCTGTCCTGGGATATGCTGGCAGCTGGTGTGTGTAAGAAGCTTGCCCCTGCTTCTCCTGTAGTTGTTCTATTGAGAGAGAACTTCATCCATCAGGGCTCTCAAGTACATGCCTCTCACCTGCACTGAATTTTTATGGTGTTAAATAGTTACATGTGAATTTCTGTAGACATAAATTAGCCTATTTAAATAATCTGCATAAAATATCATACATGGTGCTGCACAGATGTGGCAGTTATAAACTACACCCCAATCCTGCCAGGACAAGTAGTGGGTAGACCCTTGCACAGAACCCCACAAAAAGTCACTAAATGATTAGGTTCCCCCTCTGCAAAGGTTCTTGATAATCAGATATAACAAATGGAGTAAGTCAGGAGGCTTTCCAAGGTGGGGAGGATTCTTACTCCTGATATTACTTTCAACCGTAGCTTTGGAGGATTACTAGCTAAACAGATTCACCAGAGCCTACTTCCTGCCAGGAAGACTATTCGATAACCCTACAGATATTCTGGAATCAAACTATATAGCAGGGTTATGTTTTGAATCATTAACTTACTTGGAGGTTTTGGTTGCCCAAAGAATGCAGGATCCAGCCCTAAGAGAGCAGATGAGCATTAGTTCACTAGAGCAATTTGCATCTAAGGTTTATTGAATAAACCAGCTAAGAGCAAGAACCAACAAATGGGTCTGCATTGATTTCACCCCCTTAATTTTAGTATCTTTTCATTTACTAAATTTCTATGAATGAATGAATGGATTTGTCATCCAACGACCTATCCAATGATACTCCTAGTCAATGGAGAGAGAAATAAAGACAGAATATCCACTTTATCCACACTGTTCTGCCAATTAATCTGTCCTAACTTTCAAGTACTGTCCTTTTCCAGAGGCAGAACAAATTTAGGCTTAGTCTTGTTTAGTATACGGTTCTTTAAAGAGCAGAAATTCTAAATTAAAAATTGTGACATTACAATACAGATTTCAGTGGAGAACAAACTTATTTAAATTTCAGAAATATTAAATTGAACTGAAATTTTAGAAATGAAAGAGCAATGATTTTATCCCTTTAGTTTTATATTTTTATAAACTATATATATATATAAAATACACACATACATACGTACGTACGTACACACACGTTTAAGTTTATATATAATGTATTCAACTAACAGTGCAACAACTTAAATTATGCATTATCTGGATATTTCCCCCCCATGTCCATTTTCTTGTCCAACATATACCTAACGTAGGTAGTGAATGACAGCTGCAGATGTGAAGACTTTTCTCTGTTACCCTGCAGCTGAGTTAGTTTGTTGCACAAGCAGTGTTCCACTTGAGTCTGAGCTGAAATTTTCAGTGATAAAACTCTGAAAGAAAACTGGATCAATGAAAACACAAAAAAGTCTCTCAAAATACTTTAAACCGAAAGGAAATTAACAGGATGGTGACAGGGCTGCTGCTTTGTTGAGTCATTCTGATCTTAGTGCTTGAACATTGCAATGTAGGGCATGGCTACACCTGCAAGTTAGAGCACATTAAAGCAGCCCCGTGATCTCTAACTCATGACGCGTCCACACTGGCAAGGCACGTAGAACGCTCTGACTCCATGGCTAGAGTGCTCCTGATAATCCACCTCAGCAAGTGGAATAACGTTTGATGCGCCCCCGCTGGAGCGCTGCGGCACCAGTGTGGACGCCCCGGTCTGTTAATGCGCTCTGATCGGCCTCCAGAAGTGTCCCACAATGCCTGTTCTAGACACTCTGGCCTCCACGCACCAGGCAATCCCCAGTATGGAGCAATGGTGAGGTGCTGGACCTCATCAGTGTTTGTGGGGAGGAAGTTGTCCAGTCCCAGCTGTGCTCCAGCCATAGGAAGCCGCATTGTTGTAGAAGACCCTCCCTTGCTTCCCAGGTCACCCTCGGCAGCGAGATATCTTCCAGGACGAACTCCTGTGGAAAATGTGGAGAGACTGTTCAGTGTAGGGGCCCCCTGCAGCTGTTGGCTCTCAATGAGGCACAGAAACCCAGAGGACAGTACGGCCATAAAACAATCAGTCCCCTTTGACCCTGTGCTTACTCACCATTTTGGGGCTCCCGTGGGTTATGTGCACTCGCTTTGGGATGGGCAAATTATGCTATTGTGTAGACTGTGCTTGCCCTTAAGTATGGGGGGAACCATTGCCCTGTCTTGTGTGAACAATGCTGCCTCTGTTAAGTGTTGCATTTTGCCTTTCCAGAAGCAACCTTGAGATCTCAACCGTCCGTGTTATCACCGGCTGAAAGACTCCAAAGAAACAGGAAGAGGCCACGTAGAAGCAAAGAAGACATGCTGCATGAAGTAATGCAGCAGTCCCTTAACGATGATCTAAAAGCGCAGGAGTGGAGGGAGAGTGAAAGGAAGATCCGCCAGCAGAATGCGGAGCGCCGTCACAGAAGTGCGGAGCTCCGGCAGCAAAGCACCGATCAGCTAATTAGCATCATGGAGCGCCAAGCGGACTTGATCCAGGCACTCCTAGCCATACAGGCAGAGCACTACCGTGCCCACCCCCCGCAGTCTTTGTCCCAAAACTCTTTCCCTTGTGCCCCCATGTCACCTCCAACCCACTTTCTCCAACATCCAGGTTCTTATCACCACCAGCTGCCTCCAACACCTGTAGCTCCACCACCCAGCCCTGAAAATTACGATCCTTGTAGCCATCCTGAAGTGAAGCACTTATTGTACAGCACTCCAGACAGGAAGGCTGAGTATGATAACAGACATACGCAAATCTGTGATTGTACCGTTCCCCACCCCACCCCCTTGCCCTTTCTTTTTCCCAAGCAGTTGTGTTTCTTTTCAATAAATGGATTTTTTGGCTTTGAAAACATTCTTTATTAGTGCATAAAGTAAAAGATACCTTAGCCCAGGAAAGCAACAGGCACTCCAAGTCAGCATAGCAAACACAGATTCCTACTAACATTGGAACCACTGCATTTCACTCCCATGCAGGGCACCAGACATTACTGGTGGCTTTCAGCCTCAAATTGCTTCCCTCAAGGCATCCCTAATCCTTGCAGCCCCGCGCTGGGCCCCTCTAATAGCCCTGCTCTCTGGCTGTTCAAATTCAGCCTCCAGGTGTTGAACCTCCGAGTTCCATGCCTGAGTGAATCTTTCACCCTTCCCATCACAAATGTTATGGAGGGTACAGCACTCGGATATAACAGCGGGGATGCTATCATTGGACGGATCCAGCTTCCCATACAGAGAGTGCCAGTGGCCTTAAGTGGCCAAAAGAACACTCCACAGTCATGCTACACCAGCTCAGCCTGTTGTTGAACCGCTCCTTGCTGCTGTCAAGGCTCCCTGTGTAGGGTTTCATGAGCCATGGCATTAAAGGGTAAGCGGGGTCTCCAAGAATCACAATGGGCATTTCGACTTCCCCTACAGTGATCTTTTGGTCTGGAGAAAAAGTCTCGGCTTGCAGCTTCCTGAACAGGCCAGCGTTCCAAAAGATGCGTGTGTCGGCCTGCGTTAATGTCAACAAAAGGCCCATGGTGATCCACAAGCACCTGGAGAACCATAGAGAAATACCCCTTCCGGTTAATGTACTCGGAGGCTAGGTGGGCTGGTGCCAGAATTGGAATATGCGTCCCATCTATCGCCCCTCCGCAGTTAGGGAAACACATTTGTGCAAAGCCAGACACAATTTCATGCACGTTACCCAGAGTCACAGTTCTTCTGAGCAGGATACGATTAATGGCCCTGCAAACTAGCATAAACACAATTCCAACGGTCGACTTTCCCACTCCAAACTGGTTAGCGACAGATCGGTAGTTGTCTGGAGTTGCCAGCTTCCAGATTGCAATAGCCACTTGCTTCTCCACCGTCAGGGTAGCTCTCAATATTGTGTCCTTGCGCCTCAGGGTGGGGGCGAGCTCATCACATAGTCCCATTAAAGTGGCTTTTCTCATCCGAAAGTTCTGCAGCCACTGCTCGTGATCCCAAACTTGCATGACGATGTGATCTTACCACTCAGTGCTTGTTTCCCGAGCCCAAAAGCGGTGTTCCATGGTGGTGAGCATGTCCGTGAATGCCACAAGCAATCTCGTGTCATATGCGTTACTCGAGTCGATATAATCGTCCGAGTCCTCACTGTCAGTTACGTGCTGGCGAGACTCGTCAGCATATTCCTCAGCAGTTCGGGCTCCATTCCCGCAGACCGAAAGGGAAGACAGAGCACGCAGTGCAAAAAACGTTGAAAGATGGCGCCAAATTGGGACATAAGCACAGGGATTGCTGGGATGCGAACTGATGCATCACGGGGCGTTGGGACAAGACCCAGAATGCCCCTGCACCCCTTGCCTCCTTCCCACAAGCTACAGTGCCAGAATGGGAAGAGATGCTCTGTGGGACAGCTGCCCATAATGCACTGCTCCAAATGCCGCTGCAAGTGCTGCAAATGTGGCCACGCCAGTGCGCTTGCAGCTGTCAGTGTAAACAGACGGCAGCGCTTTCCCTACTGTGCTCTCCGAAGGCTGGTTTAACTCAAAGCCCTCTACGTCTGCAAGTGTAACCATGCCTGTAGTTACTGCTGCTAAGTCAACTAGTAGGTGGATTTTTTTTAGTTTCAACCATGATCCAGGAAGAGTTGTAGCATCTCACTGAGAAAAGTGAACCAAGGTCTGGGATGGAGGTCTTAGGAAAAACCTAGAAATGACCAAACTGGAGAGAAAACTTAAACTGAGGTTCATAATTGGTTATTTGAGTTACAAACAAAGCAATACCCAGGAATGAGGCAAGTTTGGAGTCTATGTTCATAGCAAGATGGAAAATACACGATCTCACAAGATATTGGAAGAGAATTTTTAAAAAATTGCATCCATCTTGCTAGTCTCAATTTAGGAACTGAATAGTAAGCAAAAGTAAAGTTTTCCATCTGGAGATCCTTTTGGCCATGAGCATAATGCCAAAAAGGCACACTATTTGTGACATTAACAGTAGGAAGCCCTGAACATTCAGTCATATATATGCCAGTTGTAATTTTGTTTTAATACTGGTTTAATAAGTATCCAAGGTGCAATCAGCAGCATTTCTTTTCCAGTTATTAAAATAAGTAGTTGGAAGTCCGTTTATACCTAGTGCTTTTCACACTGGATTTCTGCCAGTAATTAATTCACACGTCAGAAATATAGCAATGTAGCTTATAGCTAGAACCTCAAGTACCTATTTAAAATGTTAAGTTTTATAAAAGTTATCATATTTGAGGGAACTATATTAACTTTCAGGAGCTGCACTGAGAAAAATGAGAAGCATTTTCTTTTAAATCCCTTAGTTAAGTTAAACAGACCAAGTGAAAGTCATCCTGCAAAATACAAGAGCTGCAGTGAGTCACATTTCCCATATTTGGACTAATGAGGGTTTCAAAGTACTGACATGGAGAGGGAAAAAAACCCTAAAACTCACCAAAATAAATATGTAAAGAATGTTTATGTTAAATTAAGAAATGCCGAGTAAACAAACACCACATATGTACAAGCCTAGCAGCTATTGTAAAATAAGCCAACATTGGTTACTTAACAATATAAAAATCCATAGGTTCTTGTACACAGTGACAGCTCAT
Source organism: Chelydra serpentina (assembly GCA_037349315.1). NCBI lineage: Eukaryota > Metazoa > Chordata > Testudines > Chelydridae > Chelydra > Chelydra serpentina. The sequence continues at coordinate 15,427,487 of JBAIAC010000028.1, read as the reverse complement.
TAGAAGTACAATTTTACTACCTTGGATTTTTTCATAAACAAACATCCAGTTTTGTTTGGAAGTCAATAACTGCCCTTAAAAACTGAGCACTAAAATAAAGAGGCTCCCAAGTACAGTCAGGAAACAAAACTGAAAAATCAGTATCAAATATATTTGCTGATACCAAAACCTCACAAAATTTGACTGTTTCCTGTCTCCAATACATGTTCTAAAATTCATCATTTAGACTGGGGACTACTTCACTATGCCACAATGAAGAAAACTTCAATTCACTGTAATAGAGTTCTCCAGCAGAAAACTTTAAAATTTCAGAATACCCTAACCATAACTCGCACAATAACAGAGGCAGCATGTAGTGACCCAAGCAGTGGAGGACACATTGAAGATGACTGGATGTAGAAGTTGCGGTATGTACATGATCCTGGAGGGGCTACCTGAAAAGAGTTTCATCTGCATGAAGTGCTGCCTGATAGAGCTGATGGAAGAAAAGATCCGAGGATTGGAGATGCAGGTGGAAACTCTGGTCGAGTTTAGAAGTGTCATAAATATGAAGGGAAGGGGGAGAGGGTCTGATGCAGTGCTATAAAATCCTCTTTCCAGTAAAGGGTTAAGAAATGCAGGTAGCCAGACTGACACCTGACCTGGCTGGGCTCTGACCAATAAGGGGACAAGATACTTTCAAACTTTGGGAGGGGGGAAGGTTTTAGTGAGTGTCTTTGTCTGAGAGAGAGTGATCTTGGAAGACAGAAGGAACCTACAGAAAATCAAACCTCCCTTTTCTGAAGTAAGTTTAGATAGCATAGCGTATAGATTTCTGTTTATTTTGCTTGGTGTATTCCCTGTGTTAGAAAGGGCAAGGGGGGGAGGTATTCATGGTTTTCTGTAACGTTAAGGTTTTGTCCAGAGGGGGAAATCTCTCTGAGTTTGGAAATATAGTGCCCTGTGAAATAGTTACCATCCTGATTTTACAGAGATGATTTTACCTTCTTTATTTTTAATAAAATCCTTCTTTTAAGAAGTTGACTGTTTTCTATAGTGTTAAAACCCAGGGGGTGGGTTTTTAGATCACTGTGTAACCAATTGGTTGGGAGATTGTTCTCAAGCTTCCCCAGGAAACGGGGTGTACGGCTTGAGGGGGCATTTTGGGGGGGAGGGAAGTTCAAGTGATTCCTTTCCTGGATTCCTGTTAGACATTTGATGGTGGCAGCAAGAAGCATTTCTCGGGGTGCAGGGAATTTTGTACCTTGGGAGGGGTTACCCTAAGCTGGTAAAAATAAGCTTAGGGGCTCTGAATGCGGGTCCCCACGTCTTTACCCTAGAGTTTAGAGTGGGGAGGGAACCCTGACACAGGTGGAAACTCTGGTCGAGTTTAGAAGGGGGTTCGAGCAGATGATTGAGCAAAGACACAAGGAGGCTGAAGGGAAAAGCTCAGACTTGCAGATGGAAGCAAGACCAAAGAATTCTGAGGGGAGAGTGCTGGGTGAAGAAAATGGACAGTGGAAGCATGTGACTAAGAGAACCAGGCAGAGGAAAAGATGGGCTAGCGAAGGAGAAATAGAGCTCAGGAATAGTTTTGCGGAGTTGGAAAATGAAGAAGGGGAACAGCAGGTGGTCACTGAAGGTAGGAGGGCAAGGAAGAAGAGAAAAGCAGCTAGTCCTATAGGAAAAGGGGAAGAGTCAATGGAGATGACAACACCAAATATGAGCCCCAGGAGGATACAGGATGGGTTGAAAAGGATTGCAAGGGAGAATAGGAATCGAGAGGACTTGCAGCCAGAGGGAACAGGGGATAGACCAGAGAATCGCACCATCACCAGGAAAAGGCAGGTCTACATGATTGGGGACTCCTTACTACGAAAAATAGACAGGCCTGATCCAGAGAGCAGAAGGGTGTGCTGTCTGCCAGGTGCGAAGATATGGGATGTGGACCTGAGGCTGAAGAGGATCTTAACAGGAGCGGAAAAGAATCCCCTGATTTGTTCACACATGAAGGACAATGATACGGCTAGATTCTCGCTGGAACATATCAAGGGAGACTATGCCAGGCTTGGGAGGACGCTTAAGGAAATCGAGGCCCAGGTGATCTTCAGTGGGATTCTGCCTGTTCCTAGAGAAGGGCAACAAAGGTGTGACAAGATTATGATGATCAATAGATGGCTCAGGCTGTGGTGCTAAAAGGAGGGCTTCGGGATGTATGGCCACTGAGAGACATTCGTGGACAGAGGACAGTTCTCTCGGGATGGACTTCACCGGAGTAGGGAGGGAAATAGACTTCTAGGATGGAGGCTGGCACAACTGATTAAGAGAGCTTTAAACTAGGAATTTGGGGGAGATGGTTGGGAGATGTGCAGGTAATCTCCATGCCGGATTTTAACATTAAGAGGGAGGAAAACGAAGTAAGAAAGGATACAGCCATGGGTAGGAGAATGGACATAAGGAGGAAAGATGATGTGGATACCAGTTTAATAGGTGATGTCCGTGCCTAAATCGGGTAAAGAATATGACTGAGGCCAAACAGCAAAAAGTAAGATGTTTGTACACCAATGCGAGGAGCCTAGGTAACAAAATGGAGGAACTAGAGCTACTGGTGCAGGAAGACACGATCTACCTTTTGTAAAACCATGTTGTATTTTGTCCTAATTACCATTGACCTCAATGTCCTTAACTACTTTCTCAGTCAAGATTTTTTCCAAGACCTTGCACACTACAGATGTCAAACTAACAGGCATATAGTTACCCGGATCACTTTTTTTTCCTTCTCCTTTCTTAAAAATAGGACCTATATTAGCAATTCTCCAGTCATATGGTACAACCCCTGAGTTAACAGATTCATTGAAAATTCTTGCTAATGGGCTTGCAATTTCATGCGCCAATTCCTTTAATATTCTTAAATTAAAGATGAAGATTATCTGGGCCCCCCAATTTAGTCCCATTAAGATGTTCGAGTTTGGCTTCTACCTCGGATGTGGTAATATCTACCTCCATATCCTCATTCCCATTTGTCATCCTACCATTATCCCTAAGCTCTTCATTAGCCTCATTAGAGACTGAGGCAAAGTATTTGTTTAGATATTGGGCCATGCCTAGATTATCCTTAACCTCCACTTCATCCTCAGTGTTTAGCGGTACCACTTCTTCCTTCTTTGTTTTCTTCTTATTTATATGGCTATAGAAGCTTTTACTATTGGTTTTAATTCCCTTTACAAGGTCCAACTCTACATGGCTTTTAGCCTCTCACTTTATCCCTACATGTTCTGACCTCAATAAGGTTGCTTTCCTTGCTGATCCCACCCATCTTCCACTCCTTGTAGACTTTCTGCCTTTTCTTAATCACCTCTCTGGGATGCTTGGTCTACAGCTCCTGCCTATGATTTTTTACCCCTTTCTTGGCTTCTGATAGTTTCTGCAACTTTGACTTGAAGTAATTCCAGGCTTCCTCCTGCCTTTAGATCCACAAGTTCTTCAGTCCAATCCACTTCCCTAACTACTTTCCTTAATTTTTTAAAATTAGCCCTTTTGAAATCAAAAATCCTAGTCACAGATCTATTTTTGTTTATCCTTCCATTCAGTTTGAACTGAATTAGCTCATGATCGCTCAAACCAAGGTTGTCTCCTACAACCATTTCTTCTATGAGGTCCTCACTACTCACCAAAACCAAATCTAAAATGGCATCCCCTCTTGTTGGTTCAGCAACTACTTGGTGAAGGAATCCATCAGCTATTGCATCTAGGAAAATCTGAGCCCTATTATTATTACTACTAGCACTTGTCCTCCAGTCTATATCTCCCACGAGATATACATGATCTCCCATGATCACACAATTTACTTCATTAAAAACATTAAAGAGGTCTCTATCCATATCCAAATCAGATCCCGGCGGTCTATAGCACACCCCAAGCACTATTCCAGGGGAGGCTCTAGTAGCTTTCTTCCCCAATGTGATTTTTGCCTAGGCAGACTCTATTTTATCCATTCCATCACTTCTTATTTCTTTACAGTCTACCTCATCACTGATATACAATGCTAACCTTTACCTTTATTTCTGTCTTTCCTAAACAGCACATATCCTCCAATACCTGTACTCCAGTCATGACTACTATTCCACCATGTTTCTGTTATCCCTATAATGTCTGGTTTCTACCTGATCTCCTTCTTTGAGAAGGTAACAGATTTTTTAGACAAAGGAAACGCAGTGGATCTAATTTACCTTGATTTCAGTAAGGCATTTGATACGGTTCCACATGGCGAATTATTAGTTAAATTAGAAAGGATGGGGATCAATATGAAAATTGAAAGGTGGATAAGGAACTGGTTAAAGGGGAGACTACAATGGGTCATACTGAAAGGTGACCTGTCAGGCTGGAGGAAGGTTACTAGTGGAGATCCTCAGGGATCGGTTTTGGGACCAATCTTATTTAATCTTTTTATTACTGATCTCGGCACAAAAAGTGGAAGTGTGCTAATAAAGTTTGCGGATGACACAAGGCTGGGAGGTATTGCCAATAAAGAGAAGGACCAGGATATCATACATGAAGATCTGGATGAGCTTGTAAACTGGAGTAATAGTAATAGGATGACATTTAATAGTGAAAAGTGCAAGGTCATGCATTTAGGGATTAATAAGAATTTTTGTTATAAGATGGGGACGCATCAGTGGGAAGTAACAGAGAAGGACCTCAGAGTATTGGTTGATCACAGGATGACTATGAGCCGCCAATGTGATATGGCTGTGAAAAAAGGTAATGCGGTCTTGGGATGCATCAGGCGAGGTATTTCCAGTAGATATAAGGAGGTATTAGTACCGTTATACCGTTAGGCACTGGTGAGACCTCACCTGGAATACTGTGTGCAGTTCTGGTCTCCCATGTTTAAGAAGGATGAATTCAAACTGGAACAGGTACAGAGAAGGGCTACTAGGAGGATCCGAGGAATGAAAAACGTGTCTTATTAAAGGAGACTCAAAGAGCTTGGCTTGTTTAGCCTAACCAAAAGATGGTTGAGGGGAGATACGATTGCTCTCTATAAAGATATCAGAGGGATAAATATCAGGGAGGGAGAGGAATTATTTCAGCTCAGTACCAAAGTGGACACAAGAACAAATGGATATAAACTGGCTATCAGGAAGTTTAGACTTGAAATTAGATGAAGGTTTCTAATCATCAGAGGAGTGAAGTTCTGGAACAGCCTTCCAAGTTTAGAGTGGGGCAAAAGGGGAGTAGTGGGGGCAAAAGACATATCTGGCTTCAAGACTAAGCTTGATAAGTTTATGGAGGGGATGGTATGATGGGATAGCCTATTTTGGCAATTAATTGATCTTTGACTATTAGCGGTAAATATGCCCAATGGCCTGTAATGGGATGTTAGATGGGGTGGGATCTGAGTTACTGCAGAGAATTCTTTCCTGGGTGTCTGGCTGGTGAATCTTGCCCACGTGCTCAGGGTTTAGCTGATCGCCATATTTGGGATCGGGAAGTAATTTTCCTCCAGGGCATATTGGCAGAGGCCGTGGGGGTTTTTCGCCTTCCTCTGTAGCGTGGGGCACGGGTCACTTGCTGGAGGATTCTCTGGATGATTCTCTGCACTTTGAAGTCTTTAAACCATGATTTGACGACTTCAATAGCTCAGACATAGGTAGGAGTTTATTACAGGAGTGGGTGGGTGAGATTCTGTGGCCTGCATTGTGCAGGAGGTCAGACTAGATGATCATAATTGGTCCCTTCTGACCTTAAAGTCTATGAGTTTATGCTTACGAAGAATAACCCATTAAATGGAAAAATTTTGTCTAAGATCTTTAAGGTTTCTAAAAGGTTTATATTTCACTTATTTCCTTTTAAGAAACATCATCAGCTTGTATTACCTAGATAATTGCTACAGGTACATAAAAGTCTGAGATATTATTTAGCCTCTAACCTTATTCGGGAAATCCACTGATAAGCAGGGGGAAATGTGTATACAAATCCATGCACAAGACATCGTTAACTTACAGTTAAATTTGCTTTAGTGCATTTCCTATCACTGCAATCATTAAAAAAAAAAAAAAAAGTCAGCAGTTAAGACAATATTAACACTCAAATACAGACTCCTCAGTTTAAACCAGCTTCATTTCCAATTACAGCCACCCACAGCACATATCCAATTTCTCACAATTTCACCTTAACTTGGATCTCAGACTTTTAAATTAGAAACATGGACTTTTGACTTCAGCAAGATTAAAATAACAATGTTACTGTCAAGTGTGCATCTGAAGAATTGGATTGTTGGTAGTTGGAATTGAAAGGGAGTTTCTTGTAGAGCAGAAGAGTCTGTGAATTTGGGTATTATATTTAGGTGACAAGGTGTGAGAGTGGAGGTTGCACTGGTTATTTTTTCTTGAAGCAGGGTAACGATCATGAGAAAATAATTAGAACAGTTGCACCATTTGCCTATCTTGCTAGTAAAATAAGACAGTTTTCACCAAGTGTGATGTTTGCTAAATGTTATAGTGTCAAAGCACAATTGATAAATACTGCAATTATATTTTACACCATTTATAATTTGTTTTAACATTGTATTACGTGTGGAATTTAGAACTCAGTTTTATGTCTAACATGTCAGTGCTGACATACTATTTGTATTTGCTTCTCCCATGTTTGACAAAAGCTGATTGACCTAAACAGTCAATATAAGATAGGAAGTAGATCTCCCTACTAGTTCTCTAGCCCCTGCTGCTCACTTATCCTGAGCCTGGATGACCAGCTCCATACTCCCCTTGCTTCATTTACAGAGGCTTTTTCTAAATGTAATGAACACAAAAAACAAAGTCTACAGAGAGAGGTTAAGTGGAAGGATCAAAGTGAAGCCAAAGAACTAGGGAGCCAGGCACCAGGGCCAAGGAACTGACCTAGGCAAAAAGGATGGTGAGTATCAGGGGCCAGAAAGTCAAGCTCCATCCTCTTGCAGCTTCTCTGCAGCTATGTTTACATTAAGAGTCAAATCTAAATGCTTTTGTGAGGTCTGTCCAAGCAGTACCCAACCTCTCATGAACCACAGTAGGTTCTCTACATGCAGAAGCTTCCTCTTCAGCAGTGCTGAAACTTCATTTCTCAAGCATCTTTGGCTACAACTCCCCCTCTTTCTCCAACTGTCAATGTGTCCTATTTGTAGCAGGAGCTAGGACAGGTGGGAGTGGGGGAAAAAGAGATGCAGGTAAATTGGTCTGAGAAACAAAGCACATAGCTCCTGTTGGAAGGTAAGTTCCTAATGGAGTTAATCTCCTATGGCTTGTCTGAGGGGACCACCCCTCCCTCCATTTTTAGGTTATGTACCGCTACAACTGTCCTGCTGTAAAGTCTAACATGTAGCCACTCTTTGACAGCAGGAGAGCTCTCTCCTGCCAGCATAATCAAACCACTCCCAACAAGCAGAGTTAGCTATGTCAGCAGGAGAGCCTCTCCTGCTGACATTGTGCTGTCCACAGCAGAACTTTTGCCAGTGACACTTATGTTGGTCAGGGTGTGATTTTTTCACACCTTTGACCAACAAAAGTTTTATCAACAGAAGTGGTAGTGCAGACAAAGCCTTAGATAACCTTCTTTGGTATATAGGACTAGGGCTCCCTTTGTGGAAGGTTCTTGCAGTTTGTATAAGGGAGATTGGGTGGAACCTAGAGACATATAATTAGCAACAAAGGTGTGTATCTTGGTGTCTCAGGAGAAAACCACAGCAGCAGGGCCATTGAAAAGACAACAGAAAATGGGAGTCCTCCATGAAGATTCAGTGCTCAGTGGCCAAAGATATATCAGTTACTACAAAGCAGTCAAATGACTGTTTGTATTTTAAGGTGTTTTTTTTCCCCCCAGAATTTAAACTGAATTCAGTTTTTCAGCTGAATGTGGGCAGAGCCGTCTGCCGTGCTTCCGCCTAGCAGCAGCCGGGACAGATCGCCGTTTGTGGGGAGCCACCCAAAGTGAGCACCTCCAGCCCCGCACCGCTTCCTGCATCCAAACTCCCTCTCTCTTAGGGTACGTCTATACTTACCTCTCGCGTCGGAGGCGCGGGATCGATGTTCTGGGTTCGATTTATCGCGTCTTGTCTAGACGCGATAAATCGAACCAGGAAGTGCTCCGCCGTCGACGCTGGTAATCCAGCTCGACGAACGGAGTAGGCGGAGTCGACGGGGGAGCCTGCGCGCCGCGTCTGGACCACAGGTAAGTTCGAACTAAGGTACTTCGACTTCAGCTACGTTATTAACGTAGCTGAAGTTGCGTATCTTAGTTCAACAGGCGGGGTTAATGTAGACCTAGCCTTAGTTAACTGGCATTTTTCACTTACCGGCACCCGCCATTCCCCCAACATGCTGGATAAAACAGCTTTTACTGTATATTGACTAGGAGTATAGAGACATCCTTTTTCACTACCTAAAGTACTCACTGCGTAACAGGCTACTGTCACTGAACTACCAGCATTTTAGCTCAGTCCTTTATTGAAGCTGAGCAACATTTCTATGTGTGGATCCAACTAGAGTTGGCCCCAATTCTGCTAACACTTATGAATGTGCTTAACTTTACTCAATTAAAGTTCTAATGACATCAACTGGATTAGTCACCTGCTTAAAGTTAAGCTTGTACATAACTTTGCACCATCATTGCTTGTTTGGAGTATTGTAGTTTTATGAAGTAGGCAAGGAACAATTAACTACAATTGCTCCAAAGGTGCAGGTTGTTTTAAAAGGTCACCATCAGAAAAGGTCTGCCTAAAATTTAGGTTTTATAAAAAAGTTCTAAAAGACAATTTATTAAATATAGATACCAAAAGAATTTTTTCCATGGAAAGTGTTTTGAATAACACTACCAGAAGTCAGAAAATTCTCATGGTAGACTAGCCTGTTTTCATTTCCAAGACGAGGGAAATGCAAAAAAACATAGTAAGAAGTATCCTGCAGACACTTAGGCAAATACTTAAGTTTAAGCATGAGTAATCCCATTATGTGCAATAGGTGTCCAAGCTATGTACATGCTTAAATCTTAGCAGGATCAGGGCCAAGTCAATCATGAATAGTGTGGAGAAAGTGAATAAGTGTTATTTACTCCTTCACATAACACAAGAAACGGGTCATCCAATGAAATTAATAGGCAACAGGTCTAAAACAAACAAAAGGAAGTATTTCTTCCCACAACCCAGAGTCAACCTGTGGTACTCCCTGCCAGAGTATGTTGTAAAGACCAAAACTATAATGTGGTTCAAAAGATAATCAGATAAGTTCATGGAGGATAGGTCCATCAATAGCTATTAGCCAACATGGTCAGAGATGCAACCCCATACTCTGAGTGTCCCTAGCCTCTGACTGCCAGAAACTGAGAGTGGATGGATCACTTGATGACTGCCTATTCTGTTCATGCCCTCTGAAGCACCTGGTATTGGCCACTGTTGGAAGACAGGATACTGAGCTAGATGGATCATTGGTCTAATCCAATATGGCCGTTCTTATTTTACTCACTACTCAAAATAGGGATTGTACTCATGTGCAAAGCAAAAAGTAATTCGTTCTTAGTTTACTGTATCTGCAGAATTAATACTACTTGCAAATAATTTAAAGGGGCATATGGGAAGATAGTGCTATAAACACTTTAAGAGTCTGAGCATACTCCATGGTCAACTAACTGCTAGGAGCCACAAAACAGTATCTTCACCTAGAAACACTAATAAATATAAAGATTGACATTCAGCCTCTGCAACAAAGTGTTGGTAAAAAAATAGGTAATGAATGGCAAATCTGACCAAAATATTTTAAAGTACACCTTGCTTGACAAAACAGAGCGACAAAGAGTCCTGTAGCACCTTATAGACTAACAGATATATTGGAGCATAAGCTTTCATGGGCGAAGACCACATCGTCAGACTGACACGGCTACCCCGATGATACTTGACAAAAGAGGTTTTTCTTTAGACCTGCATCTTGCAACAATTTGAACATATCCATAACTTTACACACAAGTACTCCTTCTAAAGAAAATACAGTACTCAGACATTTCACAGCTCATCTACACAGGGAATTTTACAAGCATAGTTATACAGTAATAGCTCCCCATGTGGTCTCTTGATTCCTTGTGTAGATTGTGCATATTCTTAACTCATTACAGTATCAAGGGCCTTATTAAACAGGGTGACATATCTTATTAAACAGGGTGACATATCTCAGGCTTCTGGGATGCAGCATGAAGCGATTTTCTTTATCCACTACATATTGATGCTCCTAAACCAAGGGCCACACCATCAGCACTGAGCACCACCTCAAAACACAAGCTGGAAGACCTGCATCCCACCCACCATCTCCCTTCACCAGCAAACACCCAAGGGCTAAAATGTCACAACAGCAGCAACTGGAGCAATGTGATTTGCCCAATACCTCCACCACCACCCTGCCTTCTGCAGGTGCTCTCTTACAACTCAAGGAGAGCACATAGCACCCTCCAACCCCCCCGCCCCAAGACAAGGGAGAATGAGCTTCGAATTATTCTCTTGCCACCCCCATCATCCCCACAGCTTTACCCCACTGCCCAGGCTGCTATGCTACCAGCAGAGAGTATTTATACAGCCGAGCCAGGAAAAAGGAACCAGGCAGGATGGACACCCCCAATCCCAGCCCACACATCCTGCCCTGACACTAGGCAATTGCAGCTAGAAAGCATCAGTGAGTCCTAACAACCCACGAATGGCAACTCAAGTGGCCCTCATTGCGCATGCGCAAGATTTTCGACCGGCTTCAAGACGCCCTCACTGTGCAAACGCCCATGGCCCAGCTACTAGGACGCAGTAGCGTGCGCGGAGCTGCAATCAGCGCCTCGCACTCCGGCCGGGTAAAGTCAGAAATCACTCAAGTGATTGTGAATACGCATGCGCACTGAGTCCAGCGGAGCTCGACAGCCGCAGAGCATGCGCAACTGTCAGCCCATAGAGAACACATCGGTCGTACGCATGCGTACTTCCTTCGCAACGGCGGATGGGGCTAGCCAGCATCTGCCGCAGCAGAACCGAGCCGTAGTGCGCATGCGTGCCTGAGTTTGCTCTGCGAGCACCAGCCCAAGCGGCCGCCCTCCCCCACATTCAGGCCCCCAGTCAAGGGGCATCTTCCCCAGCCCTAGCCAGGGTTGGCTGCCCTGCCTGCCCAGGCTGAGCGCTTCGGCGCTTCTCCTCCCTCCTTCGGGGCTCACATACATACCCCGCCCCCCGCGCACAGTGCCGGACTTACCGTGTTCTGTGGGGCGGGCAGAGTTGATCCGGGGGGCTCCGGATTCAGCCGGTTTCGGCTGGGTCGGTCCCGGCGTCACACAATGAAATCAGCGCCTCCGATCATTAATTCTCATCATGATCGTGACGTCAGCGCAGACAGCGGCCAATGGGAGCCTAAGATCAGCGCCGGCCGGGACAGTCCTTGCCCCCGCCCCTCCCGCCAGGGGGAGCGCCTCGTACAGGGAACAGCCCGCCTGAGGCGGGAGGGGAGGGGAGGCTAGTACAGGGAACAGCCGCGCTGCTGCGCCGGGGGATGGGGCGCCTGCCTCAGGAAACAGCCCCGCCCAGCTCGGGATCGGAGCGCGAGGCAGAGGGAAGAGGCGGGGCACAGACGGACGGAAGGCAACGGGAGCAGTCAGCCTTCTCCCCAGCCTACGGGGGCCGGGCTGCGCCCTTCGCCTCCTTGTGGGAACGCCCCTGCCCTACAGCACCGCTAGCGGCCCAGCTGCGTGCCTGTCGGGGGGGGGCTCTTCCTCCCGGCTGCCTGCGTCGGCCACAGGCGCCCCCGAGCTGCGCGGGGCCTCCCGCCGCGCAACCTGTGCCCAGCCGCGCTCATCACAGCGTGTCAGCGGCAGTTTGGCCGGCGCGCTGCTTGTGCGAGCCCGGCATTGCCTTCGTCCCCGCCCCTGCCAGGGAGCAGCCCCGCTGCCGCCGGTCACGGGAGGAGGAGGAGGAGGAGGAGGGGGGGGGGGTCTCAGTGATTCACGCGCAGAGCCTAGCCGGGCCCTGGCCTGGGCGATGGGCAGGACTGGCTGCCTTGCATAGTTCTCAGCCTACTTGGCTTGGGAGAGGGGCCTTGCACGGCGACTGGCAACGGTGGATATTCCTCCCTTGTAATTCCCGGCCGGGCCCCCCGCCCCCGCCTTTTGCTGGGGGTAGCCATGGCATGCAGACTCTTCCTTGGGGCAGTGAGTTCTCCTGAACAGTTGGGGGGCTGGCTGGCTCAGTCATGGAGTCTGAAATACCTGGGCTTCCCTAACGACTCCTGTGCCTTCTAGCAGGAGCAACTGACCCCTTCCTCCACTTGTCAGAGAGAAGTCTGGTATCATGTTTTGTTTGAATCTTTCAGGTGAGACTCAGTGTCAAAGCCCTACCTGCTTTATGTGGGCATCAAAAGTCTTGTGGTACTTACTTCTCATACAAGTGAGGTGTTTTGTCTCAGATTTCAGCCACCACACCGCTTAAGGTTTCTACTATTGTTAAGGTGATGTTTCGCCATCTCTGAGGTGGCTGTACTACCGTGCTGTATTCATATAAACCCTCAACTTGCAAAGAGCCACGCTGATGCAGACCTTCACCTGAAGACCCATTGAAATGACAAGCACACTGCAATCAATGAGACTACGCACAAGCATGAGGCACAATACCAGCTCGATCTGTTTGCAGGATTGGGGCTAGAGAAAAATCTTTAGAATCATTGAAGGTCATGTAAAATTATTTGCTGCTTATATTGCAGCAGCATCCAGAAGCCCCAATCAGGATTAGGGGCCTATTGTGCAAATTCAGACAGATACAGGCTCCCTGCCTCAAGAGCTTACAGTCTAAGACCCTGATCCTAAAAAGATTTATGCTGGGGCTTAACTTTATGCACGAGTAGTACCAATAACTTTAATTGGAGTACTTGGGCATAAAACTTTGCAGTAATGGGGCCAAAGAAAGCATGTGTTATATGTAGGGTCAATGTAATAGGGATACAAGTAATGTGCATCAATAGCGTTAGGCCTGGTCTACACTGGGGGAAGGGAGGCGCTAAGTCGGTCTAGGTTACGCAACTTCAGGTATGAAAATAGCGTAGCTGAAGTCGTCGTACTTAGAGCTACTTACTGCGGTAGGTCAACTGCTGCCGCCTATGCTTCTCGCTCTCAGTGGTCAATTTATTGTGTCTTCACTAGACGCGATAAATCAACCCCCGGTGGATTGATCGCTCGGTAGGTAAGTGTAGACATGCCCTATGATGGCAGGTTTGCATGTAGATTACAAGTTTAGAGATCATACACTCAGAATTTATTTTTGTGCATGTTAGTGAAAGAAAGTTTTAAGTACTTGGATATGACTTATAAAAATAATATTCATATATAGAGTAAAATATTTCCAGATTTGTGCAAGCTGTAATAGTCTATATTGAGAGAGACTAAATGTCTTGTGGAACACACATTGAAAAATCTTAAGATATATTTTAAAAACTGTCTTGCAATGTATCCAGAATAAGGGAGCCTCTCATAAAAGGACAAAGCTGTATCTCAGAGTGGGTTCAATTCTGTACTTGTTATGCAGGCAAAACTCATTTAATTTAATGGAAGATTTGCCTCCGAGGGCTGCAGGCCTGAGTTCATATTGATTTTTCTGTGGGGTCTCAAATGAACAACTATTATATAGCTCCTAAAATAACTCTAATTTTAATGAACCTTTCAACATCTAGCAAAATTTTAAAAGGGGTGAACCCAAACAGAATTCTTTTATATGGAACGGAGAGTTTACATGGAGTTTTTTGTTTGTTTGTTTTTTTATTGTATGATTGAGTCCCTTAAACTAGTAAAATATTTTCCTGTTTTAATGTACACTTCTAGAAGATGTAATAGCCCATACATCAGTACTCAACATTTCAGATGGCCCAAACTAGGATTTAGGATGATAATTAATCATCTCTATATATACCCTTTTCTTAGGGTTAAATGGAGTTTTCTGCTTGTGTAAGCAGAGAGAACTGTTATCCAGTAGATAGCTTTTCTCCCACAGGAGAGAGAGATTTGTAGATTTTACTTTATTGTGAACTGCTGGAAGGTTTTCAGTTGCTGTAAGATTGTTCTGTGCTTTAACATTTCAGAGACCTTTACACAAAATCAATCATTTTAAACCCGTTAAACACAGATACCAAAAATACTGACAATATACCTAAATATAACTTTTATAAATATAATCCCATTTGAGACAGTTGAGGGAGACAAAATTTCATTTTAATGAGATTATAAAACAAACGCATACACACAAAATTTAACAGGCAGTACAAGGCTATGTGTGAAGTAAGCATTTTTATGTGTGGGAAATTCAAATTATTTTCGACGAGCTTTTCTATTGTGAGGATAATGAGAATATTTCCTACTGTGATATAAGAAGATAATATGCCATCTGCTGGCAAACCATGTTTCTAATCACAAGTTTTTGGCATATGTATGCCAAAGTGTTCAGTACATTTGCTTGAGCACAAAAAATCTTTCTAGAGGTATTAAAATATGTCTCTTTCAGTTTTTCAGCAAAAATAAGCACTCCCATTACTGTTATAAATTAAGCTTCTGTAAAAAGCTCCATCATGTCTTCCTTCAAGTCTATCCTCCAGACTCACCTCTTCTGCAACACCTATAGGGAATTAGCCAATTAATAAAGCCTAGTTGTGGAACAGGTGGGAATAGCTGAATTCACTTTATTTTATTTATAATTTCAAGAGCCAGATTCTCCAGTCCCCCAATATTCTGTGCTACATACACTTATAGCATAAAGAGAACCTAAAGTGCCTGGAGATTCCCATTGGGAAATGCCCCGTGTTCATGGTGCATTACTGCTGGGATAAAACGTGATGGTTCTGCTGCCTCCTACACCAGAACCATCCCCCAGTGTAAGGGAACAGGGCAGGCATAGTAGGAGAGGAAATGAGAGGGGACATAATAAGCAAAAGCTCAACTATGGCTAATTCTCTTCTAGCGTAAGGTACCTGAAGAACCTTATGGCATCTGCAGCCGAGAATCAAGAGAGCTGGGAATGGCTCCCTGAAAGCCTTCCTTCTCCATTGAGACCAGGCAGAGAATCAAGCCCCAAATGTATATAATTATATATGTTTGATTATATACTCCCCACTTTTTGTATGTCACTTATTTTCTTAGGTCCAGATCCTCTATTACTCTAGGCTGACAATCGATGCAGCAGGGATCGATTTAGCGGGTCTAGTGAAGACCCACTAAATTGATGGCAGAGCACTCTCCGGTCGACCCCGGTACTCCAGCTCTCCAAGAAGAGTAAGGGAAGTCGACCGGAGAGTATCTCCTATCAACACAGCGCAGTGAAGACACCGGGGTAAATCGACCTAAGGTACGTTATTCATGTAGCTGGAGTTGCATAACTTAGGTCAGTTTAACTCTGTAGTGAAGACAAGCCTTAAGTGTAGACTTTGCAGCCAAAGATTCTGATCCTGCAAACAATTATTTGTGTACTTAATTTTACATGTCCCCTTTGGGAAAAAAGGATTCCTCTCATGCTTAAAATTAAGGACATCTCTGTTTGCAGGTGGAGGCTCTAGGTTACAAATGCTTTGAGGCAGGGACCATGTATTTGTATGTAGTGGTACAGTGTCAAACACAAAAGGGCCCCAATTTGATTGGGGCTCTCGGTACTACTGCAGTATAATTATTAAATCATAATAACATTCCCCATTCGTTCTAGAGGTTTGGATCTGAGTTGTAGAAATTCACTACACATTTGGTATACCAGTCTATATCCAAAGTTTGAAGTCTTTTCATTCAAAAGTTGTTTGTGTGGTCTTTGTTTTGAGCAGGACATCTTCTATTATTTTAAAATCTTTATAAGATGTTTGACAATATACATGTAATTCTCTCCTCCTTTAATAGTTAAAATTTGTATTTGAATATCTTTTGCAAAAGCACAGCAGCACCTCTTCCCATCCTCTCCTTCCGTTAATGTGTAGTGAGAACACTTTTCATGTCATTTTCACAAACTGGTCAAGTGTTATACCTGGATCTTGACCCTATGCTAGCCAAAGGAACTACCTGATTGCAGAAGAAAGGGAGGTACTACCTAGGAAGAGGACACCAAGATGTTCCTATATTCTTCAGCTACCACAATTCTATTAAGGAAACATTTACCCCTTTAAATATAACTTTAAAGTATATCCTGGTAAAGGGAATGATTTAGGTGTGGGAATTCCCAGTTTCGAGGGCTGGAGTTCAGATCTATGCCCCCTCCAATTTTATGTACTTTGGATAGAATAAGGTCCTTTTCTTTTCCTGACAATTTGATAATCACTCCCAAATTCCACTGGCCCTAGAAAATCTCGACTTTGTTGGCAGGATGGCACACAAGCATATGTTATTCAGCTGTCTGAATGGAAAGAGGATATAGTTAGAGAAAACAGCTAGTAGGGGGACAATATAATTATTAACTTCTGTAGCGCTCTCCATCTGAGGATATCAAAGTGGTTTACAAACTTTAATTAAGACTTATAACAAGCTTGTCACCTTATTTATTGTCCATACATTTTGTATATAATCATCCTTAATCTTTTATTATGCTGCTGCTTTCCCTTTATATATTCCCCTTCCTTCTCCAGTGAGCTTTAACACTTATGAAAAAAATAAATAAAACCACCCCCATAAAAACCTCTACACTTGAGGACATCACAGAAAACTTTGTTTGGGAATTCCTTGTCGTGCTGAGCCAGAATCCAAATTTTAACACATTGCCCCTCTTATTACGTGAGAACAGGGGAACAACAATGGTTTTAAAATGTATCATGTTGTATAAATATCACCATGGCTTTCTGCTTTGGAATGATACAATATCTCTTAAATTCCCTGAAGAAGATACAATGTTCTTTGATTAAATACTCTTCCTTAATACAGAATGAAACATGTCAAAGGTCCTTTCCTGTTCTGGAGTGAGAATAGGTTCACAACTGCTATTTCTATACTTTGTATCAAACAACCAGAAATATAAGTATATACATACTTAATCTAATATGCATACTTGTGGCCACATAAAAAAAAATGTACTTCACAGTAGTAGAAGTTTGCCTAGGTATACAAGTTCATGATGGAGCTAAAGGTTAAGAGGTCTGTATTCAATAAGTGGAATAGAAAAGGGTAAAGGGGGAAAGGTAAAGAAGAAAAAAGGATCAGTGAATTTTTAAAATAAACTAATTGTGGTAATTTTTTTCTTTCACTATAGACAGTCCCTGGGATTTGTTTTACAGTATAGAAAAGCAAACTGAGACACATAGACTGTGGGGGAGGGAAGGTAGGAGAAGGGGAATTAAGAGTAAAAGCTACCTATCACGAAAGCCTTGGGACATCCTTGAAGCTAGCAGCTATATATCATGATTTTTGTTTTGAACTTCAGCTTGATGCTTTGGACAAAAATGCATATATAAATATATACAGTGTGCTTGGTTGCTTAAGACAAGAGCTGAGTGACTTACTCCGAAGGACTGTTTATGCTATTTACTCACATCCCTGGTACTGCCTCTCATGGGAACATAAGCCCTCTGTGTTCCTTATTGTGACACAGACGTGCTCTGGCAGGTATATTACATCTGTGTCTGACCATTTTCTTGATATTACACTGAAGGGGGTAATACTGTGTGTTCTCTGCTGAGAGCTAAGAACTAGCTGGTTGTCACACTTACTGCGAGATGTTTGTATGTGAAACATATTATGTAACTCTAAAATTGTAGGATATTATTTTCCAGAACTGGAAGTGAAACTTACCACCTGAGGCAGAGGAGTCCCAAAGTTAACCCCGTCAGCACTGAGAAGGAGGGATGTCCTTTGCTTGCTGTTTGGACCAGGTGGCGACTTGAGCATTTCCAAAAACACACCCTAGGAGAGCTCTCTGAAGAGGACCCCCCCCACACCTTGGCTAAAAGACAATGCCAATGTATAAGAGCAGAAGCAGTGGGCCAAGTTGTGATCCTTTACTGGTGGAAATTCTCTGCCAGTGGGGATAGCTCATGAAAGGGGGATCCCAGCTCTCTGGGCTCGACAAGTGCTGCAAGGACTAATCTTTGGGTGAGAAATACCTTATTAAACTAAGGGCTGGTCCACACTAACCCCCCGGTTCGAACTAAGATACGCAACTTCAGCTACGTGAATAACGTAGCTGAAGTCGAAGTATCTTAGTTTGAACTACAAGGTACTTACCGCGGCGGGTCCACACGTGGCAGGAAGGCTCCCCCGTCGACTCCGCGTACTCCTCTCGCGGAGCAGGAGTACCAGTGTCAACGGCGATCACTTCCGGGATCAATTTATCGCGTCTAGACAAGAAGATCGATTGCTTACCGCCGAACCCGGAGGTAAGTATAGACGTACCCTAAGAAGTAACTTGGTTATAAGTATAGGCTATAGGTTATCTTACATTTTTGTTTTACTTGCAACCTTATGTTTCAAAACCCTTATATTTGCCTTAATTTGAATCTCTAACTCAAGCTCTGTTAAATAATCTTCAGTTTGGTTTTACTATAGGTATATCTAAATGCCTTATGCTAAGGAGAGTGCTGAAGAGAGGTGAAACCAGGGGACAGGTATGGACTGCTTCCACAGAGGCTGCAGATCAGTACATTGCAGGTGTCCAGAAGATAAAGTAGTGTGTACGCATTGCTAACCTGCATAGAGAATGAGTGGGGGTTGTGGATCTCAGAGCTGCATGCCTGAATTTCTAGTAGCCAGAGGCTGGAGCACAGATAGGACTCACTCCTGCTGTAAGCAGGTAGTAGTGATTGCCCTTGGCACCTCAGCTAACCCCAGAATGTCTCACTTATTACATGAGATGAGGTGAAATATCTGCTGTTCTACTCCATCCAAACCATACACTTGCCAATTTATTATAGCATAGCTAGGTGAAGAGAAGTTACAAAGAGGAAGGGTTGTCTAGTGATTAATGGCACTAGTTTAGGACGTAGGTTCAGTTCCCTGTTCTGCCACAGACTTCCCGTGTAATCTTGGGCAAGTCATTTAGCCGCTTCGAGCTTCAGTTTGCCATATGTAAAATGGGGATAATAGCCCTACCCTTAGGAGGATAAATATATAAAAGATTGAGATGCTCAGGTTCTGTTTCCACCTACTTGTGTCTCAGACATAAATAGATACAGTAGCGATTTGGAAAAATGTATTAGGTCACTGAGCCCATTGCCTTGTAAGGGTATGGTCCTGAAAGAGAATTTTAAAGTCATGGCAAAAAACTACATCTTTTTTTCCAAATGTTGGCCCTTGCCCACCTGTTCTCAAAGTAATTAGTAGTGCTGGGCTTCTGCTAGATGCCTCTTTTCTCTGAAGTTTCAGATAGCCCAAGTATCAAGAAAATTCCCTTTTCAGCTATGTTTGGCTAAGATAGTATGCCAATTCTTTCTAGATGGAGGCCTAGCCACTGTCATCAATGCCTTTGTTATCTTAAAGTAATGCCCACTCCAACTTACTCTATCTGGGACTAACTTTGATGCACTTAAAAGCTTCAGGTAGTGTAGAATGTAGCTGTCTGCCTTTTAGGTAGGACAGATCAAAAGGATCATGTTGCTTCTTTGCTCTGTATTCTACACTGCCTGCCAATTCACTTCTGGATGAAATTCAAGTAACTTCTACTGTCTGTAAGCCTTAAAAGGCTTAGGGTCCCAGTTACTTCACAGACCAGCTCTTTTCCATAATGCCACCATGACAAGGGTACTCAGAAAAAATTGTTTTAGCTGTCTATTCCAAGGTTGAAACACATAGCAGGCAACATTGGATACATTTGCCTCTGGAGTAGAGCATGACTCTGAAAAAACGTGATGCTGAACCTGGACACATTTACAGTAAAAGGCTAAACACATCACCTTGTTCAGAGTTTTGCACCTCAAATGACTATATGGGTCTTGGAATCTCTGGGCACTTATTGTTCAAGTTGCCATTTGCCATCAATAGTGTTTGCTGGGGAGCTGGACCAGCTACTATGGAAGTTTAGGAAGTTATACTAAAGATCTTTCTGGAACCCTTTAGTACTGTGAAATGCACCCATACCACGATACTCGGCATCCTTGAAATTAAAAATAAATAATATCAGTTATCAGTTTAATGCCTAACTTTGATCTTTTTGTAGAATTTAAGGCCAGAAGGGACCATTAGACCATCTAATATGACCTCCTATACAGGATACCCCCATACTAAGCCCAAAGACTTTAGATTAAAGCATTTCAATCCTCAGGGGACTAAACTGTGTGTCACAAGTAGAAAACTGGAGAGACCAAGCTGCAATGGCAGGGAATTGATTAGATGAGGTATGCTCAGAGGATCTCAGCAGTTGAACCATGCCCCAAGCTACAAAGAAAGGCCCCCCCCCAAAAAAAAGGGTGCCTGCCAATTTGTTCTGGAGAAAATTCCATCTCAACCCCAAATCCAGTAATCAGTATGAGCGTTCAAGCAAGACACACCAGCCATGTATCTAAAAAGAAGATTCTCTGTAGCACCTTAGCAAACTGTTCCACCTGGTCTGGTGTCACATCTCTAGCTGTGGCCAATCCCTGATGCTTCAGAGGAAGGTTAAAAAAAATCCCAGAACACATCTAGTCAATTGTGCATCAGGGGAAAAAATTCCTTCCTGACCCCTGTAGGTAACCTGCTGAAGCCCTGAAGCATTAAGATTTAATTATTCTCATGATCTTAAATGTAGATCTGAAAGTGTTATGAGCATGTTGAGGGTAATGCAGACAACTACAATATTTTCCAAATATTCTAATTACAAAAATTCCAGATATTATAAAATATTACTTAATAATAATACTTCATACTTATGTAGCTACTTGGATCTAAGAACACAACTTGTCCCAATATTCCCGTCACCACAATCTTTTGCCTAGTGTAAAGCAACCCTTCATCAATCATTCTTATCCCACCTGACTTGTACTGTCCTTTCAGACTTACCCTTGCCCTCTAAAATTTGTAAGATAAGTACATCCAAAGGTCAAAATAACACTACTAGAAGGTTTTAAAATCCAGTTTCTTATTCAAGGGTTCAGTTTTCAATAATCTCATAAGCATTTGTTATTTTGACCTTTGCATATAATTTTGCAAAAGTATTGGGGAGTGATTCTGGGCAAACAGAAAAGCTGTTAGGCAGTTGTGACTCAGGGACCCCTTGGTGACAACTGGCAGAGGGCATATGGGTGTATAAGGTTTTACAGGGATCCCCAAGGTTGGATATCTGCATAACGGTTCACCAAAGGATGGCACACGAAGTCTCTACCAGGAGCCAGTCCCCATTGATTATCATAATCATTTGCAAAATGTACAGATAATATTAAAGTTATGTATGTATGCTGAATATTATGTTCTTAAGGTCTTGGTGTTAAGGCAGGTCACCAAGAAGTGTCGTACCTCAGAGACGTTCCTCTCAGGGAGGAGGTAACCACCTAATCCCTGGCTTGGCCATTTGTGTATTGTATGCCTATCTGCATACAATATACACTGAGCTAAGTGAGAATTGACAGATTGCAAAATCTACACGAGAGGAAATCTACAGGAAGGGAGAAAGAAACAAACAGCAGGAGGTGTCCTGTTTATGAGCAAAGATAAAGAATTGATCTGATATATCTTGCAGAGCAATGAGACACACTGAATCCTTCATCTAGGAGGTAAACTGACAGCATCCATGTCTCATAAAAGAAGGATCACAGCCTGTCTGGCAGTAAAGCACTGCAAGCATTTTGGGTGAGCAATACTTTATTAGACATGAAAGTGTCTTGTTACATAAGTCTAGAATGAATGTTATAATTTAATTTTCTATATAACCATTTGTTTCCAATACTTCTACTTGCTACTACTTGAACCTCTATGCTATGTTAAACAAGCATTTGTTTTCACTATAAACAAATCAGGGTGCTGTGAGTTAAGCGGAGCAGTGATCTGAGGTGTACTGCGTCTTTGGAAGCAGTGGATTAGTGAAAAACTGAGAGTGTGCAGTTGAACTAGGGGTTAAACGTTCCATGGAGATGCTCAGGGGGATCAAGAGTTGGAGTGTGCCTATTGCTAACCTGTAGAATTACAGCAGTCCTATGAGGGCTAGAAGGGAGTACTTGTATTGCCTGAGGCTGATGGAGTTGGGGAGCTGACCCACAGCAGGAACAGACAAGGCTTCCTCATGCTAAGGGAAGGTGGTAATGAAGTGCCTCACAATGTCCCAGCATTCAATAATGTCTCTGAAATAGCTTTGGATATTAAAGTATGTTTTACTGAGACAGGAAGTGTTAGCCAGGATATGGGGTTTATTCCCTGTTTTTTAGAGAAGCTTTCAATCCAGTATTTAGATCCAAATGTCTAGCTTCCTAAAGTTTGGGACAAGTTTTAGACACTGAGTTTTGGCTTCTCCCCATACAAAGACCAGAGAGATTTGCAAAATTTGGATCTAACTCACAATTTGGTTTTCAAACAGCTCAAAAATATAGGGGGATATAGATCCAGGGGCTTACTTCAGGGGCTCCTTCGTTATACGGCTCACCAAGGGATCTTTAACTTCCACCTAGACAGCTATCAGAGATGGACAGAAAGGAACTCAGTTTAGTATCTGACCTGAAAGTCTGAACAACTAACAGTGCACTCCATTGCACTACAGAAGAGCTTTGCATGTTTTCCATATAATTTATAATTGAGGCCAAATTTTCCAAAATTGTAAGTGCATATACCACTTTTGAACATGCAAACAGACATTTGCATGTACAGAATGGATTGTCAACTGCTTGCGTGCATATTGAATATTGGTATTGACAGTCACACGTGTAATCGTTCAAATGCAGAATTCAGAGAAATCAGGTCTAGAGAATTTTACTTGCTGCTTGAGTAAATTGTCTGTGTACATTCAATTATAATAATTAATTTGGACTAAGATAAGGTCCACATTGCCAGGATTTAGGAATACAGTACAGACCTTGTGATTGGTTTCATTTAATAATTTTTGATAGCCTACACAAATCCACTAATCACCCAAAAGCTTTCTTAGGGCACAGTAGTAATACGTAAAATCATTATGGGAATGCTTGGTAAAGGTGTCTCAGCTCACCTGGATGACTTCAACAATTACTGAAATAAATAAAACCAGAAAAAGGACAATAGTTGGTATTTGGAAAGGGCACACTCATAATTACATGCTCTGGTCATGTCTTTCTAACATAATAGTGAAAATACAGATTATAAATAGCTGAGTGGTAGGAAGCTGATCAGAATCTTGAGTTTTACAAACAGAAAATAATCTATTTGGTATAATCTGGGGGAAAGAATAATCAATCTCCTTCTATAAATGTCCAAAAGCCAAAGCTATTACAACAAACAAGAAATGCATCCCAGCAAGCCTCATGCTTGATGTATTTGCCTTGGAGCACCTGCATTACTGTAATTGTCTGGGCTTCATAATTAATGAGAACTGTTGGAGCATATCAGAACCCCCAAGCTTCAGCTTCCACTGACTTTGATATTGCTCGCCTCTAACTCAGGAAACACAAAGACGGATAGTGAAGTATTGGTAAGCAGTTCTGTATTAGACCATCACTTGCAATTTTGGAGGACATTCCATTTACTAGCCCAAAATACAGGGTTGTGCAAGAACAAACATAAAGAACAGACAAAATCATTTGAGATTCTAGAAAGCTCTTTGTTTTTGTTCACTAATGTAAAACAGGACATTGAAATAGGCAAATGAGAAATAGTAACTGTGTTAGTTCAGTAGGCAAAGAATAAAACATGAAAATAACTGTTCTTTAATTAACTTTGGCCCCAGATATTATGTATGGACAGGATCTCTAGCTGTGGTTGAGATGAAGTTAATGCAGCTGGGGAAGATGGGGGTGGGAGGAAGGGCACAAAAGTGGCTTCGTGGTTTATTTGTGGCTTCCTGATACTGGAGTTCAGGGGACTGAATCAGCCTCCAGCTTGGTTGTGAGCAGCCTCAGACTGCACATTTGCTGAATTGCTAAGCATTAATGTTTTAAGGCACTTTATTTAAGATAAATATTTGTAAGTGAACATATTCTATTTTTGTTTACAGTCTTGTATAGCCATGTTGGTTCCATGATACGAGAGACAAGGTGGGTTACACGGAGCTCTTCTTCAGGTCTGGGAGAGGTACTTAGGGCAAGGTACAAGGAAAGGTACTTAAAACACTGCATAGGCACAGCTTCACTGAGCAACGTAATTATACCATAGTAACTCTGTAGTGTAGACCAGGGATTAGAGCAGTGGTTCTCAACCTACGGCCCAATCAGCACACACCTGTGGCCTATGTGACATCCTCAAGGCCATACATGTAATATATATACTGTGTGAATGGGGCCCACATAACACCGAGAGCTGCATATGTGGTGTACAATGGTAAATAGGTTTAAAACCCCTGGTTTAGAATGTCATGGCTAAATACAAGACGGACCAGATTGTTAAACATATGGAGTTCATTTTGAATGGTCTCTTGTACTATGTGTTAAGTGGGCAGTTACCACTTCTGCAGTCATAGGACAAAGGAAGGTAAGTGGGTTACAGACCTTTCTAATGAGCCATAAATCCAGTGTCTTTACTGTCTATGATTTTTAGTATCTAACAAAGTTATGATTTAAGGTCCCAGGCTCATCTTTTGAAAGTGTTGTGCAGATTTCCTTTGAGGATGAGGACTGGGGAGTCAGCTATGGTGTTATCGAGGGGAGAGCGTTGATCATCCTAGCAGTGGACATATGTCTCTATTGATCCAAAAACTACCCCAGACATACCAGGAAATCTTATCTACAGCCAGGCACTCAGATACCACAGAATATGCTCCAAAGAGAAAGTCCAGGGTACACACCTTAACGCACTTAAAATCACCTTCAGCAAACAAGGACACGCCACCAGAGAAGTAGATCACATCATGGAATGGGCCACCCAAATACCCCAAGGGAGCCTATTTTTATACAGTGCAAAAAAACCCAAAAAACAAACCTCCAGCTGCACGCCCCTTGTTGTCACCTACCACCCCTCACTGCAACCCCAAAGGGGTATCATTAAACAATTACAACCCATACTCGATGGGGAGCACATCCTGAAAGAAATCTTTCCTGAACCCCCTCCTTTTCTGGCATTGAAACAACTCCTGAACTCTGGAGCTTATTTCTGATGATGAGCTTGTCCACAGACCAGGACACACCAATTCAAAGCAGCATCAAAACTTATCCTAACAAAAGAAGCAAAACTTGCAGACACATCTCCACTGCTATGATGATCAATATCCCTTCACAATGCACCTTTCAAGGTCCATGTGTCCTATACATGTCTTTCACCACATGTGCTATACCTCATCCAGTGTACTAAATTCCCCAACAACATGGGTGTAACCGGACAATGGCTACATTCTCAAATGAACACAGAAAAATGATAAAAGACAAAAACACCACGTCACCCAGGAGCAAACACTTTTCACAAAAAAATCACTCCATATCAGACCTCTCAGGCCTCATTCCCAAAGGAAATCTGAACACAACCTTCAAAAAACTAGCCTAAATTCATAATTGTGCTAGATAATAAAAATCATGGACTCAGTAAAGATACTGGATTTATGGCTCATTACAATGATCTGTAATCCACTAACCCCCTCTATTTGTCCTATAACTGCAAGAGTATTAACTGACCACTTCACCTTGAATGATCTCTTGCAATATATGTTAATTCCTTATGCTTAACAATCTGTTCCACCTTGTATTTAGCTGTGACACTCTAAGTACCTTTCCCAGACTTGAACAAGAGCTGTCTGAAAGCTTGTCGCTTTAATCAGCAGAAGTTGGTCCAGTGCTTCACCTACCTTGTCCCGCTGAGGCCTTCTCTACACTACAGTGTTTTGTCGACATAACAGTGAATATGTACACATTACGATGCAACTTTTGGTGGCAAAAATGCCCTGTTTTGGTGACACAATAAAACCACCCCGATAAGAGACATAAGGCTTTTTGTGCAAAATTTCTGTCAACAAAGTGCCAGTGTAGACATCATGCTTGATTTTATCGCTTTAATTGGCCTCCAGAAGGTGTCCCACAATGCCCATCCTGAAAGCTCTGGTCAGCAGTTTGAACTCCACTGCCCTGCAGCCAGATAAACAACCATCCGCTCCTCCCCCTTAGAGGTTTCATTGCCTCTTCCCAGGTAACCATGGCACGTTATCACAGCAAATGCTCTCCTGCGTGAACCACTGTGGATCTGCTGTAGCTGCTCAGTATATGGGGAGAGGAGGCTGTGCAGTCCCAGCTGTGCTTGAACCATAGGAATTTTGATACCTAGGGGCAGATTTCTCAAGGCTTGTGTGAAAAGGGCTATGATTGAGACATGCTGCAGTGCAGAGCAAAGGTGCTCAGGTAGGTGTACCATAAGGCGAAGGAGGCAAACCGTCACTCTGGTGCTGCACCTAAGACTTGCCAGTTTTATAAGGAGCTGGACAGCATCCTCGGTGGTGAGCCCAGCTCCACTGCCAAGAGCCCTGTGGATACTTTGGCGGGCCTGGAGGCAGCGGAAAGAGGACCTAATCTGGAGGACGAAGTCATTGATGAAGAGGTGGAGTTAGAAGATGATATGGAGCTCCCGGTGGGGTCGCCCACTGGGGCAGGCAGCCAGGAACTGTTCATCACTACGGAGTTGTCTAGCTAGTCTCAGCAGCTGCTCTCCGGGGAGCAAGAAGCAGGAGAGGAGATGCCTGGTAAGTGGCTGTGGTTTATGTAGTGCGGAGGTGAATTCAGGTATAGAAATGTACATGGCTGTGTTTCTGTGTGCTGGACATTCCCTTGTGTAGCTAATCAGTATGGCGGAACAGGGTGTTGATGGACGCCGAGATCTCATGGGAATCCTCCAGAGAGATCTCCAGGAAAGTTTCCAGATTCCAAAGGTGGCTTTCCTCATCCAAAAGTTCTGTAGCCACTGCTCATCATCCCACACCTGCATGACTATACGATCCCACCATTCAATGCTTGTTTCCTGAGTCCAAAAGCTACAGTCCACCCTCTGCAGCTGTCCTGGGAATTCCAAAAGCAATCTAAAGTTGCTCCTCTCCATATCATTCAGAATGTCAGGCAATTGGGAGTCTACTTCAGTTAGGAACTTCGCAATTAACTGCACTGTCATCTGCAGTGTCTTCATGACAGTTATCAGAGCATAGGAGAGCAGTGCGGGATTCATCCCTTCTCACAAAGATGCCAGGGTGCACAACAAACTAGGGCAGTTGAAAAATGTCATGAAAGAAAGCCAGAATCCCATGGAATGTTGGGACAGAAAGCAATGCATCATGGGACATTGAGCCCAGTCACAAGATGTGCTGCAATCTGCTCCGCCTTCCCATAAGACCTAGCAGCAGCAGGTTTTGAGTTGGACTGTAGGATAGGTACCACTGTGCACTGCTCACACTCTCGATGCTAGTGCCCCAGTGTGGATGCACTCTGTTGATAGAGGGAGTGAGTGCTTATTATAGCACTTTTTGAGTGTTGACATAACTTTTGTGGACAAAACTCTGTAGTGTAGACAAAGCCTAACACTCTACTTTTGAGATTACTTGAAAAAATATCTTACCAGCAATACTGTTATCTGTGCTCTTCAGAAACATTTAAACCTTTCATACTAAATATCAAGCTGTTTCCTTTTGACTGAAATTCTGGCAAATGTAGGGAAATTAGCATAATCCACTCCCCCAGTACAAATAGGCACATATTGACTGTTCAAATGATGTTAATATGTGACCATACTCTGGTTGAGACCAGCCATACACATAGTCCCATCATCCTTTCTATTCTTGCTACGGGTAAAAATAACATGGTGAGGGAGGGGAGAGGAGTAGGAAGCTATGAGTGCAGACCATTGCTCAATGTAAATGTAACGCCGACACTGCCAGATGTCCCGATTTTATAGGGACAGTCCCGATTTTTGGGTCTTTTTCTTATAGGCTCCTATTACCCCCACCCCTTGTCCCAATTTTTCACATTTGCTCTCTGGTCACCCTAGCCGACAGACCCCGGTCATCGTCGGGCAGGATCAAACCTGGGACCTTGGGAGCTTAGTGCATGAGCCTCTATCACATGAGCTAAAAATCAACTGCCTCTTAGCTAAGGCTGTAGAGCAGACTCATTTTATCTCTCTCTCTAAGTGGTCTCAGTGCTACTAGATGGGACAGAATACCACCCTGGAGGTGTGTGGATTACGTAAACAGCTACATGTGTGTATGAACGTTAGAGCTGTTTGGGAAAATTCTGATGGAATATTTTTTCATTGGAACGTGAAGTTCATGGAAATCTAAACAGTTTGATTTTTATGAAGTTTCAATGGAACTCTGCCTGATTTTCTGCCAACTTGCCTGCTCACCTGGCTCTCTGCCAGCACACCTGCTAGACTACTTTGGAGTCAGGGCCCCAGGGCTTCCCTGGTCCATGACTCTAATTCAGTCAGTGACAGATAATGCTTGGAAGTAGGGAACTCCAGGGCCTTGGCTCATTACCTTTCACAGAGGATTTTGAAATTGTTGATTTTCATTCTGAATCTGAACAAAACCAAATGTTGAAATATCAAAATCCTCCATAAAATGGAATCACCTTTCTCCGCACAGCTCTAATGAAAAATGTGTATCACACCTACTCATGGTCAAGCCTCATTGCACCCTTCCACGATACTTGCTGCGGACCTAATTTCTCCATTATTTTCCAGAGGAGGTAGAATCAGGACTCCCAGCTTTTGATGCATGCCTGAGTGTTGTCTACTGATCTTCTGCCATGCATTGCTTACCAGAATTTGGCTTATTACTTTCAAGCTTTCAAAGTTGTTTCATGACCAACATAAAACTGATTCTCTTTTTAAATATACATAGAGTCATTTGAATACCTGGATTTTTAGAGAGCTTAGTTGTGCAACTGCATACATAAAATGTGTGCAAACTTTGTGAATTCAGGTGCAAATTGATAACTGAGCATGAATACATATAATTAGTTGTTTATACACTCAGTTACCCTATTTGCACCTGTGGTCATAATAGTTGGACATGCAAATTGCACACACATTTTGTGCCATTAAACTGTAAGAAAAAACAAAGATTGTCAGTCTCTCCCTGCTGTTGGGTGCCTTTTGAAATCTGTGTGTTTTAACAAAAATGCTGCTTGAAATTGTATCAATTTAATGTACATCTCCACAGATAGATAAACCCTCCATGTGTACAAAATACATTAATGCTTGATTGGAAGTAGATTTTGTTTTGGAAATTGGAGGCCATGGGAGCATAGATGGTTCAAATGACTGGTAACAAGATACAGAGCAGGTTTACCCCACAAAATTTTATTGGATTAGACAGGAGTAGTACAAGTAGCTAGGAGGGAAAAAAAAGATATTGGTGAAATTTAAATGTTGCCACAGTAATTATACTTCATAATAAAATAAACAGAAATCCTGATTGTACCATTATATTCCATGATTATTTGAGGAAAATACATCTATTTATATTTTTAAAAAACATGAAAAGCATCACAAATACAGAACACAAAAGTCTGATGGGAGATAATGAGCAGGCTGAAAATGGAACAATAAAAAGATATATGTGAAAGGTTAAAAAAGATAAGGGACCTAGTTCTAAACTTGGCCTTACACTGTCTCTAATTTTGTACCCACACTTAAATGCAGGCACAATTACTTTCCTTTTAAATGTTTAAATCCTGATTTTTTCCAGGAATTTGGGTACTTAGAATTCCAAGTGACAGTAATAATAATAAAATAACGGATTTCCAGCTCTTGTGGGCATGCGCTATAATAGGCATACTCAGCATGTAGGTCCCAGATCTGCAAAGCATTTAAGCACAGTCTATCCCTATTCAGCAAACCCTTAAGCATGTACCTAAATCCCACTGAAATAAATAGATGTAAACATGTGCCAAAGTGCTTTACTGAACAGGGATGGGGCTATAGTGCTTATTTATATGTTGGCTTTGTGTGGTTTTATTGGCTGCTCCAAACCAATGTAACTGAGAATTCTTCTAGTGTTTGATGCTAGGCATGCCAGTGAGAGCAGGACTGTGGGCAAGGCAGCCAAAATGGCTTTGATGTAGAGATTTTTTCTTCAGTCCACAGCTGCAGTGATTTCTGATGTTTTTTTCAGGTCAGTTGGTCTCAGAATCATAACTTGGAAGGATTCTGTAGTGAGTCATGTAGCTCATCTTCCCTGCATTGTGGCCAGAGCACAAAGCATAATGACATCCATCCCTAACAGGTGACTCCCTAGTCCAGTCCTGAATTCTCTAGGAATTATAATTATCCCACCTCCCTTTTTGGGACCCCCCAGATTTTCAATAAAATGCGTTGTTAACATGCTGTGAAATCTGTTGCATAAAGCAGTGGTTTTCAAACTTGTTTTCATTTGCAGACCCCTAAAAAATTTCGAATGGAGGTGTGGACCCTTTGAAAATCTTAGACATAATCTGAAGACCCCCAAGGGTTCACGGACAACAGGTTGAAAACCACTGTTCTATGGTAATGACAACCTTTCGTGGGCCTCTAAGGCATGGTCTGCAGACCCCCAGGGGTCTGTGGAATTCAGGTTGAAAACCACTGGCCTACAGCATATGAACAGAAAGAGTGAACATCTAGTGTCATTCAATTAAATTATCCACATATAGGCATTGAAACATAGCCCATTTTCAAACTTGTTTTCCTGGATATTAAAACAGCCAGAAAGAATTAAAAAGGAAGTCAAATTGATGGTTACATTGTGTGTGTGGTTTGTCTTTTTTTAACTCCTTTGGGATTATTTGCTTTGTTTGAACCATTTTGTTTTGATTTTAGATTTCCTTTCAACCTCTGGCAAGTGGATTACAATATCTTTTTTTGGGTTTCATATGCACAGGACTCTTTCAGTAGTGGAAAAAGGAAGGTGCTTTTCTTTTCTAATTTAGATGCTTTTTTACTAAAATTCTCGATAGAAAGCTCCCTACATTTAAAAGCAGTTACCATGCTTTGCTTTTTAGATATGTTTTACTTTGGTGTTTTTAATCTTTATTTTATTTAATAAAGAACAAAACTCTCTCTCTCTCACACACACACACACACAGTTCATTAGTAAATCAGACCATTTCTACTGCTTACTTTTTTCTCTTACACTGTAATTCATAGACTGTCTTGGATTGTGACAGGGTATATTATTCATGTGGATCCCGGAACTATCAGGAAGGAGGCTGGACCAGGATGCCCCAAGGTTTCAGTATAAGGCTATATGCCAGCAGGCAAAGGTTAATGGACAAAGTCCAAAGTCAGCTGGAGCCCATTAACACTTGCCTTCCAGCATATGGTTCTAGTCTGGAAGGGGGTTTCTTAGCCAGGCTTCTTTCCTGAGGATCCCAAGCCCCAAGCTGATAACATACCTTGTTACATGGCTCAAAATAAACACATTTTTATTTAGAGATTTTTCATGAGAATATCAATTATATACAGGAATATTTTTCCATTCATGAAATGTGACTGTGATTTGATTTTATTTATTCTTTTCAGGCTGTGCCAGTGTTTTGACCAATCAGTTGTCAGTGGATGACTTATTCAAATGAAATAAGGAACAAAATATTTCTATCAAGAATAGTATGTTTTCCCTACCCTTCTGAACAGCTTTCAGCAGATTGAGAGACTCCATAATACGTTTGGAAATCTGTTTGTTTTTAAAAATGATACCAAATGTTCTGTACTGTACTCAATAACTTATGTTAACAGATACAAAGAAATGGATGAGCATATCAACTAAATTATATATTTTTTATTAAAGACTAGATTTCTCCCTTGTCTAAAATGCATTTGTAGAATACCAGCTAAATATTCCTGACCCTGGGCTTTAACTTGAACATAATAATCATTCACATTTTGTTTTTGCTTAAGGTGGTACCAAAAAGGCTGAGCCAAAATTTTCAGCTTGGATGTTTAAAGTTACCACACTTAGGCACCTAAGTCATTTGCCTGATTTTCAGAGATGATGGGCACTTATAGGTCTCAAACAGAAATAATTGATTTAAATATCCAATTGATCATGACTTTGTGAAATTTAAATGAGAAGATTATATTTTGTTGTTTGTCTTTTGTCTGTTTAATGGAATATAGGAATTGCCATACCAAATCACAGCAGCAGTCCATCTAGCCTGGTATCCTGTCTCTGACAGTGGTGAATAAAAGATCTTCAGAGAAAGGTACAAGAAGCCAAACAATGGAATAACCTTCCAATAGCAGAAGTTTCTTCCTAACAATCAATTTTCTCCCATCAATCGGTGGTTGTTTTATGCGCTGAAACATGACGGTTTATAGCTCTTATATTTTTGTTTTATCTGTATATATCAAATCCTTTTTTTAGTCCTATTAAGCTCTTGGCCTTAAGCTATCTTGTGGCAATGACTTCCATAGATAAATGGTGTTATATCCTTTTATCAATTAAAAATTAGTTATCAAATTTGTTGATTTCACCTTGTCCCTTTACTATAGGAAGGGTAAACAGGGTGCCCATTTACCTTCTCTACACCATTTATTTTGAATATCTCTATCATATCCTTTTTATTCCTTTCCTGTCTAAACTAAACAGTCCCAATCTTCTCTCCTCATACAGAAGTGTGTCTGTGCCTTTCTTCATTCATCACCCATCTCTACACTTCTTCATTTTGGTATATATTATATATTAGAGAAAGCGAGAGAGAGACCAGCACTGAACATAGTACTCCAACTGAGGACATATCATCAATTTATATAACAGTATAATAATATTTTCAGTATTCTTTTCTATCCCATCTATTCTAACATTTTGTTTGCTTTTTAGATCACTGGTGTACACTGAATAGAAGTTTTAGATCACTGGTGTACACTGAATAGAAGCTGTCCACTACAACATCCAGGTCTTTTTTCCTGAGCAGTTAGTTAATTTAGAACCCAGCAATATGTATGAGTAGTTCAAATTATTCCTTCCAACATGCATTAATTTGCATTTGTCAACACTGAATTTAATTTACAATTATGCTACCTATTTCTCTAGCTTTGTTAAATCCCTTGTGGAATTTTCAGTCTCCTCTAGTCTTGACTGTCCTAAATAATTTACCCTAAATAACTTTACCTCTCACCTTTTGATTATTTAGTTTAAAATCTCTCAGTATTTTGTCAAAGACTAATTAAGGCATTAGATTAGTACATTTGATAATCTTGTAATCAGATTATTTAAAATCTAAATATTCTTTGGTTTCCCACAGATGACCATGTCACTAATTTGTTTATTCTGCAAGGTACTCTGCTGGCTGACATGGAAAGTATATGAGTGCTATTGTGCCAGAAATTGTCCAAATTCGTAGCTGATTAACATACCTCTGATTTTAGAACACACTGTACACATAAAAGGCCTCATCCTGCCCCCACGAATGGTAATGGCAAAGTTTTTCTTTACTTAAATGGGTACAGGATTGAGCCAATGCTTGCTAGTCCTTTTTAGAGAACCAACTCAAAACTACACTGTGCAAACATTGTAGTGAAATCCAAATCCTTGTGACTTTCACTTGGTTTTGGGTTTTATGTTAATCAAAAAGGTTAAAAAAAGACTGTATGCAGTACTGTTTCAAAGCACACCAGAAGGGTCTAATGTGGTTGCAGTACCACATTAAAGCGCACTAAGTAACCTTTAGTGCACACCAGCAGGGTCTACACAGACCACGTAATGTACAACTTGTTAGTGTGCTTTAGAAATTACACTCGTATAGATCACATTACCCCTCTGTGTAGACCCCTTAGTCCTGGCTCTGGTAATCTGGCTCATTTGGCTACGTTTGACTAATGTTGCTTCAACCTTGTGCTGCTGTCTCCAGATTCATTTTACCTTCACATCTCCACCCTATAAGATTTTAGCAGAAGCAACAATAGTTGTCCACTGTCCTGATATTAGGCAAGCTTGTGATAAACCTATTGATGAACTGTAATGAATAGAGATTACTAAAAAATACATTTCTTTTATCAATTACTTTTCATATTTTTAACCTCTTTGTTATTGTGTCGGATCATATGTGGCATGTAGTATGCAGTTGGTCTGACATACTGAATGCTCCAAATGTCCAAAAAGAAGTCAAACCTGCTGTCCTGAATCAGGACCATTTATCTATAGCAATGATTTGTGGCATTCCCAATGGAAGAACAAGTTCTGCAGGATGTTAGTGATGATGGTACAGGCGGGTCTGGGGCTGAACAAACTATTGTAGACTAGTGATGTAAAATAGAGTTTGCCACTAATGTTCAAAGAGTATGTGGAGGGCATATGAAAACAGTCCCCAGCAACGTTTACTTGCACATGCAATGTTCTCTGGCCAAGGAGAGGGATGTAGGGTAGCAGTGAGTAACTCCATTTAGCACACATATTGTAAAATTTATACCAGACAATTACATTGCATTTTAAAATTGTTAGGATTAAGACCACTGAAAACATTGGTCTAGAAAACACTCCAGGAACAGAAAAGCTCCTAAGTAAAGTTTTATTAAATGCAACTTTTGTTCTGTATTTTACTGCAAAGACATCAGTCCTTGCCTGTCCCAAATCCCAACTATATTGCAGAAAGTTGGCCCCAGTTACATGCTCAACCTCTGGGCCCTGGTGTAGTCATGCCTCTCACCTCCAGAGTGCCTCTTAGTGTCCAGGTGTGGTGTTTCAGGGATTTTCTCAGACTAGTGGCCCCTTTTATCATTCTGGTATCACAACAGTCTGCCACTGACTGCGGCCAAGCCCTCCAGCCAGGATAATCTTCGTTCATTCACCTTTCAGGGTTAACACAAACGTCTAAAAAATAAGGAAACCAAAAGTCTAATCCCAGCCTTCAACCCCAATATGGGGCTCACAGTTCTCAGCCTCTTCCACTTCTGGTGCTCAGACCTTCCCTACTGATCTGGGGGAGGGCAGACCTTTGATCCCTCTGCCACTTCACTAGGCCGCTCCAACCTTCAGCCTACATTTCAGTGTCTTCACTAGGTGTCTGGACTCTGCCATGCCACAGTTTCTTCTTAACCAGCTATGAAGGTACTTTCTCAAAGACTACTGCCAACCCTTTTCTGCAGCATTTCAGCTGTATTGTGAGCAGTCCCTCAGTCTCTGGCCTTTAGAGCAGTTGCTATCTCCCTTTTCTAGACAGGAGTTTCCCCTCAGCCTTCTCTCTGGGGCTGACAGTAGTGTTCCATGCAGTCTCCAGCAATATCTCCCTCCTCCAAGCAGGAGTTCCCCCTCGGCTTCATTCCTGGAGCTGGGGTCTGTCTCTCAGACCTCTTGCCTTGGAATAGTCAGTTTGGGTATGTCTACACTGCAATAAAACATCCGGGGATGGCCCACATCAGCTGATTCGGGCTCTTGGGGCTTGGGCTGCGGGGCTATACAATTGCAGTGTAGACATTTGGGATTGGGCTGAAGGCTAGCCTCTGGGACCCCGGGAGGAGGGAGAGTCCCAGAGCCTGGGCTCCATCTGAAGCCCGAACATCTACACTGCTGACATGGGGCAGCTGTGGATGTTTATTTCAGGGTAGACATACCCTTACAAGGCTTTCACCATCAGATGAGCACTTTCCAATCTGGAGGGGTCAGCAGGCCAGCCTTCTCCTGTTAGTATCTGCCTGCTGTGAGGGAAGAGATGCAGGTCCCCTTCTCCCAACTCCTTCCCAGTTGATTGGCTGAGAGATGAGTCTTGCCCTGCCCTCTCAGCAAGGCTTCAGTCCCTTAAAAGGTACAGGATTCCTTCCCCAAGCACCATTCATTCCCAGGACCATTAGATCTCTCTCTGTATCTATTGGACCCTTCATTCCAGGTGGCAGGGTGGTGCTATAGCCCTCCATGGCAGACTACCCCATCACACCTTTCTTCTGTTCATTGCAGAAAGAGAGAGTTTAGAGTCTGGGACTTCCTAGACTGTTGTATTACAGACACAAGGACCAGATTCAGGCCTGGTTTAAGCAGGTGTGACTCCATTACAACCAGGCCCGACTGACCCAGTATCCCTTTCTGGACAATAGACTATGGCAAGATGTTATATAGACCAACAGATTAAGCCTATTTATAGAACAATATATTTTAAATTGGTCAAATTATGTGAAGGGAAATATTTGTAAAAAATACAGTAACTAAAATGAGAGAAAATACAATTCACATTTTGATTTGTCTAGGAGAGCATTTATACCATAGAAGGCATATGTGTAATAATTTATAGAAATAGTTTGAATCACATCATCTTTGCCACTGAACATATTCAGAAGCCTCTGTCTGCATGCTCTCCCTCTCCCTGGCTCAAAGCAAGATTGAAAATCCTGATTTGACATCAAAGACAGGGCTCTTCTGTAAATTAGTAATTTTGATTGGACTATGTTTGGTTGCCAAGGGAACCCTTTTTCTCAATGTTTACTTAATATAAAGAATAACACAATGGGGATATTTTCCAATTGTCCTGGAGACCTTCCTAAAGAGTGTGCACAGAATGCCCTGGGCATTCACACAAATGGTCCTGCTGGCTGAAAAGTTTATAGTTTTCAATACCTTACCAGAACATTCAAATGAATGCTGAACCCCAGGAAACAGCACAGGATTTCTAAAAGCAGAATGTTTCTTTCAGGTGAGACACTGATTTCAAAGAGAAGGGCTTTGTGGGGGTCAGCCTACCTGACTCAGGATGCTGCAATGGAGAATATTGCAAAGAACCCTTTATCTGCTTCTGGACTGAGTTTCAAATTCTGTTTTATAATATATAATAAATGTGAAATGCACATTTCACGTTACTGAATTTTTTTAGCCTTCTTATGAATCATCATAATATTCTGGAGCAATATTTTTTAAATTAGTTGCTTAAGTTAAAGTAACCATTGCTTTTTTGACAGACATTATGGCATTTAAAACAAAACTGTCAGCTATTGTTTGCTACCTGGCATACTTCCCCCACCACTCCAATATTTTACATTAAAATAAAAAGTTGTAAGTCAGGAGAGCAGGCCACAACATACCACATTTCTTGTGCACCGAGCACTCATTTTTTTACATGGGTGTATGAGGAAAGCAAGATTGGACCAAAACTAATTAGCCTTTATTTTGTTTAAATTAGTGATGCAAAGGGCAGCCTGGTGCCTAATGGCTGTGTTCTACACTGCTGCCTGGGGAACCTAGATTTTACTGATAGGTTTCAGTGTAGTAGCCGTGTTAGTCTGTGTCAGCAAAACGAAAATAAGAAGAAAAACTTGTAGCACCTTAGAGACTAACAAATTTATTTCAGCATAAGCTTTCGTGGGTTAATACCCACTTCATCGGATGCATGGAATGAAATATACAGTAGACAGATATTTATACAGTCAGAGAATCATGATAAGGTCGAGGTGCATAGACCAACCTTAAGAGGCTAATTAGTTGAGAGGAACCATAACAGCAGGGGAAGAAAAACCTTTGAAGTGATAAACAAGATGGTCACACAGGTGTGAATGAGGATCGTTAACTTAAGGGAAATAGATTCAATTAACGTAATGGCCGAGCCATTACTAGATTTTACTGGCATTCCTGGTCTTTCATTTTCAGGATGGTGGAGACTGGGAGCACTGCAAAACTAGCAATATTACCTGAAACAAGGGAGTATTTCAGGTTATTTCACATCAACTCCACATGTTTTGGGGCTTTTAAAATGATAATTATTATTATTTGTTTTACATTCGTGCCCAGGGCCCCAGATGAGTTCAGGGCCCCAATTATGCTATGTGCTGACCATGTTCATAGTAGGAAAGTCCCTGCCTTATGGAGTTAAAAAAAATCTATATGACAAGACAAAAGAAAGTGCTATTATCTCCATCTTACAGATGAGGAACATAGAGTGACATAGAGATTAAGTAACTTGGCTGAGGTCACACAGGAAATCAATAGCAGAGCTAGGAACTGAATCCAGATCACCTGAGTCCAAACCCTGTGCCTTAAGCACAAAACAAATCTTTCTTTCCAGGGGATCCAGCCCAGTATTCCCTAGCCTGAAGGAAAGGTATATAGGGAGGGGGAGGGATAGCTCAGTGGTTTGAGCATTGGCCTGTTAAACCCAGGGTTGTGAGTTCAATCCTTGAGGGGGCCATTTAGGGATCTGGGGCAAAAATCTGTCAGGGGACAGTACTTGGTCATGCTAGTGAAGGCAGGGGACTGGACTTGATGACCTTTCAAGGTCCTTCCAGTTCTGTGAGATAGGCATATCTCCATATATTATTATTTTTTATTTTTTTAAAATAAAAAAAATATTTTTTTTCCTGCTTTGAGCAGGGGGCTGAACTAGATGACCTCCTGAGGTCCCTTCCAACCCAGAGATTCTATGATAAATATTAGTATGGACCACATATACCAAGGCCCTTCTTAACCACATCCATATGTGCACATGCAGCTGTTTGCAAACTAACACATCATTCTTCTTCGAGTGCTTGCTCATATGGATTCCAGTTAGGTGTGCGCGCGCGGCGTGCACGATCGTCGGAAGATTTTTACCCTAGCAACACTCGGTGGGCCGGCTGGCGCCCCCTGGAGTGGCGCCGTTAGGTGTCCCGATATATACCCCAGCCGGCCCATCGCCCTCTCAGTTCCTTCTTACCGCCCGTGTCGGTCGTTGGAACAGTGGAGAGCAGCTCGCTGACCTCCACAGCCCTAGCTTCATTAGCACTCGTTTATCTTCTAGATAGTTTAAGTACTGTTTAATTAGTTGTTAATAGTTATTGATAGTTCGTTATCTTTGTTAGTGTCAATAGTAGCTGGAGATAAGGAGCTCCTCCCCTATCCCCACCCCGGTACCAGGCCAATGCCTGGCTCTCCGGGATTCAAACCTTGCTCGGCATGCCAGAAGCCGATGCCCACAGGAGATCCACATGCCTCCTGTCTCAAGTGCCTCGGGGAATCTCACCTTCCGGACAAGTGCCGCATTTGTAAGTCATTCAAGCCGCGGACCAAAAAGGAGCGAGACTTTCGCTTAAAGCAGCTCCTTTTAGAGGCATCGCTTAGCCCGATGTCGGCGCCGCAACGAACCCCGGCACCGACCCCGGCAGCCTCAACGTCTGCGGCACCGGAACGCCCGAGCTCCGGAAAAGAACCCCGGCACCGTCCTTCTCTGCCTGGGACCTCGCAGAGCCGCCCTCTGTCCCCAAGGGCAAAGAAGTCGGGAGGACCGACTAAGGCGCTGCTGCATGCGCAGCCAGCTCCAGATCTCCCTAGGTCTGTTGAGGCGCCCGCACCGCCAACTCCGGTACCGCAAGGACCGTTGAGTTCGGTGCCAGTGGCCTCTGTGCCACTTACTCCGGCCCACCATAGGCCGTTGAGTCCAGCGCCGCCGTCAACACCGGCGCCGGCCCTGCCAACTCCGGCACCCGAGAGGCCGTTGAGTGCAGGTCAGCCTCTGCAGGCTCCGGTACCGACGACTCCGGTCCCGCGAGGGCCGTTGAGCTCGGTAGCCGCCAGCTCCCCGGCACGCTCCGTGGTTGAGCTTACGTTGCCGTCCACGCCGGACACCTTCGCAGCGGCACGAGACCTGATTCAGATGACCGCTTCAGCACCGACCCCGTCTATGGTACCGCCGGTGCGGATCATTACTTCACGCGGCAAACCGGCCATCTTCCACCCGGTGCCGCAGGCGGAGACCAGCCAGCAGCCACCGGCGTCTCCAAGATACCGCTCGCAGTCCCGGCACCGATCTCAATCCCGGCGCCGTTCGTACTCGTGGTACCACTCCAGGTCCCCCTCCACGCGGAGGTACCCTGACTCTCGACGCCGCTCCCGGTCCCACGGCTGGTCGACGCGCAGATCACCGAGACGTTCAAGGTCCAGATCTGTGTCACGGTACCGAGATCATCGCCGGTACCGCTCCAGGTCTCGTCTCCGATCCGGCTCTCGACACCGGTCTCCATCCCGGCGCCGGTCCGGCTCTCGGCACCGGACACATCCCGGTACCGATCCGACTCCCAGCACCGGACACCATCCCGGTACCGATCCGACTCCCAGCACCGGACACCATCCCGGTACCGATCAGACTCCCGGCACCGGATACCATCCCGGCACCGGTCCCCACCAAGGAGGCAGACCCTGGCCACGCAGACGTCACTGCATGGCTACTCTGCCCCACCCTGGCCTTCGCGCTCTGGATCCCGCTCTTCCAGAGCTGGCAGCGACCTCTATGCTGAGGACCGCACCATCAGTGAACAGGGCCACCTGCCAGAGACCGGGCAGGCTCAGGAGCGATGGCCATTTTGGACCCCTATGGCCTACTACGAAGCCCAGAGGGTACCACCCAGAGCTCCCACCTCGACCACTTTGGAGCGTAGAGCGCCAGAGGCTACAGTCTCCCGACTTCCAGAGGCTACAGTCTCCCGGCCTCCGCCAGAGGTAGAGCACTCAGACCCGGAGCCCCCAGTCCTGGGCTCCGCAGCGGTACCCGTCGAGGACCCGCTCGCCCAAGGCCTGTCCTCCTCCTCCTCTCCTGACGAGGCAGTGGCAGGAGCATCATCGTCCGGCCCGCCTCCCATTGATCTCAGGGACCATCAAGACCTGCTCCGCAGATTGGCCCTCAACATGGACCTCCAGAT
Source organism: Chelydra serpentina (assembly GCA_037349315.1). Taxonomy (NCBI): domain Eukaryota; kingdom Metazoa; phylum Chordata; order Testudines; family Chelydridae; genus Chelydra; species Chelydra serpentina. The sequence goes on along the minus strand of JBAIAC010000028.1, from coordinate 15,386,903 downwards.
AGAGGAGGTTCCTGAACTGGAGGACCCGGTGGTGGACATCCTGATGACCGATGCCCCCACCAGGGTTGCCTTACCATTCGTACACACCATACTGGCCAACGCCACATCCATCTGGCAGACACCAGCCTCAATACCCCCCACTGCCAGGGGTGTAGAGAGAAAGTACATGGCACCCCCGAGAGACTTTCAATATCTCTACACGCACCCCCCTCCGTGTTCACTGGTGGTCCAATCGGTCAACGAGAGGGAGAGGAATGGCCAACAAGCCCCAGCCCCAAAGTCAAAGGACGCCAAGCGCCTAGACTTGTTTGGCAGGAAGATCTATTCGGGGGGGGCCTACAGCTTTGTGCGGCAAACCAGCAGGCACTCCTGAGCTGCTACAGCTATAACACCTGGGTCTCTATGGAGAAATTCAAAGAACTTATACCTCCAGAGTCCAGGCAGGAGTACAAGGCTTTCGTAGAGGAGGGCAAAAAGCTGGCCAGGACGTCGTTGCGGGCCTCTCTGGACATCGCCGACTCCGCTGCCAGGACTATCGCCTCGGGAGTCGCCATGCGGCGCATCTCCTGGCTGCAATCCTCCACCCTCCCAGCAGAGGTCCAGCATACGATCCAGGACCTACCCTTTGATGGACAGGGTCTGTTTTCCGAAAAAACTGACCCAAAGCTGCAGACCCTGAAAGACGGTCGTACCATCATCCGTACGCTGGGGATGCATACCCCTGCGACGCAGCGCAGGCCCTTCCGGCCTTTCGTACGACGCACCTACTTCCCCCCTGCACCACGACAGGACTTCTACAGGAGGCCGCGTGGTCGAGGGGGTAGGAGACAGCAGCCCGGCCGACAGACCGGCCAGAGGCAGGGCCCCCACAAGCCATCGTCGGGGCCCAAACAAAATTTTTGAAGGGGCGCTCGAGGCCGGAGTACCAGTTCCAACCGATCCTGCCCTCCTATTCCTGAACCGCCTCTCCCCCTTCTCCCCGGCGTGGTCAAATATCACCACGGACCGCTGGGTCTTACATACCGTCCAAAGGGGATACCAATTGCAGTTCGTCTCCCCGCCTTCATCCCACCCTCCCACCCCGTCCCTCTTCAGGGATCCTTCTCACGAGCAACTCCTTATCCAGGAGGTGCACGAACTCCTCACTGTAGGAGCGGTGGAGGAGGTTCCAAGAGATTTCAGAGGCAAGGGATTCTACTCCCGTTATTTCCTAATCCCAAAGGCAAAAGGGGGGCTACGTCCTATCTTGGACTTACGGGGTCTCAACAAATTTATGGTAAAGTTGAAATTCCGTATGCTCTCCCTGGGCACTATTATCCCCTCTATGGATCAGGGAGACTGGTACGCCGCCCTCGACATGAAGGACGCGTATTTCCATATTGCCATCTACCCACCTCACAGACGCTTCCTGCGCTTCGTAGTGGGCCAGAGACACTTCCAGTTCGTGGTCCTGCCATTCGGCCTCTCAACAGCACCGAGGGTCTTTACGAAGTGTATGGCAGTGGTAGCAGCCGCCCTTCGGCGTCAAAGAGTTCAGGTATTCCCCTACCTTGACGACTGGCTTATCCATGGCAACTCCGCCAACCAGGTCCAGTCTCACATTCGCAAGGCCATGGACATGTTCAAGCGTCTGGGCCTCCTACTGAACGTAGAAAAGTCCACTTTGGTGCCAACACAGAGAATAGACTTTATAGGGGCAATACTGGACTCTACTCTCGCCAGGGCGTTCCTCCCAGAGGCTCGCTTTCAAACGCTTGCAGCCGCCATACGCAGCCTCCAAGCCTTCCCAACTTCAACAGCCTGCTGCTGCCTCAGCCTCATGGGTCATATGGCATCATGCACCTTCGTGACAGCTCACGCCAGGTTACGCCTACGGCCCCTCCAAGCATGGCTGGCCTCCGCATACCGGCCACACAGGGACAACCTCGATATGATTCTGACGGTCCCACCGCAAGTCCTAGCCTCCCTCAACTGGTGGCTGGACCCCGCACATGTGATGTCAGGTGTTCCCTTTCATCCACCTCAGCCTTCCCGTGCCTTGACTACGGATGCATCATCCCTCGGCTGGGGGGCTCACCTGCAGAACTTCCAAACGCAGGGCCTGTGGTCAGAACAGGAGCTGACATTACACATCAATGTCAGAGAACTCCGAGCGGTACGTCTTGCCTGCCAAGCCTTCGCTCAACACTTACAGGGCCGTTGTGTCTCCATCCTTACAGACAACACGACGGCCATGCATTACATCAACAGACAGGGAGGGGCACACTCCCTCCCCCTCTGCCAAGAGGCAACTCAGCTCTGGGACTTTTGCATAGCCCGCTCCATTCACCTGGTAGCCTCGTTTCTCCCAGGAGTCCAGAACACCTTGGCGGACCGCCTGAGCAGGTCCTTTCAAACTCACGAGTGGTCCATTCGACCGGACGTCATCCACTCTGTCTTCCAGAAGTGGGGGTTTCCCCAAATAGATCTCTTCGCGACTCGCGAGAACAGGAAATGCCACGTGTTCTGCTCATTCCAGGGTCGCTCCCCAGGCTCCCTGACAGACGCTTTTCTCCATCCTTGGACGGACCACCTGGCCTATGCCTTCCCGCCAGTTCCACTGGTCCACAGAGTCCTGCTCAAACTACGCAGGGACAAGGCCCGAGTAATCCTGATTGCTCCAGCGTGGCCCAGGCAACACTGGTATACCACGCTCCTGGAACTATCCGTGGCTGACCCGATTACTCTACCGCTGTGGCCGGACCTGATCACGCAGCAGCACGGCAGGCTCCATCATCCCGACCTGCAGTCCCTTCACCTCACGGCGTGGCTGCTGCATGGCTGAACCCATCGGAGCTACGTTGTTCCAGCCCGGTCCAGCACGTTCTGCTGAGCAGTAGGAAACCCTCCACCAGGTCCACCTACTCAGCTAAGTGGAAACGTTTTTCCCTGTGGTGTGGCACTCGGGGTCTCAACCCCCTGCAGGTGCCAGTTCACACCATCCTGGACTACCTCCTCTCACTAAAGGAGCAGGGTCTGGCTCTCTCGTCGCTAAAAGTCCACCTAGCGGCAATCTCAGCCTTTCACCCCTGGGACGGGGCGGGTTCTGTTTTCTCCAACCCCATGGTTACCAGGTTCCTTAAGGGGTTAGAACGGCTACACCCGCTGGTGCGCCGCCCGGTCCCTACATGGGACCTCAACCTAGTCATTACCAGGCTCATGGGTGCCCCATTCGAGCCCATGGCCACTTGCTCCATGCTGTATCTCTCATGGAAAACGGCCTTTCTAGTAGCCATTACCTCGGCTAGACGCGTCTCTGAGCTCAGAGCGCTTACTTCGGAACCACCGTATACGGTGTTCCATAAGGATAAAGTTCAGCTCAGGCCACACTCGGCCTTCCTGCCCAAGGTAGTGTCGGCCTTCCATATTAACCAAGACATTTTTCTACCTGTCTTTTTTCCTAAGCCCCATGCCTCCAGGAAGGAGCAGCAACTCCATTCCTTGTATGTCCGGAGAGCCCTCGCCTTCTACATCGAGAGGACAAAGCCGTTCCGGAAATCGACCCAGCTGTTCATCGCCGTGGCGGACCGGATGAAAGGCCTTCCTGTCTCTTCCCAGCGCATCTCGTCATGGATCACCTCGTGCATCCGCACATGCTATGACTTGGCAGGTGTCCCCACCATGCACACTACGGCCCACTCTACCCGAGCTCAGGCCTCGTCGTCTGCCTTCCTGGCACACATACCTATCCAAGAGATTTGTAGGGCCGCGACATGGTCGTCAGTACACACTTTTGCCTCGCACTATGCCATAGTGCAACATTCTAGAGACGCCGCCGCTTTTGGTTCGGCGGTCCTAAACTCTGCTGTATCACAATCCGACCCCGCCTCCTAGGAATGGCTTGGGAGTCACCTAACTGGAATACATATGAGCAAGCACTCGAAGAAGAAAAGACGGTTACTCACCGTAGTAACTGGTGTTCTTCGAGATGTGTTGCTCATATGTATTCCAAACCCGCCCTCCTTCCCCACTGTCGGAATAGCCGGCAAGAAGGAACTGAGAGGGCGATGGGCTGGCTGGGGTATATATCGGGACACCTAACGGCGCCACTCCAGGGGGCGCCAGCCGGCCCACCGAGTGTTGCTAGGGTAAAAATCTTCCGACGATCGTGCACGCCGCGCGCGCACACCTAACTGGAATACATATGAGCAACACATCTCGAAGAACACCAGTTACTACGGTGAGTAACCGTCTTTTTATTTGTACAGCATGCACTCTTGTGTATGTGTTGACCAGTTTCAAATGATTTATATCAAGAAGCTACATATAGTGGCTTGCTCACTTAGATAATGTGAGAATCTGAGCAATGTAGTATACACGTGCTGGCAGAGTAGGGCTGTAGATGATTAAGATTCAGAGAAATAAGTCTGCTGCTTTGATATTTTTAGAGAGTGCCATTTAACCACGATACAGTACTCTATTTTTGAAACCTTTTTTTCCTGACAAACCCTGCAAAGAATAACTCTGGGTTGTTAGTTTAGAAGAGCTCTTAAACAGTAATGCAGGTGACATATTTTAACAACATTCTACAGGAGCCCTTTGAAAGACTTAATTCTCTTCCTTCCAATCTATTCTAGTGATTAAGCAAGAGACTGGGAATTCTGCATTCTCTTCTCTTCTCTGCCAGTGATTCTGTAAATGGGAAATTTTCTAACCGCTTTTTGGTCATCTGAGTTGTCCAAAAAACTGGTCACATGTTAAGGTACAGGAGGTGTCCAGATTCTTAAACCTCAGCTTGGTAGCCAGCCACTGGAATTTTCAGAACTCCTCCCCCCAGTGCATCCATGCCATTCTCTGAACAGTATTTTGTGTATGGGCAAAGTGCTCCAGGCTCCAGACTCAGACAACTTCCTTGTACCTAGCCATAAGCTTTGAAAATTGCCTCCCTAGCCAGCTTCCACTTGTATTTACAGGTGGACAGTCAAATGGTTGGTTGTACCCACAGAAGTTTTTAAAATTGTATGTGTAACCCTGTGCTTTTGGTTCCCCCATCATCGGCTTGAAATGCTTTGGCAGACTTCCCTCAGCATGAAATGCTTTGGATAAATGTACAGAGTATTATCAATAAATATTAATCATGATGCAAGTCAAATTGACATTGTAGGTGTTTGTGTCAATTTCAAAGTTTTAGGCGATTCCAGCTAATCACCGTTGAAGGTATTTCTCCATAGGACATTCGGATGATTGTGTCTGTTGGAAACATGTTACTGGCAAGGAATGTCCCCAGAATAACGAGCAGGATTCATCTACTTTGTAGTCAAATGGTGGTTTGGAATTAAGCTTTTAATTTTAACAGTTTCTTTAGGGGAATTTAAGCTTACAGAAAATGTTTTATAGAATCACAGAAATGTAGAGCTTCAAGGGACCTCAATAGATCATCCAGTCCAGTCCCCTGCACTGAGGCAGAACTAAATAAATATTACCTAAATATTGTCTAACCTGTTCTTAAAAACCGCCAATGATGGAGATTCCACAATCTCCCCAGAAAATTTGTTCCAGTGTTTAACTATCCTTAAAGTTGGGAAAAAAATTCTAATGTCTAACCTGAATCTCCCTTGCTGCAATTTAAGCCCATTACTTCTTGCCCAGTCCTCAGTGAATAAGGAGACCAATTTATCGCCCTGTGTCCTCTAATCTAAGAAGCTAGGTGCCAAGTGGTAGATTCTATTGCTGTGCATATCATGAAACCACATTTAGGCTACATCTACACTATGAGCTGTGGTGTGATTTCCAGCTCATGTGTATATATACTTGTGTTAGATCTCACTGAGCTAACTCAAGTATAAATAGTAGCATAGCCACAATAGCATGTGCCAGCATGGCGAGTACGTACCCATCAGTTTAAAGGCAGGTTGTACTCAGCACAGCTAAACTATGCCATTGTTGTCGCTGCTTATTCTACTGTGGTTACACTACTATTGATACTTTCGCCAGCTCAATGAGAGCTAGTGCAAGTATGTGTAGGTGAGCTGGGAATCACACCCCCAGCTTGTAGCATAGATGTACTCTTAGTGCGTGCTACACTGCCTGTCTGTTGGATCTCTATTTATAAACGTTTACATGCTGTTTTTCTCAATTTCAAAGCTATTTATATTTTCATTCTAAAATGCATATTACAATTAGAATGAGATATGTATCCCACTGGGGAAGTGCATCAAAAGATGCATCAGAAATTAGTTTATTAATGTGCATTAAATTAGCATATTTCAAATTTTATCAGACTTCTGACACCTTTCCATGGCTCAAAATAAAATTGGTGGGATTTTTTTAAAATGGAAAATCATATAATTCGGAGTTTCAGAATAAAACAATATCTGAATTTATGTGATTTTTCCCAAGATATTAAATGAACAGACAAACCAGAAAGACCATCTCCCTAATTTAGTTTTGTACAACTCCCTCTGCTCCCATTTTTATGTATAGTCTGGCAAAAAAGTAGCAAAACTGGAAACAAATTACTCTTTTTAAACAGATTATAAGGATCTTTATATAAAAGGGGAGAAAGAAGTAGACAATACAAACCCTGAAATTGTAGTGTATTACAAGTGCTACCATAAGTTTAATTAGAAGACACATAATATGTGATACATAAATTAGGAAAACTTGGCAACTCATCAGAAAGGACTGAAGCCAGCACTTAAACAAAACAGTATCATAAAAATTGTAATTCTATATGCCTGAGTCTAGAAATACAATGGAGAATGAATTTAGAGATAATAGCTGGCACTGATGAATGTTAACACTTTTTATGGATAGATTAAATTATACTAATTTCAAATAATTTTTCCAACTGACTTAAAAGAAAGAAAAAAAAGAAAGAGAATAGTGTGGTCATTTCCTTTCATCCAAAATGTAAGAAATTCTTAAATGAATATCTTACATGCTAAAAAAATATTAATGGCTCTCATGCTAACCTTTGGGTAACTTGAATGAGGCATCAAGGTAGAAAAGGCATGTGGTGGATTGAAATATGTTGCTCAGTTTTTTATTCAAACTTGATCCATATGACACAGGAGAGAAAGAGAGTGCTTGTAACAAGCAGCTATTGATCCTGCTTGGGAGCGTTAAGTGGGTTCTGCTGACTCACTGAGCCAGGTAGCTTATTATCCTACCAAGATATAATAAGGAACGGAGCAGTTGTTCTTTAGTGAGAGGGAATCTAGAATAACAACTGAGTGAGCAGTCAAGTGGGAGGAACCTTTGTCTCAGCCAAGCCCAGGGAGAAGGATTGAGCTAAATTTTGTGTGACCTTATTTTTAATTTCTGTGCTAATCAGATCAAGCCAAACCCTATATAGGAGTGAGCTTGGACTCTACATGGTGTCTGAACTGTATTTGAGAGCAGGTTGGGAATAGTGCCTCTGAACAGTAGTCACCAGAGTCAGTAAATAGCCCTGCCATGCAGCAGGCACATGATAGCCTTTGTTACCTTCCCCCATGTTGTGTAATTGAGAGCAGGAAATGAATATCAGTTTCTTAACTACACTCTTCTTTGTTTCCCCTTTATTGAAGCACCTGGTCACAGTGCTCACCCTGCAAAGAAAGGCTTTTTAGCTGAAAGTGACTGCTGCTGCTACTGCACTCTAAGCTAAATAAAACTCCAGGAGACTCCCTTCCTCTCCCTGCCCCTTTCAGAGAAAGCCTTTGTGTTCCAAAGATGTGGATTCTGCTGGGAAACTAATAGAGAATATTAAAAATAAAAAAAAGAGTGGGAATAAGTGGCTCCGGGAATTGGTAATGGACACGTAACAGGGCTGTAAGTGCAAGGCCAGGTCTGACTAGCACCCCCTGTTACAAGGTCTTGTCTTCTTGATAAGGTCACCATTCTAGTACTTGTAGTCACTAGGAAGAATGTCCAACCATGTGACTAGGCAGAGAGCACTATCTGCTAGGAGAAGAGGCTAGAAATAAAAAAGGATGGTTGCTGCTCAGTCTGAAGGTAGACCTGGGGAAGAGCAGGGAGCCTCTCTGTGGAACCTGACAGGAAACAGCTATGTTATTAGGTCTCTCCTGGCAAGGACCTGGGAAAGTAGCTTGAGTCTGGCTATGGTCAGAAACTGGTGAGTGTGCCAAGGACTGCCTGGAACTATTGCAGACCCCTGAAGCCAAAAAGAGTGACATGACTATTCCCAGACCTTAGTGGGATGACTGTGGAGGATCCTTGGGCAGCTGAGGCCTAAAAAGAGTGTTGTAAACCTGACACAGGGAATGAAAGGACAACGTCTGGGCTGTGGAGAACTGTGGTGATGCCTGACATAAGGCTGGAAGGTCTGTATGCAAGTCCTAGTTTGAGGGCTGGGGAAGCTTGAGGACAAGCTGCGAATGGCAACTGATTCTATAAAACAGACCTCCGAAGAGGAGATTTTATTTTGGGGCTCTAGTCATGTGGTATGTAATTATGCCAGAGGGACAGGAAGCAAGGGAGAGAGATTAAAATGACTCCGTAAAAGAAACAAACAGTCTCAGCTCTTGGCCACTAATTCATATTTACTTTCAGCTGATGTAGATAATGTTGTTACCATGTAAAGCAGGGCTAGTCAATTATTTTTTGTCAAGTCCAAATTCTTGGTAAAGGTATAGTCAAGGTTCAGACTCCAGAGAAACATATTTCACACCATAATAATAGTAATGATAATAATAATTAATAATAAGTAAATACAAAAATGTTGTGGTCCATTCAAAAGTGTCTGGTGGTCCGGATTTGGCCCATGGTCTGCCTATTGACACCCCCTGATGTAAAGGCTTGTGGTTATCTGGGTGAGTTTTGAAAAGAGAAGAAAGAATTAACATTACCTGTTTTAGGAAAATGAGAACAAAACTATCACTACCGCTAAGAGACGAGAGTGAGTAGAATGATGTGAAACTAAAGCAGCAAGCTATGGTTGAAGAATTTGGATGAGGGAATAGCTGCTCAGCAGTGAAACAAAACAGAGGGGTGCTCGGGTAAGAGAGCAAACAGGAAAGAATGTAGTCATCTTCATAGCCTGTTTGGATTTAGAACTGGTAAATTCTGGCAGGAAGGCAGAGGGAAAACTCCAAACATTCATTTCTACCACTATCTTTCTCAGCAGTGTTGCAAATGGTTCCCAGGTTACCTTAACCTGTTAAGAAAAGTTCTAATTCTGCATTTAAAACAGAAGATTCAGCTGGCAGCCACTTATAGAAATATTTACACAGTGAGGAGTTCCAGGAATGAGCATGACACAAGGTTGAGATACATGACTAGAGCAAGGGCAGATTAGCAGGTACAAGGAGCCTGTGGGATAACTTTTTACCAGCCTAAAGATTATTTACTGCCACTGTGATGGGTTGCGATCACAGAAATCAGCTTGGTGCTGCCACCTGGTGTGCCAAGGCTACTTCTGCCCCTGTTTCCCGGCCTTTTCCAGCTTGGGACTCCCGAATCCTGTCTGCTTTGAGCCAGATTCCGCTGATCTGCTGCAAACACAGACCCAGGTCCGAACCAAGTCCCCTAACAACTGTAAGGCTCCTGGAAGCGCTCTTGCCTTTGACACCCAGGTGCCCAACTCCCAAGGAGGTTCAAACCCTTAATAAATCCGTTTTACCCTGTATAAAGCTTATACAGAGTAAACTCATAAATAGTTTGCCTTCTATTTCAAAGATAGAAAGATATGCACAGCTGTTTGCCCCCCCAGGTACCAACTCGCACTCCAGGTAACTTAACAAGTAAAAAGTGATTTTAATAAGTACAGAAAATAGGATTTAAGTGATTCCAAGTAGTGACAGACAGAACAAAGTGCATTACTAAGTAAAATAAAATAAAACACGCACGTCTATGTCTAATCAAACCTAACACAGATATAAAAGCCTCACCAGATTTAAATCTTTTCCTTTTCACAGGCTGTAGAACTAGCCTGGGTCCAGCAATCGCTCACACCCCCTAGTGTCTTTGTCCTTTGTTCAGTTTCTCTCAGGTATGTCCTTGGGGGGTGGAGAGCCTCTCTCTTTAGCCAGCTAAAGACCCTATGGAGGGATCTTCCAAGGGCTTTTATAGCCTTTCCCCCACTCCCTGTGTAGCATCATGTTGCCCTGGAGTTTTGGGATCACATGGGCAAGTCACCTGTCCATGCACCCTAACAAGTCCAACCAGTTGCATTCCTGACCAGGCCCAGATGTGGATTGGGGTCTGCACCTTCTTTTGTCTGTTAAGTGCTTGCACTTAACTTGCACATTCTTTTCTCCAGAGCTGATCCCATGCTCTTACAAAGGCGATGTATAAAACCAGCAAATATAAAACCAATATTCATAACTTCAACTACAACAATGATACATGCATACAAACAGGAGGAATAAATTCAGTAGGTCATAACTTTCACAGAGATATGTTACATGGCACTTGTAGCATAAAACATATTCCAGTTACATATATACATTTATAAGCATCTCCCCATAAAGTCTTATGGGGTACACCATCACAGCCACATCTTGTCAAGTGACTACTGAATCTGCGTGCCTACATTTCTGAACACTCCACTGAAACAACAAAAATCTCCACTTTAGTAATCTGCTGGGAGAACTTTGTAGGCCAGAGCTCATGAAAAGCAGGGAACAAGCCATGCTGATAGCCTAGGAAAGCTGCCAGTCGCTAAGCAAATGCCTACTCATCCAACAGCCCATTTTTGGCCTGACTAGATGTGACTAATGTTTGAGTATAAAGTGGAGGCAAAAATCTTTGGAGGCTTCACAGAGGCACCACAAAGACCCCAGTGGTCAATGGTTGGAGGAGAAGCCGGACCAAAGCAGGGGGCCATCTCAGAGATGCTTTGATGGAGACTATAAATACTGATGGTGGCAAAATTTGCATATGATACAAAACTACTCAAGATAGTTAAGTCCCAGGGAGACTGTGAAAAGCTACAAAAGGATCTCACAAAACTGGGTGACTGGGTAACAAAATGGCAGATGAAATTGAATGGTGATAAATGCAAAGTAATGCACATTGGAAAACATAATCCTAACTATACATATACAATGATGGGGTCTAAATTAGCTGTTACCACTCAAGAAAGAAATCTTGGGGTCATTGTGGATAGTTCTCTGAAATCATCCACTCAATGTGCAGCGGCAGTCAAAAAAGTGAACAGTGTTGGGAATCATCAAGAAAGGGATAGATAATAAGACAGAAAATATCATATTGCCTCTATATAAATCCATGGTACGCCCATACCTTGAATACTGCGTGCAGATATGGTCACGCTATCTCAAAAAAAGATATATTGGAATTGGAAAAGGTTTGGAAAAGGGCAACAAAAATTATTAGGAGTATAGAATGGCTTCCGTATGAGGAGAGATTAATAAGACTGGGACTTTTCAGCTTGGAAAAGAGGCGACTAAGGGGGAATATGATAGCGGTCTATAAAATCATGAGTGGTAAAGAGAAATAAATAAAGAAGTGTTATTTACTCCTTCTCATAATACAAGAACAAGGGGCCACCAAATGAAATTAATAGGTAGCAGGTTTAAAACAAACACAAGAAAGTATTTTTTCGCGCAATGCACTGTCAACCTCTGGAACTCCTTGCCAGAGGGTGTTGTAAAGGCCAATACTATAACGGGATTAAAAAGGGAGCTAGATAGATTCATGAAAGATAGGTCCATCAATGGCTATTAGCCAGGATGGGCAGGAATGGTGTCCCTAGCCTCTGTTTGCCAGAAGCTGGGATTGGGTGACAGGGCATGGATCACTTGATGATAACCTGTCTGTTCATGCCCTTTGGGGCATCTGCCATTGGCCACTGTCAGAGGACAGGATACTGGGCTTGATGGACCTTTGGTCTGACCCAGTATGGCTATTCTTATGTTCTGATGCTGTGAACAGCTACTTGGAGACATGAGACACAGGTTTGGTCCGAGAGGGCAGGGAAGCAGTGTAGATGGCACAGTTAGGAGTCTTTTTGGGCACCTAACACAAATCTCAGATTTCACTTGCCAGCTGATGCTTATTGCCATCTAAATATTTCCATCAGAAGTCTTTGCAAGGCAAATAGCTGTTTAATTTTGAAGCCAACACTGTAATATGGTTTTGAAGTTACTTAAACAAGCTTTGCAACTGACTGATGCAGAACAGGGTGAAAGAACTGAATGTCATTTTCTCTTTATACTTCTGAAAAAGAACCCTTCTTTACATCAAGGGCCAGATTATGCCCTTGTGCTCTCCTGAGTGCAGGGACTGCTGCCCGTTTGTTTCCTGCCCTCCAAGTAGGTTTACCCATTAGTGTCAAAATCAGTCCCTAATGTTGTCACATGGCCCAAATGCTATAGCCAATATTGGGGGCCATGCTGGGTTGCTTCCATTAGGAGGAAAATTTGATAATGAGTCAGGAATCTCTAGTGCAATCCTGTTTATTTACAAAGCCTGTACTCAAAGTCCTGTTTTCCTGAACACAATAGGAACAGACAAGAACAGGCAGTTTCTTTTCTTACTGTTCCCAAACCTGCCTTTCCAGCCAGTCCTGTGCCCCAAGGAGCTCTGTCCATGCACCCTCTCAGGGCCATGCTCATGACTGCATTTCTCACTGTCTGCTGGCATTCTGGTTACTTTCTGCCCCTGACACCCTTACAGACAGACAAAGCTGCCACCAACCAATGCCACAGCCCCTGCATTTCCAACTGGTCCTCAAAGAAACCCTTCTTGAGGCTGGTCCACACAAGGGGGGCGGGGGGATCAATCTAAGATACGCAACTTCAGCTACGTGAATAGCGTAGCTGAAGTCGAATACCTTAGATCGATTTTTAAAAGTACTTACCCCGGTCCACACGGCAGCAGGCAGGCTTCCCCATCGACAGCGCTTCCTCCACTTGCGGAGCTGGAGTTCCGGTGTTGACGGGGAGCGGTTCTGGGATCGATTTATCGCGTCTAGATGAGACGCGATAAATCGATCCCAGAACATCGATCACTACCCGCCGAATCAGGCGGGTAGTGTAGACTAGCCCTTATTCTCCCTGAGTTAGTTCTTGCTCAGGCCCTCCCACGTGATGATCATAATGGTCCCTTCTGACCTTAAAGTCTATGAGTCTATGTGGCCCAGTGCCCTGGGCAGTGGCTTCTATTGTTTCAGCTATCTAATTCCGTAAGAGAATAATTGCTTTTTCCATTTAGCATGAATGAAGTGTGGCTAGCACCCCTGTCATCTTTAACAAGGCCTATGATTGCTTATAGATCAAAGTAATGTCTTCTGGCAGCCATTAACATCTTCCACTATAATACTATTTTCAGACTAACAAACTCCTTGCTCATTATTTAGGAAAGAAAATGACTGAGGGTTTGATTATTTGGGAGTAACTAGGGAGTTTCCTGTTAATAGTTAGAAGCATTATTAATGTTGTCACTAGTTAATAATTGCAATTGCCTTTTCTGAAGTAATCTGATTGGTTAATCAAATTCAGTGACAGGCAGACAATTTACTGATTGCAAATGCTTAAAGTCCTGGGGCTAGATTAAATGATTCTTGTGTAGTAAATGTACTGATCTTGTGCAAAACCAAAGAGATTAATACTTTCTATTTGTTTACAGCAAAGGTAAATGGCAGTTATGTTGTTCAAAAATGAATACTGCAATTGATGATAAACAGGAACTGCTGTTAATAACAATGTTGTAAACTTTTTCCTACAGAGAAAAAAGTTAATGGTCACTCAGTATTTTAAAATTCATAGATTCACAGATTTTAAGGCCAGAAGGAGCCATTATGATTATCTAGTCTGACCTCCTGCATAACACAGGCAATAGACCCTCACACAGTAATTCCATCATCACACCAATAACTTCTGTTCGGTTATAGCATATCTTTTAGAAAGAGATCCAGTCTGCACTTTAATAACTCCCACTTTCACCACCACCAGCACTTTGATCCTGGGACTTCCGGTACCATAATCAAGAACCTTACCCCCATGTGTAGGCCAACAGGTAAACTAGAGTATGTGAGTGAATCATTTCTGCAGATTTATTATGTTAACCTAGTTTGGCAACCATCTGCTACTCAAAATAAGTGTGCACATGCTTAGCTGCCTTGGGGGCTAGCGGTGATGCAAGCTTTATAAATCTCCATGTAACTGGCCTCTAACTCTGGTAAGACTGATAATTATATAACTGTATGAAATTCAGCTCCAGGTCGGTTCCTAGTAGATTAATACCTACATTGTATTTGGCAAGGTTGCAATTTAAAGTAAGGGAGGTGTAGCAGGGCGGTCACCCCGCTTTGGTGTGGAAGGGGTTAAAAATAGTCCTGGGAAAGGGCTGCCCTGGGGAGCCAATCAGGAGCGGGCTTGAGGCAGCCAATCAGGACCGGACTGGGAATGTAAGAAGGCCTTGGAGGGAGAAGGATGTAGCTGCCTGGGAATAGGGTACTTGAAGCAGAGCAGGGCTGGGGAAGGCAAGAGAAGCAGGGGAGCTCCAGCCTGGCAACTCCCCAGGCTGAGGCCTTGATAAAGGTCTGTGCAGGTACTGGGGCTGGGAGGTGCAGCCCAGGAATAGGCGGAGGAAGCTAGTCCGACACCCTAGCCAATGATGAATGGCCATTACAGACTGCAGTTTGCCCCAGTGAGAGGGGGCTAGATGATGACTGGCAGTAGCCACTGAGGCAAGGTGGGGTTAGAGGGTTGGGGGTTCCCCTGGGAGGGGAGACCCAGAGTGAGGGAGTACTGGGCAGAACCCCCAGGGTAAGGGGCACCAGGGTCCGGGAGGGACACGGGGGCCTGAGGCAGGCGAGACACTGGCCAGCAGAGGGCGCGCTGAGGCTGAAAAAGAGCTAATTCCCAGACGACCAGCAGGAGGCACTGCACCGGTGAGAGTCTGCGATCTGTTACGGTAGGGGAGCAACTGGAAATAAAGCTCTCCTTTCTTCTGCTCAAAGCAGAGGGAGTGCTCTTCTCTCCTCTTCCTTTCTCTGGCTTGGGCTCCCACTTCCTCACTGAATGAGAACTCATGGGAAAAAGGACTCTTAGGTGGAAGCAGAGGAAGACGTTGTTGTCAGTTTAGATACTGTCTTTGGACTCTCATCCTCCCTATTCATTTTTGGAGAAGCAGCAACATTTGACTGGAGAAGAGGATATTTGTTCCTCGTTTGCTCTGCTATATAACCATTCTGCCATGTATTATTGCTAATAACAAAGGCTGGGTTCAAATAGCTAGGGATCCCTCTTAAAACTAACAGACACCCACACAGAATCTCTGGGATCAATAAATACCTTCCTTAGCATCCTTACTAGGCAATGCTGCCCCAGTGGCAAACCTAGAATCTGCGTATGAAGTAATGAAAGCTTTATAAGGGAGGGGGAAGGGAACACAGCAACAATATATTATAACTCCTGACAGATAATTTCTTGTCTCCATTTTTTCTCCATCCTAACAATTTTTATCTGCTTTAACCACTATACATACGTTAGAAATCTTAACAGTGTGTCAAATCCCAATTAAAAAGGAAAGCATGTGTAAAATGAATTGGCTTTAAAAAAATCCACTAAAAATCTAAATTCCACTCAACCTCCCACCCCACTAAAAAGTTAAATTATTTGATGATTTTTAACTTACTTTACCTTCACAATGTTTATCTTATTATCTTTGGTTCTAAGCTTAAAAACAAGAAAGCCCTATGGCAAGCAGCCATCATATTGTGTCACATAGAAACACCGGACTAGAGACTGAAGTTTGGAACGGAAAGACCAGACCAGGAGATCTAATTAAAGTAGACCAGGAGATCAGAAAGCAACTACTGTCATGGAAAGTGGAAAGACTTTCTGGTGGCCTGGAATGTGATAACTTGGCCCCCTAACCAAATCTGTCTTGCTTGCCTTTTATTATTTGTATGGTACAAATATATGTTCAGACACCATAAGTGACAATAATTCTGTCTGAAATGGTATAAATAAAGGTGAAAATTGAATCTAAATTGGATGGACTTGTGACTCAGTTTCCCAACTTTTACCCCCAACACAAACCAAGAATTAAAGAACTAATCCTGCTCCCATTGAAATAAATGGAAATATTCATAGGCTGTGCACTGGCAGATAAGGTCCTATGGAAAAATCTAGTAGATAGAGGAGTTCAGGAGAGCTGGCCATTTCTTAAGGAGACAATATTAAAGACAACTGCAAACTATCCTGATGCCAAGGAACGATAGGAAGAGTAGTACAAGGTCAGTATGGCTCCATCCAGAGATCTTTGATGACCTGAAAATCAAAAAGGAATCCTATAAAAAATGGAAATAGACAAATTGCTAAGAAGGAGTACAAAATCACAAGCATGTAGGAACAAAAGCACAAATGTGGGGAAAGAAATCAGAAACACTAAGGCACAAAATGAATTACACCTAACAAGGACCATAAAAGGCAATAATAAAAAGTTCTTTAAATACATTTGAAGCCAGAGAAGGGTGAAGGAAAGTATAGGTCTTCTACTTAGCGGGGAAGGAAAGCTAGAAAGCCTAAGGTGTTTAATGCTAATTTTGCTTCAGTCTTCATTAACAAGGTTAATGGTGATCAGACACTCAATACAATTAATATTAACAACAAGCACAAAAGAATGCAAGCCAAAATAGGGAAAGAACAGGTTTAAAAGTATTTAGATAAATGTGATGTACTCAAGTCAGCAGAGCCTGATGAAATTCATTCTAGGGTACTTAAAGAACTAACTGAAGCGATCTTGGAACGGTTAACAATTATCTTTGAACTCATGGAGGACAGGTGAAGTCCCAGAGGACAAGAGAAGGGCAAACATAGTACCGATCTTTAGAATGGGGAACAAAGAGGACCCAGCAAATTATAGACTTGTCAGCCTAACTTTGATACTCGGAAAGATACTTGCACAAATTATTAAACAATCAATTTATAAGTATATAGAGAATAATAGGGTCTAAGGAATAGACAGCATGGATTTATTGAGAACAAATCACGCCAAACCAATCTAATTTCCTTCTTTGACAAGTTTACTGGCTTAGTGGATGGGGGGAAGCTGTAGACTTATATATCTTGATTTTAGTAAGGCTTTTGAGACAGTCTTATACATTCTCAGAAGCAAATTAGGAATATGTGCTCTTGATGAAATTACTATAAAGTGGGTCCACAACTGGCTGAAAGACCATGCTCAAATAGTAGTAATCAAGAGTTCTCTGTCAAACTGGGAGGATGTATCCAGTAGGATTCGATAGGGGACAGTCCTTGATCTGGTACTAGTCAATATTTTCATTAATGACTTTGATAATGAAGTGGAGAGTATGTTTATTAAATTTGTGAATGACACCAAGCTCTGAGGGGTTGCAAGCACTTTGGAGGACAGGATTAGAATTTAACCAACCTTGACAACTTCCAACTGTAAAGGTAGTTAAACACTGGAACAAGTTACTTAAGGAGGTTGTGGAACCTCCATCGTTAGAGGTTTTTAAGAACAGATTAGACAAACACCTGTCAGAAATGTTCTAGATAATACTTAATCCTGCCTTAGTGCAGGGGACTGGACTAGATGGCCTATCGAGGTTCCCTTCCAGCCCTACATTTCTATGATTCTATAAAGGGAGTCATAATCCAGCCTTAACCTTTAATTTGTAAATGCATGGCAACATAAGGTTAAAATATTTTGATTAAACAAGCATGCCTGCTAACCCCAGTATTGTCAACTCGCATGATTTTATCATAACTCCAGCGATTTTGGGGGGATTTTTAACATGTTTTATGAAAGGCTGCCAACTCACAAATTTTCTCGTATTCAAAATGGCCACCATCCCCTATTACTGTCAATGGGCCTGAAGCCAGCAAGATGGCCACCGTTTCCCTACAATCTACCTGCATGTGGAAGTGAGGCTGACCTTAATAAAGCTGGCTGCTACCTCCCACTGTTTTCAATGAGACTGAAGCCATGCAAGCAGGCAAAATGGCTGCCACTGTATGGTTCAGTATGCTAGACAGGACTCAGACTGTGAGGAGCAGCAGAGACTCTTTTAAAGGTAGATGGTGAGAATGGGAGGGAGCAAGCAGGCAGATTTAGGGGTTGCAGGGGAATGAGGTGCAGGAAAAGAAGTCCCCTCCTAGCAGCCAGGAAAAGGCAGTGTCACAGTATTGTAGCTATTGCAAACAGAGCATAAGTCCTGGGATTCTGGAGTCTGCAGGAGGAGCTCTCACAATGACACAAGGAGCTCCTCCAAAGCCATGTTTTCCAGGGCTGGGCAGAGCTCTGTGAAGAAGCTTCAGGGTGGTGGACACAGACCTGCCCTGACACTGAGCCTGGCCTTCAGGTATGGCTCTAGAGCAAAGAGAGGGTCCCAGGGCAGCAGGAGACAGGGGAGTGGGGAAATCAGGGAAGTAGTTCATCTGAGAGCTGGGCACAGGAGAAGCCCTGGGGCAGCAGAAGGCAGAGTGGGAGACAGGGAAATGGGGCTGCTGGGTTCAAGGTAAAGAAGTCCTGGGGCAGCAGGAAGCAGAGAAGTGTTGCTGTGGGGTCAAGAGAGTAATAGGGCAAGTGCCATCTATTTCTTATCTTAGGGGTGAGGAAAGGGTAAGTGGAGTCTCCATGTGAATAGCCAGGGAGAGGTGTGCAATTTTGTGTGCATTAAAGGTTGACTTTTGAACAGAAATTATCACAAACACAGTGGCAGAGGAGAGTTAAAGTCAAAAGACAGAATAAAAATGTTTCCTTCCTTTAAAAAAATTTTTTTAGGTCAGTCTCATGATTCTGGAGGGTCTGACTTATTTTTGATCTTGTGAGGTTGGCAACACTATGGGATCTATTCTCTGGTAAGCCACAAAAAATGCAACATGATTTTTTTTTCTTCATAGCACAAGTTTTGTGCCTCTCATACCAAAGATAGCTTTCTGCCCTTCCAGATCTGACACATTCAACTCCTCGAGAGTTATGGGGAGCAGAAAAGAAACTGCAGTAAAGAATGGTATAAAATAGGTCAGGACTGACCCAAAGGAATAACTCAGCTATAATCTGCATTTTCCAAAAAGCACTGTGTAAGATGGAGCAGATGCTACAGCCATGAATGTCACATGCTAAGAATGCATTAATGATAGCCGAGAGGCCAACATTGTCATGTCCTTACAGCACTGGCTTTATATTTGCATTATTAGAGTAAATAAATACCTTATTATAAAATGTCTTGATGTATATCATTATATAACACCTTTTCAATAAAATTGAAACAGGGCATTCATGATTACATGGAACCTTAAACAAACGTTGCATATTTATATTTGTCATAACAGCGATGAAATAAAGTGCTTGAGATTTGCATGGAATAATTTATTTTATAGGATTTTATAAAATATGGTGTAATTCCTATAGAGTGATTATCAGGACAATTACTACCAGATGAAATACATGAGAAATATAAATGAATAGTATGGGTGTCATTTTAACTAACTACTGAACTGCATTCAAGCATAATCCTTAATTGGAATGTTATCGCCTGCCATGACATCTACAAGAACATTTAACTACTTAAAGGTGTGACCATGAATACACGGAGAAAAATGTTAACTTCATTAATGACATCACACATACAAGACAGTGTTCTCAAACCAAGGGTGTACCAGCGTCCCTGGAGAGATGAGAGGGTCTGAAAATTCTCGACAGGACAGTGCACTTTGGCCTCTTCACTAAGATTGTTACCAAGGGTGCCGATCTGAAACAACCAACTCATTTCATATAGGCCTCTGCTCAGCCATCAGTAATAACTCTATGACTCACAGTGAGTCTGTATTTCCAGTCGCTATTTAAAATCCCTTAATCCACTCAGGCATCACTTGAAAAGTAATTATCCCATGAACATGACCTAAATAAAACTAAGACGTAAAAGGTATTTTCTTGATTTCTCTTCGTTGGTTTGCTATGCTCAGCCTTAAAGAGAAATGTGATCATAGAAGGTGTACTATTTATTTTAAATCTGTAGTAGGAAGCATTGCAAGGCTGGTCTGGGAAAGGCTCTTGGAGGAAGCTTTGCAATGAGGTTGACTGAGAGTAACTTTAGGGATAATACTGTTTTCCTTATTTTAACGAAGTTCTTTGTTCAGTGTTAAAAGAAAATGACTCTTCAGCCTTGTGTACACATCATTGCCCATTTCAGGGTTTCTTGCACCATCTCCTGATGCATCCGGTGCTAGTATACTGAACTAGCTGGACCATTGGTCTGATACGATAGGACACTCCTCTGTTAAAAGCTGCTACAACCAAGTTTTAACCATGGTTACTGAAATGGTGTTGAATATGGCTTTGTCTTGGCTACACTTGCAGCTCAGCCATGTTCAGCTGCATCCATTACTGAAACCTACTGTCAGCAGTGGGTCACTTTTGTGATATGGCCCTTTCTGTGGTTTGTTTTTGTTTTCCATTCTCACAGGACGTGGTGTCAAAAGTCAAGACTTTTGGAACCAGCAAAATAAGAGTGAGAGAAAATGCCAAAGTTCACCCTTCACAGGAATGTCAGTGAGTAAGCCCATGAGATGGCTTGAAGGAGCACTTCACCATGTTCTGAACCACAGTGAAGCTTAAGCAGAGTTCAGGTCAGCTCATTAATGTATGCAATGGGGATTGAAGTTCAAATGATTTGTAAATGTTTTCTCTTTGCTGAGGAATAAGATAATAACAATGTCATTACTCTTAAAAATTTTAAGCATTTCATTCTAATGAATAGTATGTAAACTAGCATGCTTGTATCAATGGTTGCAGAAACCCAGAGAAAGGGTGGAATCCTTTATAAAGACTTTATATGAACAAGCAGAGCATGGTGATTTTGGCATCACTAAGGAAGATGGCATAAGAGATTATCCAGTAGTGAGGATTTTAAACAAGGCACTTTCAGAAAAATTACAGGTATGTCTGAGCTAGCACAAGAATGGGTGGTGCCCAGCAATATGAGTTAATGAAAATGCCAGTCACCCAGGAAAAAAGCAGCAGCAGAACAGTGCAAGAATTCCCCTGGTGGAAGCTGAAAGCAGCATTTAAAAAAAATGCCTTTGAGGGCCTGATCCAAAGCCTACTAAAGTGAATGGAAAGAGGTCCATTGACTTTGATAGGCTTTAGATCAGACCCTCTGGTCCTTAGGAAGAAATACATGTCAGGTGTGGCAAGGAAGAACGCAGGGCAGACAACATCTCTCAGACAGTGAAAGCCTGGGTAGGAAATGTAAGATAAAAGGACATTGGGAGTGTGTCTGTCACATTAAAGAAATCAGGGAGCCAGTGCAAGCAAGGGTGAGTAATGCTTATTTCCTGCAAACTCTTGTCCAAAGACACCATTCACACAGAAGCATGAACTGTTAATCTAAAGTTTTGCAACAGTGCTTTTAAACTGAAAAATAATTTAGGGCAGAGTGACTGATTTGTAAAAAGACTTTTAAAGAGATGCCACCCTAGCCCCAAACTGGAGCAGCCTGGGATAGCATTTAATAGCCTAAAGCAGTGGTTCTCAACTGTGGTCCACCGCTTCTTCCGGGAAAGTCCCTAGCACGTCCGGCTGGTTTGTTTACCTGCTGCTTCTGCAGCTCCCATTGGCCTGGAGCAGCAAACCACGGCCAGAGGGAGCCGCGACCGGCTGAACCTGCAGAAGCAGCAGGTAAACAAACCTGCTGGGACTTTCCCTGAAGAAAAGGTGGACCACAGTTGAGAACCACTGGCCTAAAGGAACATTTATGCTGCTGGGTCATTCTAATTCCGTACTAGGTATACAGACAAGTGGAATGTGTTTAATATCTTTGCCCACTGTATATAGCTTTCTAGATGAAACCAGTGCTATTGAAAGTAGACTTGCAAAACTCACAGAGGAAGTTGAAATAGTGCTCAGTGAAAATGTCCTGCTTGAAGGGCAGATTCTATTGAAAGAGACATCTGTACCCTATGCACTCAATACACATTGTAAAGTGCCAATCCCACTGCTTCCAAAAGTGAAGGAAGAATTGAATGGGGTGGAAAAGAATGATATAATAGAATGAATTAGCGAACTAAGAGTGGTGTGCCCCTCTGGTGATTGTTAATGAAAAAAATAGGCATTTCTATGTCTGCATAGACCTAAAGAAGCTCCCTGAAAAAATAAGGAGGGAAGGCTATAGTCTTTCCACTGTGGAAGATACAGGGGCCAGATCGTCAGTTTGGGTAAATTAGTATAGCTCTATTGAAGTCCCTGTGCACCCTCCCCCGCAAACAAAACAAAAACTCTACAAGGGTAGTAAGAATGCAGGCAGGAGTCCAGCAGCAGAGTGGTGGCTATCCAATTTATTGCACTGAATGCAGCATGTATGATTACTTACTTCATGGGCAGGTGGCATAGGAGTACACGCAGTGCAAGCCGCTCTTGGCCCTCAGAGACACAGTATGGCTCATGAGGCCAGAGTGGCTTAACTGGAGGAGCTAAGGAGACAGAGGTACATAGATGAGACTTTCAGGAACACAATAGAGTGGTCCCACCCCAACTCTGACAGCCTCTGTGCTGTTAAGGAGGATGAAAGTCTTGGGGAAGGAGAGCATCAGCCTGGAGCAGAGAGAAACTATCTTATAGTTGGGACTCTCCTTTTGGATGATGTCATGGAATCCTCTTGCACTGAGGATATCCCTCCAGGGGATGGAACTGATGTTACTAGAAAGAGCCAAGTAATAGTAATAGGGGATTTGATTATTAGAAATATAGACAGCTGGGTTTGTGATGACCAGGAGAACCACATGGTTAATTGCTTGCTGGGCGCGAAGCCTGCAGCTCTCACTAGATATCTAGACTCAGACTTATGTGCAGTGCAGGTGAGGAGCTGGTCATGGTTAAGGCTATGTTTTAGTCACGGGTATTTTTAATAAAAGTCATGGACAGGTCACGGGCAGAAAACAAAAATTCACAGCCCATGACTTGTCCATGACTTGTACTATATACACCTGACTAAATAATGGAGGGGTAGAGTGGCCTGGGGGTGCCGCGGGGGGCGGGGGCAGCTCGGGGGTGCCACAGGTGTGTGTGTGGGGGGTGGCCCCGGGGGCGCTGGGAGGTGGTGGCTCAGGAGCGTCATGGGTGTTGGGGGAGGGCGGGCGGTGGTGCGTGGCCCAGGACCCCCGCTGGTGCTGGGAGGGGTGAGGGATTTGGCAGGGCTGGCAAGCTCCATACCTGATTCCACTCCTCCTTGGAAGCATCAACATCCCACTCCTTCAGCTCCTAGGCAGAGGCATGGCCAGGCAACTCTGTGTGCTGCCTCCATAGCTCTCATTGGCTAGTAATTTGATTTAGATAATGGCATAGACAGTACACTAATAAAGTTTGTGGACGATATCAAGCTGGGAGGGGTGGCAAGTGCTTTGGAGGATAGGATTAAAATTCAAAATGATCTGGACAAACTGGAGAAATGGTCTGAAGTAAACAGGATGAAATTCAATAAGGAAAAATGCAAAGTATTCCACTTAGGAATCAGTTGCACACATACAAAATGGGAAATGACTGCCTAGGACGGAGTACTGCAGAAAGGGATCTGGGGGTCATAGTGGATCACAAGCTAAATATGAGTCAACAGTGTGACACTGTTGCAAAAAAGCAAACATCATTCTGGGATGTATTAGCAGGAGTATTGTAAGCAAGACACAAGAAGTAATTCTTCTGCTCTACTCCATGCTGATTAGGCCTCAACTGGAGTATTGTGTCCAGTCCTGGGTACCATATTTCAGGAAAGATGTGGATAAATTGGAGAAAGTCCAGAGAAGAGCAACAAAAATGATTAAAGGTCTAAAAAACATGACCTATAAGGGAAGATTGAAAAAATTGGGTTTGTTTAGTCTGGAGAAGAGAAGAGTGACAGGGGACATGATAACAGTTTTCAAGTACATAAAAGTTTGTTACAAGGAGGAGGGAGAAAAATTATTCTTCTTAACCTCCGAGGATAGGAGAAGAAGCAAAGGGCTTAAATTGCAGTAAAGGAGGTTTAGGTTGGACATTAGGTAAAAATTCCTAACTGTCAGAGTGATTAAGCACTGGAATAAATTGCCTAGGGAGGTTGTAGAATCTCCATCATTGGGGGTTTTTAAGAGCAAGTTGGACAAACACCTGTCAGGGATGGTCTAGATAATACTTAGTCCTGCCTTGAGTGCAGGGGACTGGACTAGATGACCTCTTGAGGTTCCTTCCAGTTCTATGATTCTATGATTTTTAAACTAAGGACTGGGGGAAGGCGACAGGTGCAGAGGAGCACTCAGTTTTGGTGGAAACATCCTTTAGGGATGAATTTATTAAGGGGGGGACTTCCTATCCTAATAAAGAGATAAGAAAGTAAAGTAAAGTACAGGTAGGAGCTAGTGAGGAATAATCAAATGTAAATAGAGTCCCACTTACATATAACAAGTGAAGGCAAGCAACTGCATATTAACAAAATGTACAGGTGTTTATATATAAATGGTAGATGTCTAAATATTAAGATAAGTGAATTAGAATGCCTGACATTAAATGAAGATATTGATATAATTGGCATAGAGGAAGCTGGTGAAACGAATATAATCAGTTGGACATGATAAGATCAGGGTACATAATATATAGGTATTAGGGCTGTCGATTAATCATAGTTAACTCACATGATTAACTAAAAAAAATTAATCGTGATTAACAACATTAATTGTGATTAATTGCAGTTTTAATTGCACGGTTAAGCAATAGAATACCAAGTTAAATTTATTAAACATTTTTGGATGTTTCTCTACATTTTCAAATATATTGATTTCAATTACAACACAGAATACACAGTGTACAGTGCTTACTTTATATTATTATTTTTGATTACTAATATCTGCACCCTAGAAACAAAAGAAATAGTATTTTTCAATTCACTTCATACAAGTACTGTAGTGCAATCTCTTTGTCGTGAAAGTGCAACTTACAAAAGATTTTTTTTGTTGCATAACTGCACTCAAAAACAAAACAATGTAAAACTTTAGAGCCTACAAGTCGACTCAGTCCTACTTCTTGTTCAGCCAATTGTGAAGACAAACACGTTTGTTTAGATTTACGAGACATAATGCTGCCTGCTTATTATTTACAATGTCACTTGAATGTGAGAACAGGTGTTCTCACTTTTTTAGCTGGCATTGCAAGGTGTTTACATGCCAGATACGCTAAACATTCATATACGCCTTCATGCTTCAGCCACCATTTCAGAGGACATGCTTCCATGCTGATGGTTTACATTATTTTAGTTTTAAATGCAGGCTTGGTTTTTTTACATAATTCTACATTTGTAAATTCAACTTTCATGATAAAGAGATTGCACTACAGTACTTGCAATGGTGAAATTGAAAAATACTATTTCTTTTGTTTTTTACAGTGCGAATATTTGTAATAAAAATAAATATAAAGTGAGCATTGTACACTTTGTATTCTGTGTTGTAATTGAAATCAATATATTTGAAAATTTAGAAAACATGCAAAATATTTAAATAAATGGTATTCTATTCTTGTTTAACAGTGTGATTAACTGCGCGATTAATCATGATTAATTTTTTTAATCGCTTGACAGCCCTAATTGGAACAAGAATAAGAACGAGAGTAGGTTGCACTGGTGTGGGTGTATCACTATATATGAAAGGAGTCGAGGAAAATAAAGTAAAAATCTTAAATGAATGAATTAAATGT
Source organism: Chelydra serpentina (assembly GCA_037349315.1). NCBI lineage: Eukaryota > Metazoa > Chordata > Testudines > Chelydridae > Chelydra > Chelydra serpentina. The sequence goes on along the minus strand of JBAIAC010000028.1, from coordinate 15,361,271 downwards.
ACTATAGAATTTCTATGGAGAGAAATCCCATGCTTGAATAAGAGTACAGAAGTAGGAATATACTACCGACCTCCTGACTATGAAATGCTCAGGGAGATTAGAGAGGCTGCAAAGGCAGAAAATGCAGTAATAATGGGGGATTTCAACTACCCTCATATTGACTGAGTGTATGGCACCTCTGTAAGGGATGCAGAGATCAAATTTCTAGACACCATTAATGACTGCTTCTTGGAGCAGCTTGTCCTGGAATTCACAAGGGAAGAGGTAATTCTTTATTTAGTCTTAAGTGGAGCACAGGATCTGGGTCTAGAGGGTGAATATAGCTGAAATGCTCAGTTATAGCGACCACAATGCAATTAAATTTAACATTGTTGTAAGGGAAAAAGTGCCAGAGAAACCCACCACAGTAGCATTTAACTTCAAAAAGGGGAACTACACAAAAATGAGGAAGCTAGTTAAATGGAAATTAAAAGGAACAGTCTCAAGGGTTAAATGGCTGCAAACTGCTTGGAGACTATTTAAAAACACCAAAATAGAGGCTCAAATTAAATGTATACTTCAAATAAAAAAAAACAGTAGGTAGACCAAAAAAAATGTTACTATGGCTAATCAGCAGAGTAAAAGAGGCAGTTGGAGGCAAAAAGTGGAGGTAAAATCCTAATAAGTAAAATAGAAAGGAGCATAAATTCTGGCAAGTCAAGTGTAAAAGTATAGTAAGGCAGGCCAAGAGAGAATTTTAGGAACAACTAGCTAAGGACATAAAAACTAACAGCATTTTTTTAAGTACATCAGATGCAGCAAGTCTGCCAAACAGTCAGTGGGGCCACTAGACAATTGAGGTGCTAAAGGAGCACTCAAGCAAGACAAGGGTCATCGCGGAGAAGCTAAATTAATTCTTTGGCTTGGTCTTCAAGGCGGACAATGTTGGGGCGATCTGCACACCTGAGCCATTCTTTTTAGGTGAGAAATTTGAGGAACTGTCCCAGATTCAGGTGTCAGTACAGGAGGTTTTGGAACAAACTGATAAATTAAGCAGTAATATGTCACCAGGACCAGATGGTATTCACCCAAGAGTTCTGAAGGAACTCAAATATCAATTGCAGAGCTATTAACTGTGGTATGTATCCTATTGCTTAAATCAGCCTCTATACCAGATGACGGGAGGGAAGATGATTTTTTAAAAAGGCACTAGAGGTGATTTATAGACTGGTAAGCCTGACTTCAGTACTAAGCAAATTGGGTGAAACTGTAGTAAAGATCAGAATTATCAGACACTTAGCTAAACATGATAATTTGGGGATGAGTCACATGGCTTTTTAAAAAGGAAATCATGCCTCACCAGTCTATTAGATTTCTCTGAGGGAGTCAACAAGCATATGGACAAGGGTGATCCAGTCAATCCAGTGTACTTGGACTTTCAGAAAGCCTTTAACAAGGTCTCTCACCAAAGGCTCTTAAGCAAAACAGGCAGTTATGGGATAAGAGGGAAGGTCCTCTCATGGATCAGGAATTGGTTAAAAGATAGGAAACAAGAGGTAGGAATAAATGGTCAGTTTTCATAACGGAGGGAGGTAAACAGCAGGGCACCCCAAAGATCTCTACTGGGACCTGTGTTGTTAAACATATTCAAACATGATCTGGAAAAGAGTGAACAGTGGAAAATTTTGCCGATGATACAAAGTTACTTAAATAGTTACATCCAAAGCCCATTGCAAAGAGTTACAAAAGAATCTCATTAAACTGGGTGACATGGCAACAAAATGGCAGATAAAATGGTGATAACTGCAAAATAATGCACTAAATTAGCTGTTATCACTCAAGAAAGATGTGAGTCATCATGGCTAGTTCACTGAAAACATCTGCTCAACATGCAGGGGCAGTCAATAAAGCTAATAATGTTAGAAACTGTTAGGAAAGCGATAGATAATAAAACAGAAAATATCAAAATGCAACTATATAAATCCATGGCATATCCACACCTTGAATACTGCATGCAGTTCTGGTCACCCCAGCTTAAAAAAAAAGATATAGTAGAATTGGACAAGATGCAGAGCAGGGCAACAAACATAATTAGGGGGATGGAACTGCTTTCCATATAAGGAGAGATTAAAAAGCCTGGGACAGTTCATTTTAGAAAAAAGATGACTAAGGCGGGGGGTATGACAGAGGTTTATATAATCATGAATGGTGTGGAGAAAGTAAATAAGAAAGTCTTTTTCACCCCTTCACATAATACTAGAACTAGGCGTCACCTGATAACATTAAAAAGCAGCACATTTAACACAAACAAAAAGAAGTACTCACAGTCAACCTGTGGAACTCAGTGTCATAGGCTGCTGAGAAGGCCAAAACTATAACTGGGTTCAAAAAAGAATTAGCTAAATTCATAACTGACAGGTCCATCAAAGGCTATTAGTCAAGATGGTCAGGGATGCAACCCCATGCCCCGGGTGTTCTCAATTCTCCATCTGCCAGAAGCATCTTGCACTGGCCACTGTCAGAGACAGGATACTGGGCTAGATGGACTGACCCAGTATGGCCATTTTTTATGTTTTTAACTCAATGGGACGGAGTATCTTTGGAGAGAATATGATTTTCCTTTTGCTAACAAAGTTCCTTGTTCCATGTGAGGAGAAAATAATTTAAAGGGACTAAAGCTGTCCTAGCATTGTGCATTTGTTCCTATTTTTATTTCTCTTTATAAAGACAGAACCAAGAAAATGCTGATGGGATGGAATCTTTTGTCTAATGGGTGTGTTTGACTTAGCCTGATGGCAGGCCATGAGGGAGGGCATACATCCTCCCCAGAGCCCAGCAGGGAAGGTCTTACCTCTGTCTTTCTAGCTAAAGATAGGATGGCAGTTGCCTAACCTTCAGGGATTTTCTGGCTGGCAGCACTAGGCCAGCTGTGTGGAATTAATGAATGTGCCCCCATAGGCTATATGAAGAACATAATGTAGGAATTTGATGATTGAACGTTGCAAAGGGAGTCAGAAATGAAAGATCTCTGAGAAGAGCACTGGAGCTTAGAGAATAACTCAGAGGTGAGGTGTCCCTTTCTTTGACTCTTCCTGGAGCCTAAGCTAGTTCCCTCCTAGACAGTGTGGCAGTACCTCAGTATATCTCAGAGTCTCAGACGGAACATGCACCCATTCAACCACATGGATGAGGGATATTTGCTATGTGAGAAAGGGCCTGAGAAGCACCATTTGGCACACCTGAGTGAGGTGAATCCCTGATTGACACCTCTTACATTTATAATTTTTAAAAGGTACCAAAACTTTACCATGATTCCTCTCTCCAATAAAAGGTGAATGAATTAACTGATAGTTCCAGTGCTACCTCTTGGCTGTTTTTATTAGAATTAATGGATTATTGTTAAAAAAAAAAAAAAAAAGAATGGACCCCAACGTGGTAGGCAGGCTACTCTAGAAAGGAGAGATTCAGAGGGGGAGGGTACTGGCCCTGAATGCGGCCAGAAAAAAAATGTTTCTTTAGATAGTGAGTTTTACCTTGCTAAGACTCTCTCTACTGTATTTGACATTCTGAATTACATGATTATATACTATAAGATTCCAGCAACATTTTATATTGTAAAGATGGAGATGCTCAGTATTTTGCCAGATGCAAAGTGATATTATGATATGTCTATCTTCTCTTTAATTTGAACGACAGTCAGCATATTTATAATAATGCCAAGACAATCTGTTATCAAGTTACAGTAGTGATATTTTCCCTTATGACGATCCCAGAGCTGATTGGAATCAAGCACCATAAAGCTGTGAGTCGGGAATAAGAGTGAGCCTAAATTGCTCTCAGAGCATTATAATTTTATATCAGTCTAATAAGTAGATCATTGGATATAGGCTTTTGTAAGTAAGTATATACATACTGCACCATTTCCTGATTCAGTGTGCTCCACTGTGTTGCAGGCTGTGTGCAGTGGGGGAGGTGCTAGAGCTGATCAAGCAGTGTAATTTTATACATTACTGAATCAGTGCAGGAGAAACCTGGAGGGACAAAGCATCATCTCGGCTTTGGACTGCATTATCCTACAGCTCTCTCATCCCGGCCATGCTCTGATAGATTTTCCCCAGTCTTTTTCTGATTTTGGTGTGAATGATAAAGTGATCTGATGATGGCTCTCGTTATGGAACCTATTAGCAAGTGGACGCCCAAGCAAGTAGTGGATTGGATGAAAGGTACGATCATTTATTACCATGTATTATCTATGCTTCGACTCTATGAAATTTACATTTCTGCTTCTATATTTTTTATTTTGTCAAGAGTTAGTTTAGTTCTAAAAATCCATAGGCTGTTTGATACAACAGTTCTCAGAGCTATGACTGAACACAGACCTGGTATGAGCTGCAAAACATGCTGTTGGAATCTCTGCTGAGAACTGAGTAGTGATCTAATGCATTTGTGGATAAATGCAGGCATAACTATAGTGTTTGTGCCTTAAGACTCCATTATGCATTGCAGTGTAATGATATTATGTTTGGTTGTCTTTAAATTTTCTCTGATTAGCTTTGTTTTGCTCATATCAGGTGACTTCACGCAGTGGTTGTGCATGTATGCAGCACTCGTGTGTAGTTTTTAGAGTGATACATAGAGAAGGCAAGGTACCAGTGACCGAACTATGGAATTCTGATTCTTTTATTATATCCTGATTTGTGCAGGCTTCCCAGCTTCTCTTGTTAGTATCTCTATGTTTTGTATAATGCATACGCTTCTCTGACAATCACTAGTACCGTGGACAGTGCAGTCTTTGCCATATATGGAGAGTGCAAGAGGAAATGAGAAGGGCTGCTTGTCTGTGCACAGCTTAGAAGAGTTTCCCCAGCAAGATAACTTGACAGGGATTATGATTTCCCTGCACATTTGTAGTTTCATAAACACAGAAATAAGATGTGAAATGTTTTCTTTTGTGGTGCTCTGCTGTGTTGCAAACAGATTGATTTGGATGGAAGAGTGAAGAATTGTTCATAAGTGTTTTAGATTTCCCCTGAACAGAAAAAAGTGTATTTAAATAGCACACACATTACCATAGTTATACAGTTTCTAATGAGGTGTTGGTCTCACAGACCAACTAATTTCTGCTATAAAATGCTCTCCCATTATGTACGGGAAATAGGTGCAATTTTTATGGTTAAGGTATCTGTGAATATATGTTTTCTGTAATGGGATTTTAAATATACTATAGGGTTAAACTGGATGGCTGTAGTTTTCTTTAAAGCCTTCACATTCATAATGAATTTGTGACTGGCTTTGATTTAATGATGCTGAAATATATCTTCACACTTAACTGAAACTGGGCTAAGTGCTCGTCACTTATCTTACAATTGTAAACACCCTACTCTCTCTACAACCATACAGTATCATAAAGCAGATGGCATCTATGGAAATGCATGTAGTTTGTTTCTCAGGTGTCTTCAGCTCAGGCTAGTTGAGAGGCTAATTATCATAAACCAGTCAGCAAGGATGGATCTTGAAATCACCCGATATATGATTGATAGCCATGCCCAATTACATTAATTGAAATCATATGCTGCTGCTGGTGAGAGGAAGAATCTGTTTATATAGAGCTTTGCCTGTATTTAAAAGGTTAAAAAGTCTCAGAGAATGTTATGGTATCTAAAATTATGAGTTAGACTGTAATGTAATGCAACTGGTTATATTTAAATAATACTTGTTGCTGCATTTCAGAATATTCCCTGTTACCTTTTCATCGTTTTGATATAATCTGACTATATTTTGGGTAACAGACAAGACAGTAGCATCAGCAACTTTTCCACAATGAGCAAATAGTTTTAGTGCATACAAACAGGAGATTTTTTTTCAGTGTGCCATTCAGATGTTTACCATGTAGTCTCCCAATATTAAATTGCCTGTTTGATGGGGGACATTTTATATATTTTAAAACCTGCTATGTCTGCCAGTATTTTTATATATAGACTGCATGTCACATATCACATAAGAAACACTGGTATCCTCATGTAACATTTGCCTGGTTTTGTGAATTCAAATATAAATAATAGTGCACCGATGACTGACGTGTATAGAATTGAGGGTTTTTCTTTAGTAATATGAGTGCTGTGTGCATGAAGACAATGCAAGTCAATTACCAAACAAATATTACACTACTATATTTTACCTTAATATTTACCCTGTGCAAATATATGCTGCAGATATTATTGAACGCCTCATGTAGTCAAAAAAAAAAGTTCTAACAAATACAATATCATAGCTGACAATGTAATATGGTAACAGTTAGTTCAAAATCAGCTGGAAATCCCTAACTTTGCTACAATTGAGTTCATCATTGTCACTGTTGCATTGTAGCTTCTTTTGTATGCTGTGTAGCAGTTTCACTAGCTATAGTTATTCTGCTAAATAGATTTTAATACATTAGTCAGGATGAAGCTGCAGACTGCTAGTGGCGTTCAAGTAATACGTAACTTAGCTATATGAATCACCCACACTGAAGGATTTACCCTGAAATTGCTCACATGACAAAGCCTGACAAAACAACTTAGCTACTTATATTGTGACATATTCTGCACCTCTTGCTTAAATATATGTATTTAAAAAGGATCAGAAGTTAGACTTTGTAACAAGGACCTAGATGTGGAATTTAACTATTACTAGGTTTAAGTGTAGTAGCCGTGTTAGTCTGTGTCAGCAAAATGAAAATAAGAAAGAAAAACTTGTAGCACCTTAGAGACTAACAAATTTATTTCATCATAAGCTTTCGTGGGTTAGTACCCACGATGAAGTGGGTACTAACCCACGAAAGCTTATGCTGAAATAAATTTGTTAGTCTCTAAGGTGCTACAAGTTTTTCTTTCTTATTTTCATTTTGCTTAACTATTACTAGTACCCCAAACTGATATTGTACATCTCCTAGACAAAAGCACAATGCAGCCTGGCTCCCAGTTCCATGAAACCACATTATAATTACTCCTATTATAACACCACCTCTCTGTGACATTTGCAGTAAAATCACTGTGTTCTGAAGGTAGAATTTAACCTCAACTACAGAAAGCAACATATTACAACTGTAGCATTTGTTCAGTAATCAGACCCTGTAAAAATGTACCCCATTTGCCCTTTAAAATACATTCTCAATTAATTTAAATATTAAAGAGACAAGGTGGGTGAGAAATTCAAGCTTTTGAGCTTACACAGAGCTCTTTTTCAGGTCTGGGTAACCTCAAACGCTTGTCTCTCTCACTAACAGAAGTTGGTCCAATAGAAGATATTACCTCACCCACCTTATCTCACTAATATCCTGGGACCAACATAGCTACAACAACACTGAATACAACAATGTTAAATATTAAAGGCTGTTAGTCACAACACATTTCACAGTAAGGTGACCACAGTAAGAGGCATTTTTTAACTTGTGTCTTTTATAACTTTTATTGCAGCTACTGAAACTTTTTTTTTTTAAATCAGCTCATAAATTTTGCAAACTAATTTGTGCTGCGTATCAGCAACATCAGAGTAATGTAAGTGGTCATGGAAGAAAGCCACAAAATTGATGTTAATGTTTTAAGACACTTGAATACCCACAGGGCATCTCACTCTAAATCATATTGTTGTAAGAGGTAGCCATATCCTGAATTCCAACCCAAGGACAATCCTTCTGTTCCTTCCCTTTAAGAGGCATTACTGGCCACAATGCATAAATTAATGGCCTCTCAGGAAGAGCATTGTAGTAAGATGGCATAGTGTATTTATACATGGATTCTTCTTTAGGAACAGATTCAATAACAGACTGTCTGGATTTCACATTGTCGATGCCCAGGGAAGGCTGTGAAAGACTTGAGAAACTGATTTTTGAAGCTACTTCTAGATCTGGCAATGAGGACTCTGGATAGCTTTGTATTATTGAATTTGTCTTTAGGATACACACAAATATTTTGTGAGGATTAATAAATAGATTGTAGAAGTAGTGGCTTTAAAAAAAAGAGGTGTTTTCAAAGAAGGATTGGTATGTGTGATTTTGAAAAAAATATTTTTGGGTATTTGTAGTGAATTTTGTCTATTACTCCTGATTCACTTATTTCTGTATTTCAAATGTATTTCACTTTCTTTTTTCTCACACAAATCATTGATACTTTATTTATCCTGATGTGTATCTTTTTCTTACCATAGGCAAATACTTTCATTGGAATAATATATCTCTGTGGACGGAAAACATTAATATAAGAGGGTGATCTTTACCTCATTTTGTTTAAATTCCTTGGTTGCAATGTTGGGGAAAATATTTTCGACAAGCATTGTAGAATGTAAAATATGTTAAACAACTTGTTTTCATAATTGTTCTCATGTATTTTTCTTCTGTTTAGCTATGTGAAAACTGAGAATATTAAAATGAGTACTCGGTGGCAAAGTGTACCTTAATGTTTACTCCTGTAATGCTACTACCTGGAGGCTTCTAATGCATTTTAACCTATTAACAATCAGCACCTCTATTTACTGTACAATCCAATGAAGCTTTGCAGTTAAGTCCACGTTTTATCAAAAGTGCACTTCTAAACTGAAAAGTCACCCTATGTAAATAGCACAATGAAAGACTGACATTAGCCCTGTACAGAAAACAGTTTTGGTGTCTGCAAGTTGTACTTCTGAATCTCTATTGCACTTACAACTGTAAAATGCAGGCTGCTTAATTTTAAAATTTTAAATAAAATACAAAAGGTTATTACCTAGATTTTAAAATAACAGCTCTGAGGCTTACCGTGCTTCCTGAATTCAGTAGTTAGCATTTTGTATCTAATTGGTATATTGTGAAAATAAATTGAAACTTCTACACAACAATCCACTATTTTCATAAAACAAAAAACACAAATAGTTGGGGCTCTGAGAATGGGATGTTATTAAACAGCTGGAAATTAAAATAGGAAATCAGCTATTTCTTAAGTGTACCTTTAGCAATAACTTCACATGGAGTCAGTTATTCAAAGTCCTGCTGATTGAAAGTAATGTTTGTCTGCCAAAACAGCCTGCAGTAGAGGTTCCTTTCATAATGAATGCTCAGATATAAATACCATTTCACAAATGCAACCAATTTTTCCCCTTAAATCTTGAATTTCTCCATTCTCCACAGGAGATGCAGACATGAAAAAATAAAAATTAATTCAGTTGGTAAACTGATTAACTGTGCTGCATTGATCCTGTTCAGAATAATTATATGTTTATCTGAAGGGTTTTCCTTAGCATGTAATTCCCTGATTTCAAGCTGGCTCATAAAAGAGAGAGGAAGGATGGGAGGGAGGGGTGAAGAGCAGGGATGCTGATGACGTGACTGTGCTTGTTAACATTCACATCACACAGGGATCTGGCAAACCCCTTTTCAGTCTTTTTGCTTTTCATTAAATCACTACCTGCTTGTAGCAACATGTCAGAAATAGTGAGTCTCCCACATGTACCAAATGCAATATGTAAAATCTTGAAGCATATTGGAGGTACTATGCTAAATATTATGATCTGCTACAAAAGCAGCCTTGCATGCAGTGAGCTGGATGATACTTAGCCTTTCCCCCCTAAACCCCATATTTAAAGAAACAATCTGAAACTTGAGTGGATAACCTTGGTGCACATATTATTTACAAAAATGTGGGGTTCACCCCATTCTTTCAATTCATCCTGTAGACAAACAGATTTGGAAAAGAAGAGAGCATCCACAAGCACAGACTTCCCTAGAATTAGTACTGGATTGTCAAGCAGAAACTAAAATAAGTGTCTCATCATTGTTCTTGCAGGCTCACCAATTTCAAAAGTGAAAAAAACAATCAATTTATTGTTATGGCTCCCAAGGAACCTTTGGGATAACCAAGTCCCCCTATTTCCCCATTTCAATTTCTGACTCATTATTGGGAAAATTTGAGTTGAGCCAGAACTGTCCAAAATTCCTCTCTGACTCCCCTTAGTGGTTTAAAACTGCATCTAATGATTTTTGGCAATAATCCTTTTGCAACAACTAATCCATTAAATGTTGCTAAGGATCCCTATGTTTTCTTGCCAATCATAACAGTACGTTTTTAAGAAGATTATTATAGTGAAATCACAGCAAGGGTTGGTCACTATAAATCTAAGACTCTGATGAGTAATCTGGCCTCATCGCTAAATCCTTCGTCCTCATAGAACAATTAAACTAGAGCTTCTGATTATCAGTGAATTGAACCAAAGCACAAATGCTTTTTCTTTTTTTTAAGAATTGGTTTACTGAATGGGAGAAGCTGAAGAGTACAGATTGTTATCCCGTATATACAGTATGTGTAGGCATCGATTGGGACTACCTGCCCTGGGTTATAGAATACTGTCACAGAATTATAAATCATATTAATGAAAATGGAAAATACCCAATATGCCACCTAAATTGACCTTTACCAGTGCAGGATTATTTCCTACAACACACCTAGAGTAGTTTTTGACAGTTTCCTGAGAATCAGAATCAGGTAAGATAATTAAAGAAAAGCAATATCTATTATGATTGTTGACAGAACTAGGGGATTGAATAGTAGAAAGTGAAAACGGGATGCAGGAGTCTGAGGGTCAAGCCCAAGATCATAATAGAAAGTGGTAGGGACTATGGGCAAGACCACTGAGAACTAAATTTTCACCCATCAAGGAGGGATAGCTCAGTGGTTTGAGCATTGGCCCACTTAAACCCAAGGTTGTGAGTTCAATCCTTGAGGGGGCCATTTAGGGATCTGGGGCAAAAATCTGTCAGGGGACAGTACGTGGTCCTGCTAGTGAAGGCAGGGGACTGGACTTGATGACCTGTCAAGGTCCTTCCACTTCTATGAGATTGGCATATCTCTATTTATCATTATTAAGGAAAAAGGATTATGAACTTTATATTGTGACAAGAAGGTGGGATTTAAGGTGAAATTCAATCTTGGGCAAAGGGACACCAAGACTATGCACCGCTTAATCCCTCAAACTAGGCCCAGTGCTGGCCCTCTGCACATGTATGAACTTCATCCTTAATACATAAAATACCAGGCCCAAACCAGATCTAGTTTTCTGCTTCAGATTTCATGGTCTTTCCTTCCAGATTGCCAGTATGAAAGGACATTCCCAAATGCAGTGGCAGTTTAAATTGAGGCCTTTGTGAATTGGCATTTCAGACAATGCCGCAAGACACCCAGTTTGAAATAGCTGGACAATAGGGGGAACAGCCTGAGGAGGGGAAAATATAAAACAGTGTAGATTAATAAAATGTTGAGACTATAATCTGGAAATTCAGGACCTCATCCCACAGCTCCTTAGGAAAAGAAGTCTTTAAATGTTTTCCCCAGAGAATGTTTGATGTGCAGGCAAGTGAGTTATCCTTCCAGGATGAATAGAAATGTGTGGGGTGGTCTGAGGAACATCAATGTATTTTAATTCTCCCTCTTCTAAGTTTTTTTGTTTAATTCTTGGTTATTAGTGTGTCTAAAAGTCATTGGCCAAAACGTCAGAGAGGTATGTCATGGTTTTGTAACGTTTTACTCTAAGGAGATTGAAAACATGGGTATTCCATATTAAATAGAAATTAGAGCACTAAAAAATATTGTGCATGGTATTTATTCATCATTGGTACCGTACATGGATAGATATTACACATAGCATTGAGAATACTTAAAACTCCAGTTAAAACCTAGCAAAATCATGGAGAAAATATTCAAAAGCAAAATCAATAGACTGTGCTAAATGCCTTAAGAAAAAGTCTTAATGTCTTGTTGTAAGAAGCTAAAATGACAGTCTTTCTGAGATCAGAAGGCAGGGCATTCTCTGTAGACACCGAGCAACAGAAACAAAAATATACCCATTCTATTCCTACTAACCCTGCGACCAAAAGCCCTGTTCCTTTTATTCTAAAAGGGCAAGATGGTACAGAGTGTGTCAGAAGACTGACAAGATAATTAAGACCCAGTACATTCAAGGCTTTAAATATTAAAAGCATCACTTTGAATTCAAGTCTATATAACAGCAGGCAGTCAGTGAGACAGCAAAACAGCTGGTCGACTGAATCCTCTCCTCCCCTCTCCACCTTCCCTAAGAACACGCAGCCACATTCTGCGCTATCCTTCCCTCTGAGTCGTGACAAGCGGATCATTCAAGACTGACTGGGGCATTCTCAGTGCTGTATCCATGTTTAAATTCAGAGCAATTTTCCATGTTGTTGAGATGTTTCTGCACCTATATCACACAACCATTTCTTTTTAGGACCTAGCAAATAGAAACTGGTTCGTGTACCTCCCCAGAGCAAACCGTAAATTTGCACTAACTGCATAAAGAAATGTAGCACTAGCAAATTAAATGCTCCCTAAATAGTACCGGCGGATTCAGTGCTAAATTCTCTTATTTCCTCATTTTGTAAAACATAAATTCAGATTATTTACAGTAAAATGCAACTGTTTGCAGAGAGGAGTATGAGTTGATGGAATATGCCTCTATTAACAGTTGCCAAATGTTACTCACTTTTAGTAGGTCATTATCTATAATTAAAAATATCTGTCCATTGTTTGGAATCTGAAGACACCTGGATAGGCAGTCAGATCCAAGATTAGCATGCATCTCTAGAATAACTTGTTTTTCACTCTGTAATCTTACCCCGCACATGACTCATGTTATACATGACACATCTCCTTCCTTACAAAATTGGTCACTTTGGATAGTACAGCAGAGTCCTAAAAGGCCACCCCTCTGCACCTCTCCCTGTTGCACTGTTACTTTAGGTGGAGAAATTGGGTTCAGAATTCAAACTTGGACCTTGAAAACCAGGCAGATCATATTCAAGGAAGTACACAGGGATCCACAGTAGCATACACTGCTATCTGGCATATAGAGTGGTAGAGAATGAGAGTATCACACTAATGCGCTTTCATTGGCATAGTGTTGTAGACACTATCTTCCCCCTCTAACCCATGACTCTGAGTCACTAACAGATTCTGTTCCTTTCTTTACAACTGGGTGGGAGAATGTTTTGGCAGGAATGAGATTGGCACAGGTACAGTAACATTCAGAATCTATATGTAACACCTGACACTTATTTTTAGAATAGGTTTATAACAGTCTGATTCTCAGAGGAGGAGGTGTAAGAGAAAGTGGGTGCTTTTATAGTTTAATAGTACAGTATTTCTGGTTACTTGGTTTGTAAGTCAGTATTAGAAACAAGTTGCTCTACAGGAGAACTCCATTCTGAGTGGCATTTGTACCAATGTGTGTGCTAGAAAAGCCATGGACAAGTAGGGGAGTGTGAGGCAATTCTGAATACCTCAGATCTCACGGAGAAGCTGTCTCCAATTCATCCTCAGGAGTAGACCCTCACAGTATTTTCAGGTACATAGACTATGGTTCATGGTGTATGATCCATGTGGCTTGGCATGTAGATGTCTTAACCCAAGTGAAAGCTTTATGTACCTGCTCCTGACAGAAATAATCAATCTGCATGTGCAGTGATAGGGGACATTGGGTGCTTGTGCATAAGACAATAAATACTGCTTTTCAGTACCAATATATGCCAGTTTGGGAGTAAAACTGAATAATCTTAGAATTTGGCCTGAGGTTTCTTGCTGGGTAATACACCACCACACTGAACCTAACGGCAAAAAAATAACATAAAATAAAATATAAGAAATAGTATTAACAATGTGCACTTCTAACTCCAGTCTTGTTCATGACACTTGACCTATGGAGCCTGCAGGAGTGGGACTTGCAGTTCTGTTCACAGCTACTAGATATCTCTTCTGAAGTTTCAGCTTTTTAATTAAGTCTGAGACTTCTCTTTGTTTCAGGTGTGCAAAGATGGGGCTTTCATGAGCAATAATAGCACAGGATAAAGAGAGTGTGACAAATTGTAAGGCTGTGTTTGTGAAGTACTACAGTGATGTACCAAAATAAAATTATTCCTGATTAAGCAAGTCCCCACAGGTGCATCCAGAAGCCAATACAATGCTTGATATGGTTTGCTATTCAAATTCTCAACCAACTGCTTTCCAATAAGTATGAGTTATAAAAGAGATATAGCACTTTCTAGCTATTCTGTGAATGGCTTATTGAAATGAAAACTCATTGTACAGTAACTTTACAGAATAGATTCAGATTCATAGACAGAACAGCCTTTACTCTAGTCTTCTGTGTACCGTGGAGAGGTCTGCCTCTTTCACTCTGAATGTCATCGAAAGATTGGCTAATTTCTTGTAGATTTGGGGAGTCACAGGGGTGTTATTCTGGGAAAGGAGATTCTGGTCACTCAGAGGTGAAGCCAGATCAGGATTCCTGCCTGGAAATTGTTCTGCTTGGCTTTGCCTTCCTTTTGACTTATTATTTTTTGCTTCAAGATGTATAAAAACATAAAAAGAAGCACTTAGCTCAATGTGTTGTGCTTATGAATTTCTCATGGCAGCAGTGTACGGGCCTGGCCCTCTTTGAATTTTGACTCATTTCACAAATTCTCACTTTTAAACTCATGAATTTTTAGTTTATTATTCTTATAAAGGTGTAATAGATGCTTCTACAATTCCATCAAAATCTCCTTGCCATTCTTGTACCATTTTATATCTGCTCATTGTTGTGATACCTGTGTCATCCTCTGTATTTTCAGTATATCAAAAACAGATACATGAATGTCATCCAACCATTAGAAATGTTGAAGACTCCTTTGTAGTGGCAGGAGTTGTCTTTTGTTAAGATAACTATCTAGATTCTCATATGGCCCTCCTCACTGCAGAAAGTGCAAATTATGTACAAATTATCTTCCTGCTGAAGACCTCTAAGCTAGTTTCATTGTTTGCACAAAGCTTACTTTTCACTGAATGGTACTGCGCTGGTTGGGTGTGACCCACTCCATTCAGCCTCATCATAGTAAGAGGCAAAACTGAGGTCCATTGTTGCTTACTTGCAGTTGACCATTTCAACAGAGATCTGACCACTTCAATTATGCATCATCCTTGAAAGGACCACGTAAATGTACTTCCAAGGATTCTCAAACTATGACCACAGATGCAGTTCCCCCGTATTCCTTTTTCTCTCAGATGAACAAGGTTTGCCATCTTTTCCATGGTGTAATCCAATCCCTGAAATGTAATTTGGGCAATTTCTTCCATGTGTATCACTTCACAGCACCCATCCTAAAGCTAGTCCATTATCTGATGTCTTAAAGGTGATGAAATAACCCTGATAATAGAGATGTCCTTCTGATAGGATAGATCATTACATATTATTATTACATATCTTGAGAGAAACTGAGGATTGGCAATGTAATCCTCGAAAGAAACAAAATATTTTCTGTTCCTCAGTCATATCAGTGGTTACCACTGCCCAGACTTACAGTGGCTGGTTAGAGGGTACATATGTAGGCAGTTAACCACTCACGCTGCGGGTAGAAGGGAAGGACCAAATTCATTCTAGACCATTATTTCCCTATATCTCTGCCTCTGTTTCCATAAGGATTTTCATTATACAGCTTTGTTTTATGTGAAGGTATGGCATTCAGACTTTCAACTCTACTGAAATCAGTTATAAATACCTTCTTTATATAATGCATTTCACTGTAATACAGGGGTTCTCAAACTGGGGGTTAGGACCTCTGAGGGTATCATGAGGTTATTACATGGGGGATTGCAAGCTGTCAGCCTACACCCCAAACCCCACTTTGCCTCCAGTATTTATAATGGTATTGTGTGTGTGTGTGTGTGTGTGTGTGTGTGTGATTAAGGGGGGGTCACACTCAGAGGCTTGCTATGTGAAAGGGGTCACCAGTACAAAAGTTTGAGAATCCCTGCTGTAATAAAAATGTGTGAACAACTTTGGGCAGGGATATCCAATTTTCTGAGTCTGAAAGTAGAAAAGCAGTCACCCTGAACAGCTATTAAATCAGCTAACTTACTCAAAATACTAACAGACTGATTATGGAACCATTATGGCTCATTGGGTAGCCATAAGCTAAAAAATATAAGGATGTTCTACTATAAAGCAGTCTTTGCTCAGACAAAAAATGAGCAGTATGTGTCCGTTACAGAGAAGCTAGTGATACAGAGAAAGGAGGGTAGCATCCATTGTGGAGTTCTCTACATTTGTACAACTAAAAAACTTTAATATTTTCCTACTTACAAATCATGGGCAGAATCTATTTCCCCTGTAACACAACTGAAATCACTGCAGTTACACTAGCGATGAATTTGGCCCATTCTCTTTTTAGTTTATACAGAAAACCATTTTCCATTTGGGTTAAAAAAAAAAAAGTGAAGTCCAATGGGAAATAGTGGCCATCAGCCTGCAGCCTCCAATATTATACTAGACCTGCCACAATTACCACTTGATACAGAAGTATGCCACATATCTTCCACTTCATTACCCTCACCATATCTCCTCCCAGCTTCTCCTGTCCTCAGTTGCTTATTCAGGCTATTCTCACGCAATCTGTTTCTTGCCCTTATTTCATGATCAGATGGGAATTGAGCATGCATTCAGAGACTAGTCCTTGCTTTGTTTAGTACTCTGGCCTTGTGTTTCCAGGTAACCCAAAAAGAACTAGAGAGAGATAAGGAATGAGGAAAGATGAGCAAGCAAATTCAATGAGATCAAGGCAGGAAAGAAATAAAGTAGGAGTAACAAGATCCTTTTCTTTCTCTCTAGTGTTCTCCAGCCAGGCTCTTGCCTTGCATGACAATTATTACCACCATATAAACTTTACATTCACTTGAGTATGAAATTCATTTGATATGATCTAAATAACACAAAGCTCAGCTGCTGTGCCCTGCTATCTATCTTTCAGATGCAAATATCTTAGCTATCACAAAACATTTTGTTTTCAAAAAAAGAAAGGAAAAAAAGACATTCATATTAAGCATTAGCAGTCTGCAAAACTCATTCATGTTAAATGACATTATCAGCAAGTTTTGCTCTAGTGCTTGGCAAACCATTGATAGTTCTGTATCTCACAAATGACTGATTAAAAGAAAATTATTTTTATACAAATAAATTTGCATCTGGGCTGTTATTTCTATAGCATCAAAATTCATTAGAGTGGGCTGAAACCACCACCTGTTTTTGGATTCCAAGGGCCCCCATTGTGAAGCTTTGCCAACTTTGTGATGTATTTGTAGCACAGCCGCACCGACTGTGCTACAAATTGCTGTGGATATTAAGGATGTGTCTGACTTCTGCTCCATGGGGTCTAAATCTGGCCCCATTGAAAGCAATGGGAGGTTTGCCATTTACTTCTTCAGGGCTAGGTTTCACCCTTGGTGTCTACCCCTGAGAGTAGGCAGGAATGTGTGGCAGTGGGCATGTGGCCCTATAGAATATACAATCCTTGAGGGGGCCATTTAGGGATCTGGGGCAAAAATTGGGGATTGGTCCTGCTTTGAGCAGGGGGTTGGACTAGATGACCTCCTAAGGTCCCTTCTAACCCTGATATTCTATGATTCTATGATTCTAATACAGAACAGGAAAAACATGTATAGGCATCTTCTATGGATTACCCTGCATAGGAGAGTGGGAACTGAACATCCCTGAGCTAATCTTCAGGGTACCCTAAGTTGTAGGCCACTGTGGGGGAATTTTACCAGTTCAGATTTCATCTGGGCTATATTGAAAAACTCCTTAGTTATTCACAAGACAACTTTATGACTCAGAAAGAACATATACAATATACAAGTAGAGGAGAAGCCATCTTGGATTTTCTATTCACTGGCAAGGTGAACGAATAGAGAAAGTGAGAATAATGGGAAGCTTGGAACCGTGAGCTACTTGAATTCTGCATTGTAAGGAATGGGATCACTGACTATAGCAACTCATAGGTATTATATTTCAAGAAAGCAATTTTGGAGAAATGAAGAAATCTAGTGAGTAAGTTGCAATAGGAAGATATTAAAAATATCTTCAACTACAATAATACAAAAGGACCAGGGGAAATTAGAAACATTAACAGAAAATACCAAAGTTACATTCTCATTAATAAAAAGCAGCTGGAATACTGTGTCCAGTTTTGAGCACAAACTGGAGAGAGTCCAGAGGAGAGCAACATAAATGATAAGAGGTTAAGAAAACATGATCTATGATGAAAGGTTGAAAGAGCTGGCCATGCTTAGAGAAAACTGGGGGGTGGAAGGGGGGGAACATGATAACAATCTTAACATAGGTAACAGACTGTCATAAAGAGGACAGTGATCAATTGTTCTCCATCTCCAGTAGAGGTAGGACAAGAAGTACCAGTAATTGGTTTAGTTTCAGAAAGGGAGGTTTAGGTTGGATATTAGGGAAAAGTTTCTAACTATAAGGATAATTAACAAGTTACCTAGAGAGGTTGTGGAATCCTCTTCACTGAAGGTTTATAAGAACAGGTTAGACAAATACCTGTCAGGAATCGTCTAGTTAGATTTAATCCTACCTCAGTATGAGGGTATGGACTAGATACTTCTTGAGGTCCCTTCTGGCCCTACATTTCTAAAATTCTTCAATCTGAAAAAGACTTACTCAGTGGGAAGGAAAAAGTCTGCTGAGCTTAGAATAACAATGAGCAACAATGAGTTTGCAGTTGAATATGTCTGCAAAAATGTCAAAGCATATTTTGGTATTAATGTGCAGAATCATTGAATCACAGGGCAGGGATGTAATAATTTCTTTCTGTATCAATCTAGAAACAAATTGGTAAATTATAAGTGATCAAGGACTAGAGGAACTGTCCTAAAAGGAAACATTTAAAAGCTAATTATACAGAGTTTGGATTAACAATGATTAAGAAGTTACCTGTCACTATTTACAAAT